>CAUDMG010003604.1:0-1290000 GCA_958450375.1 Homarus gammarus
AATCTTGCTTTTCCACTCCTCCAGGACTACCAAATTTAACAAATCCTGAAATGTGGAGGTCTCTGTAGCCTCTAACCACTTCTTAAAAAACCTAAGCTTTTCTTGAGCAAACTCAACAAATGTGTGTGAAAATGGTTTGGTTAGTTTACGAAACTTCTGCCGGTATCCATCTGGCGTGATAGCATAAGAGGTGAGGATATTCTTTTTTACGTTATCATAGTCATCAGTCTGGTCTAAACAGTTATAAACTCTGCGAGCCTTACCATATAATTTAGGAACTAACACTGACACCCACTGGTCCTTTGGCCACTCATTCTTCGCGGCTATTTTCTCAAAAGTCCTAAATGACCCGCCCATATCGGATTCATCAAACCCGGGAACAAGGGAAGAAGCAGTAGCAGGGTTAAAAGCAGCGAGTTTCTCTCTTAATGCCACTTCTTTTGATTTAAACTCCGATGTTAAAGTGACTTCTGTCTCTCTCACCTGTAGTTCTTTCAGTTTAACCGCCTGCACCAACTTGGCCTGTTCCATCCTTTCTTCATGGTCCAACTTGGCCTGTTCCGACCTTTCCTCATGCTCCAACTTGGCCTGTTCCGACCTTCCCTCATGCTCCAACTTGGCCTGTTCCAACTTGGCCTGTTCCATCCTTTCTTCATGGTCCAACTTGGCCTGTTCCATCCTTTCTTCAGGGTCCAACTTGGCCTCCTGCTCCAACTTGGCCTGTTCCAACTTGGCCTGTTCCAACTTTTCCTCCTGCTCCAACTTGGCCTGTTCCAACTCGAGTTCTTTCATTTTGATTTGGAACTCGAACCTAGCTCGTTCTAGTTCTAAGGGGTCTATTCGTTGTGTTTCTTCTTGAGGGCTAGCCAGACCTGAGGCAACTTCTGAGTGAGGAGGGGTGGTGGATAGTGGTTGAAGTTTCTTGGACATGGGCGTTAATCTGTCAACAGCGGATTCTTTTAAAACTTCTTGTTGAACCAACACTTCAATCACATGATTTTTTAACATTTCCTTAGTCAGTTGCTGTGAAAATGGGATATTGTAATAGTTGGCTATTTCTTTCCATTCTTTCTTCAGGATATTAACACGTAATTTAGCTACGGAAGGATTTTCAATAAAATCCTGGAGATCAAAACCTGAGGTGGCCATTGTTAATAAAAATAGGATAAATTAACTAATGGTCAAAAAATAAGATAAGATAAGTGGATAACCCTGGAAAATATCACGGCAGTGGATAACCAGAAAGTCCCGGAAACTAACCAAGTTATACCTAGGGAAATTACACTTATGATTATTGTTCTTCTGAGAAGATCCTTAGATAAGGATAAGAGACTTGAAAGAGGAAGGGCGTATTACGGCATTAATATAAAGATCCGGATTAACAACCCTGATATACTTGAAAGAGGTAGGGCGTATTACGGCATTAATATAAAGATCCGGATTAACAACCCTGAATGAGATAATGAGAAGAACAATAATGGAGGCTTTATAATTATGGGGTCCTGGTAGAGCGGGGCGTCCCAAGATATCACTTCACTCTAAACTAGTAACTATGGAACAGCCTACTCTGGAGTGAGGGTACGGCATTAAACAGATCCGGATTCTTCCCTACACTCGATAAGACTTACTACACGACTGCCACGTGTAATAACAGGTAAGCCTTATGACACTTGGAACCTAATATCCTACGTCTGTCACTCTTACTATACGGTAATACCAATATATGCACACACACATGAAGGAAACTTTAAACCACCGTAAAGCAATTGTAAACAGAAGTGACTGGGAGGGGTAATTAACACTGAGTAACAAGGGAGGAAGGAATATGGTACTTAATAAAGTACCGAAGATTGCAGGTTCGGGTCCTGTCACGGTCGCCATTTGTTACGAGTTGGGGATTTAGAATATAGTTATACGTCTACCCAGATCCCAACAGGTAACAACAAAAAAAAAACAAAGACAATCGGACATAATAGGGTAGACAAAGGATGCGAGTTTTTGTTCTATATAATAAAGTACCATAAATTCCTTAACAAAATATTCAGCTTATACACTACCCTTAACCAAACTTAACCTAAACACGAACAGTATATACATAGTAATAAAACATAAAACAATAGTGAAGCAATGTGGAGGGGGGAGAGGCAATACAAGATTACAAATACTTAAGTGAGGAGCTGAGATGGCTGACGAGCAAGGCTGAGTATGGTAGAAGACGGTAAATAGTCACTGTGCCGTAGGTTTCCAGGATAGGTGATCCTGTGGTCGCTTCCCAGAGCGAAGTCCGTCCTCTCCTCGAATTGGAGCTGACAAAGTAGACTGAGGCGGAAGTGACGCAACAACCAGGATATGGAGAAGGGAAACCCGGGAGTGGTAACTAAGACGAGCCATACTCGTGTTTCGTCCCTAGATGGCGTTGCTCGTGGTGCTGGGTAGGTAGATGAAGACAATCGGTGGAGGGGTTCGTAACAGACTCAACACTGGTGGCGGGGCCAGCAGACGGCATTGTTACGGGTCGGAGGAAACGGCGGTTCCTCCACCACACACGACCACTGGGTAACCGCACCTGGTAGTCCCGTGACCTGCCGAGACCCATGACTACGCCTACTTTGTCCCAACGTAGGGAGGTCGGGTCCTGAACACGGACTTGGGTGCCGACACTCAACCTGGGGAGAGAACGGGCGTGGTCATTGTAGCGGGCGACGACGTCCTGAACACGTTCGGCGGCTCGGCGATCACAATCCTCTGTCTTGGCCTGCCACTCCTTGGAGAAGGATTGAGGGTGAGCAGGGACACAAGAACGAAGGGGGCGTCCATACAAAACCTGGGCAGGGGAGCGTCCGGTGTAGTTAGGTGTGTTGCGGAGTTCAAGAAGACCCCTGTCGAAAGCCTCGCAGTCAATGTTCCCAGAAGGGGCCACCTTAAGGATGAGGTGCTTCAGGGATTTGACAGCAGCCTCAGCGTGGCCGTTGGACTGCGGGTAATGGGGCGATGACAACACATGCCGGACTCCCCATCGGTCAAGGAACACAGCAAAGTCCCGGCTTGTGAACTGAGGCCCTCTGTCGGTTCGCAGGCGTACGGGAACGCCCACGTCACGGAAGTAGTGGCGGAACTTGCTGATGGTGGCGGCAGACGTCGTGTCATTACCGCACTTGATGACAACCGGCCAACCAGAGAGACGGTCGACGATAACGAGGAAGGACTTTCCTGACACACAGAAAAAGTCGGCCGACACAGACTCAAAGGGGCGGGTGGGGTTGTCGTCACTCATAAAGGGTTCCTGCTGCTGGCTGGGTTGTAATACTTGGCAGGGCTCACACGCACGGACAACGTTGGAGATGTCGGAGTTGATGCCGGGCCAGAACACAGTCTGTCGTGCACGTCGTTTGGTGGCCTCAGCTCCACGGTGACTGTCGTGAAGGCGGGCCAAGGCGTGGGGACGTGATGCAGCAGGGACAACTACACGTGCTCCGTACAGAACAAGGTCTCCGTCGCAGTAGAGTTCATCGCGGAGTTTCCAATACGGGAGCAGGGTGTTGTGAAGATCGTAGCGGTTGCTAGGAAATCCATTCCTCACACACTCGACGAGTCGGACATAGGAAGGGTCATCTCGGGCCGCTGTTCGAAGGTCCTCCATTGCCTTGTCGTCATCTGGTGACAGATCCGAACGAAGGGATTGGACGGCATGGAGAGTGACCACAGTCCTGACGGAAAGAGCGAGGTCGGCGTCGAGTACATGGTCTTCTGGAGTAGGGCGGCTGACAGGAGAGCGGGATAAGGCATCAGGGATGCAGAGCTCCTTACCAGCACGCCACACTGCAGTGAAGATGTACGCCGAGAGCTTCTCTTTCAGACGCTGGAGGCGAGGGTTCTCAACGGCGTCTAGCGTGTAGTGGTTGAGGATCGGGACAAGCGGGCGATGGTCGGTCACTAGGTGAAAGTGTTGCAGGCCTATGAGGTAAAACCTGCACTTGGACATCGCCCAAACCACAGCCAACAGCTCCAACTCAATAGTGGCGTAGCGCGTCTCAGTGTCAGAGAGGAAACGCGAGCCACACTGGACGAGCCGGAACTGCCCTCCACCATGATCCTGCAGTAGGGCGTATCCCACGCCATACAAGCGTGAGGCATCTGTCTGCAGAACTGTGGGCAAGGCTGGGTCAAACGTGGCGAGGACAGGTGGACGAGACAGGGCCTGTTTCACTTGCTGGAAGGCCTTGTCGTGGTCGGGGGTCCACAGGAATGTCCTCTTGGGGCTCATCAGGGGGCGAAGTGGTTGAGCAGCTGCGGAGATGTCCGACGAAAACTCTGCTAACCGGTTGACGAGACCGATGAAGGACCTCAAGTCGGTCAGGTTAGCAGGGGTGGGAAAATCCGTAATGGCGCGGACCTTTTCCGGGTCAGCTGCGATACCATTCCCTGAGAGGGTGTACCCACAAAAGTCAACTGAAGAGCTGGCCAGAACAAACTTGTCGGCATTTAGGGTAATGCCGTGCTTCCGGCACCTGTTGAGTACCTCATAGATACGGCAGAGGTGATCCATATAATCCTCGTCGTACACGAGTATGTCGTCGACCACTTTCACGCAGTTTGCCAGACCTTGTAGAGCCATATCACCTCGAAGACAGAAAGCGTCTCCTGTAGCGGCGAATCCCATGGGGCCACGGCAATAACTGTAACGTCCATGCGGGGTGATGAAAGTTGTGAGTGGTCGGTCTTCTTCGGCAAGCTCTATCTGCCAGTATCCACACAGGGCGTCCATCGTCGTGAAGAAGCGCGCCTTCGGGTTCACGCTGCGTATGGCTGCAAAGGGCGTGGGAGAAGGGTGCGCAGGACGAGACACCTGGTTGTTGAGCTTGGAAAGGTCAGTGGTGATCCGAACACCACCTTTAGGTTTTGCGACGACAACCATCGGGTGACACCATGGAGACGGGTCATCGCCGGTTGGTACAATAATTTCTTGGGCGACCATGGAGTCCAGCTCGTTTTTGACCGCCTCGCGGAAGGCCAGGGGAACCAGTCGAGGGGTGTAAATAGCGAATGGCTTCGCGTCGTCCCTCAGGTGGATCCTCATGGAGGGGCCTGCCATCTTCTTGAGAGGCTTGGATTCCAGAGCGGACTTGGTCACCAGAACGTCGCTGAATTCCTTCAGGAAGTACTTCCGAGCATCCGAAGGAGAGGTGTCACTGGCAAGAGGCAGGGGTAGGGCGGCAGCAGGGTCGTTGCTGCTCCCTTTTTGCACCCTGTTGGCGTGTTTTACCTCAAGAATAGGTTTGGGGAAGTCCTGGGAGATGATGGCCAACTCCTGACAATGTCTGTAGGACAGCAAAGGAGCCTGGACACCGTTATGCACATCAATCCAGGCTTGACACGACCTGTTGCCAAAGGTGACTTGTGCTTGGAGTGAACCCACAGGCCGGGGTCATCTGTGAACCATCTGCCATAAAGCGGAGATCCTTGGGGGGCG
Organism: Homarus gammarus; assembly: GCA_958450375.1. NCBI lineage: Eukaryota > Metazoa > Arthropoda > Malacostraca > Decapoda > Nephropidae > Homarus > Homarus gammarus. The sequence goes on from CAUDMG010003604.1 coordinate 5,471, forward strand.
GTCCTAGATCACTTGGAGAGAGCCCCAAGCATTGCAAATGCTGGGGACCGATGACTGTAGCATCAGCGCCGGTGTCGGGCAACATCTGAAGACGGGATGAAGCACTGCGGTAGGTCACAATGACACTGATGTACTGGGGGACTTTGGTCCTGGGACGCTGGGGGGAGCACACATTCCTAATGTGGCTCGAGCGTTGTCAAGAGTCGTCGTACCTCTGATTGGAAGACTGTGGGCGGCCCTCTCTGGTGGAGGGGGGCTGAAGCTTCCGCCGACGCGGTCCCTTGGGTATGTTGGAAGGGCAACACTTGTCATAGTGGCCCAGACGACCGCACACATTGCACTGGACGCGTTTGGCTGGGCACCGTACTGTGAGTGACCAGTGGCCCTTACGGTCACAACTGTTGCAGGTAGACTGAGCAGCTGGACACACCTGTGCTCCGTGCTGCTTACCACAGTTGTTGCAAAATAAACCGGGCGTGGACGTGGTGGGCGAAGGCGTAGGAACAGACTTCTTGTCCTTCTTGTACCGGGACACAGCGCGTACATCTGTAGGGGGAGCACGGATGGCAGAGGTGGCACACCTGGCAGCCTCATAGGAGCGACATATCGTCAACACATCCTTAAGAGAAGAGGAAGAGTCGAGGGAGGTGAGGCGTTGGACAAGTTCCTCGTCCTTAACACCCATCAGGATCACCTGCCTCAACTGGGTCTCCTCGCACTGCTGGTGGTGGCCTGGACATATATCTACCTCTTCCGAGGCTCTCTTAAGACGCACGTAAAAGGCATCAAAAGACTCACCCTCCAACTGTCTGCAGCTAAACAATTCCCTCCTGCGCAGAGCTTCATTCTGCTGTCCTTTGATGTGCCGTTGTAGAACGTCCAGTACCTCCTCTACAGACAGCAAAGAGATTGGGGGTACCTGCAACGTATGTTCCAAGACACGCTGAATTTCCAAGGACAGGCACATACGCAGTTGGATGAGTTGTTTAGGCTGTGACAAACTCTGGAGATCCACCATTGTAGAGTAATCAGTCCACCGTCGCCGCCATTCACGAAAAGTCTGGAAATTCACATCAGGCTTCAAGATGGGCGGTGTTTGAGCTGCTGCTTTAGGTGGGGCTGGGGGGTGTGAAGGAAGCATGGATGAGGTATCTGAACCAGTCAGTACCGAGGCAGTGTTAGAGCCAGGGGCTTGGTTAACAGTGAGGCGAGATATCAAGGCTTCAAACCGTTCACTGTCTTCCAATCTCCGTTGGTTGTCTCGTTCTGCCTCTGCTTGCCTTCTGTGCTCATCCGCCAAACGTCTGTGGGCTTCATCCTCGCGTTTCTCATCTCTCATAAACTTCAGTAAGGCAATTATCTCTGGAGACAACGCTGAATATTGAGGTGAGGGACTGCGCGATGTGGGGGCTGGAGCGTCGTGGCCGGCCTGGTCATCCATCTCTGCGGGGCTATCACCCGCCTGGCTCATCCAGGCGCTGGGTCCACGGCTACGTAAGGCGTGAGACATAACTACTTCATCTGTGTACTATGTCTTAAATCAGTGTTGACCGGTCAGCCCGTCGTATCAACAAGATTTCAGACAAAAAAATTAATTAAATACACAGATAAGTAGGTTATATATATAAAATATATATAAGGAAGCCGCGCGGTCAGCGAGTGTTAGTACGTGTGTGTGTGGTGTCCCGGGCGGGTAGAGAGTTTCGCCCCAGCTGTGAGGGGGGGGGGGGGGGGGGGTGGAGGCGGCGCTGTGAGGGGGGTGGAGGGAGAGGCGCGGCGACTCCCAGTCAGCCCAGTTACCCTCAGAACGCGGTCAGAGACGGGTGCACTGAACTCTACTCCTTACAAATGCCCAGAACGTGCCGTATACCTTGGGAATCCTTTAGAACAAGGTCACACATGAATGGCACGAAACACACAATGCACTAAACACTTCACAGAAAATCACTGTCACTGACACTGCTCAAAGTTGCTGAAATTCTTCGAGGAGAGGTGACGCACGGGAGTTGACCCAAGCGAGAGGAGTCCGTACGCCGGCTTTCCACAGACTTTGCACTATCACTCGTAATTATCCAGTAAGATCGGATCACTGCGCCATGTTAGGTTCTGAATAATAAGTTCTATATACAGGAGAGAACACAAACACCTGTATAGTTTTGTAGGTTCGGTTTACTGGATAAGAGTATGTACACAGAGGAGAGCAGCGGTCTCCCTGGCTAGGCTCCTTGTCAACTGCTATAGGCGACGTATGGCAAGTGATACATTAGCAGCTTCCATACGTCGCCAGGCACATTAATTAAGCGTGTGGGATATGGTAATAACATTGCCACACGCTGCTAGCTAGGCTGAATAAATAATACATAAATGGAGCACATACATAATATACATACATGACATATAATCCAGCATACATAATATACATACAGTTAGGATCGTGAAAGGTAATCCTTCACTCAGATTGAGGTATGTCGGTTGCATGAGGGGATTTTCTTTAGTTTTCTTTAGGACTTTGGAAGTGGTATCTTGTAGCTTTGCAATTGCTGCGTATGTTTTGTTAGGGTCTGTTTCAATCTTCTTATTTGTCCTTTCTTTTTCTCTCAGGTTTCTGATAATTTTTTTCCTTATGGGACAACGCGCTGCTAGTGTTCGGTGGTCCCCATTACAGTTCAGACATTTGGGGTTATCTTTGTTGCTGCATTCTCTGAATGTATGGCCCTCTTTGCACATTCGGAGCAGAACTTCTTATCTTTTAGTGGACAATTTACGGCTAGATGATTATATTTGTAACAGTTCCAACAGGGTGTTATTGGAAAAAATTCCTCCTGCTCAATTTGATGTTTTGTCAGATGATAGTGGGAAATACAGCGGCCATTCTCTAGGGCTTTTTGTGCCATGGAGATCTCTCCAAACCTGACCTTCATCATGGTAGGAGCACCAGGCATTAGCACAACCTCCTCAACTCTGGCCCATGTGTTCTTCTCTTCTATGTTATTGGCAATATCACTTGGTGTTTGTTTCAGTATGTTTTTATCTACCCTTTTAATTACTATGGATTTTTTTGCTCGTAGTTGTGGTGGTATTACTATTTCGAATCCTTGTTCTTTTAATTTCTTTGTTGATTCGTCAGAGAGCATGTTGTCTACATCTTTTTCTTCAAGGCACAGGACTATGTAGGAGTCCTTTGTTTCTATTAATGCGGCGAATTTGATGTTTAGCTGGGCACACAGTAGTATACCCAGTTCCTCCTTGCGTTTTTCTGATACGCCCCCCAAGAGGGAGCGTACCCGTATCCTGTTTCCGGTTGTCCTAGTCATTTGCATTTGGTCGTTCTCCGTGGCATCAGTCTTGTTATGGTTTTTACAGTCAACCTAAACACAGGAATTACAGCACTCCCCACCGCCACTTGCTGGTAGAGTGGTCGTAGAGTGGTTCCTGTGTCACTCACCCAGGAGCCCCGTTAGGGGAACCTATATCCCTATTGTTGAAATTGCTCACTTATAGGCGTGAACTTGAAGTGTACCTATTCGGGGGAGGGGTGGAGGATTAAGGATTGCGACCCCCTTCCCAGGTGGACCCGCACGATCACGGTTTCCCAGGAAGGCTCGGCGGAGGGGTGGGTTCTGCTCCTACCCCCTTTCGTGTTCACAAACCCCTACAGTGGAGGTGAACAGTTACAGGGGGGACCCAAGGACGAATACACCTCTAGGGTGCAGGTCCCCAGGCCAGAGCGAAAAAAGAAGGAAGATCAAGGTAAAACAGCCAATGGTGCAAGTGACACCAGTGGGATCGCGGCCCAAATCCGCTACAGAAAGCCGTTACAGATCACCCAATCAGGGCCGCCTCTGATCAGGAGTCACCCCTGATCAGTAGGGAGGCACGGAAAGGGCGTTGTCTGTAACGAGCTTACCGGTTGTGTGAAGTGATGGTAGTGAGGTGATCGATTTCGTTCGGGTCGTCAACGGTTGAAAGATAGGCTGGCAGGCTTTAGCAGTGAAGGGTCAGAAGAGAGGTCCGTTCACGGCGAAGGCTGGCTGGCGAATGGAGAGAGGCTTAAATATACAGGGTGACATTAAAGACATGAGGTCAGGTCATAATGTAACCCTTACCAGGTGCTGCAGGAAGCTGGAGAGGAAGAGAAGAGGCAGGACGGTATGGATCAAGGAGAGGAAAGGGCAGTTGTACAAACCCTGCCCACAGGTAAGGTCGTGGTAGTTGGTGACAGCCAGGTGAGGTTTATGGATAGGGCTTTTTGTGCGAGAGATAGGAAACGTAGGACTAGGGTGTGTTTTCCTGGGGCTGGGATAGGGCATGTAGCCGAGAGGTTAGACAGAGTTTTGTCAGGGGAGGGTACCAATCCAGTAGTGTGTCTTAGTGTGGGAGGAAACGATATAGGTAAGGTTAGGAGTGAGGAACTTTTCAAGAGGTATAGGGAGGCGCTGGGGAAGATTAGAGATAGGGGAGGGATCCCGATAGTATGTGGTGTCTTGCCTAGAAGAGGGGTTGGTCGTGAATGGCTGTCCAGGGCAATTGCTATTAATTGCCGACTGGAAAAACATTGTGCAAACAATGGTTGGGCATTCATTGATAACTGGCAACGATTCTATGGCAACGACTACCTGTACTGTCGCGACGGAGTACACTTGTCTCGTGAGGGGGTAAAGACGTTGTCTGCATCCCTGGAGTGTGAAATTGTCACTCCAAAGGGGGGGTTTCGCCAGTAGAGAGGGGTCGGGGAAAGTGGGAGTCAAAAAACAAGCAGGTCCTGGGAAGTAAAATTAGTTGCTCAGGACAAGGGGTAAAACAGGACCAGGGAAGAGTAGGTTTAAATGTATACTATACAAACAGTAGGAGCGTTAGAAATAAAATAGACTTGCTGAGAGCGGTTGTATGTACCGAGAATGTAGACGTCATAGCAATCACCGAAACTTGGATGAATCTGGCGAGCAAAAATTTTTTATCAGAGTACCACATAGAAGGGTACAACCTTTTTCACAAGGACAGGGAAGGTAGGAAGGGGGGAGGGGTCGCACTCTTCGTCAAGGATACATTAAATGTTGTACTAATAATTCAATAAAGGGTGAAATAGGAACCGAGTCTGTGTGGGTAGAAATCACGGAAGGAAGAGAAAAACTAATTATGGGAGTGATTTACAGGCCCCCAAGTCTTTGCAAAGAAGCAGCTCAGCCCATATGGCAGGAAATGAGTAGGGCAGCAAAATATAACAACCTATGCATTATGGGGGATTTCAACTTCAGAAATATTGACTGGGACAACATTGTAGGCGACTATGAATCTGAAGACTTCCTAGACGCAGTACAGGACAATTTTTTGAAACAACTAATTACAGAACCTACTAGAGGTGACAATATATTAGACCTAGTATTAACAAATAAAGAAAATATTATCAGAGATATCACAGTAGGGGAAGAACTAGGTAACAGTGATCACAGAGAAATCAGGTTCACCCTAAATTGGGAAACGAAAAACAATGACAATATGGTCAGAGTCCCAAACTTTCGATTGGCGGATTATCAGGGGTTAAGAAGGTACCTAGGTGAGGTCACCTGGGAACAGTCACGTCAGTTCCCAGTAGGAAGTGGTGAGGTCATAGATGACACAACAATTGATCATGACTATAATATATTCATCAGTATACCACATAAAGCACAAGAATAAAATATACCACACAGAAAAATTAGGTCAAATAAGAATGAGCCAAGGTGGATGACCAGAAAACTTAAACATGACATAGGAATAAAGAAAGGAATATATAAGAAATTAAAGGGAGGGGAGGAGCAGCTCAGAAACAGGTATAATGAACTATCTAGGAATGTTAAGAAAAATGTAAGGAAAGCAAAGAGAGACTATGAAATCAAAATAGCAAGAGAATCCAAGGCGAATCCCAAGGGATTTTTCCAGGTATATAGGACAAAGGTCAAGGACAAAGTTGGGCCTTTAAAGTCAGGGAGGGGAGAATTGATAAATGGCAGTGAAGACATGAGCAAAGCATTAAACAGCTACTTCTTATCAGTTTTCACAGAAGAAATTTGCGATGAAATTCCGGAGGTGGAACTGATATTTAAGGGAAAGGAAGAAGAGAAATTAAAGAATATCACTATCAGAAAAGAGGATGTTCTTAAGAAGATAAATAAACTAAAGAACACAAAATCCCCAGGGCCGGATGAAATTTTTCCTCGAGTCTTAAAAGAGTGTAGGGAACAGATTAGCGGACCCCTCGTAAACTTATTTACAAAATCATTAGACACTGGAGTTGTGCCAGAGTTGTGGAAACAGGCGAATGTAGTACCCATATTTAAAAAGGGAGACAGAGCATCAGCGTCAAATTACCGGCCGATCAGTTTGACGTCAGTAGTGGGGAAATTTCTTGAATCAATTATAGCAGATAGCATCCGATCGCATCTAGAGAAAAGCAAATTAATCTACGACTCTCAACATGGGTTTACAAAGGGAAAATCTTGTCTAACAAATCTGCTAACGTTTTTTAGGAAAGTCTTCGAGGTAGTAGATAATGACGAAAATTACGATGTTATTTACTTAGACTTTAGCAAAGCATTTGACAGAGTACCGCATCAGAGGCTTCTGAGAAAAATTAAGGCTCATGGTATCGAGGGGAAAGTTTTAAATTGGATAAAATCATGGCTCACCGATAGAACGCAGAGGGTCAGCGTAGATGGTGTTAAATCTGAGTGGGGCCGTGTAACCAGTGGGGTTCCCCAGGGGTCAGTACTAGGCCCACTCTTGTTCATAATCTACATAAACGATTTAGATACTGGGATCAGCAGTGACATAAGCAAGTTTGCGGATGACACCAAAATAGGGAGGCAAATTAATTCAGGGCAGGATGCAAATGCATTACAGGAGGATCTAAATAAACTGCAGGGGTGGTCTGAAAAATGGCAAATGAAATTCAACACTAGCAAGTGCAGCGTACTTAATATTGGAAGAACAAATACTTATAATGTATACAGCCTGAACAACATCAACCTAGAGAAGTCGACTTGTGAAAGAGACCTAGGGGTACTTGTAAGCCCGGACCTACGGCCTAGAAAACAGTGCGTTAATGTTCGAAATAAGGCAAACAGAGTATTGGGTTTTATATCTAGAAGTGTAAGTAACAAGAGTGCAGAGGTCTTATTGAACATAAGAACATAAGAAAGTGGGATACTGCAGGAGGCCGACTGGCCCATACAGGGCAGATCCCTTTCACACCCATCCCAGCACTTCCATGTGCCTATCCAACTTCGTCTTGAAGCTCCCTAGCGTCCTCGATCCTACTATAGCACTCGGTAGCCTATTCCACATATCCACAACTCTATTACCAAACCAGTGCTTGCCTATATCCTTTCTGAATCGGAATTTATCTAATTTAAAGCCATTTGTTCTAGTTATTTCGTTATTACTGAGCTTCAGAACATCTTCCATTTTACCCTTGTTAATCCCACTTACCCACTTGAACACCTCTATCATATCTCCCCTAACTCTACGCCTCTCTAATGAATGTAAGCCTAAGCTTTTTAGTCTTTCTTCATATGGAAGGTTTCTAATATTATGGATCATTTTTGTCATTCTTCTTTGTACTCTCTCCAAAGAATCTATGTCCATTCTATAATAAGGACACCAGAATTGAACCGCATAATCCATGTGTGGCTTCACTAATGCTAGGTAAAGTTTCAAGATAACGTCAGCAGTTCTGCTACTCACAGACCTAGATATGAACCCAAGAATCCTGTTTGCCTTGTTGCGAACGCTAATACATTGTTTTCTAGGTTTCAAGTCGTTGCTAACAAATACACCTAGATCTTTTTCACAATCTGAGTTTTCTATTTCCATGTTACCTAGTTTATACTTAACGTTTGTATTTGTCTTCCCTATCTGTAGTACCTTGCATTTATCAGTATTAAAATTCATTTGCCAGTCTACTGACCACTCATGTAAGGTATCTAGATCTCTTTGAAGGTGTTCAAAGTCATTGTCTGAATTTATCACTCTCCCCATTTTGGTATTATCTGCAAATTTACTAATCCTACTAGTTATGCCTAATTCAAGATCATTAATGAATATAACAAACAGCAGAGGGCCTAATACAGATCCCTGGGGAACTCCGCTTTTGACCGCACCCCAGTCTGACTTTAATCCATTTATGCTGACTCTTTGTTTCCTACCAGTTAACCATGACCTAATCCATTTTAATAATGATCCACCTATTCCATGTGCTTCTACCTTCCTTATCAATCTCTCATGAGGGACTCTATCGAATGCTTTACTGAAATCTAAATAAATTATATCATATGACTTATCATTATCTAGCGCTTCATATACTTCTGAGAAAAAGCTAAGCAAATTTGTGAGACAAGAACGTCCCTGGGTGAACCCGTGCTGAGAAGAATGAATTAAGTTGAATGTTTTAAGGTGGCTTCTGATTTTTGTAGCAATAATTGACTCTAGCAACTTGCCTATGATTGACGTGAGACTAATGGGCGGTAATTTGATGCAATTGATTTATCACCTTTTTGGAAAATCGGAACTACATTTGCAAGTTTCCAAGCTTCTGGCACTAGGCCCGATTCTAATGACTTATTAAATAAAACTGCTAATGGATTACTCAACTCATCTCTTCATTCTTTTAATATTCTAGCAAATACCTCGTCTGGACCAGGCGATTTATGAGGCTTCAGTTTGTTAATTACTTTAAGCACATCGTTACTAGTAATATTGATATTCATCAACATATTTTCTATACTGTCGTTATATACCTTATGAACTTCTGGAAACTGTGCTAGGTTTTCATTTGTGAATACGGAGCGAAAATGACTATTTAATGTACTACACATTTCTAACTCATCATCAGTCATTTCTCCTGTCGTAGTTTTAAGGGGACCTATTGTATCTCTAACCTTTGATTTATACAGTTGATAAAAAGCTTTGGGGTTATTTTTCTATTCATTTGCTACCTTGATTTCATAATTTCTCTTTGCTTTCCTAATTTCTGTTTTTACCTGTCTTTTTAGGTTCTGATAGTAACCAAGTAAGTGATTTTCGCCTTTCTTAACTTTTCTATATACTCCTTTCTTTTTCCCTAGAAGATCTAAGAGTCTATTATTCATCCATTTTGGTTGGTTCCGTATCGATCTGAATTTTCTTTTAGGGATGTGTTTATTTTGAGCATTATGGATTGTCGCAATAAATTGTTCATAAGTAGCTGCTAAATTAAATTCGGGGTTATCCCGTCCTAAGTTGACAGTTTCCGGGGGGTGTGGGGGGGATTAATCTTTTGACCATAGGGTCATCCCTTAGGTCTCTCCTTAAGCTACCGTAATTAGCCTTCCTAAAATCCGGAATCAAGGCCGAATTTTCCTTCTTCCTGCCATCCCATATTATGTTAAAATATATGGCTTTATGATCACTGTTTCCTAGTTCGTCTCCAATCCCAACATCTTTTACTAGATTTTCACTATTACTGAGAACTAAGTCGAGGATATTATTTCCTCTAGTGGGCGAGTTTATGAGTTGATATAAAAAACTATCTTGTACTACTTCTAGAAAATCTTCAGATTCATTATCGCTAAGTTGATTTTTCCAATCTATGCCTGAAAAGTTGAAATCGCCTAGAATACATACATTGTTTCTATCAGATGCCTTCTTTATTTCCTCCCATAGCAATTTACCATCGTTCCTACTCAAATTAGGTGGTCTATATATAACACCAATGACTACGGACTCATTGCCCTCTCCAATCTCTACCCAAATACTTTCATTGTCGCTATTTGTTTTAATGTTTGATTTATTGCAGCTTTTTAATGACACCCTGATATACACTGCTACACCGCCCCCTCTCCTTCCTACTCTGTCAAATTTAAATAGGTTATACCCTGGAATATGAAATTCTGCTAAAAAATGTTTGCTGTTTGAATTTATCCATGTTTCCGTTATTGCAATTATATCTATGTTCTCTTTACTAACAATGGCCCTGAGCTGGTCCATTTTGTTACACAGGCTTCTACTATTAGTATAATAAACACTCAATATATTTCTTCCGTTTCTATCTGTTTTACATTTATTACTTTGATGTTTGTTATTATGACTAACTATATTTTCAGCATTATCTACTTCTGTTTCACTGCTGTTATTTTCACATGGTATTTTCCTCTCTTTACCATTGATGGGATTTGGACATATTAAAACCCCACCTTTACTACCCTGTCAACTATCTTCGCTAGCACCACCACCCCCTTCCTACTTAAATGCATCCCATCCCTTGCATACATACTATCATCACCATAGTACAGGCTCCAACTATCAATGAATGGCGTCGACAGCTCTTTACACTGTTCTTCCAACCAGCAATTGAAACCAATTGCACGGGACATCCATTCACGACTGGCACCACGTCTAGGTAGGATAGAGCAAGCAATAGGAGTTCCACCCTTCACCCTAATCTTATCTAGAGCTTCCCTATACAGTTTACGCAGTTCGACACTGGTAAGCTTACCTACGTCATTGCCTCCTGCACTGAGTAAGACTATGGGGTTGTCTCCACAGTCATCAATGACGTTCTCCACTCTCTCCAGTACTCTACCTATCCCTGCCCCGGGGAGACACTCGAGCTTCCTAACTTTAGTGCAGAGATTGTTACCTAAATACTTCACCATCGAGTCTCCCATGACAGAAACACATTTGACCTTACCTGAGTGTGGTGATTTCTTACCTGCGCTACTCCCTCTCTCCACACTAACAGAGGGAGTAGCACTCGTGGTGTTACTAGCACCTTCGTCACTTAAGGTGCTGAACCTGTTGTTTAGGTCTACAGCTGAGTGCCTTTTTAGACTGCATTTTGTAGCACTAGCAGCAACTACCTTCCACCAATCCACTTCAACTTCACCGTCCTTCACGACACTGGCAAAGGTTTTCTTCTCCTCTAAAACTAGCTTCAAGGCTAAGTTTTCGCCCTTGAGACTCTGGACCTCCTTCTCAACCTTCTCCAGTCGGTCTTGCAAGGCAAGACAAAGCTGGAGAACGTGAGAGGTGGTCGAGTACTCGTCAGCAGCTGCCATGTCACTATGTCACTAACACTGACAGGAACACAGGTCCGCACTGGCTGAGGGTCAGAGGTCAACTCTATTGCAACTATATCTTGCGCTAGTTAGGCCGCACCTCGATTATGCGGTTCAGTTCTGGTGCCCCTATTATAGAATGGATATAAATTCACTAGAGTCGGTGCAGCGAAGAATGACAAAAATGATTCAGGGACTTAGAAACCTTCCATATCAGGATAGGTTAAAGAAACTTAACTTGCATTCCCTAGAAAGACGAAGAGTGCGGGGAGATATGATAGAAGTATTTAAGTGGGTGAAAGGAATCAATAAAGGGGATATAGATAAAGTTCTTATAATATCCGAGCAGGATAGGACTCGGAGCAACGGATTCAAGTTGGATAAGTTTAGGTTTAGGAGGGAGATAGGAAGAAACTGCTTCACAAATAGGGTGGTGGACGAGTGGAACAAGCTTAGCAACTTTGTAGTAAGTGCGGGAACTCTGGAAAGTTTCAAAAGGAGGCTAGATAGATTCATGAATGATAGAGAGTGGTAGTAACTCTCGACAGGAGCTGCCATGCACAGGCCAACCGGCCTATTGCAGACTCCTTATTTTCTTATGTTCTTATGCTCTTATGATGTCATCCACTAATCCCCACAACCAACACACACGTAGAGGAGTTTAAGAGAAGGGGGGTGACGTGACTAGTCAGGTCAGGTCAAAAATAAGGGACCCACAAAATAACTATCATACATCTAGATCAAAGGTTTTCAAAGCATTTTTAACCTTGGGCCACTGACAAATAAATTTATGTAATATATTATCAGTTTTGAACTGACCATCACTAAGGTTTATTGATTTTAATTCCTTAATCAAACTAGCTTCAACCAGAAGTCTTTCTGTGACATAAGATGATTTAAATACTTCTAAGCTTTTTTCCCAAGCAATGGGGTGATTATTATTCCTAACATGAACGAACAAGGCACTGCTTTCAGATGCTGTTCTGATATTATACTTATGTTGTTTGATTCTGAGCTGCAGTGTTTTTCCTGTCTGTCCTACATAATTACAATGACATTTGCTACATGGAATACAATGAACACTTCCATTTACATTCAAACTTGGGCTATTCCTTATTAACATATTGGTAATGGTTGAGTCATACTTGAAAACAACATTAATATTTAGAAGCTTGAGGGACCGAACTAACGGGACAAATTCATTACGATAGGGCAGAGTCAAAATATTCTTAAGTGTAGGAACTTGTCTGGTTTGAGAGGAATGAAAGGATTTTTTAGCCCTTTTAAAACAACGATCAACAAACACAGAAGGGTACCCGAGTTTCTGTGCAATGGAACGAATGTGTTTCAATTCATCGTCAATAAATTCAGAGTCACAAATACGCAGACATCTTAAGAACATGGCAGAAAAAACTGACATTTTGGTAGACTCAAGGTGATTCGATAAAAAGTGAATGAAACTGTCTACCTGTGTGGGCTTTCTATATACCTTAAATTTATAGTTTTGGCCATTTCTCATGATAAGCATATCAAGGAATGGAAGGGATCCATTTATTTCTCTTTCAATTTTTAATGTGATACTTGGGACAAGTTCGTTCGTTCATGTTAGGAATAATAATCACCCCATTGCTTGGTAAAAAAGCTTAGAAGTATTTAAATCATCTTGTGTCACAGAAAGACTTCTGGTTGAAGCTAGTTTGATTAAGGAATTAAAATCAATAAACCTTAGTGATGGTCAGTTCAAAACTGATAATATGTTACAAAGGGACCTTTATGCTAGGGATGGGGTGCACCTGTCTAGGGATGGAGTAGCAACCCTGGCTGGGGCTCTAGAGGGGGCAGTTCAAAAGATATCGAAGTCTTTAAACTGCTAAGAGAACATAGGGGCACGGGGGTGGAGGAGACTGCAGTGGGAGCGGGTAAACAAGGCGAAAGATTACAGGGAAATAGTGTTAGGAATGATGACATAACTAAATTAGACAGGGAGTTTAAAACTAAACGCGGTAAGGGAAGGACTCAGAACACGACTAACTTAAATGTATATTACGCGAACAGTAGAAGTATGAGAAACAAAATGGATGATATTAGGGCCTTGGTATGTACCGAAGAAATCGATATAATTGCATTCACTGAAACATGGATCAACCTAGACACACGTGAATTACCAGTCGAATACCAAATTGCGGGTTACAAACTGTTCCATACCGATAGGCAGACCAGGAAAGGAGGCGGAGTAGCAATCTATGTTAGGGATAATCTGAAGTGTGAAATAAATAAGGAAATAAAAACTGAGAGGAATACAGAAACAATTTGGATAGAATTAAGCGACGGTCGGGAAAAATTAATCACAGGAGTAATATATAGACCCCCCAATCTTGACAGAGTCAATGAGCGACTTATCTGGGATGAAATGCGCAGGGCTTCCATACACAACAAAGTCTGTATAGTAGGCGACTTTAACCCTGGCCAAATAGATTGGACCGACCTTACGGGAAACTCAGAATCAGAGGATTTTCTCGAGACGATCCAGGACTGTTTCCTAAGTCAACATATAACCGAACCCACACGGGGTAATAATATATTGGATTTAGTTTTGTCAAACAGAGAAAACCTCATTAGCAATGTCGAGGTAGGGAACGAACTTGCAAACAGCGATCACAAAGAAATTCGATTCCAGTTAGATTTTCAGGGCAGACGTAAGGAAAATTCCACTAAAGTACCAGATTTCAGAAGGGCAAACTTTGACAGTTTAAAGAGGCAGCTGAGAGAGGGGGTGTCGCGCTTGGCCGTGAACCTGACAGATGACACCGACCTGATAACGAGATCTGAGATTGCCGAGTTCCACGACAATTTAAATAGTGAGTTACTTAACGCACAAAGGCAGAACATACCATACAAAAAACTCAGATCAAACAACAATGACCCTAAATGGATAAATAATTATTTAAAGAACATCATTGGCCAAAGGAAGGCTATAGGTAGAAGGATAAATCGTGGCGAAATTCACCTCCGGGACTATTATAGGGTATTGGCGAGTAGGGTTAAAACCGAGATAAGGAAAGCAAAGAGGAATAATGAGGTAAGGATAGCAAGGGAGGCAAAGAAAAACCCCAAAGGATTCTACCAAATGTACCAAACTAAAACACGAGAAAAGATTGGACCAATACGGTCAGACTCCGGCGAGCTCACTGATAACGACGGAGAAATGAGCAATAATTTGAATAAATATTTTTCAACAGTTTTCACCAGCGAAAATTTAAACATGATACCCGAGGCACCGACTCTATTCAGAGATAGTGAAGAAAACAAATTAAGTGAGATAGTAGTGACTAGTAACGATGTTAGTAAGCAAATAGACAAACTAAAGCCTAATAAGTCACCTGGTCCCGATGAGATATTTACCAGAGTATTAAAGGAATGTAAGGAAGAGCTTAGTATGCCCTTAGCAAAGTTGTTTAACATGTCCTTAAAAACAGGTGTAGTACCAGAATCCTGGAGGATAGCGAATGTAATACCGATCTTCAAGAAGGGGGATAGATCACTATCCTCTAACTACCGCCCAATCAGTCTAACATCAATAGTAGGCAAATTACTGGAAGCAATCATTTCAAACTCTATTGGAAATCACCTGGAGAAGCACAGATTGATCAATGATTCCCAGCATGGCTTCACAAGCGGACGTTCTTGCCTAACTAATCTATTAACATTCTTTTCATCAGTTTTCGAATCAGTGGACGAGGGGCACAATTATGGTGTGGTATATCTCGACTTTAGCAAAGCCTTCGACAGAGTACCCCACGAAAGACTAATTAGAAAGGTAGAAGCTCATGGCATCAAAGGTGACATCCTTAAATGGATTAGGGCGTGGTTACAGGACAGGAAACAGCGAGTGAGCATTAACGGCACTAAGTCCCATTGGAGCAACGTCACAAGTGGAGTTCCCCAAGGCTCAGTACTTGGACCACTATTGTTTATTATATACATAAACGACATAGATATCAGCATAGACAGCAACATAAGTAAATTTGCTGATGATACTAAAATAGGACGTGTTATCAAATCTGACGAGGACTCGGCAAAACTACAGGAGGATCTAAACAAATTTTTTGAATGGTCTGAAAAATGGCAGATGAAATTCAACATTGACAAATGTAAAGTACTCAGTATAGGAAATGTAAACAGGGAAACCAGATACTAGATGAACAACGATGCCATAGAGAAATCCGACTGCGAGAGAGATTTAGGAGTAATGATAAGTAGGAACCTTAAGCCAAGTAAACAATGTGTTTTTGCTCGTAACAAGGCTAATTAAGTACTTGGGTTCATACAAAGGAGTGTTAGTTACAAGACTAGCGAGGTCATCCTAAAACTGTATCTTGCTCTTGTGAGACCACACCTGGATTACGCAGTCCAGTTCTGGTCACCGTATTACAGAATGGATATAGAATCCTTGGAAAGAATTCAGAGGAGAATGACAAGACTAATCCCGGGTATCAGGAACCTTGAGTATAGAGACAGGTTAAAGCATCTTAATTTGCACTCCCTTGAGAGACATAGAGCGAGGGGCGACCTGATAGAGGTGTATAAATGGAAGGCAGGGCTAAACAAAGGGGACATTACAAAGGTACTCAAATTATCCAACCAGGAGCGAACTCGTAACAATGGTTTTAAATTGGACAAATTTAGATTTAGGCGTGAAATAGGTAAACACTGGTTTGGAAACAGAGTAGTGGATGAATGGAACAAGTTACCAAATATCATCATTAACTCGAATACGCTGAATTGCTTCAAACATAGGTTGGATGCTCATATGAGCAATAGGGGTTGGGTGTAAACGGGACTGCCCAGTATGGGCCAATAGGCCCGCTGCAGTTTCCTCCATTCTTATGTTCTTATGTTCTTATAAATTTTTTTGTCAGTGGCCCAAGGTTAAAAATGCTTTGAAAACCTTTGATCTAGATGTATGATAGTTATTTTGTGGGTCCCTTATTTTTGACCTGACCTGACTAGTCACGTCACCCCCCTTCTCTTAAGCTCCTCTACGTGTGTGTTGGTGAGGGGATTAGTGGATGACATCATTATGACCTGACCTCATGTCTTTAAGGTCACCCTGTATATTTAAGCCTCTCTCTGTCCATGTAATCCAGTTGCCTCTGAAGATGTCTTGAATAAAGACGAAAGCTATATATATATATATATATATATATATATATATATATATATATATATATATATATATATATATATATATATAATCAACGACCTCACCAGCAAGGAATCGAACCCTCGACCTACTGGGTGTGACTAGGGAACGCTTACCGGCTAGGCCACAAGGACACTAAAAGCAGTTCTAGACTCTGTTATATTTCACACAAAGCCTGTTCATCGAGCTGATGGCGCCGTGAACCTCATTGGGAAACTGCCCGTGCCTCGTATGTGGTGTCAGTAGCATTTTACCGAATCCAGCTGGTATGAAACGCGAGGTACATATATATACTTCATTTTTAGTCCATTTAACACGCGGACTTTGAACATATAATCAACGACCTCACCAGCAAGGAATCGAACCCTCGACCTACTGGGTGTGACTAGGGAACGCTTACCGGCTAGGCCACAAGGACACTAAAAGCAGTTCTAGACTCTGTTATATTTCACACAAAGCCTGTTCATCGAGCTGATGGCGCCGTGAACCTCATTGGGAAACTGCCCGTGCCTCGTATGTGGTGTCAGTAGCATTTTACCGAATCCAGCTGGTATGAAACGCGAGGTACATATATATACTTCATTTTTAGTCCATTTAACACGCGGACTTTGAACATATAATCAACGACCTGGTGTGGCCTAGCCGGTAAGCGTTCCCTAGTCACACCCAGTAGGTCGAGGGTTCGATTCCTTGCTGGTGAGGTCGTTGATTATATGTTCAAAGTCCGCGAGTTAAATGGACTAAAAATGAAGTATATATATATATATATATATATATATATATATATATATATATATATATATATATATATATACATACATACAGTGTTAGGACAGGCCAGGAATCCAATGCTCTGTTTGTTCATTTGAGGGATAACAAGCATTGCATTGACTGGGATAATGCCTCCTCAATATTACCATGTAATTCAATTGATAGTAGGAACATCATAGAATCTAGTCTTATTAAACATACCGAAGCATTCAACATGAATTTGAGTAACGGCATGTACAAGCTGGACAACTTTGTAATTAAGAAGATTTGTGATCAGGTGAGAGGGCGGGTCACTGTCCCATCTGACCCAACCACCAACCGTTGTGTGCCATTTAAAGATTAGTAGGGTCATTACCTAATTACCTGACCATTGTGGACCTGGTCTCACCCTCCTCTGTATATATTCATCTTGTTTTGCATTACTCTCTCTAGTCTGTACTCACCCCTGAAGATGTGAATTACACGAAAGCGCTTGGGAGCTTCGTGTTTTCTTCTTTCCTGGTGGTTATCAGCATATACCTAGATCACGCGCACCTACAGTGATTTACTTGCATATATACATACATACATACATATATACATATATATATATATATATATATATATATATATATATATATATATATATATATATATATATATATATATATATATATATTAGGGTGGTTCTTATTTTTCAACTTTGGAAATTTTTACCACAGACCCTGCTTAAAGTGTCCATTTAGGACAAAAACATTGTGTGTAGAGTTATTTTTAAATATATTTATATTTAAAGGTTGCTCAAAGCTGTCAAAAATTAAGTAATCTATGTAGTCGATTACTTTGTAGCCGATTACGCCCACCACTAGTGCGTCGCATTTGGTACGATTATGGTGAGTTTTTGCTGGTCATGATTGATGATTGGGGAAATTAGAAACAGTTCTGCAGAGTATTCTCATTATTAATTTATATTAATAGTTAATTTATTTATTCCTCAGGTCAAAATGGCTAATGCAGGAGTAAAAACACTAGAAAATGTGTATTTGATAAAGACATTATGTGATGACATTACAGGGGCTAAGTTACCTTCAAACAGGCAAGTGTTACAGTATTTTTAAGCCTGCATCGCATACAGAAAAAACCATCAGAGTGGCAGCTGGGGAAGTCACAGACAAAGTTCTTCAATTTTGGACAAACGCAAACATTCCCACACACCACAAACCAGATTGTGTGAATCAAGTGCACAAAATGTTTGACAAGTGGAGTAGTTTGAAATAGAACTCTTCAAGAAAGACAGAAACTCAAAAGCAGAAAGAGAAAGAGTTCACTGATACATTTGAAGATATCTTTGACATTGCACATATGCTTTGAATATGTTGACAGTTCAGGAGGATAAGGATTTCTTAACAGCGCAACGAGAAAAGGGGCGTCGTGGGGCAATGTCATCTCTTGACAAAGTACTCCTGAAAAGACAGATACGACGAGAAAAAACTCTCAAGAAAGTAATGAAAAGGAAGTTGGCTGCAGACAGTGCAGAGGAAGAAGCCAAAAAATGCCAGGCCATCGTTGTCTTGGACAACAGTAGTACGTCTTCTTCTTAGGAATCCAACCCAGTTCCTGGCCCATCAGCACTTCAAACTCCACCTACTGCCAAGAAGCGTGGGCGAAAAGAAGTTCTAACTCCAGAACTTTCTGCAGCATTAGATCGGACCAAGTCCTCAGATAGAATAGCCATGCACATTGTCACCCAAACTGCTCGGAGTCTGGGCCATGAGGAGGAAACGTCAGCATCATCGCAGTAGCAGGGCAGCTGAAATCCTCTTCAAACTTCAAACCAGAGTCAGTTTTAATTGTTCACTAGGATGGTAAATTGATGCCTGATTTGACGGGGCATGGGGGCCATGTTGACAGACTCCCCGTTCTTGTCTCAGGCAATGGCACCTCCCAACTTTTTGCTGTTCCAAAACCCCCCTCTGGTACCGGTGATGAACAAGCAAAAGCTGTTGTGAAGGCTTTGCAGCAAGGGCACATTGCAGACATCGTGCATGGCATGTGTTTTGATACAACAAGCTCAAATACTGGTCACCACAAGGGTGCGTGTGTCAAAATTGAGCAGTTGCAGGGTTGTGAGTTGCTATATTTTGCCTGCCGCCACCATGTACAAGAACTTGTAGCTGGAGCTGCTTTTGAAGCTGTAATGGGGCACTCAGCTGCTCCTGACATACAGCTGTTCCGAAGATTCCAAGCCAAATGGGAACAAATTGACAAGCAGAAGTTTGAAGACTCCTCCACCGACGATCTGGCAGAAGAATCGGTCAGGGCTGTTAGGGGCGATCTAACCAACTTCATTGAGAAGGCTCTATTGGAGACACAGCTTCGAGATGATTATCGAGAGCTGCTAGAGCTGGCCTCCATCTTCCTTGGCACATCACCTTCTTGGGGAGTACGATTTTCTGCTCCTGGTGCAATGCACCAAGCACGATGGATGGCAAAGACCATTTATTCCTTCAGAGTGTGGTTATTCCGTTCTCAGTTTAAGCTTACTCCAAAGGAGAACAGAGGACTAAGAGATTTGTGCATTTTCTTTGCCCGAATATATGTGAAGGCTTGGACAACTGCTCCACTTGCTGCAAAGGCACCAAAATGAGATCTGATGTTGCTTAAAGCTCTACAAGACTACAGTACCATCAGCGATGCCATATCAAGGCAACTTTCCACAAAATGATGAGACACCTCTAGTACTTGTCAGAAGAGTTGGTTGCATTGGCCTTCTTTGATGACGATGTTCTCCCAGCAGTGAAGGACCGCATGGTGGAAGCTATGAACATCGTTATTGGAGAAGAAAAGCATGTCAAACGGGTTACAATCAATCCAGACACACTGCAAGTGAAGAACCTATATGATTTCACGACAAAGAACACAAAGTCATTTTTCAAAAAGCTCAACTTGAATACAGACTTCCTAGCCCTCCCAGTAGAACAGTGGAAAGATGATCCTGGCTTCCAAAATGCAAAAGCCAGTGTACAAGGACGAACAGCAACTGCAGTATCTACTGCAGGCTGTTGCTGACCACAGGAAATCATTCCCTAATGCCCTCAAGCAGACCTTACTGGGGGACAAAGAGTGAGACTGGTCCTCATGCGACCCCTGCCTTGAGCAGCTAATACCCACTTAGACTAAGGAGGGGGGGGGGGCCAGGCTTGGGGGCTAGGAAATGATGTGTTATGAACATTAAGCATAGACATAATAGTCATAAATTTCATTTGACTTGAGCAACCTCTAATTATTAAGTGCTCCCAACAACTAAAACGACACGGTACCAGCATCAGCATTGGGTGATCAGTTCTTCCCACGTGGGTTGCACAGCACCATGTGTTTTCGGTCAGCTAGAAGTATTACCTACTGGCTAGGGGTCACCTGCCGGCGTTCTCTCTTCCCGCCCATGGACGCACTGAGAGTACACTGAGGCTATCTGAGTAAATTAATGGTCACACACTGAGACCAGGAGTCTAGGGGATACCTAGAGAAACATTTTATCTCCATCTATTACGGGTGTATGTTGAGTTGAGTGAAGCAGGGTTCCCAGATATTGGTGGACTCGGTAACATCTTAATAACAGTAATAATATTTTAGGGTGTAGTTGATACCAGTTTTTCAGTTTCTGATATTATCTTGATGTGTGTAGTTTAATATTTCTTAAATAATTTTGATAATATTGTTTTTTAATGTTTGTGTCACTAATTGAAACCAGAGTGATACTGTGATTTAGTTTCTTTAATGCATTTAATTTTTCTTTATAATTCTGATCTCAGGTATAACCGTTGTTCCCCAGAGTAGTGTTTAAGTTAGGTTAGGAAGTGTGCATCTGTTGGGGTAATATAATTCTGTTGAGTGCCCTGAAGGCCTATTCAGGGAGGAGATTAATAAGTTCTTAATTTTTTATACCATTTTCTCAGTGCTGGATATAATTTTGTTGAGTGCCCCTAAGGCCTATTCATTGTAGAGTTATTAACTTCTTATTTTTTTAATACCATTTTCTCAGTGGTTGACTTTATTTTCTTGAAAGCCCTTAAGGCCTGTTTCATGTGTGCAAGCAACATTTCTTCATACTTTAAACTTATTGTTGTCTAGTGAGGCATTGCCTGAGTTTCTAATAATTTCAATATCATGTCTAACTTTTATTCCCCAGAGTAGTGTTTTAAGTTCAGGATAAGAGGTGCACATATTGGTGTACCATTATTTGATTGTGTCTGTAGTATTGGAAGGAATATAAGTGTCTAAATTTTCCAGTGTGTCTCATTCATCCCAGTCACAAACGCTATCCTTCCACGGGTCACGGAGAATTCATTTTGTTTCGTAAATTTAAGTGTTCTTGTGCTTGTTCAGGATTTTTCTCAAAGGGGCGCTTCCACTGCAATTTCCATCTAATAATTAATAAACCCCAAGTCAAGTGAGAAATTAAGATTCAGTAAATTCCGACCTGTTATATATATATATATATATATATATATACATATATATATATATATATATATATATATATATACATATGTATTAGGGTGTGTCATAGGAGGGAAGATCAGCTAAAACTAATGGCCCATCACTTTTTTGGTAGATTTTAGTGTATATAAACAGAAAATAATTTCGGTTTCAATATTTTGCAACCTTTTGCTAGGTAAATTTTAGCGTGAAATTTATCGAAAATCTAACGTACAGCTGCATTAGTGCATTACAATTAAATAGTGAACATTGCTTTCTGACTTCATTCATTAACAACCCAACTAACAATATTTTTTTCTGTTTCAGATTCTGATGCATTTATAAGTTGATAATATTTGCGATGGCTGCTTGTGTCAGGACGAGGAACCAAAAATCCAGCCATCTCAGTCACTATCTTGGGTCTGGGAGAGAGCTCCTGAAGTCGGAGTTGCCTACATTGAGAGATGCTTTGAGATGCGGTGTTTTAATGAGGCAAATCAGTGAAAAGAACCAAAGAACTTACACAAACAAAGACATTGCCAGTGATATGACCAAAACTGCCTTGGCACAGTACACTCTGGCTAACGCTCAGTTCAAGCCTCCAGTCATAACAAGTCAGAAGAAGATTAGTGAGAGACTGCTAGCCAGTTGGGAAAAGGCAAGAGATATCTCTCTTGGGAGAGGAAAACTTGCAGTTAAGGACAGCTTTGCCAAGCAACTGGACCAGTTATTTGACATAATTACTTGCAAGTGCCCAATTGTTCTCTGTCCTGAGTTTGGATGCGATCGTGACTGTAAATCCGAGGCCCACATCTCCTGTATTTGCAAGCGTGAACTGAAGATTCCTGTGATCGAACTGGCATTTGTCAAAGCACAGAGAGAGAAGACTGGCGGTATAGGGGCTCTCATGATTTCTAGCCAAGATATTCCGGAGTCCAAGAGGCAGGAGGCTGCCACAGAGAGACAGAAGAGGAGAAGAGTTGCCGAGGAAAAGAGGCTTGAGAAGGCCCAGGGTGAGGTAAAAAAGGCCGATGATTGGAGTCAAGCTGATTCAGAGTTTAATGACTTCCCCATGGCTGATCTGAGTGCTGACCAGGAGAATGGTGACTTTGTCCCTAACCCAGAAAATAATGATCCCAAACCTTCCAGGCATAACATTCGAAATAGGAAAGATATCCCGAGCATAGCTCTGGCCAGCATGTGACACCACACTGGTCTCAGAGAAACTGCAGAGATAGCAACAGCTGCCTGGATTGACGGTGGTTTGATAACACCTGATGATGTTCACCTGGTGATAGATCATAACAAAGTAAGGAGAGCTCAGGAGAAACTTGTCAGTAACCTAGAAGAGGAGTTTGATAAGGGGATAAGAGAAAATGGAATCAATTGCTTGTTCTTTGATGGGAGAAGGGATGACACTAAAGTGTTCATGAAAGTTGGAGATTCTGACAAGTTGTTCCCTGCCATGGTGAAGGAGGAACACTACTCCTGCTGCAGTGAACCAGGAGGGAAGTATTTGTGGCATTTCACTCCAGAGAAAGATGACATCAGGAAACCAGCTGAGATAGTGGCAGATAACATTGTGAACTGGCTCAGAGAGAGGAACGTAGACCAGACCCTGCAGGCCATTGGAAGGGACAGCACCAACACGAACACAGGGTGGCAAGGGGGGGTCATACAGTGGATAGAGCGGAAGATTGGGAGGAAGCTGGTCTGGATTGTTTGTGACCTCCACACCAACGAGTTGCCACTCAGACATCTGATCCAGGAGCTGGATGGCAAGACTCTTTCAAACAACAGATGGTCTGGTCCTCTTGGCAAGATGCTGGACTCTGCCACTGAGTTAGAAATAAATCCGAGCTTTGAAAAAATCACAGTTGGCCCTCCACTCATTGAGCTTGCACATACTGTACTGTCATTGACGACCTGAGTACTGACCAGTACTATGGTTACATGATTTGCAGTGCCATCAAAACTGGGGTCATGCCTGATAGACTTGCTTACCTGCAGATAGGTCCAGTCTCACATTCTAGGTGGCTCACAACGGCTCTCAGGTTCTGCAGAATTTGGGTCGCTCATCATAAACTGAAAGGGAACCAGCTTCACAACCTGAGATTTATTGTCCAATTCATCGTGAGTGTCTACTTGCCAAATTGGTTCAACACCAAGGTCAAGTCATCGTTCTCCGAAGGTCCGAGGCATGTTCTCTTCCAGCTTGAGCTCCTGAGGAGTCAGCCAAGGAAGGTTGTTCAGATTGTGGAGCAGACTGTGAGGAGATCTTCCTGGTATGCTCATCCCGAGGCAGTTCTGCAGACAATGCTCTGCAGTAAGGATGAGGAGGAGAGAAGAGTGCCAGTCAAAAAGATCTTGGATATGAGACTTATGAGAGGATCTGGGCATGACGAATCAGTTGGTGACGATTCCTTCAGGGTCAGGAAGACTCCTGAAGTCAATCTAGGTGCCAAGACCCTCACTGATCTCATAGATCTGGATAACATCCAGGCTGGCAGTGAGCCCCCTCTTACCTGCAGCCTCACCAATGTTCAAGTCAGAGCTTTCCTGGACAACCCCATGCATGTCCCTGCCTGGCCCTCGCACACCCAGAGTATAGAGCGTTGTGTATAGCAAGTGAGCGAGGCCAGCAGTCACGTGTACAGCCAGGAGAGGAGGGAAGGCTACATCCGAGCTCAGGTGGTCAGCAGGGAGGTGATGAGTAGAAACAGAAGCAAGAAAGACATGTTCTCTATGGTGTGCAGCAACACCGGGTCGTAGTAGTAAAACCGGTTTTTGTATTTGATGATTTTGTTTTCTAAAGGAATATTAAATTTAATAAATGTGTCAAGATCATTCGTTTCACTATTCTGGATCATTTTCATCCTAATAAATTAACCTGATACATTTACTTTACTATAAATAAGCTATTTAGTGGTGTTGGTAAAAGGGTGGGAATACTGAATTTTCATAAGATTTCAAGTTAAAATTTACCAAGCAAAAAATGAAAACTTTTCAAATCTGAAGATATCACATGATTCTGCACATAGAACTACATCATTAATACCATGGGCCGATTTTTCAAACTCAAAAAAAAAATTCGCCTCCGTATGACACACCCTAATGTGTGTGTGTGTGTGTGTACTAGCAGAATCGCCGCCCTCCAGGCGGCTCATCCGCTAGGCAACGGTAGGAAGTCGCCCTCTGGGTGGCTCCACATTGTCTTACTGTTCAGTCCCCAAAACTTCTTCTTCCATCAATAGTTCATTAACGGTGTATGTAAGTTCCACCATGTTTTTCACTACAATGGTACAGCAAAGTATATTTCTTTAGCATTAAACTGTGTCTAATCACCACTACATATAACACCACCCATCATCACTACATATAACACCATCCATCATCACTACATTTAACACCATCCATCGTCACTACATATAATACCACTCATCATCACTAAAATAACAATATCCATCATCACTACAGATAACATCATCCATCATCGCTACATATAACACCATCCATCATCACTACAAATAACACCATCCATCATTACGACAGATCAGTAAAGTAGTTTCCGAGATTCTCGTGCGGACACACACGGTAGGACGCCACCCTCCGGGACGCTCCACATTGTCTCACTATTCACTCCCCAAAACGTCTTCTTCCATCAATAATTCATTAACCGTGTATGTAAGATCCACTACAACGGTACAGCAAAGTATATTTTTTTAGAATTAAACTGTTATTATTTTATTGCCTAATCATCACTACATATAACACCATCCATCATCACTACATATAACACCACCCATCATCACTACATATAACAACGTCCATCATCACTACATATGTTTGGGCCGGGGTTTGATGTCAAACGATCTCACTTGTTAACACTTGCCTGAATGAGTGTAGGGTAGTCGCTGGTACCTTTGATGAAGCTGGGTGAGATAATAGGTAATCTCACTGCGTTTCACCTTTGATACAGTCGTAGTTTGAATCGTTGAATCGTCCCAGCCACCCTGGGTTACACTTGTAATTGTTTTAGCTTGTAAGTTACACAAGTGTACGCAGGCTCTGTTATCTTCATTTGTGGTTCCTTGGTTTAATGTAAACACACAGGGTGATTTTCTAGTTATATTGGATGCTCTGGTAGTTACAGAATTGTTTGTTGGCAGACTACTGAGCATTAGCTATTAGCTTGTAATTTGCTGATATAATTAGAGAGAGATACAGCCTGGGAGCTATGCTCACAACACGTCTCTTTGGTACGGTGTCTGGCTGTGAACTGGTGAACTGTGGGGAACTGTGAACTAGCCGACCCCTCTCTGTCTGGTTGTAGGGGGAGGTAATTTAATGCGTCAACACAGAGATAAAGGCTACACTACACAGGCCTACGCTCACAGGGAGGCCTGGGGACATATATTTATGGGTTGTAACCTGAGTCTGTGTGAAACAACAAATGTTTATGTGCTGTCCACCCTAGGAGGTGTGACAGAACAAATGCTTATGTAGCTGTATGCTCAATAGTCTGGGTGATAGAATGTATATAATGAATATATGTCCTTAGCCCATATTTATACAATACTAATTGATAAGGGCTAGAACATTGCTCGGCTACCACCCACCGAGTTCCATGTGGTGTAAATCCACGCAGATAAGCCCTATGTGTACCTAACCTTGTTATAATGGTGTGTGTGCCTTAGCTAAACTGGGATCTTCAACTTTTATGTGAATGGTGGTTGAGATTCAATGAACTTGCCTACAGTGCCTTTCTAAATTGTTTTTGCTCGAATCAAAATACTCGTACACAGAATAACACAAATGGTAAAGGTTGGTATCACAAGGCTTGATTTCACAAATCTTAAGATATTAAAAATGAATAATAATTGCTAAGTATACAAAAATATGTTTCACTTATATAAGAAATTGTTTTTAATATTTTTTTATTTCTATTAGAACTTATAATGAGTTTACTGAACATTGACTATTGGTCTTATGTATTTATAAAATCATTAATTCAAATTCACGTAGGAAAGAAAAATGTTCATGTGTTGGCAACGTTTTTTAGGCAAATGGCTAGTAACTTTATAATAGTTTGGCCTCATCTAGTAACCCTTAACTTGCTCTTATCCTGACACAACAAAATTAATCTGTTCTGTGTAGGAAAACTTAAAATACAAAAATACTGAACATTATGAAGGCGTGCATGGACACAGATCTAGGTGTAAAGATATTGATGAATGTGTATGCTGAGCATAATAGTATATGCCAGTGTCAATACGACGACCAACAGTGTATCAGCATTTTCTGATCATCTGCAGGTATTAAGATAGTCATTCACTTCTAGAAGAAGTTCCGTTTGTTTAACCAATGTCAAAATTGTCAGTTTATTTTATTAGGAAGAGTCCCATATATCATGCATTAAACTTAGAAGTAGAAAACAATAGGATATGCATACAAGAATAACATCATAGATAGGGGTTAATTTCAGATCTCTCTTGGCTATCTGCAAAGCGTCAAGGAGATTAATAACAGCTTGTGATATATAACATTCACCTTACGGAGCTTGTAGTATACAGACGTGCCTCTATCTACGCTTAATCTGTACGTGCAGAACGTAGTTTCATGCGATACTCATTGGATACAGCTTGTGTATTTGTAGTGTCTACGACCTGCGTAGGTACGTCTTGGGCGTTTTGGTTTTCATTTTGTGCAGACGTAGAGTCTACTGCTTGTGTAGGAACGTCGTGTACAATGGTGGGAAGTAAGCCAGGGCTCACCTCTGTTAATCTATCCACGTGTACTACGTTGGTAATTTGAGTATCTGGTTTAAGTATTTTGAATTTGTTACCGTGCTCTTTGGCAGTTATCAGGAAGGATCCTGAAAATGGCGAAAGTTTGGAGATTCTTTCAGGTTCTCTTATCATGACAGCGTCGCCTATTTGAAGCCTGATAGGCTTAGCATGTTTATGTTGTGTGTAAATCATTTCAGCGCGCGATGCTGCTAATTGTTTACGCACTTTTCCATGGATGTCAGCGAAGGTATTGATTTGCTTCGCTTCTTTGCATAATAATCATCCATGTTATATACAGGTTGTGTAGGTCTTGTAAGTATGTCATAGGGTAACCTTTTATCGGCCCCATATATGATATAATAGGGTGCTTTGCCTGTGAAGCAATTTATTGAACCATATATTGACGCTGCTACTTGAGGTAACCAATCCTCCCATGCTACCTGCATTGGATTCACTATATGTCTGAGAATCTCTAGGATTTTGCGATTGGTCCGCTCAACTAGGCCATTTGATTGTGGGTGATAAGCTGCTGTGAAGCTTTGTTGAATGCCGTATTGTTGGCATATGGTTGCAAGAAGTTGATTCTTAAATTCTGATCCGTTGTCGGATAGAATAACCTTAGGTGTAGTGAACGGACATATGAGATGCGTCACTAAGGCGTGTGCCACAGTCTCCGCGGATTTATCCTCCAAGGGAACTAGAATCACGAATCTGGAGAAGTGATCAACACACACAAGTATGTAGGCAGAGCCTTGATGGCTTTTTGGCAGTTGCAATAAGTCGATTGCGACTGTGTCGAATGGACGTTCGGGCGTTGGGTATTCGAGAATTGGAGCAGGGAACAATGTAGTTCCCTTGTGTTGAGCACAAGATAAACAATTAGCAATGTGTCCCTCAATGTCCCTTTTCATTGTACTCCAATAGTAAGTTTTTCTAATTTCTGCAAGGCTTTTGTCAATGCCCTGGATGGCCTGCTTGAGGTGTATCGTGGTACAGAGGGAGTACCGTGTCTCGTAGGTTGTCAGGTACGACAATTTGTGTGACAGTATCCTGCACTGTTTTTGTTGTACGGTGCAGTATGTCTTGTCGCAGTTCAAACAGTTTGAACGGAAGAGGTAACTTTGGCAGATTGTCCTCCTCGCCTGATTCGAGAGCATAAATTACTTTAGACCACATTGGATCTTGCTGTTGTTCCTCTCTTAATTTTTGTGGGGTGAACAAGGGTATTGGTATAACTGGAGCTATGTGTCTAGAGTCTAGACAGTGCGTCGGCAACCACATTCGCGCGTCCCGGTAAGTGTTTAAAGGCGGGTTCGAATTCTTGAATGGTCAAGTACCAACGTGCAAGTCTGCCAGAGAGGTTCTTCCCATGGAATAACTCCGTTACTGCTGCATGATCCGTATAGACTGTTATTTGATAACCAAATATCACATCTTTGAACTTCTTTGATGACCAGACAACAGCTAATGCCTCTAGATGAGTTACTGAATAGCGTGTTTCTGCAACATTAAGTTTACGGCTTGCATAAGCAATTACTCTATTTTTCCCTCTAGTGTCTAGCTGTACGAGAACAGCTCCTAGCCCTTGTCCGGAGGCGTCGGTGCACAGGGTGAAAGGTTAAATATAATCAGGGAATGCTTCCTTTAATGCATTAAAGCTGTTTTCCTGTTCATTGTGCCAAACAAATGTTGCATCTTTTTTTAGTAATTTTGTCAGCGGGGCGGCTAACTTAGCATACCCGTGAATGAATGAGCGATAGTACCCGGAAAGTCCGAGGAAACTACGTACTTTGTCTACATTTGTAGGACAGGGAAATCGTTCAACTGCTTTAACCTTGCAGTCCATAGTATGGATACCGTTCCCATCAACTACGTGTCCAAGGAATTGAACTTTAGATTTGAGAAATTCGCATTTAGAGAGCTTAATTTTCAAACGTGCTTTATGAAGTATTTTAAACACTTCACGTAATTTGACAAGATGACTGCTTACAATATCAAATCATCTAGATAGGCAAAACTGTATTGCCAATCATTCCTGCAAACAATGTATTAATCATTCATTGAAATGTTAATGGCGTATTTCGTAGTCCAAATGGCATTCTTAAAAGTGCTGAATACCTGTTAGGACTGCTGGCATTATGATCCAATCTTTAGCAAGTTTGGGCTCGTGGACAACCTTCCTCGTATCTGTTGAGTTAGTTATCACTTTCACATTTGTGCTGAGCATTGGATGTGAATTTTGCATAGCATGGTATGTAGTGCTATTAAATGTTATAGTATGTCGACTAGGTTGGACATCTATATTATTTTGTTTTAGTGTTTGAAGACCTAATAAGCCATCAGCTGGTAGAGAAAAATCTTTTACTATATAAAACTCAGCTAGAAAGGTTTCACTGGAATCACAAAAACCTATAGGTAATGTAATGACTCCCATAATATCTAAATGTTGGCCTGATACTCCGGAGAGATCGACTTCAGTAGGTCTTATTTGCCATATATTGTCAGGAGAACGTCGATTCAATTCAGTAAATGACGTTAACGAGATAACATAAGAACACAAGAAAATAAGGAGTCTGCAATAGGCCGGTTGGCCTGTGCATGGCAGCTCCTGTCGAGAGTTACTACCACTCTCTATCATCCATGAATCTATCCAGCCTCCTTTTGAAGCTTTAGAGCACGCTCCCGTATCTATGTCTAAAGAGAGTTTGGTGTTACCTACACTCACTGGTATTGTCAATACTTCCACTTTACTTAGTGCAGCGATCAATGACGCTGTCATGGAAGCATTGTTAGTTATATGTGATCTTATCCCAGGTCGTGTTGGACATGACGCAAATCTTTCCCCGACGGATTTTGAACTTGACGCCGTGGATTGCGCTCTTGATAATCCTGCCTGTAATTTTGCATAGTTACACAATCCTCTGAACTGTGTAATCTAGATTGATGTAGTGCACACCACTGGTCACTTTTGGGTTCGGGAGCATTGTATGTCTTGCTTACTGCATTTGGATTTAACTTTTGATTTTGATTTTTGAAGTTGCTTTTCTTGGCTTTGTTAAGCTGATAGGTATTACCGTTTTGTGGTGCATCGAAACAGTTTTCAGTCGTATGATTCTGTTTCTTGCAAATTTTACAAACAGTTTTTTGTTTAGGCTTGGTACCTGTTTCTTTCTGAACCCTAATTGGTGCTGTTCCCACCGGTGCAATGGTTCTAGCACGAGGTGTGTAAGGGGTTCTCTGTATTATCTTTTCTGCATAATCTGTGAGTTTCTCTGACTGAGGGTAATTTTCCCTTTTAGCTTGCTTAAACTCTACTTCTTGAATAAGAAATGTAAATTGGATATACTCGATTAGACGATACACGTTTTCCTCACTCATGGTACTGTTGTTTTCCCACCAATCAGAAGCGGAGAAGTGTGTTTTCGCGTCGTCATAAGCCTGCCCCGCCATAGACTGTGCCATGAAGAGGTCCTGTGTTTGGATTCGCGTTAATGTTCTGCTTACCATTCTAAAAACCCATGTAAGGTGACTCACCTCCTCCCTGATCAAAAAAACGTATCAAATTTCTCTTTAACTCATCATATGTTGATCTAGTAAAGGATGAAGCATTCATTAGGTTACTTGCGCGACACGTCGGTTTAATGTGACCACAGACGAATGCTTAACGATCCTCGTCATCTTGGACATTATTATTTCTCATCACATGCTCGGAGAAATGCGAATACATTATAGTTAGGCTCTTCCCCTGTGAAGTCTCGGATCCGGTCATGTTGTGGTAATATTTTCCACACATTAGTTCCTTGCATCACTGGGTTAGTCATGTTAGTGGTTAGAGGTTTACTAGTTAATGGCAATGCTGGTAATTTACTCGTGCATGGATCAGAAGATGTCAATACACTGTCAGAGGTAGGTTTACTATACAGAGGTGTAGTGTCGTAAGAACGTCCTGACCTAAGTTGTGTAAATAATAATTCGTTATTTGTTTTATCTATGACTGCTTCACTAACTTCTATTGAAGTGTGTAAGTTCAGGTTCAATGACTTGTAATTCATGCGCACCTTCGAGTTCACATGTGTCAGTTTTAACAGTGTCATGAGGTACAGTGTCACTTGAATCACTATCTAAGTTTTCATTAGGTTGATTGTTAAAAAAATCTAAATGATCCATAAATGTTTCTTAGATTTAATTGTTTAATAACTTCGCCAATCCAATCACAATAAGGTAATGTGAAATGTGATTTTAGTGATAATTCATTGTATAAGTTATTTTTCCATTAATTGTTACAAGGCACTTGATAGTTAATAATCTATCGCGATGTCTACCGTGTGAAGATATGTTTTAAATTTTATATAATATGTGTATATATAACCAATGATTGTTTGTGAAATACCTAATACCGTAGAGTTCATTGTAGTATCTCGGAGAACTCCTCTTGTTTACATCTGGTCAGCTGGGCTGGGTGGATGACGTAATAGTAGTCCAGAGGGCGCCGGTCTAGATGAGGTCACTATTGGAGGTGCTCTACCCACACATATCTGCTCTGGTCCAGGTCAGATTTTTTACAGATTGCCCCGGAGGGGGCTAGTTTATTGGGCACCCCCTTACATCCTGTGCAAGGTGAAGCGCAGAAGCGTATACAGTGCCCAACTGGGAAGCATGCGGAGTTCATGCTTGCCTTTATGACTCATGCAATAAGGGCGTGGAAGCCTGAAGGGTCATGGGTTTTGTCAGCAAGTTACATAAAGTGACAGAATGATGAGTGTGTGGGGGGGGGGGGGGGGGGAATTCCCGGTACATTTCATATGCTTATAGCAAAGCGTGGCAGGTCCCTCATAATGTCAAGTGCCAGGCCTGTGACTAGGAGGAGGGATATCTGGTCAGGGAGGGAAGAGGTGTTGGTAACGGCTGGGGACCAGGCTCAGGGTTGCCAATGTACTCCCATAGGTACCCGTACCCTAGGCGCAGTCTCATGTATATAATCTGTTGAGATCGAGTCAGAGATTGATACTCTTTGTAGTGGCGGTTGGAGTCACCGGTTACAGCGTCATAGTGGCATAGTGTGACGCTGCCCCGTTGTTTCAGGTGTGTCCATTTTACGTCGAATGCTTCTCGTTGTGTGGCATGT
The DNA here is from genome assembly GCA_958450375.1 of Homarus gammarus. NCBI lineage: Eukaryota > Metazoa > Arthropoda > Malacostraca > Decapoda > Nephropidae > Homarus > Homarus gammarus. The sequence goes on from CAUDMG010003604.1 coordinate 37,889, forward strand.
ATGCGAGATTTGAGATGATTCAGGGAGAGGGCGAGGGTGGCTTCAATATCTTCTTCTTGTGTCGCTTCTTTGGCAAGTCGATCAACAGTGTCACAGGCAGTTATTCCTATATGTGACGGGATCCAAATAAACTTGACACGGATGTCATCAGTTTGTTCTAGATTGGCGACGGCGGCTAGGGTGTGTTGGGAGGAGGGGGAGTAATTTGAGCCTCGCTAGCGCAGAAGTGCTGTCACTGATTATCAGGAGGTTCCGGCGTTCAGTGCGAGCATAGGTCGCCCCCTCATGAATGCCCGCGAGGATGGCTATGCTTTCAGTGTCAGTGGAGGAGGCCCAGTCGTGGACCCTGATTTTCTTCCGGGCCTGGCGCTCAGGAATCCATACAGCTGCCCCAGCGCAGCCCAGCGTGGTGACAGACCCATCACAGTAGACGAACATGTTGGTTAGGTCCATAGGTCGATAGGTCAATGAGGGTGATGAGTCGACAGGTCGAAGAGGGTTAGGTCGCTACGTGATACCCTGAGAAGGTACCCCTGGGTCTCTGCTTATCGCCTTCCTGTCAAGGTGACTAATGGCTCTTGTAAACCACACACATCTGCTCTGTCTTGAGGGTTTTCTGTTGGTTAAGTGTTCGTGTTACCACTAAAGAGTTAGTGTTACCACTTACAAGTTATTGTTACCACTTGTACTGGTACACAGTTAAAGTAACTTGTTATTTGTTACTTGTAGTAGTCACTTGTTTGTTGTGTTACTGTATAAGTATTATTGGGGGACTTATAAAGTTTTTCTCTCTAATTCACTAGAAATCACTGGAGCTTGAAGCACTGATTAAGTTGATTGTAGATTCGTATCCGCTGCCACCATTGTTTGGGCCGGGGTTTGATATCAAACGATCTCACTTGTTAACACTTGCATGAATGAGTGTAGGGTAGACGCTGGTACCTTTGATGAAGCTGGGTAATAAGTAATCTCACGGCGTGTCACCTTTGTACAGTCGTAGTTTGAATCGTTGAATCGTCCCAGCCACCCTGGGTTACACTTGTAATTATCTTAGCTTGTAAGTTACACAAGTGTACACAGGTTCTGTTATCTTCATTTGTGGTTCCTTGGTTTAATGTAAACACACAGGGTGATTTTCTAGTTATATTGGATGCTCTGGTAGTTACAGAATTGTTTGTTGGCAGACTACTGAGCATTAGCTATTAGCTTGTAATTAGCTGATATAATTAGAGAGAGATACAGCCTGGGAGCTATGCTCACAACACGTCTCTTTGGTACGGTGTCTGGCTGTGAACTGTGGGAAACTGTGAACTAGCCGACCTCTCTCTGTCTGGTTGTAGGGGGAGGGAATTTAATACGTCAACACAGAGATAAAGGCTACACTACACAGGCCTACTCTCACAGGGAGGCCTGGGGACATATATTTATGGATTGTAACCTGAATCTGTGTGAAACAACAAATGTTTATGTGCTGTCCACCCTAGGAGGTGTGACAGAACAAATGCTTATGTAGCTGTATGCTCAATAGTCTGGGTGATAGAATGTATATAATGAATATATGTCCTTAGCCCCTATTTATATAATACTAATTGAGAAGGGCTAGAACACATATAACATCATCCATCATCACTACATATAACACCACCCATCATCACTACATATAACATCATCCATCATCACTACATATAACACCATCCATCATCACTACATATAACACCATCCATCATCACTACATAACATAATCCATCATCACTACATATAGCACCATCCATCATCACTACAGATCAGTAAAGTAGTTCCGAGATTCTCGTGCGAACACGCAAACAAACAAACTCACCCACAAACAGACGGGCGGCTCATTCGCTAGGCCATGGTAGGACGCCACCCTCCGGGAGGCTCCAAATTGTCTCACTGTTCAGTCCCTAAAACTTCTTCCATCAATAGTTCATTAACGGTGTATGTAAGTTCCACCATGTTTTTCACTACAACGGTACAGCAAAGTATATTTTTTTAGCAGTAAAATGTTATTATTTTATTGTTTAATCATCACTACATATAACACCACCCATCATCACTACATATAACATCATCCATCATCACTACATATTTGCAGTAGGTAGTAGGCAGCTACCAAACAGGGAGGTACTACCGCCTGGGAAGATATTGGAAGCACAATGTGTTGTCTAATGGTAGACCCTGCTGCTATATGGCATTGTAAAAATTGTGACCAAGTCCCAGGTTGCTGATCTGACTTTCTGCCTCATTTACACACTATTGCGGGGTCTCAATTGTTTCTCTTGCTATTGACAACACAACATACATATATCGTTTCTCACTATTTTTTTTTTAATTTCACTGCCCGTCTCGAAAGACGACTTCATCGAACTCATCAAACTATGTATTAAGGATTGCAAATTCGAATTCAATGGGGAATATTATGCTCAAAAATTTGGTATGGCAATGGGTAATCCACTCTCACCTGTATTAAGCAACCTATATATGGAATTCTTTGAAAAGAAACTATTAAGTAATATTTTACCACCCTCAGCAGTCTGGTTTAGATATGTTGATGATGTATTATGTCTCTGGCCATGTAATGAGGACCTAAAAGTTTTCCTACCACAACTTAACAACTTAGCCCCCTCGATCAAATTCACTGTGGAATTAGAGCAAGACTGTAAATTGCCATTCCTAGACTGTCTGATACACAGAATAGGTAACACTTTTAAGTTCAGTATTTATAGAAAACCAACCAATGTGTGTTCATACATTCATTATTATTCTGCCCACCATAATAAAGTCAAACAGTCAGTATTTACAACAATGTTTTTACGTGCCTTGAGAATTTGCAGTCCGGAATTCATCGATGAGGAATACAAATATATATATAATATTGGCTCAAACCTTAAATACCCTAGATCTTTCATAGACAAATGCTTAAACATTACTAAGAAAACTTTTTATAGAACTGATCCCAAGCCCACCCATGACCATAAGAATATCTTAATATTACCATTTCACAAAAATTTCTCACACATTCCGGCACAGCTAAAATCTTGGAACGTCAATGTGGCATTTAAAAACTCATGCACTGTTAAACAAATGTTAATCAAGAACTCCCCCAACAACACAATTGGTTGCATTTATAAAGTTCCTTGCAAGGAATGTAATATGTTTTACTTAGGCCAGACAGGTAAAGATCTTGTAACTAGAATTAAACAACACAAATACAGTGTTAGGACAGGCCAGGAATCCAATGCTCTGTTTGTTCATTTGAGGGATAACAAGCATTGCATTGACTGGGATAATGCTTCCTCAATATCACCATGTAATTCAATTGATAGTAGGAACATCATAGAATCGAGTCTTATTAAACATACCGAAGCATTCAACATGAATTTGAGTAACGGCATGTACAAGCTGGACAACTTTGTAATTAAGAAGATTTGTGATCAGGTGAGAGGGCGGGTCACTGTCCCATCTGACCCAACCACCAACCGTTGTGTGCCATTTAAAGATTAGTAGGGTCATTACCTAATTACCTGACCATTGTGGACCTGGTCTCACCCTCCTCTGTATATATTCATCTTGTTTTGCATTACTCTCTTTAGTCTGTACTCACCCCTGAAGATGTGAATTACACGAAAGCGCTTGGGAACTTCGTGTTTTCTTCTTTCCTGGTGGTTATCAGCATATATATATATATATATATATATATATATATATATATATATATATATATATATATATATATATATATATATATATATATATGCAAGTAAATCACTGTAGGTGTGCGTGATCTAGGTATATGCTGATAACCAGAAGGAAAGAAGAAAACACGAAGTTCCCAAGCGCTTTCGTGTAATTCACATCTTCAGGGGTGAGTACAGACTAAAGAGAAGTACAAAACAAGGTGTACATATACAGAGGAGGGTGAGACCAGGTCCACAGTGGTCAGGTATTAGGTAATGACCCTACTAATCTTTAAATTAGCCTCAGCGCTGGTGTTGGGCAGCATCTCGAGACAGGATGACACACTGCCGTAGGTCAAGATGACGCTGAAGTGCTGGGGGACTTTGGTCCTGGGACGCGCGGAGTACACCCTCCTAATATGGGTCGGGTGTTGTCCAGGGTCGTCGTGCCTCTGGTTTGGCGACTGTGGGCGGCCCTCACTGGTGGAAGGGCGCTGCTGCTTCCGCCGACGCTGTCCCTTGGGTTTGGTGGTCGGGCAACACTTGTCGTAGTGGCCCAGATGGCCACACACATTGCACTGGACGCGTTTGGCTGGGCACCGTACTGTAAGTGACCAGTGGCCCTTGCGGTCACAACTGTCGCAGGTAGACTCAGCAGCTGGACATACCTGTGTTCCGTGCTGCCTACCACAGCTGTTGCAAAGGGAGCCGGGCGTGGGCGTGGTGGGCATAGGCGTTGGGGCAGACTTCTTGTCTTTCTTGTATTGGGACATAGCCCGTACGGCTGTAGGGGGAGTTCGGATGGCAGAGGTAGCACACCTGGCAGCCTCGTAGGAGCGACATACTGTCAATACATCCTTAATCTCTTAAGGGAGAGTCGAGGGAGGTGAGGCGTTGGACAAGCTCCTCGTCCTTAACACCCATCAGGATCACCTGCTTCAACTGGGTCTCCTCGCACTGCTGGTGATTACCGGGACATATGTCTATCTCTTCCGAGGCTCTCTTGAGTCGTATGTAGAAATCATCAAAAGTCTCGCCCTCCATCTGTCTACAGCTAAACACTTCCCTCCTGTGGAGAGCTTCATTCCGCTGACCTTTGATGTGCCGTTCTAGAACATCCAGTACCTCCTCTACAGACAACAAAGACGTCGGGGGCACTTGCAATGTATGTTCCAATACATGCTGCATTCCCAAAGACAGGCACATACGTAGCTGAATGAGTTGTTTGGGCTGTGGCAAGCTCTGGAGATTCACCATTGTAGCATAATCAGTCCACCGCCGCCACTCACGAAAAGTCTGGAAAGTCTCATCAGGCTTCAAGGTGGGTGGGGGTTGGACAACCACTTTGGTAGAGGGCGTTGACGAGGTATCTGAGCCAGTCGGTACCTGAGTAGTGGAAGGGCCAAGGGCTTGATTAGCAGTGAGGCTAGATATCAAAGCTGCAAACCGTTTGTTATCTTCCAATCTCCTTTGGTGGTCCTCAGCATGTCTTTTCGCTTCGTCCTGACGCCTCTCCTCCCTCATCTTATAAGCTTCATCAGAGCAATTATCTCTGAGGACGAGGCTGAGGGTCGAGGGGTGTGGCTGGGAGAGGATGGGGCGTCGCTCACTGACTGGTCATCCATCTCTGTAGAGCTGTCATCCGTCTGATTCATCCAGGCACTAGGGACACCGCTGCGTGAGGTCCGGGGAATAATTACTTTATCTGTATATTGTATCTCAAATCAGTGTTGACAGGTCAGCCCGTCGTATCAACCAGATCTGAGAAATCAAAATTAATTGAATTCACAGATAAGTAACTTATATATATACATATATATAATATAATATATATGAAGAAATGACCGCGGTCAGTGTGTTCGTGCGTGGGTTGGTGTGTGTAGGCGCGGCGGAGCGCGGAGGGAGGCGAGGCGGGGGGGGGGGGGGTGAGCAGCGGGGGGTGAGTTACCCTCGAGGCAGCTGGGGACGGTCGCGCTGACGCATCACTCCTCACAAATGCCCTATATTCCACCTTAGGGAATCCTTTAAAACAAGGACACACACTTTAACACTACACACACACGAGGGGCACTTAAAGACACTTCACAGGAAATTGCGGTCACTGCACACTGCTCAAAACTCGTTCGTCATTCAAACAAATTTTTGGGGGAGACAATGGCGACGGATGACGGAGTTGACTGAGGAGATCTACCGGTCTTGATTTTACACAAACGCACTTATTTCCACTTAATCGATCACTTGATACTCACTGTGCCATGGAGATGTTCGGGGTACTTGGTTCTAACTACAGGGGCAAGCATAAACACCTGTAGAGTTCTGTAGGTTCTTATTAACGGAAATATACAAGGTGCGCTTACAAGCGCAGGTAGTCCTGACACTCCTATAGGGGTCAACTGACCTCACTCTGACCTCTCAGGCGACATGTGGTAAGTGGTATACTAGCGGCTTCCAGATGTCGCCAGGCACATTTATCTAAGCGTGTGGTGACATGAAACGGGGGCATTGCCACACGCTACTGACTAGAGAAATAATGTGTATATATGTAATATTCAGAAATTTCAGAGTAATTTCGAATGCCCCGCCATTGGCAACACTGAGCGTTCAAGGTCGTCTGAGGGAAGAGAGCGCTCCCTGCACATAGCGAGAGATTGTGGAACTAGGCCTATATGATATTAAATGTAATTTGCCGAATTAATAATGATGCTATTCATGAAGTTAAGGGACTATTATTGAATTTGAAATTATTATAGATCGTTTATCAGTCTGAATAATGTTACGGGTGTCCCAAGGAGTTATTAGTTAGGCGGAAAATATGTCACGTAGGCCTAAGCTAACGCCTTGAGAGGACGCGACGCTGGCTCTCCCTCAGTCACGGGGAGCAGTCAGACATACAAGACGTCCCTGCGCGTCCGTCACAGAAATAGTCATGTGGCCTAGTCACCTGTGTTGCACTATTGCAGTATAACAAGTTAGTCTCATTCGATCTCAGACAGGGTTAGATAGGGCAGTGGTAAAGTAAACTAGAGCTAACAGTGAGTTCATTTCAGGGTTTCCTTCAGAACCCACTTGACCGGAGTTGACCGGAGTTTGACTGCGAGAGATTGACTGCCGTTTGAGACTGCCGTTGATGATTGAGGGTGGCGATTGTCGCCAGTGGACCGATCAGTGTAGGCCTGTCACTGTTTAGCGGGGTATCAAAGGATCTCTTGAGGGAATCTAGCCGTCTGGGTGCCCAGCTGACGACGGGACGATCGCTGGGGTCATCAGTCTCCTCTACCTCGGCTCACAACACCACATGTCTCGATCAGCTTAGTGAAACCCTCTTGCTAACAGGAAGCTAAAGCTTCTCTCAACTGTACAAGGTCTGATTGGCTCACTCCCTTCCGCTTTATGGACGCACTGGGAGTACACTGAGGCTATCTGAGTAAATTAATGGTCACACACTGAGACCGTGAGTCTAGGACTCTAGGAGATACCTAGAGGAACATTTTATCACCCTTATTACGGGTGTAGTTAATACCATTTCTCAGACTGATATTATCTTGACGTGTGTAGTTTAATAGTTCCTAAATAATTTTGATAGTATTGTTTTTGAATGTTTGTGTCATTAAGTGGAACCAGAGTGATACTGTGATTTGATTCTTTTAATGCATCTAAATTTTCTCCATAATTCTGATCTCAGGTATAACCTTTGTTCCCCAGAGTAGTGTTTAAGTTAGGTTAGGAAGAGTGCATCTGTTAGGGTGATATAATTTTGTTGAGTGCCCTTAAGGCCTATTCATTGTAGAGTATTTAATTTCTTATTTTTTATTACCATTTCCTAAGTGACTGATATTATTTTGTGAAAGCCCTTAAGGCCTGTTTCATGTGTGCAAGCAACATTTCTTAATACTTCAAATTTGTTGTTGCCTGAATTTCTAATAATTTCTATATCATGTATAACTTTTATTCCCCAGAGTAGTGTTTTAAGTTCAAGTTAAGAGGTGCGCATATTGGTGTACCATTATTTAATTGTGTTTGTAGAGTTGGAGGGAATATAAGTGTCTAAATTTTACAGTGTGTCTCATTCATCCCAGTCACAGACGCTATCCTTCCACGGGTCACGGACAATTCATTTTGTTTAGTAGATTTAAGTGTTCTTGTGCGGGTTCGGGAGTTTTCTCAAGGGGCGCTTCCACTGCCATTACCATCTTATAATCTTTAATAAACCCCAAGTCAAGTGAGAAAATAAGTCCAGTAAATTCCGACCGGTTACATATATAGAGTACATACATGGTATACATACAACATACATAATATACATTCAGAGATCACCGAGATGTCCTCATCACCCAACCATACATGGCTCAGACCACTGTGAGACAGATATCGGCTCGTCAGAGCCAAACTCTTCCTTCACGTCGCCCTAAAACGCCGAAGGCAACAAGCCTCCAGACGTGGTTTTAACACCGAGTGACTGGGGGATCCAGTGCAGAACATACTCTCATAGAGCAGCTCGACGATGGGCTGATAAACAACCCAATAACAAACAACCTAAATCAAAATGCCGAGTGTGAATGGGGTATCCTCGATACTGTCAACACAAAACCATGCAGCCATCACAAGACCCCTGCTGCCATCACTGACAGAAAGAAGAACTCTCAGTCTCGGATCAAACCTGATGCTTTCCGCCAGAAGAAAGCAGTAGCCCAGTGCAAACATGGAGATCTAAGAGGCGAATGGTGTAATAAAAAAGCGTGAGAAACGCAAAAATTTGCTGAAGAACACAAAATGCGTGAAATTTTCAAATCCATTAAAGCATATCGTGGTCCAACTATTCATGGCACGCCCCCATTCCGCTCATCCGAGAGTTACCCACATATTAAAGATGAGAAGTGTAGGTTATGTATCTAAGCTACTGTGCCGAGTAGCAATCTTGTATATAAGCTACTGTGCCGAGTAGCATCTATGTATATAATTACGTGGCAACACTGCACGTGTTATGTGGCAACATTGCCCTGAGGCTGCCATATGGCTAGGCAGTCTCAGTCTGACACTGTGGGCCGTGCATGGCACACTCTAGTCACCACTTGTATTTCTCCTATCCTTTAATAAATGGACTTCAGTGTTACCCGGTGTTTCCCTACCCATCACTGCATTCTTCAGGGAACACTTGGAAACTTAATGGCGCAGTGAGTAGGATCTGTGGACTTACAAGTGTGTGAACAATGGACAGTTAGCCGGCGATGTGCGACTGCCGGTGATGTGCACGTGGCTCATAGTGTGTTGTGTTGCGTTGTGTTTCGCCACAACGTGCAGTGTTGCGCCGTCACAGTGCGTTCTAGTGACGGTGGCAGTGTTAGTGTCAGTGTATCAGTGTGTCTAGAGCTGAGAGTTGAGCATTGGCCTGTTTTTTGTGGTACCCATGGAGCACGCAGATGTACACCCTTCTCGTGTGACATCCGGGGAGGCACTAACGTTCTCACCCCCGCGGCGGCTCTAGCCACCGGCATTAAGGCCACCACGAAGTGCTCTCTCAGACACACACACACACACACACACACTCGCACGCACGCACTCACTCACGGACAGAACAGTGGACTCTATGCGTTATTTCTGTGCTGTTTATGTCATATATATGTGGTTCGAGCTGATGAGGCGCCACTTTATATACTAAACAGCGCAGTTCAAGATGGGCGGTAAGAAGGGACAACGTCAAGATGGGAGACACGACTCCCCACCACCATCCCCTCCACCGGGTGCAGACTCTCATCCTCCACCTCCAGCGACGGACATAGCCACAATTCTGAGGTGGATGGACGATAGGGACGAGCGACGCCGAGAGATGGAACTTCAGATGGAGGAGACACGAAGAGAGGAGGAAAAGTCGCGTTTTGATGCACTATTGGCGACTCTGGCGCTAACCCACCCTCCCTCACTTGCAGGTTTCGCGCACCGAGGCGCCAGTACCCTCCCTCCCTCCACCACACCAGCGTCCTCCAGGCACTCTTGCTACTCCAACAGCTCCCAAGGCATCTGTTCAACCCCCACCCGCCCTCTCACCAGACGTCACGTTTCAGCTTTTACGTGAGTGGAGGCGGCGTTGGACAGATTACTCCACGATGGTGGACCTTGACAGCATGCCTCCAAACAAACAGCTCATCCAACTGCGGATGTGTTTGTCGCTGGAGACCCAGAGAGTTTTGGAGCACACGTTGCAAGTGCCTCCCGATTCTACCTCTTCAGTGAAGGATGTGCTCGACCGTTTACAGGAGCACGTTAAAGGTCGGAAGAACGAGGCTTTGCGTCGCCGCGCCTTCACCAGCTGCAAGCAGGCGGAGAATGAATCCTTTGACAACTTTTTTGTACGTTTGAAGAGTTTGTCAGAGGAGATCGACGTCTGCAAGGCGCACAGCCGGGAATGTGAGGAAGCCTGGATCAAGCACGGGATCTTGACAGGTGTCAGGCAAGAAGAGTTGGTGCAGCGACTCTTCCCCCTGGACGCTTCCTCCACACTCCAGGTGGTAGTGACTGAATGTCGGTCGTACGAGGCCACCAAGTCCGCCACCTCTGCCTTACGGGCCCCTCCTGCTGTGAGAGCAATCTTTCAGTACAAGAAGGGTAAGAAGGCGGCCAACAACGTGAAGGCTGCTGCACGTTCTTCCACGCCTCCGCCTAGTGCTTCCTGTGGCAGCTGTGGAAAGCAGCATGGCCCCAAAACATGCCCGGCCGCCGACGCACTGTGTCGTGGATGTGACCGTAAGGGCCACTGGTCTAACACAGACAGGTGCCCTGCACGAGGCCGCAAGTGTCAGGCCTGCGGTCGCTATGGACACTACGACAAGTGCTGCCGCAAGCCCAAGCCCAAAAACCCGAGACGAGGAGGAAAGCAGCGCACTTCCCTCGGGGTGGTTCGCACGCAGCCCCCTTCAGATGGCCCATGCAACCCCAAGCAGCAGCTGAGTCACATCAGAAGGGTGGACTCGACCACACGCCCCAGGGCTACCCCTTCCCCTACCATCCGCGTCGCCGTCACACACCGTGATGTGTCGGGTCACATCGAGGTGATACCGGACACCGGCGCTGATACTACGGTGATAGGCCTGAAGCACCTCCAGAAACTGGGCCTCACCAAACGCGACCTGGGACCACCATCGCAGCTGCTGTACTACAATGCGGACGGTTCCCAGACGCCGGACGCTGTGGGCTCCTTTCAAGCGGAGATCACCTACAGCGACAGGTCGTGTCATGGATGGATGGACGTGCAGCCTACTCTCGCTACACCCTTGTTGTCGTGGGAGCACTGCAAGGAGTTAGGCGTGGTGCCCAGAGACTTTCCCGAGCAGATCCCAGCCGCTCGGTACACCGCCAGCAGGGTGCGTGAGTCAACGAGCGACGCGCCTGGCACTGCCGCACAGAGCTGCCCAGAACCCGCGTCCACTCCCACCCACACAGGACACTCCCCTGCCCAGATCCTGTATGGTCACCCTCTCCGCTCTTGTGTTCCTGCACACGCCAAGGCCTTTGCGAAGGAGTGGCAGACCAGAGCCGAGAGCTGCGACCGCCGCGCCGCTTCACGTGCCGAGGACGCCAAGCTCGGTATGACGACCGTGCCCACCCTCTTCAGCCACTGGAGATTGGTGCCCTTGTCCGCGTCCAGGACCCGACGACGACACGTTGGGACAAGGTGGGCATAGTGATGGGCGTCGGCCAGTCGCGGGACTACAAGGTCAGGATGCCGAGCGGCCGTGTCTGGTGGAGGAACCGCCGCTTTCTCCGGCCAGTCCCACCCCCTGCTGCTGGCCCCCTGACCAAGGACGAGTCCCCTACACTTCACGAGTATCCGCCCCACAGTGCACCTCGACGCTCGGAGCGACTTTGGACTAAGAAGTCCGCTCAAGACAAAGACTATGAGCGTGAGGGGGGAGGGAGATGTAGGTTATGTATCTAAGCTACTGTGCCGAGTAGCAACCTTGTATATAAGCTACTGTGCCGAGTAGCATCTATGTATATACTTACGTGGCAACACTGCACGTGTTATGTGGCAACATTGCCCAGAGGCTGCCATATGGCAAGGCAGTCTCAGTCTGACTCCGTGGGCCGTGCATGGCACACGCTAGTCACCACTTGTATTTCTCCTATCCTTTAATAAACGGACTTCAGTGTTACCCGGTGTTTCCCTACCCATCACTGCATTCTTCAGGGAACACTTGGAACCTTCAATGAAGGCATCCTTCAGTACTGGAAAGAGCACTACCATTCCCTGCTGAACCTAAACACCGGTGTCGATGTTCTGACTACCCCTCAGAGCCCTCAGCACCCGGAGGAAATCCACCTCGACTACCATCCTTTCCCGTGATGAGGTAGCTACAGCCATCAAGCAATGAAAAAGTAACAAAGCCACAGGGCCTGATGGAATCCCAGTTGAGGTTTATAAAACAGGAGGACCTATACTTACCAGCTCTCTTGGAGAATATATGGGAATATGAGGAAATCCACCAAGATTTTAAAGATGCCTCCATCGTCAATATTTATAAGAACAAGGGAGACCGGTTAGACCAGTGGTTCCCAAACTGGGGGGCGTGAAGTGGGTACAGGGGAGGCGTGAAGCCATCTGTCAATTTTTTTTATATATTGCTCAAAAAGAATATAATGAAGAAACTCTTTCAGGAGTAACTCTCTTTCAGTTTGAATCTTCCACACATCCGTGCAAAACCAAAGTATATCAGTCACCCAAATCCGTTTTCTATCATTTCATCTCTCTCTCTCTCTCCTTACGCGTCTTGTACATGTCATGGATACCATACTGACTTTCACACTACTCGTATCTTTCACAACACTACCAGCCACCGATCCTCCCTCATCTTCAGTTACAGTATGTTAAGATTCTTCTCAAACTGTGTGTTTTAGTCTGGATTTCTTCTCTTTTAATGATTTTTAAATTAATTTTGCTTATAACTATGGTGTGATGTGTAATACCCACGCCACGAGAAAGTGTATTATGGTTTCTTATTTGATCAATCTTTTAGTTAGGTGTGTGACTGTGCACTATGTTTTATGACTGTGTGGTGTGTGACTGCGGTGTGGCTGTGGTGTGGAGTGTGACTGTGGTGTGGTGTGTGGCTGTGTGGTATAGTGTATGAGGATGTATGATTGTTGGTGTGTTTTATTTGTTTTCATCCATGTTCACTATGCAGGGAATTATCTGATCCTCAACAATACTAAAATATAATTATAATAGAAAATAAAATCTATGTAGATTTTACATACAAAAATATAAGGGGAGGCGTGAGGACTTCGCAAAAAGCAAAAGGGGGCATCATGTTAAAAAGTTTGGGAACCACTGGGATAGACTGTGGCAACTACCGTGGGGTCTCGTTGCTATCCATAGCTGGCAAGATTAAAGGCCGAGTCCTCCTAAACAGACTTTTTCCTGAGGTGAAAAACTTCCTCCTACAATTTCAATGTGGATTTAGACCATCGTGCAGCATCATTGACATGATCTTTGCTGCCCGCCAGATACAGGAAAAGTGCACAGAACAGCATCGTGGCTTATACTGACTTCCATCGACCTGACCAAGGCCTTCGACTCAATCAACAGGGATACCTTCTGCCGGACTCTCAGTCGTTTTGGTTGCACCAAAATTCATCGCCATTGTGAGGCAATTCCACAATGGCAAGAACGGCAGTGTCCTGCACAATGGCACCCAGTCTGAGTTGTGTACTGTCACCAACTCTCTTTTCCATTTTTTTGGTTGTCTTCCTTATTCGTGCCAGTGCCAATTTAGCCAACGAGGTGGACATCCAGAATCAGATGAAGGGATTTTTTAACATCAGACGAATCCAGGCAGGAAAAAAGGTATCAGCCGCTTCCATTACTGAAATCAGTATGCAGACAACCTCACCCTTGTCGCCCACACTGAATGCAACCTTCATTGTAAGACTCGGATTCTCTTCCAGTCACAGATCCACCATCCATCCAGGTTAATGATACTAACGATTCTAATGTCAACCACTTTCAATATCAACCACCGAGGACAACGATGAAGAGATTCAACATCGAATCAGATATGCAACTTAAACCTTTGGTAGATTCCGTACCCCTGTCTTCAGGTGTAAGGAGCTGAAATTATCTATGAAGCAGCATGTTTATCGATCAGTGGTTCAACCCCACCCTGCTGTATAGCAGCGAGACATGGGTCACATGCAGGAGGCACCTCAAGACACTTGAAAACTTTCACCAGTGTAGTCTGCATTCCATCCTCCGAGATCGCTGAGAAGACAAGAGAACAAATGCCAGTATTTTCGCTTACACCAAATGTAGGAGCATCAAGGCTACCATTATCCATGAACAACTATGTTGGACTGTTACCCCACATGGACGACAGTAGATTGCCAAAGCAGCTATTCTACAGTTACCTAACGAATGATAAATGTAACGGGAAGGTGTCAATACTTTCGAGGTAGCCTGACTGCATACCGAGGCAGACAAACGCCAGCACCGGAGAGATGCTATGGCCGCCCCTCCTCATTTGATGTAGCCCTCCACACGTGCAACATATGTGGACGACCTTGCCGGTCCCATATCGGCCTCTCGAGTCACCTCAGAGCTCACCAACGAAGGTGACATCTTTAATAACGCATGTCTTTGTATCGTAGCTGGATGATGGTGATACGTGATACTCGATTCTGAGTGTGCACACGAATAGTTTTTACTGCATTTGTCTGATCTCTTCGTGTGATCTTTATGTATATATATATATATATATATATATATATATATATATATATATATATATATATATATATATATATATATATATTACTGGTCAACACCAGTGAGGTACAATAATAAATCGAGGTTGAACGACGTAACGGACACAAGTGAACAACGAGAATTGTTACATGTTACGATGCCTCGATATTTTTCTCGCCTTCATTTTGAAAACTATCGCCTAACATGATGCCTGGCTGGTTCACATTTCCAACTGTACGTGTAGTGGCAACAGCAGCCGTATACACCGGCCCGCCCTCACTCATACCCTGGAAACCCACACTGACACCCACTCGCCCACACCCACACTGACACCGACTCCCCTATACCACACCCTGGAAACCCACTGGACTACACACACTCGCCCACACCCACGCCGACACCCACTTCACACCCACACTCTGGAAATCCACTGGCCTACACCCTCACCCTGGAAACCCACTGGCCTACACCCACACTGACTCCCACTCGCCCACACCCTGGACACACACTCCTTTACACCAACACCCTGGAAACCCACTGGCCCACTTCCAGACTGACACCCACTCGCCCACACCACACTCAACACCCGGCAGCCAGTCTCGTCCAACATTGGTGTCAGTCTTCCTCTTTATTGAATCAATTCACCGCCACCTAACTTGCCTCATCCCCCCGATGACGTAAGAGAATATAGTTTTAGTAATGATTTATTGACGGTAGGTAAATTATTGTTGTCGTGATACACACACACACACACCTGGCGCTGCTCAGCAGCAGCCACGTCAACTGCTATGTTGGCCCATACCAACTCCTTCCCCTGAACCCTCCTCCCCACCGGAATATCAACAAGTTCTCGCCAGAAGTTACTATTTCATTTGGGAAAGAAATGGAACCAGTGTTGAATAGTGGTGAACAGTGCTTAAGATGAACAACGATGCCATAGAGAAATCCGACTGCGAGAGAGATTTAGGAGTAATGATAAGCAGGAACCTTAAGCCAAGTAAACAAAGTGTTTTTGCTCGTAACAAGGCTAATAAAGTACTTGGGTTCATACAAAGGAGTGTTAGTTACAAGACTAGCGAGGTCATCCTAAAACTTTATCTTGCGCTTGTGAGACCACACCTGGATTAAGCAGTTCGGTTCTGGTCACCGTATTACAGAATGGATATAGAATCATCAGAAAGAATTCAGAGGAGAATGACAAGACTAATCTCGGGCATTAGGAACCTTGAGTATAGAGACAGGTTAAAGCATCTTAATTTGCACTCCCTCGAGAGACGTAGAGCGAGGGGCGACCTGATAGAGGCGTATAAGTGGAAGTCAGGGCTAAACAAAGGGGACATTACAAAGGTACTCAAACTATCCAACCAGGAGCGAACTCGTAACAATGGTTTTAAATTAGACAAATTTAGATTTAGGCGTGAAATAGGTAAGCACTGGTTTGGAAACAGAGTAGTGGATGAATGGAACAAGTTACCAAATATCATCATTAACTCGAATACGCTGAATAGCTTCAAACATAGTTTGGATGCTTATATGAGCAATAGGGGTTGGGTGTAAACGGGACTGCCCAGTATGAGCCAATAGGCCCGCTGCAGTTTCCTCCATTCTTATGTTCTTATGTTATGTTTTACTTATCTTGATCAATCTTATTGTTTGCTACTGCTGCTTCCTGATAATTGGCACCTCTTGGTATGAACCAGTGCATCAAAGTTTGGCACTAACGACTGAGCTGTAGCAACCTTCAGTATTGAATTAAGGTGCGCATCAGTAAGTTGAGACCGAAGCCGAGACTTGTTCAAGTTCATCACAGAAAAGAGTTGTTCACAGACAGATGTACTTCTGAACATTGACATAATCTTTGAGGCAAAGCATTTAATCCTGGGATAATTTGGTCCAAAATATTGCTAAAATGTGCCAACATCAACACTCGAAAACTTGTTCCTCAACACAGAATCACACTGGAGCTCATTTGTGATGTTGATTGAGTATATTGTTCTAGGAAACAGCGGACTATTTTATTCAGCTGAGGGATACACTCACTATTTAATTTTAGCTCCTCAAGGTAAGGCTGGATCAGCAATTGGGCCACGGACCGCATGCAAGAGTGTCGGGCCGCATGTTTGACACCCCTGTTAGACGGTGAGTGAGTGGAAGGTTTACAAATATGAAGGTATTACCAAAACCCTGAGTTCCTACTGATGATGGTCACAGTACTTTGAATTGAATTGAAACAGTTTATTTAGCCAGAAAAACACAGATACAGAGTGGAAAATAATAACAATATTAACATGACTGAGCCAGTTGAGAACCTGAGCTCTCTTGTAGGCACCTCATATATACCATACTTTTATCTCAAGGAAGTATTATGTAAAATCATCTGGAATAGTACAATAGCATGGTGGTAATAAGAACATCTCAGAATGTTACCACGGTGTGGGTCGGTGTGGATATGTGTGTGGAAGGGGTGTGGGCGAGTTCCTACTGTTGATGGTCACACTACTAGGTGTGGGTGTGGGTTGGTGTGGATATGTGTGTGGAAGGGGTGTGCGTGAGTTCCGCTGATGATGATCGCAGTACTAGGTGTGTGGGTCGGTGTGGATATGTGTGTGGAAGAGGTGTGGGTGAGTTCATACTGATGATGGTCACAGTACTAGGTATGGGTGTGTAGGGGGATGTGTGCGTGTGTGTGTGTGTTATAGAATTGTGGACAGGACTTAAACAAAACACAGCTGAGGTCTTTGCTTCTAGTGAGTGTAAGGTTGAAGGACTACATGGGAGAGGCAAAGTTTTCTTGTCATTTATGTTTTGAGACCCGCTTTGCTGTTGGCCCCTGACGACGCACAGGTTAAGAAGGTTCACAAAAACAGAAAAAAATGTCAAGGACTCGTTAAATAATTCTAAAGACTCTAAAGAGTGACCCTGACACACTAGTTGCTGGAACATAACTTTAACTGGAACAGAAACTTCAGAAAGACACATGTTGATTTTAGGTTGCAAGAAGACACATGTTGATTCTAGGGAGGGAGAAGACACATATTGATTTTAGGAAGCAGAAAGATTCATGTTGATTTTAGGGAGCAAGAAGACGAATGTCGATTTTTGGAAGCAGGAAGACATGTTGATTTTGGGGAAGCAGAAAGACACATGCTTTCGAATATAAGTTTTTGTTTTCAGATTTTTCTCTTTTCAATACATCTTTGTAATTTCCCCCTATGTTGTCGAATAAAACTGATTAAGAATACAGCTTTGAAATTACAGTTCTGATCATCATGGTAGACTGGCACAGGTTTGCGTGCATCTCCCATACAAAAAATAATAATTGGTAATGTTTTCCGCATTTTGCAACACAAATTAAACAGTGGACAAAATACGAATCAAATGTGTTGTTTGATAATTTGTGGGATGTTTTGAGATATATAATTAATTTTATTTAAGCTTTTCAAAATCAAATGATAATATATCCAGCATGTTTTATTGATTTTTTTTTGTGTACAGCTGGAAGAAATCAACATAAATTCTGTACCATATATAAACCTTTGAGCACATGAAGAAAATATGAATAAAATCATCATCATGGGGCTTTTTTCAGCTTGTATCACCAGGTCCCAGGTCCTCATCATATTGTACACCTGTGTTACTTGGTGCCTTGTATCACCAGGTCCCGGGTCCTTATTTTATTGCACACCTGTGTTACTTGGTGCCTTGTAACCCAAGGTCCAAGGTCCTCATCTTATTGTACACCTGTGTTACCTGGTGCCTTGTATCACCAGGTCCTTGGCTCTCATCTTGTTACCTTCACGTCATCTCTTATCCTGTACTCTACCTTCTCAATGTCATATTGAAGTGATACTGCCACCATCTCCACAGTTTACCAGAGGTTACAGCAATGTAGCAGTTACAGGAGGAAGACCAGGCGCTCTCCTGTATGTGAGGGAGAGAGAGAGAAAGGGAGGGAATGGAGAAGGGGGGAGAGCAGCAGCTGGCTGACGATCAATATCCCCGCGCTTGTTAATGTCCCGGGCTGACCCGAGGCCAGTCACTAGCTTCCCTAGGACGAACGGCGGCTTGCAGGATAAACAGCTACCTGTATTAATACACACAGATACACACACACATACATACATACATACATACATACATACATACATACTTTGTGCTAGTATTATAAATTTCCCTGTGAATTGTCATTATTGTGCTATATCTTATTATTCTCAATTTATCTCATGATAGGCCTATTTCTCTAGTGTTTACAGCATACTTACCCCTATACTTTCGTTGCCTCACACTTCAGTCATCACAGGATACATACTCCCTCCTCCAAATCTACCTGGCCACACCTGCTGCCGCATATTTTACCTTTAATTTCTCTTCCTACAAATGTGGTAATTTATTAGCTTCTCATAAATTCAAATATATCATCTTTATTTCTGTCATACTAGTAAATATAAAACAAGTGAGTAGAGCAACTTTTTTTAAATTACAATTATAAGTTTGAAGTCTGATATTTGTATCACATTTTCATGTAAAAAAAAATCGTAAAATACACAGTGGAGGCAAATGACATCATCAGCCAGTCATGACGTCATCCTAATTTTATTTTACATACAATTATTCATATCTTATAAGATTAACTTCACCATTTAAAAGTAAACGTAATACGGTTATCTAGATTAACTACTGGACGCCGCTATAAATATTTTATTTGGCAATTGCCAAACGATATTATTCAGCACAGAGATCCCTCATACCCAGTGTAGGTATACAAACAACGGTAAACGGCAAGGTAATTCGACCAAAAATAGTCAACAAAGATGCTTGTTTCCAGTATGGTCCTTTGCTTTGGCTTAGGTATTAATCATTAATAGTAAATTCAGTATACAAATATGAACGTAGATATTTGTGGTTGAATATAACAAACATTAGTGTCAGGTGAGCTCACTGGTCTGCCACCTCAACTTGGATCTTTACAAGGATGTAATATATTGCTTATTTCCATACAGACTTACAGTACTGTAATAAAATTTTGACCTGTAAGTACACTAAAGCGTGTGTGTGTGTGACTCACCGAAGATTTCCCTAGCACAAAGACGTGTTGCCATGTGGAGATTCTTTTGTGCAAAAATTATACCTCATCTTTTCCACAGTTTATCCATTTTTTGACACCACCAGCAGTAACACTGAAGAAGGGTGACTCGATTTGACCCTTTAAAGTTTTTGTTTTATTGGGAAATGCTTTTTACAACAATAAGTATATTTTCTGTAAAATAAATCAATATATATATATTTTTTTTTTTATATATATATTTAAAAACGATTAATAAAGTTTTACTGTATTTTTTCCACACCCATGGTAACTAATATATATGGCAAACAGTTTCACGGATAATGTTAAAAGAAATAATGGTTCATCATTGTTTTTCATAGGTTGGGGATAGTGTTATTTGTTCACTGGAAGCGATGACTCGTATAATACTGGGAGGCAGCGTGTGGTGACCAGCGATAATGGCGATAGCCCCGAGCACACTGCCTGCTGCGTTATTCCACAAAGAAAAATAGCCTCATTATTACCAGAAGATCCCCAGTCCAGTAATACAATGATGACCTTAACATTTGACACTGTGACCTCAGAATCAAGAGGGACTACATCTCACTAGACACAGGGTTTCTATGTAGTATCACGTTCACCGGCACCGGAAACTCAGGCGTATATTAAAAGCGTACAACTAAATGCAGGGACATACAAAGACATGAGTGATACCATTACCCCGCCGGCCAGAACTACTGGGAGGTAAAACTGGGTTAAGGCGCAACTTTTGGGATATTCTTAGCTTCTGGATTTTTTTTAACTGCACTTATATCTAGATCTGTACTTTATTGAGGTTAACGGGATTAGTGATTAAACTATTTTTTTTAATAATGGTGGTTGTCGGTATCTTAACTAAACTTACATCAGATAACTTAGGATAAATTTAATTTCAAAAACTTTATTTGTTCAAAAACCACCTTTCCAACTGAAGTATGTAAGTTGATCTCAACAGAGACAGTGGTCCCAGAAGATGACCACTCGATTTGTAGTTTTGATGCGAGTAAAGCTGACGTGTGTGTGTGTGTGTGTGTGTGTGTGTGTGTGTGTGTGTGATTAAAGACGATGAAAGCCTCCTTCAGCGCTGGAAAGAGCACTACCATTCATTGCTCAACCGAAACACCGATGTGGATGTCCTGACTACCAAGCAGGTCCCTCAGCATCCAGAGCTGACCCACCTCAGCTATCCTCCATCCCTGGATGAGGTACCTGCTGCCATCAAACAGGTGAAAAATAACAAAGCTTCTTAAAGACACCTCCATTGTCAATATTTATAAGAACAAGGGAGACCGGTCAGACTGTGGCAACTACCTTGGGATCTCGCTGCTCTCCGTAGTTGGCAAGATTATCGCCCGAATCCTACTAAACAGACTTCTACCTGAGGAGGAAAACTTCCTCCCTCAACCCCAATGTGATTTTAGACCATCACGTGGCACCACTGACATGATCTTTGCTGCCCGCCAGATACAGGAAAAGTGCAAAGAACAGCATCGTGACCTGTACATGGCTTTCATCGACCTAACCAAGGCCTTTGACTCGATCAACAGAGAAACCATCTGGTGGACCCTCAACCGTTTTGGCTGCCCACCAAAATTCATCGCCATTGTGAGGCAACTCCACAATGGCATGGACCGCAGTGTCCTGCTCAACGGCACCCAGTCAGAATTCTTCCTCATCCAAACAGGGGTTAAAAAGGGTGTGTACTGGCATCAACTCGCTTTTCCATCTTCTTGGCTGCCTTTCTTACTCGTGCTATTGCCAATTTAGCCAGCGGGGAGAACATCGAGTACCGGGTGAAGGGGGGTCTTTTCAACATAAGAAGACTCCAGGCAAGAACAAAGGTGTCGGCAGCTTCCATTACTAAACCTCAGTACACAGACCACCTCACCCTTGTTGCTCACACTGAACATGACCTACAGGAGATCCTGAACACCTACGCAGACGAGTATGCACACTTTTGCTTCGAGATGAATGTACGTAAGACTCAGATTCTCTTTCAACCCGTCCCTGGTTCAGACACGCCACCATCCATCCAGCTTAACGGTACTACCCTTTCTAATGTTGCCAACTTTCGGTATCTCGGTTCCCACCTGTCCACCACCGCAGACATCGATGAAGAGATTCAGTATCGGATCAGATGTGTATCTCAAGACTTTGGCAGACTCCGAAACCGTGTCTTCAGCTGTAGGGAGCTGAAATTATCTACAAAGCTGCACGTTTATCGATCAGTGGTCCTCCCCACCCTGCAGTGAGACATGGGTCACATACAGGAGGCACCTCAAGGCACTTGAAAACTTTCACCAACGTAGTATACGTTCCATTCTCCGAGTTCGCTGGGAAGACAAGAGAACAAATGCCAGTATTCTTGCTGACACCAACTGTAGGAGCATCAAGGCTACCATTATCCATGAACAACTACGTTGGACTGGCCATGTTACCCGCATGGACGACAGTAGATTGCCAAAACAGCTACTTTACAGTCACCTAACGAATAGTAAACGTTTCGTAGGCGGGCAATTGAAAAGAAGGTATAAGTATAGTCTTAAGACAAAACTGAAAAAGTGCCAAATCGACCCCCTCTCCTGGGAGTCGATTACTCCACATCGTAAGGCTTGGAGGAGCACCACACGAGAATGTGTCAATACTTTCGAGTTAGCCCGACTGCAAACCGAGGCAGACAAGCGCCAACGCGGGAAAGACGCTCCCGCAGTAGATGGTGCCCTCCACATGTGCAACGAATGTGACCGACGCTGCGGGTCCCGCATCGGTCTCTCTAGTCACCTCAAAACTCACCAACTTTGGTGACATCCATAATACCTCAGATCATTGTATCATAGCTGGATGATCGTCATACTCGATTCCGAGTGACAGCAAAGTAGTAGTAGTAGTAGTAGTAGTGTGTGTGTGTGTGTGTGTGTGTGTGGTTTGTACATAAAAAGATCTCTAATTCTGTACTTTTACCTGTCATTCTATAAGGCTTGGATCTCTGCTCTCATATGACGACGTTAACTTTTAATTCATGTATAGAATGTGTGATGTACTTTACGTTTTGATTTCCTGATTTTTTAAAACGTATTTCTTTATGTTATTTTTCCAGGGGTCGGGGAGTATAGCACTGGACTCGGAAAACTTGCTTTAATTTTGGTTGGAGTAGATAAGGTACTTTTAACTAGACAGGATACACTCATTCAATATATGTGGGCCGTTGATAAATATCGTAAATACTGTATGCAAATTTGGTACCTAAAGAGCCTAAATTTATATCAGAAGCTTTGTAACTCTCGATGATAGTCAATCATATCTGAACCGAGTTTGATGAAAATCGACCGAACGATATTAAGTTATTGCACTACCGACCTTTTAAGTCTGAAATTGAAAAACGTGTAATAATGATATTTAATCTGCGTCTTTTTAAATGAAAAGAATAAGCACTCGTGTTCAGGTTGATTAATATCCGCGCACCAGGTGTGACAAAATTGTTTCAACGTTGGCCGGGTTATCAAACTTATGAATCAAACAGGCACACGGCCTTACACATACATAAATGTACGGGACAGCATTTCTAAATGGTTTGAATAATGCAGTTATTGGTGGAGGTAAAAGAAGCTGTTAACCAATAATTGCAGCTTTCTCTGCCATCTGTGCTGGTTAATATGTACTGTTTTATGTTCCAGAAGTCATATCGATAGTACTTTACATATAGTTTTATGCCAGCATTTCTTGACTAACTCACTAAAGGTTAATTTTCTCTTCCAGGCTGGAATGCTTTTCCTTCCCGTATATGAAGCTCCTGGGAGTAAAATATTGGACTGGTCCTCAAGTTAATTGGGAGGCCAGCAATATAAAATTGGGTGCTTGCTCGCTGCCGTTCTCCGCCGTCACCTTTTTGTCAGGTAAGTTGCATAGTTTTTCTCCCGGCTTTCATGTTTACTGTACTACTACTACTACTACTACTTTTTTTTAACATGGCCTCCATCCTACCCCAATAGCCACACCTTCGCCGCCATTTTAATACCTTTAAATTGAATTTCCTAATACATAAGTAGCTATCCTAGCTTTGTTGAGTTAGTTGAGCAGCAGATCTATGCTGCATTCAGTGACTGTTGCCTCATTGTCGGTATCTGCAGCTGTTGTCGGCTTTGCGGCCGATGCTCTCGTTCCCCTAAGGCAGATCAAAGCAGACCTGAGGAGAGAGGACAGTCGACATCTCATCCAGGCTGTAACATAACTTCTGGGCTGCTGCTTCTGTTCGGATAGCACCTCCGCGAGTCTGGCGTAGAAGCATCTTGCACTTGGTCCCATCCCACCAGAGGTTGTGAACACCAGAGGAGTGAAGCTGCCTTGATCGACGTTCTGAATTCTCTCCCCGTATGCCCTTATCATGTCGTTCTCGTCTCTCCTGTGTGCAGCATCGAAAGCTAAGATACGGTGACATGCGGCCACGGGATCAAAAATCCTGATGTCGAGGAAGGCTCGTTGTCCCAGTATCCAGAATCCTCTTGCACTGACGTCAACATGGGCTTCGTTGGATGTGTTTCAGTTCTATGTTGGAAATTCTCACTGTCCAATGGAAGGAGGGTCGGCTCTACCCTGACATCACGACAGATTTCCTTCAACATATTTGCTGTGAGATCCCTTACTTCGTCATGCCTCATGCATATGAAGCCCCCTTTCTTGCACACCATGGCGTGATCGACGTCATAGGAAGAGCCACACACGCATTGGGAGGGCAAACCTTCTACTGGTCTACTGTACCTTAGAGCAATGTCATCTGTAAATTCTTGTTTATTGAGAATGAAACCATTTGCCCTTATCGATAACGTAGTTAACCAGTTCGAGGCGCCCACCTCCTGCGCTATAGCTACTTTTTTTTCAAAACTTTCTGGTACCTGCAGCAACAGTTGCTGCAGCTTATCATTTTGGCAGTGCTGTCGTTCTGTCATAATGGACCTACGAATCTTTTTTACTTCACTGGTATCCACCTCCCCTGTTGCGTTCTGGGCTATTATGTGGTCCATGAGGGCTGCCGTGAGCTTAAGTGAATGTTGATGTTCAGTGGCAGCAATCTCCTCCAGATTGGTTAGTCCCATACCTCCCAGTCTTGATGGAAGGGCAAGAAGTGATCTTTCTGCTGGGGTTAAGTGGGGGTGTTTCACTAATTTGGGAATGAAATTGACACTGATAGCTTTTTCCAGAGGGTGGAGGAGGGGCCCGATATCAGGGATAGTGCGAATCAGGTAGTTCCAACGATGCCTGACTCCATGGGTGAATGCAGCAAAAGCCGCATGTGGCTCTGTGTTAGCAATCTCAGACAGAGCTTGGATTTCACTAACCCACTGAGTCACCTTTCCCGCTACGTACTCGGTGTTGAAGTCCTTAGTGCCAATTACTGCGCCTAGATGTCTTTGGCCGTCCATTGTTATTTTGACCTCACTTCCGCCAAACACCTCAATTGCCCATTCATAATGTTCTGGCTTCACGTTGAGGAAGGACTTGCTAGCGTTTGGGTGGTACCCTATTTGTGGACCTTGCGATGTTACCAAGTCCCACCACTTTTTGATGCCCTCCACTTTTCCTGCTCCTGTTAGGTAATCAGCATACGCCACTAATTTGACCCCAGTTGTTTCAAATTTTATTTCTTGTTGGAGCACTGATAGGCCTATTGCATACATTGCCATTGCAACAGGGTTCCCCTGTGTTGTTCCCTCGGTTGACTGTAAGATGATATCACCTCTTAGAGCCTAGTTGTTTACTATATAGAGGTCTGATGGATTCCTATACGAGTTTTCAACATACGTTGCAAAGCTTGGACACTTGATCTTCATGTTGTGCAGTGCAACCTTGCGATTAAGTATGTTGAATGCGTTTGAAGCATCCACCAGGAGAACGGCCTCACAATCACGCTGCTCAAATATCAATCTCATCGTGTGAATGGCGGCCTCCCCGCCAGCCTGGTGGCCAGCACACACTTGCAGGTTCCCTGCTGCTGCCCTGACATCATCCTTTACCACCTCCATTATGCATTTTCCGATGATCCGCCTCAGCACTTCCTCCACCTCTATAGGCCTACATCCTGGATTCTTTTCCAGAGGAATGAGGCGGCAGGCCGTCAGGGCCTGGAGGTGATGGCAGCAAGAGGATGCCAGGTTTCTTGCAAGGACGGCAATGGCAGTGCAGAGATCGCTTGCTACAGGGCCAAACATGTTTGTGCTGAGGATGACTGCCCAACCGTTTGCATCCAGACCTGAAGGGCCGGCTCCTCCTCGAGTCTTCAGGGCCTTTTTCTACACCATCTCTCCCGTTATTTTCTTGAACAGGACAGCATTTGGTGGGATATAGTAACCCTCGAACCTGATGCCTTCTTCATCACTTGCAGCGGGATGTTTATCTTTCAGTTGTTTTAATGTCTCTCTGTTTATTGGCATAACCCCACCGGAGGATTCCTCTGTGAGAGATCTTACCGCCAAAGACACTTTTCCCACACGCATTTTGTTTCCAAATTTTCTTGCCACGTCTTCGGTGTTTTGCTTTCCGTCACCCGTAATTTTTAGTCTCTCCTGCAGTGTTCTTGCTTCACGTAGGAGATCAGCAAGGGCCCCAGTCTGCCACATTGCCAATCTTCTCGTCATTGCTGCCACATTTTCTTTGTGCTTAGTCTTTGTGTGTGTCCTCTGAAAAAATAGATGTGGTAGTATTGCAAGTATTTGAAGAGCTAAAGGGGCGAGGAAGCGGTCCTGAGTGTAATCAGTCATGAGGCGAGTCATCTCCCGAATCATTTCTTTGGTGGCAGTGCACTTGGGTGGTTCAAATAGGTTAGCGGGCGACCACCTGACAATTTCTGAGTAGGTTTCTTTGACTCATATGTCTGCATTTTCGATCGACATGCCATTCCACTAAGGTGGCTGTCTCTCATTTTCCTCGTGGACGTCTGCTACTAAGGGAGCAGCATTTATTAGTACTACATTTTCGGTTTGAGTAGACTCACTGCTATCATTTAGGATATCATCGGGCGGTTGGGTCCCGGCGATATCCACTGTGGCCACCTGTGTCGGCTCCCTGCGACGTGGGTTCCGACAATGGTCTCCCTTTTTGCATTCCACACATGGTCGGTTGTTTCTTGCACATTCACAATTTGTGCAGTTTTGGTTCTGGCTAGCACAGACGCAGCAATGTCTGTTACCAGGCAGAATGAACAGCACCTTGAGCGACAGATACTTCCGCCTCCGACCTCTGCTTTGATCCCAAACAGACAAAGAAATTAGTTCTTATAAGTAAAGGGCAAAGAGGTGATGGGCTGGCCTGCGGTGTCCGGGTAGTAGGGGCATACACTCGCGCGCGCGGTTGTGTCGGGCACCCCCCCCCCCCCCCCCTGTGGGCGACAATCCACACGTCAGAATTATCCACTGGGAGCAAGAATTGTCACACCTAACACTTGTTTATGTATCCTTGGCAGAGATAGCCACTATTTCTATGGTCTCACTGATGTAGTATTAGTTATGTATACTCACTTGGTCAGCCGACACTACATGAAGTGGCCGTTTCTTGAGGTGGGGGGAGGGGCGGGGGGGGGGCGGGGGGGCGACCGCAAGCGCAGAGCACTTGGCCTCATAGGTGCAAGAGTCGCGATGCCTCCCCTGCTCAAGTAGGCCTATCGACACACTGGCAATGACACTTGGCAACTGCAGTCGCTGTCCATTCAAATACTCATAGGCTTACCTGAAGATCTCCGGTGAACACACGCAATATTTGCGTTTAATGCCTTAAGGGATGAGAAGAGCCGTCGGCGACGATGTTCAAGGTGACATCAAATATTCATCGACACACTGTGAAATTCTCGCTCCCACAAACTGAGTATATCCCCACCAATAACACTTTAGATAAGGGAAGGCACTCCAACACACCCTCGCCGCCCGGGCCTACTACTACTACTACTACTACTTTATTTTTTTTTTTTTTAATGTGGCCTCCAGCCTCCCCCAATAGCAACACCTTCGCCACCATTTAATTACCTTAATATTAAATATCCTAATACATATGTAGCTATCCTATCTGTGTTAAATTAGTTGAGCCGCAGATCTATGCGGCATTCAGTGACTGTTGCCTCATAGTCGATATCTGCAGCAGTTGTCGGAATTGCGGCAGAAGCTCTGGTTCCCCTGAGGCAGAGCAAAGCCGACCGAAGGAGAGAGAAAGACAGTCGACATCTCATCCAGGCTGTAACGAAACTTCTGGGCTGCTGCTTCCGTTCGGAGATCACCTCCGCGAGTCTGGCGTAGAAACATCTTGCACTTGGTCCCATCCCACAAGAGGTTGTGAACACTAGAGGAGTGAAGCTGCCTTGATCAATGTTTTGGATTCTCTCCCCATATCCCCTTATCTTGTCGTTCTCGTTCCTCCTATGTGCAGCATCGAGAGCTAGGTTACGGTGACATGCGGCCATGGGATCAAAAACCCTGATGTCGAAGAAAGCTCGCTGTCCTCGCGTCCAGAATCCTCGAGCACTGACGTCAACACGGGCTTCGTTACATGTGTTTGAAGTCCTATGTTGGAAGATCTCACCATCCAATGGAAGGAGGGTCGGTTCTACCATGACATCCCGGCAGATTTCCTTCAACATATTTGCTGTAAGGTCCCTTACTTCGTCATGCCTCATGCATATGAAGCCCCCTTTCTTGCACACCATGGCGTGATCGCCGTCATAGGAAGAGCCACACACGCATTGGGAGGGCAAACCTTCTACTGGCCGACTGGACATTAGAGCAATGGCATCTGTAAATTCTTGTTTGTTAAGACTGAAACCATTTGCCCTTATCGGTAACACAGTTAACCAGTTCGAGGCGCCCTCCTCCTGCGCTATAGCTACTTTTTTTTTCAAAATTTCTGGAACCTGCAGCAACAGTTGCTGCAACTTATCATTTTGGCAGTGCTGTCGATCTGTCGTAATGGACCTACGAATCTTGTTTACTTTGCTGGTCTCGATCTCCCCTGTTGCGTTCTGGGCTATTACGTGGTCAGTGAGGGCTGCCGTGAGCTTAAGTGAATTTTGATGTTCGGTGGCTGCAATCTCCTCTGGATTGGTTAGTCCCATTCCTCCCAGTCTTGATGGAAGTGCAAGAAGTGCTCTTTCTGTTGGGGTTAAGTGAGTGTGTTTCACTAATTTGGGAATGAACTTGACACTGATAGCTTCTTCCAGAGGGTGGAGGAGGGGTCTGATATCAGGGATAGTACGCATCAGGTAGTTCCAACGATGCTTGACTCCATGGGTGAATGCAGCGAAAGCCGCATGTGGCTCTGTGTTAGCAATCTCAGACAGAGCTTGGATTTCACTAACCCACTCATTCACCTTTCCCACTACGTACTCGGTCTTGAAGTCCGTAGTGCCAATTACTGCGCCTAGATGTCTTTGGCCGTCCTTAGTTATTTTGACCTCACTTCCGCCAAAAACCTCCTTTGCCCATTCATAATGTTCTGGCTTCACTATGAGGAAGGACTTGCTGGCGTTTGGGTGGTACCCTATTTGTGGACCTCGCGATGTTACCGAGTCCCACCACTTTTTGATGCCCTCCACTTTTCCTGCTCCTGTAAGGTCGTCAGCATATGCCACTTGTTTGACCCCAGTTGTTTCAAATTTTATTTCTTGTTGTAGCACTGATAGGCCTATCACCTCTTAGGGCCTTGTTGTTTACTATATAAAGGTCTGATGGATTCCTATAGGAGTTTTCAGCGTACGTTCCAAAGCTTGGACACTTGATCTTGATGTTGTGCAGTGCGGCCTTGCGGTTAAGTATGTTGAATGCGTTTGAAGCGTCGACCAGGAGAACGGCCTCACAATCACGTTGCTCAAATATCGTTCTCATGGTGTGAATGGCAGCTTCCCCCCCAGCTTGTTGGCCGGCACAAACTTGCAGGTTCCCTGCTGCTGCCCTGACATCGTCCTTTACCACCTCCATTATGCATTTTCCGATGATTCGCCTCAGCACTTCCCCCACTCCTATTGGCCTACATTCTGGATTCTTATCCAGGGGAATGAGGCGGCAGGCCGTCAGAGCATGAAGGTGATGGCAGCATGAGGATGCCAGCTTTCTTGCAAGGACGGCAATGGCCGTGCAGAGATCACATGCTGCGTGGCCAAACTTGTTAGTGCTGAGGATGACTCTCCATCCGTTTGCATCCAGACCTGAAGGGCCGGCACCTCCCTGAGTCTTCAGTGCCTATTTCCACACCATCCCTCCTGTTATTTTCTCGAACAGGACAGCATTTGGTGGGATATAGACATCCCGAAACCTGATGCCTTCGTCATCACTTGCAGAGGGATGTTTTTCTTTCAGTTGTTTTAATGTCTCCCTGTTTATTGGCAGGACCCCACCGGTGGATTCCTCTGTGAGAGATCTTACCGCCAAAGACACTTTTCCCACACGCATTTTGTTTCCAAACTTCCTTGCAGCATCGTCAGTGTTTTGCTTTCCGTCTCCTGCAGATTTTAATCTCTCCTGCAGTGTTCTTGCTTCACATAGGAGATCATCAAGGGCCCCCTTCTGCCACAGTGTCAGCCTTCTCTTCATTGCTGCCGCATTTTCTTTGTGCTTAGTCTTTGTGTGTGTCTTCTGACAGAATAGATGTGGTATTATTGCCAGTATATGAAGAGCTAACGGGGCAAGGAGGCGGTCTTGAGTGTACTCAGTTATGAGACTAATCATCTCCCGAATCATTCCTTTGGTGGCCGCACACTTAGGTGGTTCAAACAGGTTTGCTGGCGACCACCTGACAATTTCTGAGTATGTTTTTTCAACCCATATGTCTGCATTTTCCATCGACATGGCACTCCACTGTGGTGGGTGTCTCTCATTCACCTCGTGGACATCAGCTACTATTGGAGCAGCGTTTATTGGTACTACATTTTCAGGTTGAGTAGACTCACTGCTATCGTTTAGGATATCGGCGGGCTGCTGGGTCCCGGCGATATCCAATGTGGCCTCCTGTGACAGCTCCCTGCCATGAAGGTTACAAGGTTTGCGGCAATTGTTTCCCTTTATGCAAGACACACATGGTCGGTTGTTTCTCACACACACACAGCTAGTGCATTTTTGGTACTGATTAGAACAGACGCAACAATGTTTGTCACCTGGCATAATGATCTGCACCTTGGGCGGCAGTTACGTCCGCCTCCGAACATATGATTTGGTCCCAGGCACAAGATAATACTGGTTATGAGGGAAGGGCGGAGAGGTGACAGGCTGGACTGCTGTGTCCAAGTAGTAAGGGCATACGTGCGCGCGTGGGTGTGTAGGCTACCCCCCTAATGGCGACCATCTATACATCAGAATGATACACTATGGACAAGAGTTTGTCACACCAAGCACTTGTTTATATATCCTTGGCACAAATAACCACTATTTTTATGGTCTCACTGGTGTAATATCAGTTATATATACTCACTTGGTTCGTCGAGACCCTACATTAAGTGTCCGTTACTATGGTGGGGAGGCGACCGCATGGGCAGCACTCTCGGCCCCATAGGGGCGAAAGTCTCGAGACCACCCCTGTCAAAGTAAGCCTATCGACACTGACCTTGGCTCCGAGCCTCCTCATTATCCCACCACCGACCCAGCACAGGTCACCACTCGCTTGGTGATCGCCGGTGAACACACGGAATATTTACAATTTATGCCGTACGGGATGAGAAGAAACCTTGGGTGGCAATGCTTAGGGTGACATCCGATATTCACCGACACATTTTTAAATTCCCGCTCCCACACAGCGAGTATGTCCCCACCAATAACACTTTAGATCAGGGAGGACGTTCCACGACACCCACGCCACGCTACGCCACGCCGCTACTACTACTACTACTAATACTACTACTACCACTACCACTACTACTACTACTACTTTTTTTTTCAATAAAAGTGGCCTCCAGCCTCCCCCAATCGCCACACCTTCGCCACCATTTAATTACCTTAATATTAAATATCCTAATACATAAGTAGCTCTCCTATCTGTGTTAAATTAGTTGAGCCGCAGATCTACTACTACTACTACTACTACTACTACTACTACTACTACTGCTACTTTGCTGTCACTAGGAATCGGGTATGACTGTCATCCAACGATGACACAGTGATATGAGTTATTGTTGATGTTGCACGTGTGGAAGGGTATACACTTATTGCGGGATGGGTGGCGGTAGCGTCTTTCCAGCACTGGCGATTCTCTGCCTTGGTATGCAGTCGAGCTAACTCGAAAGTATTAACACCTCATGTGGTGCTCCTCCAAGCGTGCTGTGTGGAGTGATCATCTCCCAGGTGAGGGAGTCGATTTGGGACATTTTTGTGTTTATCTTAGGACTGTTCTTACACGTTTCTCCTTGCCCTCCAGCAATGCATTTACCAATCTTTAGGTGACAGTAGAGTAGCTGCTTTTGCATTCTACTTTCGTATTCCCTGCTCAATCGAAACAGCGATGTGGATGATACGAATACCCATTAGGTCCCCAGTACACGGAGCTGGCCTACCTCGATTACCCTCCATCCCGTGATGAGGTAGCTACTTTCATCAAGCATATGAAAAATAACAAAGTCACTGGGCCTGATGGAATCTCGCCTGAGGTGTATAAGCAGGAGGACCTCTGCTTACCAGCCTTCTCCATTCTCTCCTGGAGAATATGTGGAGAGAGGAGGAATTTCCCAAAACCAAAAATACGGCTCCATCGTCAATATTTATAAGAACAAGGGAGACCGACCAGACTGTGGCTTTTATGTTATGCTTGGAAAGTAACAAAATAACAATTTGGATAGCTTTTTATTTATTTGGCATAAAAAAATTATTATAAAAGTGTATTCATTTTAACTATATTAGTATTAAATTTAATTTTCTGATTTTTTATACGGTCAAGAATATCACATTTTGTAAACAATTATAAAAAATGTGTTACCAACAAAATAAAAACGATGAGTGTATCACAACCCAGTGCCTTGCACAAGCTTACCCCAAAAGGCACAGTGCTGGATAGTAGTGATATTGCTATATTGCTAGCTTTAAGTATGGTAGAATTCATGAAATACTCATTAGATGTTCCCAAATACTCAGTCATGGTGAAGAATAAAATCCTTGGTGAAAAGAACCAACAGAAACACCTTAATTACATATATTTACAAATATAAGGTACCAGATCTATTTGGGAGTTCAGCATAAGCACCACTGACTGACCCCTATGTAATATTCCTGAGGACAGGAAAGGGCATATCTCAACCACATAATGGCTCAGAAGGAGGAGAGAGAGGCAGAGACAGACATGTGCTCAGTCCAGAAGCTGGAGAAGGACAGAGGATGAACCCTGTCGTGGTTTTGGGTAAATCGGTAGTATATGAGTGGATTACATTATATAAAGATAATAATATGTCGTATTTCTTATTTCTTACCGTAGAGTTCGATACCTTCACACTGATTACTTGCAGGAGATTATGTTGTATCTACGTAGAAGTTCACTCCACCACTCGACATTCCATGATTTATACTTGATAAATGATGATTTAATGAATTCCATTAATTTTCAACATCCATCTAAGTTATTGGTTATACTTTGTCATAACCAATCAGTCATTACCTTTAGTAATAATAAGATAGGATCACAGATACGGGCAGATAATTGCACTTACATTTATTAGTCAAGCTTCCATACAATGATTTACAATTTGCATGGATATATGAGTCAATCACGTTCACGCTGTAATAAAATTAATCTTCTAAAAGAGATTTTTCAACTTGGAGACACATGTGATTACTCTACTGTGGATATGACTTAACAAAGCCTTAATTCTTCAAGTGATACATTTACTGCCAGCCTGGATTGCTTTTGTTACAACCAGGCTTCATCACAAGAACTTCTTTCCACGGCCATAACAACAAAAAGTACTCTTGGGTTACCACACATAGTCTCGCATCACTGACAGTCACTGTAGACGGTTGTCGCGGCAAGGAGAACTGGTAAGCGTGACTTGAATTAACCATTTAGGTGCACTAGACCAGCCTGGATTGCTTTTGTCGCAACCAGGCTTCCACACGTGATATTTCCACGGGGATAACAAACCTAGGTTAACACACTTAGTCTCGTGTCGATCACGGTCACTGTAGACGGGTGTCGTGCAGGAGAACTCTAAGCGTGAATTGATTAACCATTTACTGTAGGTTTGATAGGCCAGCCTGGATTGCTCTTGTTGCAACCAGGCATCCACACGTGATATTTCCACGGGGATAACAACCTAGGTTAACACTCTTAGTCTTGTGTCGACGATGGTCCACAGGACGGAGTGGCGATGGAGGACTCTGTGTGGTGTGGTGTCCCGCTCCCTTTCAGGAGGGAGAGAGTCAAGACGACTTCTTAACTAACCCGTGGCCAAGGGGATACTACTTAAAATGAGGGTTTTGGGTGTGAAGCGATGAACAGTACAACACTGTTTCACTGCCCACCACCCCCCCCCCCCCACCTAAAGGCTGGCTAACATACACTAATGGAAAATACATGTCCCAGTTATGCCTCGGCGGGTGTCTTATCTCTAGTAAAACAAACTTTGGAGTTGGTTGCGTGGGTAAGCCTAATGCAACCAATGACAATCGCCCCTACTAAGAAAAATTTTTTTTCGGAGAATAAAATTTCAGCACCTGTATACAATCAAGAGAATGCCTAGCCCAGACACACAATTCGACATTCACACTGTGGTGTGTGTGTGACACTAACACTGCAACGGCATGTAGTCGCCAATCGCCACTGAGGGAAAACCTCAACATTTACTTTAGATTTTCAGGCTGGAGGAAAACTCCGAGGCGAGGGTGACAATTCCCGAGCTATAGTTCATGCTAAGCATAATCACGCTACATTTATGTTACAGCAACGTGTTGTGTAGGGTATGTAGACATTGTTTAGGTGGTACAGGTGTCGTGTTATGTTCTTAAGTGTAGAGAGGTGTGAAAAGGTTTACATAACATTTGAAGAGTCTTCAGATGCGTGGAGGTTCAAGTTGACCGGAACATATGGACACTCCCACACATACAGTAGGTCAGGTCCTAGACACGCTCTGCAATGTCGAATGAACTTCCCCCGGTGGTGAAGAGAAGGATTCTTCCAGCTGGCTGATGTGGAACTGGGTCCCTCTGTCGCTGAGGACCCCTAAGGTGAGGATGTACTCTGCCCATCACTCACCCTTGGGTGTGCAGTCCACCGCCTCACGCTGAAGTCCACCAAGATGAGGATGTAAATCTACCATCACTCACCCTTGGGTTTACTGTCCACCGCCTCGTAGTGAATCGGGAGGCTGAGGTGGAACTGGGTCCCTCCGTTGATGAGGACCCCCAAGGTGAGGGTGTACTCTTCCCGTCACTCACCCTTGGGTGTGCAGTCCACCGCCTCATACTGAATCAGCTGGCTGATGTGGAACTGGGTTTACTGACCACAATGTCCGCCGCCACCCTCTCAAGGGTTTGGGGATCACTGTGAGAGGCCACAGGGGTGCAGGTAGAACTCGCCCTCCTTCACTGGTTCTGGCAAACATCACAAGTCCTCTTCTGTTTCTTTATTTTCCACCTTTAACTTCAGATTCAAAGTTTCTTAGGGTCCCCTCAAATGTACTGGTAATCATTTCGTAGTACAATATACGCATTTGCACAAACTGCTGACAAGAGTGCAATTATCCGCGGTCTGTGTCCCTGTTCGGGCGCCAATTGTTACCTTTTAAATGCATGAAAGTGGTTTTCTTACCGTAGAACTCAGATACCTTCACACTGGTTACTCACCCAGGAGTTTATGGTGTATCACTAAGTAGAATTTCACTCTGCTTCCGGCATTCAATGCGTTGTGTACTTGATAAATAATGATTTAATGCATTCTATTAATTTCCAACATACATCTAAGTTATTGGCTATACTTTGTCATAATCATATAGTCATTACCTTTGGTAATAATAATAATAGAGGGATCACAGATACGGGCAGATAACTGCACTTACGTTTATTTGGCACAATTCCATACACTGGACTTACAATTTGCATGGATAGGTCAGTCACTCACATTCACTCCACAGTACCGCAAGTTATAAGGGAGAGTTTGTCAACCTGGAGAATTAATCGTGTAGATCTATTAGGCCGGCCTGGAGTGCTCTTGCAGGATGTGTGAACTTGTCGCTGGACTTAACAACAATCTCAGGGATTTGCACACACAGACTCGTAGCACTGGTAGGACTGTATCGCCCCTGTTCTTAAGTCCACGGAGCAGGAGGTCTTCCCTAAACCAAGGTCTAAAGCCCACTAGCTAAAATGTAGTTTTTTGAGGCGTGAATGATGAACAGTACAACACTGTCTCACTGACCTGCCCCCCTCCCCCCTATCGGCTGGCTAACATACCACTAATGGAAAACATATGTCCCAGTTATGGCTGGCCGGTTGCCTTATCTCTACCGTAAACAAACATTTGGGGTGGGTTGTGCCAAATAGATTGGACTGACCTTAAAGGTAACTCAGAATCAGAGGATTTTCTCTGGACTATCCAGGACTGTTTTCTAAGTCAACATATAACCGAACCCACAAGGGGTAATAATATACTCGATTTAGTTCTGTCAAACAGAGAAAACCTCATTAGCAGTGTCGAGGTAGGGAACGAACTTGCAAACAGCGATCACAAAATAATTAGATTCAAGTTAGATTTTCAGGGCAGACGTAAGGAAAATTCCACTTAAGTACCAGATTTCAGAAGGGCGAACTTTGACAGTTTAAAGAGGCAGCTGAGAGAGGGGGTGTCGCGTTTGGCTGTGAACCTGACAGATGACACCGACCTGATAGCGAGATCTGAGATTGCCGAGATCCACGACAATTTAAATAGTGAGTTACTTAATGCACAAAGGCAGAACATACCATACAAAAAACTCAGATCAGACAACAATGACCCTAAATGGATAAATAATTATTTAAAGAACATCATTGGCCAAAGGAAGGCTACAGGTAGAAGGATAAATCGTGGCGAAATTCACCTCCGGGACTATTATAGGGTATTGGCGAGTAGGGTTAAAACGGAGATAAGGAAAGCAAAGAGGAATAATGAGGTAAGGATAGCAAGGGAGGCGAAGACAAACCCCAAAGGATTCTACCAAATGCATCAAAATAAAACACGAGAAAAGATTGGACCAATACGGTCAGACACCGGCGAGCTCACTGATAACGACAGAGAAATGAACAATAATTTGAATAAATATTTTTCAACAGTTTTCACCACCGAAAATTTAAACATGATACCCAAGGCACCGACTCTATTCAGAGATAGTGATGAAAACAAATTAAGTGAGATAGTAGTGACTAGTAACGATGTTAGTAAGCAAATAGACAAACTAAAGCCTAATAAGTCACCTGGTCCCGATGAGATATTTGCCAGAGTATTAAAGAATGTAAGGAAGAGCTTAGTATGGCCTTAGCAAAGTTGTTTAACATGTCCTTAAAAACAGGTGTAGTACCAGAATCCTGGAGGATAGCAAATGTAATACCGATTTTCAAGAAGGGGGATAGATCATTATCCTCTAACTACCGCCCAATCAGTCTAACATCAATAGTAGGAAAATTACTGGAAGCAATCATCTCAAACTCTATTTGAAATCACCTGGAGAAGCACCGATTGATCAATGATTCCCAGCATGGCTTCACAAGCGGACGTTCTTGCCTAACTAATCTATTAACATTCTTTTCATCAGTTTTCGAATCCGTGGACGAGGGGCACAATTATGATGTGGTATATCTCGACTTTAGCAAAGCCTTCGACAGAGTCCCCCACGAAAGACTAATTAGAAAGGTAGAAGCACATGGCATCAAAGGTGACATCCTTAAATGGATTAGAGCGTGGTTACAGGACAGGAAACAGCGAGTGAGCATTAACTGCACTAAGTCCCATTGGAGCAACGTCACAAGTGGAGTTCCCCAAGGCTCAGTACTTGGACCATTAGTATTTAATATATACATAAACGACATAGATATCGGCATAGACAGCAACATCAGTAAATTTGCTGATGACACTAAAATAGGACATGTTATTAAATCTGACGAGGACTCGGCAAAACTACAGGAAGATCTAAACAAATTTTTCGAATGGTCTGAAAAATGGCAGATGAAATTCAACGTTGACAAATGTAAAGTACTCAGTATAGGAGATGTAAACAGGGAAACCAGATACCAGATGAACAACGATGCCATAGAGAAATCCGACTGCGAGAGAGATTTAGGAATAATGATAAGTAGGAACCTTAAACCAAGTAAACAATGTGTTTTTGCTCGTAACAAGGCTAATAAAGTACTTGGGTTCATACAAAGGAGTGTTAGTTACAAGACTAGGGAGGTCATCCTAAAACTGTATCTTGCTCTTGTGAGACCACACCTGGACTACGCAGTTCAGTTCTGGTCACCGTATTACAGAATGGATATAGAATCCTTGGAAAGAATTCAGAGGAGAATGACAAGACTAATCCCGGGCATTAGGAACCTTGAGTATAGAGACAGGCTAAAGCATCTTAACGTGCACTCCCTTGAGAGACGTAGAGTGAGGGGCGACCTGATAGAGGTGTATAAGTGGAAGGCAGGGCTAAACCAAGGGGACATTACAAAGGTACTCAAACTATCCAACCAGGAGCGAACTCGTAACCATGGTTTTAAATTAGATAAATTTGGATTTTGGCGTGAAATCGGTAAACACTGGTTTGGAAACAGAGTAGTGGATGAATGGAACAAGTTACCAAATATCATCATTAACTCGAATACGCTGAATAGCTTCAAACATAGGTTGGATGCTTATATGAGCAATAGGGGTTGGGTGTAAACGGGACTGCCCAGTATGGGCCAATAGGCCCGCTGCAGTTTCCTCCATTCTTATGTTCTTATGTGCGGGAGGCCCAACGCAACCCATGACAAACCTCCTGGGGTCTGACCCAGGCTGCTTAGTAAGCCCCACCCATTGGTGCATGCCAGATGAGCGTTATTTAATTTACAAGCTTACATATTCTACTACACAAGTTTGAGGCAAGGCTGTTATTGGGAGAAAGTAGAACTATTTATGGGAGTGCAATAGGTAATTAAATATGAGATAAAATAAATATTATAACATTGGGTGCACTAGTAACAACAAATGGGTGTAACAGAAAATGGCTACCTGGCAACTCAAGTGGCTGCTCCCATGGCTAGCTCACCATGTGGTCCCAAGCACAGTGGGCCGTGTGGTATGACGCAATAACATAGGAAAAACCCCATAGTCTGAATAAGGAGAAATCCTGGCTCATAGATAATGCAGAAATATAAATATAAATGCGGTAAGATCTCATATTTCGCGCGATTTCATTTCGCATTTTTCAATTTCGCGAGCACTACCTAACGGAACCAAGTCTTATATTTGGCATAAAATATCGTGAATTTCGCAAGATCCAGCCAGCTGAATGCGAGATCCAGCAAGTTGAATGCTGGACACCTTCTCGAATGACGTCACAGCCCTCATACCAGTTGCAGTCATTTCTGCTACAACGCATGTTTTGTTAATGCTAATTGGTTGCAACGCGATTGATAAATAGGGGAACGCTGTTAATTTTGCATATGAATGTTGGCTACAGCGGGATTCCATCTTCAATGTTTTGATTCCCTCCTCAACGTTTTAAGCGTGGCGCGGTGTTAATGCAATGTTTACAGTTCACGTTCGACATCGCATGTTCAATTGATTCGTGTCTTTTGCTTGTGAAGTGATTTTTGAGAGGTACTCTGTAAATTTCGTTTTTTTTTTTTTTTTTGCAAATCAAGCTGTTACCCATAAATACTGTATGAAAAGAATAAGTAAAAATAAAGCTTTGCAGTGAGGAATAATAACGTGTTTACATCACGTGATCAGTTGAATCGAGCGGTTTCTGTCAATTACTCCGTGATTTTTGCTCTTTTCTCCAATTTTGTTGTGTTAGCGATGAATACGGAAAGTCAAGGTGAGAAGAATGTTTCCAAGTAGCGTTCTGGTGATCGAATTGCCGGTGGTGAACGTAAGAGGTTTACAAGAACGTGTTGCGTACTGAATGTGTGGCCAGAAGATATCCCACACTCAGGACGAGGTAGGAGAGAAACTCACAATTGCGTTTTCTTTATATATTGTAAGTACAGTGCAGTGCTAGGGAGATCCCGTGTGGTGAGAAGCTTGCTCAGAGGACCTGTTGGGTGAGTAGCGTGCTGAAGGGAGTAGCTGTGCAGGAGCTTCGTTAGAAGAGGTGTTGCGTGTTGCTGGCCTCCAGGTTGAATGCCTCTACACGTTTTCCAAGTTTAGAAGCTCCAAAGGTTTTTGGTAGCGAAAGGCAGAGCGGGGAAGATGACAGAGGAAGGAGCAGGAGGTTAGGAAGGGAATTGTAGTGGGAGAGATAGTGCCGTGGCCTTACACGACTGCGTTTATTTGGTTAGCGCATAGCGCACGTATTTGGTTTTTGTCTGTGTTTGGTGTGTGATCATCGGGTCACAACTCCTCGGATTGTGTTAGTTCCAAGTTTAGAAGCTCCAACAACTTTCCCTGAATACGAATTCGTAACCTTTCTATTTACACCAGGTACCTACTTTACTGCTAGGTGAACAGGGACCAAGGGGGCTAGGAAGAGTGTCCAAACAACTTCTGCCTGCCCGGGAATCGAACCCGTGACAGTCGATTCCCGGGCAGGCGGAAGTTGTTTAGACACTCTTCCTAGCGACGAGAATGGGAGCTTATATAATATACACGTCCAGCGGACGTGGAACGAAAGTGCAAGTTGCCGGTGTCAACCCCCCCACCCGCTATGTCTAGACTGGTCAGAGAAACTTGGCGCGACTCTAGGCTACTAGGCTTTGGCAGAACTCCGTTGCTATGGGATACGGCTAGGCTGTTGTAGGGGAGAGTAACCACTACAAACGCAACTATCGAGACAACATCTTGATTCTCATCATCCAACATCTTCCTGCAGGACATTATATTTGTTTTCGTTGGTCTAACCCTGGACCCGTAAAACGTGAGTGCGATTGTGAACTGTTGAATCGTCTGAGAACTCTAAATAACTTTAATAGGTGTATTTATGTACTGTATATTGATCATATTATTCAATCTGTGTGTCCTGATGTACCAGCTGTTGTTATAAGTGAATTGTATTCAACAGGTTTTGACCGAATTATACTCATCGTGTCAATGACAAGGGTCTTATTGTCCTGCACAAACCAAAATCGTTCCTATGAGCGATTACAAGGACCTATAAGGGTCCTCTAACCCCATGTCCATAAATCAAATGAAAATAGGTAAATCCTAAACTTACCTGTACACTGTCCCTCACAGAGAGGAACAAAAGATCAATGCCTTCCTCCCATTCCTGACCTGTTTCTAAGCAAAATGCCTTAATCATAGTATTGAGGGAGTGGTGAAATCGCTCAACTACTTCCTCCCTCGCAACCCCTCGCTCTACCCTCCCAAGCAAACTCTCCGCCCCCCCCCCCCACCACCCCCCACTCCCTACGACAAAATATATCCAGAAGAAACCTGGGTTTCTGCCTTTACTACCAACGAGACCATGGGGAACCGCTTTCACTAGACCTCCAGGGAGACAAGTTAGTCATCATTAATACAGATTGTATGTATATTATGTATGCTGGATTATATGTCATGTATGTATATTATGTATGTGCTCCATTTATGTATTATTTATTCAGCCTAGCTAGCAGCGTGTGGCAATGTTATTACCATATCCCACATGCTTAATTAATGTGCCTGGCGACGTATGGAAGCTGCTAATGTATCACTTGCCATACGTCGCCTATAGCAGTTGACAAGGAGCCTAGCCAGGGAGACCGCTGCTCTCCTTTGTGTACATACTCTTATCCAGTAAACCGAACCTACAAAACTATACAGGTGTTTGTGTTCTCTCCTGTATATAGAACTTATTATTCAGAACCTAACATGGCGCAGTGATCCGATCTTACTGGATAATTACGAGTGATAGTGCAAAGTTTGTAGAAAGCCGGCTATGGACTCTATGGACTCTCGCTTGGGTCAACTCCCGCGCGTCAGCTCTCCTCGAAGAATCTCAGCAACTGTGAGCAGTGTCAGTGACAGTGATTTTCTGTGAAGTATTTAGTGCATTGTGTGTTTCGTGCCATTCATGTGTGACCTTGTTCTAAAGGATTCCCAAGGTATACGGCACGTTCTGGGCATTTGTAAGGAGTAGAGTTCAGTGCACCCGTCTCTGACCGCGTCCTGAGGGTAACTAGACTGACTGGGAGTCGCCGCGCCTCTCCCTCCACCCCCTCACAGCGCCGCCTCCACCCCTCCTCACAGCTGCGGCGAGACGCTCTACCCGCCCAGGACACACACTCACTCACACACATACATGTACTAACACTCGCTGACCGCGCGGCTTCCTTATATATATTTTATATATATAACCTACTTATCTGTGTATTTAATTAATATTTTGTCTGAAATCTTGTTGATACGACGGGCTGACCGGTCAACACTGATTTAAGACATAGTACACAGAGGAAGTAGTTATGTCTCACGCCTTACGTAGCCGTGGACCCAGAGCCTGGATGAGCCAGGCGGGTGATAGCCCCGCAGAGATGGATGACCAGGCCGGCCACGACGCTCCAGCCCCCACATCGCGCAGTCCCTCACCTCAATATTCAGCGTTGTCTCCAGAGATAATTGCTTTACTGAAGTTTATGAGAGATGAGAAACGCGAGGATGAAGCCCACAGACGTTTGGCGGATGAGCACAGAAGGCAAGCAGAGGCAGAGCGAGACCACCAACGGAGATTGGAAGACAGTGAACGGTTTGAAGCCTTGATATCTCGCCTCACTGTTAACCAAGCCCCTGGCTCTAACACTGCCTCGGTACTGACTGGTTCAGATACCTCATCCATGCTTCCTTCACGCCCCCCAGCCCCACCTAAAGCAGCAGCTCAAACGCCGCCCATCTTGAAGCCTGATGAGACTTTCCAGACTTTTCGTGAATGGCGGCGACGGTGGACTGATTATTCTACAATGGTGGATCTCCAGAGTTTGTCACAGCCTAAACAACTCATCCAGCTGCGTATGTGCCTGTCCTTGGAAATTCAGCGTGTCTTGGAACATACGTTGCAGGTACCCCCAACCTCTTTGCTGTCTGTAGAGGAGGTACTGGACGTTCTACAACGGCACATCAAAGGACAGCAGAATGAAGCTCTGCGCAGGAGGGAATTGTTTAGCTGCAGACAGATGGAGGGTGAGTCTTTTGATGCCTTTTACGTGCGTCTTAAGAGAGCCTCGGAAGAGGTAGATGTATGTCCAGGCCACCACCAGCAGTGCGAGGAGACCCAGTTGAGGCAGGTGATCCTGATGGGTGTTAAGGACGAGGAACTTGTCCAACGCCTCACCTCCCTCGACTCTTCCTCTTCTCTTAAGGATGTGTTGACGATATGTCGCTCCTATGAGGCTGCCAGGTGTGCCACCTCTGCCATCCGTGCTCCCCCTACAGCTGTAAGCGCTGTGTCCCGGTACAAGAAGGACAAGAAGTCTGTTCCTACGCCTTCGCCCACCACGTCCACGCCCGGTTTATTTTGCAACAACTGTGGTAAGCAGCACGGAACACAGGTGTGTCCAGCTGCTCAGTCTACCTGCAACAGTTGTGACCGTAAGGGCCACTGGTCACTCACAGTACGGTGCCTAGCCAAACGCGTCCAGTGCAATGTGTGCGGTCGTCTGGGCCCTCTATGACAAGTGTTGCCCTTCCAACATACCCAAGGGACCGCGTCGGCGGAAGCTTCAGCCCCCCTCCACCAGAGAGGGCCGCCCACAGTCTTCCAATCAGAGGTACGACGACTCTTGACAACGCTCGAGCCACATTAGGAATGTGTGCTCCCCCCAGCGTCCCAGGACCAAAATCCCTCAGTATATCAGTGTCACTGTGACCTACGGCGGTGTGTCATCCCGTCTTCAGATGTTGCCCGACACCGGCGCTGATGCTACAGTCATCGGTCCCCAGCATTTGCAATGCCTGGGGCTCTCTCCAAGTGATCTAGGACCGCCCCCCAAGGATCTCCGCTTTATGGCAGATGGTTCACAGATGACCCCGGCCCTGGGTTCACTCCAAGCACAAGTCACCTTTGGCAACAGGTCGTGTCAAGCCTGGATTGATGTGCATAACGGTGTCCAGACTCCTTTGCTGTCCTACAGACATTGTCAGGAGTTGGCCATCATCTCCCAGGACTTCCCCAAACCTATTCTTGAGGTAAAACACGCCAACAGGGTGCAAAAAGGGAGCAGCAACGACCCTGCTGCCGCCCTACCCCTGCCTCTTGCCAGTGACACCTCTCCTTCGGATGCTCGGAAGTACTTCCTGAAGGAATTCAGCGACGTTCTGGTGACCAAGTCCGCTCTGGAATCCAAGCCTCTCAAGAAGATGGCAGGCCCCCCCATGAGGATCCACCTGAGGGACGACGCGAAGCCATTCACTATTTACACCCCTCGACTGGTTCCCCTGGCCTTCCGCGAGGCGGTCAAAAACGAGCTGGACTCCATGGTGTCACCCGATGGTTATCGTCGCAAAACCTAAAGGTGGTGTTCGGATCACCACTGACCTTTCCAAGCTCAACAACCAGGTGTCTCGTCCTGCGCACCCTTCTCCCACGCCCTTTGCAGCCATACGCAGCGTGAACCCGAAGGCGCGTTTCTTCACGACGATGGACGCCCTGTGTGGATACTGGCAGATAGAGCTTGCCGAAGAAGACCGACCACTCACAACGTTCATCACCCCGCATGGACGTTACAGTTATTGCCGTGGCCCCATGGGATTCGCCGCTACAGGAGACGCTTTCTGTCTTCGAGGTGATATGGCTCTACAAGGTCTGGCAAACTGCGTGAAAGTGGTCGACGACATACTCGTGTACGACGAGGATTATATGGATAACCTCTGCCGTATCTACGAGGTACTCAACAGGTGCCGGAAGCACGGCATTACCCTAAATGCCGACAAGTTTGTTCTGGCCAGCTCTTCAGTTGACTTTTGTGGGTACACCCTCTCAGGGAATGGTA
Source organism: Homarus gammarus (assembly GCA_958450375.1). Lineage (NCBI taxonomy): Eukaryota > Metazoa > Arthropoda > Malacostraca > Decapoda > Nephropidae > Homarus > Homarus gammarus. Next base: position 82,466 of record CAUDMG010003604.1, read on the forward strand.
TCTCAGCTGACCCGGAAAAGGTCCGCGCCATTACGGATTTTCCCACCCCTGCTAACCTGACCGACTTGAGGTCCTTCATCGGTCTCGTCAACCAGTTAGCAGAGTTTTCGTCGGACATCTCCGCAGCTGCTCAACCACTTCGCCCCCTGATGAGCCCCAAGAGGACATTCCTGTGGACCCCCGACCACGACAAGGCCTTCCAGCAAGTGAAACAGGCCCTGTCTCGGACATCTCCGCAGCTGCTCAACCACTTCGCCCCCTGATGAGCCCCAAGAGGACATTCCTGTGGACCCCCGACCACGACAAGGCCTTCCAGCAAGTGAAACAGGCCCTGTCTCGTCCACCTGTCCTCGCCACGTTTGACCCAGCCTTGCCGACAGTTCTGCAGACAGATGCCTCACGCTTGTATGGCGTGGGATACGCCCTACTGCAGGATCATGGTGGAGGGCAGTTCCGGCTCGTCCAGTGTGGCTCGCGTTTCCTCTCTGACACTGAGACGCGCTACGCCACTATTGAGTTGGAGCTGTTGGCTGTGGTTTGGGCGATGTCCAAGTGCAGGTTTTACCTCATAGGCCTGCAACACTTTCACCTAGTGACCGACCATCGCCCGCTTGTCCCGATCCTCAACCACTACACGCTAGACGCCGTTGAGAACCCTCGCCTCCAGCGTCTGAAAGAGAAGCTCTCGGCGTACATCTTCACTGCAGTGTGGCGTGCTGGTAAGGAGCTCTGCATCCCTGATGCCTTATCCCGCTCTCCTGTCAGCCGCCCTACTCCAGAAGACCATGTACTCGACGCCGACCTCGCTCTTTCCGTCAGGACTGTGGTCACTCTCCATGCCGTCCAATCCCTTCGTTCGGACCTGTCACCAGATGACGACAAGGCAATGGAGGACCTTCGAACAGCGGCCCGAGATGACCCCTCCTATGTCCGACTTGTCGAGTGTGTGAGGAATGGATTTCCTAGCAACCGCTACGATCTTCACAACACCCTGCTCCCGTATTGGAAACTCCGCGATGAACTCTACTGCGACGGAGACCTTGTTCTGTACGGAGCACGTGTAGTTGTCCCTGCTGCATCACGTCCCCACGCCTTGGCCCGCCTTCACGACAGTCACCGTGGAGCTGAGGCCACCAAACGACGTGCACGACAGACTGTGTTCTGGCCCGGCATCAACTCCGACATCTCCAATGTTGTCCGTGCGTGTGAGCCCTGCCAAGTATTACAACCCAGCCAGCAGCAGGAACCCTTTATGAGTGACGACAACCCCACCCGCCCCTTTGAGTCTGTGTCGGCCGACTTTTTCTGTGTGTCAGGATAGTCCTTCCTCGTTATCGTCGACCGTCTCTCTGGTTGGCCGGTTGTCATCAAGTGCGGTAATGACACGACGTCTGCCGCCACCATCAGCAAGTTCCGCCACTACTTCCGTGACGTGGACGTTCCTGTACGCCTGCGAACCGACGGAGGGCCTCAGTTCACAAGCCGGGACTTTGCTGTGTTCCTTGACCGATGGGGAGTCCGGCATGTGTTGTCATCGCCCCGTTACCCGCAGTCCAACGGCCACGCTGAGGCTGCTGTCAAATCCCTGAAGCACCTCATCCTTAAGGTGGCCCCTTCTGGGAACATTGACTGCGAGGCCTTCGACAGGGGTCTTCTTGAACTCCGCAACACACCTAACTACACCGGACGCTCTCCTGCCCAGGTTTTGTATGGACGCCCCCTTCGTTCTTGTGTCCCTGCTCACCCTCAATCCTTCTCCAAGGAGTGGCAGGCCAAGACAGAGGATTGTGATCGCCGAGCCGCCGAACGTGCTCAGGACGTCGTCGCCCGCTACAATGACCACGCCCGTTCTCTCACCAGGTTGAGTGTCGGCACCCAAGTCCGTGTTCAGGACCCGACCTCCCTACGTTGGGACAAAGTAGGCGTAGTCATGGGTCTCGGCAGGTCACGGGACTACCAGGTGCGGTTACCCAGTGGTCGTGTGTGGTGGAGGAACCGCCGTTTTCTCCGACCCGTAACAATGCCTTCTGCTGGCCCCGCCACCAGTGTTGAGTCCCATACCCTTCCCAGTGATGAAGTCCCTCGACGCTCAGAACGGATCCAAAAGAAAAGGTCCGCTCAAGACTTTGCTATGAGCGTATAGGGGGGAGGGAGGTGTATGTATATTATGTATGCTGGATTATATGTCATGTATGTATATTATGTATGTGCTCCATTTATGTATTATTTATTCAGCCTAGCTAGCAGCGTGTGGCAATGTTATTACCATATCCCACATGCTTAATTAATGTGCCTGGCGACGTATGGAAGCTGCTAATGTATCACTTGCCATACGTCGCCTATAGCAGTTGACAAGGAGCCTAGCCAGGGAGACCGCTGCTCTCCTTTGTGTACATACTCTTATCCAGTAAACCGAACCTACAAAACTATACAGGTGTTTGTGTTCTCTCCTGTATATAGAACTTATTATTCAGAACCTAACACAGATGTTTCTTGTAAATACTTCAATCAATCGAGAAATATCGGGATGTAGGTTCAACAGAAATCTTAGTACAGTTACCCTCAAAACTCTTAAGTGCATGTTCGTTTTCTCTTGTAAGAATATGACGCGAGGTTCTCCATGAGCACCCACCACCATCACTGCTCACTGCTCCATGGTCCCGTCGAGTACACAGAACAGGATATAACTGATGTTGCTTATCTTCAACTTACACACTGGTGGAAAAGTTTAAGGTTCGTTTTATGCCACAACGGGAATTTAACATCCGAATCAGGTGTTAATTGTGTTTTTCATGGTTATTTGAACGAATATGGCCTTTATTTCCGTGGAACTTCTTATTTATGGCAATACGACTCCTTTAATACAAGCAACGACAATGATGTCCTTCAAAGTGGGCAGGGCTATAATGATGAGGGAAAATGTGGTGTTAAAACACATACACACACCCACACACACATACACACACACACACGAAGACTTTGGTCACTTGGGACACCCACGCCAGAGCTGAGGACCATTTACAACGGCTTTATTCTCCCCAAACTAACGTATGCGTCACCAGCCTGGTCGTCTTCTCTCAACTCCACCCAACAACGTCAGCTAGAGAAGGTACAGAAAAGGGCCTGCAGAATCATGCTCGGCGCAGAATACTCGGGCTACACCAATGCTCTCTCCACCCTGGAAATGCCATCCGTCAGTGACCTCCACCACCAAGCACTGGAAAGGTTTGGCCGTGGACTACTGCACCACCCTCGCCATCGCCACCTCCTGCCACCTGCAGCCCCCCACCCAACTCGCGCAGTCCGCCACTACAACAAAATTCAGCCCATAAGAGCCCGCACCGATAGATATAAGAACAGCACCATCCCATCTATTGTTAAAATAATAAACAACTCCTGATTTATGTACTGCACAGCCCTGTAAATGTATTCAATGCATATTATATCATTATGTCTAAATCTAATGTAAGTCTGTATATTTTCAGCCACCGGCTGCAACTCTATCAATAAACCGTTTATTATTAATATTATTATTATTATTATTATTATTATTATTAGACACACACACACACACACACACACACACACACACACACACACACACAAAACAAGCCTTTGAAAACCCGACCCAACCTTTCCTCGCTTATAGTAAACTATAACCTATTCTACCTAAAATCTTACCTTATTTTAAATGTGATGGACGCGTATAAAGTGAATCAGTGAATCTTTCTTTCGTAAACAACTAACTGTGTTTACATATCTTGGACCAAGGATTCTAAAACTATAGGAGGATAGCTCACGTCATATTTTTTTTTTTTCATCCTCCCGTGACTTCGCGAAAAGCACATTAAGACAATTGCGCCTTACATGATATTGTGCGATAACATCAGATTATTCAACCAAAACAATTTATATGTTGTCTTAGTTTATTGACATTCAACTTTAGATACCTAGGGATAATTTATCAAAGCAACACTTTTATTATTTTGCAGTGAAAGGTAATTATTTGCCTACTTAAGGGAACATATTCCCTTTGGATCTTCAGTAAGAGCGACGGGAGAACCGGTGGTAGAAGCGGTACCGTTCTTGCCTCGCAAGTGAGATGTCACGGGTTCGATTCCCGGGCCGGTGGAAGTTGTTTGGACTTACTTCCTAGCCCCCATTAGTCCCTGTTCACCTAGCAGTAAAGAAGGTACCTGTTGTAAGTCGAAAGTTGCGAATTCGTATTCAGGGAAAGTTGTTGGAGCTTCCAATAACTTGATGACATAAACCACTGACTCTTCAGGCTTCTACGCCCTTAACTCGTGAGACATAAAGGCAAGCATGAACTTAGTATGCTTCCCTGTTGGGCGCTGTAAACGCTTCTGCGCTTCACCTTACACAAGGATGTAGGGGAATGCCCAATAAAAAAAAAAAAAGTAAGAGCGACGGTGGAAGCTACAGCTGTACACCAGTTTTACAACATGTAATAATATCGCAGTCAACCAATTCACTTTATTGTATCTTTTTTTTTTTAAATAGGCTACTTTTTTAATAGTGATATAAAGAACATCATGGTATTTACAAGTTGGTAACAGAGTTGGCAGTGACACCATTTTTTCACATCTCATATTGTGATCGCTAGTTTATTGATGACCAGCAATTATAAACTTCAAAACCTCACAACTACCAATGTATTGCTGGGACTTTATGACTGTGTGTTGTAAGATTAGGCTCCTATAGTGGAAAAGGCTAGATCAGTGGTTCTCAACCTGGGGCCCATGGCCCCCAAGGGAGCCACGGCAAGAATTTAGGGGAGCCACAGCGGACTGTTATAAATTGTACGTTTCCAAATAATGTTGGGAATCTGAATTAAACAAAACTTGTATTACTTATTTTGACTTGGCAGAAGAGAATTTTCATTCTTTTTTGTCATTTTGTTTAATCATAACAATACAATTTTAATATTTATATACTCTGGTGCATTTTTTTTTTCGGATTATTTAAGATTTCACAGGTCCAATCCCTGTCTGTGTGACAGGCGCTGGACCGAGCTGCTGAACTGACTTGTTCAGTACGTGTCCGTGTGTCATCCCTTTGCAAGTGGTGATAGAACCGAATAATCTCAGTCTGGCCTGGGATACCATCACGAAAACAGTGGAGGCCACGTGGATGTTGAAAATTCCTCAAGGGGGGAATGGTGTGAAAAAGGTTGAGAACCACTGGACTAGATGATCAGGCTACATTATTCAGAATTGGAATAATGATAATATTCACTTAGTGAATTGTTATCTATATAAACTATATAAGTACTGTATACAGGTGTGCAGGTATATAGTTCAGTATGAATATAGGGTCCTGTGTTTAGGTTAAAAATTTCAAGTGGTTTTACTTTAACGATTCATAACCGTTTGGTTTTTCATGAAACGACACATAATTGACAAAACAAAAGTAAAATTAGGTTAGGTTAGGTTAGGTTAGGTTAGGTTTGGTTCTTTGTTATTGCGGGTTTTTTTTTTTTTTTTTGCCGCACGGTTTAAGTTGGGATGGTAAGTTTTTCATTTATTTGCCCAAGAAATGAATGAGAAAGCCACTTAAAACACACCTAAATATACATGAAAAACATAATTTCATCCAAAAATCTCGTGGGTGGTCCTAAAACGAATAAGGACCCAAAATTTCAAAGTTCCAGCCTTACGAGAATATTATCGACAATGCAACAGTATCGTGCTCAATTTATATATCCTCATGATATTCTGATGTCAACTAGCAATTCTGAAGAGTGGAATGTTATCAGTACTAAATAAACTAATGTACAGTTAACAGTCAACATTGACAAGTAGGTGCACGACTCACCTCTCTGAATCTTTCGGAAATCGGAAGAAAGACAGGTTTCTGTTCCTTACAAAGTTGGCAGAGAACTTAATAGCTGCACAGTACTGAGGTCCCACAATCTGCTTTGACCTATCAAAGGATGCTTCAAATTTTGGGGGTGATTTATACTTTGCGCAAAAAATTTATCTAGACGTATTCACCGCCAGTAGTTAAACAAGGTTAGCGATTTATAGGATTAGGACTTCCCTAGCTTAGGAAAGGTAAGGCCAGGTTTTCAAAGGTTTGTTTGGTTGCCTTTTATGCGTTTTAGCTCTATATTTTCTTTCATCTTCAAAACCCTATCCACTTTGTGCGATTCGTGGTCGTATCTTCTTTTTCCATGGAAATAAGGGTCATATTCGTTCAGCATTATAAGTATTATACAGTAGCACACATTAACACTTGCATTATAAATTTATAGCTCGCTATTTTACAAAAGCACAAAACTATTTACGTAACCCCCAAAAAATTACATTATAAATGTTCATTAAATGTTAAGGTTCTTTTAAAATTCATTTTCCTGCCACCTGATGCTGTGACCTACGCCTTCCAGAAATTCCTCTCAAGTCTTCCTCTCATTCACATAGTCCAGACAGAGGTTCTTCAAACACTGTTGATGCTCCTTTGTGTGCACGTTTGACTCGTTATCTTGATGGCTGACCACGAGAATACCTTAATCAGGGCTGTTGATACAAGAGTCTGATCATTTCTAATACTTTCAATGGCCTTCCAGAAGATTGGGTAGTCAGACTCCCCCAGCTCAGGGAAAGCAAAATTCCAGCTCTCGCATAGGTTGGTGGTGCGTTGCTCCCCATCAATGGTTGCCTGGTGGACATTCCATAACTGTGGTGGAAACAGGGGAGGACTCCTTTTCATGCGTACTTGGGGAAGTACTCCACCAGGAAGAGCTAGTGGCTGGATGCGACAAGGGCCTAACACATAGGTGATGCTATTGAAATTGTCCACGAGGCCTTCCATGTAAATAAAGTAAAATACAAAAGGATAGAGTGAGGGGATATATGACCTTATGCCATCACTATTATGTGTAACTAGATTGGGATTTTGAGAAAAATTAATAATTTTTTTGTCCTGTTTTGCACTTTAACTGGGTGGGGGGGGGGGGGGTATCCGGGGAGCTTTTGTCCAGACCTCGTGACGCCGATAAAGACATAATCAAAGTTTATATATTAGTCGTGGCGGTACATATTCGTTGTTTGATTTACCATAATACAAACTTTATGAAAATTAGTCGAGACACTAACAGTGCAAGTGTTAATGTGTGCTACTGTATAATACTTATAATGCTGACTTTAACTAGATAAGGCATGATGATCTTTTTATAATGAAATATTCATGGTTGTGTAGATATTTGCTCGTGTATAACACTTATAAATTTATAATGCTAGCATTAGTGTGTGCTACTGCATAATGCCTTCCTTATTGTAGTCGTATGATATAATAAGTGTAACTTTTTACATATCCGAGAACAGTTCATGAACTGTAAATAATAAAGAAAAAATTATGATTTGAAAAATTATAAAAATTTGTCCTAAGGGGCTTTTGTCCTACACACGGGTGGCACACACCATAAATATAGTTACTGTATATACACAACACTATCAATATAATCACAATCCCCTCTGCGTCACGGGCCCAACCAACAGTGGTGAACAGACCGGCCCCACGCCAACTTTCAGGCCTCGTTGTCTCCTTCGCCCACACAAGGCTAAATGGCGCTCACCCCAGAATGTCAACAAAACAAACCCTCCTGGACGTTCTATGCACACAAGACCACGTGACCAGAGCCAGAGAGACTGGAGATTAGCACCGTGGTGACAGACAGCTGGTCAGGTTCTTAACCCAGGACCACTCCCAGGGCAATAGAGGGCATCAATGTTTGCAGGATTCCCATCAAGGAAATCTATTTTGGGCATCCCGAGGAACACTTAGATACCCTATGAACCAATGTAATCTCCACTGTTAAGTATGTAACTGTCCATCTTAAGGATTCGTGATTTCAAACATCCCCCTCATTTGCTACAGGAGTGTATTAGCCGGGGGTGTAAAGAGAATCTGGAGGTTCAGGGAAGGATCTGTCTTAATCTGGATTTTCGTGTGGAATTATGAAGGTTATGACGTTAATTTATTCTACTCTTTTTACACAGTGAATAAGCATAAGAAAAACTGGTCTACAGATTAGTGGAAGGGGAAGTATAAGGGATTAGGATTAACACTGCAATGATGTAATTTCTGGTTGATTCCAAATTAAAAATAACCCCTGAAATAACAGGTAAAAATGTTATGTACTTGGGAAGTAAAATTAGATGGAAAGGTATAAGCCATAGAAAAAAGTCAAGCAGATACTACTGCCGGGACTCAGGCATTTCAGTTATACCAACAGTGATGAGAATGGTTAAAAATGCCAGATTATACTTCTGAACAGAACGAGGCGATTTAATATACGTGTAATAACACTTAAAGGCCAGCGAAAGTTGTGAAGGCACCAAATGTGAGGCCAGGTATGACCAACACTGGAACATGTTGAGTGAGGAGTTATATGTTGCAACCAATGTAACCCTAGTATCTTCTGCGGTAAAGATTCCATTTGAACGAATATGACCCATATTTCCATGGAAAAAGAAGATACGACCACGAATCGCACAAAGTGGATAGGGATTTGAAGATGAGAGAAAATATAGAGCTAAAACACATAAAACGCAACCAAACAAACCTTTGAAAACCTGGCCTTACCTTTCCTAAGCTAAGGAAGTCCTATTCCTATAAATAGCTAGCCTTGTTTAACTACTGGCGGTGAATACGTCTTGATAAAATTTTTGCGCAAGTGTAAATCACCCCCAAAATTTGAAGCTAGTTTTGTTTCCTACTTTTTTCTTTTTTCTATTTTTTTTTTTTAGATCGTGGGGAATGGATCAATCGATCACTGATCCCCGGCCTGAGCAGAGAAAGAATAGTTTCGTTTCTTTTTTCTTCTTTTTTTTTTTTTTAAGATCGTGGGAGATGGATCACTCAATCACTGACCCCGGCCTGAGCCGTGAAAGAATAGTTTCGTTTCTTTTTTCTTTTCTTTCTTTTTTAGGTCGTGGGGAATGGATCGATCGTCTAGTGATCCCTGGCCTAAGACGCGAAAGAATAGTTTCGTTTCTTTCTTTTTTTCTTAGATCGTAGGGGATGGATCGATCGACAACTGACCCCCGGCCTGAGCCGCGAAAGAATTGTTTCGTTTCTTTCATTTTCTTTCTTTTTTTTTTTTGATCGTGGGGGATGGATCGATCGACCACTGACCCCCGGCCTGAGCCGCGAAAGAATAGTTTCGATTTTTTTTTTCAAGTCCGTGGGGGATGGATCGATCGACCACTGACCCCCAGCCTGAGCCGCGAAAGAATTGTTTCGTTTCTTTCATTTTCTATTTTTTTTTGATCGTGGGGAATGGATCGATCGATCACTGACCACCGGCCTGAGCCGCGAAAGAATAGTTTCGATTTTCTTTTTTTTCTTTTTTTTAAGTCCGTGGGGGATGGACCGATCGACCACTGACCCCCGGCCTGAGCCGCGAAAGAATAGTTTCGTTTCTTTCTTTGTTTTTTTTTTACATCGTGGGGGATGGATCGATCAACCATTGACCCCCGGCCTGAGCCACGAAAGAATAGTTTCGTTTCTTTCTTTTTTCTGAAGATCGTGGGGGATGGATCGATCGACCACTGACCCCCGGCCTGAGCCGCGAAAGAATAGTTTCGTTTCTTTCTTTGTTTTTTTTACATCGTGGGGGATGGATCGATCGACCACTGACCCCCGGCCTGAGCCATGAAAGAATAGTTTCGTTTCTTTCTTTTTTTTTCTCTTTTTTTTAAGATCGTGGGGGATGGATCGTTCGACCACTGACCCCCGGCCTGAGCCATGAAAGAATAGTTTCATTTCTTTCTTTTTTTTACATCGTGGGGGATGGATCTCTCGACCACTGACCCCCGGCCTGAGCCATGAAAGAATAGTTTCGTTTCTTTCTTTTTTTTTCTTTTTTTTTTTTAAGATTGTGGGGGATGGCTCGATCGACCACAAACCCCCGGCCTGAGCCATGAAAAAATAGTTTCATTTCTTTCTTTTTTTTTTCTTTTTTTTAAGATTGTGGGGGATGGATCGATCGACCACAGACCCCCGGCCTGAGCCATGAAAGAATAGTTCATTTCTTTCTTTTTTTTAGATCGTGGGGGATGGATCGCTCGACCACTGACCCCCGGCCTGAGCCATGAAAGAATAGTTTCATTTCTTTTTTTTTTTGATCCTGGGGGACGGATCGATCGATCACTGACCCCCGTCTGGTATCGAAGTCATAATTTGAAAAATACTGAAGTTGGAATTTTGTATAGTCAAGTTAATAATGAAGATGGTTGTTAGCGTGATAGTGAAGAATTCTTATTGTGATAGTGAATATAGTGGAGATGTTAGGATGAATAGTTAAGGTGATAGGAAAGATGGTTTTTAAGCTGTTAGTGAAGATTTGTTAGGGTGATAGTGAGGGTGACAGTGAAGCTGTTAGAATGAATATTGAGGATGATAGTGAAGATGTTAGGATAAATAGTACAGGTGATAGTGAATATTGTTATTAGGTAGATAATGAAGATGTGTATTAAGATGATAGTGAAGATATGTGTTAGGATGATAGTGAAGATTTGTTAGGATGATAGTGAAGATGTGTTAGATGATAGTGAGGGTGTTAGTGAAGATATGTCTGAGGATGACAGTGAGGGTGATTGTATCGATGTGTAGTGAGGGTGATAGTTGTATGTATATTATGTATGCTGGATTATATATCATGTATGTATATTATGTATGTGCTCCATTTATGTATTATTTATTCAGCCTAGCTAGCAGCGTGTGGCAATGTTACTACCATATCCCACATGCTTAATTAATGTGCCTGGCGACGTATGGAAGCTGCTAATGTATCACTTGCCATACGTCGCCTATAGCAGTTGACAAGGAGCCTAGCCAAGGGAGACCGCTGCTCTCCTTTGTGTACATACTCTTATCCAGTAAACCGAACCTACAAAACTATACAGGTGTTTGTGTTCTCTCCTGTATATAGAACTTATTATTCAGAACCTAACATGGCGCAGTGAGTAGGATCTTACTGGATAATTACGAGTGAAAGTGCAAAGTCTGTGGAAAGCCGGCGTACGGACTCCTCTCTCGCTTGGGTCAACTCCCGCGCCATCTCTCCTCGAAGAATTTCGCAACTTTGAGCAGTGTCAGCGACAGTGATTTTCTGTGAAGTGTTTAGTGCATTGTGTGTTTCGTGCAATTCATGTGTGACCTTGTTCTAAAGGATTCCCAAGGTATACGGCACGTTCTGGGCATTTGTAAGGAGTAGAGTTCAGTGCACCCGTCTCTGACCGCGTCCTGAGGGTACTGGGCTGACTGGGAGTCGCCGCGCCTCTCCCTCCACCCCCTCACAGCGCCGCCTCCACCCCCCCCCTCACAGCTGGGGCGAGACGCTTTGCCGGCCCGGGACACACTCACACACATACACGTACTAACACTCGCTGACCGCGCGGCTTCCTTATATATATTTTATATATATAACCTACTTATCTGTGTATTTAATTAATTTTTTGTCTGAAATCTTGTTGATACGACGGGCTGACCGGTCAACACTGATTTAAGACATAGTACACAGAGGAAGTAGTTATGTCTCACGCCTTACGTAGCCGTGGACCCAGCGTCTGGATGACTCAGGCGGGTGATAGCCCCGCAGAGATGGATGACCAGGCCGGCCACGACGCTCCAGCCCCCACATCGCGCAGTCCCTCACCTCAATATTCAGCGTTGTCTCCAGAGATAATTGCTTTACTGAAGTTTATGAGAGATGAGAAACGCGAGGATGAAGCTCACAGACGTTTGGCGGATGAGCACAGAAGGCAAGCAGAGGCAGAACGAGACAACCAACGGAGATTGGAAGACAGTGAACGGTTTGAAGCCTTGATATCTCGCCTCACTGTTAACCAAGCCCCTGGCTCTAACACTGCCTCGGTACTGACTGGTTCAGATACCTCATCCATGCTTCCTTCACGCCCCCCAGCCCCACCTAAAGCAGCAGCTCAAACGCCGCCCATCTTGAAGCCTGATGAGACTTTCCAGACTTTTCGTGAATGGCGGCGACGGTGGACTGATTATTCTACAATGGTGGATCTCCAGAGTTTGTCACAGCCTAAACAACTCATCCAGCTGCGCATGTGCCTGTCCTTGGAAATTCAGCGTGTCTTGGAACATACGTTGCAGGTACCCCCAACCTCTTCGCTGTCTGTAGAGGAGGTACTGGACGTTCTACAACGGCACATCAAAGGACAGCAGAATGAAGCTCTGCGCAGGAGGGAATTGTTTAGCTGCAGACAGTTGGAGGGTGAGTCTTTTGATGCCTTTTACGTGCGTCTTAAGAGAGCCTCGGAAGAGGTAGATATATGTCCAGGCCACCACCAGCAGTGCGAGGAGACCCAGTTGAGGCAGGTGATCCTGATGGGTGTTAAGGACGAGGAACTTGTCCAACGCCTCACCTCCCTCGACTCTTCCTCTTCTCTTAAGGATGTGTTGACGATATGTCGCTCCTATGAGGCTGCCAGGTGTGCCACCTCTGCCATCCGTGCTCCCCCCACAGCTGTACGCGCTGTGTCCCGGTACAAGAAGGACAAGAAGTCTGTTCCTACGCCTTCGCCCACCACGTCCACGCCCGGTTTATTTTGCAACAACTGTGGTAAGCAGCACGGAACACAGGTGTGTCCAGCTGCTCAGTCTACCTGCAACAGTTGTGACCGTAAGGGCCACTGGTCACTCACAGTACGGTGCCCAGCCAAACGCGCCCAGTGCAATGTGTGCGGTCGTCTGGGCCACTATGACAAGTGTTGCCCTTCCAACATACCCAAGGGACCGCGTCGGCGGAAGCTTCAGCCCCCCTCCACCAGAGAGGGCCGCCCACAGTCTTCCAATCAGAGGTACAACGACTCTTGACAACGCTCGAGCCACATTAGGAATGTGTGCTCCCCCCAGCGTCCCAGGACCAAAGTCACCCAGTACATCAGTGTCATTGTGACCTACCGCAGTGCTTCATCCCGTCTTCAGATGTTGCCCGACACCGGCGCTGATGCTACAGTCATCGGTCCCCAGCATTTGCAATGCTTGGGGCTCTCTCCAAGTGATCTAGGACCGCCCCCCAAGGATCTCCGCTTTATGGCAGATGGTTCACAGATGACCCGGGCCTGTGGGTTCACTCCAAGCACAAGTCACCTTTGGCAACAGGTCGTGTCAAGCCTGGATTGATGTGCATAACGGTGTCCAGACTCCTTTGCTGTCCTACAGACATTGTCAGGAGTTGGCCATCATCTCCCAGGACTTCCCCAAACCTATTCTTGAGGTAAAACACGCCAACAGGGTGCAAAAAGGGAGCAGCAACGACCCTGCTGCCGCCCTACCCCTGCCTCTTGCCAGTGACACCTCTCCTTCGGATGCTCGGAAGTACTTCCTGAAGGAATTCAGCGACGTTCTGGTGACCAAGTCCGCTCTGGAATCCAAGCCTCTCAAGAAGATGGCAGGCCCTCCCATGAGGATCCACCTGAGGGACGACGCGAAGCCATTCGCTATTTACACCCCTCGACTGGTTTCCCTGGCCTTCCGCGAGGCGGTCAAAAACGAGCTGGACTCCATGGTCGCCCAAGAAATTATAGTACCAACCGGCGATGACCCGTCTCCATGGTGTCACCCGATGGTTGTCGTCGCAAAACCTAAAGGTGGTGTTCGGATCACCACTGACCTTTCCAAGCTCAACAACCAGGTGTCTCGTCCTGCGCACCCTTCTCCCACGCCCTTTGCAGCCATACGCAGCGTGAACCCGAAGGCGCGCTTCTTCACGACGATGGACGCCCTGTGTGGATACTGGCAGATAGAGCTTGCCGAAGAAGACCGACCACTCACAACGTTCATCACCCCGCATGGACGTTACAGTTATTGCCGTGGCCCCATGGGATTCGCCGCTACAGGAGACGCTTTCTGTCTTCGAGGTGATATGGCTCTACAAGGTCTGGCAAACTGCGTGAAAGTGGTCGACGACATACTCGTGTACGACGAGGATTATATGGATCACCTCTGCCGTATCTACGAGGTACTCAACAGGTGCCGGAAGCACGGCATTACCCTAAATGCCGACAAGTTTGTTCTGGCCAGCTCTTCAGTTGACTTTTGTGGGTACACCCTCTCAGGGAATGGTATCGCAGCTGACCCGGAAAAGGTCCGCGCCAATACGGATTTTCCCACCCCTGCTAACCTGACCGACTTGAGGTCCTTCATCGGTCTCGTCAACCAGTTAGCAGAGTTTTCGTCGGACATCTCCGCAGCTGCTCAACCACTTCGCCCCCTGATGAGCCCCAAGAGGACATTCCTGTGGACCCCCGACCACGACAAGGCCTTCCAGCAAGTGAAACAGGCCCTGTCTCGTCCACCTGTCCTCGCCACGTTTGACCCAGCCTTGCCGACAGTTCTGCAGACAGACGCCTCACGCTTGTATGGCGTGGGATACGCCCTACTGCAGGATCATGGTGGAGGGCAGTTCCGGCTCGTCCAGTGTGGCTCGCGTTTCCTCTCTGACACTGAGACGCGCTACGCCACTATTGAGTTAGAGCTGTTGGCCGTGGTTTGGGCGATGTCCAAGTGCAGGTTTTACCTCATAGGCCTGCAATACTTTCACCTAGTGACCGACCATCGCCCGCTTGTCCCGATCCTCAACCACTACACGCTAGACGCTGTTGAGAACCCTCGCCTCCAGCGTCTGAAAGAGAAGCTCTCGGCGTACATCTTCACTGCAGTGTGGCGTGCTGGTAAGGAGCTCTGCATCCCTGATGCCTTATCCCGCTCCCCTGTCAGCCGCCCTACTCCAGAAGACCATGTACTCGACGCCGACCTCGCTCTTTCCGTCAGGACTGTGGTCACTCTCCATGCCGTCCAATCCCTTCGTTCGGACCTGTCACCAGATGACGACAAGGCAATGGAGGACCTTCGAACAGCGGCCCGAGATGACCCTTCCTATGTCCGACTCGTCGAGTGTGTGAGGAATGGATTTCCTAGCAACCGCTACGATCTTCACAACACCCTGCTCCCGTATTGGAAACTCCGCGATGAACTCTACTGCGACGGAGACCTTGTTCTGTACGGAGCACGTGTAGTTGTCCCTGCTGCATCACGTCCCCACGCCTTGGCCCGCCTTCACGACAGTCACCGTGGAGCTGAGGCCACCAAACGACGTGCACGACAGACTGTGTTCTGGCCCGGCATCAACTCCGACATCTCCAATGTTGTCCGTGCGTGTGAGCCCTGCCAAGTATTACAACCCAGCCAGCAGCAGGAACCCTTCATGAGTGACGACAACCCCACCCGCCCCTTTGAGTCTGTGTCGGCCGACTTTTTCTGTGTGTCAGGAAAGTCCTTCCTCGTTATCGTCGACCGTCTCTCTGGTTGGCCGGTTGTCATCAAGTGCGGTAATGACACGACGTCTGCCGCCACCATCAGCAAGTTCCGCCACTACTTCCGTGACGTGGGCGTTCCTGTACGCCTGCGAACCGACGGAGGGCCTCAGTTCACAAGCCGGGACTTTGCTGTGTTCCTTGACTGATGGGGAGTCCGGCATATGTTGTCATCGCCCCATTACCCGCAGTCCAACGGCCACGCTGAGGCTGCTGTCAAATCCCTGAAGCACCTCATCCTTAAGGTGGCCCCTTCTGGGAACATTGACTGCGAGGCCTTCGACAGGGGTCTTCTTGAACTCCGCAACACACCTAACTACACCGGACGCTCCCCTGCCCAGGTTTTGTATGGACGCCCCCTCCGTTCTTGTGTCCCTGCTCACCCTCAATCCTTCTCCAAGGAGTGGCAGGCCAAGACAGAGGATTGTGATCGCCGAGCCGCCGAACGTGTTCAGGACGTCGTCGCCCGCTACAATGACCACGCCCGTTCTCTCCCCAGGTTGAGTGTCGGCACCCAAGTCCGTGTTCAGGACCCGACCTCCCTACGTTGGGACAAAGTAGGCGTAGTTATGGGTCTCGGCAGGTCACGGGACTACCAGGTGCGGTTACCCAGTGGTCGTGTGTGGTGGAGGAACCGCCGTTTTCTCCGACCCGTAACAATGCCTTCTGCTGGCCCCGCCACCAGTGTTGAGTCCCATACCCTTCCCAGTGATGAAGTCCCTCGACGCTCAGAACGGATCCAAAAGAAAAGGTCCGCTCAAGACTTTGCTATGAGCGTATAGGGGGGAGGGAGGTGTATGTATATTATGTATGCTGGATTTTATATCATGTATGTATATTATGTATGTGCTCCATTTATGTATTATTTATTCAGCCTAGCTAGCAGCGTGTGGCAATGTTACTACCATATCCCACATGCTTAATTTATGTGCCTGGCGACGTATGGAAGCTGCTAATGTATCACTTGCCATACGTCGCCTATAGCAGTTGACAAGGAGCCTAGCCAAGGGAGACCGCTGCTCTCCTTTGTGTACATACTATCCAGTAAACCGAACCTACAAAACTATACAGGTGTTTGTGTTCTCTCCTGTATATAGAACTTATTATTCAGAACCTAACAATAGTGAAGACGTTTCTCAGGATGATAGTGAAGATAAGTGTTAGGATGATAGTGAAGATGTATGTTATGATGATAGGGAGGATGTGTTACGATGATAGTGAAGATGTGTGTTAGAATGATATTGACAGTGATAGTGAAAATGTGTCTTAGGATGATAGTGATGTAATAAGCAGGAACACCCACACAGGCCAGCGCTCATACACACAGGCAGGCACCCGTGCACTCATGTGAACGACCGCTACAATGTTTGTGGCACTTGTCAAACCGGATGGACACTATTAGTTACAGCCTCAAAGAATAACATGTAAACCTATATGGGGTGCCAGGACGTGTCCACATGCCAGTGGGCCTATGCGCCGTCCCTCTGGGACACACTGCTACTCCGAGATCCCCTGTTGGTCTAGCCTGGGCACACGAAGCACCCAGTTACTGTGTGTTGCCACGAGGAGGCACAGCAGGAGTCTTGATGGTGAACAGGCTGTGTACTGACAGGGGAAGACTTTGCAAGTTGCTTCCCTGTTCGCTACCAGGGCTAGCCAACGGCGGTAGCTGAAACCGAGAGGGAGCAAGCAGTGCCTGCACCTGGAGGATAATGCTGCCACAGAAAGACAACTTGACATAGGATAGTCGACAAAGCTATCAGGTGCTTATTTCCATGATGATCCTTTGTTTAGGCTTACGCCTGGTCTATAATCAATAACAGCATGTCTACAGGAGTATTAGTCAAAGTTTATTTGATATAATTCCACAAGCATTCCATTGATTTTGGACTATCCGAGGCTGGGGGACCACAACCACAGTCCTACATTCTATGTTTAACCAACACAATTACTGAATCTAGCCAAGGATTCTATACTGCAGGAGGATGGCTCACTTAAAGTCGCCAGCGGCTGCTAAATATAAAACACTTTAAGCCGATTGCACCTTACATGACATCAGATTATTCAATAAAAATAATTTATATATAGTCAGTAACTTATTGACATCCAACTTTAGATATCTAGGAATGATGTCTCAAAACAACACATTGATTATATTGCAGAAAAAGTAATATTTGCCAACTTAAGGAAATAACTACGTTCAGTTCTTCAGTAAGAACGATGGTGGAAACTACAGCTTTACGAGTTGGTAACAAATTTGGTAGTGACAATACTTTTTCACATCTTTTTTTGTGTTCATTGGTTAAAAAAAATGCAGTACAGCTTCAAAACTATGAAAACGCTAGAGTTGTGTATTTTTGTTGTAACCCTATATAAAATAAATCTGAATATTTAGCATAATAAGTTTATCAAATAGCCTAGTATTCAATTTTTTATGATTAAGCTGTAGCAGCTAAACTTGATTAACATTCGTTTTAGGACCACACACAATTAATAATTGGGATATTTCTTATCGTAATTAAAATAAAAAATATAGATTTTATTTTATTTATTTATTTATTTATGTTAATTTATTATTATTATTATTTTTTTTGGGGGGGGAGGGGGGGGAGGGGGGTCTTCTGAGTTTAACACGCCTTCTTGAGAGCAGCTGCAAGGCTATACACCCCCAACCCCCATTATTTCCTTCACCTTGAGATGCCTCTGTATGCCACTAGCCACTAGCTTGGGTTGGTAAAGTTTTCATGAATTTCACACTCCCCCTTATTCTCAATTTGCCTAAGAATCAATGTGAAAATCATCCAACACATCAAAATATACTGGAAAAAACATGACTTCGTCCAAAAAGTTCCCAGGATCATGTAGATGTGGAAGAGAACACAGGTTCCTTTCGGTGTTGTTGGAGCAGGTAATAGCTGCATATTATAGATGGTAAAATAAAGTGCACAAGACAATAAAAAAAAATAATTCACAGAAATGTGCATCTTCCTCCCTTTAATCTTTGCCTGCCAACTATTGTTTATACTTAAAAGCCGCTTGGCAGCGCCACAGTCGGGGTGAACGAGTTCTCCCATTGGGGTGAGCCATCCTCCAACCTAGAGTATAGAATCCTACCTAAGTCGAGTACATGGGACCTCTGGAGTTTTTACCTATTTACGGTAATGACAAATCCTTTTTTCCAACAGTACACTTCCCTTAACGTAATTTTTGTTTAAAATCCCTCATCCAACCAACCATTAAGAGGATTACGACACCCCTTTATCATATTCTGAATAACAGGGAGTTGCTCAGAGAGACAGACTACTCAGTTGAAGTTCTCGTGAATTTTCTTGAAGAAAATGAGCCTCACCTGATGCCTGATCAAGCAAATGCTTATGAACAGATCGTGCAAGCGATACAAGCGGAGCAGGGAGGTATGATCTTTCTCGATGCACATGGTGGGAGAGGAAAAACATTCCTAATCAACCTTCTGTTGGCCAAAGTACGTCATCAGGGGAAAATTGCTCCTGCTGTGGTATCCTCAGGCATTGCTGCAACACTACTAGAAGGAGGACGTACTGCACACTTAACTTTTAAGCTGCCTCTCAACGTCGCTCACAATGAGAATCCAGTGTGCAACATCAAAAAGGGATCGGCAAAGGCAAAACCCTTAGAAAAATGCAGCCTCATAGTCTGGGATGAATGCATTATGTCTCACAAGTTAGCCTTTGAAGCATTGGACAGGACCTTGCAAGACATACGATAAAATGACCAGCTCATGGGTGGCATTACATAAAAACATAAGAATGGAGGAAACTGCAGCGGGCCTATTGGCCCATACTGGGCCAATTGCTCATATAAGCATCCAACCTATGTTTGAAGCTATTCGAGTTAATGATGATATTTGGTAACTTGTTCCATTCATCCACTATTCTGTTTCCAAACCAGTGTTTACCTCTTTCGCGCCTAAATCTAAATTTGCCTAATTTAAAACTATTGTTACGAGTTCGCTCCTGGTTGGATAGTTTGAGTACCTTTGTAATGTCCCCTTTGTTTAGCCCTGACTTCCATTTATACACCTCTATCAGGTCGCCCCTCGCTCTACGTCTCTTGAGGAAGTGCAAATTAAGATGCTTTAACCTGTCTCTATACTCAAGGTTCGTAATGCCCGGGATTAGTCTTGTCATTCTCCTCTGAATTCTTTCCAAGGATTCTATATCCATTCTGTAATACAGTGACCAGAACTGAACTGCACAATCCAGGTGTGGTCTCACAAGTGCAAGATACAGTTTTAGGATGACCTCGCTAGTCTTGTAACTAACAATCCTTTGTATGAACCCAAGTACTTTATTAGCCTTGTTACGAGCAAAAACACATTGTTTACTTGGCTTAAGGTTCCTACTTATCATTACTCCTAAATCTCTCTTGCAGTCGGATTTCTCTATGGCATCGTTGTTCATCTGGTATCTAGTTTCCTGTTTACATCTCCTATACTGAGTACTTTACATTTGTCCATGTAGAATTTCATCTGCCATTTTTCAGACCATTCGAAAATTTTTTTAGATCTTCCTGTAGTTTTGCTGAGTCCTCGCCAGATTTAATAACACGTCCTATTTTAGTGTCATCAGCAAATTTACTTACGTTGCTCTCTATGTCGATATCTATGTCGTTTATGTATATAATAAATAATAATGGTCCAAGTACTGAGCCTTGGGGAACTCCACTTGTGACGTTGCTCCAATGGGACTTAGTGCCGTTAATGCTCACTCGCTGTTTCCTGTCCTGTAACCACACCCTAATCCATTTAAGGATGTTACCTTTGATGACATGAGCTTCTACCTTTCTAATTAGTCTTTCGTGGGGGACTCTGTCGAAGGCTTTGCTAAAGTCGAGATATACCACATCATAATTGTGCCCCTCGTCCACCGATTCGAAAACTGATGAAAAGAATGTTAATAGATTAGTTAGACAAGAACGTCCGCTTGTGAAGCCATGCTGGGAATCATTGATCAATCGGTGCTTCTCCAGGTGATTTCGAATAGAGTTTGAAATGATTGCTTCCAGTAATTTGCCTACTATTGATGTTAGACTGATTGGGCGGTAGTTACAGGATAGTGATCTATCCCCCTTCTTGAAAATCGGTATTACATTCGCTATCCTCCAGGATTCTGGTACTACACCTGTTTTTAAGGACATGTTAAACAACTTTGCTAAGGGCATACTAAGCTCTTCCTTACATTCCTTTAATACTCTGGCAAATATCTCATCGGGACCAGGTGACTTATTAGGCTTTAGTTTGTCTATTTGCTTACTAACATCGGTACTAGTCACTACTATCTCGCTTAATTTGTTTTCTTCACTATCTCCGAATAGAGTCGGTGCCTCGGGTATCATGTTTAAATTTTCGGTGGTGAAAACTGTTGAAAAATATTTATTCAAATTATTGCTCATTTCTCTGTCGTTATCAGTGAGCTCGCCGGTGTCTGACCGTATTGGTCCAATCTTTTCTCGTGTTTTATTTTGATGCATTTGGTAGAATCCTTTGGGGTTTGTCTTCGCCTCCCTTGCTATCCTTACCTCATTATTCCTCTTTGCTTTCCTTATCTCCGTTTTAACCCTACTCGCCAATACCCTATAATAGTCCCGGAGGTGAATTTTGCCACGATTTATCCTTCTACCTATAGCCTTCCTTTGGCCAATGATGTTCTTTAAATAATTATTTATCCATTTAGGGTCATTGTTGTCTGATCTGAGTTTTTTGTATGGTATGTTCTGCCTTTGTGCATTAAGTAACTCACTGTTTAAATTGTCGTGGAACTCGGCAATCTCAGATCTCGTTATCAGGTCGGTGTCATCTGTCAGGTTCACAGCCAAGCACGACACCCCCTCTCTCAGCTGCCTCTTTAAACTGTCAAAGTTCGCCCTTCTGAAATCTGGTACTTAAGTGGAATTTTCCTTACGTCTGCCCTGAAAATCTAACTTGAATCTAATTATTTTGTGATCGCTGTTTGCAAGTTCGTTCCCTACCTCGACACTGCTAATGAGGTTTTCTCTGTTTGACAGAACTAAATCGAGTATATTATTACCCCTTGTGGGTTCGGTTATATGTTGACTTAGAAAGCAGTCCTGGATCGTCTCGAGAAAATCCTCTGATTCTGAGTTACCCATAAGGTCAGTCCAATCTATTTGGCCAAGGTTAAAGTCGCCTACTATACAGACTTTGTTGTGTATGGAAGCCCTGCACATTTCATCCCAGATAAGTCGCTCATTCACGCTATCAAGATTGGGAGGTCTATATATTACTCCTGTGATAAATTTTTCCCTCCCGTCGATTAATTCTATCCAAATTGTTTCTGTATTCCGCTCAGTTTATATTTCCTTACAATGGTCATTGGTCACTGCTGTCATTCCTCGAAGCACTCCAGCTGATGAACTGAATGCGTGCCTCAAGGCATCATACCTTTCGAGAAGTGTTCAGACACTCACCCTATCCGCAAACATGAGAGTACATCTACAAGGAGATCGGGACGCTGGACGGCTTTGCAAACCTTCTACTACAGATTGGGAATGGAACTTTCCCTGTTGATTCAGAAGGACATATATATACATATATATACTTCATTTTTAGTCCATATAACACGCGTTCCCTAGTCCCACCCAGTAGGTCGAGGGTTCGATTCCTTGCTGGTGAGGTCGTTGATTATATGTTCAAAGAATGGAGGAAACTGCAGCGGGCCTATTGAACCCATACAGAGCAGTCCCGTTTATACCCAACTCCTATTGCTCATATAAGCATCCAACCTATGTTTCAAGCTATCCAGCGTATTCGAGTTAATGGTGATATTTGGTAACTTGTTCCATTCATCCACTACTCTGTTTCCGAACCAGTGTTTACCTATTTCACGCCGAAATCTAAATTTGTCTAATTTAAAACCATTGTTATGAGTTCGCTCCTGGTTGGATATATATATATATATATATATATATATATATATATATATATATATATATATATATATATATATATATATATGTGTGTGTGTAACCGGTCGGAATTTACTGGACTTTAATTTCTCACTTGACTTGGGATTTATTTAAAATTAATAGATGGTAATGGCAGTGGAAGCGCCCCTTTGAGAAAAATCCCGAACCAGCACAAGAACACTTAAATCTACTAACAAATAAATTGTCCGTGACCCGTGGAAGGATAGCGTCTGTGACTGGGATGAATGAGACACACTGTTAAATTTAGACACTTATATTCCCTCCAACACTACAAACACAATCAAATAATGGTACACCAATATGCGCACCTCTTAACTTGAACTTAAACACTACTCTGGGGAATAAAAGTTATACAGGATCTAGAAATTATTAGAAACTCAGGCAACAATAAATTTGGAGTATTAAGAAATGTTGCTTGCACCATGAACAGGCCTTAAGGGCACTCAACAAAATTATATCAGTCACTGAGGAAATGGTAATAAAAATGAGAAATTAAATACTCTACAATGAATAGGCCTTAAGGGCACTCAACAAAATTATATCAGTCCCTGAGGAAATGGTAATACTGTAAAAATAAGAAATTAAATACTCTACAATGAATAGGCCTTAAGGGCACTCAACAAAATTATATCAGTCACTGAGGAAATGGTAATAAAAATAAGAACGTAATACTCTACAATGAATAGGCCTTAAGGGCACTCAACAAAATTATAGCACCCCAACAGATGCACACTTCCTAACCTAACCTAACCACTACTCTGGGGAACAAGGTTATACCTGAGATCAGAATTATGAAGAACAATCAGAGGCATTAAAAGAATCAAATCACAGTATCACTCTGGTTCCACTTGATGGCACAAACATTCAAAACAATAGTATCAAAATTATCTAGAAACTATTAAACTACACCCGTAATAAGGGAGGGAAATGTTCCTCCAGGTATCTCCTAGAGACCTAGACTCACGGTCTCAGTGTGTGACCATTAGTCTACTCAGATAGCCTCAGTGTACTCCCAGTGCGTCCATAAAGCGGACGGGAGTGAGCCAATCAGACCTTGTACAGTTGAGAGAAGCTTTAGCGTCCCGTTAGCAAGAGGGTTTCACTAGCAGCTCGGGACATGTGGTGATGTGCCCAGAGTGGTAAGAACTGATCACCCACTGCTGGTCCCGTGTCGTTTAGTTGTCAGGAGCACTCGTTCACTCAAGAGATCCTTTGCTACCCCGCTAAACAGTGACAGGCCTACTTTGATCGGTCCAATGGCGACAATCGCCACCCTCAATCATCAACGGCAGTCTCAAACGGCAGTCAATCTCTCGCAGTCAACTCCGGTCAACTCCAGTCAAGTGGGTTCTGACGGAAACCCTGAAATGAACTCACTGTTAGCTCTAGTTTACTTTATCACTGCCCTATCTAACCCTGTCTGAGATCGAATGAGACTTACTTGTTATACTGCAATAATGCAACACAGGTGACTAGGCCACGTGACTATTTCTGGGACAGACGCTCAGGGACGTCTTGTTTGTGTGAGTGCTCTCCAGGACTGAGAGAGAGGCATCGTCGCGTCCTCTCAAGGCGTGAGCTTAGGTCTACGTGACTTATTTTCCGCCTAACTAATAACTCCTTGGGACACCCGTAACATTATTCAGACTGCTAAACGATCTATAATAATTTAAAATTCAATAATAGTCCCTTACTTCATGAATCGCATCATTATTAAATCGGTAAACTACATTTAATATCATATAGGCCTAGTTCCACCATCTCTCGCTATGAGCAGGGAGCGCTCTCTCCCCTCCCATGACCTTGAACGCTCAGTGTTGCCAATGGCGGGGCATTCGAAATCACTCTGAAATTTCTGAATATTACATATATATATATATATATATATATATATATATATATATATATATATATATATATATATATATATATATAATATATATATATATATATATATATATAACACTGGTCTGCATTTGGGAACTTTTTTATTTTTATTTTTATTCATGTATGTGATCTTAAATATTCTTGGGTTGCTGATTTTAAATATCTCCACCATTTTGCTCTATCACGTAAGGATTTTTAATAAAATACAAATTAATGATTTTTAAATATGATATAATATAATAATATATAATTAATTATTAATGTATTCCAAATAACCATGAAATTAATAACGTTTATCATGAAATGAAGCAGAATAATCAACATAAAATCTAATGAATGTAAACAAAAATATGCTCCTAATAGTTAGCCTACATATTGATTCAAAGGAAGGAGGACCGCTTTGATTTCCGCTTGTGCTGTGCATCAGGACCATCACGTTTCAATGACCAGCAGTAATCCGCCATCATGCTGACATTCCATTTGCCCTGGTATCGAGTTTCCATGGTGCATATAACCTGATGGAACCGCTCTCCCTGTTCCTCACTGTAGTCCCCACAATTCTTGGGAAAATAGTCAAGATGTGATTGCAAAAAGTGCATCTTCACACTCATTCTAGACCCAAGTTGCTGGAAACTTGAAATCAGGTCTTGGATCAGTTTTTCATATTCTGGAGAGCGGCTGTTTCCCAAGACGTTTTGGACAATCTGTTTGAAGGAAAACCAGGCATTCACCTCGACACCAGCTAATGCTTCCTCAAAATGCAAGTCCTTCATCAATTCCCGAATCTGAGGGCCAAAAAAGATTCCTGCCTTTAGCTTGCCTTCACTTATACGAGGAAACTTTGACTCCAGGTACTTGAAAGCATCTCCATTCTTGTTCAGGGCCTTCACCAAATTTTTCATAAGCCCTAATTTGATGTGGAGTGGCGGTAGCAGAATTTTCTTGGGGTCAACTAGTGGCACAGCTTTTACGTTGTGATCTCCGGGTAAGAAGCTGGTTCTTGGTGGCCAGTATTTTTGTTCATAGTGCTGGCTGTCTGCCCTACTATCCCAGAGACACAGAAAACAGGGATACTTGGTGTATCCCCCTTGAAGACCTAGTAGGAGAGCAATAACTTTTCAATCACCACAAATGAGAAAATTGTGATTATGGTACTTGATTGCAGTTAAAAGTGTCTTCATATTTTCGTAAGTTTCTGACATTTGGACACTATGGCCAATCGGCACAGATGCAGCTGCGTTGCCATTGTAGAGAAGAACAGCCTTTAAACTTTTGTTAGAAGAATCAATGAAGAGCCTCCATTCATCTGCTTTGTACGACATCCCCATGTGCTCGATAAGGCCACAAATATTTGAACAGAAAACAAGAGCATTTTTTTTCTCAAAGAACTGAAAATAAAGAAAAATATATTAGATTTAACATTTAAGTCAATATAAGGTAAGTATTTTAATTGGTATTATACTTTAGCATTTACTTATGTTATATAAAAAATGAAAAGTCAACGTCACAGACCGTCACAGAACCTGATGTGATAGAGATGAATAAAAAACACAGTGAATCACTATTTTTTATATATATTTCGAAAAAGATGAAATACAGTCAATAAAAAAAATCATGCAGACCAGTGTCATCAACGACCTCACCATATATATATATAATATATATGATATATATATATATAATATATATAATATATATATATATATATATAATATATATGATGATATATAATCTACGACCTCACCAGCAAGGAATCGAACCCTCGACCTACTGGGTGGCCCAAGGGAACGCTTACCGGCTAGCACACAAGGACAAGTGTCCTTGTGGGCTAGCCGGTAAGCGTTCCCTAGGGCCACCCAGTAGGTCGAGGGTTCGATTCCTTGCTGGTGAGGTCGTTGATTACACTGGTCAACAAAGTTTTTGTTGCATTGCTATAAACACTTGATTCTACCTAATTTGGGTGTGCTGATCTCATATCTGAAGTTAGTTTCTTTCTGTAAGCTCTAGTTTTTTTGCAATCAAGGTATTTTGAAATTTCAAAATTTCGTCTTCGTCTTATTGACCTCGTCGTCTATCTTGAAAAATATGTCATTAAACTGTCATTAAATTAGCTGGGTAATAAACAATAAAATATTACATATTCTAAATTTATTCAACAACACAATTTGAAACATGTTCCATCTAAAACAAAGGTTGAAATTTGTATAAAACTCATTGTTAGGTAAGAAATTTGTTACTATGAGGAGACAAAGCCCAATCACATTTTAGCCAGGTAGGAATTTGCGCTTGAAGCTCTTGCGTTTGTGAAATGTCTCAGGGCACTCTCGTTTAATGCTCCAGCAGTAGTCTGCCATCATATGTTTGTCCCATCTCCCTTGGAAGCGGTCTTCCATGGTCTTGAGATCCTGATGAAACCGCTCGCCTTGCTCGTCACTTACTGCCCCTAGGTTCTCAGGGAATCTATCAAGATGACTATATAGGAAATGGAGTTTGACACTCATATTGCATCCAAGGTCATGAAAGGCTGACAACATGGTTGCTACAAGGGTTTCATAGTTGTCAGCCTTTTTATTACCAAGAAAGTTTTCCATTACCGCCACAAATGAAAGCCATGCACCCCTTTCCTTGTCGTCCATCTTTCTGACAAAGTCTTGATCACGTACAAGTGCACGAATTTGTGGTCCATCAAACACACCTGCCTTATCTTCTCAAATGACAAAGCAGGGTGAGCAGAGACTATGTGTTGGAAGCATTCACCATCAGTATTTAATGCTCTGACAAACTGTTTCATCAGGCCCAGCTTGATATGGAGAGGAGGAAATATGATCTTTTCTCGACTGACGATTGGATCATTGACAATGTTTGGCATACCAGCTTCCAGAGTCTCACGTAAGGGCCACTCCTTCAGGTTCCAATGCCTGTCTCTAGCTCGGCTGTCCCACATGCAAAGAAAGCAGGGATACTTTGTAAATCCTCTTTGTTGGCCAAGAAGGAAGTTCACCATTTTGAGGTCAACACAAATTGTCCAGTTGTGCTCATGGTATTTTAGCAGGTGAATCACAGTTTTAATGTCATTATACTCCTCTCGTAAGCACACAGAATGACCCACTGGAACAGCTGCATAGACATTACCATTATGTAGTAGCACACACTTCAGGCTACGCTTACAACTATCTAGAAATAATCGCCCTAATTCCTGGAGAAGACCCGGGATATTATGACAGTAAACAAACTTATTCTCCTCTGTAAAGAATGGCACAAAATCCTGTTCCCGCTTTCTGAAGTCTGAAACTTTTGTGGTCTGGTTCAGTAGAGCCTTTTCTTGCAACCTAGAAGCTAGAACTTCTGCTGCATTTTTGGAGAGACCCAAATCACGCACAAGGTCATTCAGCTCTGGCTGACTAAACTTCTGAGGGGTTGATGACTCTGGTGTACCATCAGAAGAATCGTCGGAATCTGCAAGTATTTCTTGAGTTTCATGTTCACTCTCTTGGTCTTTGTCGCTTCCCTCCTCTTCAGCTGGAGACAACCCATTAAAAACTGGAACTGGTAGCTCATCAGAGTGCAAAGTAGGTCGAATTGCTGAAGGGATACTAGGATACGATATTTTATGTCTGTTTTTCTTGCCAACACCCTTCGTATTGATCAGACAAAAATAGCAGTCAGTTGTGTGGTCCTTCGGTTCTCGCCAGGTCATGGGAATTCCGAACGGTAAGCCCTTACGTTTTCCTTTTGTCCAGTCACGCAGCATTTCTTCGCAGTTATGACACACAGCATGTGGAGCCCATTTTTTGTCTTGGTCGCCAAGAGTAAGTCCGAAGTACGCTTTATAGCCGCGCCTCACAAACGATGTTATATTGCGCCTCTGACGAATAAGCGTGAAGTATCCACAAATATAACAGAAGGCATCAGGTTTGTTCACACATTGATTTCTCTTTGTAGCCATGACCAAATCTGAAAGAAAAAACAGACAAAATTATATCTCCCTATTGATACCATAATCGTGTAATTAATTAATTTGACCGCAAACGGCTAGAATGTAAAACCTCAAATTACATGAAAACTGGAGCATGCAGAACAAAACTGGTTTCAAATATGAAATCAGCAGATCAAAAATGGTAAGAAACAGTAAAGAAATCTCATGCAACTGGGAATTATAAAAAATTTGTTGTCCTGTGTTATATGTTCAAAGTCCGCGTGTTAAATGGACTAAAAATGAAATATATATATATATATACATATATATATATATGTATATATATATATATATATATATATATACATATATATATATATATATATATATATATATATATATATATATATATATATATATATATGCAAGAAAATCACTGTAGGTGCGCGTGATCTAGGTATATATATATATATATATATATATATATATATATATATATATATATATATATATATATATATATATATATATATATATATAAAACAAAGAAGTAAATCTGTTTGTTTGTGTCCGCACGAGAATCTCGGAAACTACTTTAGCAATCTGTAGTGATGATGGATGGTGTTATATGTAGTGATGATGATGGATGGTGTTACATGTAGTGATGATGGATGATGTTATATGTAGTGATGATGGGTGTTGTTATATGTAGTGATGATGGGTGGTGTTATATGTAGTGATGATGGATGTTGTTATATGGAGTGATGATGGGTGGTGTTATATGTGGTAGTGATGGATGATGTTATATGTAGTGATGATGAATGGCGTTATATGTAGTGATGATTAGACAATCTATATCTATATAAAACAAAGAAGTCTGTCTATTTTTGTGTGTGTGCGTGTCCGCACGAGAATCTCGGAAACTACTTTACCTATCTGTAGTGGTGATGGATGGTGTTATATGTAGTGATGATGGATGGTGTTATATGTAGTGATGATGGATGGTATTATATGTAGTGCTGATGGATGATGTTATATGTAGTGATGATGGATATTGTTATATGTAGTTATGATGGGTGGTGTTATATGTAGTGATGATGGATGGTGTTATATGTAGTGATGATGGATGGTGTTATATGTAGTGATGATGGATGATGTTATATGTAGTGATGATGGGTGGTGTTATATGTAGTGATGATTAGACAATAAAATAATAAAAATTTAATGCAAAAAAATATACTTTGCTGTACCGTTGTAGTGAAAAACATAGTGGAACTTGCATACACCGTTAATGAACTATTTGTATGATATTAATTTGATATGTTATACTAAATATTATAAGAAGTAAAAATGTTGAAATATCAGTCGGATGATGAATTCATGGTAGCATTCAACAAGTTGACAGAATCATTTATTCACCAATGTTATATTTTATTGGTGTCAGCATGAAATATACACGGGTCGTTGTATATGTCTCATCACAATCCTTGACAATAAAAGTGTGAGGTTACATGTCACATATTACGTCATCAGTCCATTTACCTACAGGGGTGTAAGATTTACCATGCATTAAATTTTATTGTTTTAATTCTTAGTCCAGTTATTCTGAAAACGATAAATTTTATATTTAATATTCAGTGTTTTATTATTCTTGGCACTGTGAACTTATTAAACCTCTACATACTGGATTTTTGTTCAGTTTAACAGACGTAAGGAAAGTAAGCTGTGAGTTGCCTGATTACATGACAGTTGAACATGGCGTCGTTGAGCCGCGCCTCTTGTGCTGGTACAGTGTTTCTTAAACTGGGGGCCACGGCAAGATTTTAGGGGGGCCATGGCGGGCTAGTGTAAGTAGTATATGTTTGGAGAAAATGTGGAAACTCTGATCCAACTTTTTTTTTTTTGTTACTTTGCCTTGTCAGGGGAGAAATCTTTTTTTTTTTGTCATTGTGTACCCGTACGGTACAGTTTTGATATTTACATAGTATGGTGCAGCAGTTACTTTTTCATTTCCAACGGATTGCTCAGATTCCACGATTCTAGTTCCTGTCAGCAGGGTGACGGGCGCTGGACTGAGTAACTGATCTCACATGTTCTGTACATGTCCGTGTGTCTTTGCTTTACAATTGGTGATCAGACCAAATATATCATTAGGAAAATATGTGAGTGGACTGTACGTGTATGCTTTGTGTGTGATCGCATAGGCATTTTATGTATGTTTACATACAGTATGTATGGACTTCATGCATGTTTGTGTGTTTGCCATTCGGATTATTTTCTCTTTTTTTTATTATTATAATTTTTAGTCTTTATCATTCGTCTGTTTCTGTGACATTTTGTTTTTTTAAAGAACTAGTCAACATTTAGAGAAAGAGAGAGAGAGAGAGAGATATTACAAATTTTTAGTAAAACCAAGAGATTCATGATTGTCTTATATTTCTGTTTTTTATTATTATAATTTTTAGTCTTTATCATTCGTCTGTTTTTGTCTGTTTGGTATTTTTTTTTTTTAATTTCCGTAGAATTGCGATGGCTGCCAGAGTTGCTAAGAAGCGGAAGTACAATGATGAATACATTAACTACGGATTTACATCAATCCTCGCTGATGGCATCGAGAAACCTCAGTGTGTGTTGTGTTTCAAAGTGCTGGGGAACGATTCCATGAGGCCTAGTAAGCTGAAGCATCATCTGACGGCAATCCACCCCCAGTATGCGGAGGGAGACCCCGATTTCTTCAAACGCCATGAATGGAGTTTGGGAAAACAGAGACTGGATGAGAGTGGTGCCTTCCAACAACAGAACTTAAGTGTAGTTGAGGCATCATATGAGGTTTCCATTGAAATTGCAAAGAAGAAAAAGGCCCACACGATTGGTGAAACTTTAATTAAGCCGTGTGCTTTAAAGATGGTCAAGCGGGTTCTTGGCGAGGCAAGTGAACGTAAGATTCAGCAGATTTCCTTGTTAGACGACACGGTGAAGCGGAGAATTACTGAAATATCAGATGACATCATGGAACAAGTGATACAGGAGATTAAATAGTCTCCGCTGAATGAGTCAGCGGATGTGAGTTCTTGTGCACAGCTACTCGTGTTTGTTAGGTACGTATTCTTGCGTGACATCAAGGATGAATATCTGTTCTGTACACAGCTTGAAACTACCACAACAGCCTTAGATGTGATGGAAAAGTTGACTTCTTTCTTCACAACTAACGGGATCACCTGTAAAAATTGTTGTGGGGACTGTACTGGTGGGGCTCCGGCGATGCTGGGATCGAAATCGTGATTACAGAAGCACGTCAAGGAAGTAGCTCTGAATGCCAAAGGGGTACATTGTATGATCCATCGTTTTGCACTGGCATCGAAAACACTCCCTGATGCCCTTTGCAAGATCCTGGAGGCAGTGGTAAAATGTGTCAACTTTGTGAAAGCAGGAGATTTGAACTCTCGTCTTTTCCAGAACCTCAGATCATGAAACCCTCCTCTGTTACTCCAAAGTGCAATGGCTTTCCACGGGTAATGTTGTGAATCGAGTGTTCGAACTTCAGGGAGAACTTAAGTTGTTCTTGGAAATGAAAGGGAAGGATGATCTACTAAGTTACTTCAACGAGGTGTTGTGGGAGCCACGGCTTGCGTACCTAGCAGACATATTTGAGCAGCTAAACAGGCTGAATCTCAAGCTACAAGGCAAGGAAAGAAATGTGTTTCACCACATGGATTGTATTCGTGCATTTCTTGACCCATCAATCAAAAATGAAATAATTCAGCACTTGAAATCCTTGAAAAGTGAGCTCAAAAGGTACTTCCTAGAATTCGAGGAGGGAGAAGGGAAATTGGTGGGGAATCCTTTCTCTGGCACTCTTGATATTCCAGCCATTCCCGACGATGGTCAGGACGAATTCCTTCATCTCAGAAACGAATCTGCTGCCAGAGACCTCTATGAAGAAAAACATCTGACTATATTCTGGTGCTCAGTGTATCAGTCATATCCAAAAGTTAATGAGATCGCACTTCGAGTCCTCTTGCCATTTTCCACTACTTATTTATGTGAATCTGGGTTCTCCACCCTTCTTCAAATAAATAATAAAAGCCGAAACCGGTAACATGTGGACCCTGACATGAGATGTGCTTTTTCAGTGACAACCTCGAATCAGTCGACTGACTGAAAGGAAACAATATCATCCATCCCATTGAACTATAACAAAATATGCATTATGTTTGATGATTGTAAACGTTAAAATAAAGGAAGAGAACCAAAACAGTTTATTTTCATTATTATTTGTGAGGGGCTTGGGAAAGAACTGAAGGGGGGCCACGAGGATGTTGAGTGTTCCTCATGGGGGGAATGGAGGAAAAAGTTTGAGAAACACTGTGCTGGTAACATGTGGGTATTTCTAATTGTTAAATGGATATTGACCTTCTGGGTTGATATTCCCTCTGTCACACAACTGGACAAGGGAAGAAGCTACCCTGTTCATACTGGCATATGTGCTGTCACAACCCTCGGAGCTTTTTCTGGGGTGGTTCAGAAGAATCGACTGTTAAGATCACAGTTTTAAGAAAGGCAGAGTGTCTGTCGTGAATTATTAGGTAGCTGAAGGAAAGATTAATTTACAGTGTAACTTTTGCGGGACTGCATGTAATCAACCCAATTTCCTACTTCTCTGGTGTGATTAATAGATGTTTTTCGTGCCTGAGAGATATTTTATCAAGTATTGTTTGACGAAGCCAGGGACTGGTTTTTGATCACCAATCTTATAAGCAATACTTTCTTGTTTGAAATTAAGGAGGTTCTTAAGGAGCATGTTGAAAAATAGTACAGAAGCTTTTGATTGAAGTTTTTATCAGCCCTCAGAGTGTTCTGCTTGGATTAGTATCAAATATCGTCTGTCATGTTAATGTCAGGACGAGACTCAAATATGGCATATTAGTGGTATACAGATACTGGAGAATGGACTATGCAACTGTCAGGCGTACCACCAGAGTGCCGTCAGTTGTTATGGTAATGATGTGGTTTTTGGTCCGTATGATTGAAATAGCCTCCCCGACCCTTCCTCATCATCTGTCTCGCTCACCCTGGCTGTCCTCTAATGTATTGCCGCTCCGCAGGGGCAAGAGGAGCTAAAGCCTGAAGGATATCACCACAGGGGCCTGCAGCCATATAATTAGCTTTAATCTAACTCTTTGCCCTTCTCGGGGCTGCTTCGTCAGGGTCACCAGCGTTTAACCAGAGTCTAGGTTGTAGATGATGTAAGTTCTCTGTACATTAGTTCAGAAAGTCACAGAAACAGTACGTGCTTTGAGAATATTGTCTTATAAGGAATATTCGGTAACAAAAGTTGAAGGCTGTTGTATAGTTGGTTTAGTAGAGATTTGCCAGCTTGTTTTCAACCGATACTGTTGAGTCGAAAATGAAAAGGGGATTCGTCATCAGTTTATTTGCACTCAGACCGTACGCAGTCGTGTTCTAACTTCAAAAAGGAACACTCATAAAACAAAATGAATGTAGCCATTTAACCGGCTAGTTAAGTGCATGAGAGAGGGTCTAAGAATTTCCTACAGTAAGTCGAGCATCAGTGACATTTCAGGGCTCTAAACAAAGCCGCTGTCCATCACTGACGCCTGGGCCTCGGAGTCTTCAGAAACTGTAAACTGGTTGATTCGATCAATTCCTGCCGAGAAGGTTATTATGATCCTGTTATCTCCCCACAAACGACTCCTGCACGTCTTATCAGTACGATAATGAGCGTAATAAAAATAAAAAGATTGAGTTCATGCGCTGAAAAGAGGGAAAGTGAACACCAACAATCGGCATGTCCTCTCTTACCAGCTTGTTTTCAATTACATCAGTATAGCGGACACTTGTAGGTAAAACCCGCCTGCCTACCATACACACGCGTCTCTTTGGTTCATTTTTATTAAATGTTAACTGGAATGACTTAAAAAATAACTCAAGCCATTCGTTATTAAAGTATGAATTTAACATAAAGGAAATAGCAAAATATATCAACAGCATACGAACAACTTTCTGTTAATTTTCCCCTTTAAGGAAAGTTACTGTATCTCGGTGTACTGGCTCCTGGAGTCTGTTAATTAAAAAGAAAAGGTGAAATTGATACCAGTATCAGTAACGAATACTCACAATGCCGCCAGCATACGATCAATTTGCATCTGTTTTAGTGATAATATTTCCCTATTATGCATTTTGCTTTATTAATTAATATTTTTCACTGCATCTATTAGCGACTGAATAAGCTGTGACATTGAACTTGACCTTTGACCTAATTAAGTCTAAATATATAGCAGCCCTCGGAACTGCCTTGACTAATATATCCACCAAGAGCGAAAATTCTGGTTCATCCTTTCCCGAATAAAGTCGATGGCATGTTTAGTACTAACAGTGTATTTACATGCCTTGACCTTTGACTAAAGGTGTCTTGGTTAACACATCCGTCAACTATGAACATTGTTGCTCCCTCTGTTCTCGAGCTGTGCTGTGAACATTGTTACTGGTCCATACTGACGAGATGTGTGATGGCCTTGACCTATGACCTTTAACCCCAGATTATAATAATGCTGTTATGATGAGTGTGAATGACAAAAATATGAACATAATAGCTCTTTCCGGTCTTAAGTAGCAGACACATGTACTTCACATGTACTAAGACACAAAACAAACAACATTGACCGTCCTCTCATTAAGGCATTAACAAAGACAACATTGATCATCCTCTCAGTAAGACTTTAACACAGACAACATTGACCGTTCTCTCAGTAAGGCATTAACAGAGACAACATTGACCGTTCTCTCAGTTAGACATTAACAGAGACAACATTGACCGTTCTCTCAGTAAGGCATTAACAGAGACAACATTGACCGTTCTCTCAGTAAGGCATTAACAGAGACAACATTGATCGTCCTCTCATTAAGACATTAACAAAGACAACATTGATCGTCCTCTCAGTAAGACTTTAACACAGACAACATTGACCGTTCTCTCAGTTAGACATTAACAGAGACAACATTGACCGTTCTCTCAGTAAGACATTAACAAAGACAACATTGATCGTCCTCTCAGTAAGACATTAACACAGACAACATTGACCGTTCTCTCAGTAAGGCATTAACAGAGACAACATTGACCGTTCTCTCAGTAAGGCATTAACAGAGACAACATTGATCGTCCTCTCAGTAAGACATTAACACAGACAACATTGACCGTTCTCTCAGTACGGCATTAACAGAGACAACATTGACCGTTCTCTCAGTTAGACATTAACAGAGACAACATTGACCGTTCTCTCAGTAAGACATTAACACAGATAACATTGACCGTTCTCTCAGTTAGACATTAACAGAGACAACATTGACCGTTCTCTCAGTAAGACATTAACACAGATAACATTGACCGTTCTCTCAGTAAGACATTAACAGAGACAACATTGACCGTTCTCTCAGAAAGACATTAACAGAGACAACATCGACCGTTCTCTCAGTAAGACATTAACACAGATAACATTGACCGTTCTCTCAGTAAGGCATTAACAGGGACAACATTGACCGTTCTCTCAGTAAGATATTAACAGGGACAACATTGACCGTTCTCTCAGTAAGACATTAACACAGATAACATTGACCGTTCTCTCAGTAAGGCATTAACAGGGACAACATTGACCGTTCTCTCAGCAAGGCATTAACAGGGACAACATTGACCGTCCTCTCAGTAAGACATTAACACAGCTTAAATTACTCCCCCTTGCACCGTGGACTTGGTTATTTCCTCGGCTTGGGTGTTGTGGATTAAATTCTTTTGCAACTGATCGGTGTGTAGGATCTGGCTCTCCATACATGAATATTAAACTGACTCTCTCCCCAAGTGTAAATTTCTGTTATCATCGTTGATTTGTTACGATTTCTTCACCTGAAAGATTCTTTATAACATCCCTCTCCACGCTGTCGGTCGACACGTGAACATCTGAGACATGAATTACTGTACAATTTAGGGGGCAGGGAAAAAACACTTTTATTTGAGTTGCAGGCTGCACTTTTCAGGCATCGTTTGTATGGCTGTAACAAACACCTGTGCAAAATTTCATGCCATTTCATGCATACTTACCCTGCCGCATCGCGAACGACTTTTTGTCAACTTTTAGTGTATACCAAAAACTAGGTGTCATTTAATGTTTTCCAGGATAATGATAAATTTTACATGGGTGACATCGATTTAATTCACATGTTATTTTACAGGTACACCGTATAGAAAATCATTACAAGGTCATATTGAAATTCTTTTTTGTGCGGAACCTTGGCATCATTTTCCTAGACAATAATCTTTGCCTAATAAATCCATCTCTCGATTCGTATCCCGTCACTTCAGTGCAAGCTTCAGTCATCACTTTTATGCCTCTCTCGACCGCCTGAGTGCTGTTTGGCCACTTGGGCACCACTAATGGTGCCTCAAGAATGTCATTAACCTGTAGATTTGACAGAGAAGCAATGTAAGGTGGCTCAGTCTTGAGTTCATTCCTCCAGTTAATCATGGAATGATAGTTTTTTGCTTGCCACTTTAGTTTCGGAGTCACCACCTTTCTCATGTTGACTACAGGAGGCACATCCTCATTCCCATCTCCATCTTTACCCTCCTCATCAGTATAGTTTAACAAATTCTCGTCAACAGCAGCATCAGAATCTTCCTCCTCCTCTTCAGATCTGCCAGTGCAGTCTTCCTTTTGCTGATTCTCCTCTCTAATTTTTCTTATCATTGAGACAGCTTTTTCTCTAACAATCATGTCCTCATCTGCACACATACCAAGAAGAAGTTGATCTGTGTGGGCGAAGTATGCATTTCTCTGGACAGCCTTCTTCACTATCGTCTCCTCCTCACTATTCAGGTGTTTCATATATAGCAGGGACTGAAATACGTTCCTTGAGCCGTGTGTTACGTAAGGGTGTATCTTGATGTAAAACCACATTGGAGCACTGAACTTTATTATTGTAATGACAATTCTTTTCAACTCATGGCTGGGTCTTGATGTTGCTACATACAGCCTGAGGATTCTACTCCATAAGGTGTTCCACCTTGACACACAGGGAGGACCTGGCTCAATAGCAGCCAAGTCATCTTCAACAACACCTGTGATAACTCCTTTACAAATCCTATACAGGTATTTCTGATCCCAGGACAGATCTTTCTCCACTTCATCATTAAACACAGGGAAATCAGGGAAACTGACTGGCTGGAAGGCGACAACTGGAAGCTCAGACAAAGACTCCTTGATCTGCTTTCCAATGGGACCACGCCAATGCTCAGGACCACTTGGTTTACCATCATAGTGATAAAAAACTGCGCGGAAAGGCAGCTTATTTCCGTGAAGCTGACATATGAAATAATGGAGCGGGTGACCAAGTAACATTTCAAGATGATGAATGACTCCATTTTCTGATCCTACATTTACATTGGTTCCATCACAACCAACACACACAATGGGCTGCTGGGTTAGATTTTTCTCCACCAGAAACTCGTGAATAGTTTTGGCAATCTGCTTTCCGTGTCCAGTCTTGGGAGTCACATGTGTGAGATATTCTTTGCCAGGCTCAACGGTAACTATTTGAATAATTTCAAGTGCGCCAACTTACCCAGGTCTCCCCTACATTACAGTACAGTAACACAACATTGAGAAATAAAATGAGAAAAGGCTGATAATCAATATAGACATAGCACCATACTCATCTGCAACAAGACAACTTAAATGAAATAAGAGATATGAAAAAAAAGTTGATAAACACTGAACAGAACATTGCACCGCCACAGCGGCTGTTTGGCTAGTACTGTAGGTAAATTTAAAAATTTCAGTAGAAAATGCGGCAGACTAAACCTCGACATATCAGCTTCAAATTTGGCATAGAGTCTTAGATATGTATAAGGAACAATGCCTGAAGAGTGCAGCTTTGAGCAAAATTTCACTGCCCCCTGGGCTTATGCTGATATTGCAGGAGTCGTAGACCCTCAGCAATTTGGCTACATGAAAACTTCCTCCACCACTCACTGTCTTGTCAGCTTTCTCGATTACATATACCGCCATCTCGAGAAACGAAAAACGTCTGTAGCTGTCGCCTTCATTGATTTCACTAAAGCGTTCGACCTAGTCGACCACAATATAATCATCAACAAAGCTATTGACCTCGGGCTTCGAAGAAGCCTCATACCATGGCTTACAGACTTCCTCAGTGACCGACGCCAAGCTGTACGCTTCCGAGGGGCTGTCTCCACCTTTCAGTCACTCACCTGTGGCGTCCCCCAAGGCACCAAGATGGGACCACTCTGCTTCCTTATGCTCATCAATGATGCCCTAAGAGAAACCCCTGCTCGCTGGAAATATGTCGACGACTCCACCATTGGGATCAGCGTCAACAATTCTGCTCCCAACTATACCGCCCTTCAGGATTTATTGAACAGTCTCCAAAACTGGGCCACCAACAACCATGTCACCATCAACCATACCAAGACCATGGTTATGCACATCAACCTCTCCTCCGACATTGTCCCACCTCCTTCCATTACTCTAGGTCCGAACACACTCCAGGTTGTAGATTCCACGAAGCTCCTCGGCGTCACCATAGACAACAAACTAAATTGGAAACCACACGTCAATGAAGTTGTCAAATCCTCCAGTTTCCGTCTCCACCTCCTCCGCCGACTCAAGTCCCTCGGAGTTCCTGCACACGAGCTCCTCAGTGTTTACACAACATTCATACTTCCCAAGCTCACCTATGCCTCCCCCACCTGGTCCTCCTCCCTAAATGCCACACAACGTAAACACCTAGAAAAAGTACAAAGGAGGGCATGCAAGATTATTCTCTCCCCCTCCTACTCCACATATCAAGAAGCGCTCAACACACTGACCCTTTCGACTCTCACTGACCATCACCACGACCTCATCTGCAAATTTGGTAAGAAGCTTCTACACCATCCCCGACACCGGCTCCTACTACCACCTGAGATCCCTTGTCCGAGAATTGCTGTTCGACACCACAACCGCATCCAGCCCATACGTGCACGAACTGATCGCTATAAGAACAGCCCAGTCCCAACCATTGTAAAAATTATCAACAACTTGTAATACTGCAACACTGTCACTATGTTGAAATGAACTGTAGTTTGAGCTTTTCCCCATCTAAGTTATTATATGTCTTATTTGTGTCACTTATGTTACTTGTATATTATTTGTAATTCGTAACCCATTCCCCAAATATGTAACTGTATATTTTCAGCCTTCTGGCTGCCAAGCTCCTTCAATAAACCGTTAATTATTATTATTATTATTATTATTATTATGATTGTCTTCATATATTTCATCATTCGGCAAAAACTGGTAAACTCTCGGGTTTTTTAAGAAATAATTTTTATTTAGGCGTACTCTTTTTATCACCTTTTACTGCTTTCTAGATTAATTTTCCATTTTAAGATATATACAGGGTGTTCCGTAAATGCCTTTCATAAATTAGGCGGTATATTCCTGAGACATAAATAAAGAAAATTACTAAATGGTCAAATTTTGAATTCTCAATAGTTTCAGAGTTACAGCGCTTGACAGGTTTGGTAGGAATGTGAGAAAACCTACGGTTACCTGACATAAATCCCCTTGATTTTGATATCTACCTGTGGGGTCACATAAAGAGCAAGGTGTATGTTACAGACGCTTGCAAACTGTGAGGAATTGTGGTGCCGTATACAGGACATAGTTGTCGCCCATCATGTACCAGTGCCAGGCGTTTGTTAGTGTTTACGTATGTGTTTTTTTATTTGTGAGCATCAAATACCCACCCCTGAAGATGTGAATTACACGAAAGCGCTTGGGAACTTCGTGTTTTCTTCTTTCCTTGTGGTTATCAGCATATATATATATATATATATATATATATATATATATATATATATATATATATATATATATATTTATATATATATATATTTTCGTCATTACTTAAACTAAAAAAAAATACAGATATTGGTTACTTGATGTAAAAAAACATATACGCCATATACAGTACATATTGTTGTACTCGTATCATTCGCCTTTCCTCATGCCCGTTTTCACGTTTTATCCCTCTCATAGCCTTCCCTACACAGAGATCAAGTCAAAATTCTCTCAGGTTCCTTGTGTTTGCTGTTCCTTGCTTAGTCCTTATTGCTCTTTACTGACTGCAGTCACCCGTGCCTGCCACCAGTTATTAGAAGTATGAACTAATGGATGAACATTGGAAATGAGAACAGTTTAAAAGATTTTAATACCGGGTGCGCTTTTAAGGAAAATTTCACAAAATAACCATGAGACCCATATGACCATTCAATTTGTTAGGGTGCGTACTCTTTATTTCCGGCAGAGTTTTTGATAATATTTTGACATAAAAATATATATACCATGTCAGTCTGGAAATAACAGAATCGCCAGCTGTTGAATCCCATATTGAAACGTTTGATTTTTCACTCTGACCAAACGGATGAAAAACGTAAGAACATTTTTTTTTAACAAAATACCTTGATACCAACTTGTCATTGGTTCTGTTGGGCTAACCGCTATCCCAGATATTTCTAGGAGTCCTCGCCACCCCTGGGAGACCCAGCCACCCCTGAGAGTCCCAATCACCCCTGAGTGTTCCAGCCACCCCTGGGAGTCCCAATCACCCCTGGGAGACCCAGCCACCCCTGGGAGTCCCAACCACCCCTGAGAAACCTAGTTACCCCTGAGAGACCCAGCCACCACTGGGAGATCCAGCCATCCCTGGGAGTCCCAACCACCCCTGGGAGACTCAGCCACCCCGAGGAATTACAATCATCCCTTGGAGACCCAATCACCCCTCGGAAGACCCACTCACCTCTGGGAGACCCACCTACCTCTGGGAGACCTACCCACCCCTGGGAGTCCCAATGCCGGGCAATCCATTATTGGCATTGTACACTATGAGTCGTGCCGAAGGCCATCTACCCACATCATGGACTAACAGGATTGTTGTACCAATAACAAAGCCGGGACAGCCCGATGCATTTAACCCCATATCACTAACCAGCTGCCTTTGCAAAACCTATGAGAGGATGGTTCTTGGCAGACTCTTATACAGGATCAGAGAACACATTTCTCCTAACATAAATGGCTTCACCCATGGTAAAGGTGTACATAACTGCATCAACACATTCCTAACTGTGCATGGAGATGAAAGGCACAGATACACCACATTTCTTGACCTAAAAGCTGCATTTGATATTGCCAATAGGCAACTTATATTGTACGAACTTGCCAAAATGAATATAGGAGGTCGGTTGTTACACTAGATTTGTGGTTGCCTCACTAACAAAATGGCTGCTGCACTGTTTCAGGATTACAAAAGTGAAATCAAAGATATGCAGCTTGGCAGCCCCCAAGGTGGAGCACTGAGTCCCACTTTGTTTCATGTTCTCATGAATGCAATTTTAAAATCGATCCCAGACATCCCCAGTAATATTACTGTTAACTATGCAGATGACATTCTTATACATAGTAAAACCCATCGTGAAATCCAAACTACCATGAACCATGTACAGTCACCCTGTGAGAACCTTGGTCTCATCATTTCCACTGAGAAACCAAAAGTATTCAACAAACAAGTTAGTCACCGCAAACGTGGACCATCAAAGCTTAAGATAGGTAAGAACGCAACTGACTATGTCTCCTCTTTTAAATATCTCGGTGTCTGTATCCCCTGTACCTCACCTGCCATACCCCTTAAATGTGTAGCGGGGCACTGCGCTAATATCAGAATTTTCAAAACAATGTACTGTACATGACTAAAATATCAATTGCAAGTAAAAATAAAATATAAAAAAACCTCAAAATAGAAAATAATTGATACATATTCTAATCGTATGCAATACAAGAAGATAAAACAAACCTTGCTGAGGCCATCTACACAAGTTCTTGAAAGGCATTTATTGCTACCTCCTGCACAGAATCTAATCAAACCTAACCTAACCTAACCTAAATTAACAGTAAATTTACTGTATATGGTAATTCTTCACGATGCAGTAGTACCAATGCGTTGATTTCATCATGCTCGCAACTGGCTAACCAAACCTTCAACCTCCGAGGCTAAAATTGGAAAATAAATTACTCTTCTTCTAAAACAAACATCCCTGAATGGTTACATCATTAATTGAACCAGCCATTGCTTCTTCTGTTGCAGTCAGTGGCGGTACATGGCTTGGTCCTCCTAAAAAGTAAAACCAGATTTTAATATATTACTTGGTAAAGTATACCACTAGTAAGCAATTGCTTATCTGAGTATATGTGTTATCACAGAGTGCTGTTACCTATAAATGCATGATTAAAATTACAAAGTGTATCAAGACTGTCATGACAGTCATTGTAAGTTAAGATGGTTGAAAGCCAAGGTTTGGTTAGAAAAGGCTGCCAAGGTTAGGTTAGGAAAGGCTGCCAAGGTTTTAACCACAGATATGAGAGGAACCTTTATGTTATACCTAATCAGGAATAGGAAACTATAAATTTATCTAAAAACCTAGGTTCCTGCTCTATCTAAGGCGTTTATGGTATAAATCAGTAGGTTGGGTTTGGTGACCACATGAGATTAACTGAGAAATTTCGCTTACAGTAATGACATTAGAAAATGCTAAGAATTAATTAATTTAACCCAACTAGCAGTGTGTAAAATGTACAATATATCTAGAAATACGATACAACATAAGAGATATTTGATCAATGTTTTAGCAGTGTACAGCAGTACATAATGTTTTGTTAATTCCAATTACCAACAATATTGGTTGCCCAAAATGGGCAGGGCGTGGAGAAGAGGGAATAAATGGGGTAAAATACTATAAATAACACCAAAGAAACATTTAAAAACATTATCTAACTTCTAAAAATCCTAAAACTATGAATAACTTACCTTATTCTTCTTGTTTTCGGTGTTTACTGTGTTGATGTAGTTTTCGTTGTTCAGATAAGGGTTGATGTCAAGACTATCATAAGTGCATCCTGCGGGATCTTATTTTGTTATGACATGATTGGCTTACGTCTCCTACTGAGTTATGTATCAGTCGCAGTGATTGGCCAAGAGGAGACACACCATAGTCACCTGTCGGCATTTTACAAACTAGAGTTCGTACGATCACCACAGCTCGGTGAATCGCAAGTGAATTGCACTTGCGAGAGTTCGTATGGACTTCAGATCTCCCGGAACTTACTAACTTCGTATCTCAGCAGTGTTAGTGAATCTGAGCCTAGAACCTTAAAAAATGTAATCAGATAATAGCTTGCTGATGATTTTGAAGCCAGTAGACAAGTGCAAACAGGCACTAGTCAATCCATTGTTTACCATGATGAGATGTATCAAGTAAAACATGTATATGGAGCAAATAACATGATCACTAGATTACAAGATGCTGTAACCGTTAGAGCTAGACGAAGGTTAGTCTATACCTCTGGCAGTATGCCAGACATATGGCCACACACTCCAACACTACGTTTTCGACTGAAAAATAGAACCTTATAGGGATAGATCCAAACACACTGTGTATGCAAAGACACAGCACTTTCTCTCTGATGCCAGGATAGCTGATATACTAAGGCTGTATCCACACCTTGCATCTAGTACCTAATAAAAATTCTATGTACCAACTTAAACAAATAATGTACTGGGAATACTCTGTAACATTCAATGCCATAATATCATGATCACTGGGGTCCGATAAACACCTCTTGTATCCTCTACTCTGTAATCCTTTTTGTGCTACCGCTCACATGATGAATATGGGGTGCACAGTGAACTAGCTTCTGTCCGTGGCAAAATTCAAAAATTCAAATTCCACCCCTGGGAGACCCAACCACTACTGGGAGACCCAGCCACCCCTGGGAGGCCCAGCCAACCCTGGGAGACCCAGCCACCCTTGGGAGACCCAGCCACTACTGGGAGACCCAGTCACTTCTAGGAGACCCAACGACTGCTGGGAGATCCATATAATGAAAACTTCTTGGCTACTCGTCCCCATAAAAATGTCACTGTCAATGTTGCTATTGTACTGACAGGAATCTAATTGGCGGGGTTTTTTATGTGAAAGATTACTATCGTCCCTTTGACTGGAATAATGCTTGTTAAATACTTTCATGTAATGTAAGTCATTTGTTAATAGAAACATTAATGAATATTATTATTAAGTTCACTGTTAACGGTAATTTTAATCTTATAGTTTATATTGGATCCTTTCATCATAAAACAAGTTGTATGTAACATTAAGTTTATGATTAGTTTTGCGTCATAACCCAGCCTGACCGGCTTATAGCCCGGCTATGATCAAGAAATTCTTCTGTCTGAGATAATCTCTCCCGGCGTGTGTCTACAGTTCACTGTTGCCATATTTCTGTCTGTATATTCTGTATATTCAACATTCCCTACCAACTCACGCCTGCTGTCCTCTGAATTTGTTTCATAGTGGTTACCTGCATATTATATGAGTCGTGTGTATGTATGTGTGTGTGTGTGTGAGGGTGGTATAATGCGTCTAGTGCGGCAGCTTTATGTTAGTGTTAAGGTGCAAGCATTGCTTGCTTCCTCTCGCTTTCAGCTACCGCCGCTGGTTAGCCCTCGTGGTTAACAGGGAAGCAACCTTGCGTAAGTCTCCCCCCCCCCCGCCTCTTCACCATCAAGATTTCTGTTGTGCCTCCTCTTCGCAACACACAGTAAT
This sequence comes from Homarus gammarus, assembly GCA_958450375.1. Taxonomy (NCBI): domain Eukaryota; kingdom Metazoa; phylum Arthropoda; class Malacostraca; order Decapoda; family Nephropidae; genus Homarus; species Homarus gammarus. Next base: position 127,353 of record CAUDMG010003604.1, read on the forward strand.
TGGGTGCCTTGAATTGAATTGAATTGAATTGAAACAGTATATTTAGCCAGAAAAACACTTCGGCCTTGAGGTGAATGTACGTAAGACTCACATTCTCTTTCAGCCTGATCCTGGTTCTGCCACATCTCCATCATCTATCCAGCTTAACGGTACTACCCACTCTAATGTTATCCGCTTTCAGTACCTCGCTCTCACTTGTCCACCACCGCGGACATCAATGAAGAGATTCAACATCGGATCAGATGTGCATATCAATCCTTTGGGAGACTCCGTACCTGTGTCTTCAGCTGTAGGGAGCTGAAATTATCTACAAAGTTGCACGTATATCGATCAGTGGTCCTCCCCATCCTGCTATATAGCAGTGAGACATGGGTCACATACAGGAGGCACCTCAAGGCACTTGAAAATTTTCACCAACGTAGCTTACATTCCATCCTCCGAGTTCACTGGAGAGACAAGAGAATAAATGCCAGCATTCTCGCTGACACCAACTGTAGGAGCATCAAGACTGTCATTATCCATGAACAGCTGCGCTGGACTGGCCATGTTACTGGCATGGACGACAGGAGACTGCCAAAGTAGCTACTTTACAGTCACCTCACGAATATTAAACGTAACGCTGGCGGGCAACTGAAAAGGTATAAGGATAGTCTTAAGACAAACCTGAAAAGGTGCCAAATCGACCCCCTCACCTGGGAAACGATTACTCCACAAGGTATCGCTTGGTGGAGCACCACACGAGAAGGTGTCAATACTTTCGAGTTAGCCCGACTGCATACCGAGGCAAACAAGAGCCAACGCCGGAAAGACGCTGCCACCGCCCCTCCCGCACTAGATGTAGCCCTCCACATGTGCAACATCTGTGGACGACCCTGACGGTCCCGTAATGGTCTCTCTAATCACCTCAGAGCTCACCAATGAGGATGACATCCTTAATAACTCATATCAATGTATCATAACTGGCGTCATACTCGATTCCGAGTGACAGCAAAGTAGTAGTAGTAATACTCGTAGTGTGTGTGTGTGTGTGTGTGTGTTTCAACAAGATTGCTCACTGGTGTAGTCTGTGAGTGTAATAAATGTTGGTATTGGTAAACAGTATTAGCAGTTATCATGAGGGCCTCGCCAATGTTTAGATAAATACTCCGCTGTTTGTTGCTCTCACATTAATTTTTATTTAATTGAATTTGCATATAAAGAGACTTGCACTATTAATACTGGGACTCGTTTACAAAAAATTGGGATTCAATACACGGTGTTATAAAAAAGATCCCGTAAAAGTGTAAACTGTATATGGCGCCGGTATCTGAAAATTCCTTTGAAAAACATTCGAATAAACATATGGTGCTATTTAGTGTTACTGCAAAAACATCTGAAAGTAGAGAACTAGGAATCACATAATGAGTCAAAGCAAATTCCCTATGTGAGTTCACAAACTATAATCCTCATGTTAAGAAGTTAAAAATGACAGACATCACGTTTAGGTTTGCTGGTCTCTTATTAAGGTAACAAATGCGTTTTACAGTATAGAAAGTTTCAACAAAAGATTAACATAATCAGTGCAATACATGTGTGAACTCCGGCCATCTTTGTTACAAATAAACTTTAATAATTTGTATGAGCCTGACTTGTTAACAATGATAACAATGTATGGCGGATTGTTTGCTGACTTGTGTTCATCACGAGGCTACTTTGACGGTTGTGAGAGATATTAGTACTGTTTTATCACGTCATGAAGCTCACACTCATATACTTAATATATTTATCAACAGTGAATATTTATGAGACCAATAAATATAGATGAGTTTCATGTTAACTTTACCTTTATCACGAGTAATGAATGATTACTTTCTTGCTGGTGAGTATTAACTGGCCGAACATTGCAGTAAATATTAAGATACGTAATGTGGACCGCCCACAAGTTGTTGCTGACACTTCGTTATCAGAGGTTCGCCTGAACTACGTAGGATAAAGCCAGCCTTACTTGAAGAATTATGAACTATACTTTTTGCCACATTTAGAATTAAGCAAAATTAAATCCATAAATTATAAATTACTGTATATAATTTCTCATAAGTTTTGGTCAGGCGCAGAACTGCGGTGACTATTCGCAACCTTGTAGTGCGTAATTGAGTCCGTCTGTCTTTAATAATTCTTCTAAAATTCAATAAGTGAAACAATATTTGCTTTTTTGGTTTCTCTTTCATCTGGTCATATTCTTGAGGCATATTGTATATCTGAAGAATAATAACGAGCTTCCCAAAGTAAATATTTGAGAATGTTTATAATCGAATTACTTTGATTAATGTAGACACATCGTTTGTGGGTCTCATGCGACATAAACCATATTCCCTCAGTGAGCCAAACGACTCAAGAGTAACAATGCCACAGTTGTGTTCGTCCGATTTGAGGCGGAACCGTATAAAGGAACACAGTTAGACAATATATATTGAGATGCAATAGATAGACACACAATATCTCGGGTGAAAGAAACATTACATGGGATGCTATATCGGTTTATGAGAAGATAGATATTATGAGATGTTAATTTTAAGATGAGGCACGTTTGAGCTGAATGACATACGTGAGTGTTGTCACAGGCAAAGATTGTGTCATCTTTGAGACGAACGTGACCAGAAGCCGTGAGTAGGTCTCAGGTAGGGGCTGTCACACTAGCGGCTCTCTATAATTCACATGAACTGGTTATAGAAGGTAACTGTAATAATAAGAGTGTTGCCGTCACACTAGGTAATTCTGGCTTTATTGTTTATTAGCTGCCTGTGAGGGGTTTATATTACAATTCAGTGTTTCATGTAATTATTGTTGGTGTCGGGTTCATTTTTAAAGGTTCATTTGAATCTTGCATTGAATTCTCTGTTAGCTCCAACTGAAGCAGGTGTTGCGCATGCTCTGATTATATTGTAGGGGTATCGAGATATTAATGTCGTCTAGCACTCAGGATGGAAGGAAACTCTAATGTGGTTTTCTTGTATAATATATAAGTTATATGATAGACAGTCTGGTGCTGGAGATGCCGTGTGGTGGGGAGCTGCTCAGTAGACGTTCGGTGAGTAGCGTGTTGAAGGAGGTAGATGTGCAGGAGCTTCGTTAGAGAATATGTTGCCTGTTGCTGGCCTCCTGGTTGAATGAAATGTTAACAGCGTGGAGCTTGCTGGAGGAGATGTTGCTTGTTCAGGAAAATGGGCAGAATGAATCTCAATGGAGAGACAGAGCTTATATACACCCAGCAGCAGCCGCCATGAGTCATGTTGGGAAAACCCAGAAAGTCGCCGGTGAATAGTTTCGTTGCTAAGATACGGTAACATCTGGGGACAGCTCTCGCTTGGTTGCTAGGCAACGGCACGTTGGAGTGTGAGAGCAGGTGGTGCCTGCTACGCAGTTTGTAGGGGAGACCTCCACTACAATATCTAGTTATTGCGCATGTGCTGACTGTATCGCGAGCCTCGGGCTCAGGGCTAGTTTGTGTCGTATGACTGGTCACTTTGCTCTTCTTCTTTGACCAGCATGGGCAACCCACTTTCTGTGAGTATGTGGTAATTTCTATAGTAATTTTCTTATTATTCTTATGTGACTCATCGGTGAAGATAAATATTGTCAAACTAGACCTAAGGAACGTTTTGTTACATCTTTTAATTTATGATGTGAGGCGGCGTTTGCTGGTATAACTGTTCAGCCGGTCTTCCGCCGTGTTTCACCTTATCACTTTGTCCTTGGTGCCTTCTCTGTCATTTGAAAGGTTGCATACTGCTATTGGAGACGTCACCCTTGCCGAGCGTGCATATAGCTTCTGTAACTCCTATAACCCACGCGCTCCACCATCTGTAGTGGCCTTATTGCCAGTTTATATATATATATATATATATATATATATATATATATATATATATATATATATATATATATATATATATATATATGTGTGTGTGTGTGCAAGTAAATCACTGTGGGTGCGCGTGATCCAGGTATACTGTATGCTGATAACCACAAGGAAAGAAGAAAACACGAAGTTCCCATACATATATATATATATATATATATATATATATATATATATATATATATATATATATACTGTATATATATATATATATTAGGGTGTGTCAATTTTGTCAACATGTTAAAAATCAAATTTGGTAGTCAAAATATTGTGCCTCTTTATGTTTAAACTTGAGATTAGCAAACAAAAATGAATTGAAATAACCCTCACCTACATCAATTATACCTCAAAGTTTCAAATATCAGTATTTCAACAAATTAATGAGACTTGATTAGAATTATTCACTTGATATTAACTAATCTCATGTAAGCATATGGATTATGGAGTATTTTATGGTTCTATAGCTTGTGTACAATATGCATGTCAGAACATGAACATGAACAGGCTCTCCGTGTGGGACAGTTTAATTCTTGTTTTGACTTGTACCAAGCGTGAGGATAAGGCGCCCGGCTCACTCTCCTTCTAGATATCATAGACGGTGGTTTGCTCTCATTGCACTTGCACCTACTCTACCAGACGAATTCTACATTTTAATTATTGTAAGTAGGGCATATTGATTGTCGCAGTTACTTATATCATTGTATAAAACATTATGTTCTAAGAAATTATTATGTTATTTCTGTTACAGCATTTTTGATAAACAAATTGATATTTTTTGAAACAACAATTGAATTATGAAACATTGAAATATTTTTCTATTTGTCAGATAGTGTGAAGATGTCATAATTGAAGACAAGAAGTCAGTTGTCAACCCACTTGAGCCTGCTAGTTGGTAAAGGGAAGGAGCTTCCTGTATCAGAACTTCCAACAGTGAGAGACATGCTAAGATTAGGGTTACTCCTTCGAGAAAAAAATGCAAAGGACAGAAGGAACTATACAGATAAAGAACTCATAAATGACATGATAGTCCCTCTTCTGCATCAATGGACAAAAGCTAATGCACTATTCAAACCACCTGTGATTAATCAGTGTCGAACTATTGAGCTAAAACTAACGAAATTATGGCACAAAGCAGTTGAAACATCACTTGGTAAAGGAAACTTGGCCAGGAAAAATGAATTTCTGCACACACTTGATACTCTGTTTGACATTTTGACCTGCAAGTGCTCCATACAATTATGTTCTGAATCCAACTGTTCTCACTCAGGTAAGAGAGAAAATAATTCCCACATTGATTGTGGTTGTCCTCGTGAAAAGAAGATCCCTGTTTTAGAGCTTGAATTTATAAAGGCACAGAGGACAAAGGCAGAAGGCCAAGGAAGTATGCAAATGGGTTCAATAGATTATTCAGAAACAAAGAAGCAGATTGCTAATGCCAAGAAGAGAGAACAAATCCGAGAGAGGGAACAAAAGAAGAAAATGAAGAGTGAAGAAGCCATCCAAAGAGAGGAAGAGCTGTGTCAAGATGTTTATCACTTCTTTGATAGTTCTTCTGATGAACAGGAAGCAACATCAGATGATAGTTCCAAAGAGCCATCTGAACCTTTACCAAAGAAAATGAAATACAACACAAGAAATATTTCAAACATTGCTTTAGCTAGTATTCGCCACCATGCTGGACTTCGTGAGGCTGCAGAAATTGCAACTGCCGCTTGGATAGATGCAGGCCTCATCAGCCGAGAGGATGTATCTTTGGTGATAGATCATAATAAAATTAGAAGAGCACAAGAAAAAATAATGAAGGAAATATCTGATCAGCATGAAAAAGATTTAAGCGAGGGAGGGCTCTCCTGTCTTTTGTTTGATGGAAGAATAGATGACACAAAAGTTTTGCTAGAAGTAGAGGGAGTGAACAGAAAGTTTCCAGGTCTCATCAAAGAAGAACACTACTCTGTCTGTTCTGAGCCTGGTGGTCGGTTTTTGTTTCACTTTGCTCCCGAAACTGAAGTAGAAGGGAAGAAACATGCAGAGGTCATTGCTGATCATATTTTATGTTGGGTTCAGGAGAGAGGACTTGGCAGTTCACTGCAGGCTGTTGGTGGAGATTCAACTGCAGTGAACACCGGATGGCAGGGGGGTGTAATGACGCATTTAGAGAAAAAACTAGGAAGAAGACTTGTTTGGATTGTATGTGATTTACATACAGGCGAGCTACCTCTTCGTCATCTCATCCAGGAACTTGATGGTCCTACAAAGAGCAACAACAAGTGGTCAGGTCCCCTTGGCATCATGCTGGATGAAGCAACACAACTAGAAATAAATACAACCTTTCCAAAGTCGAAGTTGGCCCTCCCCTTCCGGCGTTGTCTGAAGGAGTCATCAAAGATCTCAGCACAGATCAATCCTATGCTTATCGTATTGCCCAAGCAATAAGATAAGGAGAAGTGCCTCAGTCATTGGCTCTCTTGGAGATTGGACCTGTCAGTCACAGCCGTTGGTTAACTACAGCTCTTCGTTTCTGCAGGATTTGGATTTCCAAACACGAATTGACGGGCAAAGTGCTGAAGAATTTGAGGTTAATTGTTGAATATATTATTGGAGTTTGTCTTCCCCAGTGGTTTAGTGTGAAACTTAATCCTATGTGGGTGGATGGGCCCAATCACCTTTTGTTTCAATTGCAGCTAGTAAGAACACAGAGGAAGGTAGTGAGGGACATCGTGTTACCTGTGGCAAGAAGGTCCGCTTGGTATGCTCGATCAGAAGCAGTTTTGCAAGCAATGCTTTGCAGTCAATGTACCAATCTCCGAACCGAGGCTGTAGAAGTCATTCTAAAGATTAGAGGAACGCTAATAGATGACGACCAGTTGGGAGACTGTTCGTTTCATTCAAGAAAAGTTCCCCCAATAAACGTCAATGCCACCAAATTGTCAGAATTGGTTGACTTGAGTTTGGAAGTCTTAGAGCCACCATTGACAACAAGTCTAACTAGCCAAGAATTGAGAAACCTTAAAGAGACTCCAATGCAGGTGCCGAAGTGGCCTTCCCACACTCAAAGTGTGGAGAGATGTGTGAAAATGGTCACAGAAGCAGCGGGCCATGTTTACAGCCACGAGAGGCGAGAAGGTTACATCAAAGCACAAATAGCAAGCAGACTACTGATGACAAGAAACCAAAGCAAAGAGAGTATGAAGGCATTGGTTACTTTCAAATAGACTACGGATAATAAAATATAATAATTTGAAACTTGGAACAGTAGCATGTGTGCAAACGCTGGTTATGTTATAAATTCACAAATATGTACATTTAAAAATCCATTTGATGTAGGTAGGACTTATTATAAAAAAAAATTTATGCCAGAATATTGTTTTGCATGCTTAAAGACTACAATAAATTGCTACCAAATTACTCGATTTTCAATTTAGCCAGTTCACCCCCTAAATTGACACACCCTAATGTATATGCATATATATATATATATAAATGTATCTATATATATATATATATATATATATATATATATATATGTATATATATATATGTATATATATATGTATGTATATATATATTTATATGTATATATATATATATGTGTGTATATATATGTATATATAGTCAACGACCTCACCAGCAAGGAATCGAACCCTCGACCTACTGGGTGGCCCTAGGTAAGCGTTCCCTAGGGCCACCCAGTAGGTCGAGGGTTCGATTCCTTGCTGGTGAGGTCGTTGACTATATGTTCAAAGTCCGCGTGTTAAATGGACTAAAAATGAAGTATATATATGTACCTCGCGTTTCATACCAGCTGGATTCGGTAAAATGCTACTGACACCACATACGAGGCACGGGCAGTTTCCCAATGAGGTTCACGGCGCCATCAGCTCGATGAACAGGCTTTGTGTGAAATATAACAGAGTCTAGAACTGCTTTTAATGTCCTTGTGGGCTAGCCGGTAAGCGTTCCCTAGGGCCACCCAGTAGGTCGAGGGTTCGATTCCTTGCTGGTGAGGTCGTTGACTATATGTTCAAAGTCCGCGTGTTAAATGGACTAAAAATGAAATGTATATATATATATATATATATATATATATGTATATATATATATATGTATATATATATATGTATATATATATATATATGTATATATATATATGTATATATATATATATGTATATATATATATATATATATGTATTTAGCATGTCCCACACGCTGCTAGCTAGGCTGAATAAATAGTGTATATAAATGGAGCACATACATAATATACATACAGCATACATAGTATACATACACCTCCCGGGGCCCCCCCCCCCCCCCCTCCCCCTATGCGCTCATAGCAAAGTCTTGAGCGGACCTTTTCTTTTGGATCCGTTCTGAGCGTCGAGGGACTTGATCACTGGGGAGGGTATGGGACTCAACACTGGTGGCGGGGTCAGCAGAAGGAGTTGTTACCGGGCGGAGAAAACGGCGGTTCCTCCACCACACACGACCACTGGGCAACCGCACCTGGTAGTCCCGTGACCTACCGAGACCCATGACTACGTGGCAATGTATTTACCATGTCCCACACGCTTAATTAATGTGCCTGGCGACATATGGAAGCTGCTAATGTATCACTTACCACATGTCGCCCGAAAGGCTAGTTGACCCCCAGACAGAGTAAGGAGCGCCACCTCGCTTGTGTATCTCTGTTTATCCAGGAAATAGAACCTATGAAAACTCTACAGGTGTTTGTGTTCGCTCCTGTAGATAGAACTTGATACCCAGAACACATGCAGAGGGAAATTTTTGGGTGTTCTTTAAATATATCTCTTAGTGATATTTGTGACTTTTATTGTGAACATGTAGAGAACCTTGGGTAGAGGAACAAACCCCTGACACTGCCCTTTCCCTTAGAGGACACTACACCTGGAGGACCTTACACCTGGAAGACTTTGCACCTGGAGGACCTTAACCTTAGAGGACCTTAAACCTGCAGGACCTTAACCCTAGAGGACCTTGCACCTCGAGGACCTTACAACTGGAGGACCTTACACCTGGAGGACCTTACACCTGGAGGACCTTAACCCTAGACGACCTTAAACTTGGAGGACCTTAACCCTAAACCGCTTTACACCTGGAGGACCTTAACTTTAGAGGACCTTAAACCTGGAGGACCTTACACCTGGAGGACCTTACACCGGGAGGACCTTACACTGGACGACATTAAACCTGTAGGACCTTACACCTGGAGGACCTTAAACCTGGAGGACCTTACACTAGAATGACCTTACATCTGGAGGAACCTTAACCCTAGAGGACCTAGCACCAGGACGACCTTAACCCTAGAAGACCTTACATATTGGCGGACCTTACACTCTGGCGGACCTTACACCTGGAGGACCTTACTCTTAGAGGACTTTACATCTGGCGGACCTTGCACCTGGAGGACCTTACCCTTACAGGACCTTACAACTGGCGGACCTTACACCTGGAGGACCTTACACTTGGAGGATTTTTCATCTGGCGGACTTTACACCTGGAGGACCTTACACCTGGAGGACCTTACACCTGGAGGACCTTACCCCTGGACGCCATTAAACCTGTAGGACCTTACACCTGGAGGACCTTACACCTAGAGAACCTTAAACCTGGAGGACCTTACACTAGGACCTTACATCAGGAGGACCTTAACCCTAGGGGACCTAACACGAGGACGAGCTTAACCCTAGAGGACCTTACATATTGGTGGACCTTACACCTGGAGGACCTTACCCTTAGAGGACCTTACATCTGGCGGACCTTACACTTGGAGGACCTTGCACCTGGAGGGCCTTACACCTGGGACACCTTACACCTGGAGGACCTTACATCTGGGAGACCTTACACCTGGAGGACCTTACATCTGGGACACCTTACACCTGGAGGACCTTACATCTGGGACACCTTACACCTGGAGGACCTTACACCTTGGACACCTTACACCTAGAACACCTTACATCTGGGACACCTTACACCTGGGAAACCATACACCTGGAGGACCTTAGATCTAGAGGACCTTACACCTGGAGGACCTTACACTTTGAGGACCTTACATCTAGAGGACCCTACACCTGGAGGACCTTACACTTTGAGGACCTTACATCTAGAGGACCTTACATCTAGAGGACCTTACCCCGAGAGGACCTTGCATCTAGAGGATCTTATACCTGGAGGACCTTAAATCTGGAGGACCTTACACTTTGAGGACCTTACACCTAGAGGACCTTACCCCGAGAGGACCTTACCCCGAGAGGACCTTACACCTGGAGGACCTTGCATCTGGATGACTTTACACCTGGAACACCTACACCTGGGACACCATACACCTGGAGGACCTTACACCTGAAGTACCTTACACCTGGAGGACCTTACACCTGGAAGACTTTATACCCGGGACACCTTACAACTGACTTACCTTACACCTGGGACACCTGGAGAACCTTACACCGAGGACACCTTACACCAAGGACACCTTACACATGGGACACGCTGCACCTGGGATACCTTACACCTGGGACACCTAACACCTGGAGGACCTTACACCTGGGAAACCCTCCACCTTAGACACCTTACACTTGGGCACCTTACACCTACGATTCAATTTTTCCCACTTATTTTTTTTTTTACATCTCATAACTTCCTCTGCTTTTCTATTTGAAATCTGCCAATTCCCAACCTGCCCTTCAGTTTGCTCTCGTCTCTGTGGCTCCTTCACCATGCATCTCCTCCCTCGCACATCACCATTTGTTACTGTTATCTGATTCCATTTTCGCCAGCGGACCACAAACAGAAGCGCAGACCCAATAGGAACGCGAGACACGTCCGCCATATTGACAGTGTCATCATTGAAGTGCCACTTTTGTGCCGTGTGACGCCTCTGTTCCTCCGTGATACCTGCACCCACCTACCTGTCCCTCACTGCTGCCTGGCTGAGTCCCATACGGTGGTCTTTGTCTATTAAGGGTGGCAACCATTATTGTTATTATTATTACAGTGTGCATAGAGAATGCAGGTATATGGTATACTGTACAGTACTTAGACTGGACGTATAGTGTACATCAAAGACACCACACGTATACAATAATCATTAACAGTGCAGGTATAGCAGTATATTATAGTGATCTTTACCAACGGAAACAATTATAACACAGTAATATGGGCGCCCTTAGCTGCCATGCAGAACTGTGCAGACATCCAAAATCGATCTCTGACTGTACAACTCTTCATTTAAAACCAAACATATGTATGTCAAACATTACATTACGTGATACTCACATGGTGACTTAGGCTCACACACAATTTGTCTTTTGTAAATAGCGAAGGATTAGTGGAAAGAGGCAGATGTATGAAGAGGTAGAGTCGAGTTCACTCCTTGTAGAGGCACAGCACCTTATGTGACTCCCACGTCCGCCTACCCCTAGTGGTAGGTGCCAAGCTGTTGGTGGTGGCGCTCCTCTGGGCGTGACCTAACCCCACCTGTCTTGTTCCTTGGTCAGTGTAATGGGGCAATATGTTGTTCCTTGTTCAGGATGAAGGGGTAGTATGTTGTTCAGAGTGAAGGGGCAGTATGTTGTTCCTTGTTCAGGGTGAAGGGTAGTATATTGTTCCTTTTTCAGTGTGATGATGTAGTATGTTCCTCTTTGTTCAGAGTAAGGGAGTAGTATGTTCCTCCTTGTTCAAGGTATTGTGTGTGGTGCCTTGGTGTGTGGGTAGTTCAGCAGTGAGGGGCGAAGTTGTTTATACTACCTACTGGCGAGGGACGAGGAAGGCGTTGTATTCTTTGTTTATCTAACAGCGAAGGGTGAGTGTTGAGCATGATAAACAATAAGTTGCTGCTGCTGCTGCTACACCTGCTGTTCAGAATGAAACGGCTTTCATTCGCGAACCGAGCACCTGTCTCTTACGTCCGTCGCCTTAAATTGAGAGAAGGCATTCTTAATGCCCGTCCCCAGGTATCTGATAGTGTTGATGCTCGAACAGGAAAGACTTCGCTTGCGATTGTATGTGAATGACTGCAGCGTAGTTTTGCAATCACGGTTGTAAAATTTCGTTATATAAAAGAGTGGAGCGCTAAATATTTGTTTTTAACTGATTAACAAAATTTGTACGATCGGAAATTCGGACGTCGATATCCATGAGTAATTTAAGACTTTTTACGTCCTCAAATTACGACCAGAACAACGCCAACTCGCACGTTATACAATTCCTATTTCTTTTCGTAAATGACGTTAAATATTGCCGCACACTAACTGCTGGTATATAGGGCCAATTGCGAGAACAGTCGTGGGATGTACGATGCCATTTACGATGACCTTCCTGCCCTGGTCTTTTTTCAGCAATATCGCCTTTAACACATGGAATTCTGCACTTTTCGAAGCTTTGGAGGAGTCTCGAAACAAGTTTCCTGGTGGGAATTATTAGCTAGTGCTGTACTCAAAATATCGAAACTTCGAGATCTCTCCAGAGCTTCAAAGGGGTAGTATAACTGAAACAAGATCAGGGCAAGAAGGTCATCGTAAATGGCATTGTACACCCCACGACTGTTCTTGCAATTGGCCCATAGGACGACCAAAGGAGATTTTTACCTCTGATAGACAATTTACAATCACCACAATAGAGTATAGTCCCCTAAAAATCCAATATGCTGCTAATTTCTTTAAACATTATGCTAAATTCAATGGTTTGGAGTAGTGCTTAGTGCGTGAAACTATGGCTGGATCAGACATGGTCAGTGAGTAGAAGGAATGAAGAATCCCTGTAGGCTGAGATACAAGTGTTATGTAGAGGACAATGGTTACTGAAGCCACAAATTTTAGCAAGAAATATACAAATCAAGATCAGACAATTTTGTGATACATTTATATCATCAAGTCACAGATATCACTCAAGATTAAGGAAATTGTTTTCTGATTTTTTTTTAATATATCTCCGAGTGATATTTGTGAGTTTCATTGTGAACATGTATAGAACAATGGGTAGAGGAACATTTTAATGCCTTCATATGTACAGTTCAGTAGAAACTAAGTTATTCGTAGTAGGATTAGTAAATTTGCAGATGATACCAAAAAGGGGAGAGTGATAAATTCAGACAGTGACTTTGAACGCCTTCAAAGAGATCTAGATACCTTACATGAGTGGTCAGTAGACTGGCAAATGAATTTTAATACTGATAAATGCAAGGTACTACAGATAGGGAAGACGAATACAAACGTTAAGTATAAACCAGGTAACACGGAAATAGAAAACTCAGTTTGTGAAAAAGATCTAGGTGTATTTGTTAGCAACGACTTGAAACCTAGAAAACAATGTATTAGCTGTTCGCAACAAGGCAAACAGGATTCTTGGGTTCATATCTAGGTCTGTGAGTAACAGAACTGCTGACGTTATCTTGAAACTTTACCTAGCATTAGTGATGCCACACATGGATTATGCGGTTCAGTTCTGGTGTCCTTATTATAGAATGGACATAGATTCTTTGGAGAGAGTACAAAGAAGAATGACAAAAATGATCCATAATATTAGAAACCTTCCATATGAAGAAAGACTGAAAAGCTTAGGCTGGCATTCATTAGAGAGGCGAAGAGTTAGGGGAGATATGATAGAGGTGTACAAGTGGGTGAGTGGGATTAACAAGGGTAAAATGGAAGATGTTCTGAAGCTCAGTAATAACGAAATAACTAGAACAAATGGCTTTAAATTAGATAAATTCCGATTCAGAAAGGATATAGGCAAGCACTGGTTTGGTAATAGAGTTGTGGATATGTGGAATAGGCTACCGAGTGCTATAGTAGGATCGGGGACGCTAGGGAGCTTCAAGACGAAGTTGGATAGGCACATGGAAGTGCTGGGATGGGTGTGAAAGGGATCTGCCCTGTATGGGCCAGTCGGCCTCCTGCAGTATCCCACTTTCTTATGTTCTTATGTTCTTATGTAAACGTCAATATCATAGAACTAGTCCAATGATAATGATATTTCAAATATTAATTTCTACTGGGCAGACTTCACTACCCCACTAGTAGGAAGACCTATGAGGAAGAGAAATTGTTCGGTAAAGTACATAAATATTGGTGGCCAGTGTGTGGTGTGTTTGCGTATCAGGTGACTATAAACACGAAGAAAAGAATTTTATTGGAAGGAAATTTAACATTTTCACGCATCAAAATTGTATCACAAAGATTGACTTTGTAACTTTATTATAGGTACTCACTAGTGTTTTAATTGTGTCGTTGCAGTTAACGAAATGACAAACTGGGCTACCGACCGTTTCCACCACTTGGCCATTCCGATCACAGCAAGATCAGTAACCAGCACTATTACAGCGTAACAGCTAAGAGCTGCTCCTGTTTCCTGATTAAATCTCGGAAGGCCATGTAGTGTGCGGACAGTCACAATGCCAGGTATTCTTGTGATATATAAGGCGTTTATTGTAAGCCGTTTTAAGATGCACGGAATAGCTAGCGCGTTAGCTTTCCTTGACTGTCATTAAAAAATGCGACAATGTACCGCGTCTTTGGAATAACTGTTGGACAACACAGTCTTCAGAAAACAATAAAATTAGGAGAACTGTTATTTGGACACAACGCGGAAAGAAATAGTGAAGAAAATATATAGAAAATTGTGGAAAGAAAGCCAAAAAATTAAAAAGTCAGTCAACAATAAATATAAAAAAAAATGGGCCCGTTGTAAAGGGAATTTCTCCCGGACACCGGAACCACACGAAACCACTTGAGCAACTGTACACTTCTTCTGTCTCTGCTAGGTGTTATCATATTTTGACACGAAATACGACGAATTTCAGGTGCGTTTGTCTTAATTTTTGTCCTTACTTAACTGTAAATAACTTGTTCACCCTTATTTAAAGTATCTTATGAGTTTTAAGTATCTTTAAAGTTTTAATCATATTTGAATAATTATCAATACACCAAAGTTACCAACGGTTAATGAATCGGACAGCGCCCACTTAAAAACTGGAGGAGCCAAAACTGGTTTTAACTAGGCGCAATCCTTTTGAAATCTTCCACGCCATATTCTTTGTATTAGGTCCTATCCAATATAGAATTATTTTTATTATTTTATCACGGTTTTTTATTGCCTTTCATACCCCCAACTTTTCAATGTTAATCAAAATATCTCCATAAGCGGCCATGATCCTCGTATTTTCAGTGGGAGAAATCGCTGATTGGTTGTTAGCTATTTGGGCCGTTTGGGCGCTGCACAAGGCTAACGCCTGATCGAGATATTATTCTTTTCCCTCTGAACGTCTCATGCGCACAACTCAAAAGCAGCGTCTGCGCATACAAAATAGCTAACGCGTTAGCTAATCTGTGCATCGAAAACGCCTTACAATAAACGCCTATAGTTATGACGAACAAAAATAAAATACTAGGCATTGTTCATGTTGTCATCATGGTTTCGGAACCTACTGATGTTTCCCGAGTGTTCCCCCCTTCCCTGCCCTGCCATTATGCCTCCGTCATACCTTCACGTTTTCTGTACTTTCTTAACGTTTATATATCTGTCGTAGGCTTTTTAATTGATTTCTTATCTTTTTTTGTAATCTCTATCGCTTGCGTGGTATCTTAACTTTCCCCGTACCTCTCGAACGTTTCTCAGTTTCCTGATTGTTCGTTTTGTCCTACCTATAGGTTTTCCCTCCTGGCGACGACCTGTATTACCAGAGTTACTGAAGAGTATTAGAACGTACAGTACAGTTCTGTTCTGAAATAAAATGACGAAGAATTTGGGTAAAGTGACAGCGAAGCTTTAAGGCTCGAATCTGAATGGGGAACTTTACCAACATTCTTCATCTTGGCTTTCAGAACACACGGCGCTGTACGGTAAGTGTAATGCGACTTTTTTCTTTAACTTTAACATATTCCATTGAATTATTTTCCTTCTTGTTATATAAACGTTCAAACAGGGATGTATTACTGTGTGAGTGTGTCGACTGTATTCTTTATCCTGGTCATAGCACTTGTATCGACTCTGGTATATTGATGAAACTTATTATAAATATACAGGTATTTCATCAATAGACGAACTGCAGGACACCAAATTCAAGTGTATGTCAATGGTGGAGACTAAACCCTAAGATCAAAATGTTAAATTTGGCAATGGAAGGATTATAAATTATGGTAATTTTTTTGTGGCATTATTTGAAGATATTTTTTTTTATTCAAAATACGCCATCCTCCTTCTCTAGATTTATATCTTTAGTACAAGTGACTTCTCAGAAGTTTCTACCTCTGCCTTAATTCCATTTCTAACTCCACACTATAGACTACATCATGAATAAAATCATTCTGACTGTTCAGTCTTCCATCCCAACCTGGACAGTCAGCTGGCTCAGAATAAGAGCACTGTAAGGCGGAAACGATCTTCCTGCTCGTTACCACTGCTAACTCTCTCGTTTGCTGGTGCGACCAACACTTGGGGGGGGGGGGGGTTGGACAGAGGCGAAAACGGCGCTTCTACCTGTGTCGCCGTCAGATTCACCTCATCCGTCATACAGTCACTACCTAGCTACCCCGCTGTTCGTCAAATTCTGGCTGTGATCTCATTATAGGTCCTGGACTCAGGGGCTATTTTCCCAGACCTTCGCCTGTCAATTCTCTGGACATCAACCACTACCGCCACGACCGCCAGCTCCTCTCCACCGTCTGTGCCCTGGCGTTTTGTCTGCTGTATCAAGACATCCGCCGCTGTCGCTCGAGTGAGGAGTTGAACGGACGCTTCCCACCCCCCATGAGAGTGGATCACTGTGTTCAGGAACCTTCCCTAGGGCCACTGTCGTAGGAAATATCTGTTCATTGTTTGATTCCTTTAATTGCTGACTCCCTTTTATTGTTTGATTCTATCAGTTGTTTGCTCCCAATAATTGTTTGCTTCCTTTAATTGTTTGCTTCCTTTAATTGTTTGCTTCCCTTAATTGTTTGACTCTATTAACTGTTTACTGCATTAATTGTTTGACTCCCGTAATTGTTACTTGATGTTTGTTGAGTGGTCAGAGTTTTGTTATATTTTTATATAGTAAAGAGATGTCAATCTCAAACGGTTGTTTGCTATTCCTCAGAAAACCATGGTCCTTGACTTTCCTTTATTAAGATCCTGATTGGTCTGGTAAGGGATTTCTATCCCTAAGTCCCAGGCCTTTACAAGTGGTGACTTTGCCAGGATTGTCTCTGACCTTTGGTCTCTGAGGGCTAACATTCGTTCCTGGGTAAGTCGCCGTGAGCGCGCCGCCCTGCCGTCTGTGGCCCGGAAGCAAGTGTTGTTCAGTGGTTATCCCTTCCTTCTGTGTGCTAATTTTGTTGCTCTCCCTTGTACTTGGGGAAGTTAATTAGTGTTGGTTGGGGTGCACTGTTGATGCTGTTGTCATAGCATTTCTGTTGTTGTTTCACCTGGTGTGGTTTCTTTACCCTGAGAGTGATTCAGCTGGGCTGGGTGCGGAACAAGGTTCCCTCCAGTCGGATCAAATCATTTATTGGTCTGATTGAGCCACTAGGTAAGTTACCTTTGGCTATTTGCCGGGTAAGTTGTGTGTTTTTGCTCTTGGCCTTTCGGATCATTATGTATAAATTTGAGGAGTTGAAAGGTCAAGCGGGGGCCCTGGGTCTGACAGGTACTGAGGTTGGTCAGTATGTGGTCAACCAACAGAAAGCGAGAGAGGAACGTCAGAAAGCGAGAGAGGAACTTCAGAAAAAGCGAGAATTGGAGGAACGTCAGGGAGAAAGAGTTGGAGGAACGTTAGAGAAGAAGAGAGTTGGAGGAACGTCTGAGAAAAAGAGTTTGAATTAGCTAAGTTGCAGGCAGAAAAGGACCTAGACCTAGCTAGGATTAATGCTTCAAGCAGACCAGAATCATCTGGCCATATACAATACAATTTGATAAAACCCAGCTTGCCTGTGTACCGTGAAGGAGAAGACATCGCCTCCTACCTTGTTAGGTTTGAACGGGTAGCTGAGCTGCTTGGTGTGGACCCAGATAGCTATGCTGTAAGGTTGGGTAGCCTACTGAGTGATAAGCCGGTAGAGATTTACACGTCCCTGTCTGCCGACATCACCAGAGATTACTTCTTGTTGAAGCAAGCTCTCTTGCGAGGATTTAACAAGACTTCTGACGGTTATCGTGTTGACTTCCGCAGAACGAAGATTACAGCAGGAGAAACGTACCAACAGTTTTCGATTCACCTGGGTCGATTGTTTCAACAATGGCTGGAGACATCAGGGGTTGAAGAAAGCTTTGAGTCTCTCTCTAACTTCATGATATTAGATCAGTTTTGTCTTCTCTACCTCCAGCCTTGAGAATTTTCATCAAAGAACACCGGCCAGCGACATTTGGAGAAGCGGTACATCTGGCCGACAACTGGGCGTCCACTCGCAACGCCTACCCCAAGTCTTACCCTCCTGTGGTCAAGAACGCGAAGCCATCGTCCTCCGAGGAACCACCCCCAGGAGTACACAGGAGTAGTTCACCAGCCGTGCGTGTCACGGCTGCGGAGAAGGGCACATTCGTTCTCGCTGTCCCAGGAATCCCCTCGCCTTCAAGACTGCTGACACTCGTGCACCCTGCAACAAGGTCGGATTCTGTTTGGAAGACGGGAGCTGCCCCCGTTATTGTGTCAGTGGAACAATAAATGGGTCTAGGGCATCTACTTTCATCAGGGACACTGGTTGCTCGTGCATTACTGTCTCTGAGGAAGCCCTTCCTGACGCTAACATCTCCTGCTGCCCGAAGGTTAGTGTCGCCGATTATTTAGGACGTGTTGACCATTTCCATGTTGTTAGGTGCTACCTGCGTTGCCCCTATTTCACTGGTTGGTCTAATGTGGTAAGAGCTCCCATTAAATTTGCTAGTGTCCTCATTGGTAATGTTCCCGGTGTTCGTGACCCTAACGACCCGGAACCTTTAAAACTCTCGTCGCCACCAGCACCAGTCTCGTCGCCACCAGCACCAGTCTCCTCGCCACCAGCACCAGTCTCCTCCCCACCAGCACCAGTCCCCACGCCACCTGACGACGACTCGCCACCTGCCGACGCCTCCTCGCCACCCTCACAAGCCACCACACCTCCAGCAAGGGTCCAAGCTGTGGAGAAAAGGTCGGCGAAGGTGAAACGGCCGCATCCCCTGATTCTTCCGAATTTGTTGCCACTGACTGTGACGCCCAAGGAGTTCGCCAAGCTTCAAGACTCGTGTGCCACTCTGAAGCGGGTAAGGGAGAAGGTGATTTCCGGAGAGGAGAATCAGGTCAAAGATGGGTCGGTTTATAAGTTTGTTTCTATTAATGGGGTGTTACACAGGTCTTGTTTGTCATCCAAGCAACCAGCCAAAGGAGGGCGGGTTTTACTTGTTGTCCCTGCTGTTTGTCATAGTAACATTCTCTCTGTAGCTCACAAGAGCCCTCTAGCAAGTCACTGTTCTCGTAGGAAAACTTATAGGAAGGTTGCTGATCAATTTTACTGGCCAGGTATGGGAGCGGATATTAGAGCTTTTTGTAGGAGTTGTGATCAGTGTCCACGTATGTCCGCCAAGGGTAGAGTCCGTCTTGTTCCACTTGAACCCTTACCCGCCATTGCAGAACCATCTTCTCGGGTCGCCATAGATTGTTGGACCGTTCTCACCCCCTTCCTCTATGACGCCTAAATTACACCAAGCTAATTTGTAAGGAAATATAATTGCAGGACCCACATTGCTCGTGTCCTTGACGACGTTCCCAAGCTGGAGTTAGTAGAGGCACTACCCTGCAAGAGTTCCTGTGAAGTTCGGGCGCCAGACTCCGATGATCTCAGTTGCCAGTTGCTGATAACACCTGACGAGATAGAAGAATCCTCTACGACTGGAAATAGGCCCAAACTTAAACCTGGACTGAAGTGGATCCCACGTGCAGTTCCTTGATAGTGCCTTACGTTTTGGACTTAAAGTTCCACCTATTCTTTTATGTGACCTTCTTTATTTTGCTATGTGTATTTAAGTATTTGTTGCAAGATGATTATGCTTTGTGTACTAATCTTAAGTTTTAATCTACCTTACAGTAGATATTTGTTGGGGGAGCTGTGTAAGGGCGGAAACGATCTTCCTGCTCGTTACCGCTGCTAACTCTCTCGTTTGCTGGTGCGACCAACACTTGGGGGGGGGGGGGGGGGGTTGGACAGAGGCGAAAACGGGATTCTACCTGTGTCGCCGTCAGATTCACCCCAGCCGTCATACAGTCACTATCTAGCTACCCCTCTGTTTGTCAAATTCTGGCTGTGATCTCATCATAGGTCCTGGACTCGTGGGCTGTTTTCCCAGACCTTCACCTATCGCTTGTCAATTCTCTGGACATCAACCGCTGCCGCCACGACCGCCAGCTCCTCTCCGCCGTCTGTGCCCGGTGTTTTGTCTGCTGTATCAAGACATCGGCCGCTGTCGCTGGAGTGAGGAGTTAAACGGACGCTTCCCCCACCCCCCTCCCCTGAGAGTGGATCACTGTCGTAGGAAATATCTGTTCATTGTTTGATTCCTTTAATTGCCGACTCCCTTTTGTTTGATTCTATCAGTTGTTTGCTTCCTTTAATTGTTTGCTTCCCTTAATTGTTTGACTCCATTAACTGTTTATTGCATTAATTGTTTGACTCCCGTAATTGTTACTTGATGTTTGTTGAGTGGTCAGAGTTTTGTTATATTTTTTTATAGTAAAGAGATGTCAATCTCAAACGGTTGTTTGTTATTCCTCAGACAACCATGGTCCTTGACTTACCTTTATTAAGATCCTGATTGGTCTGGTAAGGGATTTCTATCCCTAAGTCCCAGGCCTTTACAAGCACCAATCTATCAGTGTCAGGGCAAAGCAATGTGTGCTTGTTGGCTTCGTGTCATCCCCCCCCCCCCCCCCCCTGCCCGGGGTAATTCAACCACGGGGATAATTTAATAAACTAACTCTTCATCACCTGCTAGACGACACCTCACACACGACGGCCACAACCTTGATATTGAAACAGATATTGATAATGAAACAGTTTATTTAGCCAGAAAAATACAGATACTGGGCTCTCTTGAAGGCATCTGATATATACTACATTTTTCTCAAGGAAGTATTATGTAACATTTAGTATCATCTGAAATAGTACACGTAACATGGTGTTAGTAAGAACATATGAAAATGTTACCACGATTATCACTTTTATATTTTTTTATTATTTTTTTTTTACATTTATATTATAAGTATATGCAGATTTTAGAGTACAGTTGACATACATTAATATGATAAGCGAGGGAAGCAATACAACAGTCAAGATCGTGTCTTGACAAATATATAATTATTGCAATGGTAATTTCTATCTACGTGACAGTTATGATATAAGGGTTTTGGTGGTACGATAAAAGTAAGAATATATAGTCATTCTTATGTTACTTTTTCTCCATATACGAAAAAGATTAATTACGTCCTAGCTTGAATGAGCAGATGAATGTACAAATATACATTATCAGGTGTTTGGTAGTCTGTTACAGAGGTTTCCACCATTACAAAACTCAAGACACTGACTTATAGCCGGACACAAACACGGAATTATGACCGGACACAAACATTGACTTATGACCGGTGACAAACACTGACGTCTGACTAATCCAGTGGTACTTCACGTCCACTATAGGAGGAAATTAGGTCAATGTGTTGAGCTCACAAATCATTACCTTTAATGGTCGGCAGAGGAGAGGTGGAAATTAACTTCTATGTTCAGGTACATTTCTGGCATACTTTCATTTGTTTTGAGGTTATGGATCACGTGAAGATTAGACACCTCAGCTTATTTCACCTTAAAATTAGGCACCCACCTTATTTCACCTTAAGATTACAGACCCCAGCTTATTTCACCTTAAAATTAGGCACCCCAGCTTATTTCACCTTAAAATTAGGCACCCCAGCTTATTTCACCTTAAGCTTCGACACCCCAGGTTACGTCACTTTAAGATTAAACATCTCAACTTATTTCACCTTAATATTAGACACCCCAGCTTATTTCGCCTTAAGCTACGACACCAAAGATTACGCCACTCTAAGATGAGACACCAACTTATTTCACCTTAATATTATACACTCCAGCATATTTCACCTTATGTTTAGACACCCCAGATTGTTTCACTATCTTCTATTCACCTCAGCCTCTTTAGAACCAGATACGTCGACAGTAACAAGTGAATATATTTCCTCACACTCCGCCAACCCCCCACCCCCAGTTCGCTTCATTTCATAAGACCTCCAAACAATACAGCATTTCAAGAGTGAATGTATTCGAGGCAAGGGAAAGGATGAGAGGCTAAACATTAGCTCCAGAGGCACACATAATAATCTAAGTGACCGCTTGAGTCTTATATTCAGTGCCGGAATTAGGGGTTTTCAGAGTGTGCTGCCGAACAGGACCTTTATATTTTCGGGGCACCGTATTTCAAATATAAAAAAAGAAAGTATAAAAAGCTAGCTCATGAGTGGACATGTCGACCATGAAGTAGAAGGTAATTGAAATAAAGATTTAATTTCATGAAGTCCTTCGTTCTGTGTTGACTGACAACATTGATTTCATCTTTGTGGCTGCATGAACGCTTGATGGTCGGTACTGCAGTTTCATCTGTAGGTTGTGCACTTTTAAACAGTGAAGTATGGCAATACTCCTTTGTCCAGACCGCTAATCTCTCTTCATCGTGTTCACTACGGTCCAGCACCTTCCATAACAACCAAGTTATATGGAGAATTATCATTTAACGTTTATGACTCGATTTTCAAGATAAAACCTTTTGAGAGACAGCCTTTTTATAGTTTGTTTATTTATTGTCTTTCTTTTCTTCTTTTAGTTTTTGATCATCATAGTCAAAATAGCACTGCGGGGTTATGGCCTCATCCACCAAGTGCCTTGACGTACTGTCCTCTAGCTTCAGATTATATTGCTTAGTGTTTATCCTAGAAGCAGCGCACCAAGTTAACGCTGATCTACCTACTGCCGGCCACTGGCTGCTAAGTGGTGAAATAGATATATCATGAGGTAAGTGACTCGGATATATAGAGAATAATGCGAATAAACATATTTTGCTCAGAATTTAATTAATTCATGTTAAAATAACATAGTCACTTCAGGTGATCTGAAATGCCTAATTGTGGTCTTCCTGTAGTGTATTTGCTTTGTGTATGGAGGGGTGGCCATGCGATGGTAAGTTAGCATGGGGGGGTGGCCATGGAGTGGTAAGTAAGCATGGATGAGTGGCCATGGGATGGTAAGTAAGTATGGGGTAGTAGGGTGTGTCATAGGAGGGAAGATCAGCTAAAACTAATGGCCCATCACTTTTTTGGTAGATTTTAGTGTATATAAACAGAAAATAATTTCAGTTTCAATATTTTGCAACCTTTTGCTAGGTAAATTTTAGCGTGAAATTTATCGAAAATCTAACGTACAGCTGCATTAGTGCATTACAATTAAATAGTGAACATTGCTTTCTGACTTCATTCTTTAACAACCCAACTAACAATGTTTTTTTCTGTTTCAGATTCTGATGCATTGATAAGTTGATAATATTTGCGATGGCTGCTTGTGTCAGGACGAGGAACCAAAAATCCAGCCATCTCAGTCACTATCTTGGGTCTGGGAGAGAGCTCCTGAAGTCGGAGTTGCCTACATTGAGAGATGCTTTGAGATACGGTGTTTTAATCAGGCAAATCAGTGAAAAGAACCAAAGAACTTACACAAACAAAGACATTGCCAGTGATATGACCAAAGCTGTCTTGGCACAGTACACTCTGGCTAACGCTCAGTTCAAGCCTCCAGTCATAACAAGTCAGAAGAAGATTAGTGAGAGACTGCTAGCCAGTTGGGAAAAGGCAAGAGATATCTCTCTTGGGAGAGGAAAACTTGCAGTTAAGGACCGCTTTGCCAAGCAACTGGACCAGTTATTTGACATAATTACTTGCAAGTGCCCAATTGTTCTCTGTCCTGAGTTTGGATGCGATCGTGACTGTAAATCCGAGGCCCACATCTCCTGTATTTGCAAGCGTGAACTGAAGATTCCTGTGATCGAACTGGCATTTGTCAAAGCACAGAGAGAGAAGACTGGCAGTATAGGGGCTCTCATGATTTCTAGCCAAGATATTCCGGAGTCCAAGAGACAGGAGGCTGCCACAGAGAGACAGAAGAGGAGAAGAGTTGCCGAGGAAAAGAGACTTGAGAAGGCCCAGGGTGAGGTAAAAAAGGCCGATGATTGGAGTCAAGCTGATTCAGAGTTTAATGACTTCCCCATGGCTGATCCGAGTGCTGACCAGGAGAATGGTGACTTTGTCCCTAACCCAGAAAATAATGATCCCAAACCTTCCAGGCATAAGATTCGAAATAGGAAAGATATCCCGAGCATAGCTCTGGCCAGCATGCGATACCACACTGGTTTCAGAGAAACTGCAGCGATAGCAACAGCTGCCTGGATTGACGGTGGTTTGATAACACCTGATGATGTTCACCTGGTGATAGATCATAACAAAGTAAGGAGAGCTCAGGAGAAACTTGTCAGTAACCTAGAAGAGGAGTTTGATAAGGGGATAAGAGAAAATGGAATCAATTGTTTGTTCTTTGATGGGAGAAGGGATGACACTAAAGTGTTCATGAAAGTTGGAGATTCTGACAAGTTGCTCCCTGCCATGGTGAAGGAGGAACACTACTCCTGCTGCAGTGAACCAGGAGGGAAGTATTTGTGGCATTTCACTCCAGAGAAAGATGACATCAGGAAACCAGCTGAGATAGTGGCAGATAACATTGTGAACTGGCTCAGAGAGAGGAACGTAGACCAGACCCTGCAGGCCATTGGAGGGGACAGCACCAACACGAACACAGGGTGGCAAGGGGGGGTCATACAGTGGATAGAGCGGAAGATTGGGAGGAAGCTGGTCTGGATTGTTTGTGACCTCCACACCAACGAGTTGCCACTCGGACATCTGATCCAGGAGCTGGATGGCAAGACTCTTTCAAACAACAGATGGTCTGGTCCTCTTGGCATGATGCTGGACTCTGCCACTGAGTTGGAAATAAATCCGAGCTTTGAAAAAATCACAGTTGGCCCTCCACTCGTTGAGCTTGCACATACTGTCATTGACGACCTGAGTACTGACCAGTACTATGGTTACATGATTTGCAGTGCCATCAAAACTGGGGTCATGCCTGATAGACTTGCTTACCTGCAGATAGGTCCAGTCTCACATTCTAGGTGGCTCTCAGGTTCTGCAGAATTTGGGTCGCTCATCATAAACTGAAAGGGAACCAGCTTCACAACCTGAGACTTATTGTCCAATTCATCGTGAGTGTCTACTTGCCAAATTGGTTCAACACCAAGGTCAAGTCATCGTTCTCCGAAGGTCCGAGGCATGTTCTCTTCCAGCTTGAGCTCCTGAGGAGTCAGCCAAGGAAGGTTGTTCAAATTGTGGAGCAGACTGTGAGGAGATCTTCCTGGTATGCTCATCCCGAGGCAGTTCTGCAGACAATGCTCTGCAGTAAGGATGAGGAGGAGAGAAGAGTGCCAGTCAAAAAGATCTTGGATATGAGACTTATGAGAGGATCTGGGCATGACGAATCAGTTGGTGACGATTCCTTCAGGGTCAGGAAGACTCCTGAAGTCAATCTAGGTGCCAAGACCCTCACTGATCTCATAGATCTGGATAACATCCAGGCTGGCAGTGAGCCCCCTCTTACCTGCAGCCTCACCAATGTTCAAGTCAGAGCTTTCCTGGACAACCCCATGCATGTCCCTGCCTGGCCCTCGCACACCCAGAGTATAGAGCGTTGTGTACAGCAAGTGAGCGAGGCCAGCAGTCACGTGTACAGCCAGGAGAGGAGGGAAGGCTACATCCGAGCTCAGGTGGTCAGCAGGGAGGTGATGAGTAGAAACAGAAGCAAGAAAGACATGTTCTCTATGGTGTGCAGCAACACCGGGTCGTAGTAGTAAAACCGGTTTTTGTATTTGATGATTTTGTTTTCTAAAGGAATATTAAATTTAATAAATGTGTCAAGATCATTCGTTTCACTATTCTGGATCATTTTCATCCTAATAAATTAACCTGATACATTTACTTTACTTTAAATAAGCTATTTAGTGGTGTTGGTAAAAGGGTGGGAATACTGAATTTTCATAAGATTTCAAGTTAAAATTTACCTAGCAAAAAATGAAAACTTTTCAAATCTGAAGATATCACATGATTCTGCACATAGAACTACATCATTAATACCATGGGCCGATTTTTCAAACTCAAAAAAAAAAATTCGCCTCGTATGACACACCCTAATGGGGTAGTGGTCATGGGGTGGTAAGTAAGCATGGATGGATGGCCATGGGATGGTAAGTAAGCATGGGGGGGGGTGGCCATGGGAGATACGTGAGAATGGAGGGGTGGCCAAGAGGGGTAAATAAGCATGGAGAGTGGCCAGAAGAGGCACATAAGCATGGAGGGGTGGCCAAGAGGGAGGACGTAAGCATGGAGGGGTGACCAAGAGGGAGTACGTTAAGTTGGAGGCTTACCTAGAATGCTCGTGTTTTTGGTCGACTAGGGTCACTTGGGTCAAAGCCAATTTAATAAACTTTAAACTTTTGCTCTTCACAGTCAAATTGGTCTCGAGCTTTTAAATATTTTCCTAAATGACTTTCGTGGTCTCCGCCAAGAACCGTCATAGAGCAGTTCTTTTATTTACTCGTGTTATGAGTGTCCGCCATAAGTTTCTGTTCTTGGTATGAAATGCGTTGGTTCGGATGGTGTCTCTTTAGCTCGAGCAGTTTCGCTCATTACTCGCCCACACTGACTGATTCTTCATTAAAGTATTAACTTTGTTTATTATATTGTGTATTTGTTGTGTTGTGTTTGAGAGTATTATATTTGATTGTTGTAGGTTAGATAAATGGAACTAATGTCAATAGGTAATTTAGATAAGTTTACGTTTTGGCCAATCAGGATATAATACGTCAGTATTTGGCGGTAGAGAGGTGACGTCGGTGACCTACTGGTACACTCCAATCAGTCTAGGCACAGCTGTCGTAAGTTAACTAGTATACCCTTTTTCTGGTGTTTTGAGAGTTTGTGTTTTATGCTCATATTTTTTAGTGCCCTAGTTCCTCACAAGGAACTAGGTAGGGTAGTAAGCCTTCATTGTCAATATATTGATATAAAGACGCGCGAAAGAGACGTAACCGATGGAAAGAAAATGCCACACGAGACCTCGGAAGGAAAACATCATCTCCGACATAGACAATATGTCTCCAGCAATCCACCCCGTGGCAGAACCACCCACCTTCGCAATTCCGACTGTGATGAAGTACAAGATTCCCAAAGAAACTGAATTCAGCCATGCATACGAGGTAGTGGAACTAGAATACAAGATCAAGTTCTGTGTGAAGCCAAATCTAGTAGGAGACCTGATACTCTCCTCCCTAAGACCACAACACAGCCAAGATCCTTAGCGAGGTTTACCAACCTCAACGGGAAGACGATCAAGGATAATACCATTAGATCCCGAGGAGAAAACAACCAGAATGGTCCAACTACGATATCCTCTGGAACTACCTGTAGTAATCACAAAACATCCGAAAGTGACCAAGGCAGAGCGTTGTGTTACGAGTCAGGACAAAGCACAGACGAGGCAAGTTCTAGTGGACATTGAGTCAGATATCAGACAAGAAAAAGAACTTGCCATCCGAGAGATCACTCAAAACCGTGAAACCTCAAGCCCCTTGCAACAGATCACGAGGAACAGAAAAACAAGCACAGACCGTCAACAAACACACTATCACAGGCAAGAGCGATAGCACCTTAAACAGAGCAGAAAAAAAAACTCCCGAGATACCTCCAAAAACAAGAGGAATTCCACCACCCGCTCCCCCCTTGGAGCAAGTGCCCGAGAAACAGCCACCACTGACGAGGAGAGCGACTCAACCATGAACGCAACTACAGCACCAGCCACGAGGAGATAATGATAGAATAGCCCCACCTCATCATCATCTCAAGATTACACAGTGGAATGTACAAGGCCTGACCAACGAACGGCATACTGTACAAGCAGCAGCCATAGCTAAAAATATTGATGTCTTCCTTCTGCAAAAAACCCTGATGTAAAAAGATAAACAATTCCTTTTACCTGGATACCAAAAGTACTCTGTATCAAAAGGGCCCAACTCCCATGGCAGCATGATTCTCGTCAGGGCGACCATCCCCAGTTCAGAAGTAGAACCAGTTCACTGTGGAGATGGAGTAGAGGCACAAGCTGTTCCGATACACCTGGCAAATGAGTCTTGTAGTATACAAAATCTATTAACCGCCACTCAAACGACTTGAAGCCGGTGAACTACTGACAAGCAACACAGGAACTTGTTCTCATTGCTGGGGACTTCAATACCCATCATCCAACGATCAATCCGATCACAGCAATAAACCAGGATGGTCACCATCTAGTGGAACTGCTGACAGATGTTCCAGAAATAACTCTCATTAATACTAGGGAACCAACACACATACTGGGAGGAACACTGGACCTCGCATTCATATCCACTGAGCTCGTTCCAGTAGCTCAGTGGGAGGTATATGATGAACTGACCAGTGACCACTTTGCAACGACAACAACTTTGAGAATGGAGCTACTCCCTCCTCCCCTACGTCCGCCACCCAGATGGAATACCAAGAAAGCAAATTGGAAATTATATCAAGATGAACTTCAAAAATGGTATTCGAACTGTGAACCAGCAAAAGACATTGACCAACTAAACCAGGATCTTACTGATGACATACAACACGCAGCAGAGGAAGCAATACCAAAATCAAACTCTACAAATAGACGCCACAAAGACGACTGATTCTACAATGACGAGGTCAGAGAACAGAATCACAGAATCAACACATTCAGAAGACATCTCCGACAGTGCCCTTCCCCTGGGGGAGTGAAACTCTTGAGAGCTGCCGTCCAACATGCTCGTCAAATTACTTAGAAAATTAGGGAAGACAAATGGCTTGAGTGGTGTGCAGCCTTTAATGCACACACCAGCCTGAGTGATTCTGGATAAAACTCAGGATAGCAACAGGAAAACTGCCCAGAGCTCCAGCCCATCCCCAGCCACTACAGGAAGCAAATCGCTTAGCAGAGCACTTTGCAGAACGTTCGTCATCAGCTCTACTACGTCCTGAAATAAGACTTCACCTACAGTAAGTACAACTGGAGAGAGAAGAAATGGACAGACATGGAATTGAGCAAACTGACACTACAGACTATCTGTTTACCATAGAAGAAATCAGAAGGACCAGAAAAACGAGCCAAGACACCGCCCCTGGCAGCGATGGTATACTATAACCTATTCATTGCTCAGCAATGCAGGACTTGCTGGTGAACTTGCTCTTCTAACAGTTATCACCGCATCATGGTCAGCAGGCAAACTCCCGTCAGCTTGGAAAAGGACAAACATTGTTCCCAAACCCAATGATCCCCAGAATTTCAGACCAATATCACTAACAGCATGCATCGGCAAAACCGCCGAAAGGATCATCCTTACACGACTCCTCTGGAAAACTGGACCACTTCACCACAATATCTTTGGATTCACCAAAGGTGTCAGCACTGCACACAGTTTGGCCACTCTCCTGGGATCGATTGGTCAAAATAAGGCAATCGTAGTATTCCTTCATCTAGAAAAAGCATTTGAGCTAGCAAATGCACAGGCCATTGTAACCATTCTGGCCCGGAAAGGCGTCAAGGGATGCCTACTAGCTTGGATTGCCGACTATCTCCAAAACAGAACAACAAGAGTTACTTGTCAAGGACAAGTCTCAGATCACCAAAGACTGGAAAATGGCACACCACAAGGAGGAGTTCTTAGTCCAGCTCTCTTCAACATCCTCATGGAAAACTTTTGTCGGCTCCCTTTTCAAGAGGGTACCAAACTGCTATGCTATGCTGATGACTTAGCACTCATAGTAAAAGGCAGAAACCACATCAGCAAAGTCCAAAGAGCACTAGACCTCATCAGTGAAGAATGTATGAGTCTTGGACTCAAGATATTAATCCCAAAATCGAAAGTCATGATAATTGGACACAATTAGCCGGTGACACAACTACAAATGCAAGGTATTGCCCTACAATGTGTCGATGTATACAAATACCTGGGCATCTGGATTGACAAAGGCCTCAAATATGACAGAGATACACTATCTAAGAGATTGAATGGGCAAGAGAGTCAACATGACAGGATCCTAAGAACGCTATGTATACACTCCATTCGATCATTAACAGACTATGCGACACCGGCTCTGAACACACTGTTTGGGTGCCAGTGGGAGAAATTGGAGGTTGTTCAGAATAACGCTATGAGTCATTGTCAAGGCACCAATGTGGAAAAAAAATTTTAAACTTACACATGGAGACAGGTCTCATCTCTCCAAACCAGGACGGAACGATTAACAGCGTGCTTTGCAATAAAACTGATTTCCAGGGCTCGGGAAAGTGACATCAAGAATGGACACTTAAGAGCACTGAACCTTAACAGAGATGCCTTTAACAAGAAAACATGGCTATTTTGCGCAGCTGATGCTGTAAATCGACTGGAATTGAAAGGCACAATCTTCAGTAAAGGACCTGATACAATGAGTCCAGACTACAGCACCCCAGCACCGTGGGAGTCCCCGCCAGCAGTCTTCAAAATTCTACAACCTTGGTACAAGAAAGGCCGACTCTAGCCCACATGAGCTCCGACAGGTAGCAGAAAGAAACATGAAGGCTCTAACACCACCTAATAGTACAGTGTATTACACAGACGGTTCCTTAGAGCCCACCAGTACGAAGGCAGGAGCAGCCTTCACCATAGAAGGAGGGGTATCACGTCCCTTTGGAGAACCTCAGATGGATGCTCCACTTTGCAAATTGAGCTAGCTGCCATACTTGGAGCCATAAGACACGCTTCCATAAACAGTCAACAAGGCGTTGTAATACACATTAACTCACGATGTGCTATTGAAGCACTACACTGCAGAGACCCCTAGAGATAACATTTATCTCATAACATCCGTTGTTGGTTTACTGCAAGGGTTAGGATAACAAGACCAGCAAGTTATCATTAACTGGGTGCCCAGTCATATCGGAATCCCAGGGAATGAACAAGCTGAAACTGCTGCCAAGGCTGCGTTAGGACAGCGAAACATTGAGATGAATATCCTGCCCAGTCAGGAGCAAATAAAGAAGATCACAATTACACCAACTGCCCAGTGGAAAATAGATAAACATAGAAGATTAACACCAGTATCACGATCGGCCAGGTGGTACTATCTGGTCACGAATTATGATACCACCACTCATGAAGGATATAACAAGAAGGGAAGAAGCTATCTTCCACCGACTGAGACTGGGATACCCATGCATATGGGAAATCATAGTACAAGTACCAGCAGAGCAGAGCATGTGCAAGACCTGCGACAGCGGAGCAGAAAATTTACTGCAGCACTGCCTCATAGAGTGCCCTAGAACACAATTAGCGAGGAGAATCATACAACCCCCTATCACAGCAGAGAAGGTTGCCAAAGGGCTAACCACCAACCACTCTCAAGAAATTCTACAGTTTCTTACCGAGCATCCACCCACATGCTAGTGGAGGAGATGTACAGTTAACTAAAAAGATGTTGGTGTTTTACCCCAGCAGTGGGTCGACCAGCATTTTAGCTTAAGGTCCGCGTAGGTAATATTCTTACAAATCCTTAAAAAATAAAAATAAATAAAAGAAAATAAATAAATAAATAAATTAGGAGTTGGCATTTGACTGAGATTTGTTTTGCTTGATATTTATTTTGTGTGATCTTGTTGGACCTTCAGTCCTTACGCAGCCACTTCCAAACGTCTTGTCGTATTATTATTGTTATTTATTTTATTTTATGTACATATGTGGTGGTGGGAATATGTTAATAAATGTTCATATTTTATTGTCTTGTTTAGGTTTTGACCTGTTAACTTGACCTTTGTTGGGAGAACTTAGGATTAAGAATATAATAATAAATACTGTTATATTTGAAAGACTTCAGTGCTTTGTGTTTATGTAACGATCTACCCTAGGGTCGTAACATAAATAAAGGGGGGTCTGACCAGGGGGACTAGGGGTAATTTGTCAAGTTACAGGTTGGAAACTAAACACCATCATTATATGGCATTGCTGTGTAATGTATTATGACTGTGACTGATATTAATCTAGTGTTCTCTTGCTTTGCTACTGTGATTTTTTATGTGTAACCTAGTGACGTGTCATTTGATTTGGTCAGTCATCATGTTTTCCCAGGAAAGATTCGTAATGATCCCTCACTAGACTCTTTGCCCCGATCAGTTACGTAAAACAGACTGGATTAGCATTGCTAGCTATTACAAAATTAACGTTCAAACGGGTCAGCGTAAGTCAGGAAAACAAAATGCTGTGCTTACAGAGTTGGTGCGAGAAGTAATTATTTCGGAAGAAGCCCTTCATTTACGTCTAGTTGACACTGCAACTAGTCTGGACACTGGGAATAGTTTAGAATTACGTAAGCTGGAGATGCAAAATAAGGAGAGAGCACATGAGTTAGCCATGAAAGAAAATGAGTAAAGGTTGTATGAGGAAAAGAGAGCACATGAGTTAGCCATGGAGGAGGAAAAGCGAAAAACCCTTGAGGTGCAAGGTAGAGTAAGAGTAGCAAGGCCTAGCAACAATGACAGTGTTCGGGACCGTGATTAGTCAGTGTTTGACATCACTAAACATTTGCGACTAGTACCTCAGTTTGACGAGGATGACCCAGAAGAATTTTTCCAGCAGTTCGAGAAGGTAGCTAAATCGTTCAACTGGCCTGAAACATCATGAGTGGCAATGATTCAGACTGTATTTAAAGGTGCAGCTAGGTCAGTCTTTTTGTCTTTATCGGCTGAAAAACGTGAAAGTTATGAGGAGGTTAAAGAGTCTATTTTGGAGGTTTATGAGTTGATTCCGGAACACTACAGAGTGAAATTTAGGAATGAAAGAAAACTAGTCAGTCATATATTGAATTTATGTACCGTCTTTGTAAGGTGTTTGGAAGATGGATAAAAAGTAGTGGGGAAAGTTCCTACGAAGAGTTGATTGAGTTGATCATTTTAGAGCATTTTAAGAGAGACATTAAATTATATTTGGACGAGAGAGGTTACAGAAGTGCAACGAGCAGCAGCTCTGGCAGACAATTATGCGTTGATTCATAAGAATTTTAGGTTTCAAAGTCCTGTAACTAGGAACAAGGGTGGTGAGCAGAATAAGTTTGGGGATGTGCCGCGGGCCTGTAACCTCATAGAACACCAGGTGACCCTTCTACCAGAGACGACCCCTATTAAGCAAG
Organism: Homarus gammarus; assembly: GCA_958450375.1. NCBI lineage: Eukaryota > Metazoa > Arthropoda > Malacostraca > Decapoda > Nephropidae > Homarus > Homarus gammarus. The sequence goes on from CAUDMG010003604.1 coordinate 160,618, forward strand.
CACCCTTTAGGACCAGCCCTGCCAAGAGGAAGATTCTGAGGGAAGAAGTAGACTATTTTCTTCACGAACTCATCGAACCAAGCGACAGTGACTGGGCGTCACCATGCGTGCTGGTATCAAAACCCGACGGCTCCTTCCGCATGTGTACAGACTACAGACGGGTAAATGATGTGACCAGGGCTGACTCATACCCTCTTCCTCGCATAGACGACATCGTTGACAACATCGGGCAGGCAAAGTTCGTCACAATGCTCGACCTGATGAAGGGGTACTATCAAGTGAGGCTGACGGAGGAATCCAAAATAATTACTGCCTTCGTCACTCTTGATGGGCTTTGGCTGTACAAAGTCCTCTCCTTTGGGCTTCGCAGTGCCCCTGGGACATTCCAGAGAGCTATGAATGTGGTGAAATCTAGGTTTTCTGTTGTCTGTGCTTACTTGGATGACCTGCTAGTGACAGCAGTTACTTGGGAGGAACATACGGAGCGACTTCGTGCACTTTTCACCCAAATTTCGGCTAAAAGTGAGTTTGGCCATGCAACCCTCACCTACCTTGGCCATGTGGTGGGCCAAGGGAGGGTGGCTTCAGTCAACGCAAAGATAGAGGCTCTACACGAAGAACGGGAAGCTGAAGATGAGGTTCGAGGCTCATCTTCAGCTTCCCGTTCTTCGTTTTCTTCCTTTTCTGTTTCTGTCCATTTCCCTTCATCATCATCGTCTCCCTCCGCATCCTCCACAGGTCGTGGACTCTCATTTTCACCCTGATTTCAGAGATAGTGGGGACAGTGGCCTTCCTATACACATCCAGTACCTTCTCAGTCACCTTGTTGGTGGCATCCATATAATCAAAAGCATTTGTTCTTCTCCTTAACCTCTCGTTTTCTGCTTCATAAGCCAGGGCACTTCCAACTTCCTTGTTCAGAGGCAACTTGTTAGATGGCAGAGGCATCCGAACCCCGAACACCTTATCGTTACCCTGGCGCAGCTGAGTGTTGCTAATCTTAGGACGACCCATCTTGGTGGCGGCCCTTTGAACTAACTGCAAAACAACACAGAAAAAACAACTTTCAGCACTTCAATATCACCACCTATTGAACAATATTTTATTCAAAAGTACGGACTGAGATTTTGTCCTTAACTGTCCAAGTCAAGCTACTTGGGCTGAATTCGTTGATCAGTCCTGGGACGAATATTACCAACGGCGTGAATAGATTCCGTGAAATAAATTCAGGGCATTCCCGTCCAGGGAGCCTCAACAAACTCTGTAAATATTGCCATTGGCCTGCCATTGGCACATATACGGAGTTGGTAATGTTCCATGAGCGGGAATGTCCTGAATTCATTCCACGGAATCTATCCACGCCGTTGGTAATATTGGGCCCTGGTTTTCGAAATATACGTATGTGGTGACTTGCAGCAAAAATATCGGCATAATTTGTAGCGCATTGAGTTGTAAAACAATAGCATATTATGAACCAGTGTACACAGTAGTCGAATAATCCAATTCAATAACTTGATTTTAACAGGTTGTGCCACATTGCCAGTCCCTTTATTATTTACAGTTTTTCCGCGTTTTTCATGCCAAACCCAAAAGTATCCACAAACCTTCTAATGCAATGATGTAAAAAAACTCAAACATATTCGGAATTAGCGTGGCCGATAGACAAATAATCCAACCCAAGCAATTAGATTTTGAAAACTTTTGCAAAACTGTCACTCCCTACTCTACAGCGACCCCCCCACTTCCTGCAGATCGAAAAGTTCTGCGTAGGTTCCTCGGTATGGCAGGATTCTACCAAAGATTTTGTAAGAACTTTACACAAGTGTCGGCTCCTTTGACAGACTTAGTCAGCCCAAAAAGAAGGTATTTGTGAACAAAGGCATGTCGGGTTGCATTTGAAACCCTTAAAAACCTGTTAACCTCAAGTCCAGTGTTAAAAGTGCCAGATTTTGACAAGCCTTTTGTGATTTAAGCTGATGCCTGTGATGTGGGTGTGTGTGCTGTGTTGCTACAGTTTGAAAAAGGTATACTACACCCACTTTGATTCCACAGTGTGAAACTAAAACCACATCAGCGTGATTATGCCACGCTAGAAAAGAAGGCTTTGAGGCTTTTTTTGGCTTTAGAAAAGTTTGCAGTGTACTGCATGTTGAGGGTTCTCTATATACCATAGTGGTATACACAGATCATAATCCTTTACAATTTGTACAGAGGGTGATGTTTAAACGTTTTCTCCTTTTGTTCATAAACTTTTTAGATCGGGGTGGGGGGGGGGGGGGGATGAGTGTCCGCCATAAGTTTCTGTTCTTGGTATGAAATACGTTGGTTCGGATGGTGTCTCTTTAGCTCGAGCAGTTTCGCTCATTACTCGCCCACACTGACTGATTCTTCATTAAAGTATTAACTTTGTTTATTACATTGTGTATTTATTGTATTGTGTTTGATTGTATTATATTTGATTGTAGTAGGTTTGTATAAAGGTTAGATAAGTGTAACTAATGCCAATAAGTAATTTAGATAAAGTTTACGTTTTGGCCAATCAGGATATAATACGTCAGTATTTGGCGGTAGAGAGGTGACGTCGGTGACCTACTGGTACACTCAAGTAAGTCTAGGCAAAGCTGTTTTAAGTTAAGTAGTATATCCTTTCTCTGATGTTTTGGGAGTTGGCTTTTGACTATGGGATTTGTTTTGCTTGATATTGATTTTGTGTGATCTTGTTGGACCTTCAGTTCTTACGCAGCCACTTCCGAACATCTTGTCGTATTATTATTATTGTTATTTATTTTATTTTATGTACATATGTGGTGGTGGGATTAAGTTAATGAATGTTCGTATTTTATTGACTTGTTTAGGTTTTGACCGCCCTTTGTTGGGAGAACTTGGGATTAAGAATATAATAATAAATACGGATATATTTGAAAGACTTGGTGATTTGTGTTCATGTAACGATCTACCCTAGGGTCGTAACAGCTCGTGTGATTATTAATTTTTATAAACTAAATATAAGTAACACATCTTACATTATACTTACTAATATCATAGGTGAATATAGATTTAGCATAAGAACTATTAAATATAATTTTTTGGCATATTTAAAGTATTCATTTGTCATATTTTGATCGAAGATGAAATGTACAGATGGGAGTGACATGTTGTCGAGTATTTCTGTGCTCGTGATTTTATGAATATCGATTATTCCTATTTTGTATGAGTGAACCAAGAGATAGAGAATCTTAAAGAGGGAAACATTATGTGAAAGTTTCTGTGTGGACAAATAATTATTTAAAGAATATTACTGGACAAAGGAAGGCTATAGGTAGGAGAATCAATCGCAGTGACGTTTACCTCCGAGATTATTATAAAGTATTGGTCAGTAGGGTTAAGACCGAGATAAGAAAAGCAAAGAGGAATAATGAACTGAAGGTAGCAAGGGAGGCGAAGTCAAACCCCAAAGGATTCTTTCAAATTTATCAAACTAAAGCATGAAACAAGATTAGGCCAATTCAGTCAGATACTGGCGAACTAGCTGATAACGACGGAGAAATGAGCAATAATCTGAATAGATATTTTTCATCAGTTTTTACAACCGAAAATTTAAACCTGATATCCGAGACACCGACTATCTACAGAGATAGTGAAGAAAATAGCAGTGACTAGTAATGATGTTAGTAAACAAATAAATAAACTAAAACCTAATAAGTCTCCAGGTCCCAACAAGATATTTTCCAGAGTATTAAAGGGAATATAAAGAAGAATTTAGTATACCCTTAACAAACTTGTTTTACATATCATTAAAAATGGGTGTAGTACCAGAATCCTGGAGAATAGTGAATGCGATACGATTTTCAAGAAGGGGGTTAGATCCCAATCCTCGGAACTACCGTCCAGTTAGTTTAACATCAATTATTGTAGGCAAATTAATGGAAGCAATAATTTCAAACTCAATTCGAAATTACCTCGAGAAACACAAATTGATGAATGATTCCCAACAAGGCTTCACAAGTGGGCGCTTATTTTTGGCAATCTTTTATCATTCCTTTCAACTATTTTCGAATCAGTGGATGACGGACACGATTATGATGTGGTTTACCTCGACTTTAGTAAAGCCTTCGACAGGGTCCTCCATGAAAAACTAATACGTAAAGTGGAGGCTCATTAAATTGGAGATGTTCTAAACTGGATGAGTTGAGGTTATAGGACAAGAAACGGAGAAACAGCATAAATGGCACAAAATCCGATTGGGGTAACGTCACTAGTCGAGTACCCCAAGGCTCAGTCCTTGGATCATTATTATTTATCATATACATAAATGACATAGAAATAGGCAAAGACAGCAACATAAGTAAATTTGCTGACGACACAAAAATGGGGCGTGTAATTAAACCTGACAAGGACTCTGCAAAACTGCAGAAAGATCTAAAAAAAAAAAAATTGCGTGGTCTGAAAAATGGCAGATGAAATTTTGTGGGAAAAATCTAATATACTTAGCCTAATAGATGTAAACAAAGAAACCAGATATCAGATGAACAATGTTGTGAAGAGAAATCCGACTGTGAGAAAGATTTAGGGGTAATGACAAGTAGGAATCTTAAACCAAGACAACAATGGGTATTTGCTCGAAACAAGGCTATCAAAGTACAATGGAGTGTTAGTTACAAGACTAGCGTGGTTATTCTAAGACTATATCTTGCACATGTGAAACCTCACTGAATTATACAGTTCAGTTTTAGACACTGTACTACAGAATGGACATCGAGTCCCTAGTAAGCATACAGAGGAGGCTGACAAGACTAATCTCGGGTATTAGAAACCTTAAGTTTAGATAAAGATTAAAACATCTGAATTTGCACTCCCTCGAGGGACGTAGCAATAGGGGCGTTATAATCGAGGTGTATAAATGGAAGTCTGGGTTAAACAAAGGTGATATCCCAAAGGCACTTGAACTATCCAACCAGGAGCGAACTTGTAGGACTGGTTTTAAATTAGACAAATTTAGATTTAGGCGAGATAGGTAAACACTGGTTTAGAAATAGAGTAGTGGAAGAGTGGAACAAGTTACCAAACATCATCATTAATTTGAACCCACTGGATAGCTTCAAATATAGGTTGGGTGGATATATGAGCGATAAAGTTTGGGTGCAAACAGGACTGCATAGTGGGCCATTAAATAGGCCCACTGCAGTTTCCACCATTTTTACCTTCTAATGTTTTTATACCAAACACACTAGAATAACCTATTATAGTAGTTCCTTTTTTCCTCACACAGCCAAACTATGGAATGCTTTGCCTTCTTCTGTGTTTCCATCCTCTTACATTCTATCTCGCTTCAAAAAGCTGGTTTTCTGGCATCTTTGTGGTGTCGATTAATATACTATTTTCTCCTCATTTTTTTTTTCATTCCCAGGCCCTATTGTGGGTTGATGACCTGTGCCAGGGTGAGCACATTAAAAAGGAAAAAATAATCTGTTATTAACACTTTTTGGGTACTGTTGATAAGGAGAAATATCTTGTCACCGAAGACGGCACAACAAGTGAGAAAAGCAAACTGAGATTTTGGAATTATAAAGCTTTTCTTCGAATACAAAGATAGGAAAATGCTCCTTAAACCGTACAAATCTCGTGTACATTTGGTAAAAAAAAATATCTTTACAATTCCCATGTGAAACAAAATGACACAACTAACAAAAGTTCTTGATAGTTACTACTTACTTGTACTACTTTGCTGTCACTCGGAATCGAGTATGACGATCATCCAGCAATGAAACAATGATATGAGTTATTAAGGATGTCACCTAGGTTGGTGAGTTCTGAGGTGACTCAAGAGGCCGATCAGGGACCGGCAGACTCGATCACAGAAGTTGCACATGGTGGGGGCTACATCTAGTGCGGGAGGGGCGGCGGCAGCATCTTTTCAGCTTGGCACTTGTCTGCATCGTTATGCAGTTGGGCTAACTCGAAAGTATTGCCGCCTTCTTTTGTGGAGTAATCGTCTCCCAGGTTTATCTTATGACAATCTTTAAACCTTTTCAGTTGCCTTCCAGCGTTAAGTTTACTACTCGTTAGGTGACTGTAAAGTAGCTACTTTGACAGTCTACTGTTGTCCATGCAGGTAAAATGGCCAGTACAGCATAGTTGTTCATGGATAATGGTAGCCTCGATGCGTCTACAGTTGGTATCACCAAGAATACTGGCATTTGTTCTTTTGTCTTCCCAGTGAACTCAGAGGATGGAATGTAGACTATGTTGGTGAAAGTTTTCAAGTGCATTGAGGTGCCTCCTATATGTGACCCAAGTCTTGTTGCCATATAGCAGGGTGGGGAGAATCACTGCTCAGTATACATGTAACTTTGTAGATAATTTCAGCTCCCTACAGCTGAAGATACGGTTTCGGAGTCTGCTAAAGGCTTGAGATGCACATCTGATCCGATGCTGAATCTCTTCATCGATGTCCGCGGTGGTGGACAGGTGGGAGTCGAGATACCGGAAGTGGGTAACATAAGAGAGTGCAGGACCGTTAAGCTGGATGGATGGTGGAGGTGTGGCTGAACCAGGGGCAGGCTGAAAGAGAATCTGAGATTTACGTACATTCACCACAAGGCCGAAGTGTGCCTATGTAGGTGTTCAGGATCTCCTGTAGACGTTCAGTGTGAGTGACAAGGGTGAGGTCGTCTGCCTACTGAAGCTAGGTAATGGAAGCTGCCAACACCTTTGTTCCTGCTTGGAATCTTCGTATATTGAAAAGACCCTTCTATGCGATGCACCACCCCCCCCCCCCCGGCTAAATTGACGCTGGCACGAGTAAGGAAGGCAGCCAAGAAAATGGGAAAGAGAGATGGTGCCAGTACACGCCCTTGTTTAACCCCCATTTGGATGGGGAGGAAATCAGACTGGGTGCCATTGTGCAGGACACTGCCGTTCATGCCATCATGGAGTTGCCTCACAATGGTGACGAATTTTGGTGGGCAGCCAAAACGGCTGAGGGTCCGCCAGAGGGCTTCCTTGTTGACCGAGTCGAAGGCCTTGGGTAGGTCGATGGAAGTCATGTACAAATCATGACACTGTTCTCTGCACTTTTCCTGAATCTGACTGGCAGCAAAGATCATGTCAGCCACATTGAGATTCTAGGAGGAAGTTTTCAGCTTCAGGAAGAAGTCTGTTTAGTAGGACTTGGGTGATAATCTTGCCACCTATGGACAGCAGCAAGATCTCGCGGTCTCCCTTGTTCTTATAAATATTGATGATGAGGGTTGTTCTGCCAGTTAGTTAAAGCACCTCGTTTATCACCGACGAGTACATTGATTGCCTGGTCATTTTCATCACACCACTCCTGGTATATTCTTTAGATCTGGCCGAGGGTCTCTCTGCAGGTTTTTTGTCATGACAGTGTCGAGAATATCCCATTCGGCACTGGGATTCAGATTGTATGTTGTTGGGTTGTTTATCAGCCCATGTTCGAGCTGCTCTCTGAAAGCTTGTGCTATCCCTGGATCCTCCAGATGCTTATTGTTAAAACCTCTTCCATAGGCTTGCTGCCTTCGCCGTTTTGGGGCGACGTGAAGTGAGAACTTGGCTCTGACAACCGACGATCAGTGGAGCAATGGTCTGAGCCACACATGGGACGGGAAATGAGGACATCTCGGATATCTCTTTCTCGGACAATGATAGTCAATGAGATGCCAGAGTTTGGATCTTTGGTGTTGCCACCAACCTTTGAACTTGTCAGCCTGCCTAAAGAAGGTATTGGTGATAGTGAGATTGTGTGCAGCAAGCTTGCTGAGGAGGAGCAGGCTATTGGGGTTAGACTTGCCTAGTCCATTTTTCCCCATGGTTCCCTGCCAAATGTGAGCATCTCTGCCAACTCTGGCATTGAAGTCACCAGAGAGCACAACCTTATCTTCTCTGGGGATAGAGGTTAGCACTCTGTCAAGGTCGGCATAAAAGGCCTCCTTGATGTCATCCTTTGCCTCCAGTGTTGGGGCATATGCACTGATGAAAAAGGCATGGCATGAGTGATTAAATGGGGCTTGGAGAGTCATGAAGTGCTTGTTGATCCCAAAAGGCATTTCAGATAGCCTGTGTAGGATAAGTTGGCGGATGGCAAAGCCAGCTCCATAAATGAGTTTTCTTTCCGCACCAGGCTTACCCTTCCAGAAGAAGGTATAACCAGACCCCCGCTCTGTGAGTTGACCCTCGTCTGGCAGCCGGGACTCACGAATGACTGCTATGTTGATGTTTTACTTAGCCAGCTCTTTTGTCACAAGGGCGGCTATTCTTTCAGGATCCTCATTTGTGTCAGTATCCAGTATCCAGAAGGGTCCTGACATTCCATGCAGCGACCATAAGAGGTTGTATAGTTTCTTTTTGTTTGGATCTGTGATCTTAATTGTGTTTTCGACCGCATAAGGATGACCTTACAGGGTACGTTTGTCCAGTCAGGTTGTTTTTTTTTAGGCAGGCTATGCTTAGGGCACCTTTTCTAGTCCCCTCCCCATGTGGGGTGAGCAGAGTGGCTCCTCGAAAGGGCTGCTCAGTCGCACAGACCGGACTGGATTGCACTGCTGCCTAGATCCCAGTGCATAAACGACCATCTTATCTGTGCCGCCCATGTGCAGAGTTTATTGTGACTAGAGACCCCCGGCAGTCATCTCTGCCTGTCGACATTGTCACTCGTCCATCCCCATGGGACTTTTAGAGATATAGGGGTTTTGATGATGATGATGATGATGATGAGGTATGAGCTGGTTGATGGCTGGGCGTGAGTTGATTTATGTGGTGAGACAGGAGTACAGACTGTATTAGTGCAAGTGTTGCAATGATTGGGGAGAGGGAGAGTTGCAATGGACTGCCGATAGCCCAGTTTGTTGGGTTTCGCCTTACTAACCTGTCAATCAAGCATTGCATTCGTCCGCCGATGTAGTCGTTTGGGTCTTCTTGGAGCTCTGTAAGCATGTCGGGGTTTACTCCCGTAGCCTTATACCTACCAAGGTTAATCCACAAGGCAGTAGGGCAATGGGTTGTAGGCACCAGGTTGTGTCCACATGCCAGTGGGCCTAAGCGCCGTCCTTCTGGGGCCCACTGCTACACCGAGATCCCCTGCTGGATATAAATGGATATAAATGGATATAAATTCACTAGAGTCGGTACAGCGAAGAATGACAAAAATGATTCCGGGACTTAGAAACCTTCCATATCAGGATAGGTTAAAGAAACTTAACTTGCATTCCCTAGAAAGACGAAGAGTGCGGGGAGATATGATAGAAGTATTTAAGTGGGTGAAAGGAATCAATAAAGGGGATATGGATAAAGTTCTTATAATATCCGAGCAGGATAGGACTCGGAGCAACGGATTCAAGTTGGATAAGGCTAGGTTTAGGAGGGAGATAGGAAGAAACTGGTTCACAAATAGGGTGGTGGACGAGTGGAACAAGCTTAGCAACTTTGTAGTAAGTGCAGGAACTCTGGAAAGTTTCAAAAGGAGGCTAGATAGATTCATGGATGATAGAGAGTGGTAGTAACTCTCGACAGGAGCTGTCATGCACAGGCCAACCGGCCTATTGCAGACTCCTTATTTTCTTATGTTCTTCTTCTTCTTATGGTCTAGCCTGGGCACATGAGGCACCCAGTTACCGTGTTGCCACGAGGAGGCATGGAGGAGTCTTGATGGTGAAGAGGCTGTGTACTGGCACAGGAAGACTTATGCAAGTTACTTCCCTGTTTGCCACGAGGGCTAGCCAGTGGCAGTATCTGAAAGCAAGAGAGTGTAAGCAGTGCTTGCACCTTAACACTAACATAATGCTTCCACACTAGATGCATTTCACCACCCTGTGTGCGAACACACACACAAACACTTCTTGATAATAGGCCCATGAGGAATACTGTTATTCATCAATTATATTATAATGAACTAATTTTATATCTTGAATGAAATACCCTGTAACTAAATTGGGTCCTGCATAATAGGTACGAAATATCTCGGAATTTCGACAAGCGAAACAACAGGATTGTTCAGTTTTAAATTCCTCGGTCCTCTACTGAAAGATTTTTTTTTCTTTTTACAGTACATCTCAATAGAGGCATGGAACCCCTCTTCCAGAAATACCAAGCATCCTTAGAAAACTGTCATGGGAACATGTTTATTATTGGTATTTATATCTATATATCTGTATTATCTGTGAGCCAGGCCTTCTCCCTATTCAGACTATGGGTATTTTCCTATGTTATTGCATCATACCACTTGGCCCACTGTGCTTGGGGCCACATGCTGAGTTTGCCAAGGCGTGGTCAGATTTCATCATCCACCGGATGTTAAGGGTGTAATCCTTGTCCCTAATTCATGAGTGTGGCCACTTGAGTTGCCAGGTAGCCATTTTCTGTTTTGCCCATTTGTTGCTGCTTGTGTACTGAATGTTATAATATTTATTTTAGCTTATATTTAATTACCAATTGCACTCCCATAAATAGTCCTGCCTTGTCCTATTAAAAGTCTTGCCTCAACCTTACCTTGTAGTATATATAAGCTAGGTAAATTAAATAACGTTCATCTGGCATGTACAGATGGGCGGAGCTTACCGAGTAGCCTGGGTCAGAAACTTGGAGGTTCCTCTGTCTTACATAAGAACATAAGAAAGTGGGATACTGCAGGAGGCCGACTGGCCCATACAGGGCAGATCCCTTTCACACCCATCCCAGCACTTCCATGTGCCTGTCCAACTTCGTCTTGAAGCTTCCTAGCGTCCCCGTTCCTACTATAGCACTCGGTAGCCAATTCCACATATCCACAACTCTATTACCAAACCAGTGCTTGCCTATATCCTTTCTGAATCGGAATTTATCTAATTTAAAGCCATTTGTTCTAGTTATTTCGTTATTACTGAGCTTCAGAACATCTTCCATTTTACCCTTGTTAATCCCACTCACCCACTTGTACACCTCTATCATACCTCCCCTAACTCTACGCCTCTCTAATGAATGCAAGCCTAAGCTTTTCAGTCTTTCTTCATATGGAAGGTTTCTAATATTATGGATCATTTTTGTCATTCTTCTTTGTACTCTCTCCAAAGAATCTATGTCCATTCTATAATAAGGACACCAGAACTGAACCGCACAATCCATGTGTGGCCTCACTAATGCTAGGTAAAGTTTCAAGATAACGTCAGCAGTTCTGTTACTCACAGACCTAGATATGAACCCAAGAATCCTGTTTGCCTTGTTGCGAACGCTAATACATTGTTTTCTAGGTTTCAAGTCGTTGCTAACAAATGCACCTAGATCTTTTTCACAAACTGAGTTTTCTATTTCCATGTTACCTAGTTTATACTTTACGTTTGTATTCGTCTTCCCTATCTGTAGTACCTTGCATTTATCAGTATTAAAATTCATTTGCCAGTCTACTGACCACTCATGTAAGGTATCTAGATCTCTTTGAAGGCGTTCAAAGTCACTGTCTGAATTTATCACTCTCCCCATTTTGGTATCTTCTGCAAATTTACTAATCCTACTAGTTATGCCTAAATCCAGATCATTAATGAATATAACAAACAGCAGAGGGCCCAATACAGATCCCTGGGGAACTCCGCTTTTGACCGCACCCCAGTTTGACTTTAATCCATTTATGCTGACTCTTTGTTTCCTACCAGTTAACCATGACCTAATCCATTTTAATACTGATCCACCTATTCCATGTGCTTCTTCCTTCCTTATCAATCTCTCATGAGGGACTCTATCGAATGCTTTACTGAAATCTAAATAAATTATATCATATGACTTATCATTATCTACCGCTTCATATACTTCTGAGAAAAAGCTAAGCAAATTTGTGAGACAAGAACGTCCCTGGGTGAACCCGTGCTGAGAAGAATGAAATAAGTTGAATGTTTCAAGGTGGCTTCTGATTTTTGTAGCAATAATTGACTCTAGCAACTTGCCTATGATTGACGTGAGACTACTGGAACGGTAATTTGATGCAATTGATTTATCACCCTTTTTGAAAATCGGAACTACATTTGCAAGTTTCCAAGCTTCTGGCACTAGGCCCGATTCTAATGACTTATTAAATAAAACTGCTAATGGATTACTCAACTCATCTCTACATTCTTTTAATATTCTAGCATATACCTCGTCTGGACCAGGCGATTTATGAGGCTTCAGTTTGTTAATTACTTTAAGCACATCGTTACTTGTAATATTGATATTCATCAACATATTTTCTATACTGTCGTTATATACCTTATGAACTTCTGGAAACTGTGCTAGGTTTTCATTTGTGAATACGGAGCGAAAATGACTATTTAACGTACTACACATTTCTAACTCATCATCAGTCATTTCTCCTGTCGTAGTTTTAAGGGGACCTATTGTATCTCTAACCTTTGATTTATACAGTTGATAAAAGGCTTTGGGGTTATTTTTCGATTCGTTTGCTACCTTGATTTCATAATTTCTCTTTGCTTTCCTAATTTCTGTTTTTACCTGTCTTGTTAGGTTCTGATAGTAACCAAGTAAGTGATTTTCGCCTTTCTTAACTTTTCTATATACTCCTTTCTTTTTCCCTAGAAGATCTAAGAGTCTATTATTCATCCATTTTGGTTGGTTCCGTATCGATCTGAATTTTCTTTTAGGGATGTGTTTATTTTGAGCATTATTGATTGTCGCAATAAATTGTTCATAAGTAGCTGCTAAATTAAATTCGGGGTTATCCCGTCCTAAGTTGACAGTTTCCGGGGGGTGTGGGGGGGATTAATCTTTTGACCATAGGGTCATCCCTTAGGTCTCTCCTTAAGCTACCATAATTTGCCTTCCTAAAATCCGGGATCAAGGCCGAATTTTCCTTCTTCCTGCCATCCCATATTATGTTAAAATATATGGCTTTATGATCACTGTTTCCTAGTTCGTCTCCAATCCCAACATCTTTTACTAGATTTTCACTATTACTGAGAACTAAGTCGAGGATATTATTTCCTCTAGTGGGCGAGTTTATGAATTGATATAAAAAACTATCTTGTACTACTTCTAGAAAATCTTCAGATTCATTATCGCTAAGTTGATTTTTCCAATCTATGCCTGAAAAGTTGAAATCGCCTAGAATACATACATTGTTTCTATCAGATGCCTTCTTTATTTCCTCCCATAGCAATTTACCATCGTTCCTACTCAAATTAGGTGGTCTATATATAACACCAATGACTACGGACTCATTGCCCTCTCCAATCTCTACCCAAATACTTTCATTGTCGCTATTTGTTTTAATGTTTGATTTATTGCAGCTTTTTAATGACACCCTGATATACACTGCTACACCGCCCCCTCTCCTTCCTACTCTGTCAAATTTAAATAGGTTATATCCTGGAATATGAAATTCTGCTAAAAAATGTTTGCTGTTTGAATTTATCCATGTTTCCGTTATTGCAATTATATCTATGTTCTCTTTACTAACAATGGCCCTGAGCTGGTCCATTTTGTTACACAGGCTTCTACTATTAGTATAATAAACACTCAATATATTTCTTCCGTTTCTATCTGTTTTACATTTATTACTTTGATGTTTGTTATTATGACTAACTATATTTTCAGCATTATCTACTTCTGTTTCACTGCTGTTATTTTCACATGGTATTTTCCTCTCTTTACCATTGATGGGATTTGGACATATTGAAACCCCACCTTTACTACCCTGCAAAAAACTGTATGTTTGTACCTAGCATATGTTTTGTGTAATAAATGTTTGTAATTGGGGAAAGACTTTATGCTCATCCTGTACTTCTTGACACGGATGGTGGTACACTTACGGAACGGTCTTCAAAATAGCCCTAGACAAAATAATCAAGAACAATGGAGTGAACCTACACAGGCCACTGGCCTACTACTCCCTTCGGCATGGCCACCTCTAGTGGGTGACCATTAGGTAAAATAAAGTAAATAAGGAAATGTGATCATGTGCGCAATGGTAGCATAGTCGGCTCACATCCGAAAGATCCCCGGTTCGATTCCTGGGCAGGGTGAGAAATTAGGCAGGTCTCTTTACACCCGTTGCCTCTGTTCACCTAGCAGTGAGTAGGAACCTGGTTGTAAGACGGCTGTTGTGGGTCGCATCCTGGGAATGGTGTAATGCAATAATATCCGAGGAACAACTCTCAAGGTTTGGGACTTGTGTGCCCGAGATATGGGTGTAAACCCGACAACCAGAGACAAAGCAAACTTGAATTTCACTCAATTTTTTTTGTCGTTAGTCAGTGTTTGAGTCATGTATAATATAGTGAGACCTGAAGACCTTTCTGTAGGTTATGTATCTAAGCTACTCTGCCGAGTAGCAACCTTGTATATAAGCTACTGTGCCGAGTAGCATCTATGTATATAATTACGTGGCAACACTGCACGTGTTATGTGGCAACATTGCCCCGAGGCTGCCATATGGCAAGGCAATCTCAGTCTGACTTCGTGGGCCGTGCATTGCACACGCAAGTCACCACTTGTATTTCTCCTATCCGAATAAACGGACTTCAGTGTTACCCGGTGTTTCCCTACCCATCACTGCATTCTTCAGGGAACACTTGGAACCTTCATGGCGCTGTGAGTAGGATGTGTGGACTTACAAGTGTGTGAGCAATAGACAGTTAGCCGACGATGTGCGACTGCCAGCGATGTGCGCGTCGACTCATAGTGTGTTGTGTTGTGTTGCGTTGTGTTTCGCAGCAACATGCAGTGTTGCACTGTCACAGTGCGTTCTAGTGACGGTGGCAGTGTTAGTGTCAGTGCATCAGTGTGTCTAGAGCTGAGAGTTGAGCATTGGCCTGTTTTTTTTGGTACCCACGGAGCACGCAGATGTACTCCCTTCTCGTGCGACATCCGGGGAGGCACTAAAGTTCTCACCCCCGCGGCGGCTCTAGCCACCGGCATTAAGGCCACCACGAAGTGCATCTGCTGTCTCAGACACACACACACACACACGCATGCACGCACTCACTCACGGACAGAACAGTGGACTCTATGCGTTATTTCTGCACTGTTTATGTCATATATATGTGGTTCGAGCCGATGAGGCGCCACTTTATATACTAAACAGCTCAGTTTCAAGCATAGTAAGATGGGCGGTAAGAAGGGACCGCTCCTCATCCTTCACCTACAGTGACGGACATTGCAACAATTCTGAGGTGGATGGATCACAGAGACGAGCGACGCCGAGAGATGGAACTTCAGAGGGAGGAGACACGAAGAGAGGAGGAAAAGTCGCGTTTTGATGTACTATTGGCGACCCTGGCGCTAACCCACCCTCCCTCACTCGCAGGTTTCACGCACCAAGGCGCCAATTTCCTCCCTTCTCCACCACACTAGCGTCCTCCAGGTACTCTTCCTACTCCAACAGCTCCCAAGGCATCTGTTCAACCCCCACCCGCCCTCTCACCAGACGTCACGTTTCAGCTTTTTCGTGAGTGGAGGCGGAGTTGGACAGATTACTCCACGATGGTGGACCTTGACAGCATGCCTCCAAACAAACAGCTCATCCAACTGAGGATGTGTTTGTAGCTGGAGACCCAGAGAGTTTTGGAGCACACGTTGCAAGTGCCTCCCGATTCTACCTCTTCGGTGACGGATATGCTCGACCTTTTGCAGGAGCACGTTAAAGGTCGGGATAACGAGGCTTTGCGTCGCCACGCCTTCACCAGCTGCAAGCAGGTAGAGAATGAATCCTTTGACGACTTTTTTGTACGCTTGAAGAGTTTGTCACAGGAGATCGACGTCTGCAAGGCACACAGCCAGGAATGTGAGAAAGCCTGGATCAAGCACGGGATCTTGACAGGTGTCAGGCACGAAGAGTTGGTGCAGCGACTCATTCCCCTGGACGCTTCCTCCACACTCCAGGTGGTAGTGACTGAATGTTGGTCATACGAGGCCACCAAGTCCGCCACCTCTGCTTTACGGGCCCCACCTGCTGTGAGAGCTATCTCACAATACAAGAAGGGCAAGAAGGCGGCCAACAACGTGAAGGCTGCCGCACGTTCTTCCACGCCTCCGCCTAGTGCTTCCTGTGGTAGCTGTGGAAAGCAGCATGGCCCCAAGACATGCCCGGCCGCCGACGCACTGTGTCGTGGATGTGACCGTAAGGGCCACTGGTCTAACACAGACAGGTGCCCTGCACGAGGCCGCAAGTGTCAGGCCTGCGGTCGCTATGGACACTACGACAAGTGCTGCCGCCAACCCAAGCCCAAAAGCCCGAGACGAGGAGGAAAGCAGCGCACTTCCCTCGGGGTGGTTCGCACGCAGCCCCCTTCAGATGGCCCACGCAGCCCCAAGCAGCAGCTGAGTCACATCAGAAGGGTGGACTCGACCACACGCCCCAGGGCTACCCCTTCCCCTACCATCCAAGTCGCCGTCACACACGGTGATGTGTCGGGTCACATCGAGGTGATACCGGACACCGGCGCTGATACTACGGTGATTGGGTTGAAGCACCTCCAGAAACTGGGCCTCACCAAACGCGGCCTGGGACCACCGCCGCAGCTGCAGTACTACAATGCGGACGGTTCCAGCGACAGGTCGTGTCACGGATGGATCGACGTGCAGCCTACTCTCGCTACACCCTTGTTGTCGTGGGAGCACTCCAAGGAGTTAAGCGTGGTGCCCAGAATCTTTCCTGAGCAGATTCCAGCTGCTTGATACACCGCCAGCAGGGTGCATGAATCAACGAGCGACGCGCCTGGCGCTGCCGCACAGAGCTGCCCAGAACCCGCGTCCACTCCCACCCACACACGACGCTCCCCTGCCCAGATCCTGTATGGTCACCCTCTCCGCTCTTGCGTTCCTGCACACGCCAAGGCCTTTGCGAAGGAGTGGCAGACCAGAGCCGAGAGCTGCAACCGCCACGCCGCTTCACGTGCCCAGGACGCCAAGGCTCGGTATGACGGCCGTGCCCGCCCTTTTCACCCACTGGAAATTGGTGCCCTTGTCCGCGTCCAGGACCCGACGACGACACGTTGGGACAAGGTGGGCATAGTGATGGGCGTCGGCCGATCGCGGGACTACAAGGTCAGGATGTCGAGCGGCCGTGTCTGGTGGAGGAACCGCCGCTTCCTCCGGCCAGTCCCACCCCTTGCTGCTGGCCCCCTGACCGAGGACGAGTCCCCTACACCTCACGAGGATCCGCCCCACAGTGCACCTCGACGCTCGGAGCGACTTAGGACTAAGAAGTCCGCTCAAGACAAAGACTATGAGCGTGAGGGGGGAGGGAGATGTAGGTTATGTATCTAAGCTACTGTGCCGAGTAGCAACCTTGTATATAAGCTACTGTGCCGAGTAGCATCTATGTATATAATTACGTGGCAACACTGCACGTGTTATGTGGCAACATTGCCCCGAGGCTGCCATATGGCAAGGCAGTCTCAGTCTGACTTCGTGGGCCGTGCATGGCACACACAAGTCACCACTTGTATTTCTCCTATCCGAATAAACGGACTTCAGTGTTACCTGGTGTTTCCCTACCCATCACTGCATTCTTCAGGGAACACTTGGAACCTTCACTTTCATATTCTGCTATATAACCTGTCCTGTCCATCTCTTCTTTCTCAGTCTTGTGTCTTTACCTCATCTCCCATCTCTTCCATTTTGATCTCATTTAATCCACTCTTCCGCTCTCCTGCTCTCAGCCTCAACGATTTACTCCTCTGAAACACCTGATTTCCACATCAATATGTAATAGCACTTTATAGACATTCCTTTATACAGTCTCCTAGTACAGTATATTCTATACTCAGACTCTTCCCATTAGTTAATAATTTCAAGGCTCTAATTGTTCTTTCTTTCATCACTTCATTGTTAACTAAGTGTTTATACATCTATCATTTTTAACATTGTTCCCAAATACCAGAAGGCACTCCCAGAAGGGTAACATGACACCAAGACTTCTTCCTTTTCCAATATTGTTATTTTTTCTCCACCATTTGTCTCCAATAGACTTTTGCAAATAACATCGAAATATACTGTACTACCAGGCTTATTTAGTTCTCCCTCAGACTCGGCAAACAGTAGAGCATCACTTATCTTCTACAATGATCGTGACTACTTCCCCTGTGGTACTATGACTTAGTGTCAATACAGTCACCCATTCACGCTCCCATCTTAGGTCACCAAGATAATCGTACAGTCCACTTATTCCAAACAGCTCACTCATAACCTCCATCATAAGAACTCTTGACAGCACTTCCCACAGGACCTTCCTCTTTATCATAAGTATCGTATATAAATGCAACTTTTGTCTCCATTTAAAAGGTTATCTTTACCAGTTGGATAAGTAAATATATTTAATCACCACACACTTTCCCTGCCCTAAAATCTCCGTTAGTTATTAGTAATTCTGAGTTCTTCCTACATATACAGTAGGGTGTGTCATACGGAGGCGAATTTTTTTTTTTTTTTGAGTTTGAAAAATCGGCCCATGGTATTAATGATGTAGTTCTATGTGCAGAATCATGTGATATCTTCAGATTTGAAAAGTTTTCATTTTTTGCTAGGTAAATTTTAACTTGAAATCTTATGAAAATTCAGTATCCCCACCCTTTTACCAACACCACTAAAAAGCTTATTTTTAGTAAAGTAAATGTATCAGGTTAATTTATTAGGATGAAAATGATCCAGAATAGTGAAACGAATGATCTTGACACATTTATTAAATTTAATATTCCTTTAGAAAACAAAATCATCAAATACAAAAACCGGTTTTACTACTACGACCCGGTGTTGCTGCACACCATAGAGAACATGTCTTTCTTGCTTCTGTTTCTACTCATCACCTCCCTGCTGACCACCTGAGCTCGGATGTAGCCTTCCCTCCTCTCCTGGCTGTACACGTGACTGCTGGCCTCGCTCATTTGCTGTACACAACGCTCTATACTCTGGGTGTGCGAGGGCCAGGCAGAGACATGCATGGGGTTGTCCAAGAAAGCTCTGACTTGAACATTGGTGAGGCTGCAGGTAAGAGGGGGCTCACTGCCAGACTGGATGTTATCCAGATCTATGAGATCAGTGAGGGTCTTGGCACCTAGATTGACTTCAGGAGTCTTCCTGACCCTGAAGGAATCGTCACCAACTGATTCGTCATGCCCAGATCCTCTCATAAGTCTCATATCCAAGATCTTTTTGACTGCCACTCTTCTCTCCTCCTCATCCTTACTGCAGAGCATTGTCTGCAGAACTGCCTCGGGATGAGCATACCAGGAAGATCTCCTCACAGTCTGTTCCACAATCTGAACAACCTTCCTTGGCTGACTCCTCAGGAGCTCAAGCTGGAAGAGACATGCCTCGGACCTTCGGAGAACGATGACTTGACCTTGGTGTTGAACCAATTTGGCAAGTAGACACTCACGATGAATTGGACAATAAGTCTCAGGTTGTGAAGCTGGTTCCCTTTCAGTTTATGATGAGCGACCCAAATTCTGCAGAACCTGAGAGCCGTTGTGAGCCACCTAGAATGTGAGACTGGACCTATCTGCAGGTAAGCAAGTCTATCAGGCATGACCCCAGTTTTGATGGCACTGCAAATCATGTAACCATAGTACTGGTCAGTACTCAAGTCGTCAATGACAGTATGTGCAAGCTCAACGAGTGGAGGGCCAACTGTGATTTTTTCAAAGCTCGGATTTATTTCTAACTCAGTGGCAGAGTCCAGCATCTTGCTAAGAGGACCAGACCATCTGTTAACATAAGAACATAAGAATGGAGGAAACTGCAGCGGGCCTATTGGCCCATACTGGGCAGTCCCGTTTACACCCAACCCCTATTGCTCATATGAGCATCAATCCTGTGTTTGAAGCTATTCAGCGTATTCGAGTTAATGATGATATTTGGTAACTTGTTCCATTCATCCACTACTCTGTTCCCAAACCAGTGTTTACCTATTTCACGCCTAAATCTAAATTTCTCTAATTTAAAACCATTGTTACGAGTTCGCTCCTGGTTGGATAATTTGAGTACCTTTGTAATGTCCCCTTTGTTTAGCCCTGCCTTCCACTTATACACCTCTATCAGGTCGCCCCTCGCTCTACGTCTCTCAAGGGAGTGCAAATTAAGATGCTTTAACCTGTCTCTATACTCAAAGTTCCTAATGCCCGGGATTAGTCTTGTCATTCTCCTCTGAATTCTTTCCAAGGATTCTATATCCATTCTGTAATACGGTGACCAGAACTGAACTGCGTAATCCAAGTGTGGTCTCACAAGAGCAAGATACAGTTTTAGGATGACCTCGCTAGTCTTGTAACTAACACTCCTTTGTATGAACCCAAGTACTTTATTAGCCTTGTTACGAGCAAAAACACATTGTTTACTTGGCTTAAGGTTCCTACTTATCATTACTCCTAAATCTCTCTCGCAGTCGGATTTCTCTATGGCATCGTTGCTCATCTGGTATCTGGTTTCCCTGTTTACATCTCCTATATTGAGTACTTTACATTTGTCTACGTTGAATTTCATCTGCCATTTTTCTGACCATTCGAAAAATTTGTTTAGATCTTCCTGTAGTTTTGCCGAGTCCTCGTCAGATTTGATAACACGTTAGGGGGCAGTGAAATTTTGCTCAAAGCTGCACTCTTCAGGCATTGTTCCTTATACATATCTAAGACTCCATGCCAAATTTGAAGCTGATATATCGAGGTTTAGTCTGCCGCATTTTCTACTGAAATTTTTAAATTTACCTACAGTACTAGCCAAAGAGCCGCTGTGGCGGTGCAATGTTCTGTTCAGTGTTTATCAACTTTTTTTTCATATCTCTTATTTCATTTAAGTTGTCTTGTTGCAGATGAGTATGGTGCTATGTTTATATTGATTATCAGCCTCATTTTGTCCCTGATCGAAGGGCTCTGACAGACACCAGTTCACAGAACCGGACAAGACTCCCTACACTGGCTGCCGATTGTGACCGATACTTGATTAGTGATTATGCTGGAGCTGCCATTGCTACTGCCACCTTAACTAACTATGGCATTATCACAAACGATGACAAGAGTCAGGTTATTGGACCACATAAGCTGCGGGATGCGAGACAAAAATACCGATTTAAGAGGCAAGAAATTGAGATGGCTAGTTTAGATAATTTGACGTCACTCTATTTTGATGGTAAGAAGACCGCCACTCGTGTGATGATAAAGAATGAGAAGACCGAGAAATGGAGTTCGAGGATGATGGTGAAAGATCATTATGTCATCATGGTTGAGCCTGGCAATGAATATCTCACACATGTGACTCCCAAGACTGGACACGGAAAGCAGATTGCCAAAACTATTCACGAGTTTCTGGTGGAGAAAAATCTAACCCAGCAGCCCATTGTGTGTGTTGGTTGTGATGGAACCAATGTAAATGTAGGATCAGAAAATGGAGTCATTCATCATCTTGAAATGCTACTTGGTCACCCGCTCCATTATTTCATATGTCAGCTTCACGGAAATGAGCTGCCTTTCCGCGCAGTTTTTTATCACTATGATGGTAAACCAAGTGGTCCTGAGCATTGGCGTGGTCCCATTGGAAAGCAGATCAAGGAGTCTTTGTCTGAGCTTCCAGTTGTCGCCTTCCAGCCAGTCAGTTTCCCTGATTTCCCTGTGTTTAATGATGAAGTGGAGAAAGATCTGTCCTGGGATCAGAAATACCTGTATAGGATTTGTAAAGGAGTTATCACAGGTGTTGTTGAAGATGACTTGGCTGCTATTGAGCCAGGTCCTCCCTGTGTGTCAAGGTGGAACACCTTATGGAGTAGAATCCTCAGGCTGTATGTAGCAACATCAAGACCCAGCCATGAGTTGAAAAGAATTGTCATTACAATAATAAAGTTCAGTGCTCCAATGTGGTTTTACATCAAGATACACCCTTAAGTAACACACGGCTCAAGGAACGTATTCCAGTCCCTGCTATATATGAAACACCTGAATAGTGAGGAGGAGATGATAGTGAAGAAGGCTGTCCAGAGAAATGCATACTTCGCCCACACAGATCAACTTCTTCTTGGTATGTGTGCAGATGAGGACATGACTGTTAGAGAAAAAGCTGTCTCAATGATAAGAAAAATTAGAGAGGAGAATCAGCAAAAGGAAGAATGCACTGGCAGATCTGAAGAGGAGGAGGAAGATTCTGATGCTGCTGTTGACGAGAATTTGTTAAACTATACTGATGAGGAGGGTAAAGATGGAGATGGGAATGAGGATGTGCCTCCTGTAGTCAACATGAGAAAGGTGGTGACTCCGAAACTAAAGTGGCAATCAAAAAACTATCATTCCATGATTAACTGGAGGAATGAACTCAAGACTGAGCCTCCTTACAGTGCTTCTCTGTCAAAACTACAGGTTAATGACATTCTTGAGACACCATTAGTGGTGCCCAAGTGGCCAAACAGCACTCAGGCGGTCGAGAGAAGCATAAAAGTGATGACTGAAGCTTGCACTGAAGTGACGGGATACGAATCGAGAGATGGATATATAAGGCAAAGATTATTGTCTAGGAAAATGATGCCAAGGTTCCGCACAAAAAAGAATTTCAATATGAACTTGTAATGATTTTCTATACGGTGTACCTGTAAAATAACATGTGAATTAAATCGATGTCACCCATGTAAAATTTATCATTATCCTGGAAAACATTAAATGACACCTAATTTTTGGTATACACTAAAAGTTGACAAAAAGTCGTTCGCGATGCGGCAGGGTAAGTATGCATGAAATGGCATGAAATTTTGCACAGGTGTTTGTTACAGCCATACAAACGATGCCTGAAAAGTGCAGCCTGCAACTCAAATAAAAGTGTGTTTTCCCTGCCCCCTATAACACGTCCTATTTTAGTGTCATCAGCAAATTTACTTATGTTGCTGTCTATGCCGATATCTATGTCGTTTATGTATATAATAAACAATAAAGGTCCAAGTACTGAGCCTTGGGGAACTCCACTTGTGACGTTGCTCCAATGGGACTTAGTGCCGTTAATGCTCACTCGCTGTTTCCTGTCCTGTAACCACGCCCTAATCCATTTAAGGATGTCACCTTCGATGCCATGAGCTTCTACCTTTCTAATTAGTCTATCGTGGGGGACTCTGTCGAAGGCTTTACTAAAGTCGAGATATACCACATCATAATTGTGCCCCTCGTCCACCGATTCGAAAACTGATGAAAAGAATGTTAATAGATTAGTTAGGCAAGAACGTCCGCTTGTGAAGCCATGCTGGGAATCATTGATCAATCGGTGCTTCTCCAGGTGATTTCGAATAGAGTTTGAAATGATTGCTTCCAGTAATTTGCCTACTATTGATGTTAAACTGATTGGGCGGTAGTTAGAGGATAGTGATCTATCCCCCTTCTTGAAAATCGGTATTACATTCGCTATCCTCCAGGATTCTGGTACTACACCTGTTTTTAAGGACATGTTAAACAACTTTGCTAAGGGCATACTAAGCTCTTCCTTACATTCCTTTAATACTCTAGCAAATATCTCATCGGGACCAGGTGACTTATTAGGCTTTAATTTGTCTATTTGCTTACTAACATCGTTACTAGTCACTACTATCTCACTTAATTTGTTTTCTTCACTATCTCTGAATAGAGTCGGTGCCTCGGGTATCATGTTTAAATTTTCAGTGGTGAAAACTGTTGAAAAATATTTATTCAAATTATTGCTCATTTCTCCATCGTTATCAGTGAGCTCGCCGGAGTCTGACCGTATTGGTCCAATCTTTTCTCGTGTTTTAGTTTGATACATTTGGTAGAATCCTTTGGGGTTTGTCTTCGCCTCCCTTGCTATCCTTACCTCATTATTCCTCTTTGCTTTCCTTATCTCGGTTTTAACCCTACTCGCCAATACCCTATAATAGTCCCGGAGGTGAATTTCGCCACGATTTATCCTTCTACCTATAGCCTTCCTTTGGCCAATGATGTTCTTTAAATAATTATTTATCCATTTAGGGTCATTGTTGTCTGATCTGAGTTTTTTGTATGGTATGTTCAGCCTTTGTGCATTAAGTAACTCACTATTTAAATTGTCGTGGAACTCGGCAATCTCAGATCTCGTTATCAGGTCGGTGTCATCTGTCAGGTTCACGGCCAAGCGCGACACCTCCCTCTCTCAGCTGCCTCTTTAAACTGTCAAAGTTCGCCCTTCTCAAATCTGGTACTTTAGTTGAATTTTCCTTACGTCTGCCCTGAAAATCTAACTGGAATCGAATTTCTTTGTGATCGCTGTTTGCAAGTTCGTTCCCTACCTCGACATTGCTAATGAGGTTTTCTCTGTTCGACAGAACTAAATCAAGTATATTATTACCCCGTGTGGGTTCGGTTATATGTTGACTTAGGAAACAGTCCTGGATCGTCTCGAGAAAATCCTCTGATTCTGAGTTGCCCATAAGGTAAGTCCAATCTATTTGGCCAAGGTTAAAGTCGCCTACTATACAGACTTTGTTGTGTATGGAAGCCCTGCGCATTTCATCCCAGATAAGTCGCTCATTGACGCTATCAAGATTGGGGGGTCTATATATTACTCCTGTGATTAATTTTTCCCGACCGTCGCTTAATTCTATCCAAATTGTTTCTGTATTCCTCTCAGTTTTTATTTCCTTATTTATTTCACACTTCAGATTATCCCTAACATAGAATGCTACTCCACCTCCTTTCCTGGTCTGTCTATCGGTATGGAACAGTTTGTAACCCGCAATTTGGTATTCGACTGGTAATTCACGTGTGTCTAGGTTGATCCATGTTTCAGTGAATGCAATTATATCGATTTCTTCGGTACATACCAAGGCCCTAATATCATCCATTTTGTTTCTCATACTTCTACTGTTCGCGTAGTATACATTTAAGTTAGTCGTGTTCTGAGTCCTCCCCTTACCGCGTTTAGTTTTAAACTCCCTGTCTAATTTAGTTTTGTCATCATTCCTAACACTATTTCCCTGTAATCTTTCGCCTTGTTTACCCGCTCCCACTGCAGTCTCCTCCACCCCCGTGCCCATATGTTCTCTTAGCAGTTTAAAGACTTCGATATCTTTTGAACTGCCCCCTCTAGAGCCCCAGCCAGGGTTGCTACTCCATCCCTAGATAGGTGCACCCCATCCCTAGCATAAAGGTCCCTTCTGCCATAGAAGTTGTCCCAGTTGTCAATGAATGGGACTGATATTGACTTGCAATATCTGTCAAGACGGTCGTTGACACCAACTGCCCTTGACAACCATTCACTGCCAACTCTTCTTCTAGGCAGGACACCGCATATGATAGGGATTCCTCCCTTAGTCCTAATACGATCTATGGCTGCCTTGAACTTATCAAGAAGTTCCTCGCTCCTACACCGGCCAATATCATTGCCTCCTGCACTGAGGCAGATAATGGGTTTGTTCCCATTACCAGACAAGGTATTGTCCATCCTGTCAATTATATCCCCCACCCCAGCCCCTGGCAAACACACCCTCATCCTATTTTTGTTTTTACCACAAAAGGCCCTGTCCATGTACCTTACCTGTGAGTCACCAACAATTAAAGTTTTTATACCTTCCTTGTCATCCCTGCCCCTGACTGTACTAACTTCCAATTCGTCTATCAAGGGACTGAACCGGTTGGTACACTTAGCTGTTGTTGTCGTTGTTGTCGTACCCTTCGTGTGCTTCTTCACCACCAGCTTGGTCCTCCCACTACTCACAATTTTTCACTCGCTTGATTTTTCGTCAGACACTGGCTTTACTCGTCCAGCCTCTCCTTTTAACTTCGCCAGCTCTTTCCTTAATTTCAGGTTCTCCAACGTGGCCCTCTCAATTTCTAACTTGGCCCTCGCCAATTCTTCAATGGACCACCCAAGTTTGGTCAACAAACTCTCATACCCAAGACCGCACATAGCACTGGCCATATCTGATAATTATCCCTCCGGAGCTAACCCTGCCGTGACCTTTCCCCTAGTGAGGTCAGAACACAACTGAGTGAGGTCAGAACACAACTGGGTGAGGTCAGAACACAACTGTGTGAGGTCAGAACACAACTGCGAGGTCAGAACACAACTGAGTCTTGCCATCCAGCTCCTGGATCAGATGTCTGAGTGGCAACTCGTTGGTGTGGAGGTCACAAACAATCCAGACCAGCTTCCTCCCAATCTTCCGCTCTATCCACTGTATGACCCCCCCCTTGCCACCCTGTGTTCGTGTTGGTGCTGTCCCTTCCAATGGCCTGCAGGGTCTGGTCTACGTTCCTCTCTCTGAGCCAGTTCACAATGTTATCTGCCACTATCTCAGCTGGTTTCCTGATGTCATCTTTCTCTGGAGTGAAATGCCACAAATACTTCCCTCCTGGTTCACTGCAGCAGGAGTAGTGTTCCTCCTTTACCATGGCAGGGAACAACTTGTCAGAATCTCCAACTTTCATGAACACTTTAGTGTCATCCCTTCTCCCATCAAAGAACAAACAATTGATTCCATTTTCTCTTATCCCCTTATCAAACTCCTCTTCTAGGTTACTGACAAGTTTCTCCTGAGCTCTCCTTACTTTGTTATGATCTATCACCAGGTGAACATCATCAGGTGTTATCAAACCACCGTCAATCCAGGCAGCTGTTGCTATCTCTGCAGTTTCTCTGAGACCAGTGTGGTGTCACATGCTGGCCAGAGCTATGCTCGGGATATCTTTCCTATTTCGAATCTTATGCCTGGAAGGTTTGGGATCATTATTTTCTGGGTTAGGGACAAAGTCACCATTCTCCTGGTCAGCACTCGGATCAGCCATGGGGAAGTCATTAAACTCTGAATCAGCTTGACTCCAATCATCGGCCTTTTTTACCTCACCCTGGGCCTTCTCAAGTCTCTTTTCCTCGGCAACTCTTCTCCTCTTCTGTCTCTCTGTGGCAGCCTCCTGTCTCTTGGACTCCGGAATATCTTGGCTAGAAATCATGAGAGCCCCTATACTGCCAGTCTTCTCTCTCTGTGCTTTGACAAATGCCAGTTCGATCACAGGAATCTTCAGTTCACGCTTGCAAATACAGGAGATGTGGGCCTCGGATTTACAGTCACGATCGCATCCAAACTCAGGACAGAGAACAATTGGGCACTTGCAAGTAATTATGTCAATAACTGGTCCAGTTGCTTGGCAAAGCTGTCCTTAACTGCAAGTTTTCCTCTCCCAAGAGAGATATCTCTTGCCTTTTCCCAACTGGCTAGCAGTCTCTCACTAATCTTCTTCTGACTTGTTATGACTGGAGGCTTGAACTGAGCGTTAGCCAGAGTGTACTGTGCCAAGACAGCTTTGGTCATATCACTGGCAATGTCTTTGTTTGTGTAAGTTCTTTGGTTCTTTTCACTGATTTGCCTGATTAAAACACCGTATCTCATAGCATCTCTCAATGTAGGCAACTCCGACTTCAGGAGCTCTCTCCCAGACCCAAGATAGTCACTGAGATGGCTGGATTTTTGGTTCCTCGTCCTGACACAAGCAGCCATCGCAAATATTATCAACTTATAAATGCATCAGAATCTGAAACAGAAAAAAATATTGTTAGTTGGGTTGTTAAAGAATGAAGTCAGAAAGCAATGTTCACTATTTAATTGTAATGCACTAATGCAGCTGTACGTAGATTTTCGATAAATTTCACGCTAAAATTTACCTAGCAAAAGGTTGCAAAATATTGAAACTGAAATTATTTTCTGTTTATATACACTAAAATCTACCAAAAAAGTGATGGGCCATTAGTTTTAGCTGATCTTCCCTCCTATGACACACCCTAATATACAGTGTATTTACTTACCACACTTAGAGGGAAAATTCCCTTGTCTTTATAACAGGCAATAAGAAAAGCCATCTCCCTCTCTTCTGTTTTTTTTTTTTTTTTTATGTGATCGTAAACATTTTCCATTCATTAGATTATGATTTCTTTCCACATTTAATCATATCACTTATTGCACCCTTTGTTTTTGGCAATCCATTTCTTAAATGGTTTATCACCTGTTATACACTCACTCGAAAAAATATTTTTCCGGAAGGGTCCGATGAAATTAAAATTGCACACCGCTACACCTGTTATCTCGGTAGGGTTGTCCAAATCCTTCGTCTATCGTCTATTTTTCTTGTGGCTTCCACGCTCATCAGATATCTCTCTTACTACTTTTCATAATTTTTTCATAAACTCCAAATATTCCAACACGAATTTTGTTAAACACATTTACAACTTCCAATCATTCCACTCATATACTCAGTTTACTGAGGGTGGTCATCGGGTCCCAACCCACGTCTCCTGTTGAAGGGTTATAAAGCTTCCTCTCCCAGGACCTCATTTAGTCGGTTTTAACGATTCGCCAGGGTATAGGGGGGGAAGTATGCGCAACTGATTCCTAACGAATCCTTTATCATACTTTTCGGTTTCAGAGGCTATATTCAAGTTGGGGAAAAGAGGTAATTTAGAAAGAGAATAACATACCGCTATATTGATAGATCTGCTATATATGGATCTTAGGGGTTGTTACTGAAGCATCCTGGGTATTGATACATTGTTGCCAGTGCACTCACGTGGGGTGTAGACTGCTTTGATACTGTATTCACCCTTTGACACAACCCGCACCATATGCACAGGAACTACATTAATTTGAACTATAAGTAGATAATACCTGAAGTTAATGATATAAATACTTTAAGGCTATACATTTCGAGTATAGTCAAGAATGAAAAGAGAGAATTGTTACGATGCTAACCCTCATACACTACATCCAGCTTCATGTAATGTCGCCTCAACCTTTCATCTAATTCCTTCTAGCCTTCTTGTTAATTTTAATGTTTCAGTCGGAGTCGGAGTCAGGCTTCGTTGAAATCTGTTTTCCTTTCACCAAAGTTTTGCCAAATTTTGTAAATGCTACCTGAATCACCCACTCACCCACAACCACTGAAAATTATTATACACAAGAGAAAGGAATTGTATTACCGAAAAGAAAATTGATTATAATAAGTTCTCCGGAACTAGCAAAATAACATGATTTTAGCCAGAGTTAACATGCCTGTTTAAATACTGTTATGCCGAGGCATAATTTGGTATTATAATGTTTGTAAACTGGGTGCTTTGATTATGTTTCTACTCCATGCAGCAGTTATTTTGGCAAGTTTAGGGAGATTTTGTTGTATATATATATATTGATGCTTTATCTGTGTAAGAATTTTATGGAATGTTTTGCATCATTTCTATTATGATTAACTTCTTATCGTAAGCCTCGATCAAAGTAGAACGTTCTAGATCCTCCCAGGCGTCTCTGGCTGGTGAGCGGATGTTCGAGGGGTATCCAGTGAGGTATATAAACGGCAGAAAGCGGCCTAGCCCAATAACTATTGGAACTTCATATCTAACATTCAGAAGGCCAATATTCCCTACAGGGGACATCTTAAAGCTATTGAGGCAAAACAATCCAGCATACTTCATAGGAAACCTCAACGCTAAACACACAACCTTAGGACACAATAACAGAAACCCAGGAGGAAAAATCCTCCATGATCTAATTATTAGAACACGGATAAATATCACACCTCGGGCCTGACTTCGAAACTTACGTATCAGCAGGTAACTCGGGAAAACTAGACATTGTTTACTTTTAACCAATAATAGGCATCAATTTCAATTCAATTTCAATTGTTTATTCCTTGATAGAGGAAGCGGGATCCTAGTGCTGTCACTAGGTACCCCTGTACAATGACACCAGAATCATCCGGCAAGTGTGAAAAGTATATACAGTATAAATATTATAAAGGGGCTTACTAAAGCCTAAGGAAGGAAGGATATTCCTTTAACACATAATCAATATTATTTACAAAATATCTGGCCAGTATTGGGAGTATCATAGTGTCTCCGTCAGGAGGTCGTGGAGTGGTGGTCCAGCAGGCGTCACGGAAGCGTTGTGTGTGGGGACATCTTAGGAGGTAGTGAATAAGGGTGCGGCTGTCGGGTTTCTGCATAACGCACAAGAGCGTTGCTCAGGGGATGCGGGGATACCAATCTCCCAAGCAAAGTCATACCCAATGATGATACGGGCAGCAATCACGTCCCCCTTCCGCGACCCTTTCCCGTAGACGTACGAGAGGTCAGGAAGTTTACGGAGGACATCGTACCAGGTGGGCGGGGAGTCCAGGGGGATGGCTGCTTCCCGAGCTTCTCTCTGTTTGCGGCGGATTTGGGTCCTAATCTGTGAGAGTGTTCGAGGAACAACGTAGTCAGGTGTGGCCTTGTTGCAGCCAGTTTTGGCAAGGTCATCTGCTGCCTCATTCCCCAAGATACCGACATGACTAGGTATCCATAGGAATGTCACAGGACGGCCTGCATCCTGAAGTGTGGATGTTAACCCTCGTATTCGGAGGATGAGGTCCTTATTTTCCCCTGATCCAAATGCGATCCCGTCGAGAGCAGACCTGGAATCGCAGCAGACAAGCAAGGGGCAGAAACCATCTGCTTCTTCCTCAGCGAGAAGGGCAGCAAGGAGGGCTATTAGTTCAGCCTGAGTGGAGGATGCCCCGTCAGAAACTCTGAGAGACAGTTTGATAGGCTCAGGGGCATGAGGACGGGAGATGTAGACACCAGCCCCGGCCCTACCTGTAGCGGGGTCAACAGAACCATCAGTGTAGAGGACGACCCTACCTGGGGACCAGTGAGCGATCCTGGAGAGGTGGTATTTGCAGAGAATAGCAGGGTTCACCTGGGATTTCGGGAGCGGTCCACCGAGGGCAATCACTTCAGGTTGAAAATCCAGCCAGGGAGAAGGAGACGAACCAACAGCAGGGGTGACAACAATATCAGGCAGGAGGTCGTGTTCCTGAAGGGCTCGGATGAGTGACCCTCGCCACTGTCTTCTAGATGGAGGTCGGTCTCGGACAGCAGTAGTCAAGTTGGTTTGGACATAGTTGCCCCGAGGATCCCGTAGAATGGAAACGGCAGTTTTTAGGTAAAACTCCTGGACACGATCCTGTAAGGGGGAAAGACCAAGTTCGTTATATATAGGGAAGTAGAGCGTGTCCACTGAGGAGCCCCAAGGATGATACGAGCAGCTTTCCTCCTGATAACTTCGAGACGGTTGACAGCAGTCCGACTAATGTTGACGAGGGCAGGGGCGGCGTAGTCGACACAGGAACGGACAAAGGACTTGTACATGGTGAGAAGTACAGGGATGGTGGCACCAAGGGAACCCCTGCACATGGTAGAGAGGGGAGCGAGACTCCGAAAGCATATGTCTCGAAGATAGCGGACTTCAGGGATTTGACAACGTGTGCGAGTTACATACACACCCAGGTATTTTGTCTCATTAACCCAGCCCAAGGGCGTTCCTGATAAGAGAAGGGGTGGAGGTACAACACGACCGTGCCACATGGCTTTTGTTTTCGCAATTGAAAGAAGGAAACTAAGTGAATCACACTCTCTGGAGACCAGATCAAGGGCTTCCTGCATGCTGAGGTAGTCAGGGGCTTGGAGGAGGACATCGTCGGCATATCCTGAGTGGACAACTTCTGTCGGCCACGGGAGTGATGCAATGGAGTGCATGAGAGTGTTAAACAAGGTGGGACTCAGGACTCCACCTTGAGGGGTGCCGAGGTTCATTTCTTGAACAGGAGACATAGAGCCTTCAACTCGAACCCGGGCCTGACGTCCAGTGAGGTAAGAGGCGATCCATTGTAGAAGTCTCCCTTTAACCCCTAACCGCGCAAGTTCAGCTAAAATGAGGGCAGGCTGAGCCGTATCAAAGGCTCCCTTGATATCAAGGAAGACGGAGATGCGGGCAGTCTGATTGCAATAAAAGGAAGCAATGGAGTGTGCTGTGCTGCGATGTTGAATGAAACCATTGAGGGAGTTGTGGAAGCCGCCTATGGTGTGAAGAAGGCGACGATGGAGTATCCTCTCCATCATCTTGCAAACACAGGAGGTAAGACTAATGGGTCGATATTTCCCAGGATCTCCCGGCTTAGGGATGGGGATAATAGTGGCATTTTTCCAGTTGGAAGGGAGAACCCCATGTTCATAGGACATATTGTAGAGAGCAAGCAAGGGGCCGTTAGGAATATTAGTACAGGCGTTGAGGACGGAGTAGGTTATCTGATCATCCCCAGGAGAGGTGTCTTTTCTAGAGCGACGAGCACTGTCAAGCTCGAACTGTGTGATGGGATGATCAGTGGGGGCAGGGGAGGTAAGAGCAGCACGAACAACAGGCTCAGACGCATCGATGCGGGCCTGCACTGCCTCCTGCATTGGATCTGGAAGTGCCTCAGGGGAGGAATAGTAATAGGCATCACCATCTAAACGTACACCCAGTAAAAAATTATTGGGCACCCGTGTCATATTGTATCACGCTGTAAGGGTGCCGAATAATTTTTAGTGGGTGTACATGATACTTGTACACACACACACACACACACGTGTATACATGCACGATACATACATGTACACCCACAAAAAAATTATTCGGCACCCTTACAGCGTGATACAATATGACACGGGTGCCCAATAATTTTTTAGTGGGTGTACATCTAAAAGCTGGACCTACAACAACCAGTGATCATCTACCCATAATAGCAACTCTATCCACATCCCCGATACAAATTCCATCAATCCCAAGATTTTCACTCAATAGAGCAAATTGGGAAAAAATTAAATCGGGTCTTAGCAACAACGAAGCAAAACTACTACACAACAAAGACACAACAGAGATTGACAAAACACTGGACACATGGTACAATGAAGTATTAACAACAATGAAAAACAACATCCCTAAAACAACATACCATACATTACCATATGCACAATTAACACATGAAGAGAAAATGATCTAAACCAAATTCACCAATCTATATAAAAATACAAAAACGCACGGGTGGAACAATGACAACAGAATAATATACAGGAATTTAAAAGAAGGACTGAAAGTCATAAGCAAGAACAAATACAATAAAAACTGGAACAAACTGATCAATGACACACAAGCAGACTACAGAAGCCCAAAAGCATTCTGGAAAAAAATAAAAAACCTAATGGGAACTAACCCGGAAGAAAGCAGCTACATAAAGGACAAACATTGAAGAAAGGCAACAAAACCACACGATAATGAACGAATATTTAGAGAATACTGAAAAGACATATTCAGAATCAATGACGAAGACAATAGAAGCTTCTGCCAAGAAACAGAACAGGCAACTAGAACATATTTGAGCCAGAACACAGAGAAATGGAAACCCACTAGAAAAATCAACCTTAATTCATTAAATAATAATAACCCACTAACAGCTCCATTAACCAAAAATTATATTGAAAAAACAATAGCAAGCTTTAATAACAAAGCACCTGAAATAAGCCAAATTAATAAAATCGTACTACAAAACATACCTGAGTCAATGATCGAACAGCTTAAAAATATATATAATGCCTGACTTGCAGCTGGCTTCTTCCCTACCAAATTTAAAATTGCCAAAATCGGACTCATTCCGAAATCAGGCAAGAACCTTACCCAAGAAGAGAACTACAGACCTATCTCACTACTGGAAACACCCGGTAAAATATTGGACAAAATAGTCAACCACACTCAGAAATTATCTAGATCAAGAAAACAAATATAACCCGTGGCAGCACGGCTTTCGGAAAAATCGAGGAATCATCACAGCAATAGCA
The DNA here is from genome assembly GCA_958450375.1 of Homarus gammarus. NCBI lineage: Eukaryota > Metazoa > Arthropoda > Malacostraca > Decapoda > Nephropidae > Homarus > Homarus gammarus. The sequence goes on from CAUDMG010003604.1 coordinate 194,221, forward strand.
CTAATATACGAATCAATTGCAAATGCTGCAAGCAACAGAGACCAATGAAATATAATTCTAAGAGATGTATCAAAAGCATTTGATAAAGTCTTGCATGAAGGACTGAAACTGAAAATAATCAAACTGGACATGCCTCCCAATATCACCACACTACAATGCATTTTTTTTTTAGACGATAGAAAGGCAAATTAGTCATCGACAACCACTTGGGACAAAGTTTCAACTTCCACAGTGGAGTTCTCCAAGACAGTAATATATCGCCGACATTATACACTATATACACAGCAGATATGCCACAACCATAACAATCAGAATATTTAACATACGCAGATGACGTCACACATATAGTCAGGTACCCAGGAAAATCCAAACAAATGATGGCCCAGAACAGGCAGATAAATAGAGATAATAAATAACTATGAACGAAAATAGAAGATAAAAACCAATATCCCAAAACTCAAAATAATTCACATCGCAAAAACAAATCCCTACCCCATTATTGTCAATAACCAACAAATACCGTATGCTGCCAGCGGAAAAATATTAGGACTCAAGATAACCAGAAATGGAATAATCCCCCACATCAATGAAAGAATAGCAATAGCAAAATCACAACTTACAAAGCTCAGAAGATTACGCCAATTAAACACCAACACATAACTGCACCTATACAAAGCACTGATCAGACCACACTTAGAATACCCTCCGATACCTCTGAACACAATCACAAGAACAAACAAACTTAAATTTCAAGCAGTGCAAAATATAGCCCTCAGAAGAGCGGCAAAACACATACCACCATACACACAAACAGTACAAGACATACACACAGAACACAGCATAGACTCACTCAACACCAGAATACACACCCAAGCAAATGCAATATGGGAAAAAATCCATCAAGAACAGGATCCCATACTAAACCAACTAATCGAGGAAAGCAACAACACATCGCACAGATGGTGGCCTAGAAGCAGGAAAACTGATAACGAAGAACCAGAGCCTCTATATACACCATAAAAAAAGAAACAAAGATGGGTACAACTCTCCAGTCATACAAAGACCTGGAGGGACCCCACAAACAAACAAAGACCTCAAAAAGGACCACAAACACCCTCAACCAAAACTAGAAAACGAAAAAGATAGGGACCATTCCTCCAGTACCACAAGGACCTGGAGGGATCCCCCCCCCCCAACATAATATGCCCCCAGCAAACATCAAGAAGAACAACCTAGCTTAGCTTGGCTGAGACTGGCCTTCCCTAGCCGCAATAGTCCTCTAATGCAGCACTGTTGACGGAAGACAAAACCTCGTCTCTGCAAGGTGGATAGCCCACCTGCTGTCAACCTCCTATATTTCCCACTTCTGAACTTTACCTTGTACTGTACCCTTCTTTCACCCTCAGAGCCAAGGCTCTCTTCTCTCCGTATCACCAACCAACCAACCAACCAACCAAGTCAGTCAGTCGACCGTTTCTGCTCATAGTGTGAAGTACAAGCCAAGTAGGACAACTGAAGATAAATGTTGTGCAAGTATTGTGGAATTGTTGTAAGGAATATAAAAGTGAAAAGATTAAGGAATTGTACACTGGTAGTGTGCTGACTATATATTCGAAGGGAGAAGTTCATCTGTGAAGACATTACCCTGTGAACAGAGTTGTGAAGAATTAGGGATTATTAAAGAAGACAACAGTCCACAAGTGTGTTTCTGTGACCTGGTGGAAATCTGCCTGCCGGGAAATTACTAGAGACTGGCGGGACAGCCAGTGGTAATTCGACAACACTTGTGGTATATCTACTGCTTCTGTATCTACGACCTGGGCCGCTGGTAACCAGCGGTGGACGCTGAGATTAGCGGCGAAAGGAGGGTCGTAGCAATACACTGGGTCATATGGAATTAATTTCTCTCATTAGTCTTTGTTCTTATGGTCAAAGAGTATTGTCGTTCCTCTCGCTGCGTGTCTGTCTGTCTGTTTGTGTGGTGGTGTAATGTGTTAGGTAAGGTGGGAGTGTGATGTGACAGGCTGTCTGGTGGTGTGATGTGTTCGGCTGTGTGGTGGTGTAATATGTCAGGCTGTGTGGTGGTGTGATGTATTAGGCTGTGTGGTGGTGTGATGTGTAAGGCTGTGTGGTGGTGTGTTGGTGTGATGTGTCAGGCTGTGTGGTGGTGTGATGTGTTAGTTAGGCTGTGTGGCGGTATGATGTGTTAGGCTGTATGGTGGTGTGATGTGTCAGGCTGTGTGGTGGTGTGATGTGTTAGTTAGGCTGTGTGGCGGTATGATGTGTTAGGCTGTATGGTGGTGTGATGTGTAAGGCTGTGTGGTGGTGTGATGTGTCAGGTGGTGTGTTGGTGTGATGTGCCACGCTGTGTGGTGGTGTAATGTGTTAGGCTGTGTGGTGGTGTGTTGGTGTGATGTGTCAGGCTCTGTGGTGGTGTGATGTGTTAGGCTGTGTGGTGGTGTGATGTGTAAGGCTGTGTGGTGGTGTGATGTGTTAGACTGTGTGGTGGTGTGATGTGTTAGGCTGTATGGTGGTGTGATGTGTAAGGCTGTGTGGTGGTGTGATGTGTCAGGTGGTGTGTTGGTGTGATGTGCCAGGCTGTGTGGTGGTGTAATGTGTTAGGCTGTGTGGTGGTGTGATGTGTCAGGTGGTGTGTTGGTGTGATGTGTCAGGCTTTGTGGTGGTGTAATGTGTTAGTGGTGGTGTGATGTGTAAGGCTGTGTGGTGGTGTGTTGGTGTGATGTGTCAGGCTGTGTGGTGGTGTGATGTGTTAGGCTGTGTGGTGGTGTGATGTGTCAAGCTGTGTGGTGGTGTAATGTGTCAGACAGTGTAGTGGTGTGATGTGTCAGGTGGTGTGTTGGTGTGATGTGTCAGGCCGTGTGGTGGTGTGATGTGTTAGTCTGTGTGGTGGTGTGATGTGTTAGGCTGTGTGGTGGTGTGATGTGTTAGACTGTGTGGTGGTGTGATGTGTTAGGCTGTGTGGTGGTGTGATGGGTTAGGTTGTGTGGTGGTGTGATATGACAGGCTGTGTGGTGGTGTGATGTGTAAGGCTGTGTGGTGGTGTGATGTGTCAGGTAGTTTGTTGGTGTGATGTGTCAGGCTGTGTTGTGGTGTGATGTGTGAGGCTGTGTGGTGGTGTGTTGTGTCAGGTGGTGTGTTAGTGTGATGTGTCAGGCTCTGTGGTGGTGTGATGTGTTAGACTGTGTGGTGGTGTGATGTGTGAGGCTGTGTGGTGGTGTGTTGTGTGAAGTTGTGTGGTGGTGTGATGTGTTAGGCTGTGTGGTGGTGTGATGTGTGAGGCTGTGTGGTGGTGTGATGTGTGAGGCTGTGTGGTTGTGTGATGTGTGAAGCTGTGTGGTGGTGTGATGTGTGAGGCTGTGTGGTGGTATGATGTGTGAAGCTGTGTGGTGGTGTGATGTGTGAGGCTGTGTGGTGGTATGATGTGTGAAGCTGTGTGGTGGTGTGATGTGTGAGGCTGTGTGGTGGTGTGATGTGTGAAGCTGTGTGGTGGTGTGATGTGTAAAGCTGTGTGGTGGTGTGTTGTGTGAGGCTGTGTGGTGGTGTGTTGTGTGAAGCTGTGTGGTGGTGAGATGTGTGAAGCTGTGTGGTGGTGAGATGTGTGAGGCTGTGTGGTGGATTGACATTTTACATTATGTGGCTTAATGAATTTAATTGAAACATTTTATATAACAATAATTTTATAAATAAACCGCGCAATATCCTTACTAAATTTTGTGCACCATTACTGATAAAACTTGTGCAACATTAGTAATAAAACTTGTGCAACATTAGTAATAAAACTTGAGCAACATTAGTAATATTTGCAGGGCTGATGATATTCAGAACTAACCTTCTCCTGAAAGACATATGACCCATTTGAATTAAGAAAATGATGAAATAGCGTGGAGCATCATCCGGTGTACAGCAAATATCATGATATTACCAAATACAGATTGGATAACTACGACAAATTCACGTACACGTAACAAGTTTTTGATTGACCAGGTTATGTGGTAAGTCTTGTGGTGGTGTGGTAGATTATGTGGTGGTGTGGTAGGTTGCGTGGCGGTGTGGTAGGTTGCGTGGTGATGTGGTAGGATGTATGGTGGTGTGGTAAGTTGTGTAGTGGTGTGGTAAGTTGTGTGGTGATGCGGTAGGTGGTGTGGTGGTGTGATAAGATGCGTGGTGGTGTAGTAGGCTGTGTCGAGGTGTGGTAGGTTGTGTGGTAGGAGGTGTGGAATGTTATGTGGTGTAATAGGTTGTGGTGGTGAGCCGCGGTAGATGGTGTGGTTGTGTAATAGGTGGTGTGGTAGGTTGTGTGATAGGAAGTGTAGTGGTTTGATAGGATGTGTATTGGTGAAGTAGGCTGTGTGGAGGTTTGGTCTGATGTGTGGTTGTTTGGTAGATTGTGTGGTGGTATGGAAGGTCATGTGGTATGATAGGTTGTGGTGGTATGGTAGGCTGTGTGGTGGGATAGGATGTATGTGGTAGTGTGCTAAGATGTGTGGTGTGGTAGATTGTAGTGGTGTGATTGGCTGTGTGGTGGTGTGGTAGCTTGCGTTGTGGTAAGTTATGCGTTGGCGCGTTAATGCTGTGTGAAGGTGTAATAGGTGGTGTGGTAGGCTGTGTGGTGGTGTGGTAGGTTTCGCAATGTGATAGGGTGTAGTGATGTGGTAAGTTGCATGGTAGTGTGGCAGAATGTGTGGTGGTAGGATAGGTAGTGTGGTATGCTGTGTGGTGGTGTGGTAGGTAGTGTGATGGTGTGGTATGCTGTGTGGTGGTGTAGTTGGATGTGTGGTGGATGTGGCAGGTTGCGGGGAAGTGTGGTAGGCTGCGTGGTAGTACGGTAATATGGTAGGTTGTGTGATGGTGTGATTGGTTGTGTGGTGGAATGGTAGGTTGTGTAGTTGTATGGTAGGTCGCTTTGTGGTATGGCAGATTGTATGGTGGTATGGTAGGTTGCGTAGTGATGTGGTAGTGTGGTAGGTTGTGTAGCGGTGTGGTAGGTTGTGTGATAGTGTAGTAGGTTCTGGTGGTGAGATAGGTTGTGTGTGATAGATTGTGGTGGTGTGATAGATTGTGTAGTGGCGTGATAGGTTGTGTAGTGGTGTGATAGATTATGTGGTGGTATGATAGAGTGTGTGGTGGTGTGATAGATTGTGGTGGTGTGATAAATTGTGTGGTGGTGTGGTGGTGTGGTAGATTGTGGTGGTGTGGTAGATTGTGGTGGTGTGATAGATTGTGTGGTGGTGTGATAGATTATGTGGTGTGATAGATTGTGTGGTGGTGTGGTAGATTGTGGTGGTGTGGTAGATTGTGGTGGTGTGGTAGATTATGGTGGTGTGATAGTTTGTGGTGGTGTGATAGTTTGTGGTGGTGTGATATTTTGTGGTGGTGTGAGAGATTGTGTGGTGGTGTGGTAAATTGTGGTGGTGTGGTAAATTGTGGTGGTGTGGTAGATTGTGGTGGTGTGATAGATTGTTGGTAGTGTGGTAGATTGTGGTGGTGTGGTAGATTGTAGTGGTGTGATAGGTTGTGTAGTGGTGTGATAGGTTGTGTGCTGTGAGAGCTTGTCGTGGTGGTTCAGTTTAACAACTTTAATGGCAAAACTTGAAGTATAATTTGTCTAATCGACGTAAGCTGTGGGATGGTGTGTCAGGCTGTGTTGTGGTATGGTAGGCTGTGTGGTGTTGTGGTACTGGTTATGTGGTAGACTGCGTAGTGATGTGGTAAGCTGTGTGTAGTTGTCGTCGGCTGTGTGGTAGTGTGCTAAGCTGTGTGGAGGTTGTGCTGTGGTAGGCTGCGCAATGGTGTGCAGTAGCAAACTCTGTAGCAGTGTGCTTTAACAGGTTGTGATAATGTGCTGTAACAGGCTATGATAGTGTGCTGTAACAGGCTGTGATGATATGCAGTAGTAGGCTGTGTGATGGTATGCTGTCGCAGGCTGTGATGGTGTGCTGTAGAAGGCTGTGGGATTGGTATGCTGTAGCAGGCTGTGATGGTGTCCTGTAGCATGCTGTGTGATGGTGTGCAGTAGCAGGCTGCGTGATGGTATGCTGTAGTAGGTTATATGATGGTATGCTGTAACAGGCTGTGTGATGGTGTGCTGTGATAGACTGTGATGGTATACTGTAGCAGGCTGTATTTTGGTATACTGTAACAGGGTGTATGATGGTATGCTATGGCAGGCTGTGTGATAGTATGCTGTAACAGGCTGTGATGGTATGCTGTAGCAGGCTGTGTGATGGAGTGCAGAAACGGGCTTTGTGATGGTGTGAAATAACAGGGTGTGTGATGGTGTGTTGTAACAGGCTGTGGTCTGCTGTAGCACGCTGTGTTGTAGTGTGCTGTAGCAGGCTATAAGGTGATTAGCTGTAGCAGGCTGTGATAGTATGCTGTAGCAGACAGTGTGTTGGTGTGCTGTAATGGACTGTGATGGTGTTCGGTAACAGGCTGTGATGGTATGCTGTAGCAGGCTGTGATGGTATACGGCAGCAGGCTGTGTGATGGTATGTTGTAAACAGGCTGTATGATGGTATGCAGTAACAGGCTGTGATGGTATGCTGTAACAGGCTGTGATAGTGTGCTGTAGCAGGCTGGGTGATGGTATGCTATAGCAGGCTGTGATAGTGTGCTGTAGCAGGCTGTGATAGTGTGCTGTAGCAGGCTGAGTGATGGTATACTGTAGCGGGTGTGGGATGGTATACTGTAACAGGCTGTGTGATGGTATGCAGTAGTAGGTTATATGATGGTATGCTGTAACAGGCTGTGTGATGGTGTGCTGTGATGGACTGTGATCGTGTGCAGTAGCAGGCTGTGTTATGGTATGCAGTAGCAGGCTGTGTGATGCTGTGCTGTAGCAGGCTGTGTGATGGTATGCAGTAGCAGGCTGTGTGATGCTGTACTGTATTGAACTGTGATGGTGTCCTGTAGTAGGATGTATGATGGTATGCAGTCGCAGGCTGTGATGGTATGTAGTAGCAGGCTGTGTGATGGCATGCTGTAATGGGCTGTGATGGTATCCGGTTGCAGGCTGTGTGATGATATGCAGTAGCAGGCTGTGTAATGGTGTGCAGTCGCAGGCTGTGTAATGGTGTGCAGTCGCAGGCTGTGTGATGGTATGCAGTAGCAGGCTGTGTGATAGTGTGCTGTAGCAGGCTCTGATGGTATGCAGTAGCAGGCTGTGTGATAGTGTGCTGTAGCAGGCTGTGTGATGGTATGCAGCAGCAGACTGTGTGATGGTGTGCAGTAGCAGGCTGTGTTATGGTATGCAGTAGCAGGCTGTGTGATGCTGTACTGTATTGAACTGTGATGGTGTCCTGTAGTAGGATGTATGATGGTATGCAGTCGCAGGCTGTGATGGTATGTAGTAGCAGGCTGTGTGATGGCATGCTGTAATGGGCTGTGATGGTGTCCGGTTGCAGGCTGTGTGATGATATGCAGTAGCAGGCTGTGTAATGGTGTGCAGTAGCAGGCTGTGTGATGGTGTGCTGTAGCAGGCTGTTTGATGGTGTGCTGTATTGGGCTGTGATGGTGTGGTGTAACAGGTTGTGGTGTGCTGTAGCAGGCTCTGATGGTATGCAGTAGCAGGCTGTGTGATAGTGTGCTGTAGCAGGCTGTGTGATGGTATGCAGCAGCAGACTGTGTTATGGTGTGCTGTAAGAGGCTGTGTGATGGTGTGCCGTAGCAGGCTGTGATGATTTGCTGTAACAGGCAGTGTGATGGTATGCTGCAGCAGGTTGTGATGGTATACTGGAGCAGGCTGTGTGATGGTATGCTGTAACAGGCTGTATAATGGTATGCGGTAACAGGCTGTGATGGTATGCTGTAACAGGCTGTGATAGTGTGCTGTAGCAGGCTGAGTGATGGTATGCTGTAGCAGGCTGTGATAGTGTGCTGTAGCAGGCTGAGTGATGGTATACTGTAGCGGGTGTGGGATGGTATACTGTAGCAGCGATTGTGATGGTGTGCTGTAATGGACTGTAATGATGTTCGGTAACAGGCTGTGTGATGGTATGCAGTAGCAACCTGTGTGATGTTGTGCAGTAGCAGGCTGTGTTATGGTATGCAGTAGCAACCTGTGTGATGGTGTGCAGTAGCAGGCTGTGTTATGGTATGCAGTAGCAGGCTGTGTGATGCTGTACTGTATTGAACTGTGATGGTGTCCTGTAGTAGGATGTATGATGGTATGCAGTCGCAGGCTGTGATGGTATGTAGTAGCAGGCTGTGTGATGGCATGCTGTAATGGGATGTGATGGTGTCCGGTTGCAGGCTGTGTGATGATATGCAGTAGCAGGCTGTGTAATGGTGTGCAGTAGCAGGCTGTGTGATGGTGTGCTGTAGCAGGCTGTTTCACGGTGTGCTGTATTGGGCTGTGATGGTGTGGTGTAACAGGCTGTGGTGTGCTGTAGCAGGCTCTGATGGTATGCAGTAGCAGGCTGTGTTATGGTGTGCTGTATCAGGCTGTGTGATGGTATGCAGCAGCAGATTGTGTTATGGTGTGCTGTAAGAGGCTGTGTGATGGTGTGCCGTAAAAGCTGTGTGATGGTATGCTGTAGCAGGCTGTGTGATGGTATGCTGTAGCAGGCTGTGTGATGGTATGCTGTAGCAGGCTGTGATGATTTGCTGTAACAGGTAGTGTGATGGTATGCTGTAGAAGGTTGTGATGGTATACTGCAGCAGGCTGTGAGATGGTATGCTGTAGCAGTCTGTGTGATGGTATGCTGTACCAGGCTGTGATGGTATGCTTTAGCAGACTGTGTGATGGAGTGCTGTAGCAGGCTGTGATGGTATGCTGTAGCAGGCTGTGTGATGGTATGCTGCAGCAGGCTGTGTGATGGTATGCTGTAGCAGGCTGTGATGGTATGCTGTAGCAGGCTGTGTGATGGTATGCTGCAGCACGCCGTGATGGTATGCTTTAGCAGGCTGTGTGATGGAGTACTGTAGCAGGCTGTGATGGTTTGCTGTAGCATGCTGTGTAATGGTATGCTGTAGCAGGCTGTGTGATGGTATGCTGTAGCAGGCTGTGATGGTATACTGCAGAAGGCTGTGTGATGGTATGCTGTAACAGGCTGTATGAAGGTATGTGGTAACAGGCTGTGATGGTATGCTGTAACAGGCTGTGTGATGCTGTGCTGTGTCAGACTGTATGATGGCATACTATAACAGGCTGTGATGGTATGCTGTAACAGGCTGTGTGATGGTATGCTGTAGCAGGCTGTGTGATGGTATGCTGTAGCAGGCTGTATGATCGTATGCAGTAGCAGGCTGTATGATCGTATGCAGTAGCAGGCAGTATGATTGTACGCTGTAACAGGCTGAGGTAGTATGCTGTAACAGGCTGTATGATGGTATGCTCTAACAGGCTGTGATGGTATGCTGTAGCAGGCTGTGTGATGGTATGCTGTAGCAGGCTGTGCGAAAGTATGCTGTAAAAGGCTGTGATAATATGTTGAAGCAGGCTGTATGATGGTATGCTGTAACAGGGCGAGACTGTATGCTGTAGCAGGCTGTATGATGATATGCTGTAACAGTCTGTGATGGTATGCTGTAGCATTCTGTATGATGGTATGCTGTAGCAGGCTGTGTGATAGTATGCTGTAACAGGCTGTGATGGTATGCTGTAGTAGGCTGTGATGGTGTGCTGTAGCATACTATGTGATGGTATGCTGTAATGAACTGTGATTGTGTCCTGTAGCAGGCTGTGTGATGGTATTTAGTAGCAGGTTGTGTGATGCTATGCTGTAATGAACTGTGATGGTGTCTTGTAGCAGGCTGTGTGATGGTCTGTAATAGCAGGCTGTGTGATGGTACGCAGTAGCAGGCTGTGTGATGGTATGCAGTAGCAGGCTGTGTGATGCCGTACTGCAATGAACTGCAATGGTGTCCTGTAGCAGGCTATGTGATGGTATGTAGTAAGCAGGCTGTGTGATGGTATGCAGTAGCAGGCTGTGTGATGGTATGTGGTAACAGGCTGTGTGATGGTATGCAATAGCAGGCTGTGATGCTGTGCTGTAGCAGGCTGTGTGATGGTGTGCTGTATTGGGCTGTGATGGTGTGCGGTAACAGGCTGTGGTGTGCTGTAGCATGCTTTGATGGCATGCAGTAGCAGGCTGTGTGATGCTGTGCTTTAGCAGGCTATGTGATGGTATTCAGTAACAGGCTGTGTGATGGTGTGCTGCAGCAGGCTGTGTGATGGTGTGCTGTATTGGGCTGTGATGGTGTGCGGTAACAGGCTGTGGTGTGCTGTAGCTGGCTTTGATGGCATGCAGTAGCAGGCTGTTGTGATGTAGTGCTGTAGCAGGCAGTATGATGGTATGCTGTAGCAGGCTGCGTTATGGTGTGCGGTAACAGGCAGTGGTGTGTTGTAGCAGGCTGTCATGGTATGCAGTAGCAGGCTGTGTGATGGTGTGCTGTGGCAGGCTGTATGATGGTATACTGTAGCAGGCTGTGTGATGGTGTGCTGTAGCAGGCTGTGTGATGGTGTGCTGCTGCGGGCTCTATGATGGTATGCTATAGCAGGCTGTGTGATGGTATTCTGTAGCAGGCTGTGTGATGGTGTGCTGTAGCAGGCTCTGATGATATGCTTTAGCAGGCTGTGTGATGGCATGCTGTGGCAGGCTGTTTGATCGTATGCTGTAGCAGGCTGTATGATGGTATGCTATGCTGTGATGGTGCCCTCACTGTCCTGTAGCAAGCAGGCTACGTGATGGTATGCAGTAGCAGGCTGTGTGATGCTGTCCTGTAATGAACTGTGATGGTGTCGTGTAGCAGGCTGTGTGATGATATGCAGTAACAGGCTGTGATGGTATGCAGTAACAGGCTTGTATGATGCTGTGCTGTACTGGGCTATGATGTCCTGTAGCGGGCTGTATGATGGTATGCTGTAGCAGGCTGAGATGGTATGCAGTAGCAGGTTGTGATGTTGTGCTGTAGAAGGCTGTGTGATGGTGTGTGGTAACAGAATGTGATGGTGTGCAGTAGCAGGCTGTGTGATGGTATGTTGTAGCAGGCTGTGTGATGATGTGCTCTAACAGGCTGTGATGGTATGCAGTAGCAGCCTGTGTTATGGTATGCTGTAGCAGGCTGTATGATGGTATGCCGTAACAGTGTGGTTGAAAAGGATCTGTCTGCTTCTGGTTTGTGTAGGTTTGGTTCAATCTTGGCTGTGGCTGGCTCTACTATGTAGATAATTATGCACAGTAGATTTTTTTGCCTACCTAAGTCACCATAAATTATTAATATATAACGGCAGATAACAAATTATAGTCTTCATGGTTCTGTTTGCAACTTTTCTCAAGTATTGCGTTGTTATTTTTAAATTTACTAAATTCCAAATTTAGATTTTTGATAACCTGATTTCTTATGTCAGTGTATAGTGTACAGTATGTACTCTGCAGTAACTTCGTATGTACTCTCAGTAACTTTGTAAGGTTCCAGTATATGTTAGTTTTCAAATATTGGTGGATTGTGTCATGGATGTAATATGTTTTTGTTTCAATTGTCTTTCCATAGTAATTTACTCATGGTATTCATGATAAATACGAGCCCTTAAAAAAAAAAGGAAAGCGCTCCTCTTCATAGTTGTGTGTTGAGTAGGGGTTTAGATGAGTTTGTTTCCGTGTTCGTGATGCATCCGATTAGATTTAACTCAAATGAAGGTGGGAAACTCTATAATTTCAGCGAAATTTGGTTCTTCTAAAGTATGTGAGTCAAAGCTGGTCATTATGATGGCCTCAACCAAACCAGTGCATACTTACTGGTAGAAAATGGGATCTACCACGGAAACAGGTCCAATGAAAGTAAAATTAACATCAAACCCAAGCTTTATTTTTTTATAGCTAGTTTTATATTGGTGTAATAATATTTTTGTATTCTATGCTTCTAAAATGTGTAAAGCAATTCGTATTGATATCAATAAAAGAAGGCATTAGGTGAAATTGTATCACCCAATGAAAGTAAAACCGGTGTGGCAACAAGTACATTTACAGTCGGCGGTGTGGGTCACCCTCGCCGCCTCACGAGCCTCGCGTGGATAAACAAGTGACTTATTTCTTTATTCTTTAGCCATTTTCTTTTTGTTGCGATCCTTTATCATTTCACCAAAATTTTGATTTTCCTTTCACTTTATGAAGATGAATGAAAATTTGTTTTAAAAACATTTTTTTTGTCTTAATATTGGGAGCTAATTTTAATATCCCGATGCAAACAATAATATGTAAGCTTATTATTGAAGAAACCTGCAAAATATGATACAAGTGAGCGACAAAGTAAATTCATCAGACGCTTAGTTGAGAACGCGAAAGTTGCTAGAATCGCCAGTATCTACCGAACATCGTCAGTGTCTGACGAACGATGTGAGGAGATGGTGGTTGCGCTTACTGGTGATAAAATATGCTTCTTTTACCCCCAATTGGGTGAATTCAATGGTGATAATGTGCAGATGTGATAGCACAGTGTCTACTATATTCCTTAAAGGTGATATGAAGTGCAATGTTTCCGTAATGGTAGTGAGCGGAGTGTGAGGAAGGAAGGCGATGGTGCCAAGTCACTGAGAGAAGGTGGTGGTGGTGGACAAGTTGTACCATCAAACCTTCTTCCTGTACCATCATTATATACCAGCTGTACTGGAGCTGGATTACAACACCTGGTTGTGGCCTAGACTCGGGGTTATGTTATTTATTGAATTATTTATTGTAACTATTTCATCTTAGATCCATTTTGGGCCGAGTGACCATTGCATATGTACATTTTTATAACCAGTAAAAGTGGAGGATTTAACCTAAAGGCTAGGACAAGAAAATCGTGTCATTTACTTCATGAACCGTGCAGTATTCTGTGTGGTCATCATTTACCATAGTGCTTTTATAAATCCCACAAGACCTTTTGTGGTAGAGGATTAGTGACCATGATATAAACAAGACCAGTTAGGAAAATATAACTGGCCAATCATTAAAGGAGGAACTATCCAACCTTTGTCGAATTTAAAGGACAAGTTCAAAAGTGTTTGTAGGATTTACCCTCCAGTATTATTGGAGTTGCTAGCACCGTGTGCAGCGTCAACCATAGTGTACTGAAAGTGTTGCTCAACTTTAGATTATTTTGTGTGTTTGTGTGTACTTTGGTTTAAACAAGACACGAAGTGCTACCCTGGAATGATTTTATTTGGGAGAGCGCTAGCGGGCGCCCTTATCATGGTTCCCACTCCATCCACCCATGACAACTTCTACTGACTATGTTGGGTAAGTACCCACCTGCTCATCAATAGTACCTCACTTCCTGCTCTATACCTTTTGATTTAGCATGACAGAAGATAGGTATTTAATACTATGTGTTATACAGAGTGGGTTTTAATGCCATTTATTAGATGTTGTTTGCTGAGCCAGTGACAAGAATACAGGAACATGTAGTTCGTGCTTTGTATGCAACCTAATGAAACTTGTTACACGGAGATGGGAGCTAAGCACTGACCAAACAGTACTTATCAGTAGCTGCCCAATAAAACTCTTGGTTATTGATGAAGCTGACCACGTGACTACGTAAAACCAAAAGGGAACACGGCAATTTTTTCAGGATTTGATTGGGATTGAGTAACAAGCTATAATAGATGACTCAAATAATCGAGTCATAATGTGTACTACTCACATGATACTTTTGCAAATAAGAAGTTTTATCGCCTGCGTGTGGGTGCCAGAAAAAGCATGAAATGTTTAAAGCAAGAATAGGTATTGATCAAATGGATGTAGAGACGTGAAGACAGGGGAGGTGGGCGTGATCAAACTTTGTTGAATAATTAATTAAATCACGATATACATTTCCCAACTAAAGTAATATCTAATTACCTGTGATTGAGTAATATACTGATGAGTTTTACAGAGGAGAGCTGTAAAAGTGAAATTTACCATTTTAGGCTCCTCTCACATTACCTATAGGCCTGAACCACAGTAATATAAAAGTGTTAGAAGAAGTATGACATTTGGGCGACTCACGAAGGAGATGATTTTAATAAGCTCAAAATTTGATCTTTTGCCACTGTCTGAAAGCAGTAAGTAAACATAGGCGTACACCCCCCCTTCTACTTCCACACACACACCTCACACACGCACACACACTTACCACACACACGCACACACCTCACACACACACACACACTTACCACACACACACACCTCACTCACACAAACACACACGCACACAAACACGCGAACCTCACACACACACACGCAAACCTCACACACACAGACACGCACCTCACATACACACACGCACCTCACACACACACACGCACCTCACACACACACACACGCACCTCACACACACACACACACGCACCTCACACACACGCACGCACCTCACACACACGCACCTCACACGCACGCACACCTCACACACACAAACATACTCACCTCACACCTCACACACACACACACACACACACACACCTCACACACACACACACACACACACACCTCACACACACACACACACATCACACACACACACACACACCTCACACACACACACTCCTCACACACGCACACTCCTCACACACGCACACTCCTCACACACGCACATCACACACACACACACGCACCTCACACACACAAACACACATACGCACCTCACACACACACACACCCACACCTCACACACACACACCCACACCTCACACACCCACACCTCACACCCACACCTCACACACACACCTCACACACACACCCACACCTCACACACACACACGCACCTCACACACGCACCTCACACACACACGCACCTCACACACACACACGCACCTCACACACACACACCTCACACACACGCACCTCACACACACACACACACGCACGCACCTCACACACACACACGCACCTCACACACACACACACACACACGCACCTCACACACACACCCCAGTGCAAGCCCCAGCAGTCACAGTGGGTACCCGTCCTCTCCAGCTGGTGCAGTCTGCCAAACTCCTGGGTGTAACTATAGACAACAAACTGGACTGGAAGGCCCATGTAAGTAACACAGTCAAGGCAGCCTCGTACCGTCTCTACATGCTACGACGACTTAGGTCACTTGGGACACCCACGCCAGAGCTGAGGACTATCTACAACGCCTTTATTCTCCCCAAACTAACGTATGCGTCACCAGCCTGGTCGTCTTCTCTCAACTCCACCCAACAATGTTGGCTAGAGAAGGTACAGAAAAGGGCCTGCAGAATCATGCTCGGCGCAGAATACTCCGGCTACATCAACGCTCTCTCCACCATGGAAATGCCATCCCTCAGTGACCTCCACCACCAAGCACTGGAAAGGTTTGGCAGCCAACTAATGCACCACCCTCGTCATCGCCACCTCCTGCCACCGACAGCCCCCCACACACCTCGCACAGTCCGCCACTGCAACAAAATTCAGCCCACAAGAGCCCGCACTGATAGATATAAGAATAGCACCATCCCATCTATTGTTAAAATTATAAACAGCTCCTGATTTATGTACTGTACAGCCCTGTAAATGTATTGAACGTATACAGTATTATTATGTCAAGATCACATGTAAGCTTGTATATTTTCAGCCACCGGCTACAACTCTATTAATAAACCGTTTATTATTATTATTATTATTATTATTATTATTATTATTATTATTATTATTATTATTATTACACACACCTTCCCCTGCATATATTTACATAATGCACTACATGCACACATTCACTAATAACTCATTCTCCCAAACACCTACAGTATATATATGCATGCAGATATTATGCACTCACACCCTTGCGCACGCAAATAAAGTGGGAGAGAGGGAAAGGATGCCACCAATATGCGCAGACGCAGATATCACAAGGCATTGGTGGGGTGAAGGAAAGACACTAGGCACGCGGTTACAATACCCTTATACAGTATATATATATATATATATATATATATATATATATATATATATATATATATATATATATATATATATATAGGACTGCTTTTAGTATCCTGGTGGTCCAGAGGTAGTGTTCCCCGGTCACAGTCAAGGGCTCGTGGGCCGTGGGTTCGAATCCTGGCGGGTTGAGGTGTTGATTTTATATATATATATATATATATATATATATATATATATATATATATATATATATATTGATTGATATATATATATATTGATTGTGTGTGTGTAAATTAAACTTATTTAGTAATACGTCATGATGCTCAGGCTTGTGTTTACATGTCTGGGGGAAATTAAGAACATTTGAACCTCTTGGGTCATCGAAGAGCTGAAACCACGAAGGTCTCCAGTGTGGTATGGCAATACTGTACCTTTACTCCCACGTACAAATACACACCCCACTACAGCTCCCTTAAGTGTCAAGAGGGTTTTAAGTACCAAAATAATGAAAGGATTGGGTCCTTCGATTACTTTTTTCGGCTGATGGAACAAACGAAGCGTATATATACAGTAAGCAGTTAACTGTGTTGATCAGTAAGCACGCAATTATGTCATTATAAATTTATCATTACAGAAATTAATATTTTCTTGATTTTTTATTTTTTTCAAAGAATTACTACAACCCTGGTGCAGAATCCATCCATCAACCTGACCAGCTAAGTGTGTAGGATATTTTTGAACGGTAGGTGTGAGACTTGTATTAAAATCTCAGATATAGGATTGTGTGCAGTAAAGGCCTACCTTAAAATTCATATATATATGAGGTGAATAGCATGGACAGGTGCTTCCTCGTTTACCTGTGCAATGGGGCTGCACTTCCAGGTAAGTTTTCAAGAAAGTACTCGAGTTGACTAGGAGTGCTCAACTGCACTCTAAGCCACCGTTCCTGATCCACGACGAAGCTGTTGGTGGTTTGGAATCAAGATTGGGATTTTTTTAAGGAATTAATTAACTTCCTCTGAAGATTTTCTGTGTTCTGCTAATATGTTATTAGTAGTAGTATTTATTTCATGGTGTTAGAAAGTTAGTATACAAGTTAACAAAACCAGTAATTACCGAGTACCGTAGAACTTGTCGATAATTATGCTTTGAAAGTGGTCTTTTGTATAAAAACTTGTTGGGTCAGACTGTAATTTTTGGAACTTTACTAGCTTAGGCAATCTGTGTTGTGGAAACTTTGCGGGTACAGCCACAACAATTCCTTTTTTGGGTTCACAGTTTTTCTCATAATGTCTCGCAACAAGTTGAGAAGTTTGTGTCTTCACATGTGTGTCGAGTGTGGCTCTATGTTTTGTCCCGTCCATTGGTGTTTGGAGTAAAAATTTTGTTTAAATAGACGTTATACGATACGTACGGTATGTGTTCCTCTTATTAATTTGATTATGTGCCAGATTCTTAGCTGTGGAGGAAGTGAAGGACGCAAAATGCGAACATCATACAACAAACCCGTCGTAGCGTCATTGAAGGTGATGGAATAGGAATTTAAAGATAATGTAAAACGATGGTTTTCTGTTCAAGTGTACAGTGTAACTATTATTCTGAATATTGACATCCTAAAAAGCCATTGACGTGTTGGAATACGTATAACAATCATTTATAGCTTTCAGTCTTACACAAATAAACTGGTATATATACTTGCATTAGTAAGATGACTATTGACGAGCACAGGCGGGAGAAATACGGTATACATAGCCCTACCTTAAAATTCACATGCAAGAAACATGGAAGGCTGATGGCTAGGTCTAGTCTACAGTCAGAAATCAACCTTATTGGACATAATAAAATGTGAAACTCACTCCGGCGAAATATAGAGGAGCAAGTGGCACTAGTTAAGGCGTCTCTCCAGTACAGTCAAGAGATATTAATTAGCATTAACTTAGGGTTCGTGACTCTTCAACCAGCAAAATATATGAAACGTACCGGTTACAAATACATCATTGGAAACATTCAGGAAGGGACCAAGAAAATGCATTCAAATTAAGCAATCAGATGTTTAAATATATATACAAAAGTAGATGCAGATTTAAACAGTCTGCTTGAATAGAGCAGAACACCAGCCTCCATACCTAAAATGACAAGTTTAAACGCAGGAAATCAGCCACGGATTAATTTTTGTTGCATATTTTGTCCAACTGCAACTACTTAATTAATCAATATCGCTCTGGAAACTTTGTCGTATAAGTAGCTGCATGGGTAGAAATTAGCCCCTGGAACTGTATTCAGGTAAACTCTTAAGTGCACCCTGTACAGTAGGTCTAACTGTTAAAAATATCGTACCTCTGGCAACCTTGGCTTACCTGGGATTCGTTTTGAACATTCTTCCTTGTCTGGGATTCTTGTAATATGGGATTAGTAATGAGGTTAAATTACTATCCAGTCGGGCCAATATTTTCTGTATATAATTTACTTTATGTTCTTTCTAATGTGTAGAGACTAATAAAGCGTAGACGTTCCCTATATATATATATATATATATATATATATATATATATATATATATATATATATATATATATATATATATATATATATATATACACACACACTTTTAATGCAGCTTTGCGAGTAAACGGTTGTTTTGACACATTATAGAACCATTAATGATATGACTTTGATGTATCAGAATTCAGTGAAAACAAAGATCTTGAGTGTAGATGGTAGTATCGGTAATGTTGCTTTTCACGATTGAAAATGTTTATTTTTCAATGTCCGTCTTGAGTGAAGTAGTATCAGCTTGGGTTATTTAAAACAAAGCTTGAAATCGGAGAAAATTATTGCCTTTCTGGAAGGATGGCCACTTTCTTTTTTGTTCTTTTAGGTTATACGTCTTGCAGTGCATCTTAGTTTCCCGGATGATGTTAGGAAGTACCCGTCATGACTCCATTAGCTCTGGCTGTGCTCTGGCCGTCTTGCGTGACTTGTAATCGGCTAGTTTGCAGCAGAAAATGAGCTATGCGCCCACACATGCCTTATTAGTGATGTTTCCTCATAACACGAGAGGCCGTAAACACGTGATATTTATTGACAGAAAATACAGCCTGAACCATCATAGAGCAGCACCCATGAAGTGATGCACAAGCCTGGGGTTTTTAAAGTCTCAAAGTGATAGTTTAATGGTAGTTCAGATAGTTTAATGATAGTTCACTTTTTGTTATACTTCAGGTAAGATAAACATTTGAATACGCTAGTGTAAGTATTGGATATGAGTTTAAGTGGGTACGTAGTGTTTTGGTGTAAATTATCTATAATCCAATCTGCAGAATTTAACCGATAATTTGTAATTCGTTTTTTAGTGTTTGTGACGAAGTACACTTGACTGGCTGTGTAGTCTTCAAGGTCCCAAACAGCACAATACGGGCCAGGAAAATCAGAAACCCTACTTACGGTTTGGATCAGTTCAACCTGCGGGAATGACTAATGAGGAATTTCCGGATAAGCATCCAGAATGGACGCCACGTAATCGTCAAATTCACCTGCTGCAGTAGGACTTATGATACCAAAGCCTTTCATGCCATTAATAAAAGTGCAAACACTGTGAACTGTAATCGCTTTAGTTCATTTAAACATGCATGCCGTATACGACAAGCACTGTTGACTGTACGTTATCGATGTGTGTTGAAAATATGGAAAGTCTTTTCTCTATTCTGTTTCCGAAAGTAAAACACAATTGAAAAGAGGCTCTGGTGAGCTTTATGTAAAAGCAGATTGGTAAATTAGATCATTATTCGGGAGGCTTGGTTCATAATCCGAGGTGGGGAGAGGAAAGCAAGAACCGCCGGAGTTGTCTACAACTAGATTTCGGGTCAGTTTTATATTCTATAATTAAGGCTTCAGGTTGACTATTAACCACCTCAGTGTGATTATATTCACCAGTTTGTTTTTGAAGTACTTCATGGCCTACATGTACTACGTGTACACTGAGGAGAGATTTGGCAACCGTGTGTGGTAGGCATACTGGCAAATTACAGTGTGGAATCTTTGTGGGTAGTGGCTTCCGCTGGAGGTTCCTGAGCTGTCGTCACCGCTCCTCCAGACCCGCCATTCTCTATTACGCAAGAAATGGTACCGTGCTCCACACAGCCATCCGCTGGTGTTAAAACCACACCGTGATGAAGGCCGCCGAATGCTCAGATCTTGAACTTTATATTTAGTTGTTCGTGTTTGATAGTTCCCGATTCATATTTATAATTGTGTACGCGTTTCTCTTTGGTCTCCCTCGGTGGGTATTTTATTTTGTGTATACTATATTCTGAAAGTTTAGTATGATTTTGACACTATCCAGACACTGTCTTTGGAGTCCGTTTCCTCTAAGTAGGTCTGTGTATGACCTAACTGCTGTAAATCTTGTTTTGTGGCCCCTGTCATTGCATTATTTCTCATTATTTAATGTTAAGCGATTGAGCCTACTTTATTTATAGTCTCACTCTCTGAAAGAATGAGATCAACTGAAGAGTCTCCCTAACGCTAAACCTAACCTAACCAAAACTCAATCCCCAAATGGCGTTAGGGTGGTTAATCTTTAGGTGAAACAAGCTTGGGTGGAGATTCCTCTGGTGATCATATGAATTATTATTATATATATATATATATATATATACACTTCATTTTTAGTCCATTTAACACGCGGACTTTGAACATACAATCAACGACCTCACCAGCAAGGAATCGAACCCTCGACCTACTGGGTGTGACTAGGGAACGCTTATCGGCTAGGCCACAAGGACACTAAAAGCAGTTCTAGACTCTGTTATATTTCACACAAAGCCTGTTCATCGAGCTGATGGCGCCGTGAACCTCATTGGGAAACTGCCCGTGCCTCGTATGTGGTGTCAGTAGCATTTTACCGAATCCAGCTGGTATGAAACGCGAGGTACATATATATACTTCATTTTTAGTCCATTTAACACGCGGACTTTGAACATACAATCAACGACCTCACCAGCAAGGAATCGAACCCTCGACCTACTGGGTGTGACTAGGGAACGCTTACCGGCTAGGCCACAAGGACACTAAAAGCAGTTCTAGACTCTGTTATATTTCACACAAAGCCTGACTAAAAATGAAGTATATATATGTACCTCGCGTTTCATACCAGCTGGATTCGGTAAAATGCTACTGACACCACATACGAGGCACGGGCAGTTTCCCAATGAGGTTCACGGCGCCATCAGCTCGATGAACAGGCTTTGTGTGAAATATAACAGAGTCTAGAACTGCTTTTAGTGTCCTTGTGGCCTAGCCGGTAAGCGTTCCCTAGTCACACCCAGTAGGTCGAGGGTTCGATTCCTTGCTGGTGAGGTCGTTGATTATATATATATATATATATATTTATATTTATATATATATTTATTTACTTTTTATATCAGACTACCATAATGTAATGGGCTTCATCTTCGGATCAACCTGCAGTGAACGCTAGTAGAGTGATCGTCCGTCGGAATACATGAATGGGCGGACGCTGTGTAAGAGGCTGACGAAAGTAAGAGTTCTGGTCTTACAACTCCCCCCCTCCCCCCCCTCCTCCCCAAGAAGGTAAAACAAAAAAATTCCTGTGTGTGTCTTAGTGGATACTACAAGGGTACACAATACGGTGCATTCAAGCTCATCTATTAAGTATCAAACTAGTAAAAGTTGTTTGGTACTTTTACTATTAGACCTTGTAACAACCAAGATGTTAGTGAGGCGGCGAGACGCGCGGCGGTAGTACCGGTGTGCCCCACCAGGGTGGATGTGCTGTGCCCGCAGTTCCGGCGAGCAGTTTACCGCCCCAACACTTTCAACCCTGACCAAGCTGGCCATATATCAGTGGCTGCAGCTCATCTTCCTTTACGTAGGTGGCTCGCAGCATTTTACAGGGTCCAGCGTACCCGAGCAAGTAAAAATGCCAGAAAAGGTACAGATCTTACCTATTTTCAAATTAATTCCAGTGGTGAGCAAAACATTACAATGTTGACTTAAACCCAAATTGTGTTAACATTCGCAGTTCAAGATTATTAAGCGCCTTGCCTTTATTATGAGTTACAAAAAACAATATAAAGCGTTCAATAGGAAGTTTTTATTAGTTAAGCCAAAGTGTACAAGATCACCTTAGTATTAGAGTACGTTGGCATGGAGCCAGCGAGTACAGTCAAGGTTTATAAAACAGGCATAGACCTTCATTACAGTACTAACAAAAATCTGTCATCACGGTTAAAGAACTGCAGACAGTCACTGATATTAGTTCCAGTTTAACGTTATTCCTCACGTAAGATTCACACCTATAGCAGATTTTAGACAGCTGTAGGAGGGTAAAACTACGTTAATATACGTTATATATTTTCGAAATCGTTATTGATGTTAAACTAAAAAATGTCAGCGAGTCCATCCTCCTGGGCGGGCCACACCCCACACAACTAAGGGGGGGGGGGGGGGATTGTAACATTGTGAGGTATCATTTCTTTTACCAGAGTCCCAGTGAGTACGGTACCATACTTCCAAATGGATCACCTTAGGGTTGCTCCCACAGCTCATTTCACCTGGTGATTAGATTAGGTTAGCGTTAGAGTGTTTAATCATGAATAAATATAATGATCGCTTCCAAACTTAAAATTTTCTCCTGATTTTGCGTCGGAAGTAGTAATGATTTCGGAAGTAATACTGGGAAGAGAACAAGGTGTTTTTTTTATTTTATTTTATTTTATTTTTTTTTTTTATTCTTCTCTCTCTCTCCAAGTTGTCAGGTGTTCATGGTGATGAGACCCCAGTACCGTAGATTGTCTTGAGGATGCGGTATAATGTAAACCGTGAGGAGTATATACCATCCTCAACATGTGTAAGTTTATCGTAGACTAGGCGACCACGTACTGTAGGATTCTGACTTGGTATCAGTGTTCCATGCGCACCAAACTCTTTACATACAGGATTACCTATACCAATAAATTTTGCATAAGTTGTTTTGAAGAAGTTTCAGCCTTTTACACTTTAAAACATATGTTTGCGTTGTTACTATGTAGTTCACTACTACTTGGGTTACATTTGTAAGTCACTAGTTAAATAAGGAATAATGAAGCAAATTTCAGCCTTATTTGTTACATGTATATAGGGCTAACATAGTACACTAGTGTATCAGCTATTTTCCTTCTTACTTATATACTGGGAGCAATAAGGAAACCTGTAAACATCACTAGCTTCGTACGGTAGATAGAGAACCCCAAATGCTCAGAAATCAATGTAAAATGGAGCACAATAAACGTGAAATACACTGTTAAAAGTCAAGTTGCCTTTACACCAACCTGTGTGTAGGTTGCAGTAACTGTGTTGGTGGTGACAATCACTTTCTTTTTTTAGTAAGCGTACCATTGAGAGACGGAGATATTTGCACTGAAAATTTTCTTCAGAAAAATGCGATTTCTTCATGAACTGGTAAGAGTGTAAAATGCTTGGCAAGTTTCAGTAAGTGTCCCCCGATCAGTGTGGCTTTATTAGATACTAAAATTTTTGTGAGCTGCCAAGAGTAAACGGCCTCTAGTCCGTCACTCACCCGAGAAGTCGAGTTGCAAAGACGCAGACCACAACTACCAGGGAAGAGAAGAGCATTCGTAGTCCACAATAGAAACTTCTAGTACTATACTACGACACTGGAGATGTTTATTCTAGATGTAGATCCGTTATAAACTTCGGAAATAATAATCAGTTCTATAAAAATGATAAGTTACCCGTACGGGTGCAAGTTGAGTACGAAAAAAGTTGACTGAAAATGTACCCAAAACAGGGGAGTCCCAAGTAAAGTAAAATAAAAAGCGGCTTGAGTAAGTTTTGAATTCACAAATAAGATCAGCTAAAAAAAAGTCTTACTGTAAGATTGTGGGAAGATCCAAGTGGCTCCAACTTGTTGCCGTAAAATATAAGACAAAACTATGGCCCAGCCACCCAGTCTGTGAGCTTATTCGAGTGGAAACTTGATGTGTTGGTCGGTCAGGAGTGAAGGTGGCTGCCTGAGGTGTCTGGGGGCACGGGAAGAGGGGGGGACCTTACCTACTGATAGCACTTGGCTGCATTACTAGTATTGGAAGGAACCTGTGACAGAGTTCCGGCATCACAAAGCTTGGCGAGGAGGATTTTGTTTTATTTTTATCGGCAGTAAGAACAAAATTAAGGAAACTGCAGTAAACCTACTGGCGCATACTAGGTTGCTCTTTTACACACAGCCCATACCACTTCTGTAGTATCAAACTCCTGACTGCTTATGTACCGTACGTAACCAACGTGTTATTTAAAGAACCTCTTAGCCAACTAATTCCTTCAACACATTATATATATATATATATATATATATATATATATATATATATATATATATATATATATATATATATATATATATGCAAGTAAATCACTGTAGGTGAGCGTGATCAAGGTATATGATGATAACCACAAGGAAAGAAGAAAACTTCGTGTTTTCTTCTTTCCTTGTGGTTATCAGCATATATATATATATATATATATATATATATATATATATATATATATATATATATATATATATATATATATATATATATATATATATTCGGTACTGTATAAGGAAGAAAAAGACACGATGGATACGTATATATCTTGTTTTAACTGGTTCTGTTTGTTGGGTAGATTTTTAATAATCCTCCGGGAGTGTGGAGAGGCATATGTACTATGTAGTGTTATTATTGTCCGTTCATATCTGCTCTATTCGACCTGACTATTCTCAAACATTATTGACAATATAGTCAAGAAACTTAACATGCATCTCTATTTTCCTCATCACACCACAAGTAGGCCACAGTGACTTGTTTTTGTAATTACTTCAGTTGTGTTACGTTATTATTCTTTACGGCCAACGTGCAAAGAGAGGCATCCTGTACAAGTTATCATTTTAAAGGTAAAAGTATTATGCGTGGCTGCGTATTGCATACAACAAAAACAACTATAAAAATAATAATAGTAATAATAATAATAATAATTATTATTATTATTATTATTATTATTATTATTATTATTATTATTAGTTTTATTATTATTTAATAAACAACCCTGGAAAAGCTACACTCCTAATGTGAGGTATTCAGTCGTAGGCTATGGAAGTATTTGAAACGCAAAAAGAGGTTAGTAGGCTGGGAGCTTCCTAGAGCATTGTTGACAGTTGTGGCGAGAAGCGCATGGGAAGTTGATACCAGGCGAATATCAGGGTAATAGGGCGGGTAGAGATACACGCTGTTAGGGTGATGATAAATAATAGGTGAAAGGTAAGTGGGTGGTAGTTAGGGTGATAGGGTAGGTGAGTGATAGGTTGATAAGGTAGGTGGGTGGTAGTTAAGGTGATAAGGTAAGTGGGTGGTAGTTAGGGTGATAGGGTAGGTGAGTGATAGGTTGATAAGGTAGGTGGGTGGTAGTTAGGGTGATAGGGTAGGTGAGTGATAGGTTGATAAGGTAGGTGGGTGGTAGTTAGGGTGATAAGGTAGGTGGGTGGTAGTTAGGGTGATAAGGTAGGTGGGTGGTAGTTAAGGTGATAAGATAGGTGGGAGGTAGTTAGGATGATAAGGTAGGTGGGTGGTAGTTAGGGTGATAAGGTAGGTGGGTGGGAGTTAGGGTGATAAGGTAGGTGGGTGGGAGTTAGGGTGATAAGGTAAGTGGGTGGTAGTTAAGGTGATAAGGTAGGTGGGTGGTAGTTAGGATGATAAGGTAGGTGGGTGGTAGTTAGGGTGATAAGGTAGGTGGGTGGTAGTTAGGGTGATAAGGTAGGTGGGTGGTAGTTAGGTGATAAGGTAGGTGGGTGGGAGTTAGGGTGATAAGGTAGGTGGGTGGGAGTTAGGGTGATAAGGTAGGTGGGTGGTAGTTAGGGTGATAAGGTAGGTGGGTGGTAGTTAGGGTGATGAGGTAAGTGGGTGGTAGGGTGATAAGGTAGGTGGGTGGTAGTTAGGGTGATAAGGTAGGTGGGTGGTAGTTAGGGTGATAAGGTAGGTGGGTGGTAGTTAGGGTGATAAGGTAGGTGGGTGGTAGTTAGGGTGATAAGGTAGGTGGGTGGTAGTTAGGGTGATAAGGTAGGTGGGTGGTAGTTAGGGTGATAAGGTAGGTGGGTGGTAGTTAGGTGATAAGGTAGGTGGGTGGTAGTTAGGGTGATAAGGTAGGTGGGTGGTAGTTAGGGTGATAAGGTAGGTGGGTGGTAGTTGGAATAATAAGGTAGGTGGGTGGTAGTTAGGATGATAAGGTAGGTGGGTGGTAGTTAGGGTGATAAGGTAGGTGGGTGGTAGTTAGGGTGATAAGGTAGGTGGGTGGTAGTTTGGATGATAAGGTAGGTGGGTGGTAGTTAGGGTGATAAGGTAGGTGGGTGGTAGTTAGAATAATAAGGTAGGTGGGTGGTAGTTAGGATGATAAGGTAGGTGGGTGGTAGTTAGGGTGATAAGGTAGGTGGGTGGTAGATAGGGTGATAAGGTAAGTGGGTGGTAGATAGGGTGATAAGGTAGGTGGGTGGTAGTTACGGTGATAAGTTGGTGGGTGGTAGTTAAGGTGATAAGTTGGTGGGTGGTAGTTGGGGTGATAAGGTAGGTGGGTGGTAGTTAAGGTGATAAGGTAGGTGGGTGGTAGTTAGGGTGATAAGGTAGGTGGGTGGTAGTTAAGGTGATAAGTTGGTGGGTGGTAGTTAGGGTGATAAGGTAGGTGGGTGGTAGTTAGGGTGATAAGGTAGGTGGGTGGTAGTTAGGGTGATAAGGTAGGTGGGTGGTAGTTAAGGTGATAAGTTGGTGGGTGGTAGTTAGGGTGATAAGGTAGGTGGGTGGTAGTTAGGGTGATAAGGTAGGTGGGTGGTAGTTAGGGTGATAAGGTAGGTGGGTGGTAGTTAAGGTGATAAGTTGGTGGGTGGTAGTTAGGGTGATAAGGTAGGTGGGTGGTAGTTAGGGTGATAAGGTAGGTGGGTGGTAGTTAAGGTGATAAGTTGGTGGGTGGTAGTTAGGGTGATAAGGTAGGTGGGTGGTAGTTAGGGTGATAAGGTAGGTGGGTGGTAGTTAGGGTGATAAGGTAGGTGGGTGGTAGTTAGGGTGATAAGGTAGGTGGGTGGTAGTTAGGGTGATAAGGTAGGTGGGTGGTAGTTAGGGTGATAAGGTAGGTGGGTGGTAGTTAGGGTGATAAGGTAGGTGGGTGGTAGTTAGGGTGATAAGGTAGGTGGGTGGTAGTTAGGGTGATAAGGTAGGTGGGTGGTAGTTAGGGTGATAAGGTAGGTGGGTGGTAGTTAGGGTGATAAGGTAGGTGGGTGGTAGTTAGGGTGATAAGGTAGGTGGGTGGTAGTTAGGGTGATAAGGTAGGTGGGTGGTAGATAGGGTAGGTAGTGGTATAGGTGATAAGGTAGGTGGGTGGTAGTTAAGGTGATAAGGTAGGTGGGTGGTAGTTAGGTGATAAGGTAGGTGGGTGGTAGTTAGGGTGATAAGGTAGGTGGGTGGTAGTTAGGGTGATAAGGTAGGTGGGTGGTAGTTAGGTGATAAGGTAGGTGGGTGGTAGTTAGGGTGATAAGGTAGGTGGGTGGTAGTTAGGATGATAAGGTAGGTGGGTGGTAGTTAGGTGATAAGGTAGGTGGGTGGTAGTTAGGGTGATAAGGTAGGTGGGTGGTAGTTAGGGTGATAAGGTAGGTGGGTGGTAGTTAGGGTGATAAGGTAGGTGGGTGGTAGGTTGATAAGGTAGGTGGGTGGTAGTTAAGGTGATAAGGTAGGTGGGTGGTAGTTGGGGTGATAAGGTGATAAGGTAGGTGGGTGGTAGTTAGGGTGATAAGGTAGGTGGGTGGTAGTTAAGGTGATAAGGTAGGTGGGTGGTAGTTAGGGTGATAAGGTAGGTGGGTGGTAGTTAGGGTGATAAGGTAGGTGGGTGGTAGTTAGGGTGATAAGGTAGGTGGGTGGTAGTTAAGGTGATAAGGTAGGTGGGTGGTAGTTAGGGTGATAAGGTAGGTGGGTGGTAGTTAGGGTGATAAGGTAGGTGGGTGGTAGTTAAGGTGATAAGGTAGGTGGGTGGTAGTTAGGGTGATAAGGTAGGTGGGTGGTAGTTAGGGTGATAAGGTAGGTGGGTGGTAGTTAGGGTGATAAGGTAGGTGGGTGGTAGTTAGGGTGATAAGGTAGGTGGGTGGTAGTTAGGGTGATAAGGTAGGTGGGTGGTAGTTAGGGTGATAAGGTAGGTGGGTGGTAGTTAAGGTGATAAGGTAGGTGGGTGGTAGTTAGGGTGATAAGGTAGGTGGGTGGTAGTTAAGGTGATAAGGTAGGTGGGTGGTAGTTAAGGTGATAAGGTAGGTGGGTGGTAGTTAGGGTGATAAGGTAGGTGGGTGGTAGTTAAGGTGATAAGGTAGGTGGGTGGTAGTTAAGGTGATAAGGTAGGTGGGTGGTAGTTAGGGTGATAAGGTAGGTGGGTGGTAGTTAGGGTGATAAGGTAGGTGGGTGGTAGTTAGGGTGATAAGGTAGGTGGGTGGTAGTTAGGGTGATAAGGTAGGTGGGTGGTAGTTAGGGTGATAAGGTAGGTGGGTGGTAGTTAGGGTGATAAGGTAGGTGGGTGGTAGTTAGGGTGATAAGGTAGGTGGGTGGTAGTTAGGGTGATAAGGTAGGTGGGTGGTAGTTAGGGTGATAAGGTAGGTGGGTGGTAGTTAAGGTGATAAGGTAGGTGGGTGGTAGTTAGGGTGATAAGGTAGGTGGGTGGTAGGTTGATAAGGTAGGTGGGTGGTAGTTAGGGTGATAAGGTAGGTGGGTGGTAGTTAGGGTGATAAGGTAGGTGGGTGGTAGTTAGGGTGATAAGGTAGGTGGGTGGTAGTTAGGGTGATAAGGTAGGTGGGTGGTAGTTAGGGTGATAAGGTAGGTGGGTGGTAGTTAGGGTGATAAGGTAGGTGGGTGGTAGTTAGGGTGATAAGGTAGGTGGGTGGTAGTTAGGGTGATAAGGTAGGTGGGTGGTAGTTAGGGTGATAAGGTAGGTGGGTGGTAGTTAGGGTGATAAGGTAGGTGGGTGGTAGTTAGGGTGATAAGGTAGGTGGGTGGTAGTTAGGGTGATAAGGTAGGTGGGTGGTAGTTAGGGTGATAAGGTAGGTGGGTGGTAGTTAGGGTGATAAGGTAGGTGGGTGGTAGTTAGGGTGATAAGGTAGGTGGGTGGTAGTTAGGGTGATAAGGTAGGTGGGTGGTAGTTAGGGTGATAAGGTAGGTGGGTGGTAGTTAGGGTGATAAGGTAGGTGGGTGGTAGTTAGGGTGATAAGGTAGGTGGGTGGTAGGTTGATAAGGTAGGTGGGTGGTAGTTAGGGTGATAAGGTAGGTGGGTGGTAGTTAGGGTGATAAGGTAGGTGGGTGGTAGT
Organism: Homarus gammarus; assembly: GCA_958450375.1. Classification (NCBI taxonomy): domain Eukaryota; kingdom Metazoa; phylum Arthropoda; class Malacostraca; order Decapoda; family Nephropidae; genus Homarus; species Homarus gammarus. The sequence continues at coordinate 223,483 of CAUDMG010003604.1, forward strand.
TAGGGTGATAAGGTAGGTGGGTGGTAGTTAGGGTGATAAGGTAGGTGGGTGGTAGTTAGGGTGATAAGGTAGGTGGGTGGTAGTTAGGGTGATAAGGTAGGTGGGTGGTAGTTAGGGTGATAAGGTAGGTGGGTGGTAGTTAGGGTGATAAGGTAGGTGGGTGGTAGTTAGGGTGATAAGGTAGGTGGGTGGTAGTTAGGGTGATAAGGTAGGTGGGTGGTAGTTAGGGTGATAAGGTAGGTGGGTGGTAGTTAGGGTGATAAGGTAGGTGGGTGGTAGTTAGGGTGATAAGGTAGGTGGGTGGTAGTTAGGGTGATAAGGTAGGTGGGTGGTAGTTAGGGTGATAAGGTAGGTGGGTGGTAGTTAGGGTGATAAGGTAGGTGGGTGGTAGTTAGGGTGATAAGGTAGGTGGGTGGTAGTTAGGGTGATAAGGTAGGTGGGTGGTAGTTAGGGTGATAAGGTAGGTGGGTGGTAGTTAGGGTGATAAGGTAGGTGGGTGGTAGTTAGGTGATAAGGTAGGTGGGTGGTAGTTAGGGTGATAAGGTAGGTGGGTGGTAGTTAGGGTGATAAGGTAGGTGGGTGGTAGTTAGGGTGATAAGGTAGGTGGGTGGTAGTTAGGGTGATAAGGTAGGTGGGTGGTAGTTAGGGTGATAAGGTAGGTGGGTGGTAGTTAGGGTGATAAGGTAGGTGGGTGGTAGTTAAGGTGATAAGGTAGGTGGGTGGTAGTTAGGGTGATAAGGTAGGTGGGTGGTAGTTAGGGTGATAAGGTAGGTGGGTGGTAGTTAAGGTGATAAGGTAGGTGGGTGGTAGTTAGGGTGATAAGGTAGGTGGGTGGTAGTTAAGGTGATAAGGTAGGTGGGTGGTAGTTAGGGTGATAAGGTAGGTGGGTGGTAGTTAGGGTGATAAGGTAGGTGGGTGGTAGTTAGGGTGATAAGGTAGGTGGGTGGTAGTTAGGGTGATAAGGTAGGTGGGTGGTAGTTAGGGTGATAAGGTAGGTGGGTGGTAGTTAGGGTGATAAGGTAGGTGGGTGGTAGTTAGGGTGATAAGGTAGGTGGGTGGTAGTTAGGGTGATAAGGTAGGTGGGTGGTAGTTAGGGTGATAAGGTAGGTGGGTGGTAGTTAGGGTGATAAGGTAGGTGGGTGGTAGTTAGGGTGATAAGGTAGGTGGGTGGTAGGTTGATAAGGTAGGTGGGTGGTAGTTAGGGTGATAAGGTAGGTGGGTGGTAGTTAGGGTGATAAGGTAGGTGGGTGGTAGTTAGGGTGATAAGGTAGGTGGGTGGTAGTTAGGGTGATAAGGTAGGTGGGTGGTAGTTAGGGTGATAAGGTAGGTGGGTGGTAGTTAGGGTGATAAGGTAGGTGGGTGGTAGTTAAGGTGATAAGGTAGGTGGGTGGTAGTTGGTGATAAGGTAGGTGGGTGGTAGTAGGGTGATAAGGTAGGTGGGTGGTAGTTAGGGTGATAAGGTAGGTGGGTGGTAGTTAGGGTGATAAGGTAGGTGGGTGGTAGTTAGGGTGATAAGGTAGGTGGGTGGTAGTTAGGGTGATAAGGTAGGTGGGTGGTAGTTAGGGTGATAAGGTAGGTGGGTGGTAGGTTGATAAGGTAGGTGGGTGGTAGTTAGGGTGATAAGGTAGGTGGGTGGTAGTTAGGGTGATAAGGTAGGTGGGTGGTAGTTAAGGTGATAAGGTAGGTGGGTGGTAGTTAGGGTGATAAGGTAGGTGGGTGGTAGTTAAGGTGATAAGGTAGGTGGGTGGTAGTTAGGGTGATAAGGTAGGTGGGTGGTAGTTAGGGTGATAAGGTAGGTGGGTGGTAGTTAGGGTGATAAGGTAGGTGGGTGGTAGTTAGGGTGATAAGGTAGGTGGGTGGTAGTTAGGGTGATAAGGTAGGTGGGTGGTAGTTAGGGTGATAAGGTAGGTGGGTGGTAGTTAAGGTGATAAGGTAGGTGGGTGGTAGTTAGGGTGATAAGGTAGGTGGGTGGTAGTTAGGGTGATAAGGTAGGTGGGTGGTAGTTAAGGTGATAAGGTAGGTGGGTGGTAGTTAGGGTGATAAGGTAGGTGGGTGGTAGTTAGGGTGATAAGGTAGGTGGGTGGTAGTTAGGGTGATAAGGTAGGTGGGTGGTAGTTAGGGTGATAAGGTAGGTGGGTGGTAGTTAGGGTGATAAGGTAGGTGGGTGGTAGTTAGGGTGATAAGGTAGGTGGGTGGTAGTTAAGGTGATAAGGTAGGTGGGTGGTAGTTAGGGTGATAAGGTAGGTGGGTGGTAGTTAAGGTGATAAGGTAGGTGGGTGGTAGTTAGGGTGATAAGGTAGGTGGGTGGTAGTTAGGGTGATAAGGTAGGTGGGTGGTAGTTAGGGTGATAAGGTAGGTGGGTGGTAGTTAGGGTGATAAGGTAGGTGGGTGGTAGTTAAGGTGATAAGGTAGGTGGGTGGTAGTTAGGGTGATAAGGTAGGTGGGTGGTAGTTAGGGTGATAAGGTAGGTGGGTGGTAGTTAAGGTGATAAGGTAGGTGGGTGGTAGTTAGGGTGATAAGGTAGGTGGGTGGTAGTTAGGGTGATAAGGTAGGTGGGTGGTAGTTAGGTGATAAGGTAGGTGGGTGGTAGTTAGGGTGATAAGGTAGGTGGGTGGTAGTTAGGGTGATAAGGTAGGTGGGTGGTAGTTAGGGTGATAAGGTAGGTGGGTGGTAGTTAGGGTGATAAGGTAGGTGGGTGGTAGTTAGGGTGATAAGGTAGGTGGGTGGTAGTTAGGGTGATAAGGTAGGTGGGTGGTAGTTAAGGTGATAAGGTAGGTGGGTGGTAGTTAGGGTGATAAGGTAGGTGGGTGGTAGTTAGGGTGATAAGGTAGGTGGGTGGTAGTTAGGGTGATAAGGTAGGTGGGTGGTAGTTAGGTGATAAGGTAGGTGGGTGGTAGTTAGGGTGATAAGGTAGGTGGGTGGTAGTTAGGGTGATAAGGTAGGTGGGTGGTAGTTAGGGTGATAAGGTAGGTGGGTGGTAGTTAGGGTGATAAGGTAGGTGGGTGGTAGTTAGGGTGATAAGGTAGGTGGGTGGTAGTTAGGGTGATAAGGTAGGTGGGTGGTAGTTAGGGTGATAAGGTAGGTGGGTGGTAGTTAGGGTGATAAGGTAGGTGGGTGGTAGTTAGGGTGATAAGGTAGGTGGGTGGTAGTTAGGGTGATAAGGTAGGTGGGTGGTAGTTAGGTGATAAGGTAGGTGGTGGTAGTTAGGTGATAAGGTAGGTGGGTGGTAGTTAGGGTGATAAGGTAGGTGGGTGGTAGTTAAGGTGATAAGGTAGGTGGGTGGTAGTTAAGGTGATAAGGTAGGTGGGTGGTAGTTAGGGTGATAAGGTAGGTGGGTGGTAGGTTGATAAGGTAGGTGGGTGGTAGTTATGGTGATAAGGTAGGTGGGTGGTAGTTAGGGTGATAAGGTAGGTGGGTGGTAGTTAGGGTGATAAGGTAGGTGGGTGGTAGTTAGGGTGATAAGGTAGGTTGGTGGTAGTTGGGTGATAAGGTAGGTGGGTGGTAGTTAGGGTGATAAGACAGGTGAGTGGTAGGGTGATAGGTAGGTGAGTGGTAGTTAGGGTGATAAGGTAGGTGGGTGGTAGTTAGGGTGATAAGGTAGGTGGGTGGTAGTTAGGGTGATAAGGTAGGTGGGTGGTAGTTAGGGTGATAAGGTAGGTGGGTGGTAGTTAGGGTGATAAGGTAGGTGGGTGGTAGTTAGGGTGATAAGGTAGGTGGGTGGTAGTTAGGGTGATAAGGTAGGTGGGTGGTAGGTTGATAAGGTAGGTGGGTGGTAGTTAGGGTGATAAGGTAGGTGGGTGGTAGTTAGGGTGATAAGGTAGGTGGGTGGTAGTTAGGGTGATAAGGTAGGTGGGTGGTAGTTAGGGTGATAAGGTAGGTGGGTGGTAGTTAGGGTGATAAGGTAGGTGGGTGGTAGTTAGGGTGATAAGGTAGGTGGGTGGTAGTTAGGGTGATAAGGTAGGTGGGTGGTAGTTAGGGTGATAAGGTAGGTGGGTGGTAGTTAGGGTGATAAGGTAGGTGGGTGGTAGTTAGGGTGATAAGGTAGGTGGGTGGTAGTTAGGGTGATAAGGTAGGTGGGTGGTAGTTAGGGTGATAAGGTAGGTGGGTGGTAGTTAGGGTGATAAGGTAGGTGGGTGGTAGTTAGGGTGATAAGGTAGGTGGGTGGTAGTTAGGGTGATAAGGTAGGTGGGTGGTAGTTAGGGTGATAAGGTAGGTGGAGGTAGGTGATAGGTGGTGGTAGGTTGATAAGGTAGGTGGGTGGTAGTTAGGGTGATAAGGTAGGTGGGTGGTAGTTAGGGTGATAAGGTAGGTGGGTGGTAGTTAGGGTGATAAGGTAGGTGGGTGGTAGTTAGGGTGATAAGGTAGGTGGGTGGTAGTTAGGGTGATAAGGTAGGTGGGTGGTAGTTAGGGTGATAAGGTAGGTGGGTGGTAGTTAGGGTGATAAGGTAGGTGGGTGGTAGTTAGGGTGATAAGGTAGGTGGGTGGTAGTTAGGGTGATAAGGTAGGTGGGTGGTAGTTAGGGTGATAAGGTAGGTGGGTGGTAGTTAGGGTGATAAGGTAGGTGGGTGGTAGTTAGGGTGATAAGGTAGGTGGGTGGTAGTTAGGGTGATAAGGTAGGTGGGTGGTAGTTAGGGTGATAAGGTAGGTGGGTGGTAGTTAGGGTGATAAGGTAGGTGGGTGGTAGTTAGGGTGATAAGGTAGGTGGGTGGTAGTTAGGGTGATAAGGTAGGTGGGTGGTAGTTAGGGTGATAAGGTAGGTGGGTGGTAGTTAGGGTGATAAGGTAGGTGGGTGGTAGTTAGGGTGATAAGGTAGGTGGGTGGTAGTTAGGGTGATAAGGTAGGTGGGTGGTAGTTAGGGTGATAAGGTAGGTGGGTGGTAGTTAGGGTGATAAGGTAGGTGGGTGGTAGTTAGGGTGATAAGGTAGGTGGGTGGTAGTTAGGGTGATAAGGTAGGTGGGTGGTAGTTAGGGTGATAAGGTAGGTGGGTGGTAGTTAGGGTGATAAGGTAGGTGGGTGGTAGTTAGGGTGATAAGGTAGGTGGGTGGTAGTTAGGGTGATAAGGTAGGTGGGTGGTAGTTAGGGTGATAAGGTAGGTGGGTGGTAGTTAGGGTGATAAGGTAGGTGGGTGGTAGTTAGGGTGATAAGGTAGGTGGGTGGTAGTTAGGGTGATAAGGTAGGTGGGTGGTAGGTTGATAAGGTAGGTGGGTGGTAGTTAGGGTGATAAGGTAGGTGGGTGGTAGTTAGGGTGATAAGGTAGGTGGGTGGTAGTTAGGGTGATAAGGTAGGTGGGTGGTAGGTTGATAAGGTAGGTGGGTGGTAGTTAGGGTGATAAGGTAGGTGGGTGGTAGTTAGGGTGATAAGGTAGGTGGGTGGTAGTTAGGGTGATAAGGTAGGTGGGTGGTAGTTAGGGTGATAAGGTAGGTGGGTGGTAGTTAGGGTGATAAGGTAGGTGGGTGGTAGTTAGGGTGATAAGGTAGGTGGGTGGTAGTTAGGGTGATAAGGTAGGTGGGTGGTAGTTAGGGTGATAAGGTAGGTGGGTGGTAGTTAGGGTGATAAGGTAGGTGGGTGGTAGTTAGGGTGATAAGGTAGGTGGGTGGTAGTTAGGGTGATAAGGTAGGTGGGTGGTAGTTAGGGTGATAAGGTAGGTGGGTGGTAGTTAGGGTGATAAGGTAGGTGGGTGGTAGTTAGGGTGATAAGGTAGGTGGGTGGTAGTTAGGGTGATAAGGTAGGTGGGTGGTAGTTAGGGTGATAAGGTAGGTGGGTGGTAGTTAGGGTGATAAGGTAGGTGGGTGGTAGTTAGGGTGATAAGGTAGGTGGGTGGTAGTTAGGGTGATAAGGTAGGTGGTGTAGTAGGGTGATAGGTGAGTGGTAGTTAAGGTGATAAGGTAGGTGGGTGGTAGTTAGGGTGATAAGGTAGGTGAGTGGTAGTTAGGGTGATAAGGTAGGTGGGTGGTAGTTAGGGTGATAAGGTTGGTGGGTAGTAGTTAGGGTGATAAGGTAGGTGGGTGGTAGATAGGGTGATAAGGTAGGTGAGTGATAGGGTGATAAGGTAGGTGGGTGGTAGTTCGGGTGATAAGGTAGGTGGGTGGTAGTTAGGGTGGTGGAGGTCGTGGGGGCTGGCAGCGAGCCGCGCCTCCCGTCGTCAGGCAGTGATCAATACAGCGGCGCCTCCCTCAAGGCCCGCCGCTAGCAAGACTACCATCCTGCATGACGCAGCCTACTACGGTACCAGGCCATCCTGCATGACGCAGCCTACTACGGTACCAGGCCATCCTGCATGACGCAGCCTACTACAGTACCAGACCCTCCTGCATGACGCAGCCTACTGCAGTACCAGGCCATCCTGCATGACGCAGCCTACAACAGTACCAAACCCTCCTGCATGACGCAGCCTACTACGGTACCAGACCATCCTGCATGACGCAGCCTATTACGGTATCTGACCATCCTACATGACGCAGCCTATTACCAGGCCATCCTACAAGACAGCAGTCTATTGCTCAACCGTCCTGCATGACGTAGCCTACTGCCCAGCCGCTTTGCATGATGCAGGCTATTGCTCATTCATCCTGTAGTCAAGAACCGCTTAACCTTTGGCTTGAGCCGACACCTAGAGTGTCTGAAGATCCCGCTTTTCATTCAGCGAAAATAATTCTCAGCAGTAGTGAGAGACACGATGGAGCGCGGTCCCTCGATTGTGATCAAATTACGTTGTTGGCATTCAGGCCAAGAACATATTCAGTTCAAAATAGTTGCAGTAATAGAATAATTGATAAATGAATCAATTATTCATGAGACCTGGGTTAGTACTGTGAAAATGGAACGTGGCCATTTTCTTAAAAAAAATTATCGGATCCCCTAAGTTTAGTTTATAAGGAGGCTTTCAGACTGACAGCAGGAACAGCTTGGTGTGACGACAGGGAGCTGATGGTGGGTGGGAACCCACGAAACATTTACCCGTCGTGTTAGATGACTCGCTCATCCATCGCCCAGGCACCCTATGCTACTTGAGGTGTACAGTACAGTTTCCGATTCTCAAAGATTAGTGCACGGCCAGTTGTGTTTTTTCACCTACTGGATAAAAAAGAAAAAGAAGATGCAGGTAGTGACAGTAGTTTCAGTGCAATTTACCTGCCATCGTGGCCACCAACTTTGACTCGAAGCGTAATTTAGCCCCGTAAACGAATATTCCCACTAGTAAGGGAATACTGAAAAGTGTGAACCCTCTATACTTAAAAAAAAAATAATAGTATATATATATATATATATATATATATATATATATATATATATATATATATATATATATATATATATATATATATATATACATACAATCAACACCTCAACCCGCCAGGATTCGAACCCACGGCCTACGAGCCCATGCTTTATTGAGCTAATGAAATATATATGGATCCTCGTGTTTCGAAGCCGGATTTGGTAAAACGTTACTCTGACCACCTACGTGATACGGGTAGTCCCCATTAGAGGTTCACGGCGCCATAAGCTTTTAGTATCCTGGTGGTCCAGCAGTTAGCGTTCCCCGGTCACAGTCATGGGCTCGTGGGCCGTGGGTTCGAATCCTGGCAGGTTGAGGTGTTGATTGTAGAAGTCCGCGTGCTTTATTGGGCTAATGAAATATATATATATATATCTTGATAAAATCACACGGGAAAATGGAAACAACGGAGTACCTTAGCTTTCGTCTTTATTCAAGACATCTTCAGAGGCAAGGTACTCCGTTGTTTCCATTTTCCCGTGTGATTTTATCAAGATTTATCTTATCCACGTTTTCATTGTGGATATATATATATATATATATATATATATATATATATATATATATATATATATATATATATATATAATATATATATATATATATATTATATATATATATATATAATATATATAATATATATATATATCATATATATATATATATATACTATATATATATATATATATATATATATATGTGTGTGTGTGTGTGTGTACCGGTATGGTGTACAGTATATGTTACATACAGTACATAGTACGTACTCGCATCACACAAAGCCTCTGACCTCCAAATATTGCAACGTTTTCCTCTTAACTAAGAAGTGAGAATGCGTCTGTTTCGCCCAACAAAACAAAGATACTGCAAATGACGTCATAAGTGTAGGTAGATTTTACCGTAACTAAATGTGCTCTCCTATGCCCAGTTAAGGGAGAGGGGGTAGGTAATATAGGTTACGAATCTTTGAGACTTCGAACCAATGTGTCTTTGACGTGTTCTCCCGGATTAGTAACCCGGTGTTGTTGGCTTGGTGAGGTTATGGTACTGTTATTTTATCTTGTATACAGTTGATTTGGTCTTGGTGTCAGAGGCTCATTTATAAAACTTCTAACATTGTTGTGACAAGTTGAATGTAAGTGACACTCTGGCCTGCATCACCTGTATTGATTGTCTAGTAAAGATTAATTAATGCTCAGTTTTAAACTATCGATGCTTTGTCTGGCCTTAGGCCTTGACTTGTTGAATCGAGGACTATTTAACAAGTACGGTAATTAATAGCATTTGATGAGGGAAACAAAACTATTAAACATGTTTTGGTCAGCTCCACTGGTTGTCAGTTTGGTTGACTGACCAGATTGAAGGTAAATTTCCGTGTCATGTGGATGGGTAACACCGCAGCACATTTAGGTCAGCTGTGGTCTCTGGCTGACTATTCAGATCTAAATAATTGCCGGTCGCACCCCAGGCTTTACTAGCAGTAATTCACACGCTCAAGATTAAATCATTGATTCACCCATTGAAGTTAGACAAATTAATCAGCTTTAGAGCCCTAGTGTCTTTATAAGATGCACCATAACAGGTGTAGTTTCAATATAACACGAAAGACGAATTATATAATATACGAGAAAAAATGGTAAACTTTGGTATGAACATTTATGGTGCCATATATTTGGTCAGTGAGTTTAGATTTGGGGGTTCAGGAACTTGCAGCTTCTTGTCGGTTTTTATGAGATCGTGACACCTGGTAATGTTTCATTTTGAATAACGTGTTATGACACGTTCTTGCTGCTTTATGACGGTCAGCACCTACATTCTGTTACGCCTGAAAGGCAAGCGCTGCATCTTGATTACAGAGCTAACTGTGGACAGAAACGAACCCGCGAACCCAGTGCCAGGCAAACTCGTAAACATCCGGAAGACAGCACCAGATCAACTGGTTCCTGATAATCGGGTTACAATCTGCTGCAGGTCGAAGAAATGCGAACACACAAGACTTGCTAAGTGTTAGTTCCTGTGGTACTGGTGAGTATCAGTAATGGGAGATTGTCACGTCGCTGGCACTGATGAATACAGTAGTCCTGACAAGTTATATTTTTTTCCATATTACTCTTAAACATAACTATCAAAGTACTGTAGATGAAAAATTTCTTGACTGTGGTAAGTAGATTCAGTTCTGGTTGATATTGAATTTTCCTCTGATATTGCTCTTTTGAGAATAAAAAAATTCTGAATCTCTTAATTTTCAGAAATTTCTTGACCACTGACCTGCAGTAATCGAACCTAGAATATGGTAGCTTGCGTAGGGTAAGAGTGGGTAGGTTTGGTTAAATAGTTTTTAATGATTAAAATTGTTATCATCATTATCACACTACCACTGGCAGGCATTAGTCAGTGGCGTTATTTTCAAAATCCTGAGAAGCGCCAGTGGGGGTTGTCTCATTGGTGTGTGTTGAGTGGCTGGCTGGCTGGTGGGAGCCCCCGTCTTCCCTGGGCAAAGCGGTGTCATGACGAGCTGTTATCGATTTTGTGCTTGTCCTGCCCCCGTTTTCCCGGAACGTGTGAAAACGCCGCCGCCACACTTCCGGGAACTTAGTGCTCGGCGTAGTAGCCCAAGTTTCTTCAAATAATGACCAGGGAAACGCCAGGAAATTTTAGACCTTTGTTAAGTTTCCCGGTTGAAAGGAGGGGGCGGTTCTTTCTACTTAGAACTAGTGACATGAATGACTCATTGGGAGCTCTGACTCGGGCCTTCCCACCAGTGCTTCCTCTGATGAATGATCCTGTAGCTAATACTTCCTTTCTGTTTGTCATCCCTTGGTCAGTCTCTCACAACACCTTCCTCACAGCATCCACAACACCTTCCTCACAGCATCCACAACACCTTCCTCACAGCATCCACAACACCTTCCTCACAGCATCCACAACTTCTTCCTCACAGCATCCACAACACAACACCTTCCCCACAACATCCACAACACCTTCCCCACAACATCCACAACACAACACCTTTCTCACAGCACCCACAACATCCACAACACAACATCTTCCTCACAACATCCACAACACCTTCCCCACAACATCCACAACACAACACCTTTCTCACAGCACCCACAACACAACTTCCCCACAGCACCAACAACATCCACAACACAACACTTTTCTCACAGCGTCCACAACTTCACAGTACCCACAACATCCACAACACAACACTTTTCTCACAGCACCCACAACATCCACAACACAACATCTTCCTCACAGCATTCACAACACATTACATCCCTCACAGCTTAAAACGTTACAAAATTTTCAACACATCAGTTGATGACCTAAGTAGGATATGATGATATGATACAGCGTGGTAGTTTGTCAAATCGTGCCTATTGATGTACCTATTAGAGTGTGCCTTTATGTTTTTGGTGGTTAAATAAAGAGATTAAAACTGCTCCTGAAAGATGCCCTCCCCCCTTCCGTTCTTGGGGGGGGGGGGGGGGTGTTGTGCTGTTTCTCATAATGGTCATCACTAACGCCGACACATCCAAGGTAACAGTAAGCATGTGAAGTTAACTGTAAACTGTTGGCTCTCCAATTTTGAGGTTGATTGAATCTTATCACTCGGATGCCATACCCGTTGATGCTTGCTAGTGTGGGTGTTTGACATTGTGTTTGGATTTATTTTTTTATTTTTTTTAGTACCGGTAACCTTGAATTTGTTTTGATTTTGTATTCTTGTGTTTCCTCTTGTAACTCGGTAGTATCAGAAATTCCGGTGCCGGTATCGTCTTGTTGTACAATATATGTTAACTCCAAGATTTCCTGCCGAAGTTTTATTCTGTCACTGATTGTCAAAACGAAGGAAATATTACTTCCTGTTTTGTTTTCATTCTTCATTATATTGCAAATTATTTTTAAAGTGGAGAAACAAATAAAAAATGTGATTGTAGAATAAACTTGTATGATAATTTACTTTCTTTGGGATTATCTATAAAAGGATAAGTGATAAGGTAGGGCGCGTAAAATACCTTCAGGTAAGGAATAATATAATATCATTCAGCTTCGAGACGCTTCAACCTGTTGCCGGGAAAAATAAGAAACGTTAGGAGGTGGAGACAGGACCAGTGGATGTTGTCAAGATGTGAAGTTTGACCATAGTTTACTTGATCATTGCAGTTGCCGTAAATGTAGAAACTCCCGGGCTGTAGCTATCAACAACTTGGTAGATGTGATGTTGGGTGGGAAGTGTTGATGGAAAAATCAAAGGTGTGGAGGTAAAGCAGACTCGTCCAAACTCTCTCTTAATGTCTTAGATTCTTCTACACGCTTTTGTTTTCCTCAAAAGCACAAATATTGTTTCACCCCCATACTTTAGTAGGCAAAGTGTTAAGAACGCAATTCGAACTTTTTTTTATCTTGGGAACATTGGCTGCCCCCCCCCCCCCCCCCAAGTTTTGACCAAAGATCGCTCATAATTCCTTCAGACTACAAAGGCCTGAAACGCTCCGGCTCCTCCTCAGGAAGAAGGTCCTATGTTACATTTATGATCCAGGAACACTAGACTCTCAGAAGAATTAATAAAGCTGTTTTGTCCCCCAGCATGAGATGGAAACTTCTTGTATCGTGTATATATATATATATATATATATATATATATATATATATATATATATATATATATATATATATATATATATCGCAGCTGTTTAATGGTACAGTACTGTACTCAGTTTGTGTATCATCGTTGTTACCCATGGCTGCCTGTTCTCCGGACGTCATTGAGGCAGGTTGTGTCGGGGCGGTTAATGTATAAGAGTATGCAGTCTTCAAGGTCTCTTAATTGTCTGTGCCATGTCCATCAATTCTTAATCTAGGAAATTTACTAGCCTAATGTTTCTTAATGGAGCTGGAGATAAACCTAACCTGTGATAATGGGTCAGCTAGCCTCGTATACCTGCCACGGCTGGACCAACAGGTATTATTTGCCTCGAAAATATTCAAGAAGATGGTGACACAGCAGGCGGTAGCAGTTTTGGTTACGGTTGTGGGACACTTATTGTTATGAGCCTCACTTTCTCGACATTTTCCCGTGTGATTTTATCAAGATATATATATATATATATATATATATATATATATATATATATATATATATATATATATATATATATATATATATGACTATTACTGTATATCGAGTGATTTTCAGGCTAAAAAAATCTTGTGTTGAAATCAAATACCTGTACTGCTGTGGTATGTTTCATTGTTTTTGTCTCTTGACGGTGGCTGTTTCGGGATTTTTCTTCATTTAGTTAAAGCGTTCTCTTTTGGACGGCCTCTTAACAGCACCTTACCCAATTTGCTTGAATTTTGGAATGTTCTCACTCATACGTGCCACAGGTTTTGTTCCTTGTTTCTGACCTCCTCAACTTTTGACATTTAACGTTGCAAGATTTAATTTGACCTTCTCATTGGTTTTAAGTATTTCATAGAATATATACCTTATATCTTCACTTTCATATCACTTATTCTTGGTAGTGTGGGAGCATTTAAAGCTTTGTTGCTGGAATATTTTACGCATTGTAATATGTGTACCACTGCTTGAGGTCATTAGCTATAAGATATTACACACCTTGTACCTGCATTTTTCGAAATACCTGATTTTGATTCTATGAAAAATACGCAAATCCATAACACCGGGACTCAAGGAAGTGACAAGCGCAAATCAAAAACAAGCAAAGCAACAAACATTCAGGTCTGAAGGGATTAGTTTGGTTCCCAGAGTAAATCCATGTAAATCTCTTTAGCTCTGGATAGCCACACATAAACTACTCGACCAAAAATAAATTGCGATCATTCAAAAACCAAATTTAAAACTGTGCGTAAGTGTTGCTTACTGGTGTGACCCTTAGTTACCTTTTGTGTGGAGGTTCATCTTCGGGGAAGTGACATATGATAAAAGGGGAGAGACATTAAGAAGAAGATGAGTAAAAATACTAAAATAAAGAAACAAGAAAATTTTTTAATTATTAATTCTGACCAGACGTTTGACAGAATGATGTGGAAAGAGAAGTGTGCATGACAAACAGCAGCTGGTGTGTGTGTGTGTGTGTGTCTTAGTGTGGTGATGATGTACGGGAGCCAGACAGACGGGGATAGCGTGCCACTCCTTAATTTATACGTCTAGTTTTTCTTAGGGGGTAATTTGTTTAAGAAGGAGTAATACTGTAAGTTCCTACATGTACGTGTGGATTACCGAGCGAGATTGTTGTGTCCTCTATTCACCTTGCACAACAACACAGGCTCTTATCATCGTGGAGAGAGTGTGTGTGTGTGTGTGTGATTTTCAGTGGCTCCGGTATTTCTAGAATACTGGTTAGAGGCTAGGAGGGATCTGAGCTTCATTTCACCTTGAATAATAATAAAAAAAATGCAAGTTAGTATAGACAGAGTGTACCATCAAAGATGTAGCCAAGTCAGCTGATTTATAATATGTAGTGCCGTATACTGATGTTGAGTTGTGTCGTGTCTTATTTCTCTGCCAAACTGTTTTTAACTCGAATTTTTTCTTTCATCTTTGTGACCTTTTTTTTCATATCCATAATTAGTTTGTTTTTAATGGTAGTAGTTATTGGCCGACAGACATGTACATATGGAGCTCCATATACAAAATACTGGTGACTTAATATACCGTATATACTTTAGTGTCTTTATCTTGCTTATATCATTCATATTGACCTGTAGACATATTATTCATGCCTGTGTCACTCAAACTGACTTCCTGTATGACTGTCAGGCTCTTGGGGAAGTAACACGTAGCGTGGGACAAGTTTGATCATACATGAGTTCCGGGACTTGTTGTCTACACAGTTATATCAGTTAATAACATCTACGGTAGAAAAAGTTTTTGTGTACTGAAGTGCGCATAAGAGCCCAGCATCTAGAACAGAGGTAGTGAGCGTTTGGGCACGTAAGGCATAATGCACAAGAAGCGTCCTTCCCTGAGGCGGTCTCCTTTAGGACAGGATTAGTCTCGTAGGACAAGCGGTAGTGTCGGTGGGAGTACGTGAAGGGTATGCACGAGAAGCGTCCTTCCCTGGGGCGGGCTGATGTGTACCCAGGACGAGTTACGCCCAGCCTCAACACTCGCTAACATCCCTACCATGGGTCGCGTGACCACAACCCTACCCACTCGCCTCTCTGAACACTGTTATTATCAATATCCCGTGTTGAGGGACATTTAGCGTCACTGGCGTTTTATAGCGGGTGTTGTGTTAGGAATTTGGGTTAGCAGACATAGAGGTATGCAGTGAGTAACAGGTACTTTGTCCACTATTATATAAGGTGTATTAGTGATATACAGGATCCTTATTCTGTCCACACACACACTTGGCAGTTCTCTATATAGCAGTACGTAATGTTTTTATAGTAAATCACTTACACCCGATAAGGCCCCGGACGTTGGTAACGTCCATTCTGTCATAAGATGTTTAATTTTGGCATCCGTGACTAAGGCATACTCTTGCACACATTCCCATGCACACACACATACGGCATCATGATTTTCCCAGCCTGGGCACACGACTGTTTCCAGCATGGCCAAGTACACTTTACAAATATGCTTATATAGCTTATTGGCTGCTTGCCAGGACGTCAGGTTACCACGTATTACCATAATGTATGTTGTGAGGAATTGGTCATCGCCCAGTGGAGGCCGCTCGGCGATTCCTTGTCTCTAAGCTAAGCCTAACATGTGATGTGGGTTACAGGAAGGCGAAACTTAGGATAATTAAGAATGTAAACAAACTCAGGTGTTGCTAGACGACACGAGTATGGTTGCGTGAGGGCGGAGGGAGGCAGAACAGGTTACGCTTTTCATGACATCAGTACCAAAATTATCCAGGCTTCGTGCATGACTCGCGCCCGTCGCGAAGGCGAGAGGAAGAGTGGCTCTGGTGCTCACTGTCTTCTTCTTGTTGTTGATGGTGCTGTTTATGTTCAAGTGGGTAGTAGTGTATGTTATGGTATTGGGTGTGTTGCTGCTGCTGTGTTCATGGTATTGGGTGTTGTAGTGATGTGTTGATGGTATTGAGTGTGTTGCTGCTGCTGTGTTGATGGTATTGGGTGTTGTAGTGATGTGTTGATGGTATTGGGTGTTGCTGTTGCTGCTGTGTTGATGGTATTGGGTGTTGCTGCTGCTGCTGTGTTGATGGTATTGGGTGTTGCTGCTGCTGCTGTGTTGATGGTATTGGGTGTTGTAGCGATGTGTTGTTGGTATTAGGTGTGTTGTAGTGGTGTGTTGATGGTATTGGGTGTGTTGCTGCTGCTGTGTTCATGGTATTGTGTGTTGTAGTGGTGTTGATGGTATTGCTTGTTGTAGTGGTGTGTTGATGGTATTGGGTGTTGTAGTGGTGTGTTGATGGTATTGTGTGTTGTAGTGGTGTGTTGATGGTATTGTGTGTTGTAGAGGTGTGTTGATGGTATTGGGTGTTTAGTGGTGTGTTGATGGTATTTGTGTTCTAGTGGTGTGTTGATGGTATTGTGTGTTGTAGTGGTGTGTTGATGTTATTGTGAGTTGTAGTGGTGTTGATGGTATTGTGTGTTGTAGTGGTGTGTTGATGGTATTTGTGTTGTAGTGGTGTGTTGATGGTATTGGGTGTTGTAGTGGTGTGTTGATGGTATTGTGTGTTGTAGTGGTGTGTTGATGGTATTGTGTGTTATAGTGGTGTGTTGATGGTATTGTGTGTTGTAGTGGTGTGTTGATGGTATTGGGTGTTGTAGTGGTGTGTTGATGGTATTGTGTGTTGTAGCGGTGTGTTGATGGTATTTGTGTTGTAGTGGTGTGTTGATGGTATTGTGTGTTGTAGTGGTGTGTTGATGGTATTTGTGTTGTAGTGTGTTGATGGTATTGTGTGTTGTAGTGTGTTGATGGTATTGTGTGTTGATGGTATTTGTGTTGTAGTGGTGTGTTGATGGTATTGTGTGTTGTAGTGGTGTGTTGATGGTATTGTGTGTTGTAGTGGTGTGTTGATGGTATTGTGTGTTGTAGTGTGTTGATGGTATTGTGTGTTGATGGTATTTGTGTTGTAGTGGTGTGTTGATGGTATTGTGTGTTGTAGTGGTGTGTTGATGGTATTGTGTGTTGTAGTGGTGTGTTGATGGTATTGTGTGTTGTAGTGGTGTGTTGATGGTATTGGGTGTGTTGCTGCTGCTGTGTTCATGGT
The DNA here is from genome assembly GCA_958450375.1 of Homarus gammarus. Lineage (NCBI taxonomy): Eukaryota > Metazoa > Arthropoda > Malacostraca > Decapoda > Nephropidae > Homarus > Homarus gammarus. Next base: position 239,977 of record CAUDMG010003604.1, read on the forward strand.
ATTGTGTGTTGTAGTAGTGTGTTGATGGTATTGCTTGTTGTAGTGGTGTGTTGATGGTATTGTGTGTTGTAGTGGTGTGTTGATGGTATTGGGTGTTGTAGTGGTGTGTTGATGGTATTGTGTGTTGTAGTGGTGTGTTGATGGTATTGGGTGTTGTAGTGGTGTGTTGATGGTATTGGGTGTTGTAGTGGTGTGTTGATGGTATTGGGTGTTGTAGTGGTGTGTTGATGGTATTGTGTGTTGTAGTGGTGTGTTGATGGTATTGGGTGTTGTAGTGGTGTGTTGATGGTATTGTGTGTTGTAGTGGTGTGTTGATGGTATTGGGTGTTGTAGTGGTGTGTTGATGGTATTGGGTGTTGTAGTGGTGTGTTGATGGTATTGGGTGTTGTAGTGGTGTGTTGATGGTATTGTGTGTTGTAGTGGTGTGTTGATGGTATTGTGTGTTGTAGTGGTGTGTTGATGGTATTGGGTGTTGTAGTGGTGTGTTGATGGTATTGTGTGTTGTAGTGGTGTGTTGATGGTATTGGGTGTTGTAGTGGTGTGTTGATGGTATTGGGTGTTGTAGTGGTGTGTTGATGGTATTGGGTGTTGTAGTGGTGTGTTGATGGTATTGTGTGTTGTAGTGGTGTGTTGATGGTATTGTGTGTTGTAGTGGTGTGTGTTGTAGTGGTGTGTTGATGGTATTGGGTGTTGCAGTGTGTGTTGATGGTATTGGGTGTTGCAGTGGTGTGTGTTGTAGTGGTGTGTTGATGGTATTGTGTGTAGTAGTGGTGTGTTGATGGTATTGTGTGTTGTAGTGGTGTGTTGATGGTATTGTATGTTGTAGTGTTGTATTGATGGTATTGTATGTTGTAGTGGTGTGTTGATGGTATTGTGTGTTGTAGTGGTGTGTTGATGGTATTGTGTGTTGTAGTGGTGTGTTGATGGTATTGTGTGTTGTAGTGGTGTGTTGATGGTATTGTGTGTTGTAGTGGTGTGTTGATGGTATTGTGTGTTGTAGTGGTGTGTTGATGGTATTGTGTGTTGTAGTGGTGTGTTGATGGTATTGTGTGTTGTAGTGGTGTGTTGATGGTATTGTGTGTAGTAGTGGTGTGTTGATGGTATTGTGTGTTGTAGTGGTGTGTTGATGGTATGTGTTGCAGTGGTGTGTGTTGTAGTGGTGTGTTGATGGTATTGGGTGTTGTAGTGGTGTGTTGATGGTATTGTGTGTTGTAGTGGTGTGTTGATGGTATTGGGTGTTGTAGTGGTGTGTTGATGGTATTGTGAGTTGTAGTGGTGTGTTGATGGTATTGTGTGTTGTAGTGGTGTGTTGATGGTATTGTGTGTTGTAGTGGTGTGTTGATGGTATTGTGTGTTGTAGTGGTGTGTTGATGGTATTGCATGTTGTAGTGGTGTGTTGATGGTATTGCTTGTTGTAGTGGTGTTGATGGTATTGTGTGTTGTAGTGGTGTGTTGATGGTATTGTGTGTTGTATTGTATGTTGTAGTGGTGTGTTGATGGTATTGTGTGTTGTAGTGGTGTGTTGATGGTATTGGGTGTTGCAGTGGTGTGTTGATGGTATTGTGTGTTGTAGTGGTGTGTTGATGGTATTGTGTGTTGTAGTGGTGTGTTGATGGTATTGTGTGTTGTAGTGGTGTGTTGATGGTATTGTGTGTTGTAGTGGTGTGTTGATGGTATTGTGTGTTGCAGTGGTGTGTGTTGTAGTGGTGTGTTGATGGTATTGTGTGTTGTAGTGGTGTGTTGAAGGTATTTGTTGTTGTAGTGGTGTATTGATGGTATTGTGTGTAGTAGTGGTGTGTTGATGGTATTGTGTGTTGTAGTGTGTTGATGGTATTGTGTGTAGTAGTGGTGTGTTGATGGTATTGTGTGTTGTAGTGGTGTGTTGATGGTATTGTGTGTTGTAGTGGTGTGTTGATGGTATTGTGTGTTGTAGTGTGTTGATGGTATTGTGTGTAGTAGTGGTGTGTTGATGGTATTGTGTGTTGTAGTGGTGTGTTGATGGTATTGTGTGTTGTAGTGGTGTGTTGATGGTATTGTGTGTTGTAGTGTGTTGATGGTATTGTGTGTAGTAGTGGTGTGTTGATGGTATTGTGTGTTGTAGTGGTGTGTTGATGGTATTGTGTGTTGTAGTGGTGTGTTGATGGTATTGTGTGTTGTAGTGGTGTGTTGATGGTATTGTGTGTTGTAGTGGTGTGTTGATGGTATTGTGTGTTGTAGTGGTGTGTTGATGGTATTGGGTGTTGTAGTGGTGTGTTGATGGTATTTGTTGTTGTAGTGGTGTGTTGATGGTATTGCTTGTTGTAGTGGTGTGTTGATGGTATTGTGTGTTGATGGTATTGGGTGTTGTAGTGGTGTGTTGATGGTATTGGGTGTTGTAGTGGTGTGTTGATGGTATTTGTTGTTGTAGTGGTGTGTTGATGGTATTGCTTGTTGTAGTGGTGTGTTGATGGTATTGTGTGTTGTAGTGGGGTGTTGATGGTATTGCTTGTTGTAGTGGTGTGTTGATGGTATTGTGTGTTGTAGTGGTGTGTTGATGGTATTGCTTGTTGTAGTGGTGTGTTGATGGTATTGCTTGTTGTAGTGGTGTGTTGATGGTATTGTGTGTTGTAGTGGGGTGTTGATGGTATTTGTTGTTGTAGTGGTGTGTTGATGGTATTGCTTGTTGTAGTGGTGTGTTGATGGTATTGTGTGTTGTAGTGGGGTGTTGATGGTATTGCTTGTTGTAGTGGTGTGTTGATGGTATTGTGTGTTGTAGTGGTGTGTTGATGGTATTGCTTGTTGTAGTGGTGTGTTGATGGTATTGTGTGTTGTAGTGGTGTGTTGATGGTATTGGGTGTTGTAGTGGTGTGTTGATGGTATTGGGTGTTGTAGTGGTGTGTTGATGGTATTGGGTGTTGTAGTGGTGTGTTGATGGTATTGCTTGTTGTAGTGGTGTGTTGATGGTATTGTGTGTTGTAGTGGTGTGTTGATGGTATTGGGTGTTGTAGTGGTGTGTTGATGTTATTGGGTGTTGTAGTGGTGTGTTGATGGTATTGTGTGTTGTAGCGTGTTGATGGTATTGGGTGTTGTAGTGGTGTGTTGATGGTATTGCTTGTTGTAGTGGTGTGTTGATGGTATTGTGTGTTGTAGTGGTGTGTTGATGGTATTTGTTCTTGTAGTGGTGTGTTGATGGTATATCTTGTTGTAGTGGTGTGTTGATGGTATTGTGTGTTGTAGTGGTGTGTTGATGGTATTGGGTGTTGTAGTGGTGTGTTGATGGTATTGTGTGTTGTAGTGGTGTGTTGATGGTATTGGGTGTTGTAGTGGTGTGTTGATGGTATTGTGTGTTGTAGTGGTGTGTTGATGGTGTTGTGTGTTGTAGTGGTGTGTTGATGGTATTGGGTGTTGTAGTGGTGTGTTGATGGTATTGGGTGTTGTAGTGGTGTGTTGATTGTATTGTGTGTAGTAGTGGTGTGTTGAAGGTATTTGTTGTTGTAGTGGTGTGTTGATGGTATTGTGTTGTAGTGGTGTGTTGATGGTATTGTGTGTTGTAGTGGTGTGTTGATGGTATTGTGTGTTGTAGTGGTGTGTTGATGGTATTGCTTGTTGTAGTGGTGTGTTGATGGTATTGTGTGTTGTAGTGGTGTGTTGATGGTATTGTGTGTTGTAGTGGTGTGTTGATGGTATTGGGTGTTGTAGTGGTGTGTTGATGGTATTGTGTGTTGTAGTGGTGTGTTGATGGTATTGGGTGTTGTAGTGGTGTGTTGATGGTATTGTGTGTTGTAGTGGTGTGTTGATGGTGTTGTGTGTTGTAGTGGTGTGTTGATGGTATTGGGTGTTGTAGTGGTGTGTTGATGGTATTGGGTGTTGTAGTGGTGTGTTGATTGTATTGTGTGTAGTAGTGGTGTGTTGAAGGTATTGTTGTTGTAGTGGTGTGTTGATGGTATTGTGTTGTAGTGGTGTGTTGATGGTATTGTGTGTTGTAGTGGTGTGTTGATGGTATTGTGTGTTGTAGTGGTGTGTTGATGGTATTGCTTGTTGTAGTGGTGTGTTGATGGTATTGCTTGTTGTAGTGGTGTGTTGTAGCGGTGTGTTGATGGTATTGTGTGTCGTAGTGGTGTGTTGATGGTATTGTGTGTTGTAGTGGTGTGTTGATGGTATTGCTTGTTGTAGTGGTGTGTTGATGGTATTTGTTGTTGTAGTGGTGTGTTGATGGTATTGCTTGTTGTAGTGGTGTGTTGATGGTATTTGTTGTTGTAGTGGTGTGTTGATGGTATTGCTTGTTGTAGTGGTGTGTTGATGGTATTGCTTGTTGTAGTGGTGTGTTGCAGTGGTGTGTGTTGTAGTGGTGTGTTGATGGTATTGTGTGTTGTAGTGGTGTGTTGATGGTATTGTGAGTTGTAGTGGTGTGTTGATGGTATTGTGTGTTGTAGTGGTGTGTTGATGGTATTTGTTGTTGTAGTGGTGTGTTGATGGTATTGCTTGTTGTAGTGGTGTGTTGATGGTATTGTGTGTTGATGGTATTGGGTGTTGTAGTGGTGTGTTGATGGTATTGGGTGTTGTAGTGGTGTGTTGATGGTATTGTGAGTTGTAGTGGTGTGTTGATGGTATTGTGTTGTAGCGGTGTGTTGATGGTATTGTGTGTTGTAGTTGTGTGTTGATGGTAGTGTGTGTGTTGCTGCTGTGCCTGTCATTGATGGTGCTGTATATATTGTTGTTGTTATTATTTTGACCATTTTTAGGGCTGTTTATGTCAATCAGTTGTTGCAGTTTCCGTGATGAGAGAAAGTCACCCAACTTGAAACACACATACATATACTGTATATAGAACTTGGGTTCATAATTCTTTATATCTGGTCTAATATACAATATGGAACCTAACATAATCTATACCAATTTGTCCTGTAAAAATAAAGAGAAAGAAAAATGGATTAGGATGCCTTATTATATATATATATATATATATATATATATATATATATATATATATATATATATATATATATATATATATGTCTGTTTATATATATATATATTTGTTTTTTTATATATATATATATTTTTCTCTATATATATATATGTTTGTTTATATATATATATGTATATATATATATATATATATATATATATATATATATATATATATTGATAAAATCAGACTGGAAAAGGGAAACAACGTAGCACCTTAGCTTTCGTCTTTATTCAAGACATCTCCAGAGGCAACTGGATTACATGGACAAAGAGAGGCTTAAATATATCATGGAGCTCCACAATGAAAACGTGGATAAGATAAATCTTGATTAAATCACACTGGGAAAAGATATTAGTAGACCCTGCTGCCATATGGCATCACAAAAACTGTGACCAAGTCCCAGGTTGCTGATCTGACTTTCTGCCTCATTTACACACACTTGCAGTGTCTCAATTGTTTCTCGTGTAATTGACAACACAACATTCATATATCGTTTCTCATTATTGATCTTTTTTAATTTTTGTATTTCTTTATGGTTCTTTATTATTATTAGTGTTGTTATTGTTATTATTTTATTTTTTATTTATTATACATTTTATTTACTATGCACTAATTATTATTATTATTATTATTATTATTATTATTATTATTATTATTACATTTTCGCCCCCCCCCCCCCCCCCAGGCCCCGATGTGGGGCCTTTTTTTGTTGATTTTAATAAATTTTGGGTTGGTATTAATAGGTTTTTGTTGATTTTTCAATTACATACAGATGGTTTTAATGATTTATAGTAGATTTGGAAAAGGCGTATATGATAGGGTGAACAGAAAATCATTGTGGGAGGTATTACAAGTGTATGGGCAACAATAAGAGTAAATGGGAAAGAAACTTAAACATTTGAAATAAACATGGGTGGTAGACAGGGATGCGTTATGTCCTCGTGGTTGTTCATTATAGACTTGGATGTGAACTATTATACACTGGTTAAAGTGGCGACAATGAGCTTTCTTACAGGGCTGCACACATCTCAGATCCTGATAATAAGGGAGCCAAGTTGTCACCGTTCAGTATAACTGGTGACTGTTTCTGTTTACGGTTGAGCTCTGAGCCTCTGATTTTAATGTGTTCAGATCACGTATTATATATACGGGTCCAGGAGAGGTAAGTTGCCACTGCCTATCTTTATCTCTCCAACTGTACTTAAATGAACTCTTTAAAACTTTAAGCTGTAAAATTCGAATAGATTTTTCCATGAATTACGATGAACTTAAACTTAGTTTTGGCCTTTAAACATGTAGCATGAGTCCGGGTGACTTATCAAAGCTTGTGGTTTTCAAATCCGTTCGTCCTTATCACTGATTTTTTTTAGATGAAAAAGAGTATAAACGACTTCTAAATCATCCTGAATCTAATGTTTATGATTAATAGCATATTAATAAGTTATAAAAAGGGCTACATATACTTAAAACTTATTAAAATCAACATAATAGCATTAAAACAAAAAAAAATTGAAAACATTAAAAGAATTGTTTTAAATCGATGGTTTTATCAACCCTGTTATAAGAGTTTCATGAAGCTACCTTGCTTTTTATGTACTGATGTTTCCTTAATGATAATATGCAAATAAGTGTCTGTGTTAGTGAGGATAGTCTTGACTTTTCCGCATCTTTAATTCGACTTACGCTTCTGTATTTGCCTTCAGTGATGTTGTTGCATCTGCAGTTGCTTGCTCACGTTGCTTCTGGTGTGTTTGTTGCATTCTACGACGTTTCTGCTCTGTATTGATGTTGCTTTTATGTATGTTACAACGAATGTTAACTTGTTTGTCTTTCTTCAGCCCGTGGTGGTGCTGGTGTTTGTTGTTCCAATTGCATATATATATGTTGGTATTGCTCTCGTGTTGCATATTACAGTGAGTGGTATTTGTTGTCGCTTCTCGTGTTAACTGTGAGCTTTAGTTGCTTACCGTACATCGTTGTGCCCGATGCCTAGGCCTTGAGGTTAGTATGACCACCGCATTGTATATAATGTTAAGTATTACGGTAACAATGCAGTAGGTACAAAATACCCTTTATCAGTGGTTCTGAACGAATTGTTAGTCCTTAGTGTGTGTGTGTGTGTCGGTCGGGTCCAGGTAGCAGTGTTGGACCACTCGTCCCGTGGCAACTACCAACAAACCGCCCATATATGGAGGTTCCCCCTACAGGGTTTTGCGTCACTGTTTTTAGAAGGGTGTAGAGTCATTCATGAGACCGGCGGAAGTAGTGCGTAAAATTGTGAACAATATAATTTGCCATATTGATTGTGAAACTATCCAGGGGTAACTTACAGCTAAGTTGTCTGTTAGTTATACTTCTTTAGTTTTTCACAGTGTATTGATTGGGGATTTTGCATAGTAAATAAATTGTGGTAGTTATTATAGTGTTTAGTACTGAATTATGTAATAGGAGCGTATAATTTTCTTCATATAATGTGTTTATGAAAATAATAGAGTTCACAGAATAGTGGTCGATCACAAGTTTTTTCTCACTCCCATAGCTTGAATATGTCCGTGTGGTGAACCCTTCCCATCCTCCCCTCCAGGTACTGTTGAGGAACTTGAGGCAATTTACAATTATGTTTGGGGAGATGATGAGGGAAAAAGGGTCTGGTACCGTAGGGGGCACTGGGTGACGTGACCCTACCTGTGTTCATCCCTAGATTCCTGCCGGGAGGTGCTGGTGGGTGGGCAGTTCGAGGCCACCTTCACAGCACCCGACTTTATACAACAGCTGTGGAGGTCGACCAGGATTAGACAGTGGCTCTAGTTGAGGGCGATATATTTATTGTCACGCTTACGCTCTAGTTAAAAGTCCTGGGTACGGGTTACTGTTGAAGCTTCAGCTGTTTCATAGTGTTACTTCACGGTTATTTGTTGCCTTCTGTGTGAGCGACAGGTGGCAGGCATCCTTATTGTTGCGTAGGTGTAGTACTAGTACAAATTTAGTCCAGCGCTGTAGAGTGTGTGTGTGTGTGTGTGTGTGTGTGTGTTTGGTGCTATTTTTATCCCGGAGAGTGTGCGGGTCGCTCCAAGTAACTTCGGGAGGCAAGTTTAGAAGAGTTGCCAGCTGGAGAGGAGTATGTGGGTCCGTGCGTGTGTGTGTTTATGTATTTGTATTTGTATGGACGACGCTTGACATAGGCTAGATGGTTTGTTATAACAGGTGTTACATGTTCACACACACACTGGTAATATCTAGAATATCCCAAAGTGAAATAGTCAGTGTTATTATTATGAGGGAGGGGGAGGAGGAATAAAAGTGGCTGGGGGGAGAGATGGAAGGAGGAGGAGGAGGGTTGGTAGTGAGCGTGGATGTCTTCTGCGGGTTTTTGTGGTCTGGGTTGAGTGGGGGCGCTCGTTCTCTCTCTCACACTACACGCCTCACCATCCTGCCTCCTCCCACCCACACTCATTCTACTGGAATATTGTATCAAGGAATTGGGTTAGTGTTTGTCCGAATATTTTAAGAGGTTTAAGGGTACGTTAATAATTTCTTAAAGAGTGGGTGTATATCTGTGGTGCAAATTTATTATAAAGTCCTACACTCTTACACGATAGTATTGACATTTTCATTGTTTTTGACAGATTTATAAATGAAAAATAGTAACTTGTCTTTTGTATACCGGTGTATCCTCCCCTGTATAAGTAGTCTTCATTTAGTATAATTTTGTATCATACACTACACAACTTAACCTTATAGTGAGTATTTCCGTTCTACTTTAGAGGCGACGAACTTACCACTTAGGTCAAGTTGGTTTTCTCTCCTCCACAGCAACTCTCTCCACCACAGCAACTCTCTCCACCACAATTCCTCTCTCTGCCACAACAACTCTCTACCACAGTTCCTCTCTCCACCACAGCAACTCTCTCCATCATAGTACCTCTCTACACCACAATTCTTCTCTCCACCACACTTCCTCTCTCCACCACACTTCCTCTCCATCACACTTCCTCTCTCCACCACAGCAACTCTCTCCACCACAATTCCTCTCTCTGCCACAGCAACTCTCTCCACCACACTTCCTTTCTCCACCACACTTCCTCTCTCCATCACACTTCCTCTCTCCACCACACTTCCCCTCTCCTCCACACTTCCCCTCTCCACCACACTTCCCCTCTCCACCACACTTCCCCTCTCCACCACACTTCCTCTCTCCACCACAGCTCCTCCGCACCAATTCTAGGTGGAGGGTTCTTAAGTACGTCTTGATAACTGTATAAAATAGAGCTCAAGAAAACAGGCCTATGATTGGTATTGTTTGTGTTGACTGTTGAGTAGGTACCACGTGTGTTATCGGACGTTACCACTACCTCTCTTATTTAACACTTTACCTCCCAGCCTTCCTTCATAGTTCTCCTTCCTCCCTCACTTTCCTTCCTAACCTCCTAGTCTCCCTTCATAGTTCTCCTCTTTCCCCCACTTTCCTGCATAATCTTTTAGCCTCCCTTCCTTTCCTTCTACTTGCCCCTTCCTTTCCTTTTACTTGCCCCTCCCTTTCATCCTACTTGCCCCTCCCTTCTCTTCCTTCGTAACCTCCTATCCCCCTTCCTCTCCTCCTACTTGCCCCTGCCTTCTCTTCCTTCATAACCTCCCTTCCTCTCCTCCTACTTGCCCTTGCCTTCTCTTCCTTCATAACCTCCTAGCCTCCCTTCCTCTCCTCATACTTCATTCTCCCTCACTCCCCCCATAATCTTCCTGCAAATAAATGTCACCAGGACGAAGTATGAGAGAAGTTTAGCGAGAAATCTTGAAAATATTGGGATTAGAAAAAAAAAGGAAAACAAAGAGACGAGAACGAAACACTAAGGAGATATGACTCCAGGAGATCATTTCACGTAGAGCCGAGAGAGAAAAGGAAGGGAGAAAACAGATTTAAAGGTTCCAAACGCGAGAGGGAAGTTTCGGGGGGGGAAATCGAAGAATTCTTGGCTGTAGAACTCATTAATATTAAGAGGAAGCCAAGGGAAAATGTTGTGTAGTGTTACCAGAACGAGGCATCGGGGAGGTTTAGATAAAAGTACTGGAGTTTTATTGATTATATAATTTGGTGAAGACAATTTGAGAAAGCTGAATGAAAGTTTGTAAAATGGTCATTAGCAGGAGGCATCAAAGGACTTGTAACTTGATGTAGAATTGCTTAGCCCAAACCACTTGTGTAAATGTAAATATTTAAATTACTTTAGAATAAAATGGTCGTGTAAATTAAATGGGGGTGCACTTATGTATTATGTTCTCGTGAGAGGAGGGGGATGTACACCACATGATAGGCTGTAAACCAAGGCTTTCATCCCCTCCTGAGTTAACTAATCACTTGGTTCAACCCTGTAGTTTAAACCACCCTAAAGCACAATTAGTGAACCATTCAGCGTGAGTCTGGCCAGGTACAATTATAAACACCTTGTCGTTTAATCAGTCGACCTGAAAACATATTAAGAATACCTATCAACGCTCTGCTGTTCGTGTAAACCAGATCAAGGCTATGTAAACCCATCTTGAAAACCATTCTACGTTAGCCTTTTCGTATTAACCAGATGGGGGAGAAGTGGGGGTAAACCAACCATTCGTGTAAACTCCTCGCAGTCATTTCTCGGTTGAAGGCCAAAGCAAATACACCACGGGCGATCTGACGTTGACGTTGGGTTTAATGTAAATTTAGGAATCACGTGGAGCTTCTGTGGTTTGAGATCAACGCCTGTGTCTCTTAGTGTTTGCCATTACTAGTAGGTATTTTTTACTAATCTTATACTGCACTGCAGCCACACAACCTAACACAACTCTCCTGGGTTTTGAGGTGTGTGTGTGTGTTTCTGTCTGCCCCCCGGAGCTCTGGTCTGCTACCGAGCTTCTTAGGTGACAACTTGATCAAGCAGGCTGTTGCAGCATACAGCTAGCAGGCCAACATATTTATTATAATCCGGTTGATCAGGTATTTCCTGAAGAAACTAGTTTAGTTCTCTTGAAAACATCCAAACGTCCCCCCCACTTGTGGTGTTTCTTACCGTGGGTGGTAACACAAGGGTCTTCTTGATTAGACGGCTGATGTGGGGTGCTGCTGCTCCATGATTAGGGAATCTGTGGACTTATGCCCGAGTGACCAAGATATACGGGGTTAAGTTCAATTTTGTTAATGCTGAAGTCGTTACAGTTCTCAGTTTCTCTTAGACCCAGGCGACGCATGACCCCACTACTCCAAGCCTCTTTACCTTGTCATGGATCCGGTTTATCACCGTCTATAACATGTTCTCTCCCATCACAGTTCCTTTAGTTCCTTTCTACTCCTCTGTCCAAATACTGTGGCACCTTCATCCAAAGCCCGTTTCACCTCCGCCTAAAACCTGTCTTAGCCGCACCCAAAGCCCCTCCTTACCTCCAACCTAATCTTGTTCTTCGTTCGTACGAAATTTGGATTTACTTTGTCGAAAATCCATCCTACATCTATCCAAACCCCGTCTTACCCGCACCCAAAGCCCATCTTACCTACTTCCAAAAATTGTCTTACTTCTCTTGAAGCCTGTTTTTACCTCGTTCAAAGACCATTACCTCCAGTTGAAAATCTCTCTTATGTCGTCATCTAAAGCCCGTCTTACTCCCATCCAGAGCTTGTCTCACACCGCCTAAAGCTTGTCAACCTTCCCCTTCCACACGTCATCGGGGGATCTTAACGCTCCTCTCGGTCCCGCTTTAACACACTGAAGTTCTTTTAGTCCCTGCGTCAAGATCCTCTTAACCCCGGCTGAAGCCATTTTTACGCCCCTCGCCAGCTCGTCTTATTCACACCCGGAGACTTCTTTAAAACTCACGCCGAACCTCTCTAAATCCTGGTCACCGCTGCTCTTGTACCCACGTCTCCTGTACCTTTACCCACGTCTCCTGTACCTTTACCCACGTCTTTTGTACCTTTACCCACGTCTCTTGTACCTTTACCCACGTCTCCTGTACCTTTACCCACATCTCCTGTACCTTTATCCACGTCTCCTGTACCTTTACCCACGTCTCCTATACCTTTACCCACGTCTCCTGCTCCTTTACCCAGGTCTCCTGCTCCTTTACCCACGTCTCCTGCTCCTTTACCTTGACCCACTCATTGTTGTAGGGGTGAGTAATAAATCAACGTCCCTCCTGGGGTATGACCTCAAACTTCTAACATGAATCGTCTTGTACTGTCACCGTAGATTATCGTGGGGGTGATCATGGGAAAGAGGATCAAAGCTACTGAGAGATGGTTAGATACTGGCGAGGGAATCCGTAGCTGCTGCAGGAGTAGCTGTGTTAAGCACAGTATACTCGTTCTTGTAGGGTACTTACGCTCTGGAGTTTGAAATATCATTGAAGAACTGGTTTTGAGGTTCGTCATTCTTGACACATTTCCAAATAACTGGTGGCACCATGTTTTAAATCTTTATTCTGCTGGAATGTTGATGCCATTTGGTTTAAACTACTTTACCTTATGGCAGTTGTTAGGTTGTTTGAGCGAACTCTGTAATGAAAGTAATTATGTCGTCATCGTGGTCACTGCCTTTTGTGTGTCGTAATTGTTTCAGCTGATCCCATGTTAGGTCCTCGAGCAACCTTTATAGAGCCCCAACCAAGACGTCACTCACCATTATAAAATTCTCATTATTTTGCCAACGTTGGATGATGGTCATACTCGACTCTTGAGTGACAGCAGAGAGAGATAGCAGGAGTATTATGGTAGGTGTCAAGTGGGGTTGTCTCCGGGTCCATATTTCACTAGTTGGTAATAGTGAGATCGTATGGAAGAGTTATTAAGTTTATGTGCAGCTTGTTACTGCTGCGGGTTGTACTTAAAAGGGGAACTTCCTGTTACGCTGGATGAAACTTGGGATATTTTCATTCAGCTAAGGCAACGTTATTAATATTATTATGGTCAAACGGTAGTGAAGTCATGAGTAGAATAAAGGTTGTGTCGAGAATTAATCTAAGTAAGTGGAGGTTGTGGCTCTAGTCAAGGATGCCCTACTACTAAAGTAGGAAATTAGGAAGTAGTGATGGTGTAATACATGTGAGTGGTGGAGGCCTGCCCAGCCCTGCCATTATACCGACATAGGGTCATGACCAACACTTTATCTTCCCTTTGCTTCGCCCACATCGCTTCGTCGTCGTCGAGATAAAGCTGCCAGGAGAGCCATCACCTCTGCTACCTACTGTTATGGTACGTTAGGTTCGGTTACGTGTGGCGTATGCTGTAATTTAGTCACACCAGCATCGGTACTTATAGCGTGTCATCTAGTTTTGGTACGGTATATCACCTTGGTCTTGTTTATGTCCACGATAGAGTCCTCACTTTCAGTAATCAAGATTGCATACGTGTCGACCTCTAGATCCTGAAGCAGGCGACAGGGAGAGAGTCGAGGTAAATTCCAGCTGATGTGTCGAAAGAGGCGCGAGAGTACTATAGAGTAAGTGTGGCACCTTGACCGTGTAATGTGGGTTGTGGGCATTTATTGTGAATTAGGTCAGCCTTGGTGTTTATGATTCATGTCCTGTTGGATGATGTTGAACTGTGTGTGTGTGTGTGTGTGTGTGTGTGTGTGTGTGTGTGTCAGCTGTGAATCTGCCGTAACCAGTTACGAGAGTATTAGTCATAAAAAGTATATAAAATATTGCTCTGGCCGAAGCCTCCACCACACTCACGCCTCCCACCCATGTTTGGCAACACTTCTGCTGCCAGTCAACACCTCCACCCCTCACCACTCCACCTCCACTCTCAGCAGACACCCTCACCACTACCCTCACCACTCCACCTCCACCCTCACCACTCCACCTCCCCCCTCACCACTCCACCTCCCCCTCACTACTCCCCCTCACCACTCCACCTCCCCCTCACTACTCCACCTCCACTCTCAGCACTCCATCTGCACCCTCACCACTACCCTCACCACTCCACCTCCACCCTCACCACTCCACCTCCCCCCTCACCACTCCACCTCCACCCTCACCACTACACCTCCACCCTCACCACTCCACCTCCACCCTCACCACTACACCTCCACCCTCACAACTCCACCTCCACCCTCACCACTACACCTCCACCCTCACCACTACACCTCCACCCTCACCACTCCACCTCCACCCTCACCACTCCACCTCCACCCTCACCACTACACCTCCACCCTCACCACTACACCTCCACCCTCACAACTCCACCTCCACCCTCACCACTACACCTCCACCCTCACCACTACACCTCCACCCTCACCACTCCACCTCCACCCTCACCACTACACCTCCACCCTCACCACTCCACCTCCACCCTCACCACTACACCTCCACCCTCACCACTACACCTCCACCCTCACCACTACCCTCACCACTCCCCCTCACCACTCCACCTCCACCCTCACCACTACACCTCCACCCTCACCACTACACCTCCACCCTCACCACTCCACCTCCCCCCTCACCACTCCACCTCCACCCTCACCACTACACTTCCACCCTCACCACTACACCTCCACCCTCACCACTACACCTCCACCCTCACCACTACACCTCCACCCTCACCACTACACTTCCACCCTCACCACTACACCTCCACCCTCACCACTACACCTCCACCCTCACCACTACACCTCCACCCTCACCACAACACCTCCACCCTCACCACTCCACCTCCACCGTCACCACTACACCTCCACCCTCACCACTCCACCTCCACCCTCACCACTACACCTCCACCCTCACCACTACACCTCCACCCTCACCACTCCACCTCCACCCTCACCACTACACCTCCACCCTCACCACTCCACCTCCACCCTCACCACTACACCTCCACCCTCACCACTACACATCTACTCTTTACATTTAGGGCTATTCTTGATTCTATCGCTGGCAGGTAGACAAGTAGCTAGAAGGGTAAACAAGAAGGTAGAGAGGTAAACAAGTAGGTACGGAGGTAAACAAGTAGGTACGGAGGTAAACAATTTGGTAGGGAGGTAAACAAGTAGGCAGGGAGGTAAACAAGTAGGTAGGGAGGTAGACAAGTAGGTAGGGAGGTAAACAAGTAGGTAGGGAGGTAGACAAGTAGCTAGAGATGTAAACAAGTAGTTAGAGAGGTAAACAAGTAGGTAGGGAGGTAGACAAGTAGGTAGGGAGGTAGACAAGTAGCTAGAGAGGTAAACAAGTAGGTAGGGAGGTAAACAAGTAGGTAGGGAGGTAGACAAGTAGGTAGGGAGGTAGACAAGTAGCTAGAGAGGTAAACAAGTAGGTAGGGAGGTAGACAAGTAGGTAGGGAGGTAGACAAGTAGGTAGGGAGGTAAACAAGTAGTTAGAGAGGTAAACAAGTAGGTAGGGAGGTAAACAAGTAGGTAGGGAGGTAGACAAGTAGCTAGAGATGTAAACAAGTAGGTAGGGAGGTAGACAAGTAGTTAGAGATGTAAACAAGTAGCTAGAGAGGTAGACAAGTAGGTAGAGAGGTAAACAAGTAGGTAGACAAGTAGGTAGAGAGGTAGACAAATAGCTAGAGAGGTAGACAAGTAGCTAGAGAGGTAGACAAGTAGGTAGAGAGGTAAACAAGTAGGTAGACAAGTAGGTAGAGAGGTAGACAAGTAGGTAGAGGTAAACAAGTAGTTACAGAGGTAAACAAGTAGGTAGGGAGGTAAACAAGTAGGTAGGGAGGTAGACAAGTAGCTAGAGATGTAAACAAGTAGTTAGAGAGGTAAACAAGTAGGTAGGGAGGTAGACAAGTAGGTAGGGAGGTAGACAAGTAGCTAGAGAGGTAAACAATTAGCTAGAGATGTAAACAAGTAGCTAGAGAGGTAGACAAGTAGCTAGAGAGGTAAACAAGTAGCTAGAGAGGTAAACAAGTAGGTAGAGAGGTAGACAATTAGCTAGAGAGGTAAACAAGTAGCTAGAGAGGTAAACAATTAGGTAGAGAGGTAAACAAGTAGGCAGAGAGACTGGAAGACATAACCCAGTAGGTAGTCCTGTGCGTTGTGTGGTACACCTATGCCTTAGTGCCGGACTTGTGACCTTTAGCCCGCAGCAAGTTGACATTATCCTGCACGAGACACACGATCCTTGACGGCTGACTGCTGTGAGCGACTTGTATTGTCAACATTAGGCACCCCAACATATTTTACCTAATGATTAAACAGTAAGCGCCCTAGCCTAACCTAATCTAACACCCCCCCCCCCCCCTTTTAGGTAGCGTTAGGGTGTTTAATCATTAAGATAAATTAAGTGGAAAGGAGGGGGGGGGGGGTCCTTGTGAGGGCTATTATGACGACTTAACCGGAAATTATACTGGCGAGTACTGCTGAGAAAATTCAACTGTACCTAAAGTAAACTACACTTAACATTACTAGTTTATTTTGCATTTCTTCTGGATATTTTATTAACTCTCTTGAGTGCACATAAAGTCGGTTATGATAGGTTAATGTAGACAACTATAAATGCCAGTGTTCGGGTGACATGGGGAGGAGGATAATGCTTGTTCCAGTGCCCTGGATGTATACATTGTAAAACTCTGAAGTTTAATAAGAATAACGCATTTAAGACAAAAGATTAGATGTTAAGACGTTTGTGGCAGTGACAGTGGTGTGTAGACGTCACCCACATCCTTCCCTCCACACGTCACCCAGGCCCTTCCCTCCACACGTCACCCAGATCCTTCCCTCCACACGTCACCCAGGCCCTTCCCTCCACACGTCACCCAGACCCTTCCCTCCACACGTCACCCAGACCCTTCCCTCCACACGTCACCCAGATCCTTCCCTCCACACGTCACCCAGATCCTTCCCTCCACACGTCACCCAGGCCCTTCCCTCCACACGTCACCCAGGCCCTTCCCTCCACACGTCACCCAGATCCTTGCCTCCACTCGTCACCCAGGTTCTTCCCTCCACACGTCACCCAGGCCCTTCCCTCCACACGTCACCCAGGTCCTTCCCTCCACACATCACCCAGATCCTACCTTCCACACGTCACCCAGGTCTTTGCCCCCAAACGTCACCCAGGTCTTTGCCTCCACACGTCACCCAGATCCTTCCCTCCACACGTCACCCAGGTTCTTCCCTCCACACGTCACCCAGATCCTACCTTCCACACGTCACCCAGGTCCTTCCCTTCACACGTCACCCAGGTTCTTTCCTCCACACGTCACCCAGGTCCTTCCCTCCACACGTCACCCAGATCCTACCTTCCACACGTCACCCAGGTTCTTTCCTCCATACGTCACCTAGGTCCTTCCCTCCACTCGTCACCCAGATCCTTGCCTCCACACGTCACCCAGATCCTACCTTCCACACGTCACCCAGGTCTTTGCCTCCACACGTCACCCAGATCCTTGCCTCCACTCGTCACCCAGGTCTTTGCCTCCACACGTCACCCAGATCCTTCCCTCCATACGTCACCCAGATCCTTGCCTCCACACGTCACCCAGGTCTTTGCCTCCACACGTCACCCAGATCCTTCCCTCCATACGTCACCCAGATCCTTGCCTCCACTCGTCACCCAGGTTCTTCCCTCCACACGTCATCCAGGTTCTTCCTTCCACACGTCACCCAGGTTCTTCCCTCCACACGTCATCCAGGTTCTTCCCTCCACACGTCACCCAGGTCTTTGCCTCCACACACCACCTAGACCCTTCGTACATCGGGTGTTCTCTCTGAACTAATCTCACTGCTGTTCCCTTCACACACTCCCATTCTCCACTACACCCACTCGCCGTACCTTAAGAATCTTACCTCACCTTACCTGTTCCCCCACGTAACCTTCATGGAACTTCTATTCTCTTTGGTCGGTAAGTTCGCACGCAAACTCGGAAGCCAATCACAAGCTCAGACGAGATAATGTAGGCGTGGCTATTTATACTTTTCCATTTTGGACAGACTCCAGAGGGTGATGCATCTGTAGGGTTAATAGATAGGAATAAATGGGATACATGAATGCATATGTACAGTTATTCACAAACCACAAACCTAAAAGTATAAAACATACATACCGTGCATTATTACACACACAGTCGTGTGTGATATACATTCACATATATGTATTCATACTTATGTAACATACATACATACATATTTTCAGCCTTTTGGCTGGCTATTCTTTCAGTTAACTGTTAATTATTATTAGGTATTATTAAAGACAAGCCGTGGTCGTTGGGTGTCTGTCCAGAGAAAATGTCTTTTAGAAATTTTCTTCTTTCACCAACTTGAAGTTGATCTTCGAGGAAGATATTAAATAATTATGCCTTATAGTGACTCATCAGACATTATCCTACTACTCTGCTTTGCTGTTACTCGGAATCGAATATGACGATCATCCAGCTATGATACACTGATGTGAGTTATTAGGGGTGTCACCTAGGTTAGTGAGTTTTGAGGTGACTGAAGAGACCCATACGGTACCCGCAGCATCGTTCGCATTCGTTGCACGTGTGGAGGGCTCTATCTACTGCGGGAGGGGCGGTGACAGTGACTTTCCAGCGTTGGAGCTTGTCTGCCTCGGTTTGCAGTCGGGCTAACTCGAAAGCATTGACGCCTCGTGCGGTGCTCCTCCAAGCGTTACGATGTGGAGTAATCGACTCCCAGGTGATGGGGTCGATTTGGCACCTTTTCAGGTTTGTCTTAAGACTATCCTTATACCTTTTCAATTGCCTGCCGGCGTTACGTTTACTATTCGTTAGGTGACTGTAAAGTAGCTGCTTTGGCAGTCTACTGTCGTCCATGCGGGTAACATGGCCAGTCCAGTGTAGTTGTTCATGGATAATGGTAGCTTCGATGCTCCTACAGTTGGTGTCTGCAACAATACTGGCATTTGTTCTCTTGTCTTCCCAGCGAACTCGGAAGATGGAACGTAGACTACGTTGGTGAAAGATTTCAAGTGCCTTGAGGTGCCTCCTGTATGTGACCCATGTCTCACTGCCATATAGCAGGGTGGGGAGGACCACTGCTCGATATTCATGCAACTTTGCAGATAATTTCAGCTCCCTACAGCTGAAGACACGATTTCGGAGTCTGCCAAAGGCTTGAGATGCACTTCTAATCCGATGCTGAATCTCTTCATCGATGTCTGCGGTGGTGGACAGGTGGGAGCCGAGATACCGAAAGTGGGGAACATTAGAGAGGGTAGTACCGTTAAGCTGAATGGATGGTGGAGGTGTGTCTGAACCAGGGGCAGGGTGAAAGATAATCCGAGTCTTACGTACATTCTCTTCAAAGCCGAAGTGTGCATATGCATCTGTGTAGGTGTTCAGGATCTCCTGTAGGTCGTGTTCAGTGTGAGCAACAAGGGTGAGGTCGTCTGCATACTGAAGTTCAGTAATGGAAGCTGCCGACACCTTTGTTTTTGCCTGGAGTCGTCTTATGTTGAAAAGACCCCCCCCCCCCTTCACCCGGTACTCGATGTTCACCCCGCTGGCTAAATTGGCACTGGCACGAGTAAGGAAGGCAGTCAAGAAGATGGAAAAGATAATTGGTGCCAGTATTCACCCTTGTTTAACCCCTGTTTGGACGGTGAAGAACTCTGATTGGGTGCCGTGCAGGACCCTGCTGTTCATGCCATCATGGAGTTGACTCAGAGTGGTGATGAATGTTGGTGGGCAGCCAAATCGGCTGTGGGTCCACCAGAGGGCTTCCCTGTTGACCGAGTCGAAGGCCTTGGTTAGTTCGATGAAAGCCATGTACAAGTCACGATGCTGTTCTCTGCACTCTTCCTGTATCTGGCGGGCAGCAAAGATAATGCCAGTGGTGCCTCATGATGGTGTAAAACCACATTGAGATTCTGGGAGGAAGTTTTCCGCCTCAGGAAGAAGTCTGTTTAGGTTTACGAGGACTCCGGCAATAATCTTGCCAGCTACGGAGAGCAACGAGATTCCACATTAGTTGCGGCAATCTGACCGGTCTCTCTTGTTCTTATAAATATTGACAATGGTCGTGCTCTTTCCAGCGCTAAAGGAGGCTCCTTCATCATCTTTAATTATGAGGTTACTGTCAGATGAGCGGAGAGGACTGCACCACGAGTGACTAGCCCATAAATTGTTTTAGTGGAAATTAAAAATTCGTGCATGTTGTTTTTGTGCTTCACATGCTTTATTTTTAAGCCAGTCGTTCATTAGATTGCGAAGTTCCCGCTGAGCTGCCACTTTCTTCTTGCAGAAGGTATCAGCTTTGGTCCGAGACTGAGGGTTGTTCTGCCAGTCGGTAAAAGCAGCACGTTTATCATCGATGAGTACTTTGATTGCCAGGTCATTTTCATCAAACCAGTCCTGGTGTATTCTTTTCAACCGGGATTCACGTTGTTTGCTGTTGGGTTGTTTATAAGCCCATGTTCGAGCTGTTCTCTGAAAGCATGTACTACCGCTGGATCCTCCAGATGCTTAGTATTATAACCTGTTTTGGAGGCTTGCTGCCTTCGCCGTTTGGGGACGACGTGAAGTGAGAGCTTGAATTTGACAAGTCGATGATCAGTGCAGCAGTGGTCTGAGCCATGCATGGCACGGGTGATTAGGACATCTCGGCGATCTCTTTCTCTGACAATGATGTAACCAATGAGATGCCGGTGTTTAGATCAAGGGTGTTGCCACGAACTCTTGAACTTGTCGGCCTGCCTAAACAAGGTATTAATGATAGTGAGGTTGTGTGCAGCACACTTGCTGCTGAGGAGGAATAGGCCGTTGGGATTACACATGCCTATTTCATTTTTCCCTATGGTTCCCTGCCAAATTTTAGCATCTCTGCCAATTCTGGCATTGAAGTCGACAAGGACCACAACCTTGTCTTCTCTGGGGATAGAGGTTAGCATCTGTCGAGGTCGGCGTAAAAGGCCTTCTTGATGTCATCCTCTGCATCCAGTGTTGGGGCGTATACACTGATAAAAAAGGTATGACGTTTTGAGTCAGTGGGACTCGAAGCGTCATGAGGCGCTCGTTAGCCTGTGTAGGATGCGTTGGCGGATGGCAAAGCCAACTCCATAATTGCGATTTCTCTCTGCAGCAGGCTTACCCTTCCAGAAGGTGTAGCCAGACCCCCGTTCTGTGTGATGGCTGCTATGTCGATGTTATACCTAGCCAGCTCTTTTGCCGCAAGGGCAGTTCTTCTTTCAGGACGCGCATTTGTGCCAGTATCCAGAAGGGTCCTGACATTCCATGCAGCGACCATAAGAGGTTGTATTTTTTGTTTTTGTTTGGATTTGTGATTTTGGTTGTGTTTTCGACCGCATAAGGATGACCTTACTGGGTGCGGTTGCCCAGTCAGGTTGGGTTTTTAGGCAGGCTATGTTTAGACCACCTTTTCTAGTCCCTTCTTCATGTGGGGTGAGCAGATTACACTGCTGCCTAGATCCCAGTGCATAAACGACCATCTTATCTGTGCCTCCCATATGCAGAGTTGTGACTAGAGACTCCCGGCAGTCATCTCTGCCTGTCCCCGTCACCACTCGTCCGTCGCCATAGGAGTTTTGCGGGTATAGGGGCTTTGATGATGATGAGAGGTATGATGAACTGGATGATGGCTACGCGTGAGTTGATTTATGTGGTGGGGCGGGAGTGCAAGCTGCAACCACACATCTTGGCTCTCCCTTTTCCCTTTTTTGTCCATATAGCTAAGCATAGGAGATCTAAACATGTTCCCAAATTTCTTAACTTTGGGGTGTAATCACGTCTCATTGTCGAAAAAATGAAATAGCTTAATGGTGATGACTCGAGGTGTGGTGAGGCCACCTGCACCTCCACCAACATGGAGGTTTAATGTTGTTCACAATTACAGGGTTCATTGAGTGTGATGGCTACGCCCGGTCGTTTCTTGTTCTACCTGGTTGTGCTGGGGAGAACTTGTAGGGGTTGGGGGAACCTGGAGGGCCTGAGGGGGAACTTGTAGGGAGTTTGGGGGAACCTGTAGGTTCTGAGGGACTTGGTGCAGAGGGGGGGGGGGGGGGGACAAGTTGGTGCCGGGATAACCTATAAGCTCTAGGGGAGACCTGTACAGAGTAGGTGCTGGGGCCCTGTAGGTAGGATGAGGGGCCATTCGTAACAGGGAGGGAGGCCGGGGAGATTTAGGATTTATGTAGCTCACACACACACACACTACTTTGTTTGTGGTCTGTTTATTTAGTTATATCGAGAGTCGTTTACCAAACATAACAGCCTAAACGAGGTGAAAGCGTCTGCCCACAGTCTCCGCGAGACTGGTGTCTGGTTATGGGTCGGTGTTTCTCAAGAGCGTTACGGCATCCCTGCACCAATACTGCCAGTTTGGTGGTGGGCGCCCTCAACCATAATTGTGTTAGCTCTTATATGAGCACCCACTACAGTATTGTTGGTAGTGATGTGACCACGGTGTTGTGTTGAGGTGTGGTGGTGTGGTCACAGTGTTGTGTTTGTGGTATAGTGGTAGTGTGGTGATGGCGTGGTCACGGTGTAGTTTGGTGGTGTGGTGTAGTAGTATTAGTGCGGTGGTGGTGTGATTTATGTGTATTAATAGTGTAATGGTGTTGTAGTTGTGGTGTAGTGGTACTGTGGTGGCGGATGTGGTGTTGGTATAGAGGTAGTGTGGAGGTGGTGGTGTAGGAGGTTGTATTGGTGTTATCTGTTGTAGTAGCGGGTACGGACGACCAAGACACATTGTGGTAGTACTGTAGTGGGTACGGGGCTACGGGCGACCATGACAGACTGTGGTAGTAGCGGGTACAGGCGACCATGACAGACTGGTAGTAGCGGGTACGGGCGACCATGACAGACTGGTAGTAGCGGGTACAGACGACCATGAAATAGACTGGAGTTATCTGTAGTCGTAGCGGATGATTGACACAGACACCGGAAAGGTTGCCGAGCTACAAGATTCCTAGTAGGTGACTTTCATGAGACGCGGGTACAGTATAATATTTTAGTGGTCAGTGTCCCAGCTATATATACTCTCGCTGGTAAACTCAACTAACTACTTGCCGGACAGAAAAGGATAACAGTGAATATCGAAACGGCATTGAAATTGTTCTTTAATAACAGTTTTCATTTGTTTACGTAAGTTTGGTTAAGGGTGTTCGAGTTTGATTTATTCGTATATGTCATGGCTAATTTTGGGCTCAGATACCTTTCTCTTCAGATGACAATGCCTTCATTATGAGAAATTACAACGTTAAAAATTGTATTTGTCATTAATTATTGTGATATTTATTAATCAAGTTTTGATTTTATATTGGAATGTGGATGATGACGATTCTTTCCCAGAGTAGCGCACTACACACAGTGAAGAATGCGTATACAGATTTATATCGGGTTTCTTGTGTTTCGAAAAATATGCAATTTGTCATTCATTTTTTCATTTGTACATCAGAGTGTGTCGCCATGATAGGGTAGGGTAGGTGATGTGCGGCAGCTGGAAACTTGCTCTCCCCCAGCAGCTCCACCTCGCCTCGCCCTGCCCTGCCCCGCCCCGCCCCGCCCCGCCCTGCCCTGCCCAGCCCAGCACCTTCATTCATACGCGCACTCCTGAGGATCCCGTTACTGAAACTTTCCTCATTCATCTTACCGGGTCTTGTGCGTTGTGTTTTTTTTAGATTTATCGGGGTTTTGGATCTCCCCACCCGTTATTCTTTCAGTATTAAGAGGCGTCAGAGAAGGCTGGGCGATTTTCTTGCATATCTTAGGCGGCATCATTTGATTTTATAATTTTTTTTACACGTTGTAAAAAACTATATTACGAATTTTATCTCCCTGTTTTTTCTTCCATGAATAATGTTTTTAATTGTATATTTTTACTTGGTGGACTCTTGTGTCCCACCTCATGTAACGCTTGCACTGTGGCCCCTTTTTTGCCATCCTTTGGTGTGGTGGTAGTGTAGCAAGTGCTGGTGACCGCGGCAGGACGGGGTCGGGGATTATCCTTTAAGGAGCCGCGCCGCCGACCCTTCCCCCCTCCCTCCTAACATACCAATAGAACCCTGTGCGCTACCAACCCCACTCCTCCTGCTGTTACATGTAGCTGCTGCTTTTGCCTGTCACCTGATGTTGCTGCCTGCTACTAAGGTTCTTCCTGCCTGCTCTTGTTAATCCTCCTTCATGCCGTGTTAATATTGAACCTGTTTATTTATTAAGAAAAATACAGATTCAGTGTCGATAATAATAACAATATTAACATGGTTGAGCCAGTTGAGAACCTGAGCTCTCGCGAAGGCACCTGATATATACTTTACATTTATCTCAAGGAATTATTATGTAACATTTAGTATCATCGGGAATAGTACACGTAACATAGTGTTAGTAAGAACATATCAGGATGTTACCACGGTTATCACTTCGTTTTTATTTTATTTTTTAAATATACAGTATAGTATAAGTATACATACTTTACAGTAGAGTTGATATACATTAATATGATAAGTGAGGTAAGCAATACAACATGGGTTGTATTAAGGTGAAACAAGAGGACAGAAAATGTCAGTATCATATGTTGTCGGCAAATATATAATTATTGCAGTGGTAATTTCTATATCGACATGACAGTTTCTGATATAATGGTTTTGGTGTCACAATAAAAGTAGGAATATAAAGTTTTTGTTATGTTTCACCTTGTTATTATCCTTGGCTACCACTATTAAGTTTTATTCTTGGTTTTTAAGTTGCTGCTCTTGCGACTACTGCATCACTCGTAGGAGCTCTATCGTTCATCACATTTCCTCATTTTCACTGACAGAAGAACTAGAAAAGGGAAAATGTGTAGGGTGTGTGTGTGTGTGTGTTGTCAGCCAAGCGGTGAAATTAACTTGGCCCGGCCTTTAGGGAGAGGCAAAAACTCCCTATTGGCCGCTCGATCCGATCCCTCTCTTTGATAAGTTTAAAGGGCCGGTCGCGCGCACCATGTCTTCAATATTGGTCATAAAAGAACGAGGGATAGATCGGTGTTGTCCTGATGAAAAGTAAGTAAGTTACGGGTGAGGGGACGTGATAAATGGACGGAGGAGAGGGCGGAGGGGGACGTGGTAAATGTTAGGAGGAAGGGGGAAGGGATAGGTGGATGCGGGGGATTAAATACTCTTAAGTGAATACACCGGGAGGAAAGGTTTAACCCTCAGGGATGTTCAGGGCAGTAGCGACAGTATATAGGCTATTGGAGTGTACGGAACAGAACCCAGAGAGGGGTATAAAAGATCTTGTTCGGTGTCATAAGCTTTATAAATGTCCTGTCACAGGGTTGAGCAAAATGATTAAAACTGGATATCTCGAGGCGTTAGAGACAGTCTGAAGGTTGTGGGACAGTATGGGTGATTTGGACCCCAACTGATAAACAACTATGGGTGATTTGATAGTGTTTGAATTGATGAATGGGAAACGTTAAATTGACAAAGATATTATTCAAGTTGACGTAGATTAGAGGATGGGGGAGAGGAAGTCACATAAGCGATTCTTAGTCGATTATATTTTGTTTTTCAGTAAAGATGTACATGATAAAATACATATGATTATCGTAAGGTACATCTTAATTACTTACCTCGTTGCTGAAGTCAAGGGTGGCCGTGTAGTGGACACAGTATTGGATTAAAGCCAGGGAGGGGGGGGGGGAGAGAACCGTGCCAAGTGTGACACTGACCCGAGGGTGATGATGAGGGTGCTGGATCTTGATTGTGACGTCAGAGGAGTTTATATTATGACTTGAATGAATACGTGACTTTGAGAGTTGAAGAGGCTGTGGTTTATATATATATATATATATATATATATATATATATATATATATATATATATATATATATATATATATATTCTGGTAATTTAGGTTGGCAATGTTTTACAGCTGGAAAGCGCCACAAGTCTTAGAATTATTGCGGATTAATCTGACTACATTAGGTATGAAGGTATCCTGGGAGCAGGTAGAAGCGGCTTGGTAGATCAGGTGGCTACTGAAGAAGCTTGGGGTGAAACAAAACCCTGGCACAGTGTAAAGATGATCCCCCGGAACTGACTCACACTAGGTGGGTGCTGATAAGAGGAACGGGATGGTGGCGATGATGGGTGGGGGCAGAGATGGATGGTGGGAAGGAAGATAGGGAGGGTGGCGGTGTGTGTGTGTGATGGCAGGAGGGGGGGGGGGGGAGTCCAGAGTGAGGAAGGTGGAGGTGGCGATGAAGAGAGGAAGGTAAGGTCGGTAGAGAGGGAAGGGTGGTGGTGCTGGGAGTGTGACTGGGGGAAGAAGATAATGATGTAGCAGTGATGGGGAAGAGGGAGGAGAGGAGGGGTACTGGGGAGAAAGTGAGGGTGGCGATGATGGTGACGAGGAGCGAGGGTGGGAGATTAGGTGGTGGTGCCAGTAAGTGAATGGGGAAGGCAGGGAAGGGAAGGAGGGAGGGAGTGAGGCGTGGAAGGAGAGTGAGGTATTGAGCCGGGGGGGGGGGGGGTGAGAGTGAGGCAGGGGAGGGAGGGAGTGAGGCGGAGAATGGGAGGGAGGGATTGAGGAGGGGAATGGTTGGGGGAATGAGTGAGGGAGTAAGGCGGGGAAGGGGAGGGAGTGAGACGGTACTGGTGGAGTAACCCACTGGTGTTCCCGCGGGCCGTAGAAAGTGAATCCGGCGGTGGTGGTGTGGTGGTCGTGGCTCACTGCACCCAAGTTATGTGCTCATAACGCGCCGCTGCTGCTGCTGCTGCCGCCTCCATCTGCTGCTGCTGCTTCCATCTGCTGCTGCTGCTTCCATCTGCTGCTGCTGCTGCCGCCTCCATCTGCTGCTACTGCTGCCGCCTCCATCTGCTGCTGCTGCTGCTGCTGCTGCAGCAGCATGCTTCCAGCTGTTATTTTGCTGGTGTTGCCTTCCACCAGCTGTTACTTTGCTGGTGTTGCCTTCCACCAGCTGTTACTTTGCTGGTGTTGCATACCACCAGCTGTTACTTTGCTGGTGTTGCCTTCCACCAGCTGTTACTTTGCTGGTGTTGCCTTCCACCAGCTGTTACTTCGCTGGAGTTGCCTTACACCAGCTGTGACTTTTCTGGTGTTGCCATCCACCAGCTGTTACTTTGCTGGTGTTGCCTTCCACCAGCTGTTACTTTGCTGGTGTTGCCTTCCACCAGCTGTTACTTTGCTGGAGTTGCCTTACACCAACTGTGACTTTTCTGGTGTTGCCATCCACCAGCTGTTACTTTGCTGGTGTTGCCTTCCACCAGCTGTTACTTTGCTGGTGTTGCCTTCCACCAGCTGTTACTTTGCTGGTGTTGCCTTCCACCAGCTGTTACTTTGCTGGTGTTGCCTTCCACCGGCTGTTACTTTGCTGGAGTTACCTTCCACCAGCTGTTACTTTGCTGGTGTTGCCTTCCACCAGGTGTTACTTTTCTGGTGTTGCCTTCCACCAGGTGTTACTTTGCTGGTGTTGCCATCCATGAGCTGTTACTTCTAAAGCTGTAACTTCTTCTGCCTGCAGCTGTTACTCTTGCTATTCTTCATATCTCCAGTTATTACACTTGTTTATCCGTGTTCACGGTTTCTTTAATCATGTTTGCTCCCTCCTACTCATTCTCTTCCCTCTACTGCATGTCCTAGTGTTGTTGTTAGTAGTAGTTGTAGTAGTAAATGGGTTTGTTTTCTCTAATAGCATGGTGGTAGGTGGGTGGAAGAAGGAGTCTCTTGTGTGTACTGTGTGTGTATGTAGCGGCCGCCCAGTCAAGCTGAGACTGGAGCATTATGAAGCATTACCGGTATCTAAAAGGCTCCTTGATGCTTGCTACCTAACACACCCGCTGGCTAATATAATATTCCCTGGATGTACACAACACGGAAAACCTTTACACACTGCACCACTGTATCTTATAATACCTTTTGTGATAGGGCTTTATATTCATGCCTACCATCCTTACCCTCCGCGGTGTGATCAAGTTTCTCGGGCGATAAGATCAACCAGCCTACAGGCAACCCATAGACCAACATATATATTCATTATATCCCGGTTGATTAGGTGTTTTATGAAAAGAATTGTTTAGTTATTTCTTGACAGCATCCATTGGCCCTCCTCCCATGATGGCTGTTTTCCTTGCTGCAGCACGGAGAATCTGGGATCCTGTTTTGTAGGCTACACCCTGCAATGTGTTTTTTCTTGGTGTAGACTGAGGAATTAAAGAACATAAGAACGTATGAATCAACAAAACTGCAGCTGGCCTATTGGTTCATACTATAGGCTGCCCTGTTTACACCCAACCTTTATCACTCATGTATCTGTTTAACCTATATATATATTTGAAGCTTCCAAGTGAGTTAGAGTAAATGATGATGCTTGGTAGTTTGTTCTACTCATCCACAACTCTATTTCCAGACCAATTTTTTACCTTTTTCTCCCATGTAAATCTAAATATGTCTGATTTAAACCCATTGTTACGTGTTCGCTCCTGATATGTTAGTGTAACTACCTTGTCTCAGTACTCAAGGTTCCTAATGCCCGGGATTAGCTTTATCATTCTCTTCTGTATGCTTTCTAGGGAATCGATATCCATTTTAAAGTACGGTGACCAAAACTGACCCACATAATCCAATTGTGGTCTGACATACAGTACACGATATTTTAGTTCTAAGATAACGTCACTTCTGCTGCTAACGCTCGTAGATATGAACCTCTAGTGAGTCTAGTTACTCGTCCTTTGTTAACCTTATTTCATACGTAAGCGCATTCCTCTCTAGGTTTTAGGTCCCTACTTATCTGTAAAGCTTTCAGGCTGTTTCATATATAGACTAATTTTATATACTCTGACGGATAGATGTTTAATGCTCCCTATATCGTAAGACTATTAGAGCCAGTATATATAGCTAGTTCATCTGGTTATAAAGTGTTACGTTACCGCAGTTTCGTAACACGGTGTAACAAGTTGGTTCTGTATAAAGGAGGTTACAGCGTGTTTTTGTGAATTGAAATATTTCGCAACTAAATGACGGTATGTGGATGTGTTACAAATATATCATCTATTTACAATAAGTTTGGTAGATGTTGAGAATAGTATTGAACCGCATGTATCAGGAGAGCTGAGGTGTGCATGTTTCTTCTGTAACGACTACTAATAACACACACAAAAAAGTAATTGGCAAGTGTTGTAGTTAATGATCGTAATTAATTTCAAGTTTGTTACGTAAAAATAGTGCTTTAAATCACGTTGTATATTGTGTACTGGTGTATCGAATATATACCGGTATAGGTTTCAGATTGGTGTGTAGTCAGTGTTCCATTAAGGAGTTACGTATTATTAAGTAAATGCCGGAGGGAGAATCCTGTCAGATATTATAAGTACTGTACAACTATATACTGTACTTAGTTTGTTTAAGAGGATAGGTAGTTAATGCAATCAAGAGCAAAGGATTTTAATTTTAATATTCATAAGAGATATGTAGCCATAACTGTTAGGCTGTGTTGTATTGGTGGGGGCCATGTTGAGAAGCCTTGTGGCCACTGTTAACTGCTGTTACTACTACTGGTGGTGCTGCTGCTCCCTCCCTTGGCTGGCTTCTTGATCCTCCTGTCTCTCCTCTCGTTTTACAACACACACTGTCCATGTTCTCATCTGTTTTTGGTCTTCTCAGCATTTATTTATTTTTTATTCCATGCACACCTGTGTTGCATTTTTCGTACTGTAACTGGACATTCACCCTTTGCTTGTTATCTATCCTGTTTTCTTCACCTGTTGTCTTCGCTGGTTGTGCAGGACATCCAGTTTCCACTTATAAATGTTGGTTGGGTTCACAACACCACGCATAGCGGTGTAGGTCTTGCTTTTCTCCACCACACCCAATAGTCGTCACCTTACTCGCTATACTTTTGTTCCTTACTACTCAGCCCATCCTCGCTCTCACCCTCACACATACTCGGTTGATCTTCCTTCGTCACTAGCTTATGTTCACAAGCTTGTGGTGATACTCTCACTGGTTTACTAGCATAAGGGGATACTATCCTCTTGCCTCGTTAGAGAACCTTGCAGGAGTTGGTGTTTGATCATCTGCGTTATTAGTGGATACTCCCTAGGATTACATGTCAGTCGGGGGGGGGGGGGGGGAGGGTGAACGTAATAACCCGGGGTGCTTTTAGCCTCAGGTGTTCCAGGACGTGGGTTCTCACCCCCTTGTGTGGGGTGTTGAATGATCCAGGGTTAAGTTATGTCCTTGGTTTGAGATGTTTATAGTTTTAGTACGTGTTGTCAGGATGTATATTGTTTGTCACTCTGGCACGCTAACAAGTTAAAGTTAATGAACTGGACTTGGGCAATGGGAACTGGGACTAGGCGTGGCGTGTCAAATTATCTACTGATATTATTATTAACTTTCTTGGGTTAATTTATTCACCTGAAGATTTGGCTCATTATTTTACCGGAATGTTTATTGGTATGGTATGCAACATGCTAAACAAGGCGGCTTTGTCTGTAATTGGCAGTTTTCTTGTCCTCACAAATTTGTAATGTACAGTACAGTATACCATTGAGCCATGTCGTACGTGTAAGACTCAGGCCCAGCTCGTTAAGTGTGTGTTGTACACCTGTTTCATGTATTAGCCAAATGGATGTTGACTGGTAACACTAGTTGAGTCATTAAGTGGCCAGTGTAGGAGACTGCTTCTGTGCATGGGGCGGTTGGGGGGAGGGAGGGCAAAAAGCGGTGGGTGGCGGTGCAGCAGAGGGCCAACAAGGAGGTAATTCTGGGGTGGCGGCCGTGGGTGAAGCAGCTGCTGGAGGAGATGAAAGACCTAGACAGTGTTGGCGGGGGAGGAAATGGGTGAGAGGGAGACGAGATGAACCATAAAAGGGGTCGTCTAGGAGGAGCGAGACAGGGGTGTTGGTGAGGTGTTGGGTGTGTTGGTGAGTGGTGGCGTCTGTGTTGCTCCCCCGCTGGTGGTGGTGGTGACCGAGGGCTGCCTGGTGTACAGTGTCACAACGGCTCCTCTCACTCATGCTCTCATCACCACCCACGCCCTGGGGATTGCTCCTACTCCCCCATCCTCTTCCTTTTCCTCCTTCACCTTCCTTTCATACCCTTTGTATTTGTTTTCTGTTTTTTTATCTCTGTCTTCCCCTTGGATCTGACTCCCATAATTACGCTCTCCTCTCCTTTTCTCTTTGTTTTTCACCTTTCATCTTTTCACTTATCTCCCTCCTCCATCTCCCCTCCTTTCTCCTCCTCTTCCATCTCCCCCTCTTCTCCTCTTCCTCCTCCATGTCCCTCACTCTCTCACCACTCGTAGTCGGTGCAAGAGATAAAGTGCCACACACACGCCCGATTATTAAACGAATATCGTGAGTGGTGGGTGGCTTGTATGTACCAGCATGACCACTTGTGTGCTGGGAGGGCTCGGGTTCTGCTGGTCGATCATGGTTATGGGATATTTCCCCTCTGCCATGTGGCCCGTCTCACTGTATCATGGTTATGCTATTTAAGGTTTAATGTCTTTTGTGCTTTGTGTGTTTCTCCTTCAGGGAGTAAATTATTGGACATGCTACAATATATGACTGTGTGTGTGTGCGTTTGCTTGTGTTGAATTGACTTACATTTGTTTATTTTTGTGCTAGTTAATGTATGTTTTTAAATTGTATAAGTTAATAAGGAAGATTTATAATGGAGAAGAGGTGCTGACTGCTGGTGTAAGTTAAAGTTCTGTGATGGTGAGGTAGGGGAGATTTTTTAAGTCATGAATAATCTGTGCTGTGGTTCGATGATAATTATTATTATTTTTGATGGGAACAACTCGAAAGATGTGTAGGCCAGCATGTGGTAGGAGTGTAAGTAAAGGTTGTGTGAGGCGCGATGATGGTTTTACTCTGGGGAACGACGGAATGTAACACAAGAAGGTCAGGGTTCAGTTCACTCAGAAAATTCATGAAACCTATTGTTCTTAATAATAATATTTGCAATTTTTGTGTATGAATATTAAGACTGGCGTTTTAGACGTGTGAGTGTCTTTATTTATATATAACCTGAGGGGTCTGTCTTACTGATTGTGTCTGTGTTGTCTGTTTTGTCGGAGAAGCTTGTAATGATAGAAGACAGGCTACCCTGTGTTGACACTTGCTTGTGCTACACTGTATATAGGTTAGCACAGCTACGGCACCTTACGGTTATATCTTCATGTGTGTCCCGGGAGCCGCACTCGTAGGCACAGGACGTGAGTTTCACTTCAAATGGGGTCTAGTCCTAATAGCCCCAAAACCTATTCTAACCTCACCTTAAGTTAAACCCAATTTAAATCTTTGCTAACTTAACTTCAGCAAAGTTGAGCTCATTTTAAACATAACCTGAGCTAACCTAACGTAATCTAAGCCAATCAAAGCCATCAAGATTATGGTCCATTTGACTAGTACCCTTCTGGCCAGTCACCCAGGTTGTCGGTGTAAAGTTGTAACTGACACACTGTACCTACGTAATGTTCCCCACATGTAATATTGGACTTTCCTCATTATCAAAAACACCTGACGTACTCGTACATGTTGAATCCCAAGAATATTATGAGTTGTTATGTTTATTTGGAAATATGTATAGGAATATTTTGTCGTTAATAGCTAAGCTCCTTGTCAAAACGGCCTCATATTATCAACAAATGTCCGTGAGTTCTTGTGTCTAATGGTAAAATACCATCACGGTGAGTTAATACATTCAGCATTATTGTTCATCAAGTGTTCAGGTCATGCCTGTCCTTGGTCACTGTTGTTCAAGTTTGTGTTGGACTCATGTCCAGTTTGGCTTCTATTGTGAAGACTCTTGTAGTACCAACAAGGAGTACAGTGAGTCTCACGGTGCGGAAAAATCTCTACCCCAGAATAAATATTGATGCTTGTTAAATGCCATTGTTCTGGGAGAGGTATAGAGGATTCAATTCAGGGACAACTTTAATGAATTAGACTTTATAACCTGTTGCCCTGTTGAGGCACACAGGATTGTACCCATGGCAAATGACTGTGCCCATGACATACATGATAACTGATGTTCCCTGAATACCCATGATGGATTACACTGATGTAACATCCTGTAGAGATGACGCTACAACTTCGCACCATCATGGTAGGTGACGTTGATGTAACATACATCATCCATGATAGATAAAGTTTACGTAGATACTGATGTTGCATTATAAATCTACTGATGGATAATGTCGCTTC
This sequence comes from Homarus gammarus, assembly GCA_958450375.1. Lineage (NCBI taxonomy): Eukaryota > Metazoa > Arthropoda > Malacostraca > Decapoda > Nephropidae > Homarus > Homarus gammarus. The sequence continues at coordinate 273,030 of CAUDMG010003604.1, forward strand.
GATATCCTAGATAGATTATATTACTATAAACAACCGTGATAGAAGATGCCCATAATAGTAAGGTAGCTTACGTCCGAACACGCCCACACCGTCATTACTCATTACCCAATCAGCTGGGCCAGACCCACCTAAGGTGCCCGCGCCCACGTTTGTTTGTTTAGGCTCTGGAGCGACTCACAGCTCCGGGCCCTGAATAACTCACACCGTCATGCCTTCGCCACACAACCACCTCCAAATATACGACGTCCACTATTGTTCTTGGCGCATAGGGAATACAGTACAGTGTATATAATAGTAGATACCAGTACATACATTGGTCGCTTTCTGTGTACTGTAGGTAGGTAGAAAGATGTGTTGGAAGGTGGGTCTAGAAAAACAAGCCTGCATAAATAAATAAATTAGCTGCTTCGTGGGTCTTGACTCATAGCCGCTGTAACAGAGGAGACACTTGATGTGGAATATTACACTGGAGTCCTGGCGAGAAGACATGATCCACTGTACTTTGATCAAGACTATTCAGGTGTTCTCTTACGCTCGGGTCTTGATGGTGTACTGTACTTAGCTGGCGTTGTAGTACCTGTTCTGTAGACCTGTTCTGATTCTGTAGGGTAGGTTTGCTTGGGTTAGGTTAAGTTAAGTTAGGTCTTGGGAGATAAGGAACAAATGAAAGCTTTGTCATTGTATTATATTTCCATCATTTTCCCGTCTGCTCTCTGTATAATTGTTTGTCTCCGGAAACTCATTAAACCCCCTTCAAAAGGTTACTAAGTTACGAGACTCAGTTTTATTTTGTAAAGCAACTTAGTTTTTTGGTACAGAAATGATTACTGTGACTTCAACGTGTACCTTTTAGTACACCTAATCTCTGTAATCTTACCGGTATATTGTAGGCATATCTGTTACCTTTAGAAATAGTATCAAAATAAGTCGACGCGTTGTTCACCGGTCGCTGTTTTATGGGGGGTTGAAATGCATCTGTGGAGTGTTTGGAAGGAAGTGGGACTGGGTGTATGGTGTTGACATCCGCGCTCTAATTGGTGGTCAGGTGGACCCTAAAACTTGAGTTCCCATGGAAATCACCGCGAGAGAACTTGGTAAGTTCCTTCAGAGTACATCAGATCAGTCAGACAGCTGTAAATATTCACTCTTGAGTGACAAACACATACCGTCTTGGTTAACAGCGCCTTAGAAAGACTTCGTGGTCAAAATATACTCAGGAGCTCGGAGAGGAGTTTCCCTAACGTACAACAAGTCCAGACAACTCCACCATTAGTGTTAACTGTTAGGAGTGTTACGTCATTCTAGCAAGGTGCTCAGTAAATATCTTGTAATCGTCTTCAAGTGTCACTGGTTTCTCCCTGTTTGTGCGTTTTTGTCTTGTATCCTCAGAGTCAGAATCATGAAAAGTTTAGTTTAAGAGTCCAAGAAAATTGTGTGAGGATGTTATAGAATATATACCACTGTATTTACGATACTCATTTGGTGATTGTCCAGAGAGGTCAGAGAATGGAACAACATTTACAATTTGACACTTGAGGCTTTCATTTCTAGTGAAAACTTGTAGAATAATTTCAAGAATTTTATAAAGTTGTCAAAATTTAGTCATATTTGAGGCGGTATATCTGAGCTGTGTTTGTATATAGATTCGTGGTTGACGTATATGGTCTCTGTTATTACAGATGTCGAACACCCGTAGAACACGAGGTCACTCACATACGCTGTTTCCTTGCTCTCTATGACGACAAGTGATATTTTTGTAACTAACGCCTACATAATCATCATCCCAGTGTGACTCAAGACGCACTGTTCTTAGGACTGGACTTGGACACACACGTAGTTCTCGTGGGCTGGTCCCGGCTTATCACCCTTTATGTATACTGTACTTAATTCGTTTTGTCATCACGCGTGATCTTGTTTCTTCGGCTACGACGGTTTGTTTACATTCTAGTTTGTTTTCCTTAAACTGTGGCTCTGGACAAATATTTAATACCATATGGTGGTAAAAACGTGAAATTGGGTGTGAGAGTGAACCGCTTGCCAGCTCGCCACCCTCATACCCAAGGCAATTTGTTTACATCAGAGTATATTTCTGCCCGCCCCAAATCCTCGTTAGATATAACTTGCAGGATCCGGGTTCTTCACGTGTAATAGGATCACGTCTTGCCCCTCAGGTGATGATAATGACCTGTGGATCGTCTACTTACCCGTTGCCGCCTCACTTGTGAACAGCCTTCATCCTGCACTTTCGCCCTTGTTCATCATAGCTCAGTCGAGACGGAAGTCGTTTTTCAGTGTATGGTTGGCAATCACAACGTTGAAATTATATGTATGACAACAGCATCCCTATTCTTTGTTTTTAGGCGTCGTTGGAAATCTGTTGCAATATCTGACGCTTTTATTCTAGAGCTAGAAGAAGCCAATTTACGGTTTCATTAATAGATTGAGGCAAAATTTCCCACTCCTGTCATTTCAAATTTCAGTTAGAACTTTTATGTTTGTTTAATAGTTGCACTCGTTAAGGTGATTGGAAGTGATCTGTGATATTATTATGGTGGTGGGTTTCAAGTAATATTCTCAGCCATATTATTATGTCAGAGTGAGAGAGGTAGATGGTTCAGAAGTCGTACAAGTCAGCTCGGGGAGAGGTGAACCCATGGCACCAGGGAAGCACTACCGATACCCTGGTGGTAATCTGTTACTGTGAGGGTCATGTTATGTGGTGATACTGAACCTTCAGGACGTGTACACACACACACACACACACACACATATATATATATATATATATATATATATATATATATATATATATATATATATATATATATATATATATATATATATATATATTAATGACAAATTTTAGATGATAAATAATGAAATGATAATAACAATGAGTTTTCTCTGGTGTTGGACTGACGTTAGTCCACCTTCCCAGGAATTTTTGTAAAATGTAGGAGTAGCCACCATCAGCCATCCCTCTTCCTTTGTGAGCCATCAGTGTAACCAAGAATTAAAGGAATAGTCCAGGAAGATCAGACAACCATACCAAGTAACCAGTACAATCCGGCAATTATTGCTGGGTAGACAAAGGCACGTAGCACAAAGGAACTTCTCCAAGGTCCACTGTACCCGGAAATCATACCCAGGACCTCTCCCTTGTGAGGCGAGGATGCTAACATTTACACCTATGGTCGCTTATAATAACATGAACGGTATCCGTAAGAAATACTCCTGGGGGGAGATGCGAGATTTGCACCCTCCTCAGCGTGACAATTTTCACTTTTTTTCCTCTTTTTTTTTTTTTTGACGCAGGAAGTATGGGGCTCTCTTTCATGAGCTTGAAGACTTGATGGGGTGAACACAGTTGGCCGTGAAGTGCTTCTAAAAACCGCGTGAACCGCTTGTAACCTTGGCAACATTTAGAATACTGTGATTAGTGTACTTTATTTGTCATGAATTAAACCATTTACCCGTACAGGTATACCTTGATAATGAGAACACACGCCCTCGTAAATTATGTAAATTAATCATGTCAAGAGGACTACCGTTAGTACAATGTGTGAACACCGAACCAATTTCCCATAGCGAGGGTCCGTAGTTAGTGGCGTCCTGTGTGTGCGAACAATGTAAGGCAATTTATCATAAGGGACTATAATTGTTACGAGAGACTGCGGGTAGTGGTGTATTGTGCGTGTGAACAGCCTCGATCAGTTTATCATGAGAAGTATGTAGCTACGGGCTCGATATATATGAACTATTTTTTTTTAGCTAACGAGAGTTTGTAGTCAGCTGTTTGCTGCCTGTACAAACTGAATATATAAATCACTTTGACACGGTGGGAGCAACAGTGCCCCAACAGTAATTAAATCGTGGCACAAAAAGCGCGTCACAAATTACACACTCACACCCCTCTCGTGAACACCTGGAAACGCCTAATGCAACAGGAGGAGCGCCCTAGTTGCTGCCATTAAATGTACAGCGATGGAGCACCATGATGCAGTTAATTACAACCGGTTGCCACTTAATCATGCGGGTGTAATGGTCAGGACACAAGACAGCAGCATCGTGACGTGAGTGGTAGTTAAAGAGGTTAGGGTGTATTGAGCGCGGTGCAGTAGCAGATATTACTCGACACGAAACAGGCCTGTAATTATATAGAAAATACGTGAAGGTGTTCCTGTCTACCTGTATCTAGTAAACCGTTAATGAAATGGAAAATACCTGAAGGTACTGTATATTGTTGTTCCTGAATTGAAGAAACCTTTCATTAAACAGAATATGCGTCAGGATACTATTGACTACTTCATATACAGGTTATTAGAAGGCATTTCTCTACCTGTATCTGTCAGCAGTTGTCGTTATGAGTCACTTTCCCGTATCCTTAACCTTGCACACCTTGACTTGTGCACAACAGTAGGTGTTGGGTGTGCGTGACGAGGATGTTAATAAAACAAAAGGTAGATGAAGGTATATAGTATATGAAATAACATCAATAGACACTCAGGATAATTTTTAAACACTCCAGTTAGACGTGTAAATGTATACAAAGTCATGCTGTATGTGTGTTCACGTTAGAGATATAATTTCTTGCATTGAAATGAATCAGTCCACCACTAGTCACTTGTGGTTAATTAATAGACATCTCCACCAAGTGCCGCGGTAAGGATAGTATAAACTGGCAACTGTTGAGTAGGGAAGCCTGGGAGAGTAATGTGGCTCTTCTCAAAGGACACTATCATCGTACTGGGTGTGAAATCAGCACTATGTGGTTGTGTTGATAGGAAATGTACATGACTGGGATGACAACGTTAAGGCGGGCAATGGAGGCTGATACAAGCTATCACTACCATTGGTGCCTCTCTGTGAAAGGTTTCTGTATCATTCGGCAGGAAGGACCTCACACCCTTGACACAGAAGCCCTGGAGGTCTGGCGTGATTGTATATGGAAGTCCGCGTGCTGTATGGACTGATATATATATATATATATATATATATATATATATATATATATATATATATATAACCCATTCCAAAAAGAACGCCACCAGTGAGATGTTGGGCGAACATTAGTCTGACTTGGGCCTAGCAAACTGAAATATGGAAGGGAACGCCAGGCGCTGTTAATTGCTCGTGTTATCTCTGTTTTGGGTTAAGGTCCTTAGACAATCCCATCAGTATATTATGTAGTGTAACGGAGTGGACGTGGAGCTGAGCAGTGATGGCGGCAGTACTCCCCGGCTCGCTTTCTAAATCTACTGGGTCGCTTCGCCTGCTGTACTGAGCTGGGAGGGGGGGGGGGGGTGTTACCTCGTGTTTTTTATGGTGGGAACATAATCTTTATTCATGTGACTCGTCATCCGGCACCTTACCTCCCGCCTTCCCGATAGGTAAGCTTAATTTAGAAATAGGTTAAGGTTACGGTGATTCTAGTAGAAGTTAGATAATTATCCTGTCAGAGGGGTGTAAAACATATATTTACTACGTGTTACGGATAAAGGACGGTTCGTGGCACCTGGAATGCTGCGCGTATTGTTTATGTTATGACACGGTCCATGCGGGCAGGGTACGAAGGTTCCTGGCGACCGCTTGCTCATTATCAGTTCAGTCATGGTGCCCATCATTCCTGTATATTTATTGCTTAACGTTGCTCTCTTGTATTTCATCTTCTCACGTGTTATTAGTTGTTTTATAATATACTGTATTTGTATGGGTAGTATATTCATAGTGTACTCTCATATTGACTGTGTTATTGAAATTGGCAGGTAAGAGAATTTGGCGGGAACATTCCACAGGTGGGTCGGGTTGGAGCAGCTGCCACCCGGGCGGCCGCCGTCCTCACTAGCGCCATCTATCCTCCTTCACTGTTGTCGGCCGCGCGCTCCACATTTACTCAACCTTCTGCCATTACTGTTATCTCAGCTTTTAGGAAGTTGCTGTTGTCTCCCATACATATATTGTCAGCGGATTTGAGATTCGTTTTAAGAGACATTTTGTAAGGTGTTTGCGAAAGTCATAGCCGGCAACTATAGGGTGAGTCACGTGTTATGTGGTCCCCCCCCTCTTTCCTCCTCCATCCCCCCCCCTCCTTCACCCCCTCCACTACCCTCCGGAGCGCACGGTTGCCAAGTGTGCGACCATACCCAAATATGGCGCCTACCTTACTGTGTTTTCACTATCTACGTCCAAATTAAAAAAAAAATTCTGTACAGTTACGAGCCCATTGATTCCATAACGAGTCTCCTACACCTCCCACTCTATCATGATATTAGAGTGAATTATTTAATATGGGAAGTAAGTTCTTGTCTCCTGCGTAAACTGCTGCCTTGACTTATAACACCGACTCTTTATTGTACCTTTGCTGCCTCTTGGAAATATAATGTGCATTTTCTCACTAAATCTGACTCGGTAACGTATTATGAGAGGAAATTCATGTTTGACATTACCGTCTGTCTTATGTATCGTTGTTACCGTGGTTGTTGAGTGTGAGATTCTATTTTGTAACACACACACACACACACACACTCTTTCCTTCCTCCCTCTCTCCCCCTCCCCCCCCCCACATTTTCTTCCCCTTCCCCCACATTTCCCCCCTCCCTCCCACATTTCCTCCCCTTCCCTCCCTCCCTTCTCCCTTCATAAATATACCATAACAAAAGCCTGGTCAGGTAGTTGTAGGGTAAGCGAGCCAGCCAGCCACACCCAGGACTGAGTGACGAAAGCCGCACTGGCTCATACTGTCAAGGTGGGTTGTACTTTAATCTTTAAAGGCTCTCGGCGATTCATAAGTGCGCTTTAATATTTAAATGATCCCTCATAGCTTCTTGCTGTCCGGATAGGTGTACTGTAGGCTATTTTTAGCCTGTTGACCCCTTCACCACGGGGACACGCCATTTTTAATATTGTTTAAGCAGGCGATTTTATTCAGCACGGGATTCCGTATACATGTGGTTAGTAGACTCTCTTATATATATATATATATATATATATATATATATATATATATATATATATATATATATATATATATTATTAATTCCTAGTTATTATGTTTATTATTTTGTTAATTCAATTTGTTATCATTATTATTTTAGTTGTAATATCATGCGTCATCATGTTAATACACCGGCTATATATGTTTTTATGAGGGGACAGCCTTTGTTCGGGGGAAGATTTCTAAGATTTAAATGTGGACAAGAGCGTGTTGAGTATAGACGGAGATAGAAGACTTCTGAAGGTGATAATAGATTCTCTTAAACTCCATTCCCCGCGTTTTGTCACTTGAATAGACAGCCTTTCATTTATTGGTTTCTATTAGACGTGTTCAAACATTCAGAGCTTCATCCATCTTTCCCTGTCAGCGATATGCTACGTGTTGGCTTGTCATGTCTTGTGTTTGCCAGAAGGGGAGAGGGCTAGTCTACTTGTTAAACGTGTTTGGATGGACACAAGATGGAGCGGTTACCTGACATAAACGATGGAATGGAAGCTTTGTTCATCAGAAAGAACTTTGATAAGTACTGTATGGAGGCTGTCAATACTCGAGTAGACACTGATGAGAGGGAAACAGTAAGTCACCAGTTGTTGGGAAGACGAGTGACGGAACTAATACTCTATGCATAAATATTTCAGTGGTACAGTATAATATTCTCGTTCTCGTTCTTTCGCTCCAGGGAGTCTGTAGTTTCAGACGCTCTCTGTACCTCAGATATGTTTATGGAATTATTATAATATTTTTCGTTCATTTACTTGTTTCACATTTTAACAAACCTTGTAATGTGGTGTTAGTACATGGCAGTATTCCAGCCTTGAAAGTAATTATTTTTTTGTACTGTGGTGACTAACTTGGTATCTCTGGAAGGTTGATGTGTATGTAACCAAGGCGGAAGTGTACTGCGTTGTCTGAACACATATTCCGTGTTGCAAGTGTATCTCGTGATGGTGTTAGTTGTGGTGTATCTCGTGATGGTGTTAGTTGTGTGTCTCGTGATGGTGTTAGTTGTGGTGTGTTTCGTGATGGTGTTAGTTGTGGTGTGTCTCGTGATGGTGTTAGTTGTGGTGTGTCTCGTGATGGTGTTAGTTGTGTGTCTCGTGATGGTGTTAGTTGTGGTGTGTTTCGTGATGGTGTTAGTTGTGGTGTGTCTCGTGATGGTGTTAGTTGTGGTGTGTCTCGTGATGGTGTTAGTTGTGTGTCTCGTGATGGTGTTAGTTGTGGTGTGTTTTGTGATGGTGTTAGTTGTGGTGTGTCTCGTGATGGTGTTAGTTGTGGTGTGTCTCGTGATGGTGTTAGTTGTGTGTCTCGTGATGGTGTTAGTTGTGGTGTGTCTCGTGATGGTGTTGCTGTTGAGGGTTGGTGCTCTGTGATGACATCCGTGGGCGGTGATAGTGAATGTGAAAGAGTGTGCTGATTGATGATGGTATGGTGGTGGGGATGGCAATGATGCACAGATGGTGCTGGTGATAATGATGGTGGCTATGGTGGTGTGGAAGTGAAATATTAAGTTGATGGTGGTTGTTGGTGATGTTGGTTGGTGGTGATGGTGGTTGGTGGTGATCGTGGTTGGTGATCGTGGTTGGTAGTGATGGTGGGTGGTGGTGAACTGGTGATGATTGATGGTGGTGGTGATGGTGGTTGGTGGTGGTGGTGGTGGTTGGCGGCGGTGGCGGTGGTGGTGATGGTTGGTGGTAGTGTTGGACGCTGTGAGCAATAATGGCGTTCATCATCATAACCTGTGCCTCAGTACTTCCTCTCCCCCTCTGTGTGGTACACTTCCTCCCAGGATTTACAAGGTATAAATTTGCTGCCACAGGGATATTTCATACATATCTTGTATACGAATACACATTTTAAAGCCATGGCGACAATAACTGTTTTAATGATTAAGCATTTACCATGAAAATGAAAGATGGACCTTGTATTCCGTATCGTTAAGTGCCACCTGAGTTAATCGTGGAACTTTTATGTTGCTGACGGGGTTTTACAGTGCTGACGTGAGGAGCATTTGCAACCCCGGCTGCTGTGCTGGGGACGAACACCTCTAGGTAAACCTGTTGGTACAGTACCGGTGTTCTTAAAATTAGTTTTTTACCTATTCATCTTTGTGCTCGAGACTCGGCTTGAGAGTGAGAGGGATAGCTATACGTCCATATTTTCATATCACTTGATATTGTTGATTGAAAATAACTTTGGATGCGTTTAGTCAGAACACGTTTATTCTTTCAAGCGCGACTTAGGCAGCATGTGACAAGCTCTTGGCGATCTATGTTCTTAAGTTTATAGCTTTTACGCTAGGCGATGTCATGTACATAGTACCGTATGTTAAATTCTTACTGACGTCACAGAATCAAGCGTTGGAAATGTTGCTGACATCACGCCTGGGGGGGGGGGGGGGTAAGAATTTTTAATCATGTTCCAACCTTGACAGCAACAGATTTGTGTATACATAATCCCACGTATCATTCAGGTGGCTATACAGGCGTATTCATGCATGTAATGATACATAGGTATTGTATGGATAAATATTTGATGATGAGCGTGCAGTTGAACGTAGACAGATGTGTATACACAGTAGAACACCGGCGGTGTAGAGTACACAGTGTGAGGTGTGTACATACCACAAGATGTATACAAGAGGTCATGCACAACCGGCCCGCAGCACCCTCGACCCTGCACAATGCTCACATGATGTGGTTACGTTCAGGTAATACTGGCCTGGTCATATACGCACACATACAAAAAAATTTTAAGATTATTTCTGAGACATAACACAAGATATTTTTCTTCATAAGACGTTCATAAGATGACTTTGATACTGTTCATCATAAATTAATTCATGGTGGTGGCCAAGAAGTACATACAAGGCAGTATATCCAACGAATTGATTTACTGTACTGGGTATTTTTGTTGACACTGGGCAAGACGTATGCCACTCCACGGCGAACGCTACAAGAGAAGAAAATTATACTTGTACATAATTTGTTTCTCCCATTTTCGTCTTGGTAACAACACTACACCATGTCTCTCCCTCGACGGTTCTGAGTCACCTCCCAGAACAGATACCTCGACCCGTATTAATTAACTCAACAGTTGCTTAAGAGGTAATAGTGAGGCCGCAGGCGGTGTACCAGTCCTCCCTCCTCTTCCTCCCATCAAATTATCTCCCTTCCTCACTCTACTCCCCCCCCCCCCACCCCCCAATCTCCATCTCTCCCTTCTCACACATCAGTACCTCATCCCCTAATTATTTTATTCCTCAACCCTCCCACGTCAGCCTCCCCCTTCACCCCTCATCTATTCCTCACCCACAAGTCAGATTCCCCAGTCACTCCCACACCTCCAAATGTCAGCTTCCTCTCCCACCCCTTGTCCTCCACTCCTCACACGTAGGGGAAAAATGAACGCCACCTGCACTTGTGATTGTCATCTTAGTCTCGGTGTGACCGCCACTCTCAACACTTCCACTTTAAAATTTTCAGTCAGTATTCCACATTTTCGACGACAATCAGATAATTGATCCACCTGTAATATTAACTCATTGTCTCGGTACACACCTGGTCCACGAAATTGCTTTGATCACCACGAATTAGGTATTAACATTATTGCGTAAGAGGCCCTGACCTGTCATAGGGTAAGGTAACGAGACGGACTCAACCTTTTTCTTTTCAATAAACTCAATTGTCTTGTGTGTAGTCATCAAATTTTTGCATTTGGGGGATTTTATATTAAATTTTTTGTCTCGTTAGAGAGTGGCGTTTATGGAGGACGCATTTGGTGGCGGCGGTGGTGTGTGTGTGTGTGTGTGTGTGTGTGTGTGTGTGTGTGTGTGAGTGTATGTGTGTGGTGTGTGTGTGTGATTTACATTCCTCTGCTTCTTTACCTTATTTTCATTATGTTCCCTCCTATATCTTCTTTACGTTCTTGTTCTACCACTTGTTCCTGTTTCATTTTGTCACTCCCACTTCATTTTATTTGAGTCTTTCTTCACCTGTGCCTCTTCTTTCCCCATCCTTCTCTTTCCCACTTCCTCTTTTTTCTAGTTCCCTCCTTCATCCATCTTTTACATTGAACCTTCATCCTAGACTCATACGCACATCCATCTCTCATCCAGACCCAAGTGTTTTGAAAGTCATCCTTGTTATCTTATTAAATTACTTCATTTATTCCCCACGTAATCCTTCTCTCTCTCTCTCTCTCTCTCTCTCTCTCTCTCTCTCTCTCTCTCTCTCTCTCTCTCTCTCTCTCTCTCTCTCTCTCTCACCTTCTTTCAGACTCATCCATTCTTGTTAACCTTATCCAACCTCTCTTATCCGCCCCTCTCTTCCCTTTATCTTATTCCTTGCTTCGTGTAACCCTATTACTTTATTACCAACTTATTACCGTTTCCTTTCAACCCTCTATCGTCCCTATAGTTACTTCACACAAGCATATTGTTTACTTTTCCTTGTCATTAGACATTACATTAGTCCTTCAGTTTCTTCCTATCTTTCTCCTTCCTTCCCCATTTATTCTTTCTTTACTTTTCCCCTCAACCCCCTTTCTGTCGTCTCTCTTCCCTTTCTTCTTTTTGTAGCCATTCTGCTCTTTCTTCACAACTACTGTCATTCCCTTCCCCTTTTCTTTCTTCCCCAATCTTTCCTTCCCTCCTGTATCACTTGTGTTCTCTTCCTCTCTCCATTCGCTGTATTGCGTAGGTGTGGCTGATAGGATGATGGTGTGGGGTGGGCTACACGTCCTCAGGTGGGGGTGAAGGTGTGGGGTGAGCTACACGTCCTCAGTTGGGGGTGAAGGTGTGGGGTGGGCTACACGTCCACAGGTGGGGGTGAAGGTGTGGGGTGGGCTACACGTCTTCAGGTGGAGTGAAGGTGTGGGGTGGGCTACACGTCTTCAGGTGGAGTGAAGGTGTGGGGTGGGCTACACGTCTTCAGGTGGGGTGAAGTTGTGGGGTGGGCTACACGTCCTCAGGTCGGGTGAAGGTGTGGGGTGGGCTACACGTCTTCAGGTGAGGTGAAGGTGTATGGTGGGCTACACGTCTTGGGGTGGGGTGAAGGTGTGGGGTGGGCTACACGTCTTCAGGTGAGGTGAAGGTGTGGGGCGGGCTACACGTCTTCAGGTGAGGTGAAGGTGTATGGTGGGCTACACGTTTTGGGGTGGGGTGAAGGTGTGGGGTGGGCTGCACGTCTTTAGGGAGGGAGGGAGGAAGGTGGTGTCATGTGATGTGTTGTGGATGACTCATCATGGTGCTCTCCACTCGTGCATGGTTAACACCTAACTCTCACACCTTCCACTTGCTTGTGGCTCGCGCTTCTCTTCTTACTCCTGATGATAATGATGTTGAAGAGGAGGAGGAGGCCCTATAATGTATGGTCACTATAATGCATAGTACAGCTAATGCGGCAATTACGTTTATTGGTGCATACCCTCCTATGTTTCTGCTGCTCTACTGTTCTTACATATACATCCTCCTCTTTTACTGCTTCCTCTGAAGGGTGTATCAAGAGTCCGTTCTCGTAGGGGAAAGTGATTTAGTTCCTTCTTTACAACGATTGCTCAGACTGAGAACCATGTACTGTACGTGAATACTCATGTCAATCCGTGTTCTGGGGTTGGTGACTTTTAATATATATATATATATAGTACTACTGATGTTAAGAATCTAAACATGACAATTCTTATTTCTTTGGAGCCCAAGGATCACGACCCCCCCCCCCCCCCCCCCCCTGTCCAACACACACACCTCTCCCGGGCCTAGATTGTCACCAGACCTTCAGGTGTACCTCCAGACGTGGTATTTGGCAGTGTTGGGAGGGCGTTGTTGCTCTAGCTTTCATCATGCTGGTTGTGTTGAGAGAGATAGAGACCTTCTCTCCCATCGGGAACCAGAGTTTGTCAGAAGATAATTTAATACATCAGTGGTGGGTGTAACCGGTGACTTGAATTATGTGTTGTCAGCTTGCGGTTTCCCTTTTAATATTTATTATGCCATTTAGGATCGTGTCATGAATACAGTACACTATAACGAATAGAATAGCTTTAATTTTCCTCCAACCAAAATGACGGAAACTACGCCAGACAACGGTCGCCCACTATCTCCCTACAGGGTGCTTCTAGGTTTATGGTCTGACGCTTCTTTCAACACTTGAGTTTTATCTTAGGTCTATGTTTTCACATGTATGTATTACGTCTGAGTTCCGAGAGTGTTCCTGCCTCCGTCTGCCGATACAAAACAAAGAAAATCTCTTCAGCTAAGCTTCAGGTAATCACTGATTTCACCAGTCGCTGTGTTCTCTTTTCATCGTCAGCACCTTCTGGGAAAATCGCTGTGCTTCGCGTTGCTTATAGCTGATCGAGGTTGTTAACGCGGATTTTTTTTTATGTGGTTGAACAGGTGACGTTGTGAAATATGGCGTAAGTTTTTCCTCTCTTTCGTTACACTTACCCACTTCAGTAATCGCCAGTGAGATAATCTGCACCACCTTACTGAATTATCTCTCTCAAGATAATACAGTACAGTATACTTCTCTGGAGGTTGTCGATATGTAGATGTGTACTAATAATGGTGATGATAGTAGCCTAGAATAGCTTACCTTTGGATCATGTTATTGTTAATAATGGCACAGCATCTTATAATGAGTCAAAACTCGTATAGAAGATATAAATATAGGTAGAATATTTAGTTGTAGGAATGTAAAGTGAGGAAGTTTGGTAGCGTGGCCGGTTAGTTATTTATCTGTAAACACGTTCTTAGGGGAATTCTTCTCAAACGCCAACTCTAATGGTACAGCTATTTATTATTCCCTCAATGACACACACATTAATAGAACATTATATCGAAGTTACTAGACACTGACTCTCGTACACAAACATAAAACGGATACACTTCCCACCGTAAGTAACTCACCCTATGGATTTTTTTTTTTGTTGGGCACCCCCCTACATCCTTGTGTAAGGTGAAGCGCAGAAGCGTTTACAGTGCTCAAACGGGGAAGCATGCTAAGTTCATGCTTGCCTTTATGTCTCATGAGTTAAGGGCGTAGAAGCCTGAAGAGTCAATCGTTTATGTCATCAAGTTATTGGGAGCTCCAACAACTCCCTGAATACGAATTCGCAATTTTCGATTTACAACAGGTACCTACTTTACTGCTAGATGAACACGGACCAAGGGTGCTAGGAAGTATGTCCAAACAACTTCCACCGGCCCGGGAATCGAACCCGTGACATCTCGCTTGTGAGGCAAGAACGGTACCGCTCTACCACCAGCGCCAACACCCTATGGATAGCTCTGACAATAACTCACGCATGGCCTGAAGGAGGCCCAGCGGGTGCTGCTGGACTAAGTCTCCTATGGGAGACCCTGCTAGCTGGAGACGTGGTGTGGGGAGGGAAGTCTCCCTTCCGACCCCGACTAGTGACGAGCGTGACTCCATGAAAGTGATGAGTCCGAATGCCTTTGTATTGGAGGAGAGTCCGCAGATGACCTCTCCTAATTAACACTAAACTGGTTAGATCTGGATAGCTGTGTTTGCCCAGGTGTGTGGTCATCACAGGTCGGTAATGCTTCCTAATTATTACCACCCGGGTGTGTCTTGGCGAAGTGTGGTTTCCTTAACACATAAGAACATAAGAAAATAAGGAGTCTACAATAGGCCGGTTGGCCTGTGCATGGCAGCTCCTGTCGAGAGTTACTACCACTCTCTATCATCCATGAATCTATACAGCCTCCTTTTGAAACTTTCCAGCCTTCCAGCACTTACTACAAAGTTGCTAAGCTTGTTCCACTCGTCCACCACCCTATTTGTGAACCAGTTCCTTCCTATCTCCCTCCTAAACCTAAACTTATCCAACTTAAATCCGTTGCTCCGAGTCCTATCCTGCTCGGATATTATAAGAACTTTATCTACATCTCCTTTATTGATTCCTTTCACCCACTTAAATACTTCTATCATATCTCCCCGCACTCTTCGTCTTTCTAGGGAATGCAAGTGTAGTTTAAGAACATAAGAACATAAGAATGGAGGAAACTGCAGCGCGTGCAACGGGCCAATTGGCCCATACTGGGCAGTCCCGTTTACATCCAACCCCTATTGCTCATATAAGCATCCAACCTATGTTTGAAGCTATTCGAGTTAATGATGATATTTGGTAACTTGTTCCATTCGTCCACTATTCTGTTTCCAAACCAGTGTTTACCTATTTCGCGCCTAAATCTAAATTTGCCTAATTTAAAACCATTGTTACGAGTTCGCTCCTGGTTGGATAGTTTGAGTACCTTTGTAATGTCCCCTTTGTTTAGCCCTGACTTCCATTTATACACCTCTATCAGGTCGCCCCTCGCTCTACGTCTCTTGAGGAAGTGCAAATTAAGATGCTTTAACCTGTCTCTATACTCAAGGTTCCTAATGCCCGGGATTAGTCTTGTCATTCTCCTCTGAATTCTTTCCAAGGATTATATATCCATTCTGTAATACAGTGACCAGAACTGAACTGCATAATCCAGGTGTGGTCTCACAAGCGCAAGATACAGTTTTAGGATGACCTCGCTAGTCTTGTAACTTACACTCCTGTATGAACCCAAGTATTTTATTAGCCTTGTTATGAGCAAAAACACATTGTTTACTTGGCTTAAGGTTCCTACTTATCATTACTCCTAAATCTCTCTCGCAGTCGGATTTCTCTCTGGCATCGTTGTTCATCTGGTATCTGTTTACATCTCCTATACTGAGTACTTTACATTTGTCCACGTTGAATTTCATCTGCCAATTTTCAGACCATTCGAAAAATTTGTTTAGATCTTCCTGTAGTTTTGCGGAGTCCTCGTCAGATTTAATAACACGTCCTATTTTGGTGTCATCAGCAAATTTACTTGTGTTGCTGTCTATGCCGATATCTATGTCGTTTATGTATATAATAAATAATAATGGTCCAAGTACTGAGCCCTGGGGAACTCCACTAGTGACGTTGCTCCAATGGGACTTAGTGCCGTTAATGCTCACTCACTGCTTCCTGTCCTGTAACCACGCCCTAATCCATTTATGGATATTACCTTTGATGCCATGTGCTTCTACCTTTCTAATTTGTCTTTCGTGGGGGACTCTGTCGAAGGCTTTGCTAAAGTCGAGATATACCACATCATAATTGTGCCCTTCGTCCACCGATTCGAAAGCTGATGAAAAGAATGTTAATAGATTAGTTAGACATGAACGCCCGCTTGTGAAGCCATGCTGGGAATCATTGATCAACTTGTGCTTCTCCAGGTGGTTTCGAATAGAGTTTGTAATGATTGATTCAAGTAATTTACCTACTATTGATGTTAGGCTGATTGGGCGGTCGTTAGAGGATAGTGATCTATCCCCCTTCTTGAAAATCGGTATTACATTCGCTATCCTCCAGGATTCTGGTACTACACCTGTATTTAAGGACATGTTAAACAACTTTGCTAAGGGCATACTAAGCTCTTCCTTACATTCCTTTAATACTCTGGCAAATATCTCATCGGGACCAGGTGACTTATTAGACATTAGTTTGTCTATTTGCTTACTAACATCGCTACTAGTCACTACTATCTCGCTTAATTTGTTTTCTTCACTATCTCTGAATAGAGTCGGTGCCTCAGGCATCATGTTTACATTTTCGGTGGTGAAAACTGTTGAAAAATATTTATTCAAATTATTGCTCATTTCTCCGTCGTTATCAGTGAGCTCGCCGGTATCTGACCGTATTGGTCCAATCTTTTCTCGTGTTTTAGTTTGATACATTTGGTAGAATCCTTTGGGGTTTGTCTTCGCCTCCCTTGCTATCCTTACCTCATTATTCCTCTTGGCTTTCCTTATCTCGGTTTTAACCCTACTCGCCAATACCTTATAATAATCCTGGAGGTAAATTTCGCCATAATTTATCCTTCTACCTATAGCTTTCCTTTGGCCAATGATGTTCTTTAAATAATTATTTATCCATTTAGGGTCATTGTTGTCTGATCTGAGTTTTTTGTATGGTATGCTCTGCCTTTGTGCATTTAGTAACTCATTATTTAAATTGTCGTGGAACTCGGCTATCTCAGATCTCGTTATCAGGTCGGTGTCATCTGTCAGGTTCACGCCCAAGCGCGACACCCCTTTTCTCAGCTGCCTCTTTAAACTGTCAAAGTTTGCCCTTCTGAAATCTGGTACCTTAGTGGAATTTTCCTTACGTCTGCCCTGAAAATCCAACTGGAATCTAATTTCTTTGTGATCGCTGTTTGCAAGTTCATTCCCAACCTCGACATTGCTAATGAGGTTTTCTCTGTTCGACAGAACTAAATCGAGTATATTACTACCCCGGGTGGGTTCGGTTATATGTTGACTTAGGAAACAGTCCTGGATCGTTTAGAGAAAATCCTCTGATTCTGAGTTACCCGTAAGGTCAGTCCAATCTATTTGGCCAAGGTTAAAGTCGCCTACTTTACAGACTTTGTTGTGTATGGAAGCCCTGTGCATTTCATCCCAGATAAGTCGCTCATTGACTCTATCAAGATTGGGAGGTCTATATATTACTCCTGTGATTAATTTTTCCCTACCGTCGATTAATTCTATCCAAATTGTTTCTGTATTCCGCTCAGTTTTTATTTCCTTATTTATTTCACACTTCAGATTATCCCTGACATAGATTGCTACTCCGCCTCCTTTCCTGGTCTGCCTATCGGTATGGAACAATTTGTAACCCGCAATTTGGTATTCGACAGGTAACTCACGTGAGTCTAGGTTGATCCATGTTTCAGTGAATGCTATTATGTCGATTTTTTCGGTACATACTAAGGCCCTAATATCATCCATTTTGTTTCTCATACTTCTACTGTTCGCGTAGTAGACATTTAAGTTAGTCGTGTTCCGAGTCCTCCCTTTACCGCGTTTAGGTTTAAACTCCTTGTCTGCTATTGTTTTGTCGTCATTCCTAACACTATTTCCCTGTAATCTTTCACTTTGTTTACCCGCTCCCACTGCAGTCTCCTCCACCCCCGTGCCCTCATGTTCCCCTAGCAGTTTAAAGACTTCGATATCTTTTGAACTGCCCCCTCTAGAGACCCAGCCAGGGTTGCCACCCCCTCCCGAGACAGGTGCACCCCATCCCTAGCATAAAGGTCCTTTCTGCCGTAGAAGTTGTCCCAGTTGTCAATGAATGGGACTGATATTGACTTGCAATATCCGTCAAGACGGCCGTTGACACCAACTGCCCTTGACAACCATTCATTGCTAACTCTCCTTCTAGGCAGGACACCACATATGATAGGGATCCCTCCCTTAGTCCTAATACGATCTATAGGTGTCTTGAACTTATCAAGAAGCTCCTCACTCCTACACCGGCCAATATCGTTGCCTCCTGCACTGAGGTTTGTTCCCATTACCAGACAAGATATTGTCCATCCTGTCAACTATATCCCCCACCCCAGCCCCTGGCAAACACATCCTCATCCTATTTTTATTTTTACCACAAAAGGCTCTAACCTATCCTGATATGGAAGGTTTCTAAGTCCCTGAATCATTTTCGTCATTCTTCGCTGCACCGACTCTAGTGAATTGATATCCATTCTATAATAAGGGCACCAGAACTGAACCGCATAATCGAGGTGCGGCCTGACTAGCGCAAGATAGAGTTGCAGTAAGACCTCTGCACTCTTATTACTTACACTTCTAGACATAAAACCCAATACTCTGTTTGCCTTATTTCGAACATTAACGCACTGTTTTCTAGGCCGTAGGTCCGGGCTTACACGGTTAACTTAAGTACGTTGTGGCCTTGCCCTCCTGGGACAGGCCTTGCTGTCACTGTAGGGTGTGTCAATTTATGGGTGTACCCCTGCTCATCTACTTACTGTTACATGTGTTGTATTTCTCTGGGCTGTAAGCTGTGGTCTGATAAACAATCATTACAATCTCAAGGATTAGATGGATAGAAATTTGGGATCAACTGAAGAATTGTCACCCCAGCTTGCTCCACCTGAAGAATCGTCACCCCAGCCCACAGTGAATATAATTTGTATAAATAGGATAACAAATATATTCCTTTGTGTTATGCATCTTAATTGTGAAAAGTTTGAAGAAAACAAGATAAGAATAATATGCACCTAACCTAACCAAACCAAACCAAACCATGGAGGGTCCTGACCCCACCTGAAGAAATGTCACACCAGGTGTTGTCACCTGAAGAATAGTCACCCCAGGATATCCCACCTGAAGAATTGTCACCCTGCCAAACTCTGGGGTGACAATTCTTCAGGTGATACGAAATTTGTTCAGTAAAATCGTCAGCATGTACTGTATATAGGAAATGTAAGTATACAGTTTAGTAATTTTTTTCCCCCAAACTAGGGATGAGAGAACACTCCGCAACGCATCAAGCCGCTGTAGCCTCAGTACACTATTGATACCATTATTGTGCATAGTTTAAGTGAGCTATTTGGATCCTTTCTCCCGCCTCCATTTAAGAGTAAATACTTTGAATGAACCTTAAGAATGAACTCAATCATATAATGTGAAAAATAACATTAGAGAGAGAGAGAGAGAGAGAGTTATGATGGATTCACCTTGGATCTCTGTTGGTGTACATCACTATACTTTTACCGTCATGGAGTAACACCTTGTTATATAAAAGTGAGCTTCAGGCTGGTGAATTACACTTGGATATAATTTATAAGGTATATACCAGTAAAAGTTAAAATAATAACAAAGATTATTGTAGTAATTTCATTGTATATGTATATTTTTATGTGCAATACAAATGCAGAAGTACAATAGAATGAAACTTGGAGCATTATTGTACAAAAGTTATATAATACGGCCTTGATGACAACTGTAACATATGGCGTGGGGGGTGAGTTGTCGTGTATAAGTTTATTATCCGTTGTGTTGGTATAAGGAAATGTCTTTTATCTAACGGGATTCAAGAGCTATAGTCATAAGTGTTGTGTCGACGATGTTTCAGTTGTTACTTATAATGTAACTCTCTCTCTCTCTCTCTCTCTCTCTCTCTCTCGCTCTCTCTCTCTCGCTCTCTCTCTCTCTCTCTCTCTCTCTCTCTCTCTCTCAGCTCGCCATTCCTTCGTTTTCTCTACGGTATATTTCCTTAAATTTCTCACGTGTTCATCCCTTTATTACGCTCCACCTGTTTCCTGACGAGGTAACCCAGAGCCCTCGCGCTACTTAACTTCCTTACAGGAGAGTAAAACCACCCGGATGTATGGTAGTGAGAGTTAATGTCGCCGAAGGGAAAACGCCGCCGTATATCCGGGTTCAGGAGCTTGTTTCATCTGGTTGGGAAACAAAAGTATATGTGGCGTTATTAATGGGTGTGTGAGCCAACCGTAAACACGATGCCCGATAAAAACGACACCTGAAGAATGTATGCATTTTTGTACACGTAAATATGTTACAATTAAGAGTCAAGTGGCGTAACACTTCTCACGTGTGTGACCGATATGTATGGGGACTTAATTCCGTCTGTTCTTAGAGGACGCGTGTGTGCGGAGTTGGCGATGAACATTATACTTTATGTCATGTGTGTAGTAAGAGAGAAAGTTCAAAGGTTTTACTGTTTAATGCTTCAGGAGTGAGTATGTGGGTACTATCTTACCCGTGAGTAATAAAAAAAGTAATTATTTTATCTTCATCAAGAGGTGAGTAGGTCCGTTATGTGAGCTGGGTACACCTACATCATCATCCACCCAAAATAGGCGAGGCCACACACCTGGAGTGCTGTCACACACACACACACACACACTTAACCCTCCCTCTAATTTCGTGTTATCTCAACATTTTTGTTCCCATTATTCACTGTCAACATTGTTTAACACTGGCGGTATTAGCTGGAGCAACTATGAGCATTATCGCCCACTTGCTGGTCATTAGTTAATAGTGTTAGCTGGTCTTGTCAGTAACATGTTTATATAAAGTCAGTGCCATATGTCACTGTTACCACACCAGCATTACCACCACAGCTATTTATTTATTACCATTACTAGTTTTTAAGCCACCACCGTTACCAATTTTCTTACACAATCTCTGCCATTATCACCACAAACATCAATACCACCACCACATCCACCAACCCCATTACCACCATCACCACATCTATCAATATCACCACCATCACCACATCCACTTATGCCACTACCACCATCACCACATCCACCACCACCACCACATCCACCAACCCCACCATCACCACCAACACCATCACCACATCCACCAACCCCACCATCATCACCACGTCCAACATCACCACATACACCAAACCCCACTACCATCATCACCACCTCCAACATCACCACATCCACCAACCCCACCATCACCACGTCAACCAACGCTACCCCCACTACCACAATCACCACATCCACCAACCCCACCACCACCACATCCACCAACCCCACCACCACCACATCCACCAACCCCACCACCACCACATCCACCAACCCCACCACCACCACCACATCCACCAACCCCACCACCACCGCATACACCAATGCCATTACCATCATCACAACATCCACCAACCCCACTACTACCATCACATCCATCAATACCACCATTATCACCATATCCACCAACGCCAACATCACCACATCCACCATCACCACATCCACCATCACCACATCCACCAACCCCACAACCACCATCACTACATCCATCAACCCCGCAATCACCATCACCACATTCAACTCACTACCACCATCACCACCTCCACGAACCCCACTACCACCATCACCTCATCTACCAACCTCCATCAACATCACATCCACCAACCTCACTATCACCATCACCACATCCATCAACCCCGCTACCACCATCACATCCATCAATACCACCACCATCACCACATCCGCCTACTTCCCCATCAACATCATTACATCCACCAACCTCTCTCACCATCACCACATCCACCATCCCCACCACCACATACACCAACGTCAACATCACCACATCCACCAACCTCTCCACCATCATCACCACATCTATCAACATCACTCACCATCACCACATCCACCATCCCCACCACCACATCCACCAACGTCACCATCACCACATCCACCATCCCCACCACCACATCCACCAACGTCACCATCACCACATTCACCATCCCCACCACCACATCCACCAACGTCACCATCACCACATTCACCATCCCCACCACCACATCCACCAACATCACCACATCCACCATCCCCACCACCACATCCATCAACATCACCACATCCACCAACCCCACTACCACCATCACCACATCCCCATCACCACATCCACCAACTTCACCATCACCACATCCATCAACCCCTCCGCTACCATCACATCCTACAACGTCACCATCGCTATATCCACCATCACCACATCCACCAACTCCACTACCAGCATCACCGCATCCACCAATCCCACCACCACCATCATCACATCCACCAGCCTCTCCACCATCATCAAACCCACCAACGCCACCACAATTATCACCACATCCACTAACGCCACCACCACCGTCACCACATCTACCAACGCCAACATCATCACCACATCCACCAAGCCCCTCACCACTTCCACTAACCCCACCATTCACCACATCCACCAACCCCACTACCACCATCACATCCACCAACCCCATCACATCCACCAACCCCACCACATCCACCAACCCCACCATCACCACCACCCCCACCAACCCCACCACCATCATCACCACATCCACCAACGTTACCTTCCATCAGTCAAAAAATGGAGGGAACTTGAAAGAATTTTGTCTTTTTAATTATCAACTGGTCTATTGTCAGAAACCCAACCGTTAACTAGTCTCTCTTTACTAGTACTGTACTGTACATTAAGATGAACCCGCAGTATTCCCTGACATTCTGCAGTTAGTTGAACCCTCAGTAACTCGGCCTTCTCCAGTAAAGTGGCCTTCAACAGGAACAGGCTGGCACAGGTGGTGATGGAACAGGTGATAGCATGGGGATTCAGGTGAGGGAGATTTTCCACGACATGTTGACAATGGCTCCTACATCAGGACAATGTAACTAAAGGGGAACCTCTGCTACGCAGGAAGGGCCCTTTTGTAGAGTGAACCACTAAGTACGTTTCGTCGAGGAACATGGCTGACTTCGTGCTATTGTAAACTAAAATTGATTATGTTGTTAACCAAATTTACATGGCATATTGTCGTTATCCTGTTGTAAACCCGAGCTGATGTTAGCTATTTATATAATTATAGTATCTACCTTTCCCAAACCTAATTTAACCATGTTGTAAAGCAACCAAACGTGAGTCACATCTTTGCACATTTCACCGCTGCCTATACGATATATTGTGTATAATTCAAGTGAATCTGGGAACTTTTTTTTTCTAGATTAGGATATGTTTTAGGACTAGGTTGAATACTCATTCTGGCTTCTGCCTATTGATGAGTGCAGCTGCAAGTGGTGTTCCGGGGAGCGATGACAGGATGATGAGGCGAGGTGGTTGGTGGCGCAATATGCAGTGTTGTGATAACAGATATTTGCATGGAAGGTGTTGCAACTTGGTGAGGTTGACAGGTATGTGCTTAGTGTGTAAACACAGTCTAAGTGACTTGATTGGCTTGGGGTGTTTAGAGGGGTGGGAGGTGTAGCAGGTGGGATAGGGAATTAAATTAAACATGTTTAAGTGGAGACATGGGTTTATATGTTTTCGCTGGTGTGTATGTGTTAGTGTCTTGGCTTTGTCTACTATTACTGTTTGTGTGTATGTTTCGTTTCCTGTCTCTGCTTCCCCGAGATTTTAATGTGAGAAACTTGTTGACCTAATCCAAGGCAGTAAATATAAAGAATGTAATTAAAAAATCAGACGAGAAAACTAAAGTACCAATTACATAATTATTGTGCATGGAGGCATCTGAAACCTATCATTCTTTAAGTCCTGTCAGTGGAGGGCGTCAAGACGGATCCTAATAAAAAATACGAACTCTTGTACAGTCAACAGACACACCAGGCGTCACTCACCCCTTGTACCGGGACCTCCGTTAACACACCTTGCAGTGCTACTAGATATCTTAACCAAGGGAACGTGCCAGAGACGAAAACTCACCCATGGATTCAAAGATTTATATTATTAAAATTTTGTAACCCGGGAGGCAAGGGCAGTGACTGCTTCACATGAATTGTTTTTTAAAGATTTTTTTTTTTTTTTAATTATCGTGTTCGTGTTCTGTCCGAGGCTTATCCAGGCCCTACACACACACACACACACTCCACCCCCCACCCCCCACACAACCCCCCCCCCCACCCCCCACACAACCCCCCCCCCCTTCACCCCCCACACAACACCCCCCCACCCCCCACACAACACCTCCCCACCCCCCACACAACACCCCCCACCCCTCACACCACACTCCCCCCTCACACCACACTCCCCCCTCACACCACACCACACTCCCCTCCCCGACTCACACACCACATCCCACACCACTTCCCCCACCACACACCACATCACTCCTCCCTTACACACCGCACCTATACACACTACACCCACACCACATACCCGCACACACACCACACCCCGTCCCACACACGTGCACACATCACATCCCCCCTACACACACACGCACCCCACACACACACACTCCCTCACACACACACACACACACACACTCCACACCCCCCCATACCACACCCAACATCCCACACCACACCTCCCCCTTCACCACCCCACACCAACCCACACCCCTACACTACCGCCCACACCATCCCCACACATACACCCCCCCCCACACACACACACACCCCCCCCACACACACACACACACCCACCCACCCTACCACCCCCCTCACACCCCACCCCCCCTCACATCCCCACCACCCCCCTCACATCCCCACCACCCCCCTCACATCCCCACCACCCCCCTCACACCCGCCACACCCCCCACACATACACCACCCCCTACACACATAAACCACCCCCTACACACATAAACCACCCCCTACACACATACACCACCCCCTACACACACACACACACACACCACCCGCTACACACACACACACACACACACACACACACACGGTGTTCCCCAGGGGACCAAGATGGAACCACTGTGCTTCCTCATCCTGATCAACGACGCTCTATCGGACACTCCTCACAGGTGGAAGTACGTGGATGACTGCACTGTGGGGGTTTCAGTGGACAACACCGCACCAGACTACTCATTCCAAGGCACCCTGGACAGGCTACAGGCATGGACCACGGAGAACAAGGTCACCATCATCCACACCAAAACCGTAGTCATGCACATCAATACCGCCACCACTCCAGTGCAAGCCCCAGCAGTCACAGTGGGTGCCCATCCTCTCCAGCTGGTGCAGTCTGCCAAACTCCTGGGTGTAACTATAGACAACAAACTTGACTGGAAGGCCCATTTAAATAACACAGTCAAGGCAGCCTCGTACCGTCTCTACATGCTACGAAGACTTAGGTCACTTGGGACACCCACGCCAGAGCTAAGGACCATCTACAACACCTTTATTCTCCCCAAACTAACGTATGCGTCACCAGCCTCGTCGTCTTCTCTCAACTCGCCCAACAACGTCAGCTAGAGATGGTACAGAAAAGGGTCTGCAGAATCATGCTCGGCGCAGAATACTCCGGCTACACCAACGCTCTCTCCACCCTGGAAATGCCATCCCTCAGTGACCTCCACCACCAAGCACGGGAAAGGTTTGGCCGTGGACTACTGCACCACCCTCACCATCGCCACCTCCTGCCACCTGCAGCCCCCCACCCAACTCGCACAGTCCGCCACTACAACAAAATTCAGCCCATAAGAGCCCGCACCGATAGATATAAGAACAGCACCATCCCATCTATTGTTAAAATAATAAACAACTCCTGATTTATGTACTGTACAGCCCTGTAAATGTATTCAATGCATTATATCATTATGTCTAAATCAAATGTAAGTCTGTATATTTTCAGCCACCGGCTGCAACTCTATTAATAAACCGTTTATTATTATTATTATTATTATTATTATTATTATTATTATTATTATTATTATTACACACACACACACCACCACCACCACCCACACACACCACCACCCACACACACCACCCCCACACACACCACCCCCACACACACCACCCCCCACACACACACACCACCCCCCACACACACACACCACCCCCCACACACACACCACCCCCCACACACACCACCCCCCACACACACCATCCCCCACACACACCACCTCCCACACACACCACCACCCCCCCACACACAACACCACCCCCCCACACACAACACCACCCCCCCACACACAACACCACCCCCCACACACAACACCACCCCCCACACACAACACCACCCCCCCCACACACAACACCACCCCCCACACACAACACCACCCACACACACCACCCCCCACACACAACACCACCACCCACCCCCACAGCACCACCCCCCCACACACAACACCACCCCCCCACACACAACACCACCCCCCACACACACACACCACCCCCCCCACACACAACACCACCCCCCACACACAACACCACCCCCCACACACAACACCACCCCCCACACACAACACCACCCCCCCACACACAACACCACCCCCCCACACACAACACCACCCCCCCACACACAACACCACCCCCCCACACACAACACCACCCCCCACACACAACACCACCCCTCCACACACACACCACCCCCCACACACAACACCACCCCCCACACAACACCACCCCCCCACACACAACACCACCCCCCCACACACAACACCACCCCCCACACACAACACCACCCCCACACACAACACCACCCCCACACACAACACCACCCCCACACACACAACACCGCCCCCGACACTACACCCTCATACACACCACACCCCTAAGCATACTACACACTCCCACACACACACCTCACCCCTCCACACACACGACACCCACCCACACACACACACGACACTCACCCACACACGCACACACGACACTCACCCACACACACACACACACACACGACACTCACCCACACACACACGACACCCACCCACACACACACACAACACATATCACTCTCCCTCCCGCACACACACACAGCACACCCCCCCCCACACACACGATACTCCACTCCCCTACACACACGACACCCCCACACACACGACACCCCCACACACACCACACCCAGTCACCCACAACTCACATCACTCCCCCCCCACACA
Source organism: Homarus gammarus (assembly GCA_958450375.1). NCBI lineage: Eukaryota > Metazoa > Arthropoda > Malacostraca > Decapoda > Nephropidae > Homarus > Homarus gammarus. Next base: position 300,235 of record CAUDMG010003604.1, read on the forward strand.
CACACACATATTACTCCCCCCCACATACACACACACATTACTCCCCCCCACACCACACACATTACTCCCCCACACACACACATATTACTCCCCCCCCCACACACACACATTACTCCCCCACACACACATATCACTTCTCCACACACACATCACTCCCACACACACTCCACACCCACCTCCCACACACACTCCACACCCACCTCCCACACACATTCCACACCCACCTCCCACACACACCCCACACCCCCCACACACACGCATATCACACCCACACACACACATATCACACCCACACACCCCCCAGACACCACACCCCCGAGACACCACACCCCCACACACACCACACCCCTACACCTCTCACACACACACACCACACTTTCCACACACACACACACACACACACCACACTCTCCACACACACACACACACCACATCACCCCCCCCCCCCACACACACACACACAATACTGCTACTTATACTATTACTAATACTACTACTTTGCTGTCACCCAGAATCGAGTATGACAATCATCCAGCTATGATACAATGATGTGAGTTATAAGGGATTCCACCTACGTTAGCGAGTTTTGAGGTGACTAAAGAGGCCGATGCGGGACTGGCAGGGTCGTTCACAGATGTTGCACATGTGGGGGGCTACATCTAGTGTGGGAGGGGCGGCGGCAGCGTCTGTACGGCGTTGGCGCTTGTCTGCCACGGTGTGCAGCTAACTCGAAAGTATTGACTCCTTGTGTGGTGCTCCTCCAAACGTTGCGGTGTGGAGTAATCGTCTCCTAGGTGAGGAGGTCGATTTAGTACTTTTTCAAGTTTGTCATAAGACTATCCTTATACCTTTTAAGTTCCCCGCTAGCGTTTCGTTTACTATTCGTTAGGTGACTGTAAATCAGCTGCTTTGGCAATCTACTGTTGTCCATGTGCATAACATGACCAGTCCAACATAGTTGTTCATGGATAATGGTAGCCTCGATGCTCCTACTGTTGGTGTCAGCGAGAATACTGGCATTCGTTCTCTTGTCTTCCCAGCGAACTCGAAGGATGGAACGTAGACTACGTTGGTGAAAGTTTTCTAGAACCTTGAGGTGCCTACTGTATATGACCCATGTCCCGCTGCCATATAGCAGGGTGGGGAGGATCACTGCTCGATTATACGTGCAACTTTGTAGATAATTTCAACTTCCTACAGCTGAAGACACGGGTACAGAGTCTGCCAAAGGCTTAAGATGCACATCTGATCCGATGTTGAATCTCTTCATCGATGTCGGCAGTGGTGGACAGGTGGGAGCCGAGATAACAAAAGTGGGTAACATTGAGGGTAGTACCGTTAAGTTGGATGGATGGTGGAGGTGTGGCTGAACCAGGGGCAGGCTGAAAGAGAATGTGAGTCTTGCGTACATTCACCTCTAGGCCGAACTGTGTATACGCATCTGCAAAGGTGTTCAGGATCTCCTGTAGGTCGCATTCAGTGTGAGTGACAAGGGTGAGGTCGTCTGCATACTGAAGTTCAGTAATGAAAGCTGCCGACACCTTTGTTCCTGCCTGGAGTCGTCCTAAGTTGAAAAGACCCTTCATCCGGTACTTGATGTCCACCCCGCCGGCTAAATTGGCACTGGCACGAGTAAGGAAGGCAGCCAAGAAAATGGAAAAGAGAGTTGGTGCCAGTTCACATCTTTTTTTACCCCCTTTGGTTGGGGAAGAACTCAGACTGGGTGCCATTGTACAGGACACTGCCATTCGTGTCATTGTAGAGTTGCCTTACAATGGCGATTCATTTTGGTGAGCAGCCAAAACGGCTGAGGGTCTGCCTAGGACTTCCCTGTTAACTGAGGTCGATGAAGGTCATGTACTATCGTGAACAAAAGTTCGCTCCCTGTGGTGAAACTGAGTCACGGGAAGGAGTCTCTGAACTGACTTACCCTAACTGTCATCTGGTGCGGGTGTGCTGTTTTATCTCATTTGGGTCGATACTGCTTCAGTTTGGGAGGGAGCGCTCTTTTGTCCACGATAGTACATGTAACACTTTGCGGGTTCTCTGCACTTTTTCTGTATCTGGCGGGCAGCAAAAATCAAGTCAGTCGACACACACACACACACCACACCACACCACACCCCACACCACACCCCACCCCCACACACCACACCCCCCTCACACCACACCCCCCTCACACCACACCCCCCTCACACCACACCCCCCTCACACCACACCCCCTTCACACCACACCCCCACAGACCACATCCCCCCATACACACCACATCCCCCCGTACACACCACATCCCCCGTACACACCACACCACCCCCACACACCACACCCCCACACACCACTCCCCCACACACCACATCCACCCCCATACACAGCACATCCCGCCGTGCACACCACATCCCCCGTACATACCACACCTTATCATACACACACACACACCACATCACCCCCCACAGCCCCCCCCCCCCACACACACGTACACACCACACCCTCCACACACGAAATATTATAACACGGGTTTCATGTTATGAACAGTCAGCAAAAAACTATTGTGCACTCCTTGGTGTGATGGCCTCTGCAACAATCACTGACTGAAGCCATCTCAATTTGGTATGGTTGGTATTTCTGGTTGTGTGATGCATTGTATAACTAGTATGATATATTTTTTATATCACAGAGAAGTTTACAGGAATCGACCACGTAAATGAGTGTTTTCAGAATTCTTGTATAACACCATAAAGGTGCAGAATTTTTTTTGACTGTACACACTCAATAAAAACTACTCGAACACCTGGGCACGATGGATGTGAGAATGAGCAGAATGGGTCTTGTCATCTCGGAATGGTTTCAGCTTCTTTGTTCATTTTTCAGATTGTATAGTGGTTATAGCGTTCGAGAAGTTTTTGGTGAGTGTACCTTGACTATTTGAGATTTTGTACAATGTTTGTGTTTTTCTTTACGTTATTGTACCGAAGTTATTATGTTGTTCTTTCCAAGGTTGTTAAGCTGTCGTACTACTAGTTCCACTGCTATCGTAATATTTGGGCATTGGCTAACTGGTGAATGCAAAGTCGTACCAAGTTATCGTATTTAAGAGGTAAACTATGGCACTTTAGTAGTATTGTACAAAAAAGTGTGAATTTTTGAACTGGGGAAGGAAAATTTGTCACACCAGCACCAGGTTATCGCACTTACAGGGGTAAAATCTCAGTGATGTGGGGAAGGTGTTGTAGTAGACACAACTGTTGGGAGGATTAAGGTGTGGAGTCAAGTTGAAATTTGTTTGTTATTCCTCCAACTTGAGATTCGGATTCTATGAGCCAGCAGCTGATCTAGGTAAGTTTATTCAGAAATATTAATACAGGTTCTGGTAGCTATAGTATTCAGATACAAGACCTGATTAATGTGAAAGGTACCGTAGTCGTTTACTTTTGTATCTACTGAGCAAACTGTCTTTACCCAAGTTATATACGATACCTACTTAACTGAGTCATAAACCTGCTTAACTTCACAAACTACTTTACGAAGTAATATATTTACATTATTTAACTAAATGTGCCGTTCCTAGTTGATTATAACATATGCATAATTAATCCTATTCATTCTAAACCGAACCATGTTTTCTTAGTAATGTAATTATAGTATGGTGTTTCTTTATCGTTTCCAACTTATCCAGTGAGGGAGTACGTGAGAGTAGGAGTGGAGGGTGGCCCTTTGAGTGAGTGAGAGGGACGTCGGTGGTTGGCAGCCGTGTAGTGGTGAGGCTGACCCAGGGAATATATAGCTCCTGCCGATTAATGCCTCCACTACACTCTCCATGATCCCCCATAATGCCGACCATTGTTTATCTCCTGCTGGGCCACTCCTGCCAGGAGGATTATAACAAGTGGGCTTATTCCTGAGAAGGAAGACAGGTGGTGGTGTTGGAGAGGCAGTGTGGTAGTATCCGGAGTGTACTGCATTTAGTCCCGTGGTCAGCTCATCATTTATGGTGGTGAGGGAGTCTGAGTGGGCCACGCCAGGGTGCTACGCCGCTCTTTTGCCTGATCTTTCTGTAGATGTCAAGGATGGATTCAAATCACCTGTATATTATGCAATCAAATCTAGAACTGTAGACGGATCACCTTAAGATTAACCACCCTGATGCTCACCTAACATGACCCTTTCTCCTCCTTTGGTAGCTTTAAGGTGTTTAGTCATCTGGTGAAATAAGCTGTGGGGCTATTCTTCAGGTGATTTCCTATTATCTACAACTGCAAAGCGAAGAAACAATATCGAATCACCTGAAGAATGTTTACCTTCGCTAGTTTCACGTAAATATTAATCACCTTAACACTATTTTGGGGGATGAAATAAGCTGGAGTGGAGATTCTTCTGGTATTTATTTGCACCAGACTGTCGAATTACCCGAACGACTGTAAGACATTTAAATCTTGTTGATATACCGTATAGGTGTATCAGGTACGACTGGAAGCTAAAGATATAATATAAATAGATATGATTCGGTGGCATCAGTTACAATACAGGGAAGGACGACTCTCGACCTCACTGCTGGGTCCTCCTTTCTTCTTATCTTCCTCCTTTTCTCAACTCACTTTCTGGTCATTCTTTTCATATTAAAACGTCATAGTTTGTCTTAGCTCTTACTGCCTTGTCCTCAGGTTATTGGGAGATTTATAGCAAGTGTGTGAAAATAATGAATTTCCTGCTTATAATTATCCCGATTCCATTTATCATCGCTCTTCACGTTCAAATATTTTACAATAAATAATTTCACAGAACATGGAAACGCTTCATGACTTATTAATTGTAGTTTAAGAGGGAAAATATTTTGTGTCGAGTCTTTTACTTAATTTCCACCTCAGTTATTTTCTCAAATTTTTACTGAAGTTTAATTGAACACTCAATTACGTATTTTTATTACCTCTTATTAAGTTAAATACTGCCTTGCCATTCGTGTTTACGAGATTGTATGTGATTTAATCGTATTTTGTATGTTGAAGTACAGCACAGTAATTTGGTTCCGCACTATTTCTTTCCGTAGATTCGATAAATTTATTTTATTTTCTCGGGGGGGGGGGGGGGGGTTCTTGCCAGTCTACAAGTTTAAAGTCAGTGATGGGTGTGGTGGGGAGTAGCGAGGCAGATCGAGCGCCTCACACCACCAGGAACCAACCACAGTTGAAGTGCAGGAAAATACCCCCACGTAATTATGGGGTAGAATTACACCTGTGCCTGCTGAAGGTTGATGGTGACTTATATAAGTGTTGTCGGGGCGTCACCTAACTGATGGTTAAGTTTACCTCGCCTCGCTCTATAACTCCTTTAACGTGTCATTACATTACCTGTGCGCTCTGTTACCGTAACGTGCCGTTATTTTTGTCGTATTATCTGCCATAATTAACTCTTCAGTCACACCTTTTTACGGGTCTACACTTCCTGGTCCCGGAGTCACAGATGCTCTTGCGATGGATAGCCTTGGGAACTGGAAATGTAAGAATGGAGCTAACTGGTCGATTTTAGACTAGGATATATCACCAAGATCCAACTTACACCAGTTAAGACAGCAAAAAATAAAAAAGGTATTATTTGTCTCTCAAAAGATGAAGTATTAACATCAATTTTGTCTCGTAATTGATGCTAATTAAACGAATCTAATTAAAGTAAAAAATTTCAGTATGTTAATTTTGATGCTTTTTTTAACTTTATTGTTGAATTTTTTTGCTTAATTAAACGAGGTAGATTATATGTTCTTACGAGGAGTATTTATCGTGCGAGCATTTGTGACTCCGGTCGAGTGGACACAGAGCTCACCTTCCTGTCCCAGGGGTCGGTGGTTCGATACCCTGGCGTTCCCAGTTCACCCAGCTGTAAATGGGTACCTAAGTTCACAACTGGGAAAATGAATGTGGTCGAGTGCAGTACCGGCCATGATGCTTCCTTGTGTAGGGACAGTGTGCTGTATCCACACTGTCCCCAACGGGCAGTCATGCCTATGAGGCCCACTTTCACAGTTTTTCACCCCCCATCCTGTTGCTGCTAGCGACCTGTAGTGGTGGCCGGCCAGTGTGAGTAAAGTGGATGGTTAAGTGATGCAACATTACCCGGTCATGACTGTGGTGGTCCCATCCCACTTGGTCCTTGTGGTTGGTGGTGTGGCGGTTGGTAGTGTGATTGATGATGTGGTGGTTGATAGCGTGAATGATGGTGTAGTTGGTAGTGTGGTTGATGGAGTAGTTGATATTGATAGTATGGTTGATACTTGATAATGTGGTTGATGCTTGTTAGTGTTGTTGATGATGTGGTTGATGGAGTAGTTGATACTGATAGTATGGTTGATACTTGATAATGTGGTTGATGGTGTGGTTAATGGAGTAGTTGATACTTGATAGTGTAGTTGATGAGAGTTGTGGTTGATGGTGAGATAATTATGAAAAGTGCGGTGGTTTGGTGATAAGAATGTTAGTGCAGGGATTGTTGAATAGCGACGTTGGTTCGGCAAATGGTTGATAGTAGTGACTGGTGCAGTGATGGTTGAGTGGTTGCTGCAGTGGTTGATGGTGGTGACCTTGATTGGTAAGTTGAGTTACATTTGCAATCGCGCACCACACCTCCTCCTCCTCCTTCCCCGACGTAGCGTACATTTTCAAGGTCTGCATCACTCGTAAATTTTGATGGTGGTGACGGCGGTGGTGGTGTTTTACCCGTTCTTGTAAGGGCTATTAAGAATTATTGATTCTCACGAATTGTTTAAATTCTGTTTTTCTCTTGTTTGATTCGTAGAGGTAAAGAGAGACAGAGAGAGAGACTCTCACAGGTCACACAGGTTCACGCACTCGACCCTCTGGCCACGCGGGTGCTGCCAGACTAGGTGACTCACTCCTCCCTCCCTCCCTCCCTCCCTCCCAAGTTTCCAAAATCTGTGATCTCCGCTGGCTTCACCCGCACTTTTTTTTGGGGGGGGGGGGGGGGCACCCCCTACATCCTGTGCAAGGTTAAGCGCAGAAGCGCCTACAGTGCCCAACTGGGAAGCATGCCAAGTTCATTCTTGCCTTTATGTCGCACCTCTGAAGCACTGGTCATAATGTCGTCACCCCCTTCCTCCCACTATCCCGAGCATCTCCACCAGGCGTCAGCTGAGTGTTACACACCACCTCATACCACACAACCACATCTCACCCACGCCTCGCCCCACACCCAGTCTTGTCTCACACCCATGCCTGACCACACACCCACGCCTCGCCTCACACCCAGCCTTGTCTCACACCCATGCCTGACCACACACCCACGCCTCGTCTCACACCCATGCCTGACCACACGCCCACGCCTCGCCTCACACCCACGCCTCGCACCCATCCCTGACTACACACCCCCCTCGCCATACACCCATGCCTGACCACATACCCTTCGCCATACACCCATGCCTGACGACATACCCTTCGCCTTACACCCATGCCTGACCAAATATCCACCTCAAGCCTCACACCCATACCTGACCACATACCCATGCCTGACTACACCCACGCCTCGCCTCACACCCATGCCTGACCACACACCCATGCCTGACCACACACCCACGCCTGACCACACACCCACGCCTCGCCTCACACCCATGCCTGACCACACGGCTGAGCCTGACCGTAAGTTCACGTTTCACGCTGCCACTCACGCCCCACCTCACACCGAACACATGGTGCGTAGAGAGCAGCGTACCAGCTGTGTGCATTGGTAGATCTGCAGAAGAAAAAAAAAGACGACAATATTCGTATCTGTTCTTGACATCGGAGCTCCTCGCTTTCTGTGCTGCTGATACTCGTACTGGACAAGCAATTGTGTATCGAATTCCCTGTTCAGTCATCATCATTTTTATCACCCGGGAGGCTTGTCTTACGGCGAACGAAAAAAAAGGTAAAAAAAAATTCACATTTTGCGCAGGAAAAAGGTCACATTTTATTTAATTACCATTAACAATTAAAAAAATAAAATAGGTTAGTTACGTTAGCTTGCGTTAGGTTCGGTTCTGTTAAATTTTCTGTGATTTTTTCCCCTGGATTCTGGCTTACACACCGAGCGGGGGGGGGGGGGGGGGGGGTTAGGATGTACCTTCGAATCGACTCCGGGTATGTACTCCAGGTAGACTTTCATCACTTACCACAAAGTCCACACACACTAGCGTCACTGTACAGTGGTTCACTAGTGGAATCTGGAGTAGTTAGTGATTTTTCTTAATGGAGGCGTGCTTTGACGTCATCAGTAGTGTCACCCCTCAATCAGCGGAGTGCAACCCGGTGTAGACCATTACCTCTGCACGTGGACCAGACTGTACAGAGCCCTTGTGACATACCGTTACGCTTTCCCTTTTATGTAGGTGGAAGTTAATCCATGCATGACGCCTCATTGTACCCCTATCTCCACCCCTCTCCTCGCCTCCCTCCCCTCCTCACCCCTTCCCTTTCTACTCTTTATGACTCCTTCCCTGCCTCCCTGCCTCCCTCCCTCCCTTCTAGCCTCCTTCCCCATCCCTCCTCTCCTTCCTCCTTCCTTTCCTCCCCCCTCTCTCCCCTACCTCCTCCCACTCCCCCCTACCTCCTCCCTCTCTCACCCCTTACCTCCTCCCTCCCTCCCTCCCTCTCTTTCCTCCCTCCCCCCTCCTCCATCCAGTTTCGTGCGTCACCGTAACTATGACGTGCATGACTTAGTACCCAGACTGGTTACGGGCCAACCATTTAGGTATATTTTTCCCAGTGTTGTCAGAGGTATTGTCGCCTGCACTTATACCTGGTACAGTGGTTGGCACTTCTGTAAGATGTAGCAACTTTGTGTTTGTTTACATCTTATTAAAGCTACAGGAATAGCCCTAAGGAACCTGGCAATAGTAGCCAGACCAAGGATGCTAAATAAACATTCCACAGAGATGCCATATCTCACAAAACGCACCAGCCACTGTACCAGGTATAAGTGCAGACGGCTGTACTAACCATCTCGTATTTATTTTTTAAGTCACTTCTTTTCGGTTCACTGTCGTCGTTATTGGTTTATTGCATTATTTATTGTATATTGTTTGTTGGTAAATCCATGGAGTTCGACAGTTCCTTTTTTATGCAGTAACCACAATATGAATATTCAGATTTACTTATTTAAGGGATCTCTCGTTCGGTCAGTCTTCTTTGAGTTAGAATATGCTGTAGATAGTCACCATGTGTCTAGCTGGGCGTGAATCTAAAATATAGTAAACCTGGGACTAATTTTTTAATCTTAGCGTCGTCCAGAGGAAATAAGATTATATCTTCATTGAGTGACTTAATTAATGGCTTATCGTTGTATGCAGTTTAGGATATACTATACTGTATTTTTTTATTGTTTAGCAATTATCATTTTGTATTTGGTGTGATGTATAATATACCATGTGTAGTTAGCAAGATTTCTTGTTCTGGGTTCGTGATCCAGAGGTTCTCACATCTTATATACCGGTACCTACCACGGTCTTGCTGCTTCAGTACACCTGAGAGGAAAAAAATATGGTTCGGCTTTGATTCCTCATGGGTGGACCTGGTGTTTAGTATTATTCGTTATTATTACTGAATTTTATTTTTTCCTTGACTTTTAAGCGTTGAGAAATCACAGCCCATGTTGTTGCCATGCCACATAATCTGCTGAACGTTCAGTTGAGTTAGTACATTTTAGCGTATATTCTATTCCAGCAGAGGATTTCTTTATTTTGAAGATAACGATAGATTTTCTTTGTGTACGTAATGTATACCAGTGGGTTAATATTGACTTTGTAAAGGAAATTCTTGTAATTCAGACGATGTATTGGAATAAACACGAGCAGGTAATGATCTTTTTATCCGTGTCACCCGTGCTGGACGGGAGGTTGACTAACGGTGCTCATATTGTTGCTGGCAGCAACAGGTATAGTGGTAGTGTCTAAAGTTGTGGTGGTGGAGCCTGATGTGGCAGTGTTGGTGATGGCAGGAGAGGTTGCAACTGAGGAGGAGGCTAGTGTGTTGATGGAGATAGTTGGGGGCTTTTGGTGGGGGGTAGCTGGGGAGGAGGACGTTGGTGTGTTGTTGATGGTAGTAGTTGGGGTGCAGCTGGGGTGGAGTTGGTAGTGGGTGTTGGAGGTGGATGCCTCCCGACCCATTGTTGTGCGCCAAGAGAGGATGACAATGCCGACGCTCCCACAAAGACTACCCGAGTAATGTCAATCCTCTTGGACACTCTCAGCTTAATTTACCATCATTTCTTCTTATTCCTCCTCGTGGCCGCGAGTCCTTTCTGTCGCTCTTAGTTTGATTTAACACATGGCCACACCACTATGACAGTGTGCCAACTGTTGCATTGTCCACAACTGCATTACAACTAAAGTGTTTTATTTTTGTTCTGAATCATAATCTTATTGCTCGTACGTCTGTAATGGTGCTTACGTGTTTTCTTTCTGTAATAGCACTTATTGAATTTTGTTGTTTGTCAGTGATAACTTACGGGTTAAAACAGTGACTGGTATCGTCTTATAGTTTTAGTTTCATTAGTGGTCACGGTTATATATGTTGTTAGTAGATGGGATTGAGGAATGTTTACTTCTTTCCCGTGTAAACCACTACGCCAACCTCCAGCACTAAGTACGTCTCTCTGGCTAAGTGGCTTCTGGTGTTGTTTGTGTCTGCAGTGTCACCGGAATCTTACTCTGCTCCAATAAACAAGATTTTGGTGATGAATTGGTTTATTGGTTTGTTTTTACAATGACACTGGTATTGTACCTTATTTACATAAGCAAAGTCCCTATGGTGAAATGGTATGTGGTGTCGTGTTTACAATGGCACCAGCATAGAGTGCATATAAATGAATATTGGCGTGTCGTGTGATGTGCTGGGTTATCAGTATGCCTGGGTGATGCTCGACCAGTCCTTCAGTGGTGTCGGTAATAATGATGGTATGGGTGATAATAGTTGTAAAATTAGCGGCCAGAACGATAGCAAATCCCTGTGATGTAAAACTGAACACCTGCCTCTTTATTATTTAACTCAAATTTGGAGACCCAACACTTCAACCACTATTATACATGACAAATTTCATACTGATCTGCTATTAAAAGTTGCATAGGTACACACACACACACACACACACATACATACATACATACATACATACACCGAAGGGTCAAGACGTACCTGGCGCTCCTCTCGGAGCAGCCAGGTCAACTGTTAAGTTGGCCCATACAAACTCCCTCCCCTGAACCCTCCTCCCCACCGGAATATCAACAAGTTCACGCCAGAACTTACTATTTCATTTAGGAAAGGAATGGAACCAGTGTAAAACAGAGGTGAACAGTGGTGAACAGTGCTTAGGTCAGTGAGAACAACTCAACAGTAACAGTGGTACCCAAGTTGACCTTCACACAGTGAGGTCCCAGGTACCCAGTGATAACGGCCCTACCCAACAACCAGTGATGTGTTAATCCGTCTACGATAGGAAGGCCTGGGACCACACCTCACTCATAGAACACCGTCTGTGAGGGAACTACTACACCACGTTAGGCCCCTCATAACACCATCTGTGAGGGAATTACTACACCACGTGAGGCCCCTCATAACACCATCTGTGAGGGAATTACTACACCACGTGAGGCCCCGCATAACACCATCTGTGAGGGAATTACTACACCACGTGAGGCCCCTCATAACACCATCTGTGAGGGAACTACTACACCACGTGAGGTCCCTCCTAACACCATCTGGGAGGGAGTTACGTTCAACACCTACATTAATCTGTATGTTCACTGTATGTTCCTTTACCGTTCTCTAATGAAGGCTTTTGTTAAACCACCAATGTATGTAATAAGTCATTTATGTCCAATGTATATTTTCAGCCTTCGGGCTGCAGAACTTTTTCAATAAACCGTTAATTATTATTATTATTATTACACACACACACACACACACACACACCGAAGGGTCAAGACATACCTGGCGCTCCTCTCGGAGCAGCCAGGTCAACTGTTAAGTTGGCCCATACCAACCCCCTCCCCTGAACCCTCCTCCCCACCGGAATATCAACAAGTTCTCGCCAGAAGTTACAATTTCATTTAGGAAAGGAACGGAACCATTGTTAAACAGAGGTGAACAGTGGTGAACAGTGCTTAAGTCAGTGAGAACAACTCAACAGTAACACCCAAGTTAACCTTCACACAGTGAGGTCCCAGGTACCCAGTGATAACAGCCCGTGAGACCCAACAACAACCAGCGATGTGTTAATCCGTCTACAATAGGAAGGCCTAAGACCAAACCTCACTCATATAAAACCATCTGTGAGGGAATTACTACACCACATGTCCCTCATAACACCATATGTGAGGGAATTACTACACCACGTGAGGTCCCTCATAACACCATCTGTGAGGGAGTTACTACACCACATGAGGCCCCTCATAACACCATCTGTGAGGTAATTACTACACCATGTGAGGTCCCTCATAACATCATCTGTGAGGTAATTACTACACCACTTGAGGTCCCTCATAACACCATCTGTGAGGTAATTACTACACCATGTGAGGTCCCTCATAACATCATCTGTGAGGTAATTACTACACCACTTGAGGTCCCTCATAACACCATCTGTGAGGGAATTACTACACCACGTGAGGCCCCTCATAACACCATCTGCGAGGGAATTACTACACCACGCCAGGTCCCTCATAACACCATCTGAGGGAACTACTACATCACGTGAGTTCCTCCTAACACCATCTGGGAGGGAGTTACTACACTACGAGTTTGCTGTTCAACACCTACATTAATCTGTTTGTTCACTGTATGTTCCTTTACCTTTCTCTAATGAAGGCTTTTGTTAAACCACCAATGTATATAATAAGTCATTTATGTCCAATGTATATTTTCAGCCTTCGGGCTGCAGAATTTTTTTCAATAAACCGTTAATTATTATTATTATTATTATTATTATTATTATTATTATTCACACTCACACAATGTGATTCCTTTGAGTCGGACGAAATGGAAAAAAGAGTAATTTAGAAGAAATATCATGAAGCGCCTTAGGTATGTGTTCTCGTGCTCACTCAGGGTCTTATACAGTGTTTGGTCGATTTTAGGCTCGTAGGCCAATTTTTGGTTTGTCCGAGTCACACCAGTAGTTTTGGGCCGATTTCAGTCCAACTTTGCATAAAAGCACCAAATGAATTTCCCAAGAACGCAATGTTATTATCCTGGGGAATATAAGAACTCAGTGAATAATAAGTGTCTTAGTTCAAGATCTTAATTAAACGTGAAGAGTGGCTCGGAACATATACTTAATATAAATCACTGTTATTACTACCAGTACGATATTGTAATGAATGCTCGTGCCGGTCCTCGCGATGAATACCAGTAATGTCCCTACAAGTTTGTGAACGAATATTTACATCTCGGTTCTGTGCGGTTTTTAGCATGGTGAACACGACGAAAAGATTTGGAAGGGGAGAGAAAACATTAGATATGCGACGCAGTTGCCGAGACCCCACGCTCGAGGTCAAGGTAAAAACTGATGCTTGTCTTTAAGCAATGGTATTAAAAATAAAAATTGCATTTGTGGAAATACGAGAAACTGTTCTTATATATATATATATATATATATATATATATACATATATATATATATATATATATATATATATATATATATATATATATATATATATATATATATAATCTTTTTGTTGTGGAATATAATTTTTCCAGACATATTGCTGTTGTGCTTAATGTTGCTTAATGTTTTATGGTGGTGATTGAGACGTGTGTGTTGGGTGGTGAGTGTTGCTGGTGTAGACATGTGTCTAGTGGGAGAAGTATACCCCGGGTAGTGAGTAGACTGTACCAGTTACTGAGATAATTGTAGGTCGGCCTGTTGCAGGAAGTGGTGGAACTGTACCGATGTATGATGCACCTGTATTACTTTAATACTTTGGAGACAACTGTACTCCATGTACTGGGAGAACTATACTCTGTGTACTGTAAATACTATATACTCTGTGTACCAGGAGAACTATACACTGTGTACTGGAAATACTCTATACTCTGTGTACTGAGAAAACTATACTCTGTGTACTGGGAGAACTGTACTCTATGTACTGGGACAACTATACTCTTGTGTACTGGGAAAACTACAGGTATACTCTGTGTACTGGGAAAACTACAGGTATACTCTGTGTACTGGGAAAACTACAGGTATACTCTGTGTACTGGGAAAACTACAGGTATACTCTGTACTGGGCGAACTACAGGTACACTCTATGTACTGGGATAACTATACTCTGTGTACTGGGAGAACTATACTCCAAATATATAGTGGGAGAAAGTATGTATGTATGTCATGTGCGGGCGTCCAGAAGGTTATGTTATGTGTTATTCATACAGGTCTGCTATGCAACGAGATATGTATATGTATTTTTGTATATGTGTGTGTGTGTGTGTGTGTGTGGGTGGATATACTGTATGTATGTATGTGTGTGTGGGTGGGTGGGCGGGTGGATTATTGGGTGTGCCTGTGTGTAGGTGATTGGATGGATGGATGAGTGTTTGTGTGTAGGTGGGCGGGTGGTTTTGGCTGCGGATGGGTGGGTGTATGTGTATGGGTGGATGGACGTGCGTACGTACGGAAGCGTGTTGTATTGATGGCGTATGTGTGAGGTGGAGGACATGTCTGTGTTATTGTATTTCATGTTTAAGACATGGTAGCTCGATGCAATCATTTAATCCAGAATCTCACAGTCATCCTACGAGTCACCATCATGTGTGTCTCACCTGGTGTTTGTCTTGTTGGAAATCATCTCTAAATGGTGAATTACAGTACTGATCAAATTAATCGTCGTATTTAGGAGTGAATATTCACATTGTCTTATGCTGTATAGTTTTAGAAGTACGAAACGGAATTGGTTGGAGGTGATTCGTGTCAGCTACAGTATGTGTACAAGTGTGTGTGTGTAGAGAGAGCGAGCTAGCTAGCTAGCTAGCTATACTACATCTTTGCCGTCGGTGGATGAGGGTGGTGGGCGTGGCTTGTCATGACAGACTTGCATTATGGCTGCCAGGTAACTCCTGCACCTCCCACCCGTGCAGGTTGATCTTTTAATTTCTCGCGCAGGTAAAGGCACGCATTTCTCTCAGTGAATCGCGTAGAGTACAGTAGCATTTGTGTGTGTGTATGTGAAATGCACGTCTGTGAGTGTGCATATATGACGTACGGAAGCACGCACACGATTGTCAACACGTGACGTACGCTGTGTGGGACCGTAGTAAGGAGCCTGGCGCTCTGGCTGGGAAATGTCAAAGCGCTTGTGTTGGCTCGGTGGGCAGCTTCCACAAACCCTGCTCCTCTGATGATCGTACGTCAAAATTTGACCACAATTGACAATGTGAGAACTCATTAACCTGGCTCTCTTAAGGCACGGCTCCACGAAGCATCCCAAGTGGATTTGTTAAAAGTTCACCTAAGACCACTGTAACTTGTATGTGTTTAAGTGTGCTTGGGAAAATATGAAAAACGATGAAAATATATGAGAATTTGAATCAACAGTCGGCACTAGTGACGTATCCTACCACTGACGAGCACCTGTAATAGTGGTGTTGGTGGTGCAGGTCGGGTTAGTAGCCACGCAGGTGGTGATAGTGGTGGTGAAGGAGGGTAAGTGGCCATGCAGGAGGTGATAGTGGCGGTGCATAGAGGGTTATTGGCCATGCAGGTGATGATAGTGGCGATGCAAGGAGGGTTAGTGGTAGCGCAGGTCTGTTTGTTGTGGTGGTATTGTTGGTGGTGCAGATAATGTATATTATGGTGCTTTTAGGGGCGGTGCATGGAATGGTTGTGGTGCAGATAATGGTGTTATGGGCTGATAGTAGTGGAAGTCCTCGTTGTGGTGAAATAGGCGGTTCTTGTAGTGGGGTTAATGGTCGTGGATTTAGTTCAGGTAGTGGCTATGGTGAGGTCGATGGCTGTAGTGTTGGTGATGGCGGTGTATGTCGGTGGTGGTGTCTGGTGGTGGTGATGTTGGAGAAAGCGGCAGTAGTGGTTGGTGGAAACGGGGGTGAATTATCAGCACTGACTTGCTGTCAGAGGCTGTTGAAGAAAGTGTTGGTAGCATTGGTTGGTGATAACGGTAGTAGTACAATGTGGATGGTGGTATAAACTATTATAGTGGTGGCATTAGTTATAGTGATGGTGGTGTGACATGTAGATTATAGCAGTAGTAATAGTGGTGGTAGGTTTAGTAGTAGTGGGGATGATGGTAGGTGGATTATAGCAGTAGTAATAGTGGTTGTAGGCTTAGTAGTAGTAGTAGTGGTGATGGTAGGTGGATTATAGCAGTAGTAATAGTGGTTGTAGGCTTAGTAGTAGTAGTAGTGGTGATGGTAGGTGGATTATAGCAGTAGTAATAGTGGTTGTAGGCTTAGTAGTAGTAGTAGTGGTGATGGTAGGTGGATTATAGCTGTAGTAATAATGGTGGTAGGTTTAGTAGTAATAATGGTGGTGGTAGGTAGATTATAGCAGTAGTAATAGTGGTGCTAGGTTTAGTAGTGGTGGTGGTACCGTGGTAGGTATAGTGGTAGTGTAGTGTTGGTAGGTGTAATGGTGATCATAGTGATGATAGGTGTAGTAGTGGTTTGGTAGTTATTGTAGTGGAAGTTGTAGTGGTGTGGTAGGTGTAGTAGGGGGGTGGTATTGGTTGGGGATGTAGTTGTGGTGATGAGGAGTGGTGTAAATGGTATGTGTCCTCAACTTTGCATGTACTGTAGATCTACAGCTTTGTACATACAAGACTGGGAGGATGTAGTGGATCTATATATGTACTGTAAGTGTCAGGAACACCAGCAGGAATGCAGATATGAAAGTATGCTTGTGGTGGTCGTACACTGCTGCGTTATGTTTTAAAGGAGGTTTTCTCCCATTAGTTAAGATGTTCTTTACTGCGTATATCTGTTAGATAGCAGAGAAAATTTGTTTTCATTTGCTTGGGAAGTTATGTTTTTATAAATACTGTGTACAGTATGTTTATGGTGTTGGTGGAGTGGCTGTGGTGGTGGTGGTGTTGGAGGTGGCAGGAACGAGCCTGGGTGGTGGCGGTCAGACGGGGAGGCAACGCGGGTACCAACTTACCGGTGCCGCCAAAAACCGCCATCGCTAGCACCACCACCACCACCACGCCGTCACCCCCACCATGCAAACGTTTCTCCAATCTCACAACAGTTGGTGACATCGATACCCTTAAGACATGGATTATATTCCCAATCAGTAAACGTTCTCCCTGGTGTTGTTAAATGCCTGTAAACATTGGACTAACAATTTGGGGCTGGGTTTTCATTCGTTAGGTCGCGTCTAAATATACTTCCTCGACAAACGTTTTCCTTTCCCGCTTACGACGGTCTTAGTTGGTTTAGGCCGCGTAGACCATGAAAGTAAACACTGGTGGAGCTTTATTTATAGTATCTGATTCACCTTCCTATCTTTTGTTTTTTTGTTCTGTAGCTTTTCGTACACCAGAAAGCAAGCTTCATAAAGTAGATCCCTCTATTCTCTATTCAAGAAAGAAGGGATTGCCTAAAATGTCCATTGTAGGTTGGAGCTTTTGTTGATAAGATAGTAGTATTCAAACTACAATATCATCATTCATGAAGGTGATATAAAGAAATATAGAATCAGGGTGGTCATCAGATTCTAGACTTGTGGAACTCCCGAGAGGAACTCCCGAGAGTGCTTTTTACCTCCAGTGTTTTAGAGCCCCCCAAGCAGCTAGTGACGCAACGAGAGCACCAGAGATCATTCTTTGTCGAGTTCAGCTCTTTGTTGGGGCGATGGTGCGATAACTTACATAGAGGGACTGGTTAAAGACGGAGGGGGCGCGGGGGCCATCTTTCAGACTTTCACCTGGGATTTATGCCTGTATGAAACACATGGATGGATGGACTGTGAGTCGTGCAACACGGCGACGACCCAAACTCGCCCCAGTTTTCACCAGGTGTAAGAAGAAATGATGTTCGTAACTCATAACAATAGCTCTACGATATGTTGACTTATCCAGTGCGAGAGCTATGGATTAATTCAGTATTTTTCTTCTTGATAATATGATTGTTGTTTTGTGTTGATCTATTGCATTTATTTGTTCGATGGTGAATGATTTGTAATGTGTGAATCTTGGATACGATATTCTATATGAAACCATCGAACTATCTGCTGGAGGCGTGTCTTGGAGTCCATGTTTGGTACCGCTTCTGGTTAGGTCATTCTCTGTTCAGCTGTCATATAGGCAACACTACCACACCCTTCACCGTTGATCAAGAAGAGTAACATGTTAAGTGCCTAACGTTATACATCAAAAGTGTGCTCCATTAACAATGCGAGTAATTAGTGTCGTACGGAAGTTCTCATCAGTAAAAAGTGTTGACTTTTCTCAGGGGAGTTCCCGAGGCTTGTTGGCTACATAATTATCCATCGCATATCATCTGCGGTTTCAGAAGAAAAAAAAGGTCGGCACGTCTCAGTAGGTTGACGAGTCATGGCAAATGTGACTGTACGTCACTGAACACTGGTAGATTATCCTAGACAAAAACTAACCAGTGTAAGCTGGAGCTAACCAGGTAGCAGAGTCCCCCAGTGGGTTACACAGGGATCACATGCATCTTGGAAATAATGGAAAAAATATATGAATATTGTCGTTTCTGCTTTGTTAGGTTGAACAAAATACCGAGAGAATTTTGGACTATTGCCGTGACAGCTTTATCACAAAATGTCTTAGAGTACAGAGAACAATGTAACTATTATGTGTGACTGTTGATGCTTGAATATATATATATATATATATATATATATATATATATATATATATATATATATATATATATATATATATATATATATATAGCTAATGAACACTTACATGTTGTAGATTCAAGGTACAGTAGATGAAGCTCTTGGACGACGCAAGAAGGACGCTGGGAAAGTCTTGGGAAAATCCCTGAATTTTAAAGGTGTGTGTACAGTATATGCATTCACCTGCACCCTGCGGTTTAAAGATTTATGAGTAGTTCGTCAATACTAATTTATCATTTTACCCTTGGGAGAAATACCTGTCGTTTTACAGGGGTTAGGGTTACAAAATATTCTGATGAGGATGAAAGTCAATTGTTTACCTTGCTGGCATTATGCTCGTTACCAGTGTGTCCCGCTGCCTCTTTATCACTGTCACTTAATGTTCAACATACAGTACAGCCTCATCCTCAGAGGTGTTTATGGCATCTCACGTTTGTGTGTGGGGTAGGGGAGGCACAGGTGGTAGAGGATCTCTGCTTGATCACACACACACATACATCCCCCAATTATGTAACTATATTTTCGGCCTATTGGCTACCATGTTCTTTCAGTAATATATATATATATACATATACATATACATATATATATATATATATATATATATATATATGTATATATATATGTGTATATGTATATATATATGTATATATATATGTATATGTATATATATATGTATATATATATATATATATATGTATGTATGTATGTATGTATGTATGTGTGTGTGTGTGTGTGTGTGTGTGTTTACATAAGGCTTGGTCAGTTTAGTACAAAAAAGTCATGGCTTGATCGTTTTTCCTTGGCCAACTGAAGTAGATTCACTATGTCAAATTGTAGATTGCAGGTTAATCATTTTATATTTTTTGTAAAGTGTGTTTGTTTGTCCACCGATATTACCACAACCCGTTGACTGACTGACTGGTGTTGTATGTTGCACACAAACGCCAGTCAATAATCTTGCATGCTAATTTTATGCTGATGATTCCCGATATTCACTTGCTCTATCGATGAAATCTGTGGTGTGCCGGTTAGTACAATCTTTTCTTCTCCCTTTGCACTTGCTAGCTCAGTATACCTGATTCACCTGACAGTGTTGGGGCTAACTCATTCTCTTCACACTTCATAAGAAATGTTCTACTGTATTGAGAAAGAATATCACCGGGAAGCAGAGGCAGAATCTCACAGTTGCATGTCGATATTACGAGGTGTATGTAGAAGATAAGTTATCATACAAACTATAAACATACACGAGAGGGAGGGTGCTGCTATCATGGCGTGGCGGAGGTGCTGCTATCATGGCGTGGCGGAGGTGCTGTGTTGTGTGGCGTGGCGGAGGTGCTGTGTTGTTCGGCGTGGCGGAGGTGCTGTGTTGTGTGGCGTGGCGGAGGTGCTGTGTTGTGTGGCGTGGCGGAGGTGCTGTGTTGTGGGGCGTGGCGGAGGTGCTGTGTTGTGGGGCGTGGCGGAGGTGCTGTGTGTTGTGGCGTGGCGGAGGTGCTGTGTTGTTCGGCGTGGCGGAGGTGCTGTGTTGTGTGGCGTGGCGGAGGTGCTGTGTTGTGGGGCGTGGCGGAGGTGCTGTGTTGTGTGGCGTGGCGGAGGTGCCGTGTTGTGGGGCGTGGCGGAGGTGCTGTGTGGCGTGGCGGAGGTGCTGTGTTGTGTGGCGTGGCGGAGGTGCTGTGTTGTTCGGCGTGGCGGAGGTGCTGTGTTGTGTGGCGTGGCGGGGGTGCTGCTATCATGGCGTGGCGGAGGTGCCGTGTTGTGGGGCGTGGCGGAGGTGTTGTGTGGCGTGGCGGAGGTGCTGTGTTGTGTGGCGTGGCGGAGGTGCTGTGTTGTGTGGCGTGGCGGAGGTGCTGTGTTGTGTGGCGTGGCGGAGGTGCTGTGTTGTGGGGCGTGGCGGAGGTGCTGTGTTGTGGGGCGTGGCGGAGGTGCTGTGTTGTGTGGCGTGGCGGAGGTGCCGTGTTGTGGGGCGTGGCGGAGGTGCCGTGTTGTGTGGCGTGGCGGAGGTGCTGTGTTGTGGGGCGTGGCGGAGGTGCTGTGTTGTGTGGCGTGGCGGAGGTGCTGTGTTGTGTGGCGTGGCGGAGGTGCTGTGTTGTGTGGCGTGGCGGAGGTGCTGTGTTGTTCGGCGTGGCGGAGGTGCTGTGTTGTGTGGCGTGGCGGAGGTGCTGTGTTGTGGGGCGTGGCGGAGGTGCTGTGTTGTGTGGCGTGGCGGAGGTGCTGTGTTGTGTGGCGTGGCGGAGGTGCTGTGTTGTGTGGCGTGGCGGAGGTGCTGTGTTGTGTGGCGTGGCGGAGGTGCTGTGTTGTGGGGCGTGGCGGAGGTGCTGTGTTGTGTGGCGTGGCGGAGGTGCTGTGTTGTGTGGCGTGGCGGAGGTGCCGTGCTGTGGGGCGTGGCGGAGGTGCTGTGTTGTGTGACGTGGCGGAGGTGCTGTGTTGTGGGGCGTGGCGGAGGTGCTGTGTTGTGTGGCGTGGCGGAGGTGCCGTGTTGTGGGGCGTGGCGGAGGTGCTGTGTTGTGTGGCGTGGCGGAGGTGCTGTGTTGTGTGGCGTGGCGGAGGTGCTGCTGTGTTGTGTGGCATGGCGGAGGTGCTGTGTTGTGTGGCATGGCGGAGGTGCTGTGTTGTGTGGCATGGCGGAGGTGCTGTGTTGTTTGGCGTGGCGGAGGTGCTGTGTTGTGTGGCGTGGCGGAGGTGCTGTGTTGTGGGGCGTGGCGGAGGTGCCGTGTTGTGGGGCGTGGCGGAGGTGCTGTGTTGTGGGGCGTGGCGGAGGTGCTGTGTTGTGTGGCGTGGCGGAGGTGCCGTGTTGTGGGGCGTGGCGGAGGTGCCGTGTTGTGGGGCGTGGCGGAGGTGTTGTGTGGCGTGGCGGAGGTGCTGTGTTGTGTGGCGTGGCGGAGGTGCTGTGTTGTGGGGCGTGGCGGAGGTGTTGTGTGGCGTGGCGGAGGTGCTGTGTTGTGTGGCGTGTCGGAGGTGCTGTGTTGTGTGGCGTGGCGGAGGTGCTGTGTTGTTGTGGCGTGGCGGAGGTGCTCTGTTGTGTGGCGTGGCGGAGGTGCTGTGTTGTGTGGCGTGGCGGAGGTGCTGTGTTGTGTGGCGTGGCGGAGGTGCTGTGTTGTGTGGCGTGGCGGAGGTGTTTAATATTGGAAGAACAAATACTGATAATGCATACAGCCCTTACAACATCAATCTAGAGAAGTCGACTTGTGAAAGAGACCTAGGGGGTACTTGTAAGCCCGGACCTACGGCCTAGAAAACAGTGCGATAATGTTCGAAATAAGGCAAACAGAGTATTGGGTTTTACACAAGAACACAACTTGTAATAAACCAGTGTATTCTCCCAGTAAATACTACTTCTTGCACTGTCACTATGTTGAAATGCACCGTAGTTTGAGCTTTTCCCCATCTAGTTATTATATATCTTATTTGTATCACTTATGTTACTTGTATATTATTTGTAATTCGAAACCCATTCCCCAAATATGTAACTGTATATTTTCAGCCTTCTGGCTGCCAAGCTCTTTCAATAAGCCGTTAATTATTATTATTATTATTAAGAACACAAGAATCGAGGAAACTGCAGCGGGCCTATTGGCCCATACTGGGCAGTCCCGTTTACACCCAACCCCCTATTGCTCATATAAGCATCCAACCTATGTTTGAAGCTATTCAGCGTATTCGAGTTAATGATGATATTTGGTAACTTGTTCCATTCATCCACTACTCTGTTTCCAAACCAGTGTTTACCTATTTCACGCCTAAATCTAAATTTGTCTAATTTAAAACCATTGTTACGAGTTCGCTCCTGGTTGGATAGTTTGAGTACCTTTGTAATGTCCCCTTTGTTTAGCCTGACTCCCACTTATACACCTCTATCAGGTCACCCCTCGCTCTACGTCTCTCGAAGGAGTGCAAATCAAGATGCTTTAACCTGTCTCTATACTCAAGGTTCCTAATGCCCGGGATTAGTCTTGTCATTCTCCTCTGAATTCTTTCCAATGATTCTATATCCATCCTGTAATACGGTGACCAGAACTGAACTGTGTAATCCAGGTGTGGTCTCACAAGCGCAAGATACAGTTTTAGGATGACCTCGCTAGTCTTGTAACTAACACTCCTTTGTATGAACCCAAGTACTTTATTAGCCTTGTTACGAGCAAAAACACATTGTTTACTTGGCTTAAGGTTCCTACTTATCATTACTCCTAAATCTCTCTCGCAGTCGGATTTCTCTATGGCATCGTTGTTCATCTGGTATCTGGTTTCCCTGTTTACATCTCCTATACCGAGTACTTTACATTTGTCCACGTTGAATTTCATCTGCCATTTTTCAGACCATTCGAAAAATTTGTTTTGATCTTCCTGTAGTTTTGCCGAGTCCTCGTCAGATTTAATAGCACGTCCTATTTTAGTGTCATCATCAAATTTACTTATGTTGCTGTCTATGCCGATATCTATATCGTTTATGTATATAATAAATAATAATGGTCCAAGTACTGAGCCTTGGGGAACTCCACTTGTGACGATGCTCCAATGGGACTTAGTGCCGTTAATGCTCACTGGCTGTTTCCTGTCCTGTAACCACGCCCTAATCCATTTAAGGATGTTACCTTTGATGCCATGTGCTTCTACCTTTCTAATTAGTCTTTCGTGGGGGACTCTGTCGAAGGCTTTGCTAAAGTCGAGATATACCACATCATAATTGTGCCCCTCGTCCACCGATTCGAAAACTGATGAAAAGAATGTTAATAGATTAGTTAGACAAGAACGTCCGCTTGTGAAGCCATGCTGGGAATCATTGATCAATCGGTGCTTCTCCAGGTGATTTCGTATAGAGTTTGAAATGATTGCTTCCAGTAATTTGCCTACTATTGATGTTAGACTGATTGGGCGGTAGTTAGAGGATAATGATCTATCCCCCTTCTTGAAAATCGGTATTACATTCGCTATCCTCCAGGATTCTGGTACCACCTGTTTTTAAGGACATGTTAAACAACTTTGCTAAGGGCATACTGAGCTCTTCCTTACATTCCTATAATACTCTGGCAAATATCTCATCGGGACCAGGTGACTTATTAGGCTTTAGTTTGTCTATTTGCTTACTAACATCATTACTAGTCACTACTATCTCACTTAATTTGTTTTCTTCACTATCTCTGAATAGAGTCGGTGTAAGTATCAGGAGTGCAGAGGTCTTATTGCAACTATATCTTGCGCTAGTCAGGCCGCACCTCGATTATGCGGTTCAGTTCTGGTGCCCCTATTATAGAATGGATATAAATTCACTAGAGTTGGTGCAGCGAAGAATGACAAAAATGATTCCAGGACTTAGAAACTTTCCATATCAGGATAGGTTAAAGAAACTTAACTTGCATTCCCTAGAAAGACGAAGAGTGCGGGGAGATATGATAGAAGTATTTAAGTGGGTGAAAGGAATCAATAAAGGGGATATAGATAAAGTTCTTATAATATCCGAGCAGGATAGGACTCGGAGCAACGGATTCAAGTTGGATAAGTTTAGGTTTAGGAGGGAGATAGGAAGAAACTGGTTCACAAATAGGGTGGTGGACGAGTGGAACAAACTTAGCAACCTTGTAGTAAGTGCGGGAACTCTGGAAAGTTTCAAAAGGAGGCTAGATAGATTCATGGATGATAGAGAGTGGTAGTAACTCTCGACAGGAGCTGCCATGCACAGGCCAACCGGCCTATTGCAGACTCCTTATTTTCTTATGTTCTTATGTGTGGCGTGGCGGAGGTGCTGTGTTGTGTGGCGTGGAGTAAATGTGTTGTGTGGCGTGGCGGAGGTGCTGCGTTGTGGGACGGGGGGGGGGGGGGGGGAGTGGCGGCGCCTGCCCTGCTGATCTGCCACGTCAGGCGCTCTGTTAGATGCGTGCAAAGGAAAGGCGGTGTTGGTCGGCCGCCATATCAACTCATTGTGTGCGGGTGGATGAGCTGGATGCCACCGACTACGGGGACGTGGGACGCGTGGATCTGTGTAGTGATTGACTTACTGGTGGCGGGAGGTGTCGCACTGTGCACACGGTAACTAAACACATGGTGTGTGTGTGTGTAGCTGGAGGGGGGAGGAGACATTGCTAGCCCGCTCGTTTTTTTTGTATGTTTTGCTTTTTCGTTCGTGTGTGCATGTACGCATAGTTACTCACGCGTACAGTTGGTGAACTGTGAACACGTGCATTGTGTTGTTACAAAGGAAGATATCACTGCTTACTAAGTTTATTTACATGCTGTTGGTGTCAGGCTCCGTCACTAACCCCCCCCCCCCCCCCCAGATCCCAGCCTCCCACTTGGGTGTCTTCATTGCTACCTGATCTGTTTAGATGTCTGTCTGCAGCTCGCATCTTCTCTTGAAAACTTGTAGGAGCGGGTCCATTATGTTTTGTATCTTACGGTCAACAAAGGGAAAATTTACAAGCACGGAATATATACTTACAATTTTCTCAGACTAACCGCTGCATTTTTACTACGTCTTTCATTTATGCATTATTTTCGGAGGCACATTAAAGACTTTAGTATTATTTGTATGTGTAGATAATGTCCGTGTTTTCGCTCCTGTGATATATAGCCTTTGTGGTCTGTCAGTTCTTAGTTGTCGTAGTAAACTGCTTCACCATTCACCATTGCAACTATATCTTGCGCTAGTCAGGCCGCTCCTCGATTATGCCGTTCAGTTCTGGTGCCCCTATTATAGAATGGATATCAATTCGCTGGAGTCGGTGCAGCGAAGAATGACGAAAATGATTCCGGGACTTAGAAATCTTCCATATCAAGATAGATTAATGAAACTAAACTTGCATTCCCAAGAAAGACGAAGAGTGCGGGGGGATATGATAAAAGTATTTAAGCGGGTGAAAGGAATCAATAAAGGAGATATTGATAAAGTTCTTATAATATCCGAGCAGAATAGGACTCGTAGCAACGGATTTAAGTTGGATAAGTTTAGGTTTAGGAGGGACATTGGAAGGAACTGGTTCACAAATAGAGTGGTAGACGAGTGGAACAAGCTTAACAACTTTGTAGGAAGTGCTGGAACGCTGGAAAGTTTTAAAAAGAGGCTAGATAGATTCATGGACGATAGAGAGTGGTTGTAACTCTAGACAGGAACTGCCATGCATAGGCCAACCGGCCTATTGCAGACTCGATATTTTCTTATGTTCTTATGTTCTTATGTTCTTATATAAGGTATTGTCACTACAAACGCTTTATACTACACCATCAGAGGCGGCACCTCGTCAGGCCAGCTAGCCAGTACAGTTGGTAATTTGAGTACACATTACTTGCATCTCATAGCTGACCTATATATTTATCAGTAATTATGTGAGCATCTTTGTTGACTATAGCTAGTAGTAGGGGACAGGATATTTGGTGCTGCTGGTCATCGTATTTCTCTTAGGGGTGAATTTATATGTTAGGAAATATGACACACTGATTTTATGAAGAAGTAGATAGCAGTAATGTTTGAAGTCATTATGTAGATGGTAGATACTAGATGTTTGGGGGTGGTGGCAGCGAGGTGTAGAAAGGGCCCCCTGGGAGGTGATGTGTTTGATCTGGCTCGGTCACGTGACTACTGCATCTTATCTGCTCACATTATCTAATTGGGGTTTAGGATGACGAGGGGGGAACTCCATCCTCATTCCCTTGCACACACACACATCCTTGACCATCGAAGGTACAAGACGTACCTGGCGCTCCTCTGGGAGCAGCCAGGTCAACTATTATGTTGGCCCATACCAGCTCCCTCCCGTGAACAGTGAACAGTGCTTAAGTCAGTGAAAAACAACTTGACAGTAACAGGTGAGTCATACCCAAGCTAATCTTCACACAGTGAAGTCCCAGGTACCCAGTGATAACTGCCCGTGAGACTCGACAACACCAGCTATGTGTTAATCCGTCCACGATAGGGAAGCTTCCTCTAACACTTATAAACTTAGGAACCATATTCGCCGCAAACAGAGAGAAGCTCGGGAAGCAGCCATCCCCCTGGACTCCCTCCCACCTGGTACGATGTCCTCCGTAAACTTCCTGACCTCTCGTATGTTTATGGGAAAGGGTCGGGGGAAAGGGACGTGATTGCTGCCCGTATCATCATTGGGTATGACTTTGCTTGGGAGATTGGTATCCCCGCATCCCATGAGCAACGCTCTTTTGCATTATGCAGAAGACCCGACAACCGCACCCTTATCCACTACCTCCTTAGATGTCCCCACACACAACACTTCCGTGACGCCTGCTGGACCACCACTCCACGACCTCCTGACGGAGACACGATGATCCTCCCCATACTGGCCAGATATTATGTAAATAATATTGATAATGTGTTAAAGGAATATCCTTCCTTCCTTCGGCCTTAGTAAGCCCCTTTATAATATTTATACTGTATATACGTGTGACACTTGCCAGATGCTTCTGGTGTTATTGTACAGGTGTACCTAGTGACTACACTAGGATCCCGCTTCCTCTATCAAGGGATAAACTATTGAAATTGATAGGTAGGCCTGGGGCCAACCTCACTCACTCCCTAGAGCGAGGGGCGACCTGATAGAGGTGTATGAGTGGAAGTCAGGCTAAAAAAGGGGGCATTACAAAGGTACTCAAACTATCCAACCAGGAGCGAACTCGTAACAATGGTTTTAAATTAGACAAATTTAGATTTAGGCGTGAAATAGGTAAACACTGGTTTGGAAACATAGTTGTGGATGAATGGAACAAGTTACCAAATATCATCATTAACTCGAATACGCTGGATAGCTTCAAACATTGGTTGGATGCTTATATGAGCAATAGGGGTTGGGTGTAAACGGGACTGCCCAGTATGGGCCAATAGGCCCGCTGCAGTTTCCTCCATTCTTATGTTCTTATGTTCTTATGTTCTGACTTTCTTGTCATTGTTAATCTTCCTCCTCCTGATCTTATTTACTTGCCCAATTTCTTCTCACTTTCCTTTCTCCCTATTCTCTTATATCACCTTTCTTCTTTCTTTAGCCCCTCCCCTCCTTTTCTCTCTTCCCCTTCTCTCCTCCTCCCTTTCCTCCTACTCCCCTTTTTCCTTCTCCTCCTACCCTTCTTTATCCTCTTCCTCCTCCTCTCTTTCCTTCTTTACCACCACCTTGTCCCTCCGCCTCTTTCTCCTTACGTTTCTTCCTTTATCCTTCCACTTTTTTCATCCTTTTATTTTTGTCCTTTCCGCACTTCCTCTCCCCTCTCTCCTTACTCCCTCTTCATCATCTCTATCGCCTCCTTCTGACCCCCTGTTATTTCTCCTTTTCCTCTCTCCCTTCCTTTCGCTTTCTCTCTTCCCATCTTCTCCCTTCTTTTTTTTCAGTCATTTTCCTCCCTTTCGTTTTGTTCTCTTGCCATTCTTCCTTCCTTCCCCATACTTTGCCATTCTTCCTTCCCTTTCCCTTCTCCCCATCCCTTCCCATTCTTCCTTTTATCTCCACCAGGTCAACCCAGGTGAGACTTGAGGGCGTTGCAGCAGGAAAGTGTAGTGAGAGGTTCGTGTCAGGTGAGGAGGTCTGGTGGCTTAACTAGCTGTGTGCTTGTTACTGTGGGTGGTTGTGGCTTCCACCCGTTCATTAACCCACTTGTTTACCTCCACTGGGTTCCGGGGTCCGCCCAGCCCCCGGGAGGTGGACGAAAGCACACCTAACATAGCCAAACTAGCCAAGCTTTTCATAACCTAGTCTACTTGTGTTTACTCTAGTTTAATGTAGCCTAACCCAATCTAACCCAGCGTAATGTATAGTAACCCAATCTAACTCATCGTAATGTATAGTAACCCAATCTAACCCAGCGTAATGTATAGTAACCTAATCTAACTCAGCGTATTGTATAATAACCCAGTCTAACCCAGCGTAATGTATAGTAACCCAATCTAACCCAGCGTAATGTATAGTAACCCAATCTAACCCAGCGTAATGTATAGTAACCCAGTCTAACCCAGCGTAATGTATAGTAACCCAATCTAACCCAGCATAATGTGTAGTAACCCAATCTAATCCAGCGTAATGCATAGTGACCTAATCTAAAACAGATTGAATGTACCTAAACTAACCTAACCTAACTAAACTATATACATAAGCCATAAGAACCTATCTGAACTTATCTATGGTTTTGGTGGTGGTGTAGCAGGGTGTGGTGGAGTGGTGCAGCAGGGTGTGGTGGAGTGGTGCAGCAGGGTGTGGTGCAGTGGTGTAGCAGGGCGTGGTGGAGTGGTGTTGCAGGGTATGGTGGTGTGGTGGAGTGGTGTAGCAGAGTGTGGTGCAGTGGTGTAGCAGGGCGTGGTGGAGTGGTGTTGCAGGGTATGGTGGTGTGGTGGAGTGGTGTAGCAGAGTGTGGTGCAGTGGTGTAGCAGAGTGTGGTGCAGTGGTGGAGTGGTGTTGCAGGGTATGGTGGTGTGGTGGAGTGGTGTAGCAGAGTGTGGTGCAGTGGTGTAGCAGAGTGTGGTGCAGTGGTGTAGCAGGGCGTGGTGGAGTGGTGTAGCAGGGTGTGATGCAGTGGTGTAGCAGGGAGTGGTGTTGCAGGGTATGGTGGAGTGGTGTAGCAGGGCGTGGAGGAGTGGTGTTGCAGGGTGTGGTGGTGTGGTGTAGCAGAGTGTGGTGGTGTGGTGTAGCAGGGTGTGGTGGAGTGGTGTAGCAGGGCGTGGTGGAATGGTGTTGCAGGGTGTGGTGGTGTGGTGTTGCAGGGTGTGGTTGTGTGGTGTAGCAGGGCGTGGTGGTGTGGTGTAGCAGGGTGTGGTGAAGTGGTGTTGCAGGGGGGTGGTTGTGTGGTGTAGCAGGGCGTGGTGGTGTTGTGTGATGTAGCAGGGTGTGGTTGTATGGTGTAGCAGGGGTGTGGTGTATCAGGCTGTGGTGATCTGGTGTAGCAGTGTGTGGTGGTGTGTAGCAGGGTGTGGTGCAGCAGGGTGTGGTGGTGTAGCAGGGTGTGGTGGTGTAGCAGTGTGTGGTGGTGTGTAGCAGGGTGTGGTGCAGCAGGGTGTGGTGGTGCAGCAGGGCGTGGTGGTGCAGCAGGGCGTGGTGGTGCAGCAGGGCGTGGTGGTAGTGGTGGTGGTTTTGTTGCTTAACCATTACCAAGAGTAACTAATGCCATTTGATAATTAACTGGTAGCCGCTAGACTGGATGAGTGGGGAGGCTGGAGTGGACTTAGTTTGTGGATGAGTGGGGAGGCTGGAGTGGGCTTAGTTTGTGGATGAGTGTGGAGGCTGGAGTGGGCATAGTTTGTGGGTGAGCGGGGGGGGGGGGCTAGAGTGGGCGTAGTTTGTGGATGAGTGTGGAGGCTGGAGTGGGCTTAAGAACAGAGTGGGAGTGACTACTAGTGGATCTGTGTAGTGGAGTGGGTGAGTCACTTGGCCCGTGCAGTGTGTGGCTCTGAGATGTCGTGGGCGTGGTCACGAGATGGATGTTAGTGTGTGTAAGTGGGCGTGGTCATATGATGGATCTGTAGACGTAGTTTACCAGAAGAGAGTTGTGGGCGTGTCGCAGCATGAATCCAAGTGTGCTTGGTGACGTGGTAGGTGAGTAAGCGTAACTTATTGAAGGAGAATATACCCTGGTCGTGGGTTGAGTGAAGTAGTGGGTACGGGCGCGGGCGTGGTCGTACATAGCGCTGCGTCATCCCGCTGGAAAAACTAGTTTGGCTTTTTGACCTGCACGTGGAGGTGGTGGTGGAGGGAGAGTACGCCAGCTGGCACGTGGTGTTGTCGGGGGCTTCAGTGATGCTCCACCTACTCGCGTTTTTTGGCCAATATACAAATCCTTTCTCTGTCTACCATTATTTGTTTTTTTCTGTTGGCGGGTTTGTGAAGGTTGTGTGAGATATACAGGAAGTAATGCCTATGCGTGTGTCTGTCTGTGTGTGTTTATTATATTGCAGTACAAGTTTTGTAATGTTCTCGTATGCAAGTCAGATTTAACACGACCTTAAATTTTGGGGTGAGATGGAATTTTATTTACAAAACACTTGAGCAATTTACTAGACGACTGTGTGTTATGAAAATAACTGTTTAACCTTTTAAAACACAATAGAGGACGCTGGAGGATCCAGGGAGGCAGTAGTGGATATTACCGCCTCAGGTTCAGGTGTCGAGCTGATAAGTCATTGGGGAAAGGTCACGCTGAGCCACTGAAGCCCGAGTTCTCCACCCCAGGTGTTAGGTTCTTATTAGCGGGGCTGTGATTCGGGTTACTTGTCGTGGTATTTGCACAGCTGAATACTCCCTCCCTCCCTCCATCACTCCTCCAGTATCACCACCAGAACCCTTCACTCCTCTCGGAAACAGGGAAACAGCAAACCAGGGGGAAAACCAAAGGGTGGATGGCGGAAAAATTGATGCCGTGTGGGGAGCAAGTGTTTAATACGGGGGAAGGGACCTATCAAAGGGGGAGATGCTTGACTTCCAGATTTAAAAGGGATGTGAAGAGGGACGAGAGAAGAATAGCCTTTAAAGAGTGCATGAAGAGGTGTTTTGTAGAGCGGCGGTCGGGGGAAGGATTGGAGGACGACCAGCACAAAAAAAAGAATGAGGGAGTGTGCGGCGGGCGACTCCAAGAGGAAAAGTTGTCCGGGAAGCAGCAAGTGGTGAAGCATTTAATGGAGTTTCACTTTTCTTGATATGTGTGTGTGTGTGTGTGTGTGTGTGTGTGTGTGTGTGTGTGTGTTCGTTCACTATGTCAGGTGATGACATATGACAGGAGCACGTGAATGGTAGTGACACTGGTACCTCCTTACTCACCTGTCTCTACGCTGCTCGTTCTTGGCCTTGCGGCGCTACAATTGCGACCTTCACTTGTTGTTTACATTTTTGCAAAACACTCAAATGAATTTATTTGATTAATTTTAGTTTATTAACTAATCTTCTAGGAGCTACCTGGAACTTGGGTGGAATGGCTCAGGTTAATTGCCACATTCTCAGTACCCTTGGCTGTCTTCCGTGCTACCTGATCGCTTTACCTGCAATAGGTTAAGATATTGTTTCCTCTCAACCTTCAGAGCCAGGTGGGAGATGAAAGTAGTGTTGATGTGGTGTGTTGGTAGACTGGTTCAAAAGTACACGTATATCTTGCAATGCGGAGAGTTAATTTAAGTTTATATTTGAGGAATTTATTCCCTTTTCACATAAACTTCTTCTGCAGTTCCTTACATGTTCCAGTATTTAGTACATGAGCCCCGGACGTTAACACGGCTTCCTCGAACTGTACAGTATACTCGTGGTCGTCCACACTATCCTTCCTCACGCTTCTTTATATGGATATTATCAGATAAGGTTGAGGGACTAGATATTGATGCATGTTATGATGTTAATATACGTTGTCTTTATCTGTCTTGTGAGTAGAGGTGAGTATTCTCTGCTGCTTTTTATTATTAATAAGTTCAATTTTATTTGAATTAGTGTGAACAGGAAGTATTGTTCTGTAGGTTGCCTACTGCTTACTGCATCTGCAATAAAAGATGACGTCATATATGTATTGCAAGTGAAAATAAGACCATTTTGGACATGTGTCTGAAACCAGTTTGGTTAATTTCTTACCATGGCTTGAAAGGACAGTATTGAGTATTTTGATGTTTGTTCCTGCTAGTGTTTCTGTCACAACATGACTGTAGAGTATAGTATATACTTCTTTGTTTTACGAGTGATAGGTAGAAGTTTGTGGAGTGTGAGGCAACGAGAACAATATTCAGGGGGATGTTCCAAGAATATCGGCAGGACATGACTAAACCTGTTTTGTAAATTGCTGAGAAAACTTATTTAGTTGTTTATAATTGTGATTTTAGATGACCTTTAATGTTCCACTGTTAATGTTGGTCACATCTTTAGGGTGATTGTAGTAAGTTGTACACATGTGTCAATATTTGTTGTCTATTTGTACATAAACCCATATCCACAACCTAACAGTCGCTTTATTTACCTGTTGTAACTTTATGTGGGGTTACTCCAGGAATCTGTATCCCACATTCTCTCCCCCCTGTTAATGGCGCCTATCATGAAAAACTCCGCTATTACCCAAAGGTGAGAGAATGTTCGCCTGGCTTACCGTCCATATGTTATTATAGGGTGAAGGGGAATGCAATGTGTTGTTCATGTTTGATTTTTTCTGTAAATGTAAGGTCGCTAAATATATTTTGTATAAGGGTGTCGTATGTGAAGGTGAGGGAGAAACGTCGTAGAAGAGACAGTGTAGCATAGCTCAGGTGACGCTACAAGGTCAAAATTACAGCAGCGGTTCTTCAAGGATTGTTAAAGCGTTCACGAGAAGTTGTGCTATTTCCGGAAAAAATGTCCTTCGGGGCTGTAAATCACTAGGTCCCCCCTGGGTCTTACCACTGCTTGGTCTTTCAGGGTCTGTACAATACTTGAGCCTCCACAGGGTCTGTCCACCTCTGGAGCCTCCCAAGATGTGTCGTGAAGATTATGTGCAATACGGTTCATCGTGGGTCCCCATTCACATCTGTTTCACAACTTGTTTGGCAGAAAAGAAGTATTACTGATTACTAGAGCCCGGATGTTTAGGCAAAATGCCTTAAAATGCCTTTTTTGCCTTTTTTAGGGAATTGCGAGTGATAATGCCTATGCTACTAAATAATAGCCTATTAGGCTTTTTTGCACATATTTCCACAAAGTAACACTCCAAACACGAAATTAAAGTTTCGGATCACCATAAAACTTAGCAAACCACACCCATACAACTTGGCAACACTGCTTTTGTCGGCACGAGACGTATATGAGTCGACGCACTGCCTCAGTACAGTACTAGGCTAACAGCGGACCTGAGACTCACCTGACTGCAGAGGGCAGCGCTCTAAAAAAGTAAAAATGCCAAAAGTTAGTGCACCATCTGGCAAGAAGCTGCATGATCTTGTTCGGGAGTTTGGATGTGACGTTTTTTCCACTGATGGATCAGTGCTATTTTGTAAAGTCTGTGAAAAAACAGTGAATTTCGAGAAAAACTACTTCGTTTCGCAGCAAGTGCAGACTGCTAAACATCAAACTGCTGCTCAGAAAACGAAACCAGGACGCCAGCAAACGAGTCTGCTGACTATATTCAGTGCATCCCCCAGCCGCAAGTCTACTTTTTCATTAGATCTGTGTAAAGCCTTTGTTGATGCTGGTATTCCGTTGTGGAAGCTGGAGAACAAGTCTCTGAAGTTATTCTTGGAAAAATACACAAAACAGCAAATCCCGAGCGAGTCTACTGTAAGGAAGAATTAGTTATGGAACTTATGTACTTAAGTTATATTTCTAGTTTTATTTCTATAATTGCTCTTGGAATAAATGCCTTTTTAATGCCTATTTTGCCACTTTATTTTGCCTTTTTGCCTGCCTCTTTTGAAGTTTTTTAGTGCCTAAACATCCGTATATAGAAGAATGCATTGTATCTTATCTGTTGATGCTGTTTGAGTTGAAGGGGAAAATCCCCAAATTTTCTTTAAGCCTTCCATCCTTGACATGCTAAAGCGAAGCCCCCTTGAGATGATGCCATGGCTAGTGTAGGTTTATTCTTGGTCTGAGGCACTAGGTAAGAAGGTTATTGGTAGATTTCAAATCTTTGCTGGTAGTACTCGACCTGAGGAGCAAGAGACAACAGCAGGAATGGCGGTTTACTTACCTATGCTAGAGTTACGAGTACTTACCTTTAAATTATTGCTCGCCTAGCCATGTGCCGCGGGAGTCGTAAAGGGGAACTTGGAGGGTGAGCTTCATGTTGCATCCTGAGAGGAACGGCAAGAGAAATTAAAAAAAATGGAGACAAAGCAGTAGAATAAGAAGGGGGAGGAAGAGAAATAATAGCTATAGGAAATGAGGAAATTGAAAGGAAAAATAGTATTGTAACAGCAGAACCTGAGCTACCTACAACAAATTATCTTACACGTGAAGAGGACCTTCCTGACACGAATACTTTCCATAAACTATGAGTGTTGCTGTCGTGTAAGATTTACGTCGGGGCAGGAATTCCGTCAAAAATTTTGCCATTTTTACTCAAGTTCAGTCATAAGGATCAAGTTGATATTTATGTTTGAGTATTTTTTTTTTATATGGCCAGGAATGCATGAAGGTGTTCGTCCAGATCTGAAATGTTGTGAGATTCAGGTATCATGACTTTAAAGTTCCTCTCCCGTGATTCCTTCAAATATGTTGTGGTTCTTACCGCCTCCCTCAGTCACTGACCGACCAACCGACAGACGCCACAGGACCAGCAGGGAGGAGAAGTCCTGCCTCATGAGTTGTAGCTGTGATGTGGTTCATAGTGTCCATTTGGGTGTTCTCTTCAAGTGTTCCTCTCATGGTTTTGTTCAACGGGACCTCTTGTGTTGAGATGACATAACGGAGGCCTCACCATTACTGTTGGTTGTGTTGGGGTTATGTTATGGTCTTCTAACAGAGTCACTCTTTCACCGTCGGCTCCTCGCCGTTGCTTTCTCTTACGGGGTGGGGTGTGTCGGTGCCGTTCATCCAACGGAACCTGCCAGTGGCGTTCACTGACATGGGAGTCTGGGTGTGAACGTTGCATGTGCCTGTCGTCCCCACCATCCGTCTGGAGGTACGCATTACCCACCAACTCCCTTAGACAATTAGTCATAATTGATATTTTACAGCGGATGTGACAACACACTCCAGTCTCGGCTCTTCGTGCACCGTCACACCCACACGTTTTCGTCTATGTTTCCAGCTGTGTTTATCATCCACCTGTTGCGGAGGATAATAAGGGGATGGAAATTGTGATCTTCATTATGTTAAACCAGACCATCTAATTCACCGGCCAATGGTGGCACAATCATTTTCTGGCCAAGAACTTCTTGAGAGCTGGAGTGTACAGTAGGTAGGGTGGTGGTAGGTATGTATGGTAGGTGGAGGTGGTAGGCGGTGGTGGTAGGGAGGGATGGTAGGTGGTGGTAGGGTGGGTTTTTTTGTAGAGAAAGGGGGGGGTGAAGGAAGATTAGAGGTGGGGGAAGGGTGGTAGGTGGTGATGATAGGGATGGGGTAGTAGGTGGTGGTGGTAGGGAGGGTTGGTAGGTGGTGGTGGTGGTAGGGAGGGTCACGGTGTGGTAGGAAGGGACACTGTGTTAGGGAGGGATGGTGGTGGTAGGGTAGAGGGTTGAGAATGTGTCTTAGTTGTAATTAAAGGACGATGGAGTGGGTTTCCAAGTATTACGAGAAGTCCTGGGGGGAAGTTTTTGTGTGGCAAGCTTAGGTGTGTATAAGAAAAGTAGGGAAGGTAGAAGAGATTTGACTGGTGGGAAATTGGGAAGGTGGGCGAGTTTAACTTTATGGGGAGGGTGAACTATAGAGTCTTGGTGAGTAGGAGGGAATGGGACGGAGGTTAGTTTCATGGAAATTAGGAGGGAGGCAGATAGGTGTGGTGGGTAGTGGTGGACGGGGAGGGGCGTCGTGGTGGGTGACGGTCATTGGGGTGGTGGTGATGGAGAGAGAAGGGGGGTCGTGTGGTGGGTGACGGTCATTGGGGTTGTGGTGATGGGGAGAGAAGGGGGGTCGTGTGGTGGGTGATGTCATTGACGGTCAGGGTGGTAGCAATGGAGGGGCGGGGGTCGTGCGGTGGGTGACGGTCATTGGGGTGGTGGTCATGGAGGGGGAGGAGGGTCGCGTGGTGGGCCTGGTGAGTGGAAAACGTAATTCCCTGATTTCTCCACCTTTGTGTACTACTCTTAACTATAATCACCTTCATTATTATAAAACTATTGTATTCTCTTCTGAGTGTATAGTTATATTTATTCTTATGCCCTTTATCTCGGTTTGTTTATATAAATTGAAAGTAAAAAACAACGGACATGTGCTTTAGAAATATATAAAGTTGTATGCATGTAATTTTTATTATGTTATTAGCTACATATGGTGACACTAGGTAGGGCAACAGTGAGGTAAAGAAAGGAACAACAGGAGAAGAGGCAGGCAGTGGGGATTGGAGGTGTAGAAAGGGAGGTTATGTGGCAATATAAACCGGAAACACCAGCAGCTTGGCGGATCATGTGAGCTGTAGAGGGGTTGTTCTCTTCATGCAGTCTCTAGCAGGGTGTGAAAATACGCAGGATGTCGTGTTGTAACCCCTGTGTGTGTGTGTGTGTGTGTGTGTGTTTAATTGGGATTCATTTTATCAATTTGAATGATTCGTCTTCTTTTTGATAATATTAAGTGCATCCGGAAGAATCTCTGTCTGTCCACTAATTTACACTCTGGACTAGCTAGCACCCTTTGTACTTCCAGTGGTTTTCCTGTCATCTAACTCTCGGTCTTATCTCTCCCTGCGCCTTTTTTTTTAAATGGTGTTAAACATTCTCACTGTTCACTTCGCCTCAGTGTTTACATACTTGTTAATTTTATACATTAGAATGAATGCATTTACGACAAGGATGTCAACTTTTAGCAGAATTGCCTGTGGTGAACATCCCCTACAGTTTTTACTTTATAACTTTATTAAAGAATGAAGGTTGAAGAAGAATGTGCCAGGATGAAAAGCCTTTTATGGGGTCAAAGGATGAGGACACGCCAGAATGTTATGGGCTTATGAAGCGAATGGCAGAGGAGAGATTGTTAAGAAATATTTATATGACTATGTTAAGGACAAGACTGTGAGAGGAAGGCCAAGAAAGATGAATAGACTAAACGGATCACCTGAAGAATCTCTACTGCAGCTTATTTCACCTTATAGATTAACAACCCTAACCTAACCTAACCTAATATCCTCCCCTGAAATAATGTTAGGGTGACGTTAGCTGGGCTGGAGACTCTTCAGGTGATTTCATTAGCGCGCCTTCTATACCCCTTTCATCTTCCCTTACACAAACACAGGAAAGGAACAAGATACTATAATTATGTTGTAACAATAATTCATTTGCATCACGTCATAAAATTTATGGACGGCAATTACTATACATATGTACCCAGACGCTTTCGCTGACAAATATTTTTTATGCTCCCGGTGCGCGTATACTGGGAGACATTTTGATTTGCATGTGCTAGTGTCTACCCGTATACTTATATATGCAGGTGTGTACTTACCTCCCCCACTCAGGTTTGTTAACAAGGTCACACAATAAGTTTTCGTTGCAGAATATTGATTAATTATTTTTAGATTTCTTCTTGTGTATCCTTAGATGAATCAATCGTCAAGTTTTTTTTACTTATTTTTTTATTGGGGGGGGGGGGGGGGGTATTTGACGTTTCTGTGCCTAGTGGAGGTTTTGTGTGTTTCATTAACACAAGGTAGCGGGTGACGTTTCTTTAAAGAAATGTAATTAAAAAGTACTGGTAAGTTAATTGGTCTTGGGGGGGGGGGGTATAAACCACTAATAGGTGACTTATGCAATTGGAATATTATATAAAATTAAGTAATGTACTATTAGGCAGTACTGTTTTTAGATGGAGAGAATTATTCTAACACGTATCAAGCAAGGTTAGGTTGTGTCGCATTAGGTAGGGTGGGGGAGTTAGCCAGGCGGGGTGTACCGGCCGTCCCCCTCCCTCGCCATGTAGGAAAAAACTGGCTGTATGTGTGTGTTAGTTCATGTAGAGATGATCACTCGGTATCTAACTCCTTGTGAACATATTATCTGTAATGTTATGCCACACATGCAATACTGTATTATGGTCATACCCGATATATATTGGCAGCAGGCAATGATACTAGTAAAACTGAGAAAATATCACAAATGTACACACTTACATTTGAACCACAGTGTACCTGCGCCTATTACAACACGGATAAATAGTCGGGTGAGGTTATATATATAAGTATAACTTCTGAAATAGATTGATTTCCTCAGTGTGTAAATTATGGGATTTTAGAAGTGTATATTGTTAACACATCAAGGTTAAGACACCACCGACAAGCGTCTGTACTTATACTGTTACTTCAGCATAAGCTGTCCGATTGTGGTGGGATCTTGTCCTGCAGGAACAAGGGAAAGGGCATGGTAATTATGAGTCATAGCTGTATTATCTAACTGACTCACTTTAAAGTTTGGTAATGGTAAGTGGTCTTGTGTTCAGTCATTATCTGTAAATACCGATGATACTCATGGCAGTTTCCTTCTCCCTCAGGTATGTCTCTCGGCCGTCCAGTGAGGCAGGTGGTAGTTCTTCACACCCAGGTAACGAGTGGTTCTGAAATGTACTTTTACAGTGATACTTGATATTGTACGTTACAGTGATACTTGGTATTGTACGTGCATACGAAAATGAGCACGTGAACACACATACACGGATACACAGGTTTTCAAACTCACGTACACTCATCAACGCATACTTACGCACGCAGGAACGTGTTCTGTCGTAAGGCATACACGCTTGAACACCCACCCACGGATACTCATGCAGAGCCCTCCTCCCCTTATGCACGAGAGAGAGAGAGAGAGAGAGAGAGAGATTCGCACCAGTATCTCTCTCACACCCCCAACTGTTGAGCGGAAACGCCACACTGCAATTTTCGTGGTTGTTTGTGGTGCTGATTCTCCCTGCAGAATGATGGCCGCTGTTGCCGCCTCCTGGTTCCACACACTTACTGCCTGCTAACACCACACACCTCCTGCCTCCTTTTTCCACACACCTACTGTACTGTCTGCTGACACCACACACATCTACTGCCTCCTGCCTCCACACATCTACTGTACTGTCTGCTGACACCACACACATGTACTGCCTCCTGCCTCCACACATCTACTGTACTGTCTGCTGACACCACACACATCAACTGCCTCCTGGGTCTACACACCTACTGTACTGTCTGCTGACACCACACACATCTACTGCCTCCTGGGTCCACACACCTACTGTACTGTCTGCTGACACCACACACATCTACTGCCTCCTGGGTCTACACACCTACTGTACTGTCTGCTGACACCACACACATCTACTGCCTCCTGGGTCCACACACCTACTGTACTGTCTGCTGACACCACACACATCTACTGCCTCCTGGGTCCACACACCTACTGTACTATCTGCTGACACCACACACATCTACTGCCTCCTGGGTCTACACACCTACTGTACTGTCTGCTGACACCACACACATCTACTGTCTCCTGGGTCCACACACCTACTGTACTGTCTGCTGACACCACACACATCTACTGCCTCCTGGGTCCACACACCTACTGTACTGTCTGCTGACACCACACACATCTACTGCCTCCTGGGTCCACACACCTACTGTACTGTCTGCTGACACCACACACATCTACTGTCTCCTGGGTCCACACACCTACTGTACTGTCTGCTGACACCACACACATCCACTGCCTGCTGGCACCACACACCCATTGCCTGCTGGCACCACACACCCATTGCCTGCTGGCACCACACACCCATTGCCTGCTGGCACCACACACCCACTGCCTGCTGGCACCACACACCCACTACCGGCTGGCTCCACACACCTACTGCCTGCTGGCACCACACACCCACTGCCTGCTGGCACCACACACCCACTACCGGCTGGCACCACACACCTACTGCCTGCTGGCACCACACACCCACTGCCTGCTGGCACCACAACCTACTGCCTGCTGGCACCACACACCTACTGCCTGCTGGCACCACACACCCACTACCGGCTGGCTCCACACACCTACTGCCTGCTGGCACCACACACCCACTGCCTGCTGGCACCACAACCTACTGCCTGCTGGCTCCACACACCTACTGCCTGCTGGCACCACACACCCACTGCCTGCTGGCACCACACACCCACTACCGGCTGGCTCCACATACCTACTGTCTGCTGGCACCACACACCCACTGCCTGCTGGCACCACACACCCACTACCGGCTGGCTCCACACACCTACTGCCTGCTGGCACCACACACTACTGCCTGCTGGCACCACACACCCACTGCCTGCTGGCACCACACACTACTGCCTGCTGGCACTACAAACCTGCTGGCTCCACACCTACTGGTCTCGCCTGAACTGTTATCATGGTAAACGTGCTCTTCCTCCTCTGTACTACCTCAGCCCTTAAGATAGCAAGTTATAGAGTCTCAACTACTTAACTCTGCGGCAATGATGTCAAATTTAAGGCCCACCCATTTAAAGGTTCACCTGAAACAATTGGAAGCAGAACAGCAGATGCCAGGTGTAGCAAGTGGACTGGTCATGTTTCTTGGAAAAGCCATGAAACATGATTATAAACAGCCTCGTAAAATATTGCAAAATAATCAAACACTCGGTTTTCCTCGTAGAGCTTTTACAATATGGCGCTGCGCCATCATAATCTTTTGCTAACGATTGCAAAGATAGGATTTTTAGATCTTGAGAAATTTCCGTCTATATAGAATTTAACTAAATTGCTAATTAGATGTAATCAAGTGTGCTAGATTGCAGGAAATGGCTTCTTTAGGTGTGTATAAAAGGCTTCAGCCACCAGTGGGGGTTCATCCTTCATCCGGACTCCTACTCCACCCTCTCTCTGAATTATTGTGGAAAATCTGAGACTGCGGCAACCAGCCGTAGGATTATTATCATCTGGTGTATCTGTGAACCACCAGTTTCTGGCTCAGGTGAACGTGATACATGGCGTAGGTGATGACGCCCGCGCATAATGTGGCTTTATGGCAATAGTTTTTAGGTTTAGCTGGTGCTTCAGTCAGGGCCCAAGGGAGGACACGTTATCCGTCACTTGAGGATACTTCTGTTTGATTTTTGTGTAAGTTGGTGTGATGGGAAGGTAAGTTTGATATACATCTCACTACACCTGTCTGTATTGTTTCACATCTGCCATCACCAACCTGTTAGTACTGTTACACTTATGCCATCACACCTTGCTATTCTACATCTGCCACCATACACCGTTGTACATCTGCTGCTTCCACCATTCATAATCTGCTTGCACTACACCTTCAACTTCCTTACATGTAATGTATTGTTATCGCACACCTGTAGTTATCAGACATCTGCTCTTACTCTATCCTGCCATCAACACACACACACACACACGCACACAATACTACTTCTTGCACTGTCACTATGTTGAAATGCACTGTAGTTTGAGTTTTTCCCCATCTAGTTATTATATATCTTGTTTGTATCACTTATGTTACTTGTATATTATTTGTAATTCGAAACCCACTCCCCAAATATGTAACTGTATATTTTCAGCCTTCTGGCTGCCAAGCTCTTTCAATAAACCGTTAATTATTATTATTACACACACCAGCTGTCTGTAAAACACACTTGAGTTGATGTGTCACGAGGAACAGCTTTTGTGATAGGCTTTCCTCTTCTCCTTTAGTTCTGCGTCTGACTAAGTCTCCCTGGTGACGGTCTGGTCCGCTAAGCTGTTGTAGTTCGCAAGACTGGCTGCCGTCTTTTGTTCACACGCTGGCAACATTGTGATACAGCCTCGGACCTCCAGATGTTAGTAGTTTATTCTCTCCCTATACGTATTTCTCTCCTGTTATCCGGGGCGCCAGGAAGGTAACCAGATTTAGTTACCATTACGGAAAGGTACGGCTAAAGGAAGAAAAGGGAAGAGAGTGTCCTCGGGAAAAAGTGCCAGCGCAAGGAGAAGAGTGAAAGGATTTTTTTTTTTTTGTTCTGCTTGAAGTCAGCCCCTGGTAATTTTTGGACAGCAGAAAGCCCGGTTACCCTGTTAGCTGTCACGGTGTATTTTAACACGTCCTCCTGTACTGGCACACCTACAATCCTCTTCCTTCACCGAAAGTGTTGTGCTCAGCGTACTATACTACCACACACCTGTTGCCTTTACCTAACACACATGCCAGACGCTATCGCCTCACACCAGCCATTATATTTTCCACTGTTCACCTCCACTCAACACTTGTTCATACTCATATTTATTCATAGCCAACAGGTGCCGTCCTAAGCGCGCGCACACACACACTTTTGTGCTACACACCTGTTGTTGTCATATTACACTTTGTCCCTTTTCCTACACACCGGTTATACTTTTTGCTTATACTACACACCTGCTGTTTTCATTATACACCTGGTAATCCTCTCCTCGTCACTCTTGTCTTTATACACCAATCATACCACACGCCCATTGTTCTATGTACACAAGTCAGTCTCGCCTCACACATGATGTTTACCATTATATACCCGTCATTCTTATTACAGCTGTCGTTCTCATTATACACTTACCAATCATACTGCGCACCTGTCATTCTGACTACACCTGCTACTCACACCACGCACCTATATACAGACAGGTCTCACCATATACTTATTGCTTATGCCAAACATCTATTGGCCTGGCTGAATTTGTTTTACAAACCTGTCCTGACAGTTGTTGTACCACATATCTGCCGGTAATATCGAATTCATGTCCTCAGCACGCACATGTCACTACACATGTGCTGAACACCTGTCGTATATAGTTGAATGTGAGCCCTTTGTGTTAACTTACTGTTGTGATCAGAAAATAAAAGACGATTGGTTTTAATAGAATTTAATATCATGATCGTTAGGTTTTTCTTGGAATTTACAAATATGGTAGTCTTAAAATAAACGTCGAAGTTTTGTTTGATGCGTTAAACTTGAATCTTACTTTTGTTTTCTTTTTTTGCGTTCATGTTCTTGCAATTTTAATCTTTAGGTTTACTTTGAATTAACATCAGCAATTTTCAAACAAAACTCTGTTTAGTTCACCAGCCTTTAGTAAGTAGAGTGAGGGGCGATATGATAGAGTTGTATAAATGTAAGTCAGGGCTGAACAAAGGGAACATTACAAAGGTACTCAAACTATCTAACCAGGAGCGAACTCGTAACAGTGGTTTTAAATTTAGACAAATTTAGATTTAGGCGCGAAATAGGTCAACATTGGTTTGGAAATAGAGTAGTGGACAAGTGGAACAAGTTACCAAATATCATCATTAACTCGAATACGCTGGAGAGCTTCAAACATAGCTTGGGTGGATATGAGCAATAGGGGTTGGGTGTAAGTGGGACTGCCCAGTATGGGCAAATAGGCCCGCTGCAGTTTCCTCCATTCTTATGTTCTTATGTTCTTAAATGTCCTACACATTTTTATTTATTTTTTAATACTGTAAGTTGATCCCATAATCAACGAATGTATTTCACGCATTATGGCTTATGCGATGAGTCGGTCGTGTGTTTCTGTAACCTGCTGCGTAAAAGTGAGCGAAGTGTGATGATGGAGTTACAGTGCAGGAAGAGGCGAGATTTTCATCGAATGTTTTCCG
Source organism: Homarus gammarus (assembly GCA_958450375.1). NCBI lineage: Eukaryota > Metazoa > Arthropoda > Malacostraca > Decapoda > Nephropidae > Homarus > Homarus gammarus. Next base: position 344,269 of record CAUDMG010003604.1, read on the forward strand.
ATTTTGTGTGAAGAGCGCACAAAGCAGCAGTGTAGGGTGAGGGTCTCTCTCTCTCTCTCTCTCTCTCTCTCTCTCTCTCTCTCTCTCTCTCTCTCTCTCTCTCTCTCTCTCTCATATACAAAAACGTGGGGGGGGGGACCACTGACCTTACTTGATAATTCTGTCAGTCCAGTTCCTGCTACTGATTGAGGACGCCACCTCCACCTCCTTCACTCTCTCACCTTAACCTCCCCCCTTACCTCAACATCTTCCCTCACCGTAACCTTTTCCTCTTCTTCCCCTACATTAAGTTTCCCTCCACCTCTCCACATTAACAGCCTTTTTTTATTCCATTTATTGGGCACCCCCTACATCCTTGTGTAAGGTGAAGCGCAGAAGCGTTTACAGCGCCCAACAGGGAAGCATGCTAAGTTCATGCTTGCTTTATGTTTCATGAGTTAAGGGCGTAGAAGCATGAAGAGTCGAGGGCGTAGAAGCCTGAAGAGTCAATGGTTTGTGTCCAACCAAGTTATTGGAAGTTCCAACAACTTGTCCCTGAATACGAATTCGCATTTTTCGACTTACACCAGGTACCTACTTTGCTGCTAGGTGAACAGGGACCAAGGGGACTAGGAAGAGTGTTCAAACAACTTCCGCCGGCCCGGGAATCGAACACGTGACATCTTGCTTGCGAGGCAACAACGGTACCGCTCCACCACCAGCTCCCCTTAACAGCCATCCCCTCCTCCTGCTCCCCCCACTTTAACCCTCCCTCTTCATCCCACATTAACCTTCTCTTCCTCCCCCCAACATAAACGCCACTTAGTCATGCCCACTACCCCTAACGCCACTTAACCATGCCCACTACCACTAGCGACACATAACCATGCTTACTACCACTAACGCCACTTAACCATGGCCACTACCACTAGCAACACTTAACCATGCATACTACCACTAGCGCCACTTAACCATGCCCACTACTATTGACACTCACGCCACTTAACCATGCCCCCCAATACTACCGCCACTTAACCAGGCCCACTACCACTAACGCCACTTAACCATGCCCCCAATACTACCGCCACTTAACCAGGCCCACTACCACTAACGCCACTTAACCATGCCCCCAATACTACTGCCACATAACTATGCCCCCAATACTACCGCCATTTTACCATGCCCACCACTACTACCACTTAACCATGCCCACCACAACTACACTAACGTCACTTAACCCCCGTTAATAGGGTCATCGTCCCTACCACTAATACTGTCACTGCCATGTCGAACCCCTGCAACTCTTGTCACTACCAGTACCATCTCTCGCTACCAGTACCATCTCTCACTGCCAGTACCATCTCTCACTACCAGTACCATCTCTCACTGCCAGTACCATCTCTCACCGCCATTACCATATCTCACTACCAGTACCATCTCTCACTGCCCCTACCATCTCTCACTGCCAGTACCATCTCTCACTGCCAGTACCATCTCTCACCGCCATTACCATATCTCACTACCAGTACCATCTCTCGCTACCTGTACCATCTCTCACTACCAGTACCATCTCTACCAGTATCATCTCTCACCACCAGTACCATTTCTCACCACCAGTACCATCTCTCGCTTCCAGTACCATCTCTCGCCACCAGTACCATCTCTCACCGCCAGTACCATCTCTCACCACCAGTACCATCTCTCACCACCAGTACCATTTCTCACCACCAGTACTAGCTCTCGCTACCAGTACCATCTCTCACCACCAGTACCATCTCTCACTGCCAGTACCATCTCTCACCACCAGTACCATCTCTCGCTACCAGTACCATCTCTCACCACCAGTACCATCTCTACCAGTGCCATCTCTCATTACCAGTACCATCTCTCACCACCAGTACCATATCTCACTACCAATACCATCTCTCACCACCAGCACCATCTCTCACTACCAATACCATCTCACTACCAGTACCATCTCACCACCAGTACCATCTCACCACCAGTACCATCTCTCACTACCAGTACCATCTCTCACCACCAGTACTATCTCTACCACCAGTACCATCTCTCGCCACCAGTACCATCTCTCGCCACCAGTACCATCTCTCACTACCAGTACCATCTCTCGCTACCAGTACCATCTCTACCAGTACCATCTCTCACTACCAGTACCATCTCTCACCACCGGTATCATTTCTCACTACCAGTACCATCTTTCAATACCAGTACCATCTCTCACTACCAGTACCATCTCTACGAGCACCATCTCTCACCACCAGTACTATCTCCCACTACCAGTACCATCTCTCACTACCAGTACCATCTCTCACTACCAGTACCATCTCTCACTACCAATACCATCTCTCACTACCAATACCATCTCTCACCACCAGTACCATCTCTCACTACCAGTACCATCTCTACCAGTACTATCTCTCACTACCAGTACCATCTCTCACTACCAGTACCATCTTTCACTACCAGAACCATCTTTCACTACCAGAACCATCTCTCAATACCAGTACCATCTCTCATCACCAGTACCATCTCTCACCACCAGTACCATCTCTCACTACCAGTACCATCTCTACCAGTACCATCTCTCACTACCAGTACCATCTCTCACTACCAGTACCATCTCTACCAGTACCATCTCTCACTACCAGTACCATCTCAAAAGTACCATCTCTCACTACCAGTACCATCTCTCACTACCAATACCATCTCTCACCACCGGTTAACAAATTTATTGACAAAGCTTGGAGTACAGTACGTTTGCCTATTCTGAGTAATTCAGTTGGGTCTTTCCACTGTCACAGAGGACAGAGGTTCATACTCAAAGAAATAGATCACATTCATTAACAATATATATAGGTCAGAGTCATGTGGGTGATATCACTGTTCACTACCACACAGGCTTGTGGTTCATACACAAAGAAATAGATCTTATTCATTAATATATATAGGTCAGAGTCATGTGGGTGATATCACTGTTCACTGCCACACAGGCTTGTGGTTCATACACAAAGAAATAGATCACATTCATTAACAATATATATATATAGGTCAAAGTCATGTGGGTGATATCACTGTTCACTGCCACACAGGCTTGTGGTTCATATATTGTAGAAGTCATTTTCTATTTGTGGACTAATCAGTGTGGGCTAGCAAATTTTGGATAGACTGCAAGAATGTCCTCAAGCACTCCTGATTCAATGTAGTAAGTACATAGTTCAATATACAATAAGCCAGGTGGCCTGAAGTCTTTGACAGTGTCACATTCACTAATATAATGTTCAAGTGTAATCTCCCACCACCAGTACCATCTCTACCAGTACTATCTCTCACTACCAGTACCATCTCTCTCCACCAATACTATCTCCCACTACCAGTACTATCTCTCACTACCAGTACCATCTCTCAGTACCATCTCTCACTACCAGTACTATCACTCACTACCAGTACCATCTCTCACTACCAGAACCATCTCTACCAGTACCATCTCCCACTACCAGTACCATCTCTCACTACCAGTACCATCTCTCACTACCAGAACCATCTCTCACCACCAGTACCATCTCTCACTACCAGTACCATCTCTCACTACCAGTACCATCTCTACCAGTGCCATCTCTCACTACCAATACCATCTCTCACTACCAATACCATCTCTCACCACCAGTACCATCTCTCACTACCATTACCATCTTTCACTGCCAGAACCATCTCTCAATACCAGTACCATCTCTCACTACCAGTACCATCTCTCACTACCAATACCATCTCTCACCACCAGTACCATCTCTCACTACCATTACCATCTTTCACTACCAGAACCATCTCTCAATATCAGTACCATCTCTCACTACCAGTACCATCTCTCACTACCAATACCATCTCACTACCAATACCATCTCTCACCACCAGTACCATCTCCCACCACCAGTACCATCTCTCACCACCAGTACCATCTCTCACTACCAGTACCATCTCTACCAGTACCATCTCTCACTACCAGTGCCATCTCTCACTACCATTACCATCTCTCACCACCAATACCATCTCTCACTACCAGTACCATCTCTCACTACCAATACCATCTCTCACCACCAGTACCATCTCTCACTACCATTACCATCTTTCACTACGAGAACCATCTCTCAATACCAGTACCATCTCTCACTACCAGTACCATCTCTACCAGTACCATCTCTCACTACCAGTACCATCTCTCACTACCATTACCATCTCTCACCACCAATACCATCTCTCACTACCAGTACCATCTCTCACTACCAATACCATCTCTCACCACCAGTACCATCTCTCACCACCAGTACCATCTCTCACTACCAGTACCATCTCTCACTACCAGAACCATCTCTACCAGTACCATCTCTCACTACCAGTACCATCTCTACCAGTACCATCTCTCACTACCAGTACCATCTCTCACTACCAATACCATCTCTCACTACCAGTACCATCTCTCACCACCAGTACCATCTCTCACTACCAGTACCATCTCTACCAGTACCATCTCTCACTACAAGTACCATCTCTCACTACCAATACCATCTCTCACTACAAGTACCATCTCTCACTACCAATACCATCTCTCACTACAAGTACCATCTCTCACCACCAGTACCATCTCTCACTACAAGTACCATCTCTCACTACCAATACCATCTCTCACCACCAGTACCATCTCTCACTACCAGTACCATCTCTCACCACCAGTCCCATCTCTACTACCAGTACCATCTCTCACCACCAGTACCATCTCACTACCAGTACCATCTCTCACTACCAATACCATCTCTCACCACCGGTTAACACATTTATTGACAAAGCTTGGAGTACAGTACGTTTGCCAATTCTGAGTAATTCAGTTGGGTCTTTCCACTGTCACAGAGGACAGAGGTTCATACTCAAAGAAATAGATCACATTCATTAACAATATATATAGGTCAGAGTCATGTGGGTGATATCACTGTTCACTACCACACAGGCTTGTGGTTCATACACAAAGAAATAGATCACATTCATTAACAATATCTAAAAAGGTCAAAGTCATGTGGGTGATATCACTGTTCACTGCCACACAGGCTTGTGGTTCATACACGAAGAAATAGATCACATTCATTAACAATATATATATATATAGGTCAGAGTCATATGGTTGATATCACTGTTCACTTCCACACAGGCTTGTGGTTCATATATAGTAGAAGTCATTTTCTATTTGTGGACTAATCAGTGTGGGCTAGCAAATTTTGGATAGACTGCAAGAATGTCCTCAAGCACTCCTGATTCAATGTAGTAAGTACATAGTTCAATATACAATAAGCCAGGTGGCCTGAAGTCTTTGACAGTGTCACATTCACTAATATAATGTTCAAGTGTAATCTCCCACCACCAGTACCATCTCTACCAGTACTATCACTCACTACTAGTACCATCTCTCACTACCAGTACTATCCCTTTTTTTTAAATGGCCTCCCCCAATAGCCATTCCTTCGCCACCATTTTATTACCTTAATGTTAAATATCCTAATACATAAGTAGCTATCGTAACTGTGTTGAGTTAGTTGAGCTGTATATCTATGCGGCATTCAGTGACTGTAGTTAATATCTGCAACTGTTGTCGGCTTTGGGGCCGAAGCTCTCGTTCCCCTGAGGCAGAGCAAAGCTGACTGAAGGAGAGAGAAGGACAGTCGACATCTCATCCAGACTGTAACATAACTTCTGGGCTGCTGCTTCTGTTCGGACATCACCTCTGCGAGTCTGGCGTAGAAGCATCTTGCACTTGTCCCATCCCACCAGAGGTTGTGAACACTAGAGGAGTGAAGCTGCCTTGATCAACGTTCTGAATTCTCTCCCTTATGCCCTTATCTTGTCGTTCTCGTTCCCCCTGTGTGCAGCATCGAGAGCTAAGTTACTGTGACATGCGGCCAGGGGATCCCAGTACTATCCTCACTACCAGTACCATCTCTCACCAGTACCATCTCTCTACCAGTACCATCTCTCACTACCAGTACCATCTCTCGCCAGTTCTATCACTACCAGTACCATCTCTCACCACCAGTACCATCTCTCACTACCAGTACAATCTCTCACCAGTACTATCTCCGTACCAGCGTCATGTGTGCCATTAGTACTAACACCAGTACCAGATTGTTATCGTTTCCCTATCCACTACCACTTCTCCCGGATATGCTGTTGTTAACCACTGCCACCTTTTCTGTCACCACTAATACCACCACCACCACCTTTTCTGCCACCATTACTTCCAGGTACCTTTTTTACCACTACCATCATCGCCACTAACATTATCCCCATATGAGAACAACACTCACCCTCATTACCGTACATCCTTTCAACGAAACGATTTGTGGTCCATCAGTTGAAATTTCGTCCTTCAGCCAACATCCTTTTTATTTATTGTTTAACAAGAATCCCATTGCTTGCCTTAGTATTAATTAATTTCTTCGTCGAAGTCATTCCTGCCCCGTTATATTATTACTAGTGAAGGTTTTCCCGGGGGTTTACCACAGGATGGAGATGAGGGGGTTGTCCGGCGGGGGCGGGGGTGGTGGGAGGGGTCCTTACACCGGTTCTGTGTCCGCCTTCGGTCTTCCCTGTCCCAAATATCCTTCTTTCTCTTCTCATTTGTTTAAAAATAACTCTAGTATTGTTGAATTAGCCTGTGTAATTAATCCGGGTATATCACTGCACTTTGTGGTGTTGTGTAAATTCTTCATTGCACCTTCTTCTTGATGTATATTCATGACGACAATTTATAAACATGTACAGGAATTTCATATGAATTGACAACTTTGATGAAATTCTTTTGAAAATATTAGTTTTGGTTTTTCACTTACGAAAACTTACAGCACATACGTTAGTTTAGTCCTTCTTTCCGATTCTCAAAAAGTCAATTCAGTTCTAAGTACAATTTACTGAAGTCAATGTGTGATGAACAAATATACGAGTATAATAATGAACGGAGTGAGAGTGAGGTTTGGTGTAAGCAGACACAAGCTCTAGTCTTCGCTTAGTATATGAGTTTTCAATCTGGGCGTGACTCACCGAGTTGTATGACTGTTTCACCAGTCTATCAAATGGCTCATGTTATTTGTATCGACCAATATTGGACGACGTACAGGTAGAGGGGAATGTGGGGCGGTGCCTCTCTGTATTGAGGTAGGAAATGTATTTTGTGGTCAAAACTGGTTTAAAAATTTAGTGGACGAATTGGCATCGAAATTTCATTTATACCTGCCATCTACCCAGATACCCCCTCCCCTTCCTTTGTACATTGAGGTAGAAAAATGACGTTTGAAATTTTGAGAATTCTTATCGGGGTCTCATGTGACGTCGAGGAACCGGCCACCAATTGAATTTGGTTTGTTTTTAAGTTGTGTTATTACCTAATGGCAGGACAATTTCCGGCGGTGAGCAGACGTCAAGGTTTGTGTTTCATTGTTGACCACAGTGAGTCCTCCTTAGTAATTACCCTAAATGAGATGTTTATGCTCACTTTGTCTACTCCGTATACACCCAATATGTATACTCTGAAAATGCCACAGATTCACAGAATGCCTATTACCATTTAATGATCTCTGATAGTTATTATACCTAGCAAAACCCAAATTAAAGGAGACCAAATGGGAATAGTAGCCATTTCGAGGGTAGACACAATGGGAAGTAGACGAAATGGGATGTGACCAAAATTAATGAGCTTGGTAGAGTCTGACAGATCCCTGGCCATTCAATGTAGACTGTTGTTCCCCGCCAGAGGCAGGGAGACAGTAATGTGTGTCCGTCAGTTTATCCACTTCTCTTTTCCGTTTGTCCGCCCAGTAGTTTCCTCCGTCCGTCTGTTTAGTCTTTTGATTGGTCAATCCATTCGCCTTCCTCCGGTTATCCAATTTTTCTGCCCGCGAATCCATCTGTTCGTCCTTCATGCTCTTTCGTTGGACTCATAATTTCCTCATTTTCTACACCGTCAAGTTTTATTGAAGACAGGTCAGTGTTTTTAGATGTTGTATGAATCACCACAAAACAAGTCAGTATTGTTCGATGTTGTATGAATCATCACAAAACAAGTCAGTATTGTTAGATTTTGTATGAATCATCACAAGACAAGTCAGTGTTGTTAATTGTTGTATGAATCATCACAAGACAAGTCAGTGTTGTTAATTGTTGTATGAATCATCACAAGACAAGTCAGTGTTATTAGATGTTGTATGAATCATCACAGACAAGTCAGTGTTATTAGATGTTGTATGAATCATCACAGACAAGTCAGTGTTGTTAATTGTTGTATGAATCATCACAAGACAAGTCAGTGTTATTAGATGTTGTATGAATCATCACAGACAAGTCAGTGTTATTAGATGTTGTATGAATCATCACAGACAAGTCAGTGTTGTTAATTGTTGTATGAATCATCACAAGACAAGTCAGTGTTATTAGATGTTGTATGAATCATCACAAGACAAGTCAGTATTGTTAGATGTTGTATGAATCATCACAGACAAGTCAGTGTTATTAGATGTTGTATGAATCATCACAAGACAAGTCAGTGTTATTAGATGTTGTATGAATCATCACAAGACAAGTCAGTATTGTTCGATGTTGTATGAATCATCACAGACAAGTCAGTGTTATTAGATGTTGTATGAATCATCACAGATAAGTCAGTGTTATTAGATGTTGTATGAATCATCACAGACAAGTCAGTATTGTTAGATGTTGTATGAATCATCACAAAGAGTTTACTCGTACAGAACTGGTGGTTAGAATGTCTGGGAATGTGACAGAATGGGAGTAGACGAAATGGGTACCTAGGTGTAGACTTTTCGGAGGCTTTACTACACCATCCGAGTCTTGCACCCTGACCAGTCTGCGGGGTTTACTGAAAGTCTGATCTCAAATGGCACTAAATTCATGTCTCGCTTCACGTGGTGAGCTTCAATATATTACCCATTAGGTAGAGACCTTTCTGAACTCATCATCAGCGGTGAACCGTTGTTATCTTTTTGGCGTGGTGGAGGTCTCCCAGTTCCCCAGGTGAAACAAAACACAGGTTGCGCCTCATATCTCTAAGATTTGTTCAATCCTGTCCAGCCGTAGCTGCCATTGCCGCCATTGACGCTGCCTCACAATTGTCTCCTACTCCACCTCCTCGTCGTCGCCACCCGCCGTCGCCCTTACCACCAACTGTCTCCGCCCACCGCTTTCACCAGTCGCTGTCACCGTCACTGCCACCAGTTTACGCAGTAAAATTAAAATTAAAGCAGTACTAGTTGCTTATTACACTTACATTAATCACGAACAATGAAAAATGACAATATATCTTGAAATACACGTAATAATCGAGTATTGAAGTACTTGCCAACCACTTTGATTGGCTCTCGCCAAACACACCTCGGTGTATTACTTATATATGACGGGGGATATTTAGTTTAGAAAAGTACTTAAACTGCCCCTGATCTGTATATTGCTTTTGTTGCGCTACAGTTAATAAGAACATATGCTTATCTTTAGTACCGTGTGTGTCCATCAGAACTATACATTGGTACAGTAGGTGTGAGATGAAAGGTCTTCTATGTGCTCAACACGTCGCGTGTTGTCGTTCGTTGACTAATAGACATATAATCTTATCTATTCTCGGTGTTACATTGTTAAGATGTGTTTGATATTAACTCTTTATATATTTCCTTACAAACTAAATAATTTCCGCTTTGATATGTGTTTATCACTAACATAGCATACGATTCTGTTATTGTAAGGCGAGTAGTGTGAGAGGAACCCCTGGTGGTTGTCACAAAAAAATAAAAACAGGCTGGCACAAAGGTTTGGGTGAGGGGGGTGGGTGCCCGGCGCCCACAAATACCGCATGGGCTTACCCAATATTCGTAAAAGGTCTAGTAGGGAATCTGGCCGTGTGCAGTGTTGTAAATTACTGTTTTTACTTTATTAAACGTTAAACGAATGTGTTTCTCTATTTTCCTGTACCTGGATTTTTCCCCTTGAGGTTAGGCTCAACCCAGACTTTTCGCTGTGGTAGTGCAGTAGAATGTAATGGCAAAGGAGACTGTTTGGTCTTCCTTGGCAGCCACACGTGTGGTGCTAACTGCGAAAGTTAAGACGTTTCCTTTCGACGTTTCCGTTTCCTTGCCGGCGAGGAGATTTAATAAGCGCTGGTGAAAGTGTGTTCCTTCTCCATCATTTCGATTCCACTCCTACCAACGCCAAGTTAACTTGGGTAATCTCTAGGTTTCCATCGCTCGTCTCCGTTTTCCGGGTTCCCAGATGTTGAGAGTTGCCGCGTATGTGGTGTACTTTACCTCGTATAAAGTTTCCCACGCCACGCGTTATACTGTAGGTGCGTGTGAGAGCTACCGTCCCTTGGGTCATGCTGGAGTCCAGGTAGAACCCAGATGGATTAAAGATACAGTTTATAGCTTACGTTTCTTCTTGCAAAGTATTTTCTTATCAAAATTATAAGTTAATGGTGTGTACACACACACACACACACACACACACACACATATATATATATATATATATATATATATATATATATATATATATATATATTGGACTCAGAAATTGAAAAGCGACCACAACGCGTTGTGGTTGTTAGGAAAATAACCAGAAGCGAGATTTTGCTATAGTTTAGTTTGGATTGGGTTGTTAGGGTAAAATTCAAAGGCAAAATTTCGCTTTTTGGTTATTACGCGTTGTGGTTGCTTTCGTTTTCTGAGTCCAACATATATTTCATATTTTTTAAAGGCAGTAGTACTAGTAGTTAGTATGGTTGTGTGAGGTGGTGAGGGTTGGGTGTGATGTGAAGGTATGGGTGGTTGGTGCCAGTGTGGCCGTGTGCTCCCCGGGGCCGGCGAGAGTGAAGCACTGTTATTTACCTCTCACCGGAAGCCAAGCTAGCGGCGGGTCCGCACGCTCTTGCCAACGTGCGTTCCCCGTCTTAACTCCCTCCCTCCCTCCCCTCACATCCCGTTGCTTATTGGGGCCATGCTGCCACTACCACAAGCTACACCACAAGCGCAATCGCTACCACTCTACTGCAGTTACATCCACTTCCAGCACTCGGTTCCACTTTTCCTGTTAACGTCACCTTCATTAATTACTATACGTCGACCGTTACTGCCTACGCCCCCACTGTTTATGCATCAGCCTAGACCACAAACACTACCACTGTGACTACTACCTCCACCAGCAGTCACTATTACTGCACCTCTACCCAGCGTTCTCTACTTTCACTACGGCACACTCTCCCTCACTACAACCCCTGCTGCCAGTAACACCACATCTACTACGTTTTCCAGTCCATTCAAGCCACCAGCTCACTGAAGAAACACAACCAACCCCTCACAACTACATCAATATTTTATATTTTAAAACATTGTCTTTGCACTGGATGTTTGTCTTTTCATCGTGTTTGTAACGTCTGTTGAAACATATGGAAGTGCAACACCTGCCCAGGTAATGATCAACACCCGGTAAAGAATCCACGCTTATTAAACACTTTGAACATGTGTTTTCATTGTAATATTAAACATGCATATATTATTATCCACATTTCGATTTTTAGTACAAACGGAATTTTTTATGTAATTGAATAGTTTTTACGGCGTAGTAAACGTTTAAACCACTATCACCAACCACCAGTTTCTCATTATTAACGCCTCTAAACAGCCAATTACTCCACCTGCCTCATCATCATCACCGTCATCATCCAACCATAGCTGTAGCTTACCATGGCCGCCGTACCTCGCAGTTATCGCACATCCGCCACCAGCGACACCTTTTTTGTTTTTGGTTTTATCATTTTCTCGGTTGCTTGGCCATGTTTTTGTCTCCTCTCTAATCTGTTCGTTAGTTCCACGTTGACACGTTACGTATTGTAGGCTACTCTGATAGTTTTACTTATTCCATGAATTATAAGTTTCATTTTAAGCCTTTCTTTTCGTTGTTTTCATATAAATGTTTGTTTTTTTCATCTTATTCATCTACGCCCATTAAGTTTTTATGCCTTTTCCTCATCAAGTAATTTTTTGGTCTGTTTTCATTTCCTCTCCCTTATCTCCCCATTGCCTTCCTCCAGCTTGGTTGTTCACTCGCCAAAACGCAGAATTCAGCAAGATTCCGCCTGTAATAACATTACGTGTTGTTTATTGTTCAGTACGGGACGTTAGTGCTAGTTCATCACTATTTATTGTGTCCCCTGACGGGTTTATGCCAGCCATTGTCTTTTATTACACCACCAGGCCACTCCACACACCTAGGACACCATCACACACCCCAGGACCCCACCACTCACCTAGGACACCATCACACACCCCAGGACCCCACCACTCACCTAGGACACCATCACACACCCCAGGACCCCACCACACACCTAGGACACCATCACACACCCCAGGACCCCACCACACACCCCAGGACACCACAACACACTCCAGGACACCACAACACACTCCAGGACACCACAACACACTCCAGAACCCCACCACATACCTAGGACCCCACCACACAACCTCAAGACCCCACCACACACACCAGGAGTCCACCACAAACACCAAGACCCCTCCACACACACCAGGATCCCACCACACACACCAGGATCCCACCACACACACACACACCAAGACCCCACCACACACACCAGGACCCCACCACACAACCTCAAGACCCCACCACACACACCAAGACCCCACCACACACACCAGGACCCCTTCACACACCCCTGGACCCCTTCACACACGCCAGGACCCCTTCACACACGCCAGGACCCCTCCACACACCCAGGATCCCTCCACACACCCAGGACCCCTCCACACACCCCAGAACTCCTCCACACACCCCAGAACTCCTCCACACACCCCAGAACTGCTCCACACACCCCAGAGCTCCTCCACACACCCCAGAACTCCTCCACACACCCCAGGACCCCACCACACACACCAGGACCCCACAACACACCCCAGGACCCCTCCACCCACCTCCAGGACCCTCCACACACCCCCGGACCCCTCCACGCACCCCCAATACCCCTCCACACACCCCATGACTCCCCCACACATCCTAATACCCCTCCACGCACTCCATGACCCCTTCACACACCCCACGTCCCCTCCACACATCCCAGGATCCCACCACACACTCCAGGACCCTACCACACACACTGTGACCCCTTCACAGACCCCAAGACCCCTCCACGCACTCCACGTCCCCTCCACACTCCCCAGGACCCCACCACACACCTACAGGACCCCACTATATACTCCAGCACCCCACCACACACACCAGGACCCCACCACACACCTCCAGGACCCCACCACACACTCTAGGATCCCACCACACACACACCAGGACCCCACTACTCACCTGAGAACCCCGCTAAACCCCAGAACCCCTTCACATACCCCAAGACCTCCCCACACACCTCAGGACCACAACACACACCCGAAGACCCCTCCACGCAACCTCAAGACCCCATTACACACCCTAGGTCCCTTCCACACAGCCCAAGACACCTCCACACATCCCAAGAGCCCTCCACACACACCCCAAGACCCCTCTACACACCTTCAGAACCCCTCCACGCACCCCTGACCCCTCCTCACTCACCATGACCTGTCCACACTCCTCCAGGACCCGTCCATTCACCCAAGGACCCTCCACACCCCTCTACACAGACCGGGACCCCTCCACACACCCAGCACCCCTCCACATTCCTCCAGGACCGCTCCAAAGACCCCAGGACCCCTCCACAAAACCCCGGACCTATCCACATCCATCCACACACCTCTAGGACCCTTCCCCACACCTTCAAGACCCCTCCACACACCCCAAGACAACACCACACCCCTCCAGTACCCCCATCACACACCTCCAGGAACCACCACACACCCCAGGACCCCCCAAACCCCAGGACCCCTCCGCACACCCCAAGAGCCCTCCACACCCCAAGACCCATCCACACACCTCAAGATCCCATCACACAACCCAGGTCCCTTCCACACATCCCCAAGAGCCCTCCTTACACCCCAGGATCACACCACACACCCCCAAGACCTATCCACACACCTCAAAACTCCATCACACACCCCAGGTCCCTTCCACACACCCCAAGAGCCCTCTACACACCCCAAGACCCCTCTACACACCCCAAGACCCCTCTACACACCCCAAGACCCCTCCACACACTCCAGGACCCCTCCACACACCCCAGGACCCCTCCACACATCCCCAAGAGCCCTCCTTACACCCCAGGATCACACCACACACCCCCAAGACCTATCCACACACCTCAAAACTCCATCACACACCCCAGGTCCCTTCCACACACCCCAAGAGCCCTCTACACACCCTAAGACCCCTCTACACACCCCAAGACCCCTCTACACACCCCAAGACCCCTCCACACACTCCAGGACCCCTCCACACACCCCAGGACCCCTCCACACATCCCCAAGAGCCCTCCTTACACCCCAGGATCACACCACACACCCCAACACCCCTCTACACACCCCAAGAGCCCTCTACACACCCCAAGACCCCTCTACACACCCCAAGACCTCTCTACACACCCCAAGACCCCTCCACACACCCCAAGACCCCTCTACACACCCCAAGACGCCTCCACACACCCCAGTATCCCTCCACATACCCAAGGACCCCTCCACACACCCCAGGACCAATTCACACCCCAGGACACCACCGCACCCCAGGACCCCACCACACCCCAGTACCCCTCCAACACCCCAAGGGCCAAGACCCCTCCAGTACCCCCATCACACACCTCCAGGAACCACCACCACACACCCCAAGGCTCCACCACACACCCCAGGTAATTTCCACACACCCCACGACCCCACAACACACCCCACGACCCCACCACACCCCAAGACCCCACCACACCCCAAGATTTCACCACAAGACCTCCAGGACGCCACCACAAACCCCAGGACCCCACCACACACACAAGGACCCCTTCACACTCCTTCAGGATCTCAGAACACACCTCCTGGACCCCACCACACACACCAGGACCCTTCCACACACCAGAGGACCCCACCACACATCTCCTGGACCCCACCACACACACCGGGACCCTTACACACACCTCAGGACCCCACCACACACCTCCTGGACCCCACCACACACACCAGGACACTTCCACACATTACAGGACGCCATAACAAACCCCAGGACTCCACCACACACACTAGGACCCTTCCACACACACACACCTCCTGGACCCCACCACACACCCCAGGACCCCACCACACACCTCAGGACCCCACCACACACCTCCAGGACCCCACCACAAACCTCAGGACCCCTCCACACTCCTTCAGGACCCTACCACACACCTCCAGGACCCTTCCACACTCCTTCAGGACCCTACCACACACCTCCAGGACCCCACCACACACCTCCAGGACCCCACCACACACCTCAGGACGCCACCACACACATCAAGACCCTACCACACACTTCCAGGACCCCACCACACAATCCAGGACCCAACCACACACCTCCTGGACCCTACCACACACCTCAGAACCCTACTACACACCTCCAGGACCCCACCACACATCTCCAGGACCCCACCACACACCTCAGGAGCCCATCACACACACACCAGGAGCCTACCACACACCTCCAGGACCCTTCCACACACCTCCTGGACCCCACCACACACACTAGGACCCTTCCACACACCTCCTGGACTCCACCACACACGCCAGGACCCCACCACACACACACACACACACACACACACACACACCAGGACCCCACCACCCACCTCCTGGACCCCACCACACACCTCCACGACCCTACCACACAATTCCTGGACCCCACCACACACACCAGGACCCCTACACACACACCAGGACCCCTACACACACTTCAGGACCCCATCACACACACCAGGACCCTACTACACACCTTCTGGACCCTACCACACACCTCCTGGACCCCTACACACACCTCCTGGACCCCACCACACACACCAGGACCCCTACACACACCTCCTGGACCCCACCACACGCCTCCTGGACCCCACCACACACCTCCTGGACCCCACCACACACACCAGGACCCCACCAAACACCTCTAGGACCACACCACACACACCAGGATCATTACACACTCCTCGACCCCACCACACACACCAGGACCCTTCCACACACCTCAGGACACCACCACACACACACACACCAGGACCCCACCACACACACACACACACACACACACACCAGGACCCCACCACACACACACACACACACACACACACACACACACACACACACCAGGACCCCACCACCCACCTCCTGGACCCCACCACACACCTCCACGACCCTACCACACACCTCCTGGACCCCACCACACACACCAGGACCCCTACACACACACACACACACACACACACACACACACACACACACACCAGGACCCCACCACCCACCTCCTGAACCCCACCACACACCTCCACGACCCTACCACACACCTCCTGGACCCCACCACACACACCAGGACCCCTACACACACCTCCAGGACCCTACCACACACCTCCTGGACCCTATCACACACCTCCTGGACCCCTACACACACCTCCTGGACCCCACCACACACACCAGGACCCCTACACACTCCTCCTGGACCCCACCACACACCTGGACCCCACCACACACACCAGGACCCCTACACACACCTCCTGGACCCCACCACACACCTCCTGGACCCCACCACACACACCAGGACCCTACTACACACCTTCTGGACCCTACCACACACCTCCTGGACCCCTACACACACCTCCTGGACCCCACCACACACACCAGGACCCCTACACATACCTCCTGGACCCCACCACACGCCTCCTGGACCCCACCACACACCTCCTGGACCCCACCACACACACCAGGACCCCACCAAACACCTCTAGGACCACACCACACACACCAGGATCATTCCACACTCCTCGACCCCACCACACACACCAGGACCCTTCCACACACCTCAGGACACCACTACACACACACACCAGGACCCCACCACACACACACACACACACCAGGACCCCACCACACACACACACCAGGACCCCACCACACACACACACCAGGACCCCACCACCCACCTCCTGGACCCCACCACACACCTCCACGACCCTACCACACACCTCCTGGACCCCACCACACACACCAGGACCCCTGCACACACACACACACCAGGACCCCACCACACACACACACACACCAGGACCCCTACACACTCCTCCTGGACCCCACCACACACCTCCAGGACCCTACCACACACGTCCTGGACCCCACCACACACCTGGACCCCACCACACACACCAGGACCCCTACACACATCTCCTGGACCCCACCACACACCTCCTGGACCCCACCACACACCTCCTGGACCCCACCACACACACCAGGACCCCTACACACTCCCTGGACCCCACCACACACGCCAGGACCCCACCACACACCTCTTAGACCCACCACACACCTCCTGGACCCCACCACACACCCCCAGGACCCTACCACACACCTCCTGGACCCCACCACACACCTCCTGGACCCCACCACACACACCAGGACCCCTACACACACACCAGGACCCCTACACACACCTTAGGACCCCATCACACACATCAGGACCCTACCACACACCTCCTGGACCCTACCACACACCCCCTGGACCCCTACACACACCTCCTGGACCTCACCACACACACCAGGACCCCTACACACACCTCCTGGACCCCACCACACACACCAGGACCCCTACACACACCTCCTGGACCCCACCACACACCTGGACCCTACCACACACACCAGGACCCCTACACACACCTCCTGGACCCCACCACACACACCAGGATCCCTACACACACCTCCTGGACCCCACCACACACACCAGGACCCCTACACACACCTCCTGGACCCCACCACACACCTGGACCCCACCACACACCTCCTGGACCCCACCACACACCTATAGGACCCTACCACACACCCCACCACACACCTCCTGGACCCCACCACACACACCATGACCCCTAAACACACCTCCTGGACCCCACCACACACCTCAGGACCCCCTCCACAATCCTTGAGGACCTCAGCATACACCTGGACCCCACCACACATCTCAGGACCCCTCCACACACCTTCAGAACCCCACCACACACCTTCAGAACCCCACCACACCCCAGGACCCCACTACACACCCCAGGACCCCTCCTCACACCACAAGACCTTTCCACACACCTCCAGGACCCCACCACACACCTCCAGGACCCCTCCACACACCTCCAGGACCCCTCCACACACCCCAGGACCTCTCCACATACCCCCAGTACCCCACCACACACCTCATGTCCCCATCACTCACCCCAGGTCCCCATCACACACTCCAGGAAGCCTGCACACACCCCAGAACCCTTCCACACAACCCTGGACCCTTCCACACAACCCTGGACGCCACCACACACCCCAGGACCCCTCCACATACCCCAGGACTTCACCACACACCTCCAGGACCTCACCACACACCTCCACAACCCCACCACACATCTCCAGGACCCCACCACACATCTCCAGGACCCCACCACACATCTCCAGGACCCCACCACACATCTCCAGGACCCCACCACACATCTCCAGGACCCCACCACACACCTCCTACACCCCACCACACATCTCCAGGACCCCACCACATACCTCCAGGATCCCTTCACACACCCGAAGACCCCTACTTCACATCCCTTTACACCACACCCCTTACACCACACCTCCTACGCCACACCCCCTACACCTAAATTCACTCTCATACACCCACATCCCCTACACTACACTCCCCATTACACTACACTCCCTCTGCACCACACTCCCCTACATCACACTCCCATACACCACACCCGCTACACCACACCGCACGCTTCACCACACTCTCCCTACACCAAACACCCCTACACTACACACCCCTACACTACACACCCCTACACCACACACCCCTACACCACACACCCCCTCCACACACCTCCTACACCACACCCTCCACACACCCCCTACACCACACCCCCTACACCACACCCTCCACACACCCCCTAAACCACACCCGCCACACACACACACCCCCTACACCACACACCCCTACACTACACACCCCTACACTACACACCCCTACACCCCCTCCATACACCCCCTACACCACACCCTCCACACACCCCTACACCACACCCTATACACACCCCCTACACCACACCCTTCACACACCCCCTACACCACACCCTTCACACACCCCCTACACCACACCCTCTACACACCCCCTCCACACACCCCCTACACCACACCCTCCACACACCCCCTACACCACACCCTTCACACACCCCCTACACCACACCCTTCACACACCCCCTACACCACACCCTCCACACACCCCCTACACGACACCCTTTCTACACCACACCCTTCCTACACCACCCTCTCCCTACACCACACTCTTCCTACACCACCCCTCTACACTACACCCCTACATCACACATCCTCTTACTCCTTACACCTCCTTACTCCAAACACCCCTACACTACACCCCCAACACTACACCCCCACCACTACAACCCCTTACACCATTCACTCCTATACCACATCCCCTACACCACACCATCTACACTACACCTCCTACACTACAACTCCTGCACCTCACGCCCCTACACCACACACCCCTACACTACACCCCTTACACTACACGCTTTGCACCACACGCCCTTACACCATACCTTACACTACATCACACAGCTATTGCATCATACACTCTACACCCTTACACAGCATCCTCTTGCACCACACCCCCTTACACTACCTACACCGACCTACACCACACACCTGTTACACCATACACCCCCCTACACCACACCACCTTGACTACAACTCCTTCAGCACCTCCTACTCAGCTAGCGTCTACACTTAAATTTAGATTACTCTTTTTGTCGTACTGTGAGTCTGGTAAAGTAATGTTAAGGCCGCGATAGCTCTGGTCCTTATCTCACCCTATCCATCACGCTCCCATCCTTCTTCATCTTCCCCGGAGAATACATCCTGTACTTGAATTTTCGGCCTCTATTCAACTGGGCATGAGCCGCCTCGTCCTCTTGAAGTTCCCTGATTTTTTATTTTGTTCTTCTCGTCCATCTTGTTATAGGTTGTTCAATCTATGTTGTGTGTGTGTGTGTGTGTGTGTAATAATAATAATAATAATAATAATAATAATAATAATAATAATTAACGGTTTATTGAAAGAGCTTGGCAGCCAGAAGGCTGAAAATATACAGTTACATATTTGGGGAATGGGTTACGAATTACAAATAATATACAAGTAACATAAGTGACACAAATAAGACATATAATAACTAGATGTGGAAAAGCTCAAACTACAGTTCATTTCAACATAGTGACAGTGTAAGGAGCAGTGTTTACTGGGAGTGAATACACTGATTTATTACAAGTTATTGATAATTTTTACAATGGTTGGGACTGGGCTGTTCTTATAGCGATCAGTTCGTGCACGTGTGTGTGTGTGTGTGTGTGTGTGTGTGTGTGTGTGTGTGTGTGTGTGTGTGTGCGTAATAATAACAATAATAATAATAATAATAATAATAATAAACGATTTATTGAAAGAGCATGGCAGCCGAAAGGTTGAAAATATACAGTTACATAATTGGGGAATGGGTCTCTTGATTTACAAATAATATAAAAGTAACATAAGTGACACAAATATGATATATAATAACTAGATGGGGAGAAGCTCAAACTACAGTTCATTTCAACATAGTGACAGTGCAAAAAGTAGGATTGACTGGGAGTGAATACACTTGTTGATTACAAGTTATTGATAATTTTTACAATGGTTGGGACTGAGCTGTCCTTATAGCGATCAGTTCGTGCTCGTATGGGCTGGATGCGGTTGTGGTGTCGAACAGCAATTCTCGGGCGAGGGATCTCAGGTGGTAGCAGGAGCCGGTGTCGAGGATGCTGCAGAAGCTTCTCACCAAATTTGCAGATTAGGTCGTGGTGATGATCAATGAGAGCCTAGAGGGTCAGTGTGTTGAGCACTTCTTGATATGTGGAGTAGGAAGGGGAGAGAATAATCTTGCATGCCCTCTTTTGCACTTTTTCTAGGTGTTTACGTTGTGTGGCATTTAGGGAGGAAGACCAGGTAGGAGAAGCATAGGTGAGCTTGGGAAGTATGAATGTTGAGTAAACACTGAGGAGCTCGGGGGCAGGAAATCCGAGGGACTTGAGTCGGCGGAGGAGGTGGAGATCGAAATTGGAGGATTTGACAACTTCACTGACATGTGGTTTCCAATTTAGTTTGTTGTCTATGGTGACGCCGAGGAGCTTAGTGGAATCTACGTACAACCTGGAGTGTGTTGGCACCTAAAATAATGGAGGGGGTGTGACAACATCGGAGGAGAGGTTGATGTGCATAACCATGGTCTTGGTATGGTTGATGGTGACGTGGTTGTTGGTGGCCCAGTTTTGGAGACTGTTCAATAAATCCTGAAGGGCGGTATAGTCGGGAGCAGAATTATTGACCCTGATCCCAACGGTAGAGTCGTCGACATATTTCCAGCGAGCAGCGGTTTCTCTTAGGGCATCATTGATAAGCATAAGGAAGCATAGTGGTCCCACCTTGGTGCCTTGGGGAACGCCACAGGTGAGTGACTGAAAGGTGGAGACAGCTCTTCGGAAGCGTACAGCTTGGAGTCGGTTACTGAGGAAGTCTATAAGCCATGGTATAAGACTTCTTCGAAACCCGAGGTCGATAGCTTTGTTGATGATTAAATTGTGGTCGACTAGGTCGAATGCCTTAGTGAAGTCAGTGAAGGTGACAGCTACAGACGTTTTTCGTTTCTCCAGATGGCGGTATATGTAGTCGAGAAAACTGACAAGACAGTGAGTGGTGGAGGAAGTTTTCATATTACCAAATTGCTGAGGCTCTACGGCTCATGCAATATCAGCATAAGCCCAGTCGAGCACAAAACTTTCACAGATTAAGCTGGGTATTGGGGGTGATTGCAATGGGTCGTAGCTGATTTAAGGATTGTGGGCTGGTTGACTTGGGCACTGGTGACACATAAGAAGTCTTCCAGTCAGCTGGGCATCTGGCCTGACTGAGAGAAGCATTGATGATGGAAAAGAGGGGTTTAGCAAGCTCTGGGGAGAACTTCTTGAAGAGTTTCATTGGTAAGTCAATGGGTGTGGTGGAGTATTTTAACTTTAGTTTGTCCAGACGTTTTGCTACTTCAAATTCTTCTACTAAGTCAGTGGGAAGGGGGGCTGGTAGCTAAGCAGGGAGATTGGTTGTGTCAAGCCGGGGAAGCGTCTGGCATATAGTAGCGAAATGGTTATTTGTTTGCTCAGCTGCGTCAACATTAGTGAGATGGCTAAGGAAGGGGAAGGGGTGTGTCTTATTGTTTAGTCCACAGAGTTCTTTAAGCTTACCATACCACTGACTGATGTTGGCCTACTTCAGGTGTTACAATTTGGTTGGGTAGTGAGATTTCTTTGCAGTGCGTATTTCACGGATGACTCGGTTGCGAAGGGACCTGTAGCGGATGTTGTCATTGAGATAAAAAGCTCTGTCTCTCTGTTGCATAAGTCTTTTGATCCGAGGTGTGATCCAGGGCAAATCAGCTGGATGAGATCTGACGGACTTCTCGGGGAAGAAGTGGTGGTGAGCTTCTGTGGTGGTGTTGGTATAATTTATCCATTTGGTGTCCACATCATCCACACTAAGTGTGTGTGTGTATAATAATAATGAAAATAATATTAATAATAATTAACAGTTTATTGAGAAAGCTCTACAGCCTGAAGGCTGAAAATATACATTAGGCAGAAATGACATATTAACATACAAATACATGGGGTAGGTGGGTCGTTTAAAATAAGCTTTCTTTACTAAAAGGAGAAGGAAAATGAATTGAACGTACAAATTAATATAGTTTGCAGTTGATGGCCCGGGCTGGTGTCTTGCCATACTGTGTGTGGTCACGTAGGCCACGTGGTGTATTGACTCGTCCGTTGGTGTTGATATGAAGGACCTCACGAGGTCATGGAGACATCACGTGGTGTGGGGTGGTGTCACAGTACCTCACTCTCTGCTAGGTGGTGTTGCTATCTCGTAGTCACTGCTCTCGCTGATACTGTCTAGTGCTGAATTTACTGGCTTAAACACTGTTCAACACTGATCCCACTTCTTCCCGAAACGAGCAGGAGCAGCGCCTGATAGGTCTTGACCCTCCGGTGGTCTAGGATGTAATGTGTGTGTGTGTGTGTGTGTGTGAAGTTTAAATATTGACGGTATTTTCTGTGGTTGCTTATATAGCAGCTCTTGTTCTCATAAATAAATTTTGAAATTCGTACAAGTCATCTGAGACCTAAGCCATGTTTTCCTGATGACGGGTGGGCGGGCGTGATCACGGACAGAATACTGACGCTCACAGGCGTCCTTAATATCCACATTTACAGATGCCCTTGGGTTTTGAAAGACACGAGATTTATAACGATAATACAGCGTGATTATTGTGCAGTGTGCCATTTTCCTTACAAATAGTCTTACTAAAGTCAGTTGGCGGTCCTCGAGCAGTTGTCATCTACAACGGGACGCGTCATTGTCTGTTTGAAGGTTAGGTATACAAGACACTCCGGTGTTTTCCAAGTATGAAATATGTTATATCTTTCGCGTTCACGATTCAGGGATAACTGTACTACATATACAGTATATTCAGGTTAAGACACTTGGTTCAGAAACGTGAGCACAACAACTACAGTACAGCCGTACATATTTAGGTGCAGGTAGACAAACTCCCTCCTGCGGTCACTCTCATAACCTGTTTACCTTCTTACCTCCCTAATTGTTTTTTCTTTCGTTCTTTCGAGGTTTTGATCAAATTATTGACTCCCAATTTTAATGCAAGTGTCGATGTTTAATTGAAATAGATGGATAGGGGTTGATGGATGGATGGATGGATAGATAAGTTGATGGATAGACTGACAGATACTAGGATCCCATATACATCACCACTAACCAGCACTACCACTTCCTCAATTGTCATGAAACAGCCGGTTATGGGAGTTTGAGTTGTCTCACTGCAAGTCTGCTGGATGAAGTTAGAACAGGAATTAAGGGGATTACAACCTGCTGCTCCCGGTGATGTGAAGTTTCGTATTACCTGTACCAAGGTGTGAGGTGTTATTTTCATATAATATATCAGTGTTTTTTATTGCTACACGTAAATAAACACAGCTTATGTACCAGGTATGTATTGGGTATATATTACGTGAACGAAGTCTAAAGGTTGAACCTAAATGGATTGTATGATATAACTACTGTTCTTCATGTCTTCATACATTCACTGCACCAGGTATTTATCAGATTCATGGAGTAGAACGTGTACAGTAGCATCAAATCCTTTATATTTATGAGGATTTCCTGAAACTTGTTGTTCGTAGACGTATGGTGTGTGAGATTTGTCAAGAGAAAATGTCCTGTTGTAAACCTTGCCAGTTCTGAAATTTATGTTCTGTTTCGTTTAGTAATTAATTATTTTCAAGTAAAGCTTCATCAAAATGTACTTGTTTATAGAAGGAGTTCTGGTCCATACCCTAGGCGACCATCCCATACTACAGTGCACGTCTTGTTGTGCTGTTCGTAATCAAAGAAACTTCTCATCTTACATATCGATGCCAGTTTTGTGCAGCGTTCACCAGACAAGCGTTAGAATTTTACCTGTGACAGACGTGTGTAAGGAAGTGTGAGTTTATCCCTTATACTATCATTGAGGTTTTGCAGTATTCACACCTACAGTATTCCCACGCTGGTGATATAGTTTATGAGGTCATAAGATATACAGTACAGGTGGGAGAGCATGAACCTATTACTCGCACTGGTGGAGATTGTTTTTTATGAGATTTCTTGATGGAGTAAGAATAATGACTATAAATCACTCTTGTCGTTTGTAAATAGACGAACAGAATTTTGAGCGTGTGACAAGCAGTGTACGTGATTGAATGATGAACAGTATATAGATTTGCAGAAACGTCACTCAGCACCACACTTACAGGATATTAAATGTGGTGGTGAATTGCGAGCTGTTCAGCTCTTTAACCGGGTGTAAATATCGGCATTCCAAGGGGGGAGTTTCATGCAGTGTAACACCAAATGAAAAGAGGAAAATTCATGAAAACGTTTCCTCAAAATGAGGAGAATCTTCCTTATTTCCTGTGTTTTGGGTGAGCATCATAACATCTCCAAAGTTTGTAACACTGCTTGAGCTGTGAGGTGTGCCTGTCACCGGTCTGAAGCGTCCTGTACAGGACTATACTGTATAAAGATGTGGGCAGTACCACTGCAGCTCCACGCTCTTAAGTTGGAACTATTCTTGGAGTGACTTCTACGGATCGTTGGTAAGATTAGGTAATGCATTTACTGTATGTTATTGTGTTGGTAGGATTCTCTTTATTGGTGTACAGTGTTGTGAGTTACATATTCTATAAAACGAGAAGGGGGAAATGTCCTTGGCGAAATATGGAAAAGGGGGAAATCGGGTGGAAAGGGTTCAGCTAGCGCCTCTCGTCCCCCATATATTACATCGATGACAACATAAATAGCAGAATCGTGTCATTACTTGCGGACGATACCAGAATCACCATGGGAATCTCACCCGGGGAAAATGCCGAGTGTCTACGATCTGATAACATTTCTAGTGTTCCAGTGGACCGCAGATAATGATGCGCTCAGAAGGGGAAAACATCTGATCTTTTGCTATAGAAAGTAGGACGAAATTAGAGCTGAACCAATGGGCGGTATGCAGTGGACCTGGGAGTATGTAGTGGACCTGGTAGTATGTAGTGGACCTGGGAGTATGTATTGGACCTGGGAGTATGTAGTAGGCCTGGGAGTATGTAGCGGACCTGGGAGTTTGTAGTGGATCTGGGAGTATGTATTGGACCTGGGAGTATGTAGCGGACCTGGGAGTTTGTAGTGGATCTGGGAGTATGTAGTGGACCTGGGAGTATGTAGTGGACCTGGGAGTATGTATTGGATCTGGGAGTATGTAGTGGACCTGGGAGTATGTAGTGGACCTGGGAGTATGTAGTGGACCTGGGAGTATGTAGCGGACCTGGAAGTTTGTAGTGGACCTGGGAGTATACCCGTATAGTGGACCTGGGAGTATGTTGTGGACCTTGGATTATGTACTGGACCTGGGAGTATGCAGTGGACCTGGGAGTAAATTATTGGTCCCAGGAGTATATTAGCTGACCTGGGAGTATATTAGTGGACCTGGGAGTATATTATCTGACCTGGGAGTATATTAGTGGACCTGCGAGTAAATTAGCTGACCTGGGAGTACAGTATATTAGCGAACCCGGGAATATATTAGTGGACCTGGGACTATGTAGAGGACCCGGGAGTATATTATTGGTCCTGGGAGTATATTAGCTGACCTGGGAGTATATTAGTGGGCCTGGGAGTAAATTAGCGGACCTGGGAGTAAATTAGCGGACCTGGGAGTATATTAGTGGACCCGAGAGTATATTAGTGGACCCGGGAGTAAATTAGCTGACCTGGGAGTATATTAGAGGACCTGAGAATATATTAGTGGACCCGGGAGTAAATTATCTGACCTGGGAGTAAATTAGCTGACCTGGGAGTATATTAGTGGACCCGGGAGTAAATTAGCTGACCTGGGAGTAAATTAGCTGACCTGGGAGTATATTAGAGGACCCGGGAGTATGTTAGTGGACCTGGGTGTATGTACAGGACCTCTATGTAGCTGCGTTTGATATTTCTACCTTTGATAAAGACCAGAAAACTATCAGATGGATTTAAGAACTGAGGAGTAAACGTTGGTAGGGTTTAAATATTGGTGTTCTTGATTGAAGCATTGCGGGGTTATTCTTTAAGGTCCCCTGGAATTTTGTACATGGAAGAAGAAAAAATATATTTTACCTGAAAACAAATATATAACTCAGCTATCTTAAAGTATTGAGAACACAAGAAAATGTATTAGATTCTATGTACCGTAATATACTTCTGTTGCCATTATTATTATTGTTATTATTATTATTGAGACAGAGATGTAAGTTTGCAGTTAATTAAGTTATTTTTCACTGTTCTAATTAGTCATTAGTGAGTGTAAATCTGAGAAATAAGATGGTGGGATATAAGATGCGCCTTAAGGCACTGTTTGATGCTTATTTTTTTTATTTTTGCCTAAAAACCTTGAGCCTTTTGTGGTTTTGACTCCCAGACCCCCCCTCCTTCCCCAACCCTCTCCCATAAAGGCTATGGTGTGTCAGTCGTGGACGAGCAGGAGGTCATGTCACTGATCAAGGTGACCTGTGGTGTCAAAGGACTCCAGGCGGCACGGTAAAGTATGTGGGTGGAGTGCAGTCTTGATTCATTCCAGGTTACCAAGACCTGGAATATACCTACTGTAGTTGCCTGTTCTTGTAAATACAGTAATGAGAGTTTATATAATGTATCTTTATCTTTTTTTCTAAAATACACGAAATACTATAACACTGTATTACTATGTTTAGTAAGTAAAAAAAAAGAATAATTGGACTGAGGACGCCAGCATCTTGCCTGGTGGATCAAAAGACTTCCAAATTAGAGGTCCACGTGAAGCCAATTCTAATTCAGGCACTCAGACCAAGGAATCCTTTTTTTTTTTTTTTTTTTTTTATTGGGCACCCCCGTACATCCCTGTGTAAGGTGAAGCGCAGAAGCGTTTATAGCGCCCAACAGGGAAGCATGCTAAGTTCATGCTTGCCTTTATGTCTCATGAGTTAAGGGCGTAGAAACCTGAAGAGTCAAGGGCGGAGAAGCCTGAAGAGTCAGTGGTTTATGTCATCAAGTTATTGTAAGCTCCAACAACTCCCTGAATACGAATTCGCAACTTTCGACTTACAACAGGTACCTACTTTACTGCTAGGTGAACAGGGACTAATGGGGGCTAGGAAGTAAGTCCAAACAAATTCCACCGGCCCGGGAATCGAACCCGTGACATCTCGCTTGCGAGGCAAGAACGGTCCTCTCCTCTGCTACGTTGTCCTGGGGTCAGGGATCAACAACATAGTGTTGACGGAGACGAAACTGAACCTTGGGTTGGTTCCTCCATATTGTTGGTGGAGGGCGGTGGACAGTGACCGGCCGTGGCCTCAGGTGGGCGGACCATTTCCACTATTTCTCCATTTTTTCTTTTATTTTGAATTTTTAATTTTACATTTATTTTTTCTGAATATAAATTGACTGTCCATTTTTTCTTGTTCCTCGCGGTTTTGTTTTATTTCGGTAAAGTTATAGTTTGCAGTCTGCAGTTTACAATTTATAGGGCTTTGCCTCGGCAGTACCCGGTTGAGAGCTCAGTGTTCCTGTCACAGAAACAACAGTTTTACCCTTACATAACATAGCTCCAGTTTTCAATTACGTGAGTTGTATTACCGTATCGAAATGCTGTTTTAAATAAGGAGATTTTAACTCAGTATATTTGTAACTTACGATAATAAGAATATAAGTTAAGGTGAGACATGATGGGGTGATGAGTTTTGTTACTTATTAAAGAAGAAGATAGGTTAGGGTGAGCATTGTGGCGGTATTAATAACTTTAGTGGATGTGACGCATCTGTCAAGATTCATAGACGATTTGAGAATGAATGTTATGCTGACACACCGGGAGGCCTGCCAGGTGTCAATTGATTAATCAGCCAGCCAGCTACCTTGCCTTCCCAACCTGGCAGCTAGTGTGCGTGACTTCACAGTCTGCTAATGTGCCCTCCGTCACCATGACTGTAGTTGGCTAGCCTGCCATCTGGTCAGTTTGTTTGCTTACTCCTTTGCCTTTCTTCAACTCGAGAGCGTACCGTAGACAGAGCCAGCCAGCCAGTAATTTTTACCACTTTTCCAGCCATGCAGTAGCTAGTCAGGCAGTTGGCCGATCAGCCGGATCTCCCTTAAAACCCTGTAGCTCTCAGCCAACTAGTTCTCCCGTTGATTTGCACAGTTGGGAAGTAGGCGTAATACTGAGTATTAATTCTGTGCGTGGTTTGTGTATTAGTGTGGGAGGACACGAGGGAGCCAGGATGTATACTGTGGGACGAGGGTTATGATTAATGTAGTGGTCCCGGTACCCTCCCACCACACTATTGTCAACCACCCCTATCTCTTTAATGGTGGTGTGAGCTGTAAGGTGTGACGCATTTCTCAGTCTTTATCTCTCACTACTGGAAAAGGTGTTGAAGGCGTTATTAAAGGAAACATGGTCAGATTTACAGAGTCGATATCTCACACTACGGCCCTGGCGTTTGTTATCGGTATACCTGTGTGTCTGCTGGTGTTTACATGTTTCACTGGAGGACGGCAGGTGTGGGGCGCGCGCACACTTAATCTGTTTGTTGATCCTGAATGGCGGTGATCGATGCGTCCCTGTCGGGCTGAAATGGAGAGCAATACCACGTCTGATTGATAATGAAATGAAATGTAATTTTCCCCGAGGGTGAAAAAAGGTAAAACGATAATGTTAAGTCGACCAGTAGATGTATGAGTGAGTGGAATATAATGTTTACCAAAACAAGAATGCTAACAGGATAGTCCAGAACGAAACAAGATACATAATTATTGTTCCTAGTGTTCTACTTTATCGTGCAGATGAAACGAGATGTATAATAATAATAATAATAATAATACGAAACAAAATCATATTAATTCTGTAGTGTAACCGGGATATGACTCGTGATTGGGAGAGACCGGCAGAGATCTTCAAGACTATATACCAGACTAACCACGACAGAGAGAGAGAGACTGCTGGCTGGCGGACGGTAAAGCCTTTAATCTAGTGATTCTAGTCGGTCGGTCGTCTCATTAATCGAACTACGGGTAATAGGAGGAGATCCCTGAATCGTCGCCAGGTAATCACCAGGTAGTGTCTAGGAATACACAATCCAGGAAAGACTGGGTATTACAATACTAAAAGGAATGAGGGAGTTGGGTGAAGTGATTTGGTTAGTTATGGACAGTTGCAGACAAAATTCCCTGAGCATTAGGCAGTGTCTGGCATCTACAGTACCTTTTTTGTCGTATATACTGTACTGTATGATTGGTTTATATCTAAATACCAAGAATTTTTTTTTAGAAAATGCGTTGAAATTCAAATCTCCCTCACCTAATGATCCTCAAGTACTTACATGCCAGATACTGCCAAGTGTCCAGAGAGTTTTGTCCGCTACTGTACATTAGGGGAGGGAGAGAGGAAGTTCCCACGGTGTGTTGTTGGTGACAGATGGGTGTGTGAGCAGGTAATGTGGCGCGTTCTTAAAACCTGTCCTCGCTACCCGGTACACCCTCTACCCACGCATTCCTGCCTTCAGCCACTCCACCCACCCACTAGTTCACGCACTCACCTAAAGCGTTTTTGGGTTGGTGTTCGTGTAGGCTGGGGGATAGAGAGGTAAGATTAAGTCTGAGCTCAGTTTCAGTGTGAGTGAAAAAAAGGCATTGGGACACAGTATAACCAGATAGAATATAATTTTGTAACATAGTTTATCATTAACGTTAAAATATAATGTAATTTAGAATATATGAAGCAAAGTGAATCGGTATTTAGTAAAATGCGACAGCGAATAGCAGCAGTTTGGAGGTTCACAACGCCACTTGAAGCCGTCAGGGCACCACCGTTCATTTTGTAATAATTGTTAAAAACAAATCTACTGTTGTTGCTTTTTTTATCACCTGCATAGTTGTCACAGTGCAGTTGGTGCCCGACGTGAGGTGCTTTAGGAAGGACAAGCTCCAGCCCCTGCGCAGGTAATCCATACTTAGGGCGGGTGGTGTGCAGGGGGACAGGTTAGCCTAACTCTACTGGACAGGCGGAGGTAACCTAATACACCCCTGCTATTACAGCTTGCCTCTCTGTCCTCTGTATTGTTTTCCCCCGAGAAACACACACACGTGATGCCCCTCATAACACCACGTGATGCCCCTCATAACACCACGTGATGCCCCTCATAACACCATCTGTGAGGGAGTTACTACACCACGTGAGGCCCCTCGTAACACCATCTATGAGGGAACTACTACACCACGTGAGGCCCCTCATAACACCACGTGATGCCCCTCATAACACCATCTGTGAGGGAGTTACTACACCACGTGAGGCCCCTCGTAACACCATCTATGAGAGAACTACTACACCACGTCAGGTCCCTCATAACACCATCTGTGAGGGAGTTACTACACCACGTGAGGCCCCTCGTAACACCATCTATGAGGGAACTACTACACCACGTGAGGCCCCTCGTAACACCATCTTTGAGGGAACTACTACACCACGTCAGGTCCCTCATAACACCATCTGAGGGAACTACTACACCACGTGAGTTCCTCCTAACACCATCTGGGAGGGAGTTACTACACTACGAGTTTGCTGTTCAACACCTACATTAATCTGAATGTTCACTGTATGTTCCTTTACCTTTCTCTAATGAAGGCTTTTGTTAAACCACCAATGTATGTAATAAGTCATTTATGTCCAATGTATATTTTCAGCCTTCGGGCTGCAGAACTTTTTCAATAAACCGTTAATTATTATTATTATTATTTACACACACACACACACACACACACACACACACACAGCACCTCAAAAATAAGTTCAACCAATTGGACTCATTCATTACCGACCATAAAGTTTGTTGCTATTTTTTATGCTTCTTCCTCGAAGATCCATTTACAGTGGAATATTTAAAGCGGTTCAGGGGATATTATAGCAGGAGTCGACACGGAAGGGGGGAGGAGACGGCGAACAAACAGGAAGACGTGTGTAGGAAGATAGAAGAGAATATCTTGGTTGAGTATATTGAAACAGTTTATTTAGCCAGAAGAACACAGGTAGATTAAAAATCCTAATATTAACATGGCTGAGCCAGTTGAGAGCCTGAGCTCTCTTGGAGGCACCTGATATACAGTATACTGTACATGTATCTCAAGGAAGTATAGACGAGAGAGATGGGATCAGGAGGAAGGGGGGATGTTTATAGCAGAGAAGGTAAGGAAGGAGGGATGATAGAGGAGGTAAGGAAAGGGGGATGATAACGAAGGTAAAGAAGTAGGGATGATAGAGGAAGTAAGGAAGTGAAGTATGTTAGAGGAGGTAAAGTAGGAAGGATGATTACAGTATAGTACGTAAGGAAGGAGGAGGGTTACAGTAGAGTAGGTAAGGATGGATGGTAGAGTAGATAAGGACACACAATGAGAGGTGCTAGCAGGAGACGAAGAGGCCGCAGCTCCCTGGCCTCAGGTTGTGGCTTCTCGGGTTTCTCGCTTTATTACGGTAGAGATTGAGCTTGTCGGTAATGTTACGCTGACACTGGACCACGGGCTGCTGTGGGGGTACTGGGTGTAGGGTGTTGGTGGTTTGAGGTTGTTTGTCTTGGTGTTGATAGTTTATCTTAATGTTCTGCTGGGTTTCAGAGCCTAACTTGCTGTTGGATTTCCCAATGTTGCAGAAAACTCTAATATAATTTCTTTAACTGTTGTGTTATTTCGTCACTGATTATGTATTAACGAATGTGAGAACATAATAGTCATTGGATTTATGTAAAACAAAATATGTGCACCAATAGATTGTATCATATTAGAAAACAATTTTACGTTTGGTTTACTATTAGGCAATTCGAATTTAAAGCGGGATTTTCGCACCGGACACAGGCAGGTGTTGCCTTACTACCGGACAAGTGAAAGTTGTACTAATGACCGTCAGATTGACCTCACTGTCGACGAACACAAAGTTGTCATCTCATCATCAAGGAAGAGAAGGAAGAGGGCGGGCGTGATCCATGAAGTATATCAAAATTCGATAACATAACGCACACATTTGGGACGCCAGGAACAAACTTGAGCTGCACTGCAGGTAATTCGCTTCACGGGTTGCGCGTCATGTACGTGCGTGGTTGGTCAAGGACGGAGAGTGGTGGATGCACGAGCCTCCAACCTTGGTACTGCCGAGGTGCCGGTGGTGCGCTATCAGGTGTTCTTTGTGTGTCATGGACGTGAAGGATCCGCAGTGACACAGGGAACGGGATTTTAGGGAGGTGGGGAGGGGGGAGGCAGGTTAATAGACCAGGAAAACAGGACAAAAGTAAGATAGGAAGGTGACTGGCAAGGTAGGAGGAGAGAGGAAAGATGGAAGGGAGGGAGGAGGAAAAGAGATGCTTGGTATATTAGGAGAAAGTAGGAAAAATATTAATAGTGGGCAGACAGCGGTATGCGAGGAAGGAGGGGGAGCGGATGGATTGTGATTTAGGCACTAGGGAAGAGGCAGAATGGATGGCAGGAGAAACAGGAATTTATGTTAAGTTTGTAAGGGAACGGGAGGATAAACAGCATGGCGGGGACTAGGGGTACACAGAAGGTTAGTGTGTTAGAACAGCAAGGCAAGTTGGTGAGGGGAAGGTGACACTGACAGGGTATGGGGAGGGCGACACTGGCAGGGTATGGGGAGGGTGATACTGACAGGGTATGGGGAGGGCGACACTGGCAGGGTATGGGAAGGGTGATACTGGCAGGATATGGGGAGAGTGTCATTGACAGGGTATGGGGAGGGTGACACCGACAGGGTATGGGGGGGGGGGTGACACTGACAGGGTATGGGGAGGGTGATACTGACAGAGTATGGGAAGGGAGACACTGACAGGGAATAGGGAGGGTGACACTGACAGGATATGGGGAGAGTGTCATTGACAGGGTATGGGGAGGGTGACACCGACAGGGTATGGGGGGGGGTGACACTGACAGGGTATGGGGAGGGTGATACTGACAGAGTATGGGAAGGGAGACACTGACAGGGAATAGGGAGGGTGACACTGACAGGGTATGAGGAGGGTGACACTGACAGGATAGGGTAGAAGGAAGATGAGGGAGGCGGAAGTGTGCCCGGTGTAGGAGTGAGTGAGAACGAAGGCCACAGACTCTCACCAGCAAGCCTCGCGGGGGTAGAATGTAAGGTTACCAAGGGAGGTCAACCCCCCCCCCCCCCCCACCCCCGCTGACGTCAGGTAACACGGGGTGATGGTGGTGGAGGAGCAGTTGAGGGGAGAATAGTGTGGGTGTAGGTAAGGGAAGAGTGGTGTCGGTGTAGGTAAGGGGAGAGTGGTGTAGGTGCAGGTAAGGGGAGAGTAGTGTGGGTGTAGGTAAGGGAAGAGTGGTGTGGGTGTAGGTAAGGGGAGAGTGGTGTGGGTGTAGGTAAGGGGAGAGTAATGTGGGTGTAGGTAAGGGAAGAGCAGTGTGCGTGTAGGTAAGGGGAGAGTAGTGTGGGTGTAGGTAAGGGGAGAGTGGTGTGGGTGTAGGTAAGGGGAGAGTAGTGTGGGTGTAGGTAAGGGGAGAGCGGTGTGGGTGTAGGTAAGGGGAGAGTAGTGTGGGTGTAGGTAAGGGAAGAGCAGTGTGGGTGTAGGTAAGGGGAGAGTGGTGTGGGTGTAGGTAAGGGGAGAGTAGTGTGGGTGTAGGTAAGGGGAGAGTGGTGTGGGTGTAGGTAAGGGAAGAGTAGTGTGGGTGTAGGTAAGGGAAGAGTGGTGTGGGTGTAGGTAAGGGGAGAGTGGTGTGGGTGTAGGTAAGGGGAGAGTAGTGTGGGTGTAGGTAAGGGGAGAGTAGTGTGGGTGTAGGTAAGGGGAGAGTGGTGTGGGTGTAGGTAAGGGAAGAGTAGTGTGGGTGTAGGTAAGGGAAGAGTGGTGTGGGTGTAGGTAAGGGGAGAGTGGTGTGGGTGTAGGTAAGGGGAGAGTAGTGTGGGTGTAGGTAAGGGAAGAGTGGTGTGGGTGTAGGTAAGGGGAGAGTAGTGTGGGTGTAGGTAAGGGGAGAGTAGTGTGGGTGTAGGTAAGGGAAGAGTGGTGTGGGTGTAGGTAAGGGAAGAGTGGTGTGGGTGTAGGTTAGGGGGAAGTGGTGTGGGTGTAGGTTAGGGGGAAGTGGTGTGGGTGTAGGTAAGGGGAGAGTAGTGTGGGTGTAGGTAAGGGAAGAGTGGTGTGGGTGTAGGTTAGGGGGAAGTGGTGTGGGTGTAGGTTAGGGGGAAGTGGTGTGGGTGTAGGTAAGGGAAGAGTGGTGTGGGTGTAGGTAAGGGAAGAGTGGTGTGGGTGTAGGTTAGGGGGAAGTGGTGTGGGTGTAGGTAAGGGGGAAGTGGTGTGGGTGTAGGTTAGGGGGAAGTGGTGTGGGTGTAGGTAAGGGGGAAGTGGTGGTGTTATACTCCTAGTGGATCGACATACTAGTGGGTAGTATTTATTTAGTGAGGAAAATACATGGCAAGAAAAGAGAAGGATGAAGTCACTCTATTAAGCCTTTGCATTCGCGAAAGTCCATTTATATCATTTTTACTGGTAACTAGAGATACAAGAACGCAGCTAATGGCTCCTGTTAGACTAAATTGGTTGCGGTGACTCGCCACTACATTTCGTCCTCAGAGAAAGGAAAAATACGCCAACATTTGATTTGACAGTGTGGATCCTGAGGTAGGGCTGACAGGTGTAACACTAGAGGCTGTTGATGCCGGGTGTGTGAAGTGTTTGGTAGTGTAGTGAAGGGTAGATGTTAGTGTTTTATAAGAGTAGATGCGAACAGGTGTGTTGTGTAATATATGGGTAGATGTAGACAGGTGTAGTGTCGTTAGGGAAGAATCAGGCAGGTGTTTAGTGTTAGGTTTATTGTACAGGTGTGGGTGTAAGCACATTCAGTATATAAACTCAGGTGTAGGTGTGGGGAGAGATGGGGATAAGCGAGTGTGTGAAAACATCTCGTTGCCAGGAGGTCGGCATGACCACAGAGGCTGGGTAGTGTGTGTGTGTGTGTGTGTGTTTGTTTCTTAAATAAATGTGAGTGTTTGTGTAAGAGTGATTGTGTTTGTTTTGTTGAAAAAAAATTTATGAGCATATGTGTTCATGTGTGTGTGCTGTGTGTGACATGGTTCTCTATGCATCTGGGCTAGATTAGTGAGAGAATGTAGCAATATAACTAATGTAAGCAGATGATGGTGCTGCTTTAATTATTGTAAGTTGTGATGGTGATGACTGATTGTGACTGGGTTGTGGTGGTGATGACTGTGAATATGACTAGAGGTTATGGTAATAACGACTGAGAATTATTAAAGCGAGGGCTGTGGTTGTGATTGAGATTTACTTTGGAGTGAGGACATTTAGTGACTTAGGTTCTGTTAGTGGTGATCGTGACTCAGGTTAATGATGACTGTTGGTGACGTTAAGTAACATTTCCACCACCACCAAGTTAGGTTAGGTTAAGTTTAGATTTGCATTTGATCAGGTCATATTTGGTGGTTGGCACGCTTAAGTAAGTCAGTTGACTCGACTGGGAGAGATGCAACCTGACTCATAATACACCTCGTACCCGCAAAGGCGTGGATTCGGCCTAAATATAGTGGTGGGGGATATTTTTGTCAGCATGTACCGCGAAGGTTGACCTCGTACTTCATATAGCAACTCATGCTCGTGGAGGACCCCAAGTTGGCTCCTTGACTCCACCAAGGTTTACAGATGATCTACCAGGCTGTTGCTGCTCCTCAACTCATGCTTGATTGATTTGATGTCCTCTTGGTGTCAGTCTCGTTCACCCCATGATTCTTATTTACTAACACGTTGATGAGACTCCTGATAAGGTGTCGTGTGGGTTAGCATTGTAGAGGAGGGGCTGGGGCGCTACTACACAACCCCTGGTTTAACTACTGTTCTGTGTGTGTGTGTAAGGGTGGGAATGGGAGTGTGGGGACTCAACGGTTGCTAGGCGAGTTACATCGTGACACCAGTTGGCAACAGGGGTGATGGTGGTGCCTGTGGCGTTGGTTTCGTGCTGGTGTTAGGTGGTGGTGATGTTGGTAGGTGCCTGTGTAGCTCTGGCTAGCTGGCTGGTAGTGATGTACTGTACTCTCGGGTCCATTAAAGAGCGATCTGTATGTCTGGTTGAAGATTTTGCAGGGCAGCGTTTGATACGAATCGGCCAAACATGATTCACGATGCTCTTGATGCTTGCTTACTGTACCGTGTATTTTAAGTATTGGATATTACACGCACACAGGTGGTTGTAACTGTTATTGGTGGTTGTGTTTGTAACTATGGTAGAGGTGATTGTGGTGGTTGTAACTATGGTATAGGTGGTTGTGGTGGTTGTAACTATGGTATAGGTGGTTGTGATGATTGCAACTATGATAAGAGGTGGTTGTGTTGATTGTAACTATGGTAGAGGTGGTTGTGGTGGTTGTAACTATGATAAGAGGTGGTTGTGGTGGTTGTAACTATGGTAGAGGTGGTTGTGGTGGTTGTAACTATGGTAGAGGTGATTGTGGTGGTTGTAACTATGGTATAGGTGGTTGTGGTGGTTGTAACTATGATAAGAGGTGGTTGTGGTGGTTGTAACTATGGTAAAGGTGGTTGTGGTGATTGTAACTATGATAAGAGGTGGTTGTGGTGGTTGTAACTATGGTAGAGGTGGTTGTGGTGGTTGTAACTATGGTAGAGGTGATTGTAACAATGGTAGAGGTGGTTGTAACTGTTGTAGGTGGTTGTGGTGGTTGTAACTATGGTAGAGATGGTTGTGTCTTGATCGTAACTATGGTAGAGGTGGTTGTGGTGGTAGTAAAAGTGGTAGTTGTGGTTGTGGTTAAACTAAGGTAGCGGTGATCGTGGTGGTTCTATCTATGATAGAGGTGGTTGTGGTGGTTATAACTTGTTAGAGGTGGTTGTGGTGGTTATAGGTGTGGTAGAGGTGGTTGTAACTGTTATAGGTGGTTGTGGTAGTTGTAACTATGGTAGAGGTGGTTGTGGTGGTTGTAACTATGGTAGAGGTGGTTGTGGTAGTTGTAACTATGGTAGAGGTGGTTGTGGTAGTTGTAGCTATGGTAGAGGTGGTTGTGGTAATTGTAACTATGGTAGAGGTGGTTGTGGTAGTTGTAACTATGGTAGAGGTGGTTGTAACTATTATATATTGTTGTGGTGGTTGTAACTGTTATAGGTTGTTGTGGTGGTTGTAGCTGGTAAATGTGGTTCTAGTGGTTGGTAGAGGTGGTTGTAACTGGTAGTTGTGGTAGTAACTATGGTAGAGGTGATTGTGGTGGTTGTAACTGTGGTAGTTGTAGTGGTTTTAACTACGGTAGAGGTGGTTGTAACTGGTAGGTGTGGTTTTGGTGGTTGTAACTATGTTAAGAGGTGGTTGTGGTAGTTGTGGTTGTAACGGTGATACAGGTGGTTGTGGTGGTTGTAACTGTGGTAGTTGTGGTGGTTATAACTGCGGTAGAGGTGGTTGTAGCTATGGTAGATGTGGTGGTTGTAGCTGGTAAATTTGGTTGTGCTGGTTTTAACTGTGGCAGAGATGGTTTAAATTGTGTTAGAGGTGGTTGTGGTCGTGGTCGTGGTGGTGGCCGTGGCTGGGGTCGTGTTGGTAGCCGTGGCTGGGGTCGTGGTGGCGGCCGTGGCTGGGGTCGTGTTGGTGGCCGTGGCTGGGGTAGTGGTGGTGGCCGTGGCTGGGGTCGTGTTGGTGGCCGTGGCTGGGGTCGTGTTGGTGGCCGTGGCTGGGGTGTGTTGGTGGCCACGGCTGGGGTCGTGTTGGTGGCCGTGGCTGTGGTAGTGCCGGTGGCCGTGGCTGGGGTCGTGTTAGTGGCCATGGCTGGGGTAGTGTTGGTGGCCGTGGCTGGGGTAGTGGTGGTGGCCGTGGCTGGGGTAGTGGTGGTAGCCGTGGCTGGGGTAGTGGTGGTGGCCGTGGCTGGGGTCGTGATGGTGGCCGTGGCTGTGGTAGTGGTGGCGGCCGTGGTGGTGGCATCGGTTGCACCTGGAGTTAGGTGGCGGTGAAAGGTCGCACGCAGGGCTCCTCCCCAGCTGGTGGAGTTGGTGTTGCTCGGGGATTTTGTCAGTACAGCCATCTGACGTCCAGCTGCTATGTCCTGGGAGACTACTACTGTGCCTTCTGCCGTATTCGTCTGTGTCATATGCTATGTATTCTTATGTGTCATGTGCAGTGAGTGCCCTCTGCTACACTTCCGTGTTATTTTTTTGTGTATTATATGCAGTGTTTTTAGTTGTACAGTACTCTTCACCGTCATATACTGTGTGTGTGTGTGTGTGTGTGTAGGGCACAGCATAATAGTAGACGTATACAAAAGGTAGAGCATATGATTTGGACGCACTTTCAGAAAGTTCATAGTAAAATATAAAAAGAACCGAAATATGACTTTTTTTATTAAGTTGTTTCTGGGGGTCTCGGCTGTGTCAGGATCACGGTGGGTTGCAGCTGAGCGACGAGATCCGATTAGATATAAAGGTAATATTCTCGTTCTTGGGGAGTGTGTGGGCTGTCCCCGCTCAGCCTGATAAAGAAGTCTTTATTAGCAGTTTTTGTATTTACCAAAAATAAACTTTCAAAAATTTTAGATGGTGTTTTTATTGATAATTTATGTATAGAATTTTTTGAATACTTTTTTTTTAATATTAATATCAAGTTCTTGTTTCGTATATTTTTCGTTTATAAAATTTTTTGATTGTGTGCATTTCGTTTGAATTTACATTTTGGAATTTTATATTGATATTTAGTGTGCATTTTGCTAGTATTTTCATTTGGACTTTTTTATGTCATTTTTGGTATCTTTCCTTTATTTTTTTTTATAAAAGTGTTGAGGAGGAAAGACAAGTCTCTTATAGTATCTACGGGCAGGTAGTTACCGAGACCATGATGGAAGAAATTCTCATGTACAGTATATCGTCTCTACACTGTCATTTTCTTGTGTCGTGTCCAGCCTTCACCTTTCGCCACTGTAGGTGCGCGTGATCTAGGTATATGCTGATAACCATGTCTCTTACTCAATCATCAACAGATAAATTGCTTTTCCTCTTCTCATTTTTAAGGGTTAATTAGATTATCCCGTTACATTAAAGACGTCATCCATGTAGGTATAAAAATGTCAAGGAGATGCGTTGTGGTACCATGAAGAAAGAGTGTGAGGGAGGGAAGGAGGGGAAAATAGAAAGGGGGAGAGGGAAGGGAAAATGAGTGACAACTAGGTAAGAAGGATCAGTGGTAGGGAGGTTCAAGGTAAGGAAGGAGGCGTAGCACACTGACTGGTGGGGTAGCAGTTGCCGTTTATATGTGTGGGATAGGAAGTGTGTGTTTTTTATGGAAGGACTGGGATGATTGTTATAGCAAACACCACTGGAGCACAACAGCACATACCGACGACAGTAGTGCTGTTTGGGATGAATACGACTCGCTGACATCAATACCTACAATAGGTTCTTATCATTGTTTCCCGATGATACTAGACAGAAACTCAGCCTATAATTACATCGGGAAGCTTTCATATACAGGATATTTCAAGGTGCAAGTGATTCAGCTCTTTTGCCGTCATCATTAAACATATTTCGAGTAAGTCTTGCCACTGTTACCACACCACCTTTTATTCTTCCTTCCCGTTGCAATGCTCTCGGATCCTGAAGTCACTTGCTGCTCCTCCTCTTCCTCTCAATGGTGGTCAAGTTTTTTCAGTGTCATGTGGTCCCCCCCCCCCCCCCCTCGTCTCTCTCTCTCTCTCTGATGTTTTCGTCAAGAAGTTTTTGCCGAGCGCGGAATATCATGCATTTTGTTTACCAGCCGTGTGCAAGAGTGGTGTTCGGTGCCTTCCAAGCTAACCCCTCCTTCCATTACCACCATGAGGTTGTTTAAGGTGTTGATGGTGGCGAGGTGTGTGCGTGTGTGAGTATGTGTTGTTGACTCAGCTGACTGAGTGACGCATCCGTGAGGTGGTGGTGGTGTCTCGCGCGGGGGAGCAGCAGCAGCCACCAGGAAGGCAAAGGTTTAGTCTTCCTGATTTTTAAACCTTTTTTTTTTTCACAAATTTCTCACGTTTCAGTTGTCTATTGTCTTGGGAGTTTGATGTGTTGGGTCTCTCTCTGCCTCTCTCTTGTTTCTTGGTGTAATTCCTTGAAAGAGCATTTTAACATTTATTTATTATTTTCGTTTTTTTTTCTTCGTTCGTCGGCTTGCTTTGTCTGTTTATTCTCGGCGATGTTTTTTTTTATTTATTTTTTATTATTTTTTATTTTTTTTTCCGGCGTGCAGTGTCTTAGAGGCTGGTGCCGGAGAATACAAGATGAGCAGGCAAGTTTCCTTCTCTCTTAACGTTCCTAAGTCTTGTTGCTCGATTTTCTGAAGAAGCTGGAAGCGCCTTCACCATCCCGAGTAGTGGTGTTGGTAGAGGTGGGTGGTGTTGGATGTTGGTGTTGGTAGAGGCGGGTGTTGGTGTTGGTAGAGGTGGGTGTTGGTCGAGGCAGGTGTTGGTAGTGGTGGGTGGGGTGGTAGAGGTGGGTGGTGGTGGTGATAGAGGTGGGTGGTGTTGGATGTTGGTGTTGGTAGAGGCGGGTGTTGGTAGAGGTGGGTGTTGGTCGAGGCAGGTGTTGGTAGTGGTGGGTGGGGTGGTAGAGGTGGGTGGTGGTGGTGATAGAGGTGGGTGGTGTTGGTAGTGGTGGATGTTGGTGTTGGTAGAGGCGGGTGTTGGTCGAGGCAGGTATTGGTAGTGGTGGGTGTGTGTTGGTAGTGGTGGGTGGTGGTGGTAGTAGTGGGTGGTGGTGGTAGTAGTAGTAGTGGTGGGTGTTGGTGGTAGTAGTAGTAGTGGTGGGTGTTGGTAGTGGTACTGGTGGGTGTTGGTGGTGGTAGTGGTGGGTATTGGGGGTAGTGTTGGGTGTTGGTAGTGGTGGGTGTTGGTAGTGGTGGGTGGGTGTTGGTAGTGGTGGGTGGTGGTGGTAGTAGTGGGTGGTGGTGGTAGTAGTGGTGGGTGTTGGTAGTGGTACTGGTGGGTGTTGGTGGTGGTAGTGGTGGGTATTGGGGGTAGTGTTGGGTGTTGGTAGTGGTGGGTGTTGGTGGTGGTAGTGGTGGGTGCTAGTGGTAGGTGTTGGGTGTTGGTAGTGGCGGGTGTTAGTGGTGGTAGTGGTAGGTGTTGGTAGTGGTGGGTGTTAGGGGTGGTAGGTGTTGGTAAGTGGTGTTGGTGGTTGCTGCCAACAGGTGGGTGGTGTTGGAAGAGTCATTTTCAAGGGCAATGTACCACTTAAACAAGAGATGTGGGAGTTGACGTAAACAGATATAAACTAGAATTTTATAAGATAATTACATTGGATAAACAGATGAAATATATTGGATTATGTCATTACTTAATTTTTTTGGTGTATGCTTATTGTGTTCCCTGTGTGTGTGTGTGTGTCCTGTAATATCTTGTCATGTGATGTCCTGTCATATTTTGTCGTGTGATGTCCTGTCGTGATGTCATGTTCTGTGTTGATGTCATGTCCTACCGTGATGTCGTGCCTTTTCTTGATGTCATGTCCTATCATGTGATGCCATGTCCTATAGGACCTATACAGTATATCATATCATGTGGGAAAGCATGACATCACTCCACACAAACGTTTTATGTTAGAATTAGCGGTGTATTGGGGGGGGGGGCATGATTATGTTGACTTAACTGTGACTTAAAGTGTCACTGTGGTTATTGTGCCGTCGTCTTAATATACGGCTGTGCTTAGCTTGGTGTTCACTCTGTGTTTGAAATATAGTTAATAGCTGTGGTGGAATCAGGCTTTAATTATAAACTATATGTGTAATTATTTCGCACATTATTTCACACTTGGGATTGAGACTTGACAAGAAGTGAGTCATAAAGTTTTTTTATACAAAATGAAAATGTAATTGAAATGAATAGAGTTGATTATGTTGGTGGTGGTTAAAACGAAGGTCACGAGACTGGGAGTGTAGTGAGTGATGGTGGTAAATTGTAATAAGTGTTGGTAGTCTCTCTTGGATTGTCACACATTCACGGGGTCCATTACGTTATAGTATAAACAGCGGTAATAGGTAGAGATAAGTGGGTCACAGTTGGGTACACAGAATAGTTTAAAGAGGATGGAGGGAGAGGCACGAGAGTTATATGTTTGTGCTACCTTATATGACACCTGTAATTAATTGGCTGTTTTTATCCCTCAGGTACGTGTTGTGTATTGCAGTGGTCTTCTCACACACCTGGTCAGGTAATACAACACGGGTGATGGTGTTCTTCCTGGTAAGTACAGTAGAGTCCTCTATCATCGCCCACGTCACACACACACGGAGAGGTCAGGGTAATTCAGTACATCCTGGTTAATTATATATATATATATATATATATATATATATATATATATATATATATATATATATATATATATATATATATTGTTACGAGTTGGGGATTTAGAATACAGTATAGTTAATAGTCTACCCAGATCCCAACAGGCAACAACAATAAAAAAACAGAGACAATCGGACTATAAAAGGGTAGACAAAGGATGAGAGTTTTTGTTGTGTATAATAAAGTACCATAAATTCCTTAACAAAATATTCAGCTTCTTATAAATTACCCTTAACCATACTTAACCTAAACATATGCAACATTGGCTTAACAGTATATACATATTTATACAACATACAATAATTTGAAGCAAGGTGGAGGTGGGGAGGCAATATAAGATTACAAAATACTCAAGTGCAGTGCTGAGATGGCTGACGAGTAAGGCTGAGTATTGTAGAAGACGGTAGGTAGTCACTGTGCCGTAGGTTTCCAGGATAGGTGATCCTAGTGTGGTCACTTCCTAGAGTGAATTGCCCTCTCCTCGATCTGGAGCTGATGAGGAAGACTTGGAGGAGGTGACGCAACAACCAGGATATGGAGAAGGGAAACCCCGGACTCCGGAGTGGTAACTAAGACTAGTCATACTCGGGTTTCGTCCCTAGATGGCGTTGCTCGTGGTGCTGGGTAGGTAGATCATGACAATAGATGGCGTGGTTCGTAGTGCTGGGAAGGTAGATCATGACAATTGATGGCGTGGTTCGTAACACACCCCCCCTCCAAAGACCTCCGTAGCGCAGGTGCGAAGGAGGTGATCACCTGGTGCGTCTGGAGAGTAGCTTCTGCATTTCCACTGGAGCTTGGGATAAGGAGTCCGCAATCAGGTTGTCCACCCCCTTTATGTGCCGGACTTGTAGATTATAGGGCTGGGTGAGGAGAGCCCAGCGGAGGATTCGCTGGTTGGAGGTCTTGTTGGCTTGGATGAACGTGAGCGGGTTATGGTCAGTGAAGGCTAGGGTGGTTTGTGGGCGAGATTGGAGGTAACATTCAAACTTCTTTATTGCCAACACCAGAGCCAGGGCCTCCTTCTCTATGGTCGAGTAGTTGGTCTGATGTTTTTTTTTAACTTGGCGGAGTAGTATGCCACAGGGTGAAGGACATCAGTGGTTGGGTCGGGTTGTAGGAGCACAGCCCCCACTCCGACACCGCTAGCGTCAATTTGTAGATGGAAGGGCAAGGTGTAGTCAGGGGGGTGGACTACAGGCTTGGAGGCAAGGAAGGCTTTGAGGCGGTGGAAAGACTGGTCGCACCTCTGGTTCCAGATGTAAGGGACCGCAGAACTGGTAAGGTCTGTGAGGGGTCCGGCCACGCTGGAGAAGTTACTGCAGAACCGACGGTAGTAGCCGCACATTCCCAGGAAGCGCATGAGTTCCTTCCTCGTCCTTGGAGTGGGGAAGGACAAGATGGCTTTAACGTTTGCGTCCTTGGGTCTCACCATACCATGCCCAACGATATGTCCAT
Source organism: Homarus gammarus (assembly GCA_958450375.1). Taxonomy (NCBI): domain Eukaryota; kingdom Metazoa; phylum Arthropoda; class Malacostraca; order Decapoda; family Nephropidae; genus Homarus; species Homarus gammarus. The sequence continues at coordinate 389,027 of CAUDMG010003604.1, forward strand.
GGTCCACACTGAGGTCTTTCATCACCTGTTTGAAAAGATGGATCAGATTGTTGGGCTTTAATGAGCTCATCCTTACTAATGGTCTTATTGTACAGATCTTCTGTGGGTAGGAAGATATTGGAGGTGGTTTAAGATGAATAGGGCCCATTTCCCACACTCTGTGACCGGGTGACAGCACAAGATGGGAAAAGGTGATGAATAGTTTCTTCAAGGTCAGTGGTGGAGTTGACAGGTAAGGGAGAGTCGACTGTCTTTATGTTGGGAACCACTAGATCTCCTACCAAGTCATTACCCAATAATAAATGAATGCCGCTCACAGGCATTGGATCTTTCCTAACGGCTACTTGCACTTCCCCAGTAATCAAGGGACATTGGAGGTGCACTTTAGCTAAGGGATAGGAAGAATGGGATGAGAGATATGAAATTAGAACACTCTCATTAGTAAATGCGGTAGATATATCAGGAATGACGTTAAACAGGAGGATAGATTGTGCTGCGCCCGCATCACCTAGTATACGAATAGGGAAAGAACGAGACCCCTCTATGATTGAAATTTTTCCCTCATAGGTGAATGAAGAGAAGAGATCCTGATGGGGCTTTTCCACATTGGTGGTTGCTATTGGTTTGAAGTTCGACACTTTGGGTGTTTACAAGACTGGATCGTATGACCTGTTTTTTTTACAGTAAGAACAATAAAACTTGGTTGCATCAGGGGGGGTAGGTGTGGGACCTTTCGACCTACCACTCACGTCCCCAAGGTTATCATCAGAGGAGGACCCAACATGCCGGGAAGTACCACTTTCCCTATTGCCCAGTGACTCCACCAGCAAGGCGTACGCATCAGCCAGCTCAGCCGCACGCCCTAAGTTAACCTCTCCACGCTCCTCCACATGCTTCAAGATGTGAAATGGTGTCTTGCTCTACCACTCCTCCAGAACTACCAAGTTCAACAAATCCTGAGGTGGCCATTGTTAAGAAAACCTAGATAAATTAATTAATGGTCAAAAAGATATGATAAGTGGATTACCCTAGAAAATATCACGGCAGTGGATAACCAGAAAGTCCCGGAAACTACCCAAGTTATACCTAGGGAAATTACACTTATGAATATTGTTCTTCTGATAAGATCCTTAGATAAGGATAAGAGACTTGAAAGAGGAAGGGCGTATTACTGCATTAATATAAAGATCCGGATTAACAACCCTTAGATACTTGAAACAGGAAGGGCGTATTACGGCATTAATATAAAGATGCGGATTAACAACCCTTGAGTTACTTGATTATTGACCCCGAATGAGATAATGAGAAGAACAATAATTGAGGCTTTATAATTATGGGGTCCTGGTAGAGCTGGGCGTCCCAAGATATCACTTCACCCTAAACTAGTGACTATGGAACAGCCTACTCTGGAGCGAGGGTAGGGCATTAAACAGATCCGGATTCTTCCCTACACTCGATAAGACTTACTAAACGACTGCCACGTGTAATAACAGGTAAGCCTTATGACACATGGAACCTAATATCCTACGTCTGTCACTCTTACTGTACGATAATACCAATATATGCACACTCATATGAAGGGAACTTTAAACCACCGTAAAGCAATTGTGAACAGAAGTGACTGGGAGGAATAATTAACGAGTAAAAAGGGGGGAAGAAATATGGCACTTAAGGTCCTGTCCTGTCACCGTCGCCATTTGTTACGAGTTGGGGATTTAGAATATAGTTAAAAGTCTACCCAGATCCCAACAGGTAACAACAATAAAATAAACAAAGACAATCGGACTATAAAAGGGTAGACAAAGGATGAGAGTTTTTGTTGTGTATAATAAAGTACCATAAATTCCTTAACAAAATATTCAGCTTCTTATAAATTACCCTTAACCATACTTAACCTAAACATACGCAACATTGGCTTAACAGTATATACATATTTATACACCATACAATAATTTGAAGCAAGGTGGAGGTGGGGAGGCAATATAAGATTACAAAATACTAAGTGCAGTGCTGAGATGGCTGACGAGTAAGGCTGAGTATTGTAGAAGACGGTAGGTAGTCACTGTGCCGGAGGATTCCAGGATAGGTGATCCGAGTGTGGTCACTTCCTAGAGTGAACTGCCCTCTCCTCGATCTGGAGCTGATGAGGAAGACTTGGAGGAGGTGACGCAACAACCAGGATATAGAGAAGGGAAACCCCGGAGTGGTAACTAAGACTAGTCATACTCGGGTTTCGTCCCTTGATGGCGTTGCTCGTGGTGCTAGGTAGGTAGATCATGACAATAGATGGCGTGGATCGTAGTGCTGGGTAGGTAGATCATGACAATTGATGGCGTGGTTCGTAACAATATATATATATATATATACTTCATTTTTAGTCCATTTAACACGCGGACTTTGAACAGGCTTTGTGTGAAATATAACAGAGTCTAGAACTGCTTTTAGTGTCCTTGTGGCCTAGCCGGTAAGCGCTCCCTAGTCACACCCAGTAGGTCGAGGGTTCGATTCCTTGCTGGTGAGGTCGTTGATTATATATATATATATATATATATATATATATATATATATATATATATATATATATATATATATATATACTACACCAGCTTGACTAATCCGCTCAGTAAGACAACACAGATTGTCCGTCTCCAGTGGTTATAATACTTGCTACATTACGTTAATATTTTGGGTCTCGGATGTTGGATTTCTAGAGCCTCACTTCTGTATAACAGAAACTTTCATCCTCAGCTACTTCGTGCCTGACTTCATGAACACGATAACTGAAACATATATAAATGGGTTTTCACCAAACTTGGTTTATTAACATGTAATGAAAAGTACTCTGACAAATCCGATTATTATTATTTTCAGATTTCTGTCTCGGCAAAACTTGTTACAATCAACGTGATGTCTTTTGTCTTCATAGTTATCATTATTCATCCCATCAGCGGTTCAGTTGATATGTTATATACTTTTTGTACTCTTTGAAAGTCATGGTATCCGAAATGGGTCCCTTAGTCCTGAGACTGATAAGAGTCAACACACTAAATAATAAGACTCGTTGCAGAAGGAAGTAATGTGGTCGGCACAGCACTTGACCGCCTTCACTTCCCCAACTGAAGTTGAATTTACATTGATTACACACTACACTGCTACAGCGTCGTCGACTGGTGGTGTCCCAGTCATCTTTAGAACTTGAGGTGGACGGTGCCACCATTCAGTACATTTGTCTTCCATTACAGTTTACTTGTGTTCGTGTTTGTCACTATATTATGGAACATCAATCATCATATTTTCTGCCGCTTATCGAAAAGCAAGAATTATATCTTTTGTGTCTCGGATAATCTAAAGTTTCATGTTGATTCTGTTATCATGGAAGTCCAAAAGTTATTATAAGACACCAGACACGAAATTGAGAAAGAGCAGAGGAACGAACCAACTGCCCTGGGAACCAAATTTTTAAGAACTACAGTGGTAGATTTTGTCTGGGTTGTTTGTGAGGAAGGAAAAAATCGCCTTCCCTTTTACCAGTTTATTTCCTATTTTGCGTCTATTACAAGTGACGTGATACGTACAGTGTTGATATATATATATATATATATATATATATATATATATATATATATATATATATATATATATATAATCAACGACCTCACCAGCAAGGAATCGAACCCTCGACCTACTGGGTGTGACTAGGGAACGCTTACCGGCTAGGCCACAAGGACACTATAAGCAGTTCTAGACTCTGTTATATTTCACACAAAGCCTGTTCATCGAGCTGATGGCGCCGTGAACCTCATTGGGAAACTGCCCGTGCCTCGTATGTGGTGTCAGTAGCATTTTACCGAATCCAGCTGGTATGAAACGCGAGGTACATATATATACTTCATTTTTAGTCCATTTAACACGCGGACTTTGAACATACAATCAACGACCTCACCAGCAAGGAATCGAACCCTCGACCTACTGGGTGTGACTAGGGAACGCTTACCGGCTAGGCCACAAGGACACTATAAGCAGTTCTAGACTCTGTTATATTTCACACAAAGCCTGTTCATCGAGCTGATGGTGCCGTGAACCTCATTGGGAAACTGCCCGTGCCTCGTATGTGGTGTCAGTAGCATTTTACCGAATCCAGCTGGTATGAAACGCGAGGTACATATATATACTTCATTTTTAGTCCATTTAACACGCGGACTTTGAACATACAATCAACGACCTCACCAGCAAGGAATCGAACCCTCGACCTACTGGGTGTGACTAGGGAACGCTTACCGGCTAGGCCACAAGGACACTATAAGCAGTTCTAGACTCTGTTATATTTCACACAAAGCCTGTTCATCGAGCTGATGGCGCCGTGAACCTCATTGGGAAACTGCCCGTGCCTCGTATGTGGTGTCAGTAGCATTTTACCGAATCCAGCTGGTATGAAACGCGAGGTACATATATATACTTCATTTTTAGTCCATTTAACACGCGGACTTTGAACATACAATCAACGACCTCACCAGCAAGGAATCGAACCCTCGACCTACTGGGTGTGACTAGGGAACGCTTACCGGCTAGGCCACAAGGACACTATAAGCAGTTCTAGACTCTGTTATATTTCACACAAAGCCTGTTCATCGAGCTGATGGTGCCGTGAACCTCATTGGGAAACTGCCCGTGCCTCGTATGTGGTGTCAGTAGCATTTTACCGAATCCAGCTGGTATGAAACGCGAGGTACATATATATACTTCATTTTTAGTCCATTTAACACGCGGACTTTGAACATACAATCAACGACCTCACCAGCAAGGAATCGAACCCTCGACCTACTGGGTGTGACTAGGGAACGCTTACCGGCTAGGCCACAAGGACACTATAAGCAGTTCTAGACTCTGTTATATTTCACACAAAGCCTGTTCATCGAGCTGATGGCGCCGTGAACCTCATTGGGAAACTGCCCGTGCCTCGTATGTGGTGTCAGTAGCATTTTACCGAATCCAGCTGGTATGAAACGCGAGGTACATATATATACTTCATTTTTAGTCCATTTAACACGCGGACTTTGAACATACAATCACGGCGCCATCAGCTCGATGAACAGGCTTTGTGTGAAATATAACAGAGTCTAGAACTGCTTATAGTGTCCTTGTGGCCTAGCCGGTAAGCGTTCCCTAGTCACACCCAGTAGGTCGAGGGTTCGATTCCTTGCTGGTGAGGTCGTTGATTGTATGTTCAAAGTCCGCGTGTTAAATGGACTAAAAATGAAGTATATATATGTACCTCGCGTTTCATACCAGCTGGATTCGGTAAAATGCTACTGACACCACATACGAGGCACGGGCAGTTTCCCAATGAGGTTCACGGCGCCATCAGCTCGATGAACAGGCTTTGTGTGAAATATAACAGAGTCTAGAACTGCTTATAGTGTCCTTGTGGCCTAGCCGGTAAGCGTTCCCTAGTCACACCCAGTAGGTCGAGGGTTCGATTCCTTGCTGGTGAGGTCGTTGATTGTATGTTCAAAGTCCGCGTGTTAAATGGACTAAAAATGAAGTATATATATGTACCTCGCGTTTCATACCAGCTGGATTCGGTAAAATGCTACTGACACCACATACGAGGCACGGGCAGTTTCCCAATGAGGTTCACGGCGCCATCAGCTCGATGAACAGGCTTTGTGTGAAATATAACAGAGTCTAGAACTGCTTATAGTGTCCTTGTGGCCTAGCCGGTAAGCGTTCCCTAGTCACACCCAGTAGGTCGAGGGTTCGATTCCTTGCTGGTGAGGTCGTTGATTGTATGTTCAAAGTCCGCGTGTTAAATGGACTAAAAATGAAGTATATATATGTACCTCGCGTTTCATACCAGCTGGATTCGGTAAAATGCTACTGACACCACATACGAGGCACGGGCAGTTTCCCAATGAGGTTCACGGCGCCATCAGCTCGATGAACAGGCTTTGTGTGAAATATAACAGAGTCTAGAACTGCTTATAGTGTCCTTGTGGCCTAGCCGGTAAGCGTTCCCTAGTCACACCCAGTAGGTCGAGGGTTCGATTCCTTGCTGGTGAGGTCGTTGATTGTATGTTCAAAGTCCGCGTGTTAAATGGACTAAAAATGAAGTATATATATGTACCTCGCGTTTCATACCAGCTGGATTCGGTAAAATGCTACTGACACCACATACGAGGCACGAGCAGTTTCCCAATGAGGTTCACGGCGCCATCAGCTCGATGAACAGGCTTTGTGTGAAATATAACAGAGTCTAGAACTGCTTATAGTGTCCTTGTGGCCTAGCCGGTAAGCGTTCCCTAGTCACACCCAGTAGGTCGAGGGTTCGATTCCTTGCTGGTGAGGTCGTTGATTGTATGTTCAAAGTCCGCGTGTTAAATGGACTAAAAATGAAGTATATATATATGTACCTCGCGTTTCATACCAGCTGGATTCGGTAAAATGCTACTGACACCACATACGAGGCACGGGCAGTTTCCCAATGAGGTTCACGGCGCCATCAGCTCGATGAACAGGCTTTGTGTGAAATATAACAGAGTCTAGAACTGCTTATAGTGTCCTTGTGGCCTAGCCGGTAAGCGTTCCCTAGTCACACCCAGTAGGTCGAGGGTTCGATTCCTTGCTGGTGAGGTCGTTGATTGTATGTTCAAAGTCCGCGTGTTAAATGGACTAAAAATGAAGTATATATATGTACCTCGCGTTTCATACCAGCTGGATTCGGTAAAATGCTACTGACACCACATACGAGGCACGGGCAGTTTCCCAATGAGGTTCACGGCGCCATCAGCTCGATGAACAGGCTTTGTGTGAAATATAACAGAGTCTAGAACTGCTTATAGTGTCCTTGTGGCCTAGCCGGTAAGCGTTCCCTAGTCACACCCAGTAGGTCGAGGGTTCGATTCCTTGCTGGTGAGGTCGTTGATTGTATGTTCAAAGTCCGCGTGTTAAATGGACTAAAAATGAAGTATATATATATATATATATATATATATATATATATATATATATATATATATATGAACTTATTAATAGCTGTAAGAGGCACACATATTTAAGTGAATTACCAGGTGACTGAACATCTGGACGACTCAGCGGTGGCGAGGATGTGGGGTGTGGCAAACGTTACCACACCTATCGTAAGCTGTAGTATATGTTGCCGTGACGGTGTGCGTATTGGTAATACAATAGTGTATGTGTAGTGATGCTGACGTGGATAGTGATAGTGGTACTTCAGCCATAGTATGACGTTGTGGTACAGTAATAATGGTGGTGGTGTTTGGTAGTGAGGGCATGGGCACCTAGAACAGAGATGAATAAAGAGAACAGGAAATTCCAATTATTCTTTACTCACATCAGACAAAAGGAATAATACACTGTAACCTAAACGAGAAGTAGTTAATGTAACACACTTTAAAATGTATATGGAAACCTAGAAGAAATTAACCGTAAATGTTCTGAAAGGGAAATAATAAATGGAGTGTAAGTTTAATACTCAACAATAGACATGAAATAGAACAGTTTTTGTCGTCGAAGTGAATTGTAAAGAGGTGAACATGGATTACACTGATAAAGGTAAGTAGTAAAGCAAGGAACGGTTAGGTATGAGTCTTACTGGTAATGTTTTTAATGCTACGAGTATTATGCGTACGGTACAAGTGGTGATTATACAATGTTGGTGCTTATGGTGGCAATGCTGGTAGTGTTGATAATTGTAATATTTTATAATGATAGTGGTAGTAATAATCTTGTAATCGTCATGATGTATACATGGGTGGCGATAGTACGAGTATTAGACACAACGCTCAAGTGGTGAAAGTTATGTAGTTGCAATATATTTTGTTGCGACTGTCCTAGTGTTGGTAGGAATATTTCACTGGATACTACGCAGTGTTGATGATGGTGCTCGTGGGAGAGATAGAATAAGCAGTGCGGGAGATCAAGGTAGTGGCAGATGGTGGTGACTATAACGGTACAGGTGTGATTGTGGTGTTTTAAAGCGTGGCTGTGGTGTAATGGTGCCACTGTTAAATATAGTGTTACACGGAGCTGGTGAGTAGTATTTGTGGTGTTGGTGAAGAGGAATGATGGCTGACGCAAAAGAAAAGTAGAAACAGAAGCACCTGGATATCTAAAGCAGGAGGAAGTGAAGGAGGACCTGAACAGGGAAACAAAAAGGAGCTCCTTACTCCCTCGCTGACCTTGCTGGTTCTGTGAATGACGTGGTATTATCCCCACCCCCTGCCATAATCAATATCTTTAACGCCTGTATGCCTCCCATATTTCTGCCGTTCTCACCTGTCTCCCTCTCTCCCTCTCTCACCTGCCTGCCTCCCTCCCACTGTCTACATCCCTCACCTGCCTACTTACCTCTCTCAAGTTTACTTCCCTCGCCTGCCTATCTGCTTCCCTCAGTTTACTTCCCTCACCTGCCTACCTATCTCCCTTCGTGTACGGTACTTCCTTCTTCTGCCTGCCTCTGTCTACTTCTCTCACCTCTCACCTTCCAACTTCTCATCTATCTGCCTCTTCCACCTGACTTCCTCAGTCACCTGTTTAATTGTTTTTCTTCCCCCTGTCTGTATCTAATCTTCATCCTCTCTCTGGAGTCCATGGCTAGTGCAGGTTCCACCACGTGCCCCTTTCACCAGTGCTTTTCCCTCATCAGGATATGTCACGTGGTTGTTTCTCTTAATTCTTACGTTTCTGGCTCCTCATGGATGTACTTTACCTGGGCACTTCAGTAATGTGTTCAACTTAAATTCACGTCTTAATTATCTGCACCGGTCTGACACATCCACCCTCGGCATTGTTTTATATTTCAAAACTTTGCTGTTGTAAGAATTGTCTATATATAGGTAGTGTATATTTAAGGACTACCTGTTCTGTGAGTTTTTCCCACAATACAGACTCGCGTGTTAAGTTTTCAGAAGTTTTCGTGTGAGTTTTGATTTTAATGCACTCTAAAAAACCTCTTGGTGGTGCTGTGAGCTTAACGCAGATTACAGTGCTCGTCTCTCTGGGGTAATGTTTTCTTGTTTTCTACTCGGCGTTTCATCTGTTTAGCCTTCTGTGCCCCGGGTGTTGTGGCAGCCCTTAGTGGTGCTTACAGACAGTGACTCCCTGGTTTCTCTGCACTGTTTTAAAGTTGGAAACATTGATGAGTTTTAGAGCAGTTTGGCCGAATATGGGTTTAGAGCCTCATTAAACATACGGCGAAGAAAACTAAAGTTTGTGTAACGAGATGAATCGCGTGCAAGGATTTAACTTTTTTCTGTTGTGTCTATCTCTAAGGAAATTGATTTTTCTTAAAAACTGTCTCCAAAGTTTATACCCTCTTGGTTCCTATTGTAAAGTTGATATAATAATCCTAACCTGGTCCCCCCCCCCCGTGACATTTTTTTCTTTGTATGTCCTTTATTCTGGATTCTAATTTTGTTTAAGGAGAAATGTTTTTGTTCTTAAACCCATCTTCGTGTCCTGAAGTTTGAAGCCAACATTTATAGCGCGCTAAAGCTCAGTTTATGAAAATAAGACAGTAATCGGTATTCCTTTGTTTTTTTTATTAAGGAACCAAACGCAGAACTCAAGTCCATAACCAATTTTTTGTGACAGACATATCTTAAGAGATGGAATTTATTGAACAGATACTCAGTAATTATTTGCAGGGGGACGGAGAAGGATTTTGTTTCTTCACTATGCTGGTTCTGACTAATGATCAAAATTGGGTAGTTCAGGTGATTAAATGAGCGCCACTGGCTACCTGCAGGTCATAAAACTGAGCCCTGTAGGTGAGTTGTGGTGAGTACAGGTGGTTGTGTTGTAGAGAGTACAGGTGGTTGTGTTGTGGTGAGTACAGGTGGTTGTGTTGTGGAAAGTACAGGTTTGTTGTGTTGTGGTGAGTACAGGTGGTTGTGTTGTGGTGAGTACAGGTGGTTGTGTTGTGGTGAGTACAGGTGGTTGTGTTGTGGTGAGTACAGGTGATTGTGTTGTGGTGAGTACAGGTGGTTGTGTTGTGGTGAGTACAGGTGGTTGTGTTGTGGAGAGTACAGGTGGTTGTGTTGTGGTGAGTACAGGTGGTTGTGATGTGGTGAGTACAGGTGGTTGTGTTGTTGTCTTACCTGTACAAAGCTCCACACTCCATGACGCACCACGTCTTTGATGCTCCCTCACCACATACTACACTCCTCACCACACGCTACACTCCCCCTCATTACACACTACACTCCCCCTCACCACACACTACACTCCCCCTCACCACACACTACACTCCCCTCACCACACGCTACACTCCCCCTCACCACACACTACACTCCCCCTCACCACACACTACACTCCCCCTCACCACACACTACACTCCCCCTCACCACACGCTACACTCCCCCTCACCACACGCTACACTCTCCCTCACCACACGCTGCACTCCACCTCACCACACACTACACTCTCCCTCACCACACGCTGCACTCCCCCTCACCACACGCTACACTCTCCCTCACCACACGCTGCACTCCACCTCACCACACACTACACCCCCCTCACCACACACTACACTCCCCGTCACCACACACTCCACTCTCCCTCACCACACACTACACTCCCCGTCACCAAACGCTGCACTCCACCTCACCACACACTACACTCCCCGTCACCACACGCTGCACTCCCCCTCACCACACACTACACCCCTCCTCACCACACACTACACTCCCCCTCACCACATACGCTACACTCCCCCTCACCACACACTACACTCCCCGTCACCACAATCACTCCCTCACACTACACTCCCCCTCACCACACACTACACTCCCCGTCACCAAACGCTGCACTCCACCTCACCACACACTACACTCCCCGTCACCACACGCTGCACTCCCCCTCACCACACACTACACCCCTCCTCACCACACACTACACTCCCCCTCACCACACACTACACTCCCCCTCACCACACACGCTACACTCCCCCTCACCACACACTACACTCCCCGTCACCACACAATACACTCCCCCTCACCACACGCTACACTCCCCCTCACCACACGCTACACTCCCCCTCACCACACACCTCTACCTCCACACTTAACGTGGGACTCGTTATGGCCTGGGTGTGGGGGGGGGGGGGTGAGGTAAGCTTGTGAGTGTGTTGTTCCGCGATATTATCTCTCAGTGTTGGTGGTGGTGTGAGGTTACGACACGACACGGTGTTTGTTTGCCTCTCCCAGCAACAAGAATTAGTTAGGGTGGGGAGGAGGGATAGACGAGTGCATGTGAGTGCGGTTCCCCCACACAGCCTGTACAGTGTGAGTTATGTGCTTGCTGAACGGGGGTGGGGACAGTGTGGAGGGATGTTGGTTTTCATTATTATTATTACTATTGGTCGAGACTCTTCTCTTCTTCTCCCCTCACCCTCCCCCCACCCCCTTACTTATCCCTGTCAGTTCCTCTCATTTCTTCCTTATCCCTCCCTACTCCTCGCTTCTTTCTCATCCTTCCCTACTCCTTCTCGCTTCTTTCCCATCCCTCCCTACTCCCTCTCGCTTCATCCCTCCCTACTCCTCACTTCTTCCTTATCCCTCCGTACTCCCTCACTTCTTTCTCATCCCTCCCTACTCCCCTTCACTTTCTCCCCATCCTTTCCTATTCCCTCTCTCTTCCTGTCCAACCCTCCTTATTCCTACTCTATTTCTAACCCTCCAAGCTTCTTTACTGCCTCGTCAACCTTTCCTACTCCTCCCTCATTGCCTCGTCAACCCTCCCTACTCCTTCCTCACTGCCTCGTCAACCTTTCCTACTCCTCCCTCACTGCCTCGTCAACCTTTCCTACTCCTTCCTCACTGCCTCGTCAACCCTCCCTACTCCTTCCTCACTGCCTCGTCAACCCTCCCTTCTCCTTCCCCCACTGCCTCGTCAACCTTTCCTACTCCTCCCTCACTGCCTCGTCAACCCTCCCTACTCCTTCCTCACTGCCTCGTCAACCCTCCCTTCTCCTTCCCCACTGCCTCGTCAACCCTCTCTACTCCTCCCTAGCACTTCCTGTCACTTCCTCTGCTTCCTGTCCCCTCACGCCTTCCACCCTTTCCTTCCTGCTTCTCCCTCTCGCCTCTCCCTCCCTCCTCCCCCCCGCCTCTCCCTCCCTACTTCCCCGTTTCTCCCCTCCCCTGCCTCTCCATTACACTCTGAGATCATGACACTGTGGCAGGTTGTTTCGTGAAGTTCCTCTATGCTTGGGTTTGACTTGTTTACATTCTTGTCGGGGGGAGGAGAGGAGGTGTGTTCGCGTTGGAGTTGAGGAGCTCATATCTTGGTTAATGCGTCTGTGTGAAAGTAACCTCGATAGTCGTAGAGAAATATTAAAGTAAGTGATATAATGAACTACTGCCAAATAATGAACAGATGACAATTCACTCTTTTGGTTGTTTGCTACGTATATCCAGTGGTAGAAATATAGTCATTTCATCATTAGATTGGATTGATGTTATATAGTGTTGTGGATCTGTTCAGTTTTGTGAATTAATAGAATATGACACCTGTTGAAGAGCTGGTGTTTAGTTAGTAGTTTGAAGGTGGGCGTTGGTGTTGGTTTCACGGGGTGTAGAGGTGGAGGAGTGGGCGGCGGCGTTGATGAGAGTCGCTTGCTGTAATGTGGGACGAAGACGGGGGAAATTAGGTGATGCTGGGGGACGATTACTGGTGTAAGGTGGGTGGGGCTTAGTGTAATCTTAGCCTCGTGGTGCCTCTCGTTGGCCACACGCGACATGCCGCCCCAAGTCTTGTGTTACACGCCCACTCATCCGGAAAACCTCCAATGATAGTCCTGTGCTGTAAGTGTTGGTACTGATATATGTGTGTGCGTGCGTGCGTGCGTGTTTGTTTTTTACTAGTACTGTTCATAAATGAGTTTAATGTTGGATTCGATTTAATAACTATTTCCTATTTCTCTCTAAAACAAAGTGTGGGAAGTTCCGTGTTAATGGGAGGTTAACCCAGAATATCTCTTCACTCCACCACCCGTTTTGGCAGCAGCACCTGGAAGTGTGTACCTGGCTAGTTGACAGAATTAGCGGGTTGCGAAATGCATTCATAGATTTAGACTACTTCGATCACGCAGGTAAACACAGGGTGAGTCTAGTTTAGTGAAAAAATTCCTTAAATAAGAAGAGCCAAATTATTAAGTTCAGTAGGTTTATATATACATTCCTTCAGACAAACATTGAAAGTTATTAGAAGTATTCGGCCTCAGGGTGCATAATTGTGCATATGAAATCTATTTTCTGGTATATAGGCGTGGACAGCGACGGCGTTATGGCTCGTGGCTAGCAAGATTATCTCAGGAAGAAAACCTCTTTATTACTTTGGCTATGTCAGACTGCTAGATTATGCTCAGTATGGTGTCGAAGTTCTAAAATAATCAGACTTTTGCCGTGGCACTAAATAGTAATTACGTAGCAGCTCCGTGGGTCGTAAACCCGGGAAACTTGACAGTAAATCACTGTTAAGAGGCCCCAGAATCAATTTCAAGTAGACATTAGGCACTTCATACTTCATTCACTGCCTGCAGTGGCGGACTGGCCTACCGGGATACCGGGAAATTTTCCGGTGGGCCCCAAAGTGATCGTCCATCACTTTGGAATTAACGGAAAAAAGAAAAGAGAGTGGGCCCTTTTGGACCCTTTTGAACCCTTTTGAGTGGGCCCTTTTACAAGTTTTCCAGGTAGAAATTTTTGACCCAGTCCGCCACTGACTGCCTGTGTGTGTGTGTGTGTGTGTGTGGTGTGTGCTATGTAAATATCTGGGTAAGCTTTATGGGTGTCGACCCATCGTTCTTTACCGTCACATCTTGCACCTTCAACACTGTATACCGGCTACCTTCACCGCTAGTGGTCTTGAGGGATGGAGAACCAGAAGGGAGAGAGGGGGGAGGCTACGTGATGGTGCAGGAATATTGTGTTGGGGAGGGGGGAGGGGCAGCGAAGGAACACTGATGCGGTGAGGCGGCGCATGACAGTGTTTCCCCCCGGGCTATTGTCTTGTGGGGGTTTGTCTGGACGGTCCCTCTCACGCCCTCGACCCCCCACTCCACTGCACGTCATCCCCCCCCCCTCCCCACTCTCTCTGCACGTCATCCTCCACCCCTCACTGCACGTCATTCCCTACACCTCTCTCTGCACGTCACTCCCCACGCCCCTATCTGCACGTTGCCCCACAACCCTTTTGCACGTCACCCCCACACCCTCTGCACGTCACCTTCCATCCCTCTCTGCTCGTCATCCCCGACCCCCCTTTGCACGTCACCCGACACCCCTCTGCACGTTACCCCACAACCCTCTCTGCACGTCACCCCACTCCTCTGTGTTCCACAGCCCCAAGTCTCCGTACACTACGGTCTGACACCTCCGTGCACGTCACCCCAACCTGTCCGTGCACCACACCCCCACCGTTCACTACACCCCCACCCCTCCATACGTCACCCCTACCCCTCCGTGCACTAAAACCCCGCTCCCTGCGTCACACCCATGTAAGACTGTGACCTTCCACTCTGAAACCCACACTGACTACCTTCAAATATATTATATACCACCGCTCACCGCCACAGTACAGCCAGGAACTCTCTGGTCTTCCATGTTACTGGATGGAAAAAGTCGACCCAGTAGCTGTGCAGAGCTGGAACGCGCTATAACATTCTTGTCCTGAACCAAGTATTTCGCTAGTAAGGATACAGGAATTGCTGGTAGTATAGATAAAACAATATTGTTTGCACCCCAGCTTCTTTCACCTAAAGATTAACCACCCTAACGCTAACTTAACCTAACTTAATCTTCGCTATCCTCTCCTAAATGATGTTAGAGGAGTTAGTCTTTAGGTGAAATAATCTGGGGTGGAGATTCTTCAATTGATCCGAAATATGCCAGTGTTTCGGAAGAGGCTGTAATTAAGAAGAGTTTTCAAGTTTGATAAGTTTGACACAAGTTCTACTGTAAATCTTACTTCGCAACAAATCGTGGTGTCTTGCGGCAAGGGATTATTATGAAAAGAATCGAGTTCCTTGTTCCTGAACAGGATATATTATCTGATGTAACGAGTCGATTGTTTCCTTTCAGAGGAAACACGCACGGAAGAAATGTGTTCCCGGTGTGGTGAACGTGGTGTCTAGGGCCCCGGGGGACATGGCCTGTGTATTTAAAGTGTTCAGACAAGAGAAAGAGAGAGAGAGAGGGAGGGAGGGAAGGACTTCTTGAAGAATGTGTTATACTGTATGTCGAGGGGTATAGACGGGTGGTAGGGAGAGACTGAAGTTGTGTGTAGGCGGCTGAGGCCGAAGTGCGCACACTACTGTTTCAGTCTTGAGTGCTTTTCGGGTCTTCACTTATCGTCTGTCATGTTTAGATTAAAGAACTCAAATGTTATTAATAACCTCTGTATAATGCGCTACTGCCAAATTAACAAGACGTCCATGTTTATGTTACCTGATTTAAATACCAGTGCGAAGGTTGTAGAAGTTTAATATACTGTCACATAACTTGGTTCTACGGTGTGCCACTCATGCTGCGTCTTTCTTGTCCACTGCTAAACCGTATTTTGTTGTGTTGTGTTGGTGAAATTTGGTAGGGGATATCGTACTGCTCTACTTATTGGTTAAGGTTGGGAACACAGGTGTGACGGGGAGGGGGACAGACGCTTAGTGTGTTAATACACAGCCTCTCACACACAGCGTACTGCACCATTGTAAAACTGTACTTTGAATGCTACCGGTGAGTCCAAATTCTAATCTGAGGTGACAGTGTCACCTCAGACATGAAAAGTAAACTACATGTCACCGTGACATGTAGTTTACTTTTCTTCATGTGGTTGGAATCTCAAAAACTGCAGGTTAAACCCATAATGACAGCCGCGGTAATATTCTCTGCCAGTAAAACATGAGTTACTGGATATCGTTCAGCCGCTCCAGACGACGTAGTTGTTGTTACGTGTGGTCATCCATAAAGTAGAAATAATACCGAGTAGCTCTTGTTTGGCAGGGTTGAGGTGGTCTAGTGAATACAAGGATCGCTTCTTGTTTTTAGGGTCACTGGTTCGCGTTCAGGGTAACCTCAGTCTACCCAGCTAAAAATGAGTACTAAATTTTACATTTAGAGAAACTGAAGGCTGTCTTGTGCAGTGCCGTCCATAGCGTGTCCCTGTGTGCCGAAAAAAAAAAAGCTTAATTAACAGTTTGCTGCACCCGTCCTGATCCTAACGGCTCGTCAGACTTACGGAACCCACTGTAATTGGTTGGCAGCTTCACAGGTATTTGTTACTCAGTGGGGTTATAAATACAGTGTCAGTATTGTATGGTACCTTTGGCAGAGTCGAGAAAGATAACTAGGCGCAGCTCCTCTCCGCCTCATGTGACACCGGCAGTAGCTCACTCCTGCCTCTCTCCTACTAGTGACATTCTCTGATATACCACCATTCTGCACCTCGCTCATGTGTCTATGTTAGTAACCCACAATTTTTAACACCAGGAGCACGAGGTTCATAAGAGTAACAACAAAAATAAAGCAGCAACAGCAGTCAGTAATTATTACCACAGCAGCAGCAGCAGTCCGTGATCCCCCCTCCCGCCACACCACGGCCGCCGACCCATGACCCCTTCATACAGCGGAAACAAAAACTCAGCCACGTCTCACGCAACGCTCCACTTTCAGCACTGTGACTTGCCCTAGTCCACACCATACTACTGCCGCGACACACCTACAGTCTTCCTCCCTCCCAAGGAATGTTTGTTTGGGGTCCGTACTGGAGTGCGTTGTTACATCCGTTTGTCCGTCACACAATGGAGTCTAAAGTTACTGTATTTCCCTCCCACGCCCAAACCCTTACCCACATCCACTCGCACCTACGCCCACTTACACTCCCTCTCCCTCGGTCCCGCCTAATCCTTAACCCTCATCCACACCACACCCTTGCTCACTTCACCCTCACAACCTTTCGAGACCAGCAGTCGCTAGTAGGGTCGGCGGAATATGAAATATGACTCTCAAAACACCCGTAAATGGGATAGGATAGGCTGTCTAGTGCCAGAGCCGCCAAAAGCGGACAGCCAACCAGTAAATCAGCTGCAACAAATTACCCACAATAACTATTAGCTTAGCTAGCCGTAGAGAGGCAATCAGCGTTTCTTGAATTTCCGAACTCTTAACCCCCCTACCTCTCTCCTTTAATCTTTCACTCTTATAAAAAAAAAAAACACACCCACGTTCACACCTTCACCCACGCTCTCGCTCTCCCACATTCACACACCTTTGTCGAGAATCTCGCCCACGCCCAAACCCAATAATTCGCCCACACTCACACGCCCTCAGCCACGCCCTCATCGCCGCAGAGTGGGAGGAGGGCGGGCTGTACCCAGGCGACGTCGCCCCTCTATAAACCACAATTGCCATGCCCTGGCTCATGACTGCCCCAATTACGATAGGCAGCAATTGGAAGCTCAGGAGTGTTGGTATGTGGTGCATGGGGCTGAAGAACGTGGGTATAGGATCGTGAGTGAAGGGGCGTGAGTGTAGGAGCATGGGTGAGGAAGTGTGAGTGTAGCAGCATGGGTGAGGGAGCGTGGGGCTGAGGAACGTGGGTGGAGGAGCGTAGGTGTACGAGCATGGGGTCGAGGAACGTGGGTGAGGGAGCGTGGGTGTAGGAGCGTAGGTCAGGGAGTGTGAGGCTGAGGAACGTTGGTGTATGGGCATGGGATCGAGGAACGTGGGTGAGGGAGCGTGAGTGTAGGAGCGTGGATGTAGGTTCATGGGTGAGGGAGCATGGGGCTGAAGAACCTTGGGTAGTGGAATGTGGGATATTGTGGCGTGGCGCAGGAGACTCCACCCCACACATAACCCCCCCCACTCCACCCTCACCACCCACACATAACCCCCCACTCCACCCTCACCACCCACACATAACCCCCCACTCCCCCCTCACCAACCCACACATACCCCCCCACCCCCACCACCCACACATAAACCCCCCACTCCACCCTCACTAACCCACACATACCCCCCACCCCCACCACCCACACACAACCCCCCTTTCCACCCTCACCACCCACACACCCCCCACTCCACCCTCACCAACCCACACATAACCCCCACTCCACCCACACCACCCACACATACCCCCCCACCACCCACACACATCCCCCACTCCATCCCCACCACCCACACATACCCCCCACCCCACCCTCACCAACCCACACATAACCCCCACTCCACCCACACACAACCCCCCACTCCACCCCCACCACCCACACACAGCACCCCACTCCACCCACACCACCCACACATACCCCCCACCACCCACACATACCCCCTCACCCTCACCACCCACACATACCCCCCACTCCACCCTCACCACCCACACATAACCCCCACACCACCCACACATACCCCCCACTCCACCCCCACCACCCACACATACCCCCCACTCCACCCCCACCACCCACACATAACCCCCACTCCACCCCCACCACCCACACACAACCCCCTCACTCCACCCCCACCACTCACACATACCCCCCACTCCACCCCCACCACCCACAACCCCCCACTCCACCCTCACCAATCCACACATACCCCCCCACCCCACCACCCACACACCCCCCCCACCCCCACCACCCACACACAACCCCCTCACTCCACCCCCACCACCCACACATAACCCCCACTCCACCCCCACCAACCACACACAACCCCCCCACTCCACCCCTACCACCCACACAACCCACACATACCCCCCACCCCCACCACCCACACACAACCCCCCACTCCACCCCTACCACCCACACATATCCTCACACTACACCCTCTACCCCACACATAGCCCTACATTTTACTCTCTACCCAAATTTATTTTTGGTTTCTAGAAATACTTGGCCCCCATATCCACTTAACCTAACCTAACTTAACTACAAAGGCTGTTTGTCTTACTAGAGAACCTTCTACCTTCCTCTTCAGTTTATTATAATGTCCCTTAGCCATATAATTATGTGTGTGTGTGTGTGTGTTTTCCTTGTTTTAATATATCTCTTAAACTCTGTAGATATGTTAGTAACTTACATGGGTTTAATGTGGCTAGTTTTATAATGAAGTTACTTCCACACACACACACGTTACCTCCTCCTCCTGTTCTTATATTACGCTATGTGGTGGGTGAGGGATATAGTGTTGTCATGTCACCGTGTCCTCTGCCCTTCATGACCAGGGTACGACGCCGCACTCCAGGCACCTCACCCCCACCTATACCCAAGTGTGTCAGTGTACCTTCCTCCTCCTCCTGCTGACGGTGGTGATGATAGTGGTAGCGATGATGACGATGGTGACGATGGTGCTTGTGGTGGTGGTGATATGCATGGTCATGATGTCATTCATGTACCTAAATGCTAACGATGATGCTGATGATGTGAGGGCTTGTCAGGTTCACAGTGCCTCCCCTCCCCTCTTCACACACAGTCACTCACGACCACTGTGTGTGTGTCTGCTTCAGGTGAGAATAATGATATGGTGCCAGAAAGGTGCCTGAAGTGGTACTTTGTAGATAGAATAGGTCAGTGGGTCAGGTACACCCACTAAAAAATATATTCGGCACCCTTACGGCATGATACATTATGACACGGGTGCCCAATAATTTTTTAGTGGGTGTACAGTAGTTGGATCATAAGGCAGGTGGGCCAGGTACCGTAGATGGATCGTAGAGGCAGGTGGGTCAGGTACAGTAGATGGATCATAGAGGCAGGTGGGTCAGATCTTAAGGTACATCATAGCGGGTTAGTTAAAAAAAGATCTTCCAGCCTGTGCTTCCGGCCCGATGCTTATTATGAGGACGTAGTTAAAGCCTGCGGGAGGGTCATAAACAAGGTAGACGAGGGTCGTGATGCACCGCTGATGTTTTGGTCGGGAGTCTCAAAGATTTCCACTTCTTCTTTTTACTAGAATAGAGATGTGGGAAAGCAGCTGACTTGAGCTGTTCTCCAAAAATGGCGGTAAAAATGATGCCGAGACTACCGTGACAGGTTTCGTTATCGTATACCTATTTAAGGGGTTTAATTAATATAAGTACCATATCTTTGAGACTTCAGACAGTCGTTTAGGAGAAAGTTCTACCGACACGAACCAACCATACACAACCAAGATCGTTGGGTTGGGTTAGTGTCATCTGTGGTCAGTTAAGAAGAATGGTTTAGTTGTCCTTTATGTGGTATTTCTAACATTACGGTACTGGTCTTGCAAAGAGCGTCGGGTGGTCCTCCACAACACAAATCATTCGACAGTTTGGTCACCGGAAGCCAAACTTAGTCATTTGAGCAACATTTTCCATGTAAAGTAATAAGCCAAATAAAAACATCTAGACCTACCTGTCATGCTCAGAAGATGTAAGGTGATGTCACGAGATTACACTGAAACACTACTGACCCGTTTTGATTTTAATTAATGTGTGTGACAGGTATTGTGTTGGTGAAGGTTATCAATGAACAACAATAATAGCATTAATCTTGGGGGTGGGCGGGAGTGTGTGTAGGGAGCGCCGCCAGCGCCCTGCTGGACTCAGGATGTTGTGGTGGGTTGTTTGCGTCAGCGAGGCGCCTTATTGTTGTCGTAGACGGAATCCCAAGGGAAGCAGTTTTTAACTCGCTGTTTCCTGTTAGTGCCATGGTTCGCTTCCTCTCTGACATGCTGTGTGGATATTATTCGTCGGTAGAGCTTTATTTCACTCTATCCTTAAATTCGACGCCTACGGTAGACACAAGCTGAGCGATGACATACTGTACCTAGAATGATAACAAACTCTTAAAGTGGTGCCAGACGTCAGATGGCGACATAATATAGTGGGGTCATCACTCACTTGACTACGTCGTTCATGGTGGCAGTTGATGAGAAGCTAGGAAGGAAAACAGCCCAGGTAAGTTGTTCATCAGAGGCTGAGGAAGGCTGTGGGAACCCCCGTCTTGGCCAAGGATGTTATTGCAATGTTATGTACACAGCGTTTGTGTTAGTGTGTGTGTGTGTTTGCATGTCCTTGTCTTGTCCTTGTCTGTCAGTCAGGCATGTGTGTTTGCTTATCCTTGTGTTGTCTTTTTCAGTCTGGAGTGTGTGTGAGGGGGGGGGGGGGGATAACATTTGATCAATTCCCATATATAAGAAGATAAGAATGGAGGGAACTGCAGCGGGCCTATTGGCCCATACTGGACAGTCCCATTTACACCCAACCCCTATTGCTCATACTGTACTGTATATCCATCCAACCCATGTTTGAAGCTATCCAGCGTATTCGAGTAAATGATGATGTTTGGTAACTTGTTCGATTCATCCACTACTCTATTTCCAAACCAATGTTTACCTATTTCGTGCCTAAATCTAAATTTGTCTAATTTAAAACCATTGTTGCGAGTTCGCCCTTGGTTGGATAGTTTGAGTACCTTTGTAATGTCCCCTTTGTTTAGCCCTGAATTACATTTATACACCTCTATCATATCGCTCCTCGCTCTACATCTCTCGAGGGAGTGCAAATTAAGATGCTTCAACCTGTCTCTGTACTCAAGGTTCCTAATACCCGGGATTAGTCTTGTCATTCTCCTCTGAATTCTTTCTAGGGATTCTATATCCATTCTGTAATACCGTGACCAGAATTGAACTGCGTAATCCAAGTGTGGTCTCACAAGCGCAACATATATTTAAGGATGTCCTCTCTAGTCTTGGAACTAACACTTCTTTGTAAGAATCCAAGTACTTTATTAGCCTTGTTTCGAGCAAATACACGTTGTTTACTTGGCTTAAAATTCCTACTTATCATCACTCCCAAATCTTTCTCACATTCGGATTTCTCTATAACATCGTTGACCATCTGATATCTGGTTTCTCTGTTTACATCCCCTAGACTAAGTACTTGGAGGCCGTGCCTGCCTGCTTGCCTGCCTAAGACCTTTATACCGTTCTTGTGTCTCTTAGACTAGTTTGCTTGTCTGCTTTAGCTCATGTTGAACTTATTGTCTGAATCGTGGCTCATGGTGACCATGGAACTGGATAAGATGATGCATTGCACCAAAGCCTGTGAAGTAGGTCAACGTAACCTACCTTATACGCGTCAATGACTTTGAAAAGTTCTTTTTTAGTTACAGGTTGAAACCTGTATTTCTAGTTGGTTAAAATTGTATTGAAAGTTGTATGAGAAAATACGTTTATCATACTATGAGACGGAGAGAAGACCACCCATTACCAAGTTAAGTTTAGTGCGAACACTTTCCGGGTTACGGGAGGAGGCAGAGTGAAGGTGTCCCCGGTCACACTTTGTTAAGCTTTAAAATTCGAACACCGACGTTCAGTACTTGACTACAATTTTATCTATTTAAAGGGGGTTCTATAAGGTTAACGGCCCGATAGGGGCACTGGATATAGCACTATGATACTTAAGCCTTTGGTATACAAGGAGATAGCGTGGCCAACACCTTCCACTTTCTTTATTGTAAAATTAGGTACTGCACTCATTCTGCAGCTGGGTCGATTTAGGCGCCCCAGCTCTGTGGCCTGCCCTGGGACTCAAACCTAGCGAGTACTATTGTTTGAAGAAATATTTGTAGGAATAGACATGAGGACCACGTAACAAATGGTGTGAGCAGAAGCAAAGTTAACGGGTGCTTGTTGAGAAGGAGTCTACCCCACACCCGGATCAAACATCCGACTGAAATTGAAGGATTGATGGATTAAAGTTATATTTTCCTTAATATTTTCTGCTTTATACTTTTGTTTTGTTTTTTGTAACCTTTTTATGTGTTGCATGAATTTTTGTTGTTTTATATATATATATATATATATATATATATATATATACCGGTATATGATTTGTTTGTCCAAGTTCTTAATCAAAGACCCTAAAACTGTGTAGTGAAAGAGTTGCTAGTGAAAGAGTGTTTAGTGTGCTGGAGGTGATGAAAGCAGGGAGGAGTGTTAACATCTCCCTCTTTAACCTGTATTCACGGGGTTGCTTGTGGCACTCGTGGTGTCCTGAAAAGTGGTAATGTTGCCGCCCACAGTTAATCTTAAGTTTATCCTCAGCTCTTAGACTTTTGCAGTGTGTGTAACGAGCCTAGGCTCTAGTGGCAACACTGACCTGCGCGGATGGCGGGTAGTAACAGCCTAGTTAGTTGGATCAGATAACCAACTAGATAACTTGGTTCAGATCCGCGTGACCGAAAAACCACCGCAGGACAGTCACACTCACACAAGGTACAAGCGTTTATAACTGGCGACGTTGACGTGTGGCAAAGTGTAAAAGATGTGTAATTATAAGAGGCAACACAGCTTTTGATTACATGCCCACAAAATAATGGGTGCACGCGCTCCCAGTTGGGCGTGGAGCGAAAAATGTGAAGATGTATAGGGCAGTACAAACGTAGGAAACGAGCTCATCAAGATCTTCACCAGCCATAACTAGGGGTTCGTTTTGGGTGTAGCCAAAAAATAAGGTCTAATTGTCCCCAGAAAAGGGAAATGACCGCAGATGAGAGTCTAGACACGCCGAGTGGCCAGTGAAATGTGAGTCAGGGGTCCCATGGATAAAGGTTTAGTGTAGGGTCACTCACCATGGGTGGCTTAGGTTATGGGCAAAGCTAGGGTATATCAAGGGTAAGCAAGGGTATGGAGTTACCCTGGGTATTTCAAGGGAGCTTAGTATGCCCTTAGCAAAGTTGTTTAACCTGTCCTTAAAAACAGGTGTAGTACCAGAATCCTGGAGGATAGCGAATGTAATACCGATTTTCAAGAAGGGAGTTAGATCACTATCCTCTAACTACCGTCCAATCAGTCTAACATCAATTGTAGGCAAATTACTGGAAGCAATCATTTCAAACTCAATTCGAAATCACCTGGAGAAGAACAAGTTGATCAATGATTCCCAGCATGGCTTCACAAGCGGACGTTCTTGTCTAACTAATCTATTAACATTCTTTTCATCAGTTTTCGAATCAGTGGACGAGGGGCACAATTATGATGTGGTATATCTCGACTTTAGCAAAGCCTTCGACAGAGTCCCCCACGAAAGACTAATAAGAAAAGTAGAGGCTCATGGCATTAAAGGTGATATTCTAAAATGGATTAGGGCGTGGTTACAGGACAGGAAACAGCGAGTGAGCATTAACGGCACTAAATCCCATTGGAGCAACGTCACTAGTGGAGTTCCCCCAAGGCTCAGTACTTGGACCATTATTATTTATTATATACATAAACGACGTAGATATCGGCATAGACAGTAACATAAGTAAATTCGCTGATGACACTATAATAGGGCGTGTAATTAGATCTGACGAGGACTCCGCAAAACTACAGGAAGATCAAAACAAAATTTTCGAATGGTCTGAAAAATGGCAGATGAAATTCAATGTGGACAAATGTAAAGTACTCGGTATAGGAGATGTAAACAGGGAAACCAGATACCAGATGAACAACGATGTTATTGAGAAATCCGACTGCGAGAGAGATTTAGGAGTAATGGTAAACAGGAATCTGAAACCAAGTAAACAATGTGTTTTGCTCGAAACAAGGCTAATAAAGTACTTGGGTTCATACAAAGGAGTGTTAGTTATAAGATAGTTACAGAGACAGGTTCAAGCATCTTAATTTGCACTCCCTCGAGAGACGTAGAGCGATGGGCGACATGATAGAGGTGTATAAATGGAAGTCAGGGCTAAACAAAGGGGACATTACAAAGGTACTCAGACTTTCCAAACAGGAGCGAACTCGTAACAATGGTTTTAAATTAGACAAATTTAGATTTAGGCGCGAAATAGGTAAACACTGGTTTGGAAATAGAGTAGTGGATGAGTGGAACAAATTACCAAATATCATCATTAACTCGAATACGCTGGATAGCTTCAAACATAGGTTGGATGCTTATATGATTAATAGGGGTTGGGTGTAAATGGGACTTCCCAGTATGGGCCAATAGGCCCGCTGCAGTTTCCTCCATTCTTATGTTCTTATGTAAACTAGGGTGTGGAGTTACCCTGGGCATTTCAAGGGTAAACTAGGGTGTGAAGTTACCCTGGGTATGTCAGAAGGTAACCTGGGGTGTGGATTTACCCTGGATATGTCAAGGTTAAGCTAGGGTGTGGAGTTACCACGGATATGTCAGGGGTAAGGTGGGGTGTGGATTTACCCTGGGTATGTTAGGGATAAGCTGGGGTGAGGAGTTACCCTGGGTGTGTCAAGGGTAAGCTGGGGTGGGGAGTTACCCTGGGTATGTCAGGGGTAAACTGGGGAACGGATTTACCCTGAGTGTGTCATGGGTAAGCTGGGGTGTGGAATTACCATAAGTGTGATGACGGTGATGTGGATAAGCTAGGGTGTTTTAATGGGTAAGTTGGAGGTTCTCAGGACAAACAAGAGTTGAGACTTAATTTGGATGTGTTGCATGGACAAGGTAAAGGTGTGAGATTACAATACCTGTTGATGATTCACCTGTATTTTATCTTTACATAAATGGATCAAAAAAGTTTCATATTGTTTGACTGAATGATTTGTTTACGTAGTCCTGTGTGTGCGCGTGTCGGGGGGGGGGGGGGGGTTACAGGCTATAGGATAATTTATTATTATGCATGGGTCGTGTTATTTTATCAATTCCACTACTCTTAATCCGATTAACCTGCGAGCATTACACTGATCCACATATCAAATTACATTACACATGAACGGAAAATCCACGGGAGAATAGATGTTGATGCTGGCCTGAAAGTTTTATCTGCCTGCATCACTAAGACACACACATCTTAGGTTTGGGTCATCGTCATAATCACCCGGGAGAGGAAAGCCGCCGGAGAAACGTGTAAATGATGAAATAGTGTTTTTAGATTGATGTTTACAAGCTTGGCTCATGTACTCTGTGTGAGATGCTCTGTTATTAATGTATTATGGCGTGTTGGTGATAGTAGTGGTGGTGCTGGTAGATGGTAGTGGTAGTAGTAGTAGTGGTGGTGTTAGTAGATGGTAGTGGTAGCAGTAGTGGTGGTGCTAGTAGATGGTAGTGGTAGTAGTGGTGTTAGTAGATGGTGGTGGTAGTGGTGGTGTTAGTAGGTGGTAGTGGTAGTAGTACTGGTGGTGTTAGTAGATGGTAGTGATAGCAGTAGTGGTGGTGCTAGTAGATGGTAGTGGTAGTAGTGGTGTTAGTGTTAGTAGATGGTGGTGGGTGGTGGTAGTGGTGGTGTTAGTAGGTGGTAGTGGTAGTAGTAGTGGTGGTGTTAGTAGATGGTAGTGATAGCAGTAGTGGTGGTGCTAGTAGATGGTAGTGGTAGTAGTGGTGTTAGTGTTAGTAGATGGTGGAGGGTGGTGGTAGTGGTGGTGTTAGTAGATGGTGGTGGGTGGTGGTAGTGATGGTGTAAGTAGATGGTGGTGGTGGTGGTAGTAGTGATGGTTTTAGTAGATGGTGGTGGTAGTAATGATGGTGTTAGTAGATGGTGGTGGTGGTAGTAGTGGTGGTTTAATAGATGGTGGTGGTAGTGTTAATAGATGGTGGTGGTGGTGGTATTAGTGGTGGTGTTAGTAGATGGTGGTGGTAGTAGTGATTTGTGGTGGTGTTAGCAGATGGTGGTGGTAGTAGTGGTGGTGTTAGTAGATGGTGGTGGTAGTAGTGGTGGTGTTAGTAGATGGTGGTGGTAGTAGTGGTGGTGTTAGTAGATGGTGGTGGTGATAGTAGTGGTTGGTGTTAGTAGATGGTAGTGGTTGTAGTAGTGATGGTGTTAGTAGATGGTGGTGGTAGAAGTGGTGGTGGTAGTAGTGGTGGTGATTGTAGTGGTGGTGTTAGTAGGTGGTAATAATAATAATTAACGGTTTATTGAAAAAATTCTGCAGCCCGAAGGCTGAAAATATACATTGGACATAAATGACTTATTACATACATTGGTGGTTTAACAAAAGTCTTCATTAGAGAAAGGTAAAGGAACATACAGTGAACATACAGATTAATGTAGGTGTTGAACAGCAAACTCGTAGTGTAGTAACTCCCTCCCAGATGGTGTTAGGAGGAACTCGCGTGGTGTAGTAGTTCCCTCAGATGGTGTTATGAGGGACCTGGCGTGGTGTAGTAATTCCCTCGCAGATGGTGTTATGAGGGGCCTCACGTGGTGTAGTAATTCCCTCACAGATGGTGTTATGAGGGACCTCACGTGGTGTAGTAATTACCTCAGATGGTGTTATGAGGAGCCTGACGTGGTGTAGTAATTCCCTCGCAGATGGTGTTATGAGGGACTTGACGTGGTGTAGTAACTCCCTCACAGATGGTGTTATGAGGGACTTGGCGTGGTGTAGTAATTCCCTCACAGATGGTGTTATATGAGTGAGGTTTGGTCTTAGGCCTTCCTATCGTAGACGGATTAACACATCGCTGGTTGTTGTTGGGTCTCACGGGCCGTTATCACTGGGTACCTGGGACCTCACTGTGTGAAGGTTAACTTGGGTATGACTGTTACTGTTGAGTTGTTCTCACTGACTTAAGCACTGTTCACCACTGTTGTAGTAGTGATGGTGTTAGTAGATGGTGGTGGTAGAAGTGGTGGTGGTAGTAGTGGTGGAGGTGGTGGTGTTAGTAGATGGTGGTGGTCGTAGAAGTTTGTGGTAGTAGAAGGTGGTGGTGGTGGTAGTTGTGGTGATTAGTAGATGGTGGTGGTGGCAGACTGGGGTGTATGTAATGTTGGTGGTGACGACAGGTAACGTTTTGTTCTGTAAGTGTTTTAAAATAAAGTTCAAGTGTATTGCAGTAGACAACCTGATGCACGCCAGAACCACCAGCAGTTGTGTGTGTGGGAGGGGGGCTCCCTCCCTCCCTCCCTCATATTACAATGACCGCGTGAGATTGTTTTAAATGTCATTTATTACCAATGTGTGTACGAGTGTATGTTAATGATTAGCAAACTTATCTTATAGTTGGTGAGAAAGTGGTGCTAGCTGTTAACATTGAACACGGGAAGGAGTCAGCCAGCACTGCGTGGACCTCACTCCCCCCCCCCCCCCCCCGTCCCCCTCCAACCTCCTCACCACCGGTCCCCCTATCCCCCCCCTCCCTCGCTCAGGCGTACCAACATTATCGGCGAAGTACCGTGGGAGAGTGTGTGCTGGCGCCTGTTGGTAATCCTGATCAGGTTCTATTCTATTTCTTCTTAATCTTCTTCGCGCTGGTTGTTGCTGTAAGGTGAAGTTATATTTAGTTAGTTCGTTGATCCCGCTGTGTATTATGATGTGAGGTTGTGGGTGTGTGTGAGTGTGTGTGTGTGTGTGAGTGAGTGAGTGAGTGAGTGAGGTGGTTTGGTGGGAAAACTCTCCTGCCATCACTCCACACTCGCACCACCAGCAAACACGCCTTCACCACCACCAATCACACGCGGCCAACACCACCACCTTACACCATATCGCCACCACAACCAAACTCCATCTCCAATTCGACACACCACTCCCTCAACCACCACAGTCACCACCACAACATAAGCACTACAGTCGTCAGCACCATCACTATAACCACCACTCACCACCACCATCATCATAACCACTACTGTAACCACCAGTCACCATCACTATACCCGCCATCATCACTATGACCACCACAACATAACCACCACAGCCACCATCACCACCACATTATAACCACTACAGTCACCAGCACCACCACACTATAACCACCTTTCACCACCACCACTATAACCACCAGTTACCACCACAGTCACCACCATCACACTATAACCTCCAGCATAACACTTCAAAACTTAACGTCATCATACCATAACTCATCATCACCTTCACACACCACTTCTACCATAGCACAACACCACACACTATCGCCACCATTACACGTTACTACACTCCATCATTACTACACACTTCACCATAAAACACTACCACCTCTCACCATCACCACCACAACATCACAATAATCACCACAACTTCGCCATCACCAATACCACTCCACAGTCACCACCACAACACTCGCATATTTAATTCTCTCTCTCTCTCTCTCTCTCTCTCTCTCTCTCTCTCTCTCTCTCTCTCGTGTGTGAGTGTGTTCAGTACTGTGAGTTGTGTAAAGTGTGTGCCTGTTGGCTTGATAGGTTCAT
This sequence comes from Homarus gammarus, assembly GCA_958450375.1. NCBI lineage: Eukaryota > Metazoa > Arthropoda > Malacostraca > Decapoda > Nephropidae > Homarus > Homarus gammarus. The sequence goes on from CAUDMG010003604.1 coordinate 418,143, forward strand.
GTGGTGGTGCATTACCTACAAGTGGGGGTAATATGAGCAGGTTTTTGTCGTTGTAGTGATCTACCTAAGTGTGGCTCATGTCTCGTCGCGGGAGTGTATATAGTCTTGAAGTGTATTCTGGAGCCATATTTAATTGTATTCGCTACACACTTGTTTGTTATACAGTATATATATATATATATATATATATATACATATATATATCATATATATATAGAGAGAGAGAGAGAGAGAGTATGTAGTCTTAAGTTTCTCATTGTGTGTGTGTGTGGTCAGAAACAACTTCGGCTCTATACGGTTCAGCATACACTCTATCATCTCATCTTCACACAGCAGTGAGGTTTTAGTCATCACTCTTACCTCAAGTCTTACTATGACACTCCTCGTCAGGTCTCTAGCCAGAACTGTGTCACTGAAGCTTGGACTCGTATTCAAAGCCATGCCTCACTTTACTGATGAAGAAGTTGGCAACCATTTATGTAAACCGTGTGTGCTCCCAGATGGAATACTGCTGTCATCTGTTGGCTGGGTGTGGTGTTTGGGCACTGTAGGCTGGGTGTGGTGTTGGGCCACTTGGTTGGGTATGGTGTTGGGGTACTGTGTTAGGTGTGGTGTTAGGCACTGTGGGCTGGGTGGAGTGTTGGGGCACTATGGACTGGGTATAGTGTTGGGGCACTGGGGTGGATGTGGTATTGGGGCACTATGGGCTGGGTACAGTGTTAGGGCACTGGGTTGAGTGTGGTGTTGGGGTACTATGGGTTGGGTATGGTGTTGGGGCACCATGGATTGGGTATGGTGTTGGGGCACCATGGGCTGCGTGTGGTGTTGGGGCACTGTGGGTTGGGTATGGTGTTGGGGCACTGGGTTGGGTATAGTGTTGGAGCAGTATGGGTTGGGTATGGTGGTGGGGCACCATCAACACTCAGCACAAATTGCCTTTCCAGAAATCTTGCAGGAATGTCACATTGTTGTACCTTTGCTCTAGATACTCACAAACACTTTTTTGCGAACTTGTCTCAATATTATTAGGGCGTCTGGGAGAGTCCGTGCTACTTCTATTAATTTAACGTCATGCAAAATACCTGTTTACCAAAATTCACAAAACGTTATTTTGTATTATATAATATTACCTCCAGCAGTTGAAAACATCCTCTTTTAATTACAGTATATCTTCAATTTTTATAATGGTATGCCTTTGTGAATATAGTTGACAGCGGCACGTGTATGATCTTTGCACTCTTTGTTTCTCACAAAAGTGAATCTAACTCAATGTAAAGTCCACGTTCACGGCTGCACTTATTTGTCTTAGCGAATCAGATTTCTCTAAGGTACCTTTGGGTTGAGATTTCCAGTTTTATACGTTAAAAAAATCCTCGTAACTGATCCTGTGATGAGTCCTCACGACACATGCTCACTTACACTACGACAACGAGTTGACGGCCAGTATGGTGCATCAGTTGCTGATAAACTCCGCTGGTACTAATTAGGTTGTGTCAGAGATATAGAGAAAATACTGATAAATATTAACCATAGAGAATCTGGACCGTTAGCCCCCGTGTTTGTGAGGGATCCTGGGGGCTAGTTTTGTGATGGGCCCGCTAACACGCAGATTAGGGGGTTGATCCTGATGGTGAGGGCTGATGACAGTCTGCCATCATCATCACCTTCAAACTGATGATTATGCAACTAGGCTGAGACGTGGCACCAGTATCAACCCCCCCCCCCCCCCCATATCCTGGTGATTTATTGCTGCTGAGTTGTAGTACCTGTCCCAGAGGGTGGTGGTAGTAGGTAGTGGTGGTGGTAGTAGTAGAGTGTGGTGATGGCTGGTAGTAGAGTGGTGGTGATGGTAGTAGAGAGTGGTGGTGGTGGTGGTAGTAGACAGTGGTGGTGGTAGAGAGGTGGTTGTGGTGCACGTTATAGACAGCTGTTTATGAGTGACAATAATTTGTGAGAGCAGCAGTTGAAGTAGTGGTACTATCAAGAGTCATGGGAGATAGTGCAGTAGCTGTGGTGGTAATGATTTTACAGCTGTTTGTAGTGGCGATTGTGGTGTGTAGTTGTGGTTATTGGAACAAAGTGTTTATGTTATCGCGGTGTCAGGAGTAAATAGGTGCTCAAGTGTGGGGGGGGGGGGTCTCATTCGACCAGGTGACTGTGTGATTAACCTGGCCGCACTTGTCAAGCTTCAGGTGTGTTAAATAGTCGCCACACCCAGGTCGCTCATTATACTCTACGGAAACTTGTTACAGTTAACAGGGAGTCTTCTGACCTGTTGTTACCACATGTAACACCTCTGGTTGTTAACTGGCAACATGTGGGTTCCTTCTGTTTACTGGTAACATGTGGGTTCCTTCTGTTTACTGGTAACATGTGGGTTCCTTCTGTTTACTGGTAACATGTGGGATCCTTCTGTTTACTGGTAACATGTGGGTTCCCTCTGTTTACTAGTAACATGTGGGTTCCTTCTGTTTACTGGTAACATGTGGGATCCTTCTGTTTACTGGTAACATGTGGGTTCCTTCTGTTTACTGGTAACATGTGGGTTCCTTCTGTTTACTGGTAACATGTGGGTTCCTTCTGTTTACTGGTAACATGTGGGTTCCTTCTGTTTACTGGTAACATGTGGGTTCCTTCTGTTTACTGGTAACATGTGAGTTCCTTTACAAGTTAAATCTGTTTAAACGTGAGAGATGACTCTCTGGTCTCAGTTGTCAAATGGCTGAGGAGAGGTTGTGTATATTACATCACTGTCATGTTGGCGGTGATGTCAGCAGGCTGTTGGTGGTGCTTGAGGGTGGTGGTGGTGTCAGCAAACTGGTGGTGGTGTCAACAGACTGTTGGTGGTGCTTGAGGGTGGTGATGTCAGCAAGTTGCTAATGGTGGTGGTATCAGCAGACTGGTGATGGTGGTGTTAGCAGACTGGTGGTGGTGGTGGTGTCAACAGACTGGTGTTGGTGGTGGTGTCAGCAGGATGGTGGTGGTGGTGGTAATGTCATCTGACTGGAGGTGGTGGTGCTTGAGGGTGGTGGTGTTAACTCACTGGTGGTGGTGTCAGCAGACTGTTGTGGTTGTGTTGTTGGTGCTTGGTGGTTGTGATGTCAGCGGTTTTATGTGTGTGTTTTTTCAGTATATAACTTTACTACTACTGCTACTACTGGTGAGGACGATGATAACATACTCAACGAACCACTTACATACATATCAAGGTTACGATGACATAATTTCAATCTCCTTTACAGTGATGGAATGCACCAATTATAGCTCATAGTGTCCTCAGCGGTCGATAATACTGTACTGGACATGACTGATGCAGGAAAGGCTGTCAAAGTCCAGAAAGATAGGGAGACAACCATTACACCACAAGTACAATTTCTTAGTGTGATCTGGTATTTTAATCTCTGAGGTGTTTATTTTTTACTTTTTGAGTGATGTTACATTATTGTTTTGTGTTTGCCGGATTTATTTTTTATTTAACTTTTTTAATTTTGCTGGAAATTAAGTTTAAGGTTGATTGATATAAAATAAATATTAATTAATACAAAATATAATTTAGGAATCTATAATTAAGAAACTGATGAAATATTTGCCGTACGAGAAAGTAACTTACAAAGAAGAAAAACGTATTCTTAAGCCAGATTTGGTCGTGGTCCGCTGACGATACTTCCAGCATACTTGGGAACGTTGTATTACTAAAGTTGTCATTTGAGTTGGTAGTGGTAGGGTAGTACTATCTGGTGCTATCTTATCTCTGCCTGTTATCAGTGGTGTCCGTGGTGAGAGTAGGAGGAGGAGCGGTAAGTAGCAGGGTACGAGCACTCCACCCGGCAAGTTACTTATCCACCCGCCTGCCTACCTGTGTCCTCTCGCTGCTGCCGCTCCTCCGTATGCTAGTGGCGGCTGCTGATGTCACCAGGGAGTGGGAGAGAGATAGGGGAGGTAGTGAGTGAGGTGGATGATGCGCCCAGTGATAATATTAATGGTGATGATGACACCCCTTGATAGTGGACGCGATCGGTAGCTGGAAAAATTGGTGGTGATTGTCTCTCTTGATTGTAAATAGTGATGGTGCCCTGAAAATTGTAACGGCGATGATGACTCCATTTGATAGTGAGTAGTGATAATTCCCTGGAAAGTGTGACGGTGATGTTTATGGTAATTTTGGGGGGGAGAAACGTAGTGTTGAGTGTTCTCGGTGACGTACACTGATGGCTCGCCGGATAAAATACTGAAGTGGTTCTTCTTCGCTCTTGGATATTATCTTGTGGTTTTAATAATAGTGGATACAACAAGTACCTCTGGTTGTGGTGATGATGGTGGCCAACGAAGGTAAGTTGTGTGGAAGACGATGACAGTGGTTTGTGGTATTGGTGATGATAGTAACTACTCACTGTATTTATCTTTGTTCACAAACTGTTCATGGCGGCACTATGGCTCGATGGTAGTCGCATTTAAGGTGCTATATGGTAGTACAATTATGATACGATAAAAAATAGTATCTATCTATTATATTGGTAAGTGTGACAGCCAACAGTAGATGATACGGTGTACATAGCTGTCGGTAATGCCTTGTGTTTATGTAAGTGTCTCTTAATATAGCGAGCATTGTTCCCGGGTAGTGACACCATAATCTACCGGCTGCATTAGGACCCTTAACACCTCCACCCCGTCATTACCATACTCAGTAATTGGCTTATTACGGCGCCATACTGAAGACTGACCAACCCCGTGACCATCGTGTTTAGCAACGCCCTCCACCCGTTAAGCCTCTCGTAATTACTGTATTTAGGGTTATCATAGACGTCACTACACCTGAGTGATTGTTACTACACCTAATTGATTGCCATGTCACTACACCTGGTTGATTGTCATTACACCTGGTTGATTCGGTACCAGTCGCGGCTCTGTTCCTCAATTATTGTACTCTTATATGTATTACAGATCATATATCTGTGTATGTGGGAATAACTGGTAGGACTTATAATGATGACTGGGTTTTGTATGGCTGAGTGATGGGAGACCTACCGAAGAGAAGATTGGGATGACGATGATGATTATGAAGACGATTGGGAAGATGATTGTGGGTTGACTGTGACATAACAGAAGATTGGGATGATTGTGATTACATTTCCTAAGCGAACTACAGATATTACCTAGTCAATGTAAACTTCACTGTTCCGTTGTCGTTCTTTTAGGGAATTCATTACAAGTGAAGAATCACATGAAGATTAGCCCCCTTAGCTTATTTCACCCCACCTAACCTAACCAAACCAAACCAAGCCTAAATTATACCATTCAAATTAGTTTTTCCGCTGTCGTGCTTGTAGGAAATACATTACAGATGACCATTTCGGGTTTTTTTCCTACTTAGATGTTAACTTGTATTACCGTTATGTCTTGTACTACGTGGTGCTGTTTCTCGTCATGACAACTTTATATTATGAAAGTTTGTGGTTAGAAACTTGTAATATCTTTCTTGTAGTCTGTACAATAAGAGTAGTTTAATCTGTTATTTGTACACGATAAAATTAAGATAGTACAGGTATTCCTTTCAACATTCCCAGACAATAGTAATTTGCTGTACTTATTACGAAACGAAATTGGTCTTAAAGTGACGCAATATCTCGTTGTACTCTTACCTAATATTCCAACTACGATTGTTATGCAACTTATTATTACTCCGTGTCACACCTGTAGTGGAGAATATAAGGGAGAGGCAGATGATTAAGGTGTTGCTAAACTACGGTCTTGTCAAGGCCATCTTGAGAGTGAAGGTGGGGGAGATGTTTATCATAACATTTTCTTTCACCTTTGTCTGTGTGTTATATTATGTGTGTATTGTGAATGTGTTATGTGCTTTGTGAATGTGTTGTTAATGTGTTACGTGTTAATGTGTTATGTGTTATGGACAGTGCTGTGTATCTGTTGTGTGTATTGTGTTCGTGTTTAATGTGTACAGTATCAGTTATTTTTTTCTGTATGTTTACCTCATGTGTTTCTGTTGGGTATATGTTTGTATGTTGTGTACGTGTTTGTGTGTTGTGTACGTGTTTGTATGTTGTGTACGTGTTTGTGTGTTGTGTTTGTGTATTCACTCTGAGTATGTGGTATGTTCAGGTATGTACCATTTTCTTTGCGTACTATAATGTGTTTGAGATTGTACACACACGGAATATGTCGTGTGTATGAATAGAGCTGCTCTTTGTGTCTGTAGTATACTTGTGTGTGTGTGTGTATTTTATAATGTTGTGTTTTTCTGGACTTGTATTTGAGTTATGTTATGTAATTGTACTTCTGCGTGTATGTGTTTTTATTTTATGCTTGTGTATATGTGTTAAGTTTGTGTATTTTTTGTGCTATGTGTGTATGTTTACGTATGACTGTGCGTGTGTGTGATGTACTGTATATGCATGAGTTTGTTGATGGGTTATTCAGTTCCACCACCTCTTAAATTGTGTTTTATGGGGCAGTAAATCCCTAAATTCTGCTCTGCGTTTGATGATAACTTGTTTATATACGAGCGTAATGAAAACCCATTGTATTAGGTAGCGATAAATCCTTTACCTTTTGTCTGGATATTATGTACCGGGAAGTTGTGCTCTTACTGGTAAATCGCCTGAGTCTCTCTGTGTGTGGTATAAATAAGTCCACCTCCTTTATGTGTTTCCTAGCGATTAATCCCTTTACCTTTTCTGTGTTGCATACTGGGGAGTTTTAATCCCGTTGTGTTTCATATAGCGATACCATTTCCTTGTGTTCGGCGGATTTTTTGTTTTTTGTTTTGGTTTTATTATTTGTAATACGTAGTGATAATTCGCCATTCCTTTGTGTTACGCATTGGTAAGTCTCCCTCGTCTGTACGTGTGTTGTGTACCCTGTTGGTAAATCGCCTCCCTTTGTGTGTTACTCAGTGATTAAATCCCAACCTTTCTCCTCGTGTTATGTACCGGTTAGTAATATTAATCCCCCTCTCTTGTGTCAGGGTTATATACATTAGTTTCTGAGTAATCTTATGCATCAGTTGCCTCACACTTGTAGCAGGTGTGTGTGTGTGTGTGTGTGTGTGTGTGTGTGTGTGTGTGTGTAATAATAATAATAATAATAATAATAATAATAATAATAATTAAAGGTTTTTTGAAAAAGTTAAGCAGCCCGAAGGCTGAAAATATACATTGGACAAAAATGACTTATTACATAGTGTCACAGTACCTCAATCTGCTCGGTGATGTTGTGTTATCTCGTGGTCAGGTGCATAGCCGGCCGGCCCTCTGTTGTTCCCAGGGTGGACGGATTAGCACCTCCTGGTCAGAACATAAGAACATAAGAAAATAAGGAGTCTGCAATAGGCCGGTTGGCCTGTGCATGGCAGCTCCTGTCGAGAGTTACTACCACTCTCTATCATCCATGAATCTATCTAGCCTCCTTTTAAAACTTTCCAGCGTTCCAGCACTTACTACAAAGTTGCTAAGCTTGTTCCACTCGTCCACCACCCTATTTGTGGTCAGTTCCCAGGGGTGCTTATCTCAGGTGGGTCACGTCTCTCACTGGTACTGTTTGGTGCTGAATTCACTGGCATAAACATTGTTCATCACTGTTCCCACTTCTTTCCGAAACGAAATTGTCACCTTTGAATATGTCGATATCCCCCGGTGGTGAGGATGGGTCGGGGAGAGAGACTTGGGGAATGGGCCGAACATTGGCCAAGGGGGGCAGCTGCGCAGCAGGAACAGCGCCTGATAGGTCTTGACCCTCCGGTGGTCAAGGATGTAGTGTGTGTGTGTGTGTGTGTGTGTGTATATTTGGAGGTGGAGGGGAAGGTGGTGGAGAACCAGGTGTACATATACAAGGTTCCTATCCGGTTCCTGCTGCTGTTGCTGAGAATGAAATAACGGATGCAGGTTATAGTGTCTTACCTTCAATTAACGTGGAAGGATTTCAGAATCTATTCACACACACACACACGTGTGCGTTGTCAGGCTTTCGTCGCGTTCTCTCGGTGACTGGCAGGGGTGATGGTCGTGGAATGGTGGTGGTTGTGTTGATGGTGGTCATGGGGTTGTAGTGGTCGTAGTGATGCTGGTGTTGGGGTGGTAGTGGTTGTGGTGATGATGGTCGTTGGATTGTAGTGTTTGTGGTGATGATGGTCGTTGGATTGTAGTGTTTGTAGTGATGATGGTCGTGGAGTTCTAGTGGTTGTGGTGATGATGGTCGTGGTGATGCTGGTCGTTGAAGCCTGTAGTCAGTGTAGTGTTATTATATACAAGGTGACTGATACACAAAGATGGTGGTGATGACAGTGTACAGTGATGTGTACAATAATTCTATGCGTAATTAATTGATGGTGAAGTAGATCCATGTTGATAAGTTGAAATGAACAGTGATGATGAGGGTGTAATGGTGCGGGTGTGATAATGTTGATGGGGATGGTGGTGCTGGTGTCAATGGAAGGACTGATGACTTATGATGTAAGGTTGATGTTAATAGTGAGGATGATGTGTAGTGAAGACAATGTTATGAAAGGGTGTCTCTTTCTTGACGACACTGCCAGCTGGCATCCTGTTGAGCGGGTGATCTGTGTGTGTGTGCGCCTCTACCGAGGTGTTGCAGGAGTACTGGGAACAGGAAGGTTGTTCACCTGTTGATGGTTGACTTAGTCCCCTCTCCATATTCTTCATAAATGGCTGTTATAATTTTACGCTTAGTGTGAGACCCTAAGGTGCCCAGCAAGACTGTGTTAGTACTGGTTGAAGTGGGACGCACTTCTGGCACCCACTTTTCAAAAAAACTGCTGTCGTTCGTCAACACACAAGCTTCTAGTTATATCAGTTGTGCTGATGAATTGATTTTGAGAAAAATTCTTAATTTCCAAATCAGAAGGAACCGATATTTATGAGCACTTGACGCTCACTGGAGGGAGTATAATGTGACCTCCTGGTGAGTTGCATTTTTATAATAATGAGGCAATGTTATATTACAAGTGTATATAAGGAGTGTAGGAGGATCACGACAATTACCAAGTCGTTTGAGAAGTGGCTTTCTGGTGATGCCGTGAGTCGCTATCTGTGTGGGTGCCTGGACCTGGTCGTCTGATCTGCCTTGAGAGTAATGATGGTGAAGCTTGAAAGCCTTTCCTCATGATGACAGCTTAAACGGTGATAATGATGGGGGGCTGTGGTGATGAGAGCGGAGGCCAAGATGATGACACTTAAGCATGTCTAGTGAAGCTTAACACCTGGTGCATTTCTTTCGTAAAGTGAAACTTTTATTTGAAAACAGGAAACAGTTCGTTACAGTATTAGTATCGTCTATATTTAACGTCATCCAGTAATATGGCTGTGGAGACTCACTATACGCGGTACACCTACTGTAGATTATTGTCTCCGAAAGATATGGTTTTGAGAATGAAGTTATACAGTACTTGTTTATTAGCGGACACATACGTATAGTATTTATAGCTACATAATCACTTAATCTCTTGGGAAGTGTCTCTGGAAAACATAGATAATATGAATCGGTTGACTTATTGGAGGTTGAAAAGCTGCAGTACTGTACTGAGGTTCTTTTTGTCTCTCGACGCTCCGGCTGGGCGAGGATTGTTAAACCTGGCTCATTGTATCTTTATGCGCTCGTTCCGAAATTTTCCTGAAATTTACAAGAATGATTTTCCTGTAGCAGTTTCATAGTATACAAGTACCTTCATGGACCCAACAGATTGACTGCGTTCAGATTCAGGATTTGTGTCTCAAAATCCAAAAATAAGCGAAAACCAGCTGTTTGGCGCGTCTAGACATTTGCAGATAGATTTCTTCCCACTTTTTTAGAACTCGTAGATTGGCTTAAGTTCGTTTTTGTGATCCGAGTGTCGAGATTACAGTTGACCAAAGTGGAAACAGCTGAGAGCATCTTATATGTTTCTAAGCACAGACAAGTGTGACGGCGGCAGGACACTAACAGAGCCTGACCAACTGACCCACGTAGCTGTACTATAATATAGATGTATTTTAAGGCACCACTTTTTGAGTTTGTTACAACATGGTAATTACTGCACCTTTACCTGTACATGCAGTAAGACTATTGAAGAGATAGGGGCTCATTGTGTGTAGATATGTTTTCTGTATGTTGAAAGTCAGCTGGTTGAATGTGAAACGCAGTGTTGTATGTGTACTGTACATTGCCGTGGGCAGCTGGTGCATTTTGCATTACAAGTTGATTAAAGGAATATATTTGAAGGTGTTAACGGCCCACTGGCCACGCTTGAGATTTTAGTCAGGCTTGGTGACTCCAGAGAGACGGTGAGAGACTCCTGCCACTACAGACCCGCGGCCCGGAACCAAGTGTAACCCGGGAATAATGTACCGCGATTATTACTGTGTCTCACTATTTTTTCTTAATTTGATGCTGAAAAGACATTCACCCAAAAATATTCAGTCAATATTCCAAATGTGTGCAGCAAATTTCAAGCTTCAGGCTATGAAGGCATCAACCTTATCTTGATTCTGAACACACACTGACGTTCACCTAGTCACTGGTTTGAACCTGTGGTCCGTGGACCCCCTGGGGGATACATAAGCCTCATTAGGAGCAAGTGAGATACATTTCGAGAAGTCGACGGTGTATTGGGTGTATAAAGAATATGCCATAATGTTCCGTTATTTATAATGCACGTAGTTTATTAGAGAAATAAAAATGACTGATTCACCATTCAGACAAGGTACGTGACGCCTCAAAGTTAGACCAAGGTGTCCGGCGACCGATAAAGGTTCAGATCTATTGACCGAGTTCCATTTTTCAGTCTTTTCTCATGTTAAATTGTATGATTTTCACATCATTGATCTAACTTTTGATTTTTATGATTTTACCGATTTAGAAATTGTAGTGCAGGTACCGGTAGGTCGCTTAAATACCAAAGATACAGTCTTAATATACAGTATACTCACTTCCTCCCATACTGTATCAGCCACCACTGTAATTATCTTTAACCAATAAACTCAGTTGGAGTCATCACTTTTCTGACATGGCAAAACATGCTGCCAAAAAACACAGATTTCCTTCTTCGTCTCGTCCATAGTGTTACCTTCTCTACTTCTTACGTTTACAACTGCCAGGTGTTCCCCCACATGGTGTCCTGTTTAACATGGTGAGAATAGTCAGTCTAAAGTTCTTTGCTTCTTTTTCTTATCTTCAGTACCAATGCTCCTATGGTCAGTCCTCCAGTGGAATCCAGTCCAACGTCCCTTTTCCGGTCAGTCTCGGTCACAACACACCGTTCTCTATCGTGCCTCTCCCTACCCTACGTTGTGTACTGTAAGCCTCTCCCTACCCTACGTTGTGTACTGTAAGCTCCATGGAAATAGTCGAACTTTGCCACCATTCACCTTTTGCATTCCTTGCGCTATTGATAAGTGGAAATTCGAGCTCTCTTACCCTTTTCATCCAAAGACAGATTACAACTCTTTAAAAATATGAAATGTATGATTTCTTCTTTTTTTTTTTTACTATTAAATTATGCATCAGAGTCTTTCTTATTCAGGAAGTTTTAGACAAGACTACCTGGGATATATAGATAACTTGTCAGCTATATTGCCCTTCAGGGAACACACTCATACCTCCTTCAGTCTATAACATAGTGAAGAAACAAAGTACATTCCTTAATAAAGACAAAGAAATTTCAGTGATGAAGAGTACACAATCACTGCTCACTGTGCGTCACGCCACCTTCCTCACGTCAAAGTAAAGGTACATATTAGCTTAGTGTGTTAAGTCTAAGTTGGCGAGTGACGGATCCTTAAAGTGGCCACAGTTAAGACCAGCCAAGGGTGTAGTGGTTATTTTTCTTTAAGGTCATGGTATTTCATTATGGGATGTGATGTCATGCCATGTTATTGTCACCGCGTTTTTCTTGGAATTGTAAGGATGTTGCAAAACCCACTGTCCGTCCATTAGCTAGTCTGTCCCTCTGTCTGTCTATCCGTGTGTCCCTTAGTCTTCACTTATCTTTGTGTTCGTGGCAGTGGTTGTCTCAGATATAACATTAACACGTACTTATTAATTTCTTCAGCTGGAGTGCCCTCACTACAGACTCACCTAAGTTATTCATAAATTCCAGACGTCAGGGCGGTGTGTTGGTTAAATGTTTGGCAGGTACACTACTGCCAGCGGCCCTACAAAACCTGTTTGATTAATTCGAAGAAAAAATATTAATAAAACCATAAGAAGAATTTGACCCAAGGGAGAATTGGTGACTCGGGTGACGTCTTGAGCGTCTTGAAAACTAGAAAAGTGAGACATCTACTTGGCATCTACCTGGTATCTCTCTGAACCAGATTCCTTGAGGGGGCATCGTTCTCGTCGTTTGCTATTCATAACTCATAACACAACGATGGCTACTCTGCTGATAATACTCTACCTGTGTGTAGATATTTTATTCATTCACATAATGGTAAGTCTTTAATGTGTAGGATCCTGATGATGTGGTGAGAGTGACGAGACGAACACAGAATGGTTCACGTGAAGATCATGCACCCCTTATTTTACCCGATGATTAAACACCAAACGCCTACTTGAGGAGCTCGGGTTAGGTTAGTGTCAAGTCGAAATATGCTGAAGTGATTAATTATCACGTGTTCCATCAAAATATATTACCACGCTGGGTATAATAAGTTATGTTGATAACAGTGAGAGAAGTTACCAGTCAATGGACTAATGCTGAAAATCTTTATTATGTCTTATTAACTTAAGCGTGTATTTTGCGAAATCATTGTCAATGTTTATCTTGTACACTTGGTTACGTATTAGTAAAATGATTTAATGTCATTGCTCTGGAAACGTCTGTCTTTGCATATTACCAAGACTGTGTGTGTGTATGTGTGTTTGTATAGGATGTTAGTGTATTTACATACACCGTAGCATATATGATATAAGATTTACCTTCTAGTCGTGTTCATACTTGACAAACACTGTTGTCAGTCGGCCTTGTTTCCTCGGTGTGAGGTTTACCTGACGGGCGTAGCCATCAAGCCTCTGTGATAAATTATTCTGCGCATAAAATTATGGGCGGAGTTGTCTTGTATTGTGAGGGTGTGTGGCTGGCTGGCGTGCTCGCTGGTGGTGGTAGTGCCAGGCTGCTTGTTGTGGTGGTAGTGGCAGGCAGGTGGTGGTGGTGGTGCCAGGCTGCTTGTGGTGGTGGCAGGCCGCTGGTGGTGGTGTTGGCAGGCCGCTGGTGGTGGTAGGCTGCTGGTGGTGGTAGTGGCAGGCCACTACTGGTGGTGGTGGTAGCAGGCTGCTCCCCCCAGAAGACCCAACCATGTTCTCTGACCTTAACTAATTGTGCACTAGTGTAGAATGTACAGTAGTTCACAGGTAATATATGGTTTGCTGGGTGCCGCTGGGAGATGCTCCTCCTTCACTTTCATTTCTTCAAGCGTTAAATACTCTACGTTTCAACATTACCAACAATGTTTAACCTTGTATGTGGGTGAGTTCTTGCTGAGCCACCGTCACTGACATTGGCCAGCGCAGAACACATTTTCATCAACGCGAAAAAATGTAGAGTTGAATTTAAAAAAAAGAGTGTGAAGTTTTTGGTTGGTTGGCGAGAACGGATTAAGTGTTCACGGACGAGGAACATCCCCGCTCTGACGACTATACCAATATCGCTCTGTGGTGTTGGTCTTCCCGGCGTGAAATACGCCACGCATACAGTCAGCGTCAGGATTTGGTATATACACAACTGCGGGTAACATGTTGCTCCTCTTTGCCCTGTGTGAATGCACCCCCTCCCCCCGCACACACACACACAGATATTTATAGGCTCATGATTCACATTAACACTTTTGTTGTTCTTTCTATCTGTCCACATAAATCTTGTAGGCTTAAGTCCTCTGTTTTAACTTTTAAGTTCAGTTTTCGTGATGATTTTGGTAGGAGTAGTCTTTGAGGTAAGGCCTCGCTTGGAAACTTCTTATATATTAGTTTGTGATCTTTTATTACCTTTCTAGAGTGACCAAATCATTGAAAAGGTCACGAATGCATATTTTTTTTTTAAATTAAGGTTTGTATAAATATAATCTATTTTTCCATAACATACTTGAGTCTTAAGATGAGACTCCTCCCTCCACGTACTGCCGCCTTCACTCAACACTCCTCCCTCCACGTACTGCCGCCTTCACTCAACACTCCTCCCTCCACGTACTGCCGCCTTCACTCAACACTCCTCCCTCCACGTACTGCCGCCTTCACTCAACACTCCTCCCTCCACGTACTGCCGCCTTCACTCAACACTCCTCCCTCCACGTACTGCCGCCCTCACTCAACACTCCTCCCTCCACGTACTGCCGCCTTCACTCAACACTCCTCCCTCCACGTACTGCCCCCTCATTCAACACTCCTCCCTCCACGTACTGCCGCCTTCACTCAACACTCCTCCCTCCACGTACTGCCGCCTTCACTCAACACTCCTCCCTCCACGTACTGCCGCCTTCACTCAACACTCCTCCCTCCACGTACTGCCCCCTCATTCAACACTCCTTCCTCCACGTACTGCCGCCTTCACTCAACACTCCTCCCTCCACGTACTGCCGCCTTCACTCAACACTCCTCCCTCCACGTACTGCCGCCTTCACTCAACACTCCTCCCTCCACGTACTGCCGCCTTCACTCAACACTCCTCCCTCCACGTACTGCCCCCTCATTCAACACTCCTCCCTCCACGTACTGCCGCCTTCACTCAACACTCCTCCCTCCACGTACTGCCGCCTTCACTCAACACTCCTCCCTCCACGTACTGCCGCCTTCACTCAACACTCCTCCCTCCACGTACTGCCCCCTCATTCAACACTCCTTCCTCCACGTACTGCCCCCTCACTCAACACTCCTCCCTCCACGTACTGCCGCCTTCACTCAACACTCCTCCCTCCACGTACTGCCGCCTTCACTCAACACTCCTCCTTCCACGTACTGCCCCCTCATTCAACACTCCTTCCTCCACGTACTGCCGCCTTCACTCAACACTCCTCCCTCCACGTACTGCCGCCTTCACTCAACACTCCTCCCTCCACGTACTGCCGCCTTCACTCAACACTTCCTCCACGTACTGCCGCCTTCACTCAACACTCCTTCCTCCACGTACTGCCGCCTTCACTCAACATTCCTCCCTCCACGTACTGCCGCCTTCACTCAACACTCCTCCCTCCACGTACTGCCGCCTTCACTCAACACTCATCCCTCCACGTACTGCCGCTTTCACTCAACACTCCTCCCTCCACGTGCTGCCGCCTTCACTCAACACTCCTCCTGCCCTCACGTACTGCCACTTTCACTCAACACTCCTCCCTCCACGTACTGCCGCCTTCACTCAACACTCCTCCCTCCACGTACTGCCCCCTCATTCAACACTCCTTCCTCCACGTACTGCCCCCTCACTCAACACTCCTCCCTCCACGTACTGCCGCCTTCACTCAACACTCCTCCCTCCACGTACTGCCGCCTTCACTCAACACTCCTCCCTCCACGTACTGCCGCCTTCACTCAACACTCCTCCCTCCACGTACTGCCGCCTTCACTCAACACTCCTCCCTCCACGTACTGCCCCCTCATTCAACACTCCTCCCTCCACGTACTGCCGCCTTCACTCAACACTCCTCCCTCCACGTACTGCCGCCTTCACTCAACACTCCTCCCTTCACGTACTGCCGCCTTCACTCAACACTCCTCCCTCCACGTACTGCCCCCTCATTCAACACTCCTTCCTCCACGTACTGCCCCCTCACTCAACACTCCTCCCTCCACGTACTGCCGCCTTCACTCAACACTCCTCCCTCCACGTACTGCCGCCTTCACTCAACACTCCTCCTTCCACGTACTGCCCCCTCATTCAACACTCCTTCCTCCACGTACTGCCGCCTTCACTCAACACTCCTCCCTCCACGTACTGCCGCCTTCACTCAACACTCCTCCCTCCACGTACTGCCGCCTTCACTCAACACTTCCTCCACGTACTGCCGCCTTCACTCAACACTCCTTCCTCCACGTACTGCCGCCTTCACTCAACATTCCTCCCTCCACGTACTGCCGCCTTCACTCAACACTCCTCCCTCCACGTACTGCCGCCTTCACTCAACACTCATCCCTCCACGTACTGCCGCTTTCACTCAACACTCCTCCCTCCACGTGCTGCCGCCTTCACTCAACACTCCTCCTGCCCTCACGTACTGCCACTTTCACTCAACACTCCTCCTTCCACGTACTGCTGCCTTCACTCAACACTCCTCCCTCCACGTACTGCCGCCGTCACCCCACTCCTCCCCCCCACGTACTGCCGCCGTCACACCCCACTCCTCCCCCCACGTACTGCCGCCGTCACACCCCACTCTTCAGCTGTTCACAAACTTAATTTAATCCTTAGGCGGTGTTAGCTGGACCACTCTCATTCACGCGTCTTAATTGGACGTGCTTGTTTATCGTAATATGATAACTTTCCACCAAATATCGTTCATAATAAGTTTTATCTCTCAACTCTCTAATTACTGCCTGGGTTATACATATCTTATATAGTTTTACCTGTCTATATAGAAAAGCTTGGATTTTATATCATAGTAGAAGAGTTGGAGCAAATATTGACAGTGCATATACTATACATCTCCTTCACGAAGTATCTTCACGTTTTTGTGTGAAACAATATGACACAACGGACGAAGGATTTTGACAACCCTGCCGAGACAACTGGAGTCACAGTGTTCATTTTGAAATTCATCGGACCACTCTGTGAAGATACTTTTTGGAGTGAGTGTACACTGCCATAGTCTTGCTGCCTGTTCCTTTACGTCATCGGTGTTCTCTCACTCACACAGTCCCCCACTCCCGGTCATTCTCACACACTCCCTCACTCCCTGTCACTCACACAGTCCTTCACTCCCTGTCACTCACACACTCCCTCACTCCCTGTCACTTACACAGTCCTTCACTCCCTGTCACACACACACACACACACACACACACACTCCCTGTCACTCACACACTCCCTCACTCCCTGTCACACACACTCCGTCACTCCGGTCCCTCACACACTCCATCACTCCGGTCCCCCGCCCTGGAGGATGGGGCCCGGGGAGGACTTCGAAATGCCCTGTTTCCGTTCTTACACCCATCGGTCGGTCTGTTTCTACACCCGTCTGGCTGTCATTCAAAGCGCCCGGAAGTTGTGAACACTAACCCAACTAAGCTTGTTGTTCCGCGATCAGTGAGTGACTTGGTTGCGGCGAGGCGGGGGTCTAGGCGAAGTTTAGTAGTACCAGTCTCTTCTTTAACACTCCACACACACACATTCTTTAACCATTCCTCACACATCCATCCCTCACATTCTTTGTAATATTTCCACCTCCACTCGTATCTTTATCCCTCACTTAGTAAAGTCGACTATTCCTTAAATTCTATAATGCCTCCCTTTGTCTTCTCTCTTAAGTGTTCAAGCGATCTATTAGAGAATCGGTTTTAAGTGTGTGCACCATCTTGGTCACCCAGCTCAGTGTACTGTAGTCTCAGTATACAGGGGTGAGTTGTGCCAATATACTGGTGTGTGTGTGTGTTGCACCAGTATGCAGGTGTGTGTTGCACCAGTATACAGGTGTGTGTGTGTTTCACCAGTATACAGGTGTGTGTTTCACCAGTATACAGGTGTGTGTTGCACCAGTATACAGGCGGGTGTGTTGCACCAGTACACAGGTGTGTGTTGCACCAGTATACAGGTGTGTGTTGCACCAGTATACAGGTATGTGTGTTGCACCGGTATATAGGTATGTATTGCACCAGTATACAGGTGGGTGTGTTGCACCAGTATACAAGTGGATGTGTTGCACCAGTATACAGGTGGGTGTGTTGCACCAGTATACAGGTGGGTGTGTTGCACCAGTATTCAGGTGGGTGTGTTGCACCGGTATACAGGTGTGTGTGTGTTGCACCAGTATACAGGTGGGTGTGTTGCACCAGTATTCAGGTGTGTGTTGCACCGGTATACAGGTGTGTGTGTTGCACCGGTATACAGGTGGGTGTGTTGCACCTGTATACAGGTGGGTGTGTTGCACCAGTATACAGGTGGGTGTGTTGTACCAGTATACAGGTGTGTGTGTGTTGCACTGGTATACAGGTGTGTGTTGCACCGGTATACAGGTGTGTGTGTTTCACCAGTATACAGGTGGGTGTGTTGCACCAGTATACAAGCGAGTGTGCTGCACCAGTCCCCCCAAAACTCGTTGCGTTTGGTGACTCATATATTTTTTTTTTTTTTGGACTTTGTGGCTGCCATATGTCGCGTTGACTTTTTACTTATTTTAACAGTTAGTCATATACTGTAACATCCGTCCCCGGCGAGGTTGAATAATTCTATTTTTAGTTGAACATTTTTAAGAGAGCGTTATTAATAGTTATCAATTTTCTATATATTCGAATCCTGTATAAAGTCTCATTAAGCATTCGTAACCACACATAACTTGGTACAGTCTTCCATAGCCACACCCGGCCCTGTCGCCCACACACAATCACTGCTCTGGCCTCACTTCCTCCTCTCACCTCTTGTACGATAATCCCGGGTTCCTCAAGCTTCCCTCTAGTGCCTCGACCACCTCCCGTCACATTACTCTCCTCTCTCACACTTGAAGTTGTCACGCGCTTTATATTAACTAAGTGGCTTACTCAAGTGATGATGTTTTAATATTATTAGCAGCACCTGTATATCTGTTTGAGTTTCATATACAGTATTAATTTTTGTTAAGTATTCTTACATCAGAAAGTGAAACAACAGAAAGATAGACTACCAGCCGACCGACACTGACAGACAGTATAAGATAATTTCAATTTTATAGCAACATACTGTGTAGTATACTGTTGGAATAAAGTGTCAGATGAGGCATAATATTAGCAAAGGGTAAATATGACATTGTGAGAAGTGTCTATTGGTTGTATGGCCACCTCAACCTAAAAGGTATTGATGTGTAATAAAAGTCAGCTTATAGACTAAAGAGATACTTAAACTGGGAGTGGGACTGTGGGTGCCTGCAGTCTCCTTCCCTACAAGTACAGTACTTTATACACTACAGCACAATATCAGCAACTGTCTTCTTTTTTATCTCTACTTTGGCCAAGTGTGTCGGGTAAATCATGAACCACTTGTTTCTGTAGACATAATATATAACGGGAGAGTATGAGTGTAGTATTAAGCCGTAGTTCTTTATCTACCACCCATCTGCTTACGTGCCTGCTTACCTATACCTGCGACGGTCGAGAGGATACAGACTTCACCTCTTGTCGTAAGGGGCCCTGGTTCTTGCCCGGGACATCCCCAGTTTACCCAGTTGAGGAAATGAAGGTGATCAAGAACATTGCCGACCACACTACCTGTTTATGTACCGGATTTTTTTTCTTTTTTTAGCCCATATTATCCTCAAATGGGTTGTCAGGCCTGCGGGACCTACCATCACTATCTGTCTTCCTGGAGTACCTGGCTATATAGGCCTACTCACCAGCCTATCACTAAGTTACCTACTAGTATATTTAACTATCTCCCAGTCTCCCTAAATACCTTTCTATCTCTGTACTACCTGTCCACGGCACATTACCTGCACCTTAGATATCTGGATATTCTTTGTTAAACGTACGGCAATACCCAATGGCCCTTCTGAGCAACCATGGGTGTACTGTAATGTGTGGGCTTGCTGAGCTACCATGGGTGTCTTGTAATGTGTGGGCGTGCTGAGCTACCATAGGTGTACTGTAAAGTGTGGGCGCGCTGAGCTACCATGGGTGTACTGTGTGGGCTGCTGAGCTGCTATGGGTGTATTGTAATGTGTGGGCGTGCTGAGCTACCATGCGTGTACTGTGTGGGCTGCTGACCATGGGTGCACTGTAATGTGTGGGCGTGCTGAGCTACTATGGGTGTACCGTGTGGGCGTGCTGAGCGACCATGGGTGTACTGTAATGTGTGGGCGTGCTGAGCTATCATGGCATGGGTGTACTGCAATGTGTGGGCGTGCTGAGCTACTATGGGTGTACTGTGTGGGCGTGCTGAGCTACCATGGGTGTACTGTGTGGGCTGCTGAGCTACCATGGGTGCACTGTTAAGTGTGGACGTGCTGAGCTACCATGGGTGTACTGTGTGGGCTGCTGACCATGGGTGTACTGTAATGTGTGGGCGTGCTGAGCTACTATGGGTGTACTGTGTGGGCGTGCTGCGTTACCATGGGTGTACTGTAATGTGTGGACGTGCTGAGCTACCATGGGTGTACTGCAATGTGTGGGCGTGTTGAGCTATCATGGGTGTGCTGTGTAGGCGTGCTGAGCTATTATGGGTGTACTGTAATGTGTGGGCGTGCTGAGCTACCATGGGTGTACTGTGTGGGCGTGCTGAGCTACCATGGGTGCACTGTAATGTGTGGGCGTGCTGAGCTACCATGGGTGTCTTGTAATGTGTGGGCGTGCTGAGCTACCATGGGTGTACTGTAAAGTGTGGGCGCGCTGAACTACCATGGGTGTACTGTAATGTGTGAGCGTGCTGAGCTACCATGGGTGTACTGTAAAGTGTGGGCGCGCTGAACTACCATGGGTGTACTGTAATGTGTGGGCGTGCTGAGCTACCATGGGTGTACAGTAATATGTGGGCGTGCTGAGCTACCATGGGTGTACTGTTATGTGTGGGCGTGCTGAGCTACCATGGGTGTACTGTAATATTCGGGCATGCTGAACTACCATGGGTGTACTGTAATGTGTGGGCGTGCTGAGCTACCATGGGTGTACTGTAATGTGTGGGCGTGCTGAGCTACCATGGGTGTAGTGTAATGTGTGGGCGTGCTGAGCTACCATTGGTGTACTGTGTGGGCTGCTGAGCTGCTATGGGTGTATTGTAATGTGTGGGCGTGCTAAGCTACCATGGGTTTACTGTAATGTGTGGGCGTGCTGAGCTGCCATTGGTGTACTGTGTGGGCGTACTGAGCTGCCATGGGTGTACTGTAATATGCGGGCGTGCTAAGCTACCATGGGTGTACTGTAATGTGTGGGCGTGCTGAGCTACCATGGGTGTACTGCAATGTGCTGAACTACCATGGGTGTACTGTATTGTGTGGGCGTGCTGAGCTGCTATGGGTGTACTGTGATGTGTGGGCGTTCTGAGCTACCATGGGTGTACTGTGTGGGCTGCTGAGCTGCTATGGGTGTATTGTAATGTGTGGGCGTGCTGAGCTACCATGGGTGTACTGTGTGGGCTGCTGACCATGGGTGTATTGTAATGTGTGGGCGTGTTGAGCCACCATGGGTGTACTGTGTGGGCTGCTGACCATGGGTGTACTGTAATATGTGGGCGTGCTGAGCTACCATGGGTGTACTGTGTGGGCTGCTGAGCTGCTTTGGGTGTATTGTAATGTGTGGGCGTCCTGAGCTACCATGGGTGTACTGTGTGGGCTGCTGACCATGGGTGTACTGTAATGTGTGGGCGTTCTGAGCTACCATGGGTGTACTGTGTGGGCTGCTGAGCTGCTATGGGTGTATTGTAATGTGTGGGCGTGCTGAGCTACCATGGGTGTACTGTGTGGGCTGCTGACCATGGGTGTATTGTAATGTGTGGGCGTGTTGAGCCACCATGGGTGTACTGTGTGGGCTGCTGACCATGGGTGTACTGTAATATGTGGGCGTGCTGAGCTACCATGGGTGTACTGTGTGGGCTGCTGAGCTGCTTTGGGTGTATTGTAATGTGTGGGCGTCCTGAGCTACCATGGGTGTACTGTGTGGGCTGCTGACCATGGGTGTACTGTAATGTGTGGGCGTGCTGAGCTACTATGGGTGTACTGTGTGGGCGTGCTGAGCTACCATGGGTGTACTGTAATGTGTGGGCGTGCTGAGCTATCATGGCATGGGTGTACTGCAATGTGTGGGCGTGCTGAGCTACCATGGGTGTACTGTGTGGGCTGCTGAGCTACCATGGGTGTACTGTAATGTGTGGACGTGCTGAGCTACCATGGGTGTACTGTGTGGGCTGCTGACCGTGGGTGTACTGTAATGTGTCAGTGTGCTGAGCTACTATGGGTGTACTGTGTGGGCGTGCTGCGCTACCATGGGTGTACTGTAATGTGTGGGCGTGCTGAGCTACCATGGGTGTACTGCAATGTGTGGGCGTGCTGAGCTACCATGTGTGCACTGTGTGGGCTGCTGAGCTACCATGGGTGTATTGTGTGGGCGTGCTGAGCTATCATGGGTGTACTGTAATGTGTGGGCGTGCTGAGCTACTATGGGTGTACTCTAATGTGTGGACGTGCTGAGCTACCATGGGTGTACTGTGTGGCCATGTGTAGTCAGTCTCGCTTGCTAGGGTTGCTATGAGCTGCCAGAACTACACATATCAACTACATGCGACTGTTTTATGATAACGTAATCTCTGTACCTGTAGTGATAATACAACGGTCTGTCACTGTGAGGGTTGTATGTATAGCTATGCTCTCTGTCCGCCAGGCTGGTGCGCACCTGTGCCCAGTAAGTCATTTAACCTCCACTCATCTCACTCATACCCTTCTGGCCATCAGTTATTGTCTAGCTTCTTTTCTTTCTCTCTACAAAACTTACTTTCCTGTCTTCTATATCTCTATACCTGTCCTTCCATTAAGCATTTTCCTCAGCCACCTACCTGGCTAACCGCACTCTCATTTGTGTCTGTCAGAGCTTTGGACAGATGAGGCCAAGAGCAGTCCGCCTCACCCCATTGTGAGCCCTGCCTGCACACGCAGGATGGCTTGCTTCTCTTAGTGTGTGTATGTGTCCGTCTGTCAGTCCGTCCTTGGGTAGTGTGTCGTCCCTGGACGAAAGGTTGACGCTCTATTTACATCCAGTGTGTGGTCCCAGCAGTCTGCTTCGTGCTGTCTTGTTTTTGCACAGCTTCATCCACACCTCCTTATTAACGCCTTCTGACAGTCACCCAGTTCTTTCGATCTGTCCGCAGTATTTGAGTTTCTCTATTCAATTTTAATCCTTTATCATCTGGGTAACTATCCTTTTCATATTTTTATTACTTCCCGAAAACATCATCCAGAAGATTTTTTTGGGTAACTTATTTGGTAATGTTTCATAACACACACACACACACACATACATAGTAGTCATGCTGGTGGACACCCGTGTCTTTCTCTCAGAGTAAAGCTGAACTGACTTTCAACAGGCTGACACACCTGCAGGTTAAGGTTTTATTACTCCACACGGTGTTTGCCGGAGCTTACCTACACATTCTCAACTCCACACGTTTTATAGTATATAATATACGTATGTTTACATCTGCACTAGAAACCTGCCAGATGTTTTCCTTTCTGACGCCTCTCCTGTTTTTCACCTTCAAACCCAAACTATGCAGGTGTGACCCCCCCCCCCCCCCCCCCCCCACCTCTACACGACGTCCTTCCTTTTATGAACATTTCTATTCAGTTTCATACTAACTCTTCCAGAATAGCACCATCCCATCTATTGTTAAAATAATAAACAACTCCTGATTTATGTACTGTACAGCCCTGTAAATGTATTCAATGCATATTATATCATTGTCTAAATCAAATGTAAGTCTGTATATTTTCAGCCACCGGCTGCAAATCTATTAATAAACCGTTTATTATTATTATTATTATTATTATTATTATTATTATTATTATTATTACAAAATACGGAGGGTTGAGACTTGATACCATGCTTGAAGGGTAATTGGGTTTTATCAGATTTTTCGTGGAATGGTAAAGTTACGTGGTCCATCCTCTTGTGTTGTTATGACCGCCCGTGTTGTTGTTTGCTTGTGTGTTATGATGGCAACTACAGCAGAGGCTATAGCCCGCATTATTAAACAACATCTTCCTTTGAAGAGGGTCGTCGTGTTTCAACCCGAGTTTTAAACTAAATGAGTCCTGAGGGACACCGCAGGACTGTACTTAACGGGGTGGTGTGGCGATAAAATTGACTAATTCCAATAAAATTAATTTATAATATTGGAATTAGTTAATTTTACCGCCACACCACCCCGTTAAGTACTGTACTGCGGTGTCCTTCAGGACTCATTTAGTTTAAAACTCGGGTTGAAACACGACGACTCTCTTCAAGGGAAGTTGTTTAATATATTGGCGTATGACCCCTAAATCTGTCAAGCGGTGTCTTGCTATCAGAGCGTCACTGAATTATCAATCTTCCCTGCTACTCCTCTCTTCGTGTATATGTATGATATTGTTACTCTTATTTATCAATATTTTTTCTATGATTTATATAATTTGGTTCAATTATCTTTGTTGTTATTGTTCTTACTTTTTATTGTTTTTATTTTATAAATGGTATTAATGTTTTAGTTTTACCTAACAAATTTTAATAATAATAATATTATTATTAGTATTATTCAGTATCCCATGTTCCGCCTCTTCCTCAGGTCAGTAGTAAAAAAACAGTGTCATTGTTGATCCCGTGTTATGAGTCGTCTTGTGATGTTCTCAACTTTAATGTTTGCCTGACGTGCCGCTAACTAGTGGTGTTGCTCAGTAGTGTTTCAGGAAGACAGCATGGATTTACTTTAAGGTTGTGAGATTACACCTTTTGAGGACGCTGGTTTAGCCATAACCCTTTGAGGATGTTGTTTTAAGGATGATGACCTAAGTTACAATACTGAGAAAGTTGCCACATTCCCTTAAGATCTCTTTAGTTAGAAAAGTTGTCGGGGATGAGCTTTAAAGTCCCGAGTGTGTTGTTCAACCTATTTCTGTTGCTAGCAAACAGGTGTGTTTGTGTGGGTGGTGAGCAGGTGTGTTTGTGTGGTGAGCAGGTGTGTTTGTGTGGGTGGTGAGCAGGAGTGTTTATGTAGGTGGTGAGCAGGAGTGATTGTGTGGTGAGCAGGTGTGTTTTTGTGGGTGATGAGCAGGTGTGTTTGTGTGGGTGGTGAGCAGGAGTATTTATGTGGGGGGTGAACAGGTGTGATTGTGTGGGTGGTGAGCAGGAGTGTTTGTGTGGGTGGTGAGCAGGAGTGTTTGTGTGGGTGGTGAGCAGGTGTGTTTGTGTCGGTGGTGAGCAGGTGTGTTTATGTGGGTGGAGAGCTTATGTTTAATCCTTTGGTGAAACAAATGTGTTACTGGGAGACCTTACTTTTAGTGTAACCATTCTCTCTCTCTCTCTCTCTCTCTCTCTCTCTCTCTCTCTCTCTCTCTCTCTCTCTCTCTCTCTCTCTCTCTCTCTCTCTCTCTCTCTCTCATATATATCCACAATGGAAACGTGGACTGGATAAATCTCGATAAAACCACACAGGTGCTCCATTGTTTCCCTTTTCCTGTTTGGTTTTAGCGATATACATACTGTAGTATCATCTGCATAGTGTATATTGATATTACTTTACCGTTAACTTTTAGTCCTTCATTATCACTTGTAACTTCTCTCATTAAGAATTATGAATATATATTATACAATGTTGGAGATAGAACACAGCCTTGTCTTACTCCATGTGAACCAATTAGTAGGTTTATTATTGAGTAACACTGCAGCCTCCTGTTGCCAGTAAAGATTTTTCAGATCTTGATATCTCCTTCATTAATGCCTATTTTTTTCCATGATCTCTAAGTTTATTGTGCTTTACCTTATCTAAAGCTTTCTCAAAATCAGCAAAGCAGAAGTACAAATTTCTTTTGATTGTAAAAACCCTTTTATTGAAAATTCTTAAACCAATTGTAGCTTCACTAATTCATTTTCCCTTTCTAAATCAATTTTGCCCTTGAGATAACTCACCTTCTCTATTCTAAACTTTTTTCTACCTCAAATTATGTTTAATAAAACTTTACATGCACGACTTATTAAGCTTATTGGTCTAAACTGGGTGCACTCTAAGGCTCCTGTCTATTTAGGTAATACAGTAATACAAATATTGACTTTTTCAAATCACTGGGAAAGGTTCTTTTGAAATATATACAATTAAATATTTTAGTGTAACATTTCACCCCATTCTTACCCATTTGTTTTGTAAATTCTGCTGTAGGCTGATCAACACCACAAGCTTTATCAGTTTACAATTTGCTCACAGCTGCTGCAACTTGTTTCCAGAATTAGTATTTTGATCATTATTTCCTTTTCGTTTCTTACCTCTACTCTATCCTTATCATTGTATAGTTCTTCTACGTACTCTGCCCATCTCTCTTTTACTTCAGCCTCAAACAGGATCTTATTGTCCTATCCCATTTATTTCCTTTTTCTGGTTCATTTGTGTAATCTTTCTGTACATTTCCTTAAAATATGCCTTATGTCATTATCTTCAGTCTCCTTGCATTTCCTTTATATATCATCATTCTTGGCCTGTCTGCATTCCCTTTGAATTTCTCATATTTCTTCGTCTATCCATGTTCTTTAAAAAGTCCATATGTTATTCAATAGAATGTTAATTATTATTATTATTATTATTATTATTATTATTATTATTATTGTTGTTGTTGTTGTTGTTGTTGTTGCTACACAATACACCACACTACACTACACCACACTGCACCTCCCCCCCCCCCCCCCCCCCCCCCCGCACACACACACACAGGTAACTTGCTGGACCAGTTGAGGGACAATTAATCTGGCTCGCCGGAAGCGCCCCAGGAACTGCTTTACTCATTGCTACTGTGACTGGAGGGCGTGGTGTGGTGAGGGAGGGGAGGAGTGACCCCAGGACGTCGTACTGGGTGGGTGGAGCAGAAGGAGAGACTTCCAAGATGTTGTAAGCAGGCGAGTGGAGTATGGAAGCAGGGGGCGGCAGAGTGACAAGGAGGTGCTGTGGAATTGGGATGGAAAGAATGAAGGGAGTGACGGGACGGTAGAAGGGTTGGGGGTGGAGTGCATTGCTTGCATCAAGACCTGGCAGCGAGGAGTGATGTAGACCACTACACCTTACGGACAGGAGGAGGTCAACGTTGATGGATAAGGAGAACGTTTAGACGCTGTTAATCGTTAGTGCTGTCGTTGCTATTGTGGTGTTGGGAATTGTGACGACGTCAGTGGATATGAGGAAGGGGCTCTCGGATTCGACACAAGGTGGACGTCAGGCAGAGGTGTGTTAATTATCAAGAGAAGAAGGGCTGCCGAGTGAATGTCATGTCGTACAAAAGATCGCCAGCTTAATGGTGTTTGTTATAGAGGAGGAGCAGGTACAGCTCCTTAAGCTCAGGTATAAAGGCCAACGTTTCTCCTTATAAGAAACATACAGTACAAGTTGTTCGTGTTGCATGTCATAAGGCAGCAGCGGCTGGTATTATTTATACTCGTAAATGTCCTACATATAATGGGGTAAGTTTAACTCTGTACAGTACTCTATTGCTACAAGATAGTCGAGATATCTTGTATCGTTTAAGAGAGCGTATGTGTGTTTGTAGAGCCACGTATGCATTAACACTCACCCAACACAACCACCCACGCACGTCCCAACACAACACCTACGCACGGCGCACGCCCCAACACAACCACCCACGCACACCCCAACACAACCACCCACGCACACCCCGACACAACCACCCACGCACACCCCGACACAACCACCCACGCACACCCTAACACAACACCCACGCACGCCCCAACACAACACCCACGCACGCCCCAACACAACCACCCGCACGCCCCAACACAACCACCCATGCACGCCCCAACACAACCACCCATGCACGCCCCAACACAACCACCCATGCACGCCCCAACACAACCACCCATGCACGCCACAACACAACCACCCGCACGCCCCAACAGAACCACCCACGCACACCCCAACAGAACCACCCACGCACACCCCAACACAACCACCCACGCACGCCCCAACACAACCACCCACGCACACCCCAACACAACACCCACTCACACCCCAACACAACACCCACGCACACCCCAACACAACCACCCACGCACACCCCAACACAACCACCCACGCACGCCCCAACACAACCACCCACGCACGCCCCAACACAACCACCCACGCACGCCCCAACACAACCACCCACGCACGCCCCAACACAACCACTCACGCACGCCCCAACACAACACCCACCTCCAAGCAAGGCTATAGTAAGAACTCAGTGACTCAGTAATGCTAAAGGGATGATGAGGGTAGTGGCTCTGGTGTGATAGCACTGATGGTTGTAGTGGTAGTGGCCCTGCCAGTGGTGGTAGTAGTGGCACTGATGGTCGTAATAGTGTCTGTGGTGGTGGTGGTAGTAGTGTCACTGGTGGTGGTGGTGGTAATAGTGTCAATGATGGCGGTAGTAGTGTCAGTGATGGTGGTAGTAGTGTCAGTGATGGTGGCAGTAGTGTCAGTGGTAGTAGTGATGGTTGTAGTATTGTCAGTGGTGGTAAAAGTGGTAGTGTCAATGGTGGTAATGGTGGTAGTGTCAGTGGTGGTAGTGATGGTAGTAGTAGTATCAGTAATGGTGGTAGTTGTGTCAGTGGTGGTAATGGTGGTAGTGTCAGTGGTGGTAGTGATGGTAGTAGTAGTATCAGTAATGGTGGTAGTTGTGTCAGTGGTGGTAATGGTGGTAGTGTCAGTGGTGGTAGTGATGGTAGTAGTAGTATAAGTAATGGTGGTAGTTGTGTCAGTGGTGGCAATGGTGGTAGTGGTAATAGTGATGGTTGTAGTAGTATCAGTAATGGTAGTAGTGTCAGTGGTGGCAATGGTGGTAGTGGTAGTAGTGATGGTTGTGTCAGTAATGGTGGTAGTGGCAGCAGAGCAGCCTTCGCGGGAGTGGTCACCTCACCACATCCGCTGGTTGGTGGAGTTATAATAACGGTCTGTGTATCCACCGCGACCACGGCCCCCACCACACACACACACACACCTGTACCACCACACACACACCTGTACCATCACACACACACACCTGTACCACCACACACACACACCTGTACCACCACACACACACACACACCTGTACCACCACACACACACACACACCTGTACCACCACACACACACACACCTGTACCACCACACACACACCTGTACCACCACACACACACACTTGTACCATCACACACACACACCTGTACCACCACACACACACCTGTACCACCACACACACACACACCTGTACCACCACACACACACACACTCGTACCATCACACACACACCTGCACCATCATACACACACACACACACACCTGTACCACCACACACACACACACACCTGTACCACCACACACACACACACACCTGTACCACCACACACACCTGTACCACCACACACACACCTGTACCACCACACACACACACACACACCTGTACCACCACACACACACACACACCTGTACCACCACACACACACACACACCTGTACCACCACACACACACACCTGTACCACCACACACACACACCTGTACCACCACACACACACACCTGTACCACCACACACACACACACACACCTGTACCACCACACACACACACACCTGTACCACCACACACACACACACCTGTACCACCACACACACACACACCTGTACCATCACACACACACACACACCTGTACCATCACACACACACACACCTGTACCACCACACACACACACACACCTGTACCACCACACACACACACCTGTACCATCACACACACACACACACACACACACCTGTACCATCACACACACACACACACACACACACACACACCTGTACCATCACACACACACACACACACCTGTACCATCACACACACACACACACACACACCTGTACCATCACACACACACACCTGTACCATCACACACACACACACACCTGTACCATCACACACACACGCACCTGTACCATCACACACACACACACCTGTACCATCACACACACACACACCTGTACCATCACACACACACACACACACACACCTGTACCATCACACACACACACACCTGTACCATCACACACACACACACCTGTACCATCACACACACACACACACACACCTGTACCATCACACACACACACACCTGTACCATCACACACACACACACCTGTACCATCACACACACACACACACACACACCTGTACCATCACACACACACACCTGTACCATCACACACACACACACACACACACACACACACACGACCTCATCTGCAAATTTGGTAAGAAGCTTCTACACCATCCCCGACACCGGCTCCTGCTACCACCCGAGGTCCCTTGTCCGAGAATTGCTGTTCGACACCACAACCGCATCCAGCCCATACGTGCACGAACTGATCGCTATAAGAACAGCCCAGTCCCAACCATTGTAAAAATTATCAATAACTTGTAATACTGTAACACTGTCACTATGTTGAATTGAACTGTAGTTTGAGCTTTTCCCCATCTAAGTTATTATATGTCTTTTTTGTGTCACTTATGTTACTTGTATATTATTTGTAATTCGTAACCCACTCCCCAAATATGTAACTGTATATTTTCAGCCTTCTGGCTGCCAAGCCAGAAAGCTGAAAATATACACACACCTGTACCATCACACACACACACACCTGTACCATCACACACACACACACCTGTACCATCACACACACACCTGTACCATCACACACACACACACCTGTACCATCACACACACACACCTGTACCATCACACACACACACACCTGTACCATCACACACACACACACCTGTACCATCACACACACACCTGTACCATCACACACACACACACACACACACCTGTACCATCACACACACACACACCTGTACCACCACACACACACACACCTGTACCATCACACACACACACACACACAGTTACGTAAGTCACAAGTATCCAACTGCTCGACTCGACGACCGGAAGAATTCTTCAACCCCTTGAGTACGACGAATAGACCCCGACAACGATTGTTCAACCCTTTTGATTATAAATTAACCCCAAGAATACGACAAATTAGCCAGTCATTGTATTTGCGGGGTTGACCTGAATGTTACCGTCTTTATGCCTACAGAAACTGTGTGTGAGCGATAAGTTTTACATCATCCTAGTTTGGCCCCGGGCGTGGATAGTACCCCTCCCCTTAAACCAGCTCCAGGTAGGCTCAATTCCCCCCCCCCCCCCCCCCCACACACACACCTGCCCTTGCTGCTTCTCAACACACACCTGAACGGCTACATAAACGCACAGCTGTTCAAGCTCACTCGCACTTTATTTCTATTTTTTTGCCGCCTCCCATCGACACACACACACACACACACACACCTACACCTGCCTTGTGAGAGAGAGAGAGAGAGAGAGAGAGAGAGAGAGAGAGAGAGAGAGAGAGAATGGAGGAAGCTGCAGCGGGCCTATTGGCTCATACTGGGCGGTCTCGCTAGCACCCATCCCCTATCGCTCATACAGGTATATCCATCCAACCTATGTTTGAAGCTATCCAGCGTATTCGAGTTAATAACTTGTTCCACTCATCCACTACTCTTATTACCAAACCAATTTTACCTATCTTGCGCCCAAATCTAAATTTGTCTAATTTAAAACCATTGTTACGAGTTCGTTCCTGGTTGGATAGTTTGAGCACCTTTGTAATGTCCCGTTATTTTAGCCCTGACTTCCTTTTATACACCTCGATCATATCGCCCCTCACTCTACGTCTCTCGAGGGAGTGCAAATTAAGATGTTTTAACCTGTCTCTGTACTCAAGGTTCCTAATTCCCGGGATTAGGTTTGTCATTCCCCTCTACATTCTTTCTCGGGACTCTATATCCATTCTGTAGTACGGTGACCAGAACTGAACTGCGTAATCCAAGTGAGGTCTCACATGTGCAAGATATAGTATTAGGATAACCTCGCTAGTCTTGTAACTAACACTCCTTTGTATGAACCCAAGTACTTTATTAGCCTTGTTTCGAGCAAAAACACATTGTTTACTTGGTTTAAGATTCCTACTTATCATTACTCCTAAATCTTTCTCACAGTCGGATTTCTTTATAACAACGTTGTTCATCTGATATCTGATTTCTTTTTACATCTCCTAGACTAAGTACTTTACAGAGAGAAAGAAAGAGAGAGAGAGAGAGAGAGAGAGAGAGAGAGAGAGAGAGAGAGAGGACATCAACACCACCTGTCATTCGCCTCACAGAACGTTATGTGTCCACTGTGTTGACACTTGGTATGATTTTCCTGAAGATTTCGACGCCTGTTACCATTGTCTTAGAAATCCCGTGGTAGGAAATGGTGACGCGTACAGTAGAGGCAAGCCGCCAGGTGTGTTTGGTGGGGTCAAGAAGCCTTACGGTGACCAGTGTCGCCACAACAGTAAGAAGCAACGGCTGTCATATTGGCGTTCTCACAGACTCGTACGTCATGTTGTCGTATTATTTTATTTTACAGGGTGTGGGTGTTTGTTATGGTTGTTTTTTTTACTCCATATTGGTAGTCAGCCTTGTGTCTTCTTTAAAATAGCCAGTTGTATGCGTCTTCACATCTCCAGTTGAAGAAGAAAATTAAAATATGAACAGCTCTTACTCAAAGGTTTGTAAATTAACTTTCCCTCAATACTGGAGAAGTGGGAGCATCCAAGTCGGTGATGAAAATGGCGCTGAAATTGCTCTTGGACTTTTGATATACTGGAGAAACAATGTTATTTCATATGAAGAAGTGGTTTACTGTAGTAATTCCTGAGAATGTCTTTATTGTCTTACACTCATGATCTGGTTTGGTTTGAAGATGATAGATTTCTTGTATTAGTCTTTGGAGATGTTTGCTGTCGACCACATGTAAACCCGTCTCTCTCTCCTCACCACTTTTGTCTCCGTCACACCGTCCTTCCAACCAGTCAGCCCGCCGCTGTGTGCTGTGTGATTTGCACCCACGTATCCCCCCCCCCCTTAATCACAGCCTCAGGCCCCCACCCCGTCCCTTCCTCCTCCTCCCCAAACCGACGACGAAGGTACTGTCTGACATGCAATATCCAGCCAACCCACCCCATCCTCTTCTACCTCCTCTACCATAAAGCTCTCAAAGAACTTGGGTTTTGTCAGGACACCAGCAAGTACTATCTGCTCTCCCACAGATCACTTTTACTACCTCTTTTGTTACTATTATTATTCAGCCTACTTCTTTTACTAAACATCTACTACTAGTACAACTGCGAGTGCTATGTGCAAATGCTGTGCTTACTACTACTACTACTACTACTTTTTTTTTTTTTTTTTTTTTTTTTTTTTTCCATGTAACGTGGCCTCCAGCCTCCCCCAATAGCCACACCTTCGCCACCATTTATTTACCTTAATACTACTACTACTACTACTACTACTACTACTACTACCTGTGTTACTCATACTACGATAGCCTTATTACTTGTCCACACCCCTTCCGTCAGTGGCAACTTCCTCTCCGTATTCCCTCACCATCACCACTAATACCTCTAATTTAACCACAACTACTATCCTATTTACCACATCCGCTACTACTACTTCTACTTTCCTCACCACCACCACCTCATCTTTTTTTTTTTTTTTTTTTTTTTTTTTTTATAACGTGGCCTCCAGCCTCCCCCAATAGCCACACCTTCGCCACCATTTATTTACCTTAATATTAAATATCCTAATACATAAGAAGCTATCCTATCTGTGTTAAATTAGTTGAGCCGCAGATCTATGCGGCATTCAGTGACTGTAGCCTCATAGTCAATATCTGCAGCAGTTGTCGAAGTAGGGGCAGAAGCTCTCGTTCCCCTGAGGCAGAGCAAAGCCGACCGAAGGAGAGAGAAGGACAGTCGACATCTCATCCAGGCTGTAACATAACTTCTGGGCTGCTGCTTCTGTTCGGAGATCACCTCCGCGAGTCTGGCGTAGAAACATCTTGCACTTGAGCCCATCCCACCAGAGGTTGTGAACACTAGAGGAGTGAAGCTGCCTTGATCAACGTTTTGAATTCTCTCCCCATATGCCCTTCTCTTGTCGTTCTCGTTCCTCCTATGTGCAGCATCGAGAGCTAGGTTACGGTGACAAGTGGCCATGGGATCGAAAATCCTGATGTCGAAGAAAGCTCGCTGTCCCCGCGTCCAGAATCCTCGAGCACTGACGTCCACACGGGCTTCGTTAGATGTGTTTGAAGTCCTGTGTTGGAAGATCTCACCATCCAGTGGAAGGAGGGTCGGTTCTACCATGACGTCCCGGCAGATTTCCTTCAACATATTTGCTGTGAGATCCCTTACCTCGTCATGCCTCATGCATATGAAGCCCCCCTTCTTGCAGACCATGGCGTGATCGCCGTCATAGGAAGAGCCACACACGCATTGGGAGGGCAAACCATCTACTGGCCAACCATACCTTAGAGCAATGGCATCTGTAAATTCTTGTTTGTTAAGGCTGAAACCATTTGCCCTTATCGGTAACGTAGTTAACCAGTTCGAGGCGCCCACCTCCTGCGCTATAGCTACTTTTTTTGTCAAATTTTCTGGAACCTGCAGCAATAGTTGCTGCAACATGTCATTTTGGCAGTGCTGCCGATCTGTTGTAATGGCCCTACGGATCTTATTTACTTCCCTGGTGTCCACTTCCCCTGTTGCATTCTGGGCTATTATGTGGTCAGTGAGGGCTGCCGTGAGCTTAAGTGAATTTTGATGTTCAGTGTCAGCAATCTCCTCTGGATTAGTTAGTCCCATCCCTCCCAGTCTTGGTGGAAGTGCAAGAAGTGTTCTTTCTGCTGGGGTTAAGTCAGGGTGTTTCACTAGTTTGGGAATGAACTTGACACTGATGGCTTCTTCCAGAGGGTGGAGGAGGGGTCCGATCTCAGGGATGGTACGCATCAGGTAGTTCCAGCGATGCTTGACTCCATGGGTGAATGCTGCAAAGGCCGCATGTGGCTCTGTGTTAGCAATCTCAGATAGAGCTTGGATTTCGCTAACCCACTCATTCACCTTTCCAGCTACGTACTCGGTCTTGAAGTCCGTAGTGCCAATTACTGCGCCTAGATGTCTTTGGCCGTCCTTAGTTACTTTGACCTCACTTCCGCCAAAAGCCTCCAAAGCCCGTTCATAATGTTCTGGCTTCACGATGAGGAAGGACTTGCTAGCGTTTGGGTGGTACCCTATTTGTGGACCTCGCGATGTTACCAGGTCCCACCACTTTTTGATGTCCTCCACTTTTCCTGCTCCTGTAAGGTCATCAGCATATGCTACTTGTTTGACCCCGGTTGTTTCAAATTTTATTTCTTGTTGGAGCACTGATAGTCCAATTGCATACATTGCCATTGCTACGGGGTCCCCCTGTGTTGTTCCCTCGGTCGACTGTAGGATGGTATCACCTCGTAGAGCCTTGTTGTTTACTACGTAGAGGTCTGAGGGATTCCTATACGAATTTTCAACATACATCGCAAAGCTAGGACACTTGATCTTGATGTTGTGCAGTGCAGCCTTGCGGTTAAGTATGTTGAATGCGTTTGAAGCATCCACCAGGAGAACGGCCTCACAATCACGCTGCTCAAATATCAATCTCATGGCGTGAATGGCCGCCTCCCCACCAGCCTGGTGGCCAGCACACACTTGTAGGTTCCCTGCTGCTGCCCTGACATCGTCCTTTACCACCTCCATTATGCACTTACCGATGATCCGCCTCAGCACTTCCCCCACCCCTATAGGTCTACATCCTGGTTTCTTTTCCAGAGGAATAAGGCGGCAGGCCGTCAGGGCCTGGAGGTGATGGCAGTGAGAGGATGCAAGCTTTCTTGCAAGGGCGGCAATGGCAGTGCAGAGATCGCTTGCTGCAGGGCCAAACTTGTTTGTGCTGAGGATGACTCTCCAACCGTTTGCATCCAGACCTGAAGGGCCGGCTCCTCCTCGAGTCTTCAGTGCCTTTTTCCACACCATCTCTCCTGTTATTTTCTCGAACAGGACAGCGTTTGGTGGGATATAGTCACCCTGGAGCCTGATGCCTTCATCTTCGCTTGCAGGGGGATGTTTCTCTTTCAATAGTTTTAATGTCTCTCTGTTTATTGGCATCACCCCACCGGAGGATTCCTGTGTGAGAGATCTTACCGCGAGAGACACTTTTCCCACACGCATTTTGTTTCCAAATTTTCTTGCCACGTCATCGGTGTTTTGCTTTCCGTCACCCGTGAATTTTAGTCTCTCCTGCAGTGTTCTTGCTTCACATAGGAGATCATCTAAGGCCCCAGTCTGCCACATTGTCAATCTTCTCTTCATTGCCGCCACATTTTCTTTGTGCTTAGCCTTTGTGTGTGTCCTCTGACAAAATAGATGTGGTATTATTGCCAGTATTTGAAGAGCTAGGGGGGCGAGGAAGCGGTCCTGAGTGTAATCAGTCATGAAGCGAGTCATCTCCCGAATCATTTCTTTGGTGGCCGCACACTTGGGTGGTTCAAATAAGTTAGCGGGCGACCACTTGACAATTTCTGAGTAGGTTTCTTTGACCCATACGTCTGCATTTTCCATCGACATGCCATTCCACTGAGGCGGCTGTCTCTCATTCTCCTCGTGGACACCTGCTACTGAGGGAGCAGCATTTATTAGTACTACATTTTCGGGTTGAGTAGACTCACTGCTATCATTTCGGATATCATCGGGTAGTTGGGTCCCGGCGATATCCACTGTGGCCACCTGTGTCGGCTCCCTGCGACGTGGGTTCCGACACTGGTCTAGCTTCCTGCAATCCACACATGGTCGGTTGTTTCTGGCACAAACACAATTTGTGCAGTTTTGGTTCGGGCTAGCACAGACGCAGCAAGGAATGTTACCAGGCATAGTGAACAGCACCTTGGGCGACGGTAACGTCCGCCTCCGGACATCTGATTTAGTCCGAGGCACAAGATTATACTGGTTCTTATGAGGGAAGGGCGGAGAGGTGACAGGCTGGACTGCTGTGTCCAGGTAGTAGGGGCATACGTGCGCGCGTGGGTGTGTAGGCTACCCCCCCTAATAGCGACCATCCATACATCAGAATGATACACTATGGACAAGAGTTTGTCACACCAAGCACTAGTTTCTATATCCTTGGCACAAATAACCACCATTTATATGGTCTCACTACTTCTACTACTACTACTACTACTACTTTTTTTTTTTTTTTTTTTTTTAAACGGCCTCCAGCCTCCCCCAATAGCCACACCTTCGCCACCATTTATTTACCTTAATATTAAATATCCTAATACATAAGAAGCTATCCTATCTGTGTTAAATTAGTTGAGCCGCAGATCTATGCCGCATTCAGTGACTCATAGTCAATATCTGCAGCAATTGTACTACTACTACTACTACTACTACTACTACTACTACTACTACTACTACTACTACTACTACTTCCCTCACCACCTCCTCAGTTACTACTGCTACTTCCCTCACCATCACCTCAGCTACTAACTACTACTACTACTTTCACCACCACCACCTCAGCTAATAACTACTGATACTTCCCTCACCACCTCAGCTGCTACTACTACTTCCTTCACCACTACCTCAACTTCTACTGGTACTTCCTTCACCACCACCTCAGCCACTTGCTACTTCCCTCACCACCACCACCTCAGCTACTACTGCTACTTCCCTCACCACCACCTCAGCTACTACTGCTACTTCCCTCACCACCACCTCCGCTACTACTGCTACTTCCCTCACCATCACCTCAGAGACTACTGGTACTTCCCCCACCACCATCTCAGCTACTAACTACTGCTATTTCCCTCGCCACCTCAGCTACTACCACTACTACTTCCTTCACCACTACCTCAGTTACTACTGGTACTTCCCTCACCACCACCTCAGCTACTACTGCTACTTCCCTCAACATCACCTCAGCCACTACTGGTACTTCCCCCACCATCATCTAAGCTACTTCCCTCACCACCACCACGGGTACTAACTACTGCTACTTCCCTCACCACGACCTCAGCTACAAACTACTGTTACTTCCTTCACTACTACCTCAGCTGCCTCGTGATAGTTACGAACTTTTCTTTATTAAATTGTATAATTTCGAGTCAAGTGAAATATGAACTTGTTCAAACTTTATTAATTTAAAAATATGTAAAATTTTATAACACGCGGTACCTCGTCAGTGGCTCCGGGGGTCTGTGGTGCTGGCTGGCTCTATACCTTATTTTCAGTTTTGTAGATGAAAATTAAATGTTTTTTTTTATTCAAGTCAACTTTTGTGTTCTCTGGTATAAGTCAAGTGTGTGTGTGTGTGTGTGTGTGTGTGTGTGTGTGTGTGTGTGTGTAATAATAATAATTAACGGTTTATTGAAAGAGCTTGGCAGCCAAAAGGCTGAAAATATACAGTTACATATTTGGGGAATGGGTTACGAATTACAAATAATATACAAGTAACATAAGTGACACAAATAAGACATATAATAACTTTGATGGGGAAAAGCTCAAGCTACAGTTCATTTCAACATAGTGACAGTGTAAGGAGCAGTGTTTACTGGGAGTGAATACACTGATTTATTACAAGTTATTGATAATTTTTACAATGGTTGGGACTGGGCTGTTCTTATAGCGATCAGTTCGTGCACGTATGGGCTGGATGCCCATGTGTGTGTGTGTGTGTGACAAGACTAATCCCGGGCATTAGAAACCTTGAGTACAGAAACAAGTTAAAGCGATATGATCGAGGTGAAAAAATGAAAGTCAGGACTAAACAAATGTGATATTACAAAGGTACTCAAACTATCCAACCAGGAGCGAACTCGTAACAGTGGTTTTAAATTAGATAAATTTAGATTTAGGCGCTAGATAGGTAAACATTGGTTTGGAAATAGAGTAGTGGATGAGTGGAACAAGTTACCAAACATCATCATTAACTCGAATACGCTGGGTAGTTTCAAACATAGGTTGGATGGATATATGAGCGATAGGGGTTGGGTGTAAACGAGACTGCCCAGTATGGGCCAATAGGCCCGCTGCAGTTTCCTCCATTCTTAAATAATAATAATAATAATAATAATAATAATTCACGGTTTATTGAAGGAGCTTGGCAGCCAGAAGGCTGAAAATATACAGTTACATATTTGGGGAATGGGTTACGAATTACAAATAATATACAAGTAACATAAGTGACACAAATAATACATATAATAACTTAGATGGGGAAAAGCTCAAACTACAGTTCCTTTGTGTGCGTGAGTGTAAACGAGTAACATTTATATCAGTTTTTTATTTTTAAACTTGTAACATTTAAGTAAAGAAAGCACCAGAGCAAAGTATATATTGCCACCATCTACAACACGGAACTCTTTGATCATGGTATTTCTCTGGAGTGAAGGTCCAAAGTGGTTAGTTACTCGTTAACAAGTGTGTGTGGTTATTTGGTAAAAAAAAATTTGCACCGCTTTGGTGGGACAAAGGTCACAGACAGATAATAATAATGATAATAGTAGTAGTTGTCGTATTAATTTTTGGTGTTGTTTTTATGTATTGAAATTTATTTATAATGTTTATATATTTATGTATTTCTTTATACTCCATTTGGTACCTAAGTAATAATTTGATTAAGCAACTTGTAGGTAGTGACGTTCACTGATATAAATCACTGTACAGTATAATCCCTCCCATCGTGTGAGTCGCTGGTGGGGGAGGGCTGTGGTGAAAGTGTGTGGTGGGGAGGGTTGTGGTGAAGGTATGTGGTGGTGGTGGGGACGGTTGTGGTGGAGGTAAGTGGTGGTGGAGGTAGGTGGTGGTGGGGGAGGTAAGTGGTGGGGGAGGGTTGTGGTAAAGGTATGTGGTGGGGGTAGATTGTGGTGAAAGTATGTGGTGGGGGTGGATTGTGGTGAAGGTATGTAGTGGTGGTGGTGAGGGAGGATTATGGTGGAGGTAGGTGGTGGTGGTGAGGAGGGTTATGGTGGAGATAGGTGGTGGTGGTGGGTTGTGGTGGAAGCAGGGGATGGGGGATGGTTGTATCGAAGGTATGTGGTGGTGATGAAGGTATGTGGTGGTGGAAGTGGGGGGTGTGGGGGGTCATGGTGGTGGGGGAGGGGAGAGCGGGATACAAACGTTTTATCCATAACAAATAATTTTGTAAGGATGTTGAAATTAGAATGATAAAATTCCAGTGTGGCAACCTACCCTCACCCCCCCCCCCTCCCAATTAATGTTAGGATAGTTAATCTGATCTTTAGATAAAATAAGCTGGGGTGGAGATTC
The DNA here is from genome assembly GCA_958450375.1 of Homarus gammarus. Classification (NCBI taxonomy): domain Eukaryota; kingdom Metazoa; phylum Arthropoda; class Malacostraca; order Decapoda; family Nephropidae; genus Homarus; species Homarus gammarus. Next base: position 458,251 of record CAUDMG010003604.1, read on the forward strand.
TTGAGGTGATCCAACAATGCATTAGTTAGGGTAGGATTCGATACTTCAGGTTTTTCTCCAACACCCGCGCAATATCTGGTTACGGTAAATGAATGAGCACGAAGGAGGGAGGGAGGAGAGTTGTGTGTTCCGGGGGGGACTGTGGTGGTTGTGAAGTGTGTGGGGCTTCGACCAACCAGTCCTCAATCACCAGATAGTAAAAGATTATTTATTAAAATCTACTTTAGCTGATACGAAAACAAATGTGTTTATAATCTTTAATAAATAATTGTCACAGATTTTAATTAAACGTTTACTAGTGTTTGGAAGTGTAAAATGAGAAGCATTAATCTCCCAGTAATCAAAGAATCAAAACAGTGTGAGCGGTGGGTAGGAAGGACCCGGTGTGTACACAAGGAACCTCCGTCAAGAGGAACAAAAAGAGCTCCGTGGCCGAGATCTGGCTGGGTGTAATTGTGGGGTCACGTGACACATTGAGTCATGTAAACACGTGGCCAAAGAGCATCAGGTGCTTCAACTCTGCGGGAATTCGGGTAGGGCGCACTCTTGCCAAACTCCCGCCACTTACAGTATATAATGTTCTCTTACTGCAAATTTTTCACGTCTCGCTGAACTTGGTTTTAGAAGGCACAGTTAAAAGTATATTATTGTATTTGATATCATTACAGTAATGCTTTTCTTTAAAGGTAAGTTTTATACAGTTTTAAGGCAATGTTATGTCAAGGAGGGACCCTGGCAACAGCTTGAGGGTGGGAGCTGCATGCAGGGCGCCAGCGGGACCTCCCGTTTCGCCCGCGCATCCAAATCAGCTGAGAGCATGACGTCACTGGTAAGCCACGCCCACCGTGACGTCACTGGCAGCAGAACCCACCTCCTTCCCCACCCCCCATGCCTGACGCCTGGCCCAGTGCCAAGTCTGGCTCGCTGTTGCCCTAGACACCCCCGGCAGTCCACTGGTTCCATCTCGTCCCGCCCCTCCCTCCACACTTATTGAATTCCTACGCAACACGCTGGTTCCCCCGTACTGCCACATCCTGCTATTTCACCTTAGACTTTTAAGACTTTTTCATCGCCATTTTACTTTTAGCGTGATTGCATTTTGGCGTTCTTATAATTAAGACTTAATATATGAATATCAAATCAGATTTCGTCAATGAAAGATAATTTGAGCGAGAGAAAACTGATGCCCTCGTTCTGTAAGTCGCATCACCGTTGTGTAATCCAATCCGCCTTTTAATTGTAAGGCATTCCTGTACCGAGGGGTCCGACCATAGCCTGGGCAAGAGAAGGCTATCCTTCCCCTCCACTTGTTTCCACAGTCCACTAGGGGCGCACTCCGTTGATAAAAAATAACTTATAATAATCATAATCAACATATAGAGTACAGAGGTAAAAGATATTGAGGATACAGATAACTTTAATAACATTAACATAAACATCTGTGTACATTTAAATAATTATTTTATTAATATTTTTATTCGGGGGCTAAAGGCGTATAAGAATAGCGGCAGTCAAGGGATCGGCCGTAGAGGTGACGCTCAGTGGTGAGCGAAGCGCCTCCCGCCCATACCTGCACTCGTCCTCCTAAATTAACGACTAACCTGTCTTCCACCTGCTCGCCCGTTGTGGTTCGAATTTTTTTCTGTGTTGATGGTGTGTGTATTCTCTTGTTTATGATGTTTATGTTATTTGTGTATGTACGTACGTCTGGTTTAGGATTTGAGAATATGAATACATATATTAATTCTCTGTATACACACACACACAGCCACGCACACACACGAGACTAACCTGCCAGTGACCACCGTCAGTGAAACAGGTGCATGTTGGGTGCTCTTCCGGGGGACCCGCCCGTCCCCCCTTCTTCCTCTCCGACCCCCCTTTCTTCTTCCCCTCCCTACTTCCTCCCTTATTCCTTTCCCAACCCTTGCTTCCTGCCATCCTCTTTTTTTCCCACGTCCACCATTGCCATAAACCCTGTTCCTTTCTTCCTCCCTCCTTAGCGGAAAACAAACTCAGGTCTTTCCTCCCTTCTCATAACTACGCCCCCCCCCCCCTCCCCTCCCTTGTTTCTGTTCCTTTTGTCTTGTTCTTCTCCCTCTTTTTTATCTCGTTTTTCCTCCTTTTTTTTGTCAATTCCCATATCTTCATTTCTTTATCCTCCCTCCCTTCACACCTCCTTTTAGGATTCCCTCCTCCTCCTCATCTTTGTCTACTCTCACATCCGTTTACCATCCCCCTCCTTCTCATCCCCTGTCCTTACCTCCCATCAATGAAAGATCTCCACCTCCATCTTCTATTCTCCTCCTCCCTCCTGCTCCTCTTGTTTCTTTCTTCCTTATCTTCCTCCCCTATATGACTTGCCTCATCACCTCAGGTCGTGTTTGTCTTATGGCCTATTTGAATTAGAAATAGTGTGTGGCAGCCTACCCCAGTCCACCCAGCTATGAAAGGGTACTTACTTACTTTACAATTAGGGAAATAAAGGTATTTGTGTGTAATACTGCCCACACTGCCTCTTTATATTTCGGTAAGAGGCTTAGTCTAAACTCTATGGCACTCACTTTTCATTTGGAGTAGTTTAAAACCGTGGTGAGTTAGGGAGGGGAGGGGGAGATTTGATGCTTTACAAAACTCCTTAAGAAGAAGTGATGCTAAGAGAAGGTCGTACTACTTGGCGTCTCTTTTCGTCATAACTGGTATCTAGTTATCTATCTATCTACCTGTTGTTTACCTGTCTCTCTGTCTCCATATCGTCTTCCAGTCAGTGATATTCAGTGATAATAATAGACCTTTTTTTAGAATTTGAAAGTACGGCTCATTTTAGTTTTGTTTACATGTGTGCTTGCCAGAGTGGAAGAGGTGCTGATGCTTGCCGCAGAGAACATGAAGGGCTCTTATTGTATTGAATGAAGCTGTGTAATTTCACGTCGTCTGCTGTGTTTTGTTGACAGTGTGGCCAGAGAGATATACTGTAGTTAGATGGTTGAGTGATAGACCTCGATACAACTGTTTCCGAAAATCCTGTATTATACATGGACTTTTGATGGGAACTAGTGACGCACAGTGATGGGAACTAGTGAAACAGTGATGGGGACTAGTGAAGCAGTGATGGGAACTAGTGAAGCACATTGATGGGAACTAGTGAAGCAGTGATGGGGACTAGTGAAGCAGTGATGGGAACTAGTGAAGCAGTGACAGGAAATAGTGAAGCAGTGATGGGAACTAGTGAAGCAGTGATGGGGACTAGTGACGCACAGCTCTTGATGGAAACTAGTGACGCACAACTCTTGATGGAAACTAGTGACGCACAACTCTTGATGGGAACTAGTGACGTACAACTCTTGATGGGAACTAGTGACGCACATCTCTTGATGGGAGCTAGTGACGCACACCTCTTGATGGGAACTAGTGACGCACAGCTCTTGAAGTGAACTAGTGACGCACAACTCTTGATAGGAACTAGTGCCGCACAACTCTTGATGGGAACTAATGACGCACAGTGATGGGAACAAGTGACGCACAACTCTTGTTGGGAGCTAGTGACGCACACCTCTTGATGAGAACTAGTGACGCACACCTCTTGATGGGAACTAGTGACGCACAGTGATGGAAACAAGTGACGCACAACTCTTGATGGGAACTAGTGACGCACAGCTCTTGATGGGGGTCTTTCCGCCAGGTTGATAGCATGTAAGTTAATTCCAGTTTTCAGAAAGGAGAGGTAATAATCGCACCTGGGTGGTTGATTAACGCTAATAGTCTAAACGCGCTTAGACCTGATCAAATTGTGTCTGGTGGAGAAGGTGTAGTGGGGTGGTGGTGGTGTGGTGAGGGAGGCACATTTGAGTTATTTTGGTGGTGGTGGTAGTGATGAAGCAGGAGGTAGGTCCAAGTTGTTTTGGTGATGGTGGTCATTGGAGATAATGGTGATGATGGTAGTGGTGGTGGTGAAGTAGGGTGGTTCGAGTTATAGATTCGTGGTGATGGTGAGGGTCGTGGTGGTGAGGATAAGTTAAAGGCTACTGAAGATTACGATAATGAGGAAAGAGAAATAGGAGAGAGACTGATGGTATACATTGAGAGAGTTGACGGTAATGGTGGTGATGGGCGGAGTTAATGATGGAGAGAGGACAAAAGAGACGCTAATTGTGACTGAAGAACGGGTTGTAAGTCTCCTGAAGATGATGATGATGATGATGATGATGATAAGTGTGATGATTGAGGAAGCTGATAGATGGCAAAACAATTCCAAAATTGAGGGATAAGTATTTTAGTTGTGGCCAGTAGCTCTAGTTACGCTTCTCTTGACTGACTGACCGATCTACTGAGAGATATTTTCGGCTCCGGACGCTTTCGCACTGCCCGACGAACGAACGAACGACCAGCCCCGCTAAGATCCTCTCCCTGGCACCTTTGTTATTGTGAAGGAGAGTGTGAGAGAGGAATTGATGAAGAGACTAAGAAGTAGCGTGTGGGAATCCCAATTGAATGGGGGGGGGGGGGGGGTGAGTTTGGGGAGTGTAGTTAGATTGGGATGGAAAATCGGGGAGCTAAGTCTGGATGGAGAGGAAGATCAGGGACTTAAGACTGGATGAGGAGAAGCCATAGAGCCTTGAAATGGAATAGGGAGAAGGTATGAAGTTTCTAATGTGTGGTGAAGGGGTGGGGGTAGGGTGGAGAGAGAGGACGGGTGGTGAGAGGAGGGAGGGGTGGTAGGTAGGCAGAGAGAGGGGGGTAGGTTAGTTTGGAGGGGAGGTAGATAGTAGGAGGAGGGAAAGGGGTTGTATGTTGGGTGGAGAGAAGACGGTATAGGTAAAAAGAGAGAGGAAGGAGGGATGTTTAAGTAGGGGAAGAGGAGCAGCTGATGGGGGTGAAGGGAGGGTGTGGTATGTGTGGGGGTAGAGAAAGGGTGATAGGTGGGGGGGGGGGGGGAGAATCTCATCGTATACATTAGCATATCAAGTTCAACATGATCAGGTAGAGGGTTAGTTAGTGAGCACCAGCGGGTGAGTGTAAGTGAGGCAAGTGATAAGATTGTCTTAATATGTGTTGATTGTTCGTGTCTTATCAGAACTCTTCTCGAAACTGCTCCTCATTACCGAGTTATCAGTAATTTGTCGAGATTTTTACATCTAGTCGTACTAGAGTTTAATTGTTGCATTGTAGTTACATGATATGTTAATTAGGTGATAATAACCATGGTTTTATTTCTTATAAAAGTGTACCTAAGACCGTAATGCAGTATTTGATGTATGAGTTTTTGAGGTCTGTAATTTGTGTTTATTTATTTTAAACTTTATTTATATTTTGTAATTGAGTCTTTACCCTGCCAGATGACCCTGAGTAGCTGCATTGTTTGATGATTTGTATTACAGGCACTGTGTCCCATTGTCTACCATACACAGGTGCACAGCGAGACTACCTCAGCTTTTAGTATTACCTGTGATTCCTATTGTCTCGTGTAAGGCATTCTTTACTAGTTGTGTATTGAGGCATTCAAGATTTATATAATATTTATTTTTGCGGAAGTTAATTTGTGTTGTTCTGAACTTGTGATTTATGTGTTAATGAAATGTTATGTTGAAATGTTTTTCTTTGTATGTTTTTCTGAATTATTCTTTTATCTCTTATTTCTTCCCTTTTGTAATGGTTAGTAATTTATATTGCTTGAATATTATATCTACAACAAGTCAATTTGTTAATGTTTTATCCCTTAGAATGCATAAATTATTATTATTATTATTATTATTATTATCATTATTATTATTATAGTCGTTATTAATGTTATTATTGATGTTGTTGGATAATGTTGCCTTTTAATTCCTAATTAATAGTTATTTTTGTTCTCTGTAAATACCAAATACTAATAATTGATCCTCTCCACAGGTAAGGACACAGGTATGCAGTTTACCGTATGAATGGCAGCGGGAGGTGAAGGTAAGGTCTTGGGTGGTCTGAGGACGTGTTGCCCGGGTTTCTTCAGCATTGATTGTATTATGTGTACATGCTGGTGTGTTGGTATAGTGGTAGTGTTTGTCTTCTTGTTGCATTGTATGTATGTGTGTCTGGCTGTGATTTATTTTATTCTTAATGTATACTAAGATAAGAAGAATCTATGTATATGTTAAACCTTGACGAGAGATATAATGGTTGTATATGTACTGTAGATGTTTTATTGTATGCATTATCAACACCACGAGGCTGTAGGACCACCCAGTGTAAACGTGACTGCCTACCTACATTGTGACAGCAGGAGATGTGTGAGTGTGGGGGGGGGGGGGGGGGGGGGAGGGCTCCTTCTCCCTCACACCCGGGTGGTCCAGCTCCTTACTTACTCCTTGTGACTGAAATTTACGTAAAAGTGAGTACTATACTAAGAGTTATAATCCAGTGCTTGTGTTCCCTCACCTCTTGTTGGCCTTTTTAGTTTTTATTGTCTTCAATTTTAGAGACGTGTCATGTATATCATTGTGAGAGAGAGAGAGAGAGAGAGAGAGAGAGAGAGAGAGAGAGAGAGAGAGAGAGAGTCTTACGCGTGAGTGTGGAGTAAAAAGTGTTTTATCAAAGCGGATGTAGAAATTAGGCTTTGCAGAATTTAAAGCTGATTAGATAAGAGAGTAAAACTTTGCTACACCTTACACCTCATTACCCTGACTCATACCACAGCCCTGCCTCATACCACAGCTTGCCTCATATACCACAGCCCTGCCTCATACCACAACCCTGCCTCATACCACAGCCCTGCCTCGTATACCACAGCCCTGCCTCGTATACCACAGCTCTGCCTCATATACCACAGCCCTGCCTCATATACCACAGCCCAGCCTCATATACCACAGCCCAGCCTCATATACCACAACCCTGCCTTATACCACAGCCCTGCCTCATACCACAGCCCTGCCTCGTAAACCACAGCCCTGCCTCGTATACCACAGCTTTGCCTCATATACCACAGCCCTGCCTCATATACCACAGCCCAGCCTCATATACCACAACCCTGCCTCATACCACAACCCTGCCTCATACCACAACCCTGCCTCATACCACAGCCCGGCCTCGTATACCACAGCCCGGCCTCGTATACCACAGCCCTGCCTCATATGCCACAGCCCTGCCTCGTATACCACAGCCCTGCCTCATATACAAGAGCCCTGCCTCATACCACAACCCTGCCTCATACCACAACCTGCCTCATACCACAACCTGCCTCATACCACAACCCTGCCTCATACCACAACCCTGCCTCATACCACAACCCTGCCTCATACCACAGCCCGGCCTCGTATACCACAGCCCTGCCTCATATACCACAGCCCTGCCTCGTATACCACAGCCCTGCCTCATATACAACAGCCCTGCCTCATACCACAACCCTGCCTCATACCACAACCTGCCTCATACCACAACCTGCCTCATACCACAACCCTGCCTCATACCACAACCCTGCCTCATACCACAGCCCGGCCTCGTATACCACAGCCCTGCCTCATATACCACAGCCCTGCCTCGTATACCACAGCCCTGCCTCATATACAACAGCCCTGCCTCATGCCACAACCCTGCCTCATACCACAACCTGCCTCATACCACAACCCTGCCTCATACCACATCCCTGCCTCATACCACAACCCTGCCTCATATACCACAGCCCTGCCTCATATACCACAGCCCTGCCTCATATACCACAGCCCAGCCTCATATACCACAACCCTGCCTCTTACCACAACCCTGCCACATACCACAACCCTGCCTCATACCACAGCCCGGCCTCGTATACCACAGCCCTGCCTCATACCACAACCCTGCCTCATACCACGACCTGCCTCAAACCACATCCCTGCCTCATACCACAACCCTGCCTCATCCCACAACCCTGCCTCATACCACAGCCCAGCCTCATATACCACAGCCCTGCCTCATATACCACAGTCCTGCCTCATACCACAGTCCTGCCTCATATACCACAGCCCTGCTTCATATACCACAGCTCAGCCTCATATACCACAGTCCTGCCTCATATACCACAGCCCTGTCTCATATACCACAGCCCTGCCTTATATACCACAGCCCAGCCTCATATACCACAGCCCTGCCTCATATACCACAGTCCTGCCTCATATACCACAGTCCTGCCTCATATACCACAGCCCTGCCTCATATACCACAGCCCTGCCTCATATACCACAGCCCTCCCTCATATACCACAGCCCTCCCTCATATACCACAGCCCTGTCTCATATACCACAGCCCTGCCTCATACCACAGTCCTGCCTCATATCCCACAGTCCTGCTTCATATACCACAGCCCTGTCTTATATACCACAGCCCTGCCTCATATACCACAGCCCTCCCTCATATACCACAGCCCTACCTCATATACCACAGCCCTGTCTCATATACCACAGCCCTGCCTCATATACCACAGCTCTACCTCATATACCACAGCCCTGTCTCATATACCACAGCCCTGCCTCATATACCACAGCCCTTCCTCATATACCACAGCCCTGCCTTATATACCACAGCCCTGTCTCATATACCACAGCCCTGCCTCATATACCACAGCCCTGTCTCATATACCACAGCCCTACCTCATATACCACAGCTCTGCCTCATATACCACAGCCCTGTCTCATATACCACAGCCCAGCTTCATATACCACAGCCCTGCCTCATATACCACAGCCCTGCCTCATATACCACAGCCCTGCCTTATATACCACAGCCCTGTCTCATATACCACAGACCTGCCTCATATACCACAGCCCTGTCTCATATACCACAGCCCTACCTCATATACCACAACCCTGCCTCACCCCACAACCCTGCCTCATACCACAACCCAGCTTCATATACCACAGCCCTGCCTCATATACCACAGCCCTGCCTCATATACCACAGCCCTGCCTTATATACCACAGCCCTACCTCATATACCACAGCCCTGCCTCATATACCACAGCCCTGTCTCATATACCACAGCCCTACCTCATATACCACAGCCCTGCCTCATATACCACAGCCCTGTCTCATATACCACAGCCCTACCTCATATACCACAGCCCTGTCTCATATACCACAGCCCTACCTCATATGCCACAGCCCTGCCTCATATACCACAGCCCTGCCTTATATACCACAGCCCTGCCTTATATACCACAGCCCTGTCTCATATACCACAGCCCTGTCTCATATACCACAGCCCTGTCTCATATACCACAGCCCTGTCTCATAAACCACAGCCCTACCTCATATACCACAGCCCTACCTCATATACCACAGCCCTGCCTCATATACCACAGCCCTGCCTCATATACCACAGCCCTGCCTCAAACCACAACCCTGCCTCATACCACAACCCTGCCTCACCCCACAACCCTGCCTCATACCACAACCCAGCTTCATATACCACAGCCCTGCCTCATATACCACAGTCCTGCCTCATATACCACAGTCCTGCCTCATATACCACAGCCCTGCTTCATATACCACAGCCCAGCCTCATATACCACAGTCCTGTCTCATATACCACAGCCCTGCCTCATATACCACAGCCCTGCCTCATATATCACACAGCCCTGCCTCATATACCACAGCCCTGCCTCATATATCACACAGCCCTGCCTCATGCGACTGCCATGCCTCTTATACCACAGCCCAGCCTCATATACCACAGTCCTGCCTCATATACCACAGCCCTGCCTCATATACCACAGCCCTCCCTCATATACCACAGCCCTCCCTCATATACCACAGCCCTGTCTCATATACCACAGCCCTGCCTCATATACCACAGTCCTGCCTCATACCACAGTCCTGCCTCATATCCCACAGTCCTGCTTCATATACCACAGCCCTGTCTTATATACCACAGCCCTGCCTCATATACCACAGCCCTCCCTCATATACCACAGCCCTACCTCATATACCACAGCCCTGTCTCATATACCACAGCCCTGCCTCATATACCACAGCTCTACCTCATATACCACAGCCCTGTCTCATATACCACAGCCCTGCCTCATATACCACAGCCCTTCCTCATATACCACAGCCCTGCCTTATATACCACAGCCCTGTCTCATATACCACAGCCCTGCCTCATATACCACAGCCCTGTCTCGTATACCACAGCCCTACCTCATATACCACAGCCCTGCCTCATATACCACAGCCCTGTCTCATATACCACAGCCCAGCTTCATATACCACAGCCCTGCCTCATATACCACAGCCCTGCCTCATATACCACAGCCCTGCCTTATATACCACAGCCCTGTCTCATATACCACAGACCTGCCTCATATACCACAGCCCTGTCTCATATACCACAGCCCTACCTCATATACCACAACCCTGCCTCACCCCACAACCCTGCCTCATACCACAACCCAGCTTCATATACCACAGCCCTGCCTCATATACCACAGCCCTGCCTCATATACCACAGCCCTGCCTTATATACCACAGCCCTACCTCATATACCACAGCCCTGCCTCATATACCACAGCCCTGTCTCATATACCACAGCCCTACCTCATATACCACAGCCCTGCCTCATATACCACAGCCCTGTCTCATATACCACAGCCCTACCTCATATACCACAGCCCTGCCTCATATACCACAGCCCTGTCTCATATACCACAGCCCTACCTCATATGCCACAGCCCTGCCTCATATACCACAGCCCTGCCTTATATACCACAGCCCTGTCTCATATACCACAGCCCTGTCTCATATACCACAGCCGTCTCATATACCACAGCCCTCCCTCATATACCACAGCCCTGTCTCATAAACCACAGCCCTACCTCATATACCACAGCCCTGCCTCATATACCACAGCCCTGCCTCATATACCACAGCCCTGCCTTATATACCACAGCCCTGCCTCAAACCACAACCCTGCCTCATACCACAACCCTGCCTCACCCCACAACCCTGCCTCATACCACAACCCAGCTTCATATACCACAGCCCTGCCTCATATACCACAGTCCTGCCTCATATACCACAGTCCTGCCTCATATACCACAGCCCTGCTTCATATACCACAGCCCAGCCTCATATACCACAGTCCTGTCTCATATACCACAGCCCTGCCTCATATACCACAGCCCTGCCTCATATATCACACAGCCCTGCCTCATATACCACAGCCCTGCCTCATATATCACACAGCCCTGCCTCATATACCACAGTCCTGCCTTATGCGACTGCCATGCCTCTTATACCACAGCCCAGCCTCATATACCACAGCCCTGCCTCATATACCACTGTCCTGCCTCATATACCACAGTCCTGCCTCATATACCACAGCTCTGCCTCATATACCACAGTCCTGCCTCATATACCACAGCTCTGCCTCATATACCACAGTCCTGCCTCATATACCACAGCCCTGCCTCATATACCACAGCCCTGCCTCATATACTACAGCCCTGCCTCATATACCACAGCCCTGCCTCATATACCACAGCCCTGCCTCATATACCACAGCCCTGCCTCATATACTACAGCCCTGCCTCATATACCACAGCCCTCCCTCATATACCACAGCCCTGTCTCATATACCACAGCCCTACCTCATATACCACAGCCCTGCCTTATTTACCACAGCCCTGCCTCATACCACAGCCCTGCCTCTTTATTTATCGGTTCACAGTAATTTTGCAATATCGTAATAATAATAATAATAATAATAATAATCATAATAATAATAATAATATCACCTTCACAGTACGCTACCAATCCTGTTCTCAGATTACCACCGCACATCACCCAAGAGCCAGCCACCAGCCCGCATCACTCAAGAGATAAATACAAAGAGAGATGTTGGGCGAGTGCGAGCGTAAAGGTGGAGAGAGTCGACAGTACACACACACACAGATAGAACGCCGAGGGTTGAGACAAGCTTGAGGGTGACAGGGATTAAAGCGAGTGGGTCCACCTAGTTCTTCAGGGTCAAGGTTGCCAGTTGGGAAGGAGGGGAGTGTGATTCAAGGTCACGCCGGTAGTGGGAGGAGGAGGAGGAGGGTGGTTGGGGTGGGACAGGGGCGGCCGGGACCCACCAGGACTAGGGTGGGGCGTCCCAGGGAAAGGCTGGCGGGATGAGCGGCGCGGGGAGGACGGCATGAGGGGTGTTATTCAAGACGTTGTCGTATTAAAGAGTAGAGCGTCGTGTTTATCTCTTTATATTTATTATTGTTATTATAAATTATTATTTTGTGTTAAGTGTTGAGTTGTTGGTATTATCGTTAAGTATTACCTGGTGTTTCTGCTGTGTTGATTGGGGAGTTTTCTTCGGAGATTTCTCACGTCATTTAAGATTTTTTCACCTCAGTGTTGTTATTTTATATTTGCTAATGAATAAAATTATCTTAAATTTAGGGGGTGTCCGTGATTAGCCAGTCGACAAGGACGGGTGTCTCAGTCAGGATTATGGCTCTTTCTGGTAACTTTTACTGTGCGCTGTCCAGGAGGTTACCGAGGTGTGAAGATGGACGGGATTAATGTTTATGAATGTATGCATGTGTATCTTTAGTAGTGGTGGCGATGGTTGGGTGGGAGGCGGCAGATGTTGAGTGAGGCAGGAGGAGGAAGCGGTGGTGTACAAGAGGAAGGGGAGAAGGAGGAGGATGGAGCGTGCGCGTAAACTGCCCTCCCTCCCTCCCACATACCATTATTGTCGGCGTTCCTTACTGCGGCGGAGGCCTCGTGGCTCTCCCCTCCACACCCCTCACCTTCTTGCCTCACTTGTCATATGACGCCGCCACCTGGTAATAGTAGGGACCCAAGTATCTGTGGGAGGAGAGAAAGTGACGTGTTTCTCGCGTCTGATGTTTTCTTCAAGACTACTGGGTTCACTTCCTCGATTTAAAGCTGGTGTGTCCTCAGGTTCGACGTTGTAGTAGGTCTCAGGATTATTGCGTTGTTATGTAGATGCGAATATGTGAGGAGTGCGGAGGGAGCGTGGGCGGGTTTGTTGCGGCGTGGGTCTTGGAGGGTGGTGGGTGCGTCGGCGTGCGGGTGGCGGGGGCAGCGCATGCGCGGGTAGGAAGTGCGTGCGTGTCCCGGGCGGCTGCACTGTCCTAGCCGCTCCAGGAGTCGTCAATCCTCACTGGCAGGGCGCTTGTGTTGCTACCTCGCCTCCAGCGGGCCAGGCGCGGGGCCTCGCACACTCCACTGATCGGGTGTCGGGGAGTGGCTTGCTAGCCCCACACACCTGCCCCGTCCTCACTGCTGCTCCCCCAACCAATACTGCCAACCACAACAACCAACCCACTTAGTACCATCGCTCACTTTGGAAGAAATCGTTATCGTAGCGCACAGACAAAAGTATATACGTCATTACTCAGCAGTTGTGTGATGATTATAAAGATGACGCTTGGTAACGATAATTTAATTAACTTGGGTGTGAGACAGGTAGAGGTGGGCAGCAAACGCGCTCTACCCTGCCACCTCCATCCGGCCTCTGACCTACTTTCCCAGGTGGCATAGTGCCGACCTCTTTTCTCCCTCGAATGTAGAGTGGCACCTGGCAGTGTGGTGCCTGAACGGTGGCACCAACAGTCAGTGTGCCAGTAGTGCTTTACTAGTGAACTTGGTGGGTGACAACTCTCTGATCAAGTGGCCAGCACTAAGAGCCACTGACGGACTTCAACTTCACCTTACTTACGAACTTCTTCCCGGTGGAATGATAACGTGAGTGTCACAACTTGGCCCGAGTGTGTTCCTCTTGTGTTTGGTGGTCATCACATACCTGGAGAATAGTGCGTGTGTGTGTGTGTGTGTGATGCGTTGTGTTGTGTTCATTACCTGAGTGGGAAGTAGAGCCTCACTTGCCTAACCTGTTGCGTGAGGAAGTGAGCACCGTCACCAAACTATTTACTCGCTCCCCACTTGCTGCATTTCTTGCATTTTCTAGTCTGTTCTGCCGAAATCAACTCCTCGTCAATACGGATGGTGTTGTGAAACTATAGTTGATGTGTTTAACAATAACATTTATACATGAGACACTAGGTTTTGACACTGTCTTTGATGTGTTATAGTAATGTTTCATATAGAACACTTAGTAATATTTCTAGATTCTGTTAGATGCGTGAATTTTTTTTTACAAGGTATGTTTTGAAATAGGGAAGATATCTGTTGTATTTTGTGCTCTGTTTGAAGCATAAGGTGAGGTGTTGGATGTTGATGTTTACACCCATGAGTTGTGTTGAGTGAGTTGTGGTTGGTGTTTGAGTATTGCAAATGGTGTACGGGTATGGGTGAGTTTAGTGCTTTGCGAAATGAGTGGTGTTTGAGTGAATATTGTGAGTGCTATATGACTGAACTTTGCTTGGGTGTGTTGTTTTATGAGTGAATTGTGCTTGAGTGAACTTTGTGTCTGATTGAATGTTGTGAGTGATGCTTGAGTGAGCATTTTATGATTTGAGTGATGCTTGAGTGAGTGTCTTAAGTGTTTTGTGAGTGAGTGTCGTCAGCAAGTATGCAGTGTAAACATACCACAATACACAAACACACACACACCCGTCAACCAAAGAAGTGAAGGCAATAAATACACTGTGTTAACAAATGTCTTAACGTTTTTCAGTGTTGAGTTAATATGATTTATTATCCCCTCACGCCCTGTTAATTATTGATGGGTACTGAAAACTTTCGCTGTGTACTGCTGCATGGGAGTGGTATTTGTCACCGCATACGCCAATATTTGCCCACTTGTGTCACCTGTATAGCTAAGAATAACACGGGATTAAGTTTTCCCATTGACTTTATGTATTTTTAATGTTTATTTTCATTTATTTTTATATTTGGGTTGTTGTTATTGCTCTTTTTTTGTATTTTTTTTTACGTGATGTCTTCGTTTTGTTATTAAGAATATTTATTAACTTGGAGAATTGGTGGGGAAGGGGAGTAAGGGTGTTGAATTAAGCAGGTGTATTGAGTAAGAGAAGCAGATATGTTGAGTAGGGGAGTAGATGTATTGGGTGGTAGAGTACAGTAGATGTATTGATTTGGGAAGCAGATGTATTGATTGGGAGAACAGATGTATTGATTGGGGGAGCAGATGTAGTGAGGGACGCAGTATATAGAGAGGGGGGAATTACAGTATTAAGCTGGGGGGGGGTAGCAGAGTGTAGGGTTGATGGGGGGGGGGAGAGTTACCCTCATCTGTCTCCCACTCTTCCCTTCCCTCTGCTTATTGTGTCGTATGTTATGTTTATTATAGGATAATAAACATGAGCATTGTATTGTGTTAGTGATTTACGAACACAAATCATTGTGGTTTATGAGTGTGTTGTAATATTTGTCATCTCGAAGCTCCAAACATTACCTGATGTTGTAATGGTGAAAATAAATAAATGCAAAACTGATTCAGGAATCCTTGTGATCATAGTAATAATTCTAGGATTATCAGAACTGTAAACACACACATGCCAGGTAGGTCGTGATGATTATTGGGTACAGTATACAGTGAACAGTGAGTTCATAATTAGTACCCCGCTGTCAAGTGATTCAGGTGTTGTCTGTCGTACACTGTGATATAAACTGACTCTTAAAAACGTTTGGGACGGACTTGTCTTCCCTCGATAAAATGTGCCACCAAGTCAGAGATGAAAACAAACGACCAAAAATACGCTAAAATTTTTGTGTTGTGGTAAATGTGGCCTCTTGTGCGTCTGAGGTATTGTTTGTGTACTCTTCTGTTGTTATGTCAGGTGTGTGAAGCTATGCTACTTGGTTCTCTTCTTGTCTTACCTTCACTTACCTTTCCATTTTAGCCTCTCTTCCCTCTTCCTGTTATGTTCTCTTTTCTCTGTAATTTTTTTTCACCCTACCCCGTGATGTTTCTCTTTCCTCTTCCCGCACGCCTTCTCTCGTTCTCTCCCCTCACTCTTCCCTTCTTGGCTTTTTCCCTTGCATCCTTTTTTGCTCGTTTCCTCACTACTCTTTTGGTTTCTCCCTCATCTTCCTCTTGCACCCTCTCCACTTTTTTCCTCTCGTCCCTTCTTTCCTCACTCCTCTGAAGCCTTTCCTTGTGCTGAAGGGGGTATGGTTCTTACCTGCCTTGTTAACACCTTGGTGCTCTGGGTCACATCACCACCTCTACCTCCTCCCTCTTTGTCAAGACTTTTTTTTTATGTTTTTGCCTATATCGCTGCTGCCAACACCCTATGAACCACGCTTCTCACGAACCAAGGAAACTCATTGTTGAGAGATAAAAAGAAAAAGAGAAAATTGAGGTGATATATTACAGACGCAGTGGCTGGGTGACTTCTAAGGTGAGAGGGATGTTGAGGATGGCACGTCCCTGGGGGTTGGGGGGGGGGATTTATTTTAAAGAGAAAAGAGCAAATTGTTGGCTCGTGAAGCATCCCAGAGTGAAACAACAACGCGTATCTTCATATAGAAATAAATTTGACCCCGAATTGGATCTTTTAACTGCGGTGACCCACACTTGACTCAAAAATAAAATAAAATCCCTTACATGCAAAAACATCATCAGTTAGGTGAGGAAAGACGGGCGTAAAATGTCCAAACACAACCAAGAATCGAGCGAAGATACCGGGAGTTAACATCTACAGTATATAAGAGTTTCATAATGGATCGTTGACTTTAATTGAGTTAAATGTTCGGTTTTTACGGTGTAGCGACTCCTTAAGAATTGAGGGAAAAGCTGGTGTTTGACATATGGGAGTGTGAATCTTTGACGTTTAGGCCTGATTTCATTCTTATGAGAGTATGTTCACAGTTTCCTTATTAAAAATAAAAGGTAGTGCGCTGGGAATATATGGTGCTCCTAGAATACATATGGAGCTGTGGTGTTTGACAAATACAGTTACGTTGTGATAGCTGTAATATAATATACAGTATGTAACAGATCATAAAGGGTATTATATGAGAATACAAAGCTCTTCAAAATTACTGGTATTTTGTGATGTCCTAAGAAAGCTATTTTAATACATTTTGCTTTGTATACCGATAGTGAAGGGGTCCAGATGGTTACTGGTTCGCTCCCGGTCACCCTTATCCACCTAGCTATAAATTGGTAGCAAAGTTTGGAGTTGGGGAAGTGAAGACAGTTTGAGTGCAGTGGCGGTCACACTACCTTATTGTGCAGCGTGGCTCAGTGTGCTGTGTCCACACTGTCACTACAAGGTGTCAAGCTCATGGGATCCATCGCCAGTAGAAATAAAGCGTGAAGATATATGGGGGTATAAAGCGCATGTGTTGTGTTCTTGGTTAAACATATTCTTGGTAGGCAAGGTTGTCTGGTGCATTACTAATGTAAGTAGTTTGTAGGTTCACTTTTATCTATGTTAGGAACAAGTCGACCACCTGTCTACATCTGGGGATGACATCACTTGTACTTGATTAATAATTAAACTCCATTTTTGCGAAAATATTTTTAATAATATAATTTCAGCTTCTATGTCGTTAAGCATAGTGTTTTGGGTACGAATGTAATATTATGTTATATAACTCGTCGTTTGAGAAATTTAAAACTACATTGGTTTGTAAGTGCGTTGACGTGTTTTATACCAGAACTGTATGTGTATTTAAGTGAAGTAAAATTTAAATTAGATATGCGTTGGTGTAAGTGTAGTAACCTATTTTTATGAACGTGTTTGCTTATAAGCGGAGTCACTATGCACTAAAGAATGCGTCTGACCTTTGTAAAAAATAGCGACTTGTTACTACTGTTCCCAGAATATCGAATGTCAGTTGTTACGCTGGTGGCTGTAGTGATGCAGTTCCGGTGCCATATTGCAATGGTTTTCTTGCTATTATTTTGTTCCATGATGGAATTGTACCACCGTTATAATGCAGTTGGTTCGCCAACTTATGGTTATGCCTTGAACTAGTTGTACCTCGGAAGGCAGTTGTTCCATGGTACTGTTAGTCAGGCGTGACACTGATGCTCCCTCGTGACACATGATCCAGCTGGTCATCATCCTCTTAGGGAGTTGTGTTGATGTGGTCGTGGGGAGCGGCAGGCCATCGAACATGTTCTTATGAATTGAAACATTTTATGCTGCGTCAGTAACTTACAAAATGTCGTTTCTATACTCAGTAGCTCGAGGAAGACTCGGCGGAATGAAGTAATGTTTTGGGTTGTAGGTCTTGGCTATATTTGATAATTAAAATAATTTTGTAGCTTTATGTTCCTGAGTTATGGCCGCTGCTCCATTCTGATATTTAGCTAGGCAAACATGACCACAGTGGGCGTCTTGTGAGGTCGACTCTCTTGTGGTGATAGTGTAGGTGTTCGGTTCTTCGAAACCTCATATAAAGTTAAGATTTACTCGTCATTTTCCTTATTTTGACGGTAAAATATATCGAAGTTTGTCTGCACATTTTTGTCTTCTTTTGAAGACACCTTTGTCCTGTCACAAGAAGTCTCTCATAGATATGGTTTGCAGATTTATGCTGGATAGTTTAAATTGTACTATCTACTCTGTGTTCCATATAAAATAATGACTTATCGGAAAGCTGCAGTTGATCACCCTGAAGTATTGATATATCGACCTACTGTACGTGTGTACCATCGGTATTTTACAAGTTAACACACCTGTACATGACGACCTCGTGGACGTGGTCAACGTCCTGGGCGGGTCTTGGTGAAGCTCTGGGTTTTTACTGTAAGTTAGTGACTTTATAAAGTTAATGGTCACTCCCATCATCTGCGTGTACTCCTTAACCCTCTATCGTTCCTCTTCTTGTTCGTCACTTCTACACCTGGAGGTTCACGGGCAGGTTGTATAAATAAATCTCTCTTAGGAAGGCAACATGTTTACGAAAGCCACAAGATTATCTGGGTCACAGACTTCATAGAGGAGACTTATGGTAGGTACCCCATAACAGTAACCCCAGCACCACACTAACTACCCTCCTCCTCACAGTGTCGTAGGTGATGACTCCCTCAGTAGTCTTCACCTAAGTGTTGTTCTTATCCTTCATCGTCGTTGTATCGTGAGTGCCTTCGCAGTCATCAATAATCGAGTCTGTTTAGTTCATGTTAATATACTTAACCTGGGTTGTTCATACTTAATGCGAGTTTTTCATAGTGAATTGATTAAATATATTTTTGTACCAGTGATGACCTTTATTATAGCCAGGTGAATGTGATGACTGGATTCATAGTTGACCGCCTTGTAGTGATGTAATTCTTGCTGAAATATTACATCTTTTACAAAGCGTTGGACTTACATGACCATCGCCCTACCACTGTAAAGTTTGCTTACGAATAAAAGTTTTCTCAAGTTTTGCTGTTAAAGTTATTGCTGCGACTATGGTATTAGTGGAGGTTGCCTGCCGGGTGCTGAGAGAAAGATACAGTATAGCAATTTTAGAATATTAATGAATGAAATTATCGTTGAAGATTTGGAACGAAATATATATATTATATACGTAATGAATATTTGTTATAATATGGTCTTGTAATATATATATATATGTATATATATATATATATATATATATATATATATATGTATATATATATATATATATATATATATATATATATATATATATATATATATATATATATATATATATAATGTTTATTTTGTAAATATTTACATATATTGTGTGTGGATGGTGTTGTGAAGGTGGTGGTAGTAACGATAACATACTGCTGCTATTTATTAGGTGTGTGGAACTCGGCAGAAGAAAGTAACGATAATGGACGCATGGATGGTCGAGAGGCAGGTCTGGGTTGTAGCGTAGTGGTGCGTCGTTGTTAAATATAAACTGGTGTTGCAACCAGGTATTGTTACCAGTGGCGTGACGTAGGGGGTGGCCGTGACGTTAGCAGCTCCTTCTACCAGAATTCCACTGTACCCGCACAGGTCTCTAACGCGCCACACCGACACATTAGTCATATATGAGCATTGTGAACTGTTTTATCTCCCACCTTTACGGGTAGGAGGCAGTCAAGCTACAGCTGTCAAGCTTTCACTTCTGTGAAGTGGAATGGTAACAGTGGAGGGAGGAGCTGAGTGGTGGCTCAGGTAGCTGCGTGCCCCACGAGAAGGTTCTAACCACCTATGACGATTATCTCTAACAATTATACTGTATAAGATGTTATGTTCTATTTAATAGTTTTAAAATTAATTTATTAATTTATCAAGTTTAGTAAAATGAAAGCTGTGTCGTTTATGACTCGTCTCGGTAACACATTGGGGCCATGTCACACAGTCCAGTGAGGAGCTGGACGCTGTGGTCTACCAGCAACACTCTTCAGGCTGAGTTAGGTCAGGGTGGTTGTGGCTCGCGTGGACCAGCCTCAGGCACTCACTTACCCTGGACCTGTTGTCATTTTGTCTACCGTTATAACCTTGTGGTGGTGGGGTGTCCACCTGTAGTGGTGATGGTGGAAGTGGAGTGAATCTGTCATTGTGATGGATTACGTACAACATTGTGTCTACACCCGTGGGTATACTGTATAGAGAGAGAGCGAGGAGGTGAGAATCACGCTGTTTTTATTAATCGAATTTTAAGTGGTCAAGAATGGGTGTAAGGAGAAGGGGGTGTAGGCTAAGCCAGGGTGAGCGGATGTATAGGTAACATTTATTATCGTTGTGTGTCAGTAATTAGCCTGTTTAGGAAGGAGTGTTGACACTACATGGTTTTTTCGCTCCCCGATCTCTTTCCTCACACACGGTGGTGGGGGGGGGGGGGAGTCGTTCTTCGAGAATGTGTTTATCAGTTTCCGGTAGAGAGCGAGCGGGTAAAGAGGAAACCTTATGCCATCCTTCAGAGTCGGAAATTTTGTAGAATCTACACGTTTACGGGCATTATGTGTGATGATTGGTTCATGGCCTTCCCTTAACTCTCCTCATGCAGTCGTCGCACTGAACTATCCTGTCTTAAACTTGTTAATGCTAGGAAAAAAAAATATCTTGCAAACCTAAACCAATACTACTTATATTGAACTAAGCCTGATCAAACCACAACCAAATTATCCTAACTCTAGCCCTTAACAGC
The DNA here is from genome assembly GCA_958450375.1 of Homarus gammarus. NCBI lineage: Eukaryota > Metazoa > Arthropoda > Malacostraca > Decapoda > Nephropidae > Homarus > Homarus gammarus. The sequence goes on from CAUDMG010003604.1 coordinate 479,253, forward strand.
TAGGCGCACAAATAGATCTTCACGATGGGTAAGGACTAAGCAGTGCTTTTTATACCCGCATGCACGTGGTTTCTGGCAAATTGCAAGCTGACCGTGTTAACCCTTCTTCACAACGACACAACACCACTAGTATAATGACTCCCTGACTTACGAGGCGGGGATGGAGAAGGTCAAGTCAAGGCAGCCCGTTCCTGGAGGGCAAGTCTTATATGGCGTGTTATAAGACCTCATCAGTGAGTCTCGCTGCCATATGGAGATACTTGTTAGGGAGGAATGTTTGTTTTTGTTATTTGAGGGAAGCGATGAATCTTGTACGTGGGAGGACAGTCCTTCACGGAGCAATACGTGTGTCTCTCTCTCTCTCTCTCTCTCTCTCTCTCTCTCTCTCTCTATATATATATATATATATATATATATATATATATATATATATATATATATTATATATATATATATATATATATATATATACACATACTGTATGGCCTCGTCCGACACCACCCTTCTCTTTACTGCCTCCCGCTGGCTTCCTTTCTCATAGTCATTGTTGTTCCTCTCCCCTCTCCCCCTCACTGGCGTTTCAGCACTGGTCGGTTGGTCTACTCAGTCACCCATATATGGAACAGGGTAGGATGTCTAGTGCCTGTACCGACAGACAATAACTAACCCATGACGCAACCCTAACACACTATTAGCTTAGCTAGGCGATCAGCCCGCCCTCTCATACCTCCTAAATTTCTTCAGATTCCAAACTATAACTTCCTTCCCCACCTCTAATCTTCTTTCACCCCTCCTTTATCTACCAAAAAAAAAAAAATCAAGCAATAGTGATGTTTGGGTGCTTCCTCGTATTGTCTTGTCTGTCAGTTAAGTGAGAAAGAATGGTGAATAAACACGCATTGAAGGAGAGAGATAGAGATTAAAGCATCTGAACTTGCACTTCCTCGAGAGACGTAGAGGGGCGTTCTGATTGAGGTGTATAAATGGAAATCAGGGTTAAACAAATGTACTTAAATTATCCGACCAGGATCAAACTCGTGGCAACGGTTTTAAATTACACAGGATTAGATTTAGGCACGAGATAGGTAAACACTGGTTTGGAATTAGAGTGGTGGATGAGTGGAACAAGTTACCAAACATCATCATTAACTCGAACACGCTGGATAGTTTCAAATATAGGTTGGATGGGCATGTGAGCTATAGGGGTTGGGTGTTAAATGAGACTGCCCAGTATGGGCAATAGGCCCACTGCATTTTCCTCCATTCTTATGTTCTTATGAGAGAGAGAGCGTAAAAGTGTGAGAAGGGGTATACACATAGGACCACCCATACTGTAGAATATGTTCGATTGACTGTTTAACAAAAGTTGATGTATGACCTGTGAACAAAACCCCATTCACGAACAAACAAAAGCACATCACCCACGAACAAAATCCCATTATCCACAAACAAAACTCCATTATTTGCAAACAGAATCACATAATTTTCAACCAAAGCCATTAAATATAAACAAAACCTATAATTTACAAACAAAACTATCATTAACTAACAAAACCGTATCACCTACCAACAAATCCCCACCATTTACAAATAAAACCCCATCATTAACAAAATCCCATCACCTAACCTAAACCCCGCAGAAATGTGTGTCGCTCGTTGGCCACCGTCACCGACTTACGCAAGCTGCCACAACTTGAGGATGAAGGCTGTTACCACAGGTGAACAAGTAGCTAATATGTGGTGGAGAAGCCGGTAATAACTGTTCTGGAAGAAATTGTACATGGTGGTGATTCTGTGTTGTGTAGTGGTAAGCAGTTGCAACCAGTCAGACCAGTTGCCCATTATCTGTTGGTCTGTGTTGGCTGTGTTGTGGTATGGGGGGGGGGGGGGCCTTTGGGACCTGGTATTGTATAGTGTGTCTTTGTCCCTTACGGAAGTGTACAGCAGGGTACTGGACCATTTTCTATGGTGTGTGACATTTAAAGTGTCCTGGGAAAATTTGATTCACAATGCCAGAAACCTTCGAGTGGGAGGGGGGGAGGTAAAACCCTGAGGACGATGGCTCACCCTCTGATGACGATTTTTGCTGTAGTTAGATGTACCCGGTGTATTAGCGTGGTGAAGTAACAGTATGCTTAAAACTACATACGCAAAAACACATGAACCGGGGTGTAGGGTGGGGTTAGCGTTGTTTGCGTCGCCTCAGACTGCAGTTAATTTATAATCTCGTCGCGGGTATTCCACCTCGTGAATTGTTGTGTTTTGTACTGGAAAAGAAGTGGGGAGAGAGACGCTGCTTCCGGTGGCTGTAATGCGCAGGGTCACGGAGAGGAGGAGGTAGTGTGGTGAGGTGATGGTGTAGTGGAGTGCGGGGAGGGTAGTCTGGTGAGGAGGTGTGGAATGGAGGGTTAGGTGGTGAGGTGGTGGTGTGAAATAGAAGGTAGTGTGGTGTAGTGGGGTGGGAGAGGGTAGTGTGGTGGTGATGGTAAAGTGGAGTGGGGGAGGTAGTATGGTGAGATGGTGTGGAGTTGAACAGGGGTAGGGTAGTGGGGGGGGGTAGTGTGGTGTGGCGTGGGGGAAGGTAGTGTGGTGAGGTGGTGTGGGGTGGAATGGAGGGGTAAGGAGAAGAGATGAGATGGAGGTGCATCAAATGGGGGAGAGGGAAGAGTGGGAGCAGGTGAGAAGGAAGAAAGACTAAGTGGTGGTACACGGCAGTAGGGGGAGAGGGGAGAAGGGTGGGAGGAGGTATAGGTGCAGGGGAGAGGGGTCGAGTGGGTGGAGGCGTGGCGGTAAGGGAGGGGGGAGAGGGGAGAAGGGTGGGAGGAGGTATAGCAGCAGGGGAGAGGGGTTGAGTGGGTGGAGGCGTGGCGGTAAGGGAGGGGGGAGAGGCGTAGCGGGAAGTGAGTGTCGGCGGGGTGGGTGGCGTGGCGGGAGGAGGGTGCCGGTGGGTGGAGTAACGCTTGCGGTACTTTGGTGAAAGTTGGATAGCGGCGGCGGCGGTTCCAGTGGGTGCGCGGAGGGTGTAGGTGAGGCTGGTGGCTGCAGTTGTGTTAGTTTAGTGGTGTTGTGGGTAGTTGTTTTAGTAGATGGTAGTTTGGTGGTGTTGTAGATGGTGGCTGTGTGGTGGTGGTTGTGTGGTGGTGTTGTAGATGGTGGTTGTGTGATGGTGTTGTAGATGGTGGTTGTATGGTGTTTTAGTTGGTGTTGTACGGGGTGGTTCTGAGGTGAATGATAGTCGTGTACATTATTGGCTGGGGTCTATCTGTAGTGGAAGTTAACAGTGATTAAGACATAAATATAAACGATACAAATAACACAATGGTGATCTTAATAGAGAAACAAATACGAGTAGAAGTTATAGTTTGGGTACAAGATGTAGGTACAAAGTTACAGGTACAGATAGGTGCAGGGGGGTGTTAGTTGTAGGTACAGTGGGTGGTAGGTACAGATAGGAGCAGGGGGTGCTAGTTTTAGGTACAGTGGGTGGTAGTTACAGGTACAGATAGGTACAGTGGGTGTTAGTTACAAGCGAAAAATAGTACGCATGTAAATACATGTATATGTATCACAGACGTCATTGCTTCAACTTAAGATACGTCAGAAATGCAACTAAAAACGAACTCCAGGAAACTTCTAGTTATGGGGGAGGGAGACAAGAGGCCCGGGAAGGAATGAATGAACACTCGGGTGAGGCTGGCGGTGGTGGTGGTGACTCTACTGTACTTCTTCATCACTTCACTCTTTAAAACACCAACTAACATCTGCTGATGTCACCTCATTTTAGTCTACGTTCATGTATTTTAATAAGTTAATCTCACCTGGAGTTCTGGGAACGGAAAAAAACACACCCTCCTGAACCTCTTGTGTACGGGATCCCCCCTGTGTTGAATAAAATCGTATGGCGTTAGCTCAATAAAATAATTAAAGTGGCGTCCCCGTAGTGAAGGTGCTAAACCCCAAAACAATATTATTATTATTATTATTATTATTATTATTATTATTATTATTATTATTATTATTATTATTGTTGTTGTTGTTGTCGTTATTATATGTTTTGAACTTGGTAAATCACTGGTAATTTTTCTCTTCTGTTCTGATTTGTTCCGAAATGTCGTAGAAATTAGGATGACATTTAATGGTTGGTGAGGTATAGACTTCAGAGTATGGAAGGGAGATCCGGTAGTAGTGTAATAACTCCTTTTCTCCGTGAGCCACTAAAACCAAATTGGTCGGGGTAACGACTTAAGAAAATTACCATATAGCCTAGAGGGGGGAGGCGGCTAGTAGGCTATTGTGAAGCCTTTCTTTGTACCGGGGCACTGAGCACATACGTGTGTGTGTGTGTGTGTTTTGGTGGGGGAGGTGGTGTTTGGATGGATGGGAGGGTGGAAAGGGTGGTGGTAGGGGCTGTGATACATAAGTCGCAGGTATTCTTGTCCACCCCTGCGGCTCCTGACAGACAGTTTTTGTAATCCACGGGACCCGTTGTCGTGTGCTATAAGGTAACGCTGGGTTTTGATGGGGCTACCTTAACGCAAGCTCCTCCCACCTACCACAACCTCGTAACTACCACCACCACAACCTCGTAACTTTCACCACCACAATCTCGTAACTATCACCATAACCTCGTAACTATCACCATCACAACCTCGTAACTATCACCACATCCTCGTAACCACCACCACAGCACAACCTCGTACCACCGCCCCAACAACCAATCTCGTAACCACAACCTCGTAACTACAACCACAACCTCGTAACTACCACCGCAACCACAATCTTGTAACTACCACCACAACCATAACCTTGTAACTACCACCACAACCACAGCCTCGTATCTACCACCACAACCTCGTAACTACCATCACAACCTCGTAACTACTACTACAACCTCGTAACTACAACCACAGCGTCGTAACTACCACCACAACCTCGTAACTACAACCACCACAACTTCGTAACCACCATCACAACCATAACTCCATAACTACTTCCCGCCAACCACCACCACCCCCAGCTTTCACTGTTGGGGAAGGACGGGTTACGTATGCTGCACAACAATGAAATTTCTTGTGTTTTCTCTGTGCTGTAAGATTTTCACCCCACGCTGTAATGAACTGATAAAAAGTGCAAATACAAACATTAAAGGGCTTGTAGGGGAGCGTCTTAGTGGCCTTAGGGTAGAGAGAGGAAGAGTTTAGTGTCGTTGGAGTTTGTTTTTAATACCAAGAGTTGTTGCTCCTCATTTGCGGGCGTCGTGTTCTTCTTCCCCAAGTTCTTTATGTGTATCATTGCGGTTATGTGAACAGGACACGCCTCTACGGCTTGTGGCTGGTCCTGTTATGTGAATTTGTTCCGTCATTGTTTTTCATTAATTTTGAATATAATAATGATGATAAAAATAGTAATAAATTTTTATTATTATTATTATTATTATTATTAACTGAGTGATAGAATCCGGTCCAGGGTTCGACTCCCGGTGGTACTGGTCTCCCTGCTTGTACACGCAGCATTAACATGATCTCTGTCAGGTGCGCTTGTTGATGATGCAACAACCTTAGGATGGACTAGCAGCCTCTCAAGGGGCGATGCAACCCACTAGATGCTGAAAGTTAACCTTCAAGATGTTAACACCACTCCCGCTAACATAATAAATAAATGCTTATGATGTGTATATTAGTACGTGAACCAAGGTGCAGAAACAGAAAATGAAATAAAAAGGTATAAAGAGTACTAGTGTATAACATCTAAGGTCCTCTCCAAGTCTTTCACTTCTCCCTCTTTCCACCTCCGTTATTCCACTTCCCTATTTCTTCATTTTGTCTTCGTAATTCACTTAATTTCCTTGCCTCCATAACTTTATTTACCCATCTTTCGCTCTTTCTTCTTTCTCCTTTGCGGGTGTTATTTCCCTCCCTCCCTCTTCAGTTCTGCCGGCTCACGTTAGCTCGGTGTCTGCCAGAGTAGTTGCAGCAGGTGACGCAACATTCCCGGTGTGGCAACGCTGGTGGTGGTTGTGTGGTATTAGTGGTTATAACGACGTACTGGTGAGTGTTGGATGTGGTGATGGTAGTGGTATGATCATGGTTGTTGTAGTGGCGTGATATGGTGACTGGTGAGTATTTGTAGTGGAAGTGTGGTGGATGTGGTTGGAAGGATAGTGGTTGTTTGGGTACAGTATCTCTCAGCACCGATACCATAACTTTGTCTCACTTGTGTTGTGTTAGAGACCCGGGGAGCTGTCTGTAATGAAGTTTACTGAAGGAGGCTTGTTTATAGACCCGTCTCCTTCAGTTAATTTTGGCTGGGATTACCTCATACGCCCCTGTGTGTGTGTAGAGGCGCGGTAAGGGTTGTGGGTGCGGAGTTGCTTCGCGGGGTGCAAGACTAGCTGGTAATTCTACAGCGGAAACAAATGCTGAGTAGTTTTTCCTGTCTTTGTTCGCGGGGGAGCCACCGTGTTAAGTAGCAGGGTAGCACATCACCACCACTGACGTCAGCTTTTACTTTTAGCGTGTGGAAATGAGAGTGATTCCCCCCTCTCCCCTCACTCTGTCCATTGATGAATTAGAATGTGCTACATGTTAACTCCCCATATGCATGCACTTCTGCCACAGCCATAATTATCATGCAAAAGTTTGTATACGCAATATCGCAAGTATATTCTAGGTGCGTGCTTGGAAATTTTTCCTGCAGACACACGCACACCCGTCTCTTGCAACTGGCAACTCTCTCTCTCTCTCTCTCTCCACGTTCATGTAATTAACTACGTACATATAATTAAACTGACTACCCAGAAACCACGACGAATTGACACAAACAACACGTGAAAGTACAGGCTACTGGACGAGCTTTACATAAGGGCACGACCATCCTGTGTGTTCCTTACGTGAGCTCCATCTGCTCGTTCTCGACTAGCAACTGTAATTGTCACCAGTAGGTACTTGTCAGGACCAGGACTACTGATCGTCATGGTCCTCAGACGATTGTGAACACGACTAGAAGCAGAGGCCTTGTGGTGATGAGAGTGGTGGGTGGGATGAGGGTGGTGGTGATGTGGGTGATGATGAGGGTGGTGGTGATGTAGGGTGGTGATGAGGGTGGTGGTGATGGGGGAGGTGGTGGGTGGTGGTGATGAAGGAGGTGACAAGTGGTGGTGGGAGGTGATGAGGGTGGTAGGTAGTGATAAAGGCGGTAGTTAGTGATGAGGGAGGTGGTGGGTGGTAATGAGGGTGGTGGTGGTGATGAGGAAGTTTGTTGGTGGTTACGAGGGAGGTAGTGATGGTGGGTATTGGTGGGGGTGGTGGTGGTGATGAGGGTGGTGGTGGGTGGTGGTGATATGGGAGGTGGAGGCTGGTGATGAGGGAGGTGGAGGCTGGTGATGAGGGAGGTGGAGGCTGGTCATGAGGGAGGTGGAGGCTGGTCATGAGGGAGGTGGAGGCTGGTCATGAGGGAGGTGGAGGCTGGCGATGAGGGTGGTGGTGGGTGGTGGTGATATGGGAGGTGGAGGCTGGTGATGAGGGAGGTGTAGGCTGGTGATGAGGGAGGTGGAGGCTGGTGATGAGGGAGGTGGAGGCTGGTGATGAGGGAGGTGGAGGCTGGTGATGAGGGAGGTGGAGGCTGGTGATGAGGGAGGTGGAGGCTGGTGATGAGGGAGGTGGAGGCTGGTGTTGAGGCAGGTGGAGGCTGGTGATGAGGGAGGTGGAGGCTGGTGTTGAGGCAGGTGGAGGCTGGTGTTGAGGGAGGTGGAGGCTGGTGATAAGGGAGGTGGAGGCTGGTGATGAGGGAGGTGGAGGCGGCGAGGCAGTGGGACGGGTATTGATTGTGGTGCTCGGCCGCGGCTCCCCACTGCTGCAGCCACGCCGGCAGCGCCTCGGGTAAAGTCGACGGTGTAGTCAGTGTTGGGCCACACGCGTTACCTGCCTCTGGTCACGGCTGCCTGGAGGCACCTGTGTATGATCACAGTTGCCTGACGACACCTTTTTAAACTGTTGCTAAGGAACATCTGTGCATGATCACAGTAGCCAGGGACACCTGTGTATGATTACAGTTCTAGGGAACACCTGTAAATGATCATTATATTGAGGTTGTGTGCCACTGGTCACAAACTCTGATCAATACTTGTCAATATTATTGAAAGTGGGCCCCATAGGTCTGATGACCCAGAAGGAACAGTGTGAATACTGCATGAAGCCTAAGCCTTCCGTACGCAAGGAAACAGCATGGCTGGGACTAGCACTAGTGAACACAACGCTGTATCACCACTACCACTGGTGAACACAGCCCTGTATCACCACTACCACTAGTGAACACAACGCTGTATCACCACTACCACTGGTGAACACAACGCTGTATCACCACAACCACTGGTGAACACAACCCTGTATCACCACTACCACTGGTGAACACAACCCTGTATCACCACTACCACTGGTGAACACAGCCCTGTATCACCACTACCACTGGTGAACACAACCCTATGTCACCACTATCGCTGATCACCACTATCGCTGGCGTGATCTAGGTGGTGGTATGTGGTGATTCATTATCTGGAGTAGGGTGTCACGTTGATCTTGTTAGCAACTGATCACTGTTTTTGTGGGTGACCATCCTAACCTGAGGGAGGAAGGGAAGTGTGTGTGTGTGTGCGCGCGCGCGCGCGCGCGTGCGTTCATGCTTTATAGTATAACTTACAATGCTTTGTATCAAATATAAAAACAAGGTTTACGTTTAAAAGAGGCTTATATACCAGAGTTTAGGACCATCGAAATGTGTAGGAGAAAATCTAAGGGTTATTGTTTTGTATAAATGGGAATTAGCTTAAGGCCTAAACACCTCAGAGCGTAGACGGAAGAGCGTAAGACGATTTGATCTCGTGTGGCCGGAGGCATCTCGCGCCGACATCAAAGACCAGCGGCCTTCCTTGTAGGGCGGAGATTTGTCCTCTAGCTAGGCCTCCCACGCCGTCCTCTTCTACGACGACCACCACCACACTCTCCACCTTTCCGACTCGCTGCCACCACCACACTCCACCTTCCCTCCACACCACCATCATGCACTCCACCTTCCCTCCACACCACCACCACCACACACTCCACCTTCCCTCCACACCACCACCACACACTCCACCTTCCCTCCACACCACCACCACACACTCCATCTTCCCTCCACACTACCACCACACACTCCACCTTCCCTCCACACCACCACCACACACTCCACCTTCCCTCCACACCACCACCGCACACTCCACCTTCCCTCCACACCACCACCACACACTCCACCTTCCCTCCACACCACCACCATACACTCTCCACCTTCCCTCCACACCACCACCACATCCCACCTCCCCTACCCACTGTTAGATGACGACCTTGGCAGAATAAAACCTAATATTATAGGTTCTGGAGCCCTCGTGTGTGTTACCTTACCAAGTTGGTGGACAAACTGAATGGAGGAGGAAGATAATGTTTCTCGTCAGCGTCTGTAACTCTCGTAGTATCGATCGTGTCCCTTATAAAAGGAGCGGCCTGCCTCCGTCTTAGAAATAATACCCTGAGAAATACAGGATTGTGTAAATTGTCTGTGCCATTAGATTTTTCCGGGCAGGAGATGGCAGCAGGATTGTGGGTGTCAGCGCTATCGTGTGTTTCCATCGATTGTTGGCAGGGGTGTGGTGGTTATGTTGTGGTGAGTGGCGTGGTGGTGTTGTATGGTGTGTAGTGGTGCGGTACATGGTGCTGTTGTATGGCTCATGGTGGTGTGTTGTGCGTGGCGTGGTGGTGTTGTATGGTGCGTGGTGCTGTTGTATGATGCGTGGTGGTGTGGTGCGTGGTGCGTAGTGGTGTGGTGCATGGTTTGGTGAGATCCGTAGTGGTGTTGCGTGTTGTGGTGTGGTGTTTGGTAATGTGATATAGTGCATGGTGTGTGTGTGTGTGTGTGTGTGTGTGGTTCGGGAAGCGGTGGGGCGTTGTGGATATTGATGAGGTTTCGGTTTTGTGTAAATTTGTTAGTAATCCTATTTTAATGGTGAATATTAGGGAATTAGTGGTGATATTATGGTGTTAATGGTTTTGCTGAGACGTTAATTTTGTTGTAGTTTTAATGGTACTGATGTGAGCGGTAGAGCCCCCTAGTCGTTATGGTATGGTTGTGAGGGTGAAAGTGGATTAGTCTGTTGTTAGTTGTTGTATGATACTTGTTGGCTCGTATGTATGTATGTATGTATGTAATAAAGATTGTAAGGAAATAATTTTAATAACTTAAGGCGGTGTATCTTCAGGTCTTGTTTTTACCAAGCTTGTGAAACTCCTCTGAATTAATTGTTTGAAAGAAAAAAAACATGACGAAGAGAGAGAGAGAGAGAGAGAGACTCGTTCAGCCATGGCATTACGAGGGTGGCTCACCTTCCTGAATCACCTGACGGAACGTTCAATCACCTACACCATCAGCAGCACTCACTGGGTTATTATGCGTCTTCCTCTGAGGTATTTGTTCGAGCCCTGGTAACTTAACCTACATCACTGAAAGCCGTTTTGTTAGCTATAAAGGTGGGATGGGAGGTGGATGTTGCTAGGAGGGTCTGGGGTGGGCTTTGTAGTATTGAAGGTGCCGTTGTGGTTCCAGGGTGTCGTGGGCTGTTGGGAGGCTGTCGACAGTAAAATTTGTGGTGTGTTAAAGGCAGCCAATGGTTGTAGAGACAGGCACAGTATAAGAGCTCCAGAGCGTAGTTGGGGATAAGGTGTGTGTGTGTGTCTGTCTTTCTCATTACCGTTGTTTTGTTTACATACACAGGTCATTAAATTCACAGCTGTACAAAAAAGTAAACACCCAGCCTTTCAGAAGATCTAATTCATTTAGTTGTGTATCAGTAAAATAAATCAATGTTAACAATGCCCTAATGTACGTGGCTGTTTAAACACTATTCGCCAGCATTGTGTGAGCTGTTGGTATTGTACATATTAAGTACAATAACGCACATGATAGCGTTTTCAGGAGAGTTATTTGAGCACAATGGCCTAATTTTATCATTCTTTTTTGCACACTGGTTTATAGTTTACATATTTATTATTTACGTTTGTGTTTTTTATATTTGTTTTTGTTTGCAGGACTAGTGCAGTTATTCGTGGTAAATCTCTATTTTTGTTAATTGTTGTATTAAGCCTACAGTAATGTCAACGTTGTTGAGCTGTGTTAATTTTGGCATTGTTGTGGGTGTGGGCTGCTGGAATGACTTGAAGGAGAGAGAGAGAGAGAGAGAGAGAGAGAGAGAGAGAGAGAGAGTGTGTGTGTGTTAATGACCATGCGCGCTGGAGATCGTCTTGTAGGTTGTGTATTTGGCTCCTCTATTTGGCTGTGTTAGACTTGTAGTTCGCGTTCGAGTCGCCAGGTGACTCTCGTGTCACGCTTTGATGTCATTTGAATCCAGCTTTGGCTTCTTTCTCTCTTTTAATATTCTATTTTTTCTTTTGTCTCTGCCTGGATGTTTTGTTTGGTATTTTTTTTATATATGCTCATATGTCGACTGAATCAAACATTTTCATCTGTGTTTTTAGTATGACCAGTGAGCGTACTCAATAAACTCTTCCTCTGCTTTTGTGTTTGTTTTTTGTTGGTTGTTGTATTTATTCTGTGACGTAATATTGTTATAAAACGCAATAATAAGTGTAGGAGCTTGTTGGTCTATGACGTAATAAGTATAGTGAGTGTTGGTGTACGACGAATAAGTCAAGTTTGTTGTTGAATTTCAGATTAAGTAAAGTTTGTTGATATATGACGTATTGCGTTTAGAGTTTGTTGATATATGACGTAATACGTTTAAAGTTTGATATATGACGTAATACGTATAGTTTGTTGATATAATTATGGCGTAATAAGTAGCTTCTTTTGTAATATGATAACGTGATGTAACAGTGTGTGGATGTTATTTGACGTTATAGTAATGACGTAACTGAACAAATAGTTTATTGGTTTATTATCGCATGACGTCATTCGAACGTAGGGAGGTGGTGTGGGGCTGAGAAGGCGCGGGTGGCTTGGGGAGGGGGGGGGGGGGGCGCTGGTGGTGTGGAGAGCACCATGCTGGTCTACCAAGTTCCCTCACAATCAATCGGCAAGGACGTGTTCCCGTGAATTATCGACCCGCTAGGGGGCACCAGTGGGTGGGGGGTGCTGGATGAGGGGGGGGGGGCGATGTGGGGGGGGGGCAGGTGGAGGAGAGTAGGAGGAGGAGGATGTGAGGGAGCAGAAGCAGGAGGAAGATGCGAGTGAACAGATAAAGGAGATAGAATAAAGGGAGGAGGGGGGTTGATGATTAAAGGGGGAGTGGGAGCGAAGGGAGGAGAGTGGGAGTAGAGAGAGGTGAGGGAGGAGGTTATACAGAAGGGAAGAGAGGATTCGGAGAGAAAGAGAAGGGAATGATATAAGAACATAAGAATGGAGGAAACTGCAGCGGGCCTGTTGGCCCATACTGGGCAGTCCCGTTTACACCCAACCCCCATTGCTCATATGAGCATCCAACCTATGTTTGAAGCAATTCAGCGTATTCGAGTTAATGATGATATTTGGTAACTTGTTCCATTCATCCACTACTCTGTTTCCAAACCAGTGTTTACCTATTTCACGCCTAAATCTAAATTTGTCCAATTTAAAACCATTGTTACGAGTTCGCTCCTGGTTGGATAATTTGAGTACCTTTGTAATGTCCCCTTTGTTTAGCCCTGCCTTCCACTTATACACCTCTATCAGGTCGCCCCTCGCTCTACGTCTCTCAAGGGAGTGCAAATTAAGATGCTTTAACCTGTCTCTATACTCAAGGTTCCTAATACCCGGGATTAGTCTTGTCATTCTCCTCTGAATTCTTTCCAAGGATTCTATATCCATTCTGTAATACGGTGACCAGAACTGGACTGCGTAATCCAGGTGTGGTCTCACAAGAGCAAGATACAGTTTTAGGATGACCTCGCTAGTCTTGTAACTAACACTCCTTTGTATGAACCCAAGTACTTTATTAGCCTTGTTACGAGCAAAAGCACATTGTTTACTTGGCTTAAGGTTCCTACTTATCATTACTCCTAAATCTCTCTCACAGTCGGATTTCTCTATGGCATCGTTGTTCATCTGGTATCTGGTTTCCCTGTTTACATTTCCTATACTGAGTACTTTACATTTGTCTATGTTGAATTTCATCTGCCATTTTTCAGACCATTCGAAAAATTTGTTTAGATCCTCCTGTAGTTTTGCCGAGTCCTCGTCAGATTTGATAACACGTCCTATTTTAGTATCATCAGCAAATTTATTTATGTTGCTGTCTATGCCGATATCTATGTCGTTTATGTATATAATAAACAATAATGGTCCAAGTACTGAGCCTTGGGGAACTCCATTTGTGACGTTGCTCCAATGGGACTTAGTGCCGTTAATGCTCACTCGCTGTTTCCTGTCCTGTAACCACGCCCTAATCCATTTAAGGATGTCACCTTTGATGCCATGAGCTTCTACCTTTCTAATTAGTCTTTCGTGGGGTACTCTGTCGAAGGCTTTGCTAAAGTCAAGATATACCACATCATAATTGTGCCCCTCGTCCACTGATTCGAAAACTGATGAAAAGAATGTTAATAGATTAGTTAGGCAAGAACGTCCGCTTGTGAAGCCATGCTGGGAATCATTGATCAATCTGTGCTTCTCCAGGTGATTTCGAATAGAGTTTGAAATGATTGCTTCCAGTAATTTGCCTACTATTGATGTTAGACTGATTGGGCGGTAGTTAGAGGATAGTGATCTATCCCCCTTCTTGAAGATCGGTATTACATTCGCTATCCTCCAGGATTCTGGTACTACACCTGTTTTTAAGGACATGTTAAACAACTTTGCTAAGGGCATACTAAGCTCTTCCTTACATTCCTTTAATACTCTGGCAAATATCTCATCTGGGCCAGGTGGCTTATTAGGCTTTAGTTTGTCTATTTGCTTACTAACATCGTTACTTGTCACTACTATCTCACTTAAATTGTTTTCTTCACTATCTCTGAATAGAGTAGGTGCCTCGGGTATCATGTTTAAATTTTCGGTGGTGAAAACTGTTGAAAAATATTTATTCAAATTATTGCTCATTTCTCCGTCGTTATCAGTGAGCTCGCCGGAGTCTGACCGTATTGGTCCAATCTTTTCTCGTGTTTTAGTTTGATACATTTGGGAGAATCCTTTGGGGTTTGTCTTTGCCTCCCTTGCTATCCTTACCTCATTATTCCTCTTTGCTTTCCTTATCTCGGTTTTAACCCTACTCGCCAATACCCTATAATAGTCCCGGAGGTGAATTTCGCCACGATTTATCCTTCTACCTATAGCCTTCCTTTGGCCAATGATGTTCTTTAAATAATTATTTATCCATTTAGGGTCATTGTTGTTTGATCTGAGTTTTTTGTATGGTATGTTCTGCCTTTGTGCATTAAGTAACTCACTATTTAAATTGTCGTGGAACTCGGCAATCTCAGATCTCGTTATCAGGTCGGTGTCATCTGTCAGGTTCACGGCCAAGTGCGACACCCCCTCTCTCAGCTGCCTCTTTAAACTGTCAAAGTTTGCCCTTCTGAAATCTGGTACTTTAGTGGAATTTTCCTTACGTCTGCCCTGAAAATCTAACTGGAATCGAATTTCTTTGTGATCGCTGTTTGCAAGTTCGTTCCCTACCTCGACATTGCTAATGAGGTTTTCTCTGTTTGACAAAACTAAATCCAATATATTATTACCCCGTGTGGGTTCGGTTATATGTTGACTTAGGAAACAGTCCTGGATCGTCTCGAGAAAATCCTCTGATTCTGAGTTACCCGTAAGGTCGGTCCAATCTATTTGGCCAAGGTTAAAGTCGCCTATTATACAGACTTTGTTGTGTATGGAAGCCCTGCGCATTTCATCCCAGATAAGTCGCTCATTGACGCTATCAAGATTGGGGGGTCTATATATTACTCCTGTGATTAATTTTTCCCGACCGTCGCTTAATTCTATCCAAATTGTTTCTGTATTCCTCTCAGTTTTTATTTCCTTATTTATTTCACACTTCAGATTATCCCTAACATAGATTGCTACTCCGCCTCCTTTCCTGGTCTGCCTATCGGTATGGAACAGTTTGTAACCCGCAATTTGGTATTCGACTGGTAACTCACGTGTGTCTAGGTTGATCCATGTTTCAGTGAATGCAATTATATCGATTTCTTCGGTACATACCAAGGCCCTAATATCATCCATTTTGTTTCTCATACTTGTACTGTTCGCGTAATATACATTTAAGTTAGTCGTGTTCTGAGTCCTCCCCTTACCGCGTTTAGTTTTAAACTCCCTGTCTAATTTAGTTATGTCATCATTCCTAACACTATTTCCCTGTAATCTTTCGCCTTGTTTACCCGCTCCCACTGCAGTCTCCTCCACCCCCGTGCCCCTATGTTCTCTTAGCAGTTTAAAGACTTCGATATCTTTTGAGCTGCCCCCTCTAGAGCCCCAGCCAGGGTTGCTACTCCATCCCTAGACAGGTGCACCCCATCCCTAGCATAAAGGTCCCTTCTGCCATAGAAGTTGTCCCAGTTGTCAATGAATGGGACTGATATTGACTTGCAATGTCTGTCAAGACGGTCGTTAACACCAACTGCCCTTGACAACCATTCACTGCCAACTCTCCTTCTAGGCAGGACACCGCATATGATAGGGATCCCTCCCTTAGTCCTAATACGATCTATGGCTGCCTTGAACTTATCAAGAAGCTCCTCGCTCCTACACCGGCCAATATCATTGCCTCCTGCACTGAGGCAGATAATGGGTTTGTTCCCATTACCAGACAAGATATTGTCCATCCTGTCAATTATATCCCCCACCCCAGCTCCTGGCAAACACACCCTCATCCTATTTTTGTTTTTGCCACAAAAGGCCCTGTCCATGTACCTTACCTGTGAGTCACCAACAATTAAAGTTTTTATACCGTCCTTGTCATCCCTGCCCCTGACTGTACTAACGTCCAATTCGTCTATCAAGGGACTGAACGGGTTGGTACACTTAGCTGTTGTTGTCGTTGTTGTCGTATCCTTCGTGTGCTTCTTCACCACCAGCTTTGTCTTCACACTACTCACAATTTTCCACTCGCTTGATTTTTCGTCAGCCCACTCGCTTGATTTTTCGTCAGATGGAAGGGGAGGAAGAGGGGAAAGAAAAGGAAGAGAATGAGGAGGAATAAGTAGAAAGGGGAGGAATTTAAAGAGGAGGAAGAAAGGGGAGGAATTTAAAGAGGAGGAAGAGCAAGAAAAAAGATGGAGAAAATGTGAAGAAGCAAAGGTTGAAGATCTGGGGAGTAGAAGCAGCAACAGAAGTAGAAGGAAGACGCTTGCCTGGCCTGGGACAAGAGGAGAGAGGAAGTGGAGTAGGTAGATGAAAGAGAGCAGAGGAGATAAAACCAGAAGAGAGGGGGGGGGGGAGGAGACGAAGAGGGAGGTGTGAGGGAGGAGGGGAGACAAAGAGGGAGGTGTGAGGGAGGAGAGGAGACATAGAGGGAGGTGTGAGGGAGGAGAGGAGAAAAAGATGGAGGTGTGAGGGAGGGGAGGAGACAAAGAGGGAGAAGAGATTGGAGGGAGGAAGAGGAGACAAAGAGGGAGGTGTGAGGGAGGAGAGGAGACAAAGAGGGAGGTGTGAGGGAGGAGAGGAGACAAAGAGGGAGAAGAGATTGGAGGGAGGAAGAGGAGACAAAGATGGAGGTGTGAGGGAGGAGAGGAGACAAAGAGGGAGGTGTGAGGGAGGAGAGGAGACAAAGAGGGAGAAGAAGAGATTGGAGGGAGGAAGAGGAGACGAAGAGGGAGGAGAGGAGACAAAGAGGGAGGTGTGAGGGAGGAGAGGAGACAAAGAGGGAGAAGAGATTGGGGGGAGGAAGAGGAGACAAAGATGGAGGTGTGAGGGAGGAGAGGAGACAAAGAGGGAGGTGTGAGGGAGGAGAGGAGACAAAGAGGGAGGAGAAGAGATTGGAGGGAGGAAGAGGAGACAAAGAGGGAGGTTTGAGGGAGGAGAGGAGACGAAGAGGGAGGTGTGAGGGAGGAAGAGGAGACTAGAGGGAGGTGTGAAGAAGGAAGAGGAGATTAGAGGGAGGTGTGAGGGAGGAGAAGAGACAAAGAGGGAGGAGAGGAGACAAAGAGGGAGGTGTGAGGGAGGAGAGGAGACGAAGAGGGAGGTGTGAGGGAGGAGAGGAGACGAAGAGGGAGGAGTGAGGGAGGAAGAGGAGACTAGAGGGAGGTGTGAGGGAGGAGAGGAGACAAAGAGGGAGGTGTGAGGGAGGAAGAGGAGACAAAGAGGGAGGTGTGAGGGAGGAAGAGGAGACTAGAGGGAGGAAGAGGAGACTAGAGGGAGGAAGAGGAGACTAGAGGGAGGTGTGAGGGAGGAAGAGGAGGCGAAGAGGGAGGTGTGAGGGAGGAAGAGGAGACAAAGAGGGAGGTGTGAGGGAGGAAGAGGAGAATAGAGGGAGGTGTGCGGGAGGAGAGGAGACAAAGAGGGAGGTGTGAGGGAGGCGAGGAGACAAAGAGGGAGGTGTGAGGGAGGAGAGGAGATAATGAGGGACGTGTGAGGGAGGAGAGGAGACGAAGAGGGAGGTGTGAGGGAGGAAGAGAAGACTAGAGGGAGGTGTGAGGGAAGAAGAGGAAACTAGAGGTAGGTGTGAGGGGGGAAGAGGAGACTAAAGGGAGGAGTGATGGAGGAGAGGAGGGTGGAAGAGGAGGACTTTGATCAGATGAAACATGAATGCATTCAGAATGTGTGTGTGTGTGTGTGTGTGTGTGAGAGTGTGAAACAGGATCATACCGCCCATAGGTAATCGCTCTATCGAAATGCCCACCCTCCACTACCACCAGCTGACCCCCCCCCCCCCTCTGACGTGTAACTGTCACTCCGGATGCCAAATATTGTGAGTAAATGATTACAATAGAGAATTTTAACTGGCCTCCGTAACGTTAGCTTTGTTGAATATTTTGTAGCATTGTGTAGTGTTTGTTTTTAGTATTCCGTCTCTATAATGTAATTCAATGCTTCATTACGGCTTCCATCTTGGGTGACATTGTTAGTATTCTTCCTGTCGTAACTCACGCTTGCCACTTTGGTAGCAGAAACGCTCTTGGCAGATAACCGGAAGCGTATTTCACCTTAAAGATTAATTACCATTACGGTACCTGAAGGGCTGGGCTGGGCTGGGTTAGGTTAGGTTAGATTAGGTTAGGGTAGGGTGATTAATATTAAGGGGAATTAAACTGGAGGGGGTGATCGTTGAGGGTGTACACCGGTGTCGTCGTCAGTATAAGAAGCAGCGTTCATGTCCAAATGTACCAACATATGGAAGGAGTTTCTTTCTAGTATATCATCTCGTGAAAATATAATCATTTTGTAAACGGCGCACCAAGGATTAATTGATAACACTTTGTATTTTGACCATTTCAGGATTTTTTGTAATAGCTTGTTGACTTGTTTGTTTTGAACCGGCCAGACGAATGTCGAAGATAAGTGAAAGTAAAGCCGTAGTGTAGACATAGGACTGTAACCTGACACAACGAAACTTACACTGCCTACGGTCTTGTCTCAGTGAGAGAGACCCAACTGCTCACGGTCTAAGATAGGAAGAAAAGAAACCCAATACGCGGCATACCATTAAGGACCCACCTGTCGAGGGTCTGGACACAGATTGAGAACGATCGCATTACTTTGTCTCGTTTGACAATTAAAAGGAGTTCTCCCTACACTGGATCTCGTGTAATAAGGGAAGATCCCTCTGCCAAGATTAAGGACCCCACTGCCTATCCGTGTGTCTTGGTGGGGAGAGACACTACTGCCTAGTATTGACTCTCCTGCTTGGACAAGAGGGACCCTCACTCAACCTTGCTCCGTATTGGGCAGAATCACAAGGGCATAGTCCAGAAGTGAGCTGTAGATTCCTGCTAATATCAGACAATATGAATCTCAGCTGTCTAAACCAACTTGAAAAAACCTGCTCAGACGTAACACTGTGTGAAGACGTTAGCCAATAATCCTTCCTTTATAATGTGTTAGATATAACGACTCATTTTTTGAGACGAATGCTCAATTTGAAGTGAAAAACATAAAAACATTAGAATACTTTTTTGGTAGAAGGAATGAAGTGACCTTAGCTCAAACAAGTGGCAGTGAACAGTGTCTCGTTGTCGTCGTCTTTCGATATCCCAAGGTACCCAACTTGGTGCGCACATGGAAGTGTTTAGTGCCTCTCAGAGCTCACCTTCTGTCTATCCTGAGATCCAGTCTCGTACGAAGGTGATGCTTGGCCACCCGTGTCATTTTCTCAGCTCAAGAACCTACATAGTCCGCCCGTATGGCAGTGCTTAGTGTCAAGTAGTGCCATCACCCGAGGAGACATAACTCAGCCCCGTAAACCATAGTTATAAACACAGTGTCAAATAGTAACGTTTGTGTACGCGTATATCGACCTAGTTAAGTTTGTCAGTGATAAGTGGTAAGTACTGTAGTGCCATCACCCGAGGAGATAGAGGGCAGACCCTTACATCGTGGTGGTGTTCACGGTCACAGATCTGAACCCCCTGCACTGTAGGAGTTACCAGAGAAGGAAGAGGCGCCCCACCACACATCAGAGTTATCCCCATTGAGGTCCAGACTCGGCCTCCTCCTGTCAACTCGCCCAGGATATTATGTGAGTATATGTGATCACTACTGGTGATAGTTACTGCAGTAATGGTAGTTGTAGTGAGTAATGTTGTCGGATGTTGGTGTAGTTTACTGATTTATGTGAGAGTTAAAGGAAAGTTGGGTCGGTGGTAATGAGTATGGCGAGGTACCTCTTGTGTGTTGTGTAAAGTGAGAATTGACAGAACTCATGCTGAGATGGACAGAGGAGGAGGAGGTCATCATTACTTGCCTATTCACAATATTTTCTTAAAATGATTTCCTTATTTTTTATCGCTCATTTTTGCATATGTGAGTAATTTAGTACTTGGGGACATCACAGGTGTACCATGTACAGGTGTGGTGCTGAGGTGATGTGGTACAGTGATGGTGGTATCCAGGTGTCATGCCGTGATAGATGGGTGCAAAGATGTTCATATTGCAAGTGGTGTGGTGCAATGGTGATGTGGTTGTAATGTGGTACAAGGGTTCAATGTAGATGATATAATACTGCGGTAGTTTGATACATTGGTGGTGGTTGGGTGTGGTGCAGTTAGAATGTAGTTATGGTGCACTAACAGTGAAAATGGAATGCAGTTTTTCAGTAGTGGTGGCGTGGTTGGAGTATGGTGTAGAGGTCGTGTGGTACAGTGTTAGTGTAGTGGAAATATGATAGTGGTGGAATAATGGGAGTTTGGTGCACTGGAAGTGTTGTATAATGGTATTGCGATGCAATGTTGTGGTGGGGGTGTGCAGTATGGTGGTGTGGAAGTTTGATGGTGGCGATATTGTGCAATGTGGTGGTGGTGTGCGGGTGCAGTGTGGTGGTGTGCGGGTGCAGTGTGGCGGTGGTGGTGTGTAGTATGGTGGTATGGAAGTTTGATGGTGGCGTGGAAAAGAATGGTGGCGATATTTTGCAATGTGGTGGTGGTGTGGTGCAGTGTGGTGGTGTGAGCAGTATGGTAGTGGAGTAGTGCAGTGTGGTGGTGGTGTGGTGCAGTGTGGTGGTGCAGTGTGGCGGTGGTGGTGTGCAGTATGGTGGTGTGGAAGTGTGATGGTGGCGTGGAAAAGGATGTTGGCGATATTGTGCAATGTGGCGGTGGTGTGGTGCAGTGTGAGCAGTGGTAGTTGAGTAGTGCAGTGTGGTGGTAGTGTAGTGTAGTGTGGTGGTGCTGTAATGCAGTGTAGTTTAGTGTGGTGGTGCTGTAGTGCAGTGTGATGATGCTGTAGTGTGGTGTGGTGTGGTGGTTGTGTAGTGCAGTGGTGGTGTAGTGCAGTGGTGGTGTAGTGTTGTGGTAGTGTGGTACAGTGTGGTGGTAGCGTAGCGTAGTGTGGCGGTGCTATGGTGCAGTGTGGTGGTGCTGTAGTGTGGTGGTGGTGTAGTGCTGTGTGGTGATGGTGGCTATGTTGTGGAAGACAGCAACAGCAGGAGTGTTCAGACAGCGAGGAACATTAACTCCACACCCTGCCGACTCCTCCCTTCCCCTCCAATTGTCTCTGCCATCACCCCCGCTCTACATGCTCCTCGTGCCACGCATGCGTACCTGTAACGCACGCACGGGGGCATCCACACACGCACACTGCGCACGAGAGAGGGGGGAAAGAGGTAGATAGAGGCGGGAGGTCCCCTTGGAAAATATACTCAATAACCATTAATGAGGTGAACTGCAGGTAAAGTTGCCACCTAACTATTTTATCACAAACCAAGTGTGGTGGCAACACTGAACACTCTATGGTGGTTAGGTGCCTGACGGTGAAGGTGTTCTGAGTCTTGGTGCTCGCCACTATTATTGATGGTCACTACACAAGGTGGTGATAAATGTATATATTTTTGTCTTGGCCGATGGGTTCAACAAACATCACTGATGGTGCTCAGTTACCATTGGGATGGTTTTCTTTATGGGTTTAATCATCATCATCATTATTATTATATCATCTAGGTGGTGACTGTCATTCTTATCTCGTATCATCAGCGTTGAGGTAAGGTGTTGTAGCAGGTGCACCGTAGCTGTAACACAGTCATGGTGTATTCCCATTGGTGAACATAAGATATTGGTAATAAAATATTACTGTGTGTGTGTGTGTGTGTGTGAACCTCGGGAGTCTTGCAAGGAGAACTTTATAAAAAAAAAATACTAGGTATACAATCAGTGGCCCTACAAGCACCAGGGCCCAAAGCGGCAACAGTCTAGTTCATCATAATACTTAAGAAACTCAGGAACGCTTCCAGTTGTGACAGTGTTAGCTTTATGAGTAATACCAGTGGTGGCAGCTGTACTGTATGATATTGGGCGTGGTGGTGGAGACTGTGGTGGTGGGAGCTATATAATATTGGGCGTGGTGGTGAAGTGAGCCAGGGCAGCACCATCGACCAGCAACGATGAGCTGCAGCAGCAGTCCCACTAACCCAGTTCTTACCCTCTCTGTAAACTGTGACCTGCACCGTGTGTTTCCTGGCTCTGTGTGTGTGTGTGTGTGTATCCTGGCTTCGCGTGTATTATGATACCGTTTGTGTCGTGGCACCGTGTATCTATGTGTACGTCTCTGACCGGGCACCGTGTGTGTATCATAATGCTGTGTGTACCTTGTTACCGCATGTGGATCCTGAACCATGTATATATCCAGGTAGCGTGTGTACCTTGGTAGCATGTATATATATTGGCAGTTGGCACCCTGTGTATGTCCTGGCACCCAAAACTGCCGGTCTGGCACCCGCCTGTGTACCCATGTCACTCGTTTCTAACTCTCAGTATCCAAAGTGTGTACTTGTATGTGCGCTTTTTACGCCGCAGTATTTGAGTCAGTGGCACCCATGTGTTTACCTCAGGCTTCTATATACTTTATGGAGGCACCGTGTGTATGTGGGTTTTGTGAACACATGAACCACTTGTGTGGATCTCTGTCACCCGAGTATACCCTTGGCACTGTACCGCAGTATCCTCACCAGCATCATCTCAGGGCATGTTTCCTCAAGTAGCAGTGGCATATGAGTTGATGACACTTGGCTGTTGGCGGAGGCATCTTGGCACAGGTGGGCATGACACCCTCGGGTAGCCTGGGAACTTGTTTATGGTTCCCGTGTCTTGCTGCGTAGTTACGGTTGATTTACACTTTCTAATTGTCTTAGTTGTTCCTGAATAAATGGATAACATACAACTTGGGTTTTGTTACTAATACCCAATAAAATATAAACGTTCCAGCCTAGTTAACTTCGACAGAACCTACAGTTAACAGGCTATGACAAGGGCTGCTGTGTTCCTGGTAGTGGAGGAGGCAGGGCTGCTGTGTTCCTGGTGGTGAAGGAGACAAGGCTGCTGTGTTCCTGGTGGTGGAGGAGGAAGGGCTGCTGTGTTCCTGGTAGTGGAGGAGGCAGGGCTGCTGTGTTCCTGGTGGTGAAGGAGGCAGGGCTGCTGTGTTCCTGGTAGTGGAGGAGGCAGGGCTGCTGTGTTCCTGGTGGTGGAGGAGACAAGGCTGCTGTGTTCCTGGTGGTGGAGGAGGCAGCGCTGCTGTGTTCCTGGTGGTGGAGGAGGCAGGGCTGCTGTGTTCCTGGTGGTGGAGGAGACAGGGCTGCTGTGTTCCTGGTGTTGGAGGAGGCAAGGCTGCTGTGTTCCTGGTGGTGGAGGAGGAAGGGCTGCTGTGTTCCTGGTTGTGGAGGAGGCAGGGCTGCTGTGTTCCTGGTGTTGGAGGAGGCAAGGCTGCTGTGTTCCTGGTGGTGCAGGAGGCAGGATTAGCGCGCCACAGAGGTACAAAGATGTAGATGATGCAACTCGGTGGCCAGCATTAGGTGCGGGAGGTGGTTGCCGATATCCTATACTCACTATCATTCTTGTCGCGGCATCACAATCTTCTTCCGTATCCTGTGTGTGTGTGTGTGTGTGTGCAGCATACCGTACTTCAGTGCACATACACTGGCGCTGTGATTAATTTTTTAAAGTTACGAGTACGTGACAGCTTCATGGATGTACTCTAAAGGCTCTGATGGGAGGGTCGGGACGGACGGTGAATGCGCTGTGGGTGTTGGTGACAGATGACGGAGTGTAGTACGTGTGGTGTTGTGGGTGGGCGGAGGCAGGAATGGAGTAGTGTGGATGGGCAGGGAATGTGATGGAGCGGGCGGGCTTAGTGTGTGTGTGAGTGGGGGTGGGGGGGGGTAGGTGGGCGGGAATGTGTTGGATCATGGAGCGGGCGGGCGTAGTGTGTGAGTGTGGAGGGGGCATATGTGGGCGGGGAATGTGTTTGTGATGAAGCGGACGGGCGTAATATGTGTGGTGGGGGCGTGAGTGGAGTGTGTTGGCGGGTGAGGAATGTGGTGGTGGTGGTGCAGGCAGCAGTATGGAGCGGAGCGTGGCGGGACACTCACTAGCCTACATCTTGGCGTGAGTGTGCCAGATTCGGGTTAGGTTTAGGGGCACACATGTCGTGAGCCAGCTTTTACCCTTGCCCTCACCTTCTGTCCTCTGCTCTTGTCTGTGTTTCTCCCTCCATAGAATCAATATGTGTGTGTGTGTGTGTGTGTGTGTGTGAGAAACAGTCTTGATGTATGGGTATAGATATTACGGCAAAAACTTTATAAATATCCTGGGGTTGTGTTGTTGTAAAGTAGTCATATTTCAATAGAAACCAGTTACGTCATATTCTGAATGCCTTGACTTTCACGTTTATTAGTGTGTTAAGAACTGTTTCCACCCAAACGCGCATAGCATTATGCAATACAGTACTTTAAACCTTCCCTCAAGTCGCCTGGGGGGATCTTCATTATAACACAGACACGCACTAGACTAGTGTTTACCATCTTTCTCCTCTTCATTTTTTTCGTTTCCTCTTTTTACGTACAGTATATGAGAACGTTCGTTGTGTGAAAAACAATAGACGGATATCTAGGCTGTGACCCACTTCAACCTCTTGCTTTCTTCAGCCAGTATAAAATAATATAATTTCTATAACTTAGGTAACATGGGTTGTGACGTGGTGACCAAGGGGAGGTGTGAGGCTCGCGTCACAGTTGCGTAATGCGCACCTGTAGACGCATCACGCAAGCATTACTGCTACCTACCTCTTGCAACCAAGCTCCTGCCTCCCTGCCTCGCCACGCCGCGTCGCGTCTTGTGAGGTTTCCCGGGATAGAGCTTTTATATTTGTGTCACTCTTGTTGGCCGGCAGGTCTGGCTCATGTTGATAGAGGTGGCAGGATATGTTGTGAACCAATCAGGGTTGCCACGGTTTGTTATGATATTGGTTGTGTTAGGGTGTCATTTGTACCAACAGCTTTGTCAATGGGGTTTTGCCAGCGTTTCCAAGATTTGTTTTGGTACACGCAGGGTTGCAATGGTTTGTTTGTGGTACTGGCAGTGTTGCCAAAGTTTGTTTTAGAATTTACGGAGTGGCAAGGGTTTGTTATGGTCTGATTGTAAGTGTTGCCATGGTTGGTTTCGGTACTTATGGCGTTGTTTGGAATTGATGTATTATTAACATCGTTATTGCGGTCAGTTATAATAAAACGGGCTTAAGATTTCTTCGTATGGGCGCCACTATTGGCAATTGCAGTCATTCTGAAGGGTGTGCAGTTATTTTATGTGGCATCCATCCATCCATCCATTATAGGGAATAACGTCATCCTCACTGTTGGAGAGATGCATCCACGGCTGGGTAATATGAAATTCTCATCCACTATGATGGGAAAGAAATTCATCCACAACTGGGTTTTAAGGTGAAGCTGTCATCCACTCTTGAGTTGAGACACATTTTACATGTCTCGTGAGTTGCCTCCATTGTCTGCCTTTGGTGTGGCAGTTCTCCTGGGATCTTGTCAACATTCAGATGATAACAGCACCTGGTGGGGGACATGTCCTTGGTGAGGCGAGGGACTGTGTTTATCGACGAGCGTAGTTGTGTTACTGTTTGACCCACATAATGTTGGGGTTACCCTCCCTACCTCCCCCTCTTTCTTTCATTCTTTCTTTCTTCATATATTTTTCTTCCTGGTTTGTTCGTTTTTTATGTTTCACAACTGTTGTGTTCCTCATACTGCCTCCCTGCTCACTTAATATATTTACCCCACTCGTCTACTTTCCTTTGTCATGAGCTACACACCATGTTATACCTGAACTGATCTTTCACACCTGTTACACGTGACTCGCACGCATAATTATGCCTTTCGGTATGTACATGTGTGCTGTATTGACCCGATTAATTTAACAAATTGATGTTATGTATCTAAAGAATTACTCTTAAAAAACTTGTACGTTGTTTGATAGTGATATTGAAACAGTTTATTTAGCCAGAAAAATATAGATACAAAGTGAACAATAACAACATTAATGTGGCTGAGCCAAGTGGCAAATTAGTGGCACCTGATATGTTACTGTACATCTAACTCTTACGAATTATTATATAACAGTTAGTATCATCTGGATTACGACATGAAACACCGTGTTGGTAAATACACATTAAAATGTTGCTACGTGTATTACTTTTTTACATTATATTATTATTATTATTATTATTATTATTATTATTATTATATATATATATATATATATATATATATATATATATATATATATATATTTATATATTTATATATAATTATTCACTGTATATGTAGTTGTGTCTTTGTTATTTCTTATATTTGTTCATGTGTTGCGTTTTTAATGTACACTTAGAGTTTATCTACTTGTCAAATTTAAATATCAAACTCTTTTACAAAAAGGCTGGGAACACCTTTTATATGATAATTTTGATGTCATTTCATATTCGTTAATACTTCTATTGTTGGACGGTGGGGGGGGGGGGGAGGCAATGTGCATTTATGAGAGAGAGAAGTGGGTATGGTGAGTAAGGCAGTGTTGCACTAGTGGTGTCTCCCTGATAGAGCGTGACCTACATACAGTGCCACACCACCACCAAGGGTGCCACACTAGCTAGGGTGCAGCACTCCACCACGCCCCGCTCCTTGCTTTCATCAAGTTATCCAGCATACTAATTTGTCTGCTTACCTGTCTGTCTGCTGCCTGTCTGCTGGAGGTCTGTTTGAGTGCTTGTTTGTTTACTTGGCTGCGTACGTACCAGTACCAGTCATTCTGCTTGCTTGTCTCCACACACACACACACTCACCCACCCACCCTTGGCACTGCCTCGTTCTTAAAAGAGACAGTGACGCCGAACAGTTCATCTTCCTGGTTCCTGGCATGACTTACTCACCCCTGCAGGTAGTTACACCGAATTATTGGGGTGGCGTCCCTCGGTTGACATTATTGATAATTTGATCAGTTGATTGATTTTCAGTTGATTGGCGATTTGAAATATTTTGAGATTTAGTGAGTTCGGGTGTCTACAGGGGCGATTAGTGATCTAGGATTATCATGATGAGGTAGTCAGTTTGATGTTGGTTCATATGTTTGCTTTGTGGTGAAATTAGGATTAGGGTTAAGCTTGGAGATGGATGATTGTAAACACTGAATCGAGGGGATTCGTTTATTTTCGACATGGTGTAAGCAATAAGCGATATGAAATATGGATTAAAATTTATTAAAAACTTTTTGTTAAGAAATTGATTATTAATTAAGGTGATTGGCTTATGTGGCTTATATTTGACTGATAAACGAAAAAAAAAATAGGAATTAAGATTGACTTGAAGATTGGTAATTCCAACTCCAATCAAGATATATTGAATTTGATGTGTAACTTGGGGAAGGGTGATTTATACTTGATTCGAAGGAAGTACACTGAAAATTCCTGAGGATTGGAGATTAGTGATTTGGATAAGGTTTACTGTTAACGCTGGTGTGAACGACAGGTAATTAAACTATAGATTTTCACTGAGACTGCAATGCCGCCATCCTCACCTGACCCACATTTAACCAGTGCCAGCCTGGCCTTTCTGGGTTAGTAGGGAAAGCACACACACACACACACACACACACACACACCTCTTCCTAAATAAGTGAAAGTTAGCCCCTGACTTTTAAATTATCGGGATTACTTTTTTCACTGGGTTAAGAGCAGGCTGAAACTGGAAACTTATTGGAATGACGTACGTGACGATGAGGTGTAGTGTGGTGTGTGCTCTTCCTTGGCTGCATGTGCTCTGAATTGATATATGATGTGTTCTTTCCTGTAATTTGCTCTGCTGTTTCTCGTGCTGTGCTGTGTTGTAGTTTCACGTGTTTGCTGTACTGGTATGTTTCTCTTGGTATGCTGTGCTGTGGTTTCAAATGTTCTGCTGTACTGGTATGTTTCTCGTGGTGTACTGTGCTGGGCTGTGCTGTAGTTTCACGTGTTTGCTGTACTGGTATGTTTATCTTGGTATGCTGTGCTGTGGTTTCAAATGTTCTGCTGTACTGGTATGTTTCTCGTGGTGTGCTGTGCTGGGCTGTGCTGTAGTTTCACGTTTTTGCTGTACTGGTATGTTCTCGCGGTATGCTATACTGTGTTTTCATGTGTTTGCTGTACTGGTATGTTTTTCGTGGTGTGCTGTGCTGGGCTGTGCTGGGTCTGTGCTGTGATGTGTTGTAGTTTCACATGTTCTGCTGTGCTTGCAAGAGGTGACTATATAAAGTGATGTTGATTTTGCTGGAAGGGTTGCAGTAATGGCGGTGTAATTGGCAGTTAGGGTAATGGTGTCAGGGGTAGTGGTGGTGGTAATGGTGTCAGGGGTGGTAGTAGTAGTAGTAGTGGTAATTGTAATGGTGTTTTGGGGAGTGATAGTTGTGTTAATGGTAATGGTGTCTGGTGTAGTGAAGCTGGTGCTAAGGGTGTCAGGGGTAGTGGTGGTGGTAATGGTGTCCGGGGCAGTAGTAGTGATGGTGTTAATGGTAATGGTATCAGGGATAGCAGTAATGGTGTTAATAATGTCAGGGGTAGTGATGGTGATGGTAATGGTGTCAGGTGTAGTAGTGGTGCTAATGTAATGTGATTGATGTCAACGGTAAAAGCGACGGTACTTGAAAAAATAAATGCTGAGGGGCGAAGGAGAAGGAGTAATGGGGAAAGTAGTAGAAGTTAGTGTTGTTGCTAAATAGTGATAACCGCTAGTGGTGAGAGACATTGGTGATAGTGGATGATAAGTAATGCTAACGTCTGTGTTTGTTTTGGTGGCGTTAAGTGGTGAGGGAGGTAGTAGCAAGGCATAGCTGGCATACGGGATCCTGTTATTGATGTGGCATAAGTCATGATGATGGTGGTAGGAAGTCCGTCATGACTCAGTTTAGGGCCGCGCGTCACATGTATATATATATATATATATATATATATATATATATATATATATATATATATATATATATTTATTTATATAAGGTCACACTTCTTGTTACTGTGTATGTGTGTATCCCTCTTTGTGTGCGTCTGTATATGCCGGCATCCGCGCACATGTCCTTGTTTGTGTGTTGTTGCCGTTGATAGTTTGTTGGCGTGGGGATGGATGTAAGTGGGTGAGAGGGAAGGTGGGTGAGAGGTGGGGTTGGGTGTCATTGGGTGAGGGAGGTAATGAGTGGTACAGAACACAACACCTGACGAGGACAGGTGTAGGGTGGCGACTAGTGAACCTGGCACGAGGATATCCCAGATACCAGACTCACCTGAGATGACTGACACCCCTAGTATGTCACCTACTCTCTCTCTCTCTCGTCCCTTTTGTACAAGTGACATTTTTTTGCGCCTATCGGCTTGTAATGTTTTGTTAGGCCATGGTTGACCGTATTAGTCACACATTATTCTAACGATTTGTCGGTTTTTTCTCACACATAACAAGTTTCACTCTCCCAACTTCATCGAATTAAAAGTTTGAACATTATCATATATTATTATTATTATTATTATTATTATTATTTTATTTATTTTTTTCATAATTTCGGAATAAAGATAAATTTGTATTTTTCTTGTTTCTTGTAAGCGATGTGTATTTGTTTGTTTATAATCGAGAGTTGGTAATATTTTTAATTTGTTTCAGATATTGAAATGTATTATGTATTAACGAAATATTTTGTAAACATCATAGTTAACCTTTTGATATATTAAAGAAAATGAAATTCCTCACGAGTAAATCTTTTTTGGCTTGTTTTTCTTAGTGGCTTGTGATATACAGTTATTGTCTGTCTGTCTGTCTGTCTGTATGTGTATGTGTCTCTTGGTGTATCTGTGTTTATATCAGGAAACCTAACAGAAAATTTAAATATTTTGCGTAAATTTTAACAAATTAGTTTTCCCCCACGCGATCTTTCCTATTTCTTCCCTACCTTAGCTCCAAAATCAATGAACAGCTCGTCAGATTCTATGTGTAAAGTTGTATGTGATATTAAAAGAAATGTGATAACTGCCAATGAGAACAACTCTCGTAACGAATTTGTGTGGATTCCGTGCCATGTTGGAATTAGGTATAATGACTGTGCTGATAGACTGGTCAATGAGGCATGTAAGAAAGAAAATGTTGACCGTAACCTTGGCCTGTCCAATGCTGTACTTAAAAACATTCAAGTCAGAATCATGAACTCTGATCTAGAAGAACTGATAAATGCAGAGAGACCTGTCAGTTGTAGCATTAGTAAATATGACAAATTTTGTGACACGAGGTACCGGTATGGCCAGCATAAGGACAGAACCAGACAATGTGATGTAGTCGTGGCCAGAATTAGGCTAGGATACAGACACATCTGGCAAGTTAGTAACGCTGTACCCATACCGGAACACTCAGCATGTAAACTTTGTGATAAACCTTTAAAGCATACACTTGAACACTATATTATTGAATGTGACACTGTAAAAGACTTCAGGTCACCTGGCTTATTGTATCATGAACTTTGTAATTACTATATTGAATCAGGTGTGCTTGAGGACATTCTTGCTGTTTATCCCAAATTTGCTAGCCCACACTGATTAGTCTTCAATTAGAATGTGACGTCCAATGTATATGAACCACTGTCCTGCATGACAGTGAACAGTGACAACACCCACATGACTCTGACCTATATATACTGTTAATGAATATGATGCATTTCTTTGTGTATTAACCTCTGTCCTCCGTGGCAGTGAGAAGTGATACCACCCTCAGTGTCAAGACCTGACTGAATTACTCAGAATAGGCAAACTGTACTCCAAGCTTTGTCAATAAATTTGTTAAACTAAAAAAAAAAAAAAATCCTCCCTACCTTTCTCCTCACCTTGCTTCTTCTTTTCCCGCCCTCCCCACTCAACGCTGACCCAATCGTTCTCCTCTTTACATTCCTCTTCCCTAATTTTTATCCTTCCCTCTTCTTCCCTCCTTCATTTTTCTTTTCACCCCTTCCCCTCCCCTCTTTTCTCGGTTCTGATTATCTCTTTCCTTCTCCTCCGCTTCTGCTCCCGCCTCCACTTACTCCCATAAGACGCACCCGGAAGTAAGAAGGGGGCGGCCATCTTTAATAAGCTCCTCCTCCAGCCAATTAACGGATCATCGCGGACTGTAGGCCAGGGGGATAATTACCTCTAATTAGTCACGTGGTAATGACGGCTTGTTGAGTGTAAAGCCGTTATGGTTCTTCCGGTGTCGTTGCTGATCGGTCCTGGTGACTAGTGCTGGTGATTGGTCCTGGTGAATAGTGCTAGTGATCGGTCCTGGTGAATAGTGCTGGTGATCGGTCCTGGTGACTACGCTGGTGATTAGTCTGGGTGAATAATGTGTTGGTCATCGGTGTGTGTGTGTGTCTTGGTGATTGTTCGTGATGATCAACCTGGGTGATCAGTTTTGACCAACAGTCGTCATGACCAGTCTCGGTGTACTAACGTCTGCTTATATAGCGTATGCTGATATAAATAACACGATTCGGTTTTTTCTGAGAGAGAGAGAGAGAGAGAGAGAGAGAGAGAGAGAGAGAGAGAGCAGTTTACAAAGAAGAAACATGAAAAATAACACAGAAAGGAAGCTGTGAAGTACAAAACAGTTTTAAAGACACAATTTGAAACGTTTATGAAGGTAAAGGGACAAAGGTAATGAAGACATAATGAAAGAGTTCATATAAGGGGCTTATGAATGGTATATAAAGAAACGACTCGATAAAGAAGACCCAAAGGGAAGATATGAGAGATTTAGAAAGGAAGGAGAGAAGAAAATAGTGTACGAGGGGAAAGATATGAAAAGGTTTCAAAGGGAAATATACAATAAAACTGTCGACAAAGGGAAAGGAAGAGGCAATAAAACAGATGGCAAAAAGAAAACTCACACAACAGATATTAACTGAAATATATACCTAAGATGTAGCCCTCGAAGGCCAGCAAGCAGTGGTTAATGGTAGTCTTTACAATGGACACAAATCATGGTGTGTTTATTCAGTCATGTGGCCACAGATTGCCAGTGATTGCCTCCTATAATGTACAATACAACTTCCGGTTTATTGTCTTGTCAGAGAGGTGAAGACCTACCCACTTGCGGCGCCGATATTGGCTTCCGCGTCCGAAGTACACGATGATAAAGTGTTGCTCATTTCGTCTACTGTACTGTACACCTACATAATTCTTTGGCCTATCACTATTTAAACACTACAACTTATCTCTATATATACCGTCCATCAACTTTTATAACTGATGGATTATAAAAGTTAATTGGAGGTATATATAACTTAGACAAGTTGCTACTACTACTTTGCTGTCACTCGGAATCAAGTTATACTGTAATACGCCTTGTGTCTCCGATTGTTTCGTAGGTCGGCCGGGGTCCTTGTTTACGTTTATTGACCCCACAGTTTTGGTCATGCCATCGTAAAACTTGGCAGGTGGAATAGTGGTTCCCCCGGGTTAGCTCTTAAAAGAAGTAACATTAAGAGTGGTTGCTTTTGAGTGGGTCTTGAAACTATATTGTGCACCCGCCAGTACTGGTCAGCTGCCATACCGGGTAGGAGGACCTTGAACACGGCTTGTCCCCTAAGATTTTTTTAACTTTATAGTAACTGAGAGTACGAGAGGGTTACAGTAATGCTCCATATATTGTTGCAACGTTTAAGAAGGACTAGTTAGCACAGCTGCTGCTGGTCGAGTAAAAGTTCTGGTAGACTACAAGCTCGTCTTTTTATATTTGTATATAGACAGACAGACTGTACGTACCGCAGCACAGTCGTAACCTCAGGTAAGGGTCGTGCAAAAGATAAGGATACAAATCTTACTTAAGGCAAAGTTTCTGTGACTGCGTCCATGCAAGATTTACTTTACATCTGGACCTCAGTATTATAGCAAACTTGCCTTGTTTAATGGTGATGTTTTCATTTAATTACTGCAACCACTTAAATAATTTATTTCATGTTTAGCAGATAACTCTTGCTCATTTGCATGATCCGTGCACCACACTGGAGCCTGGGCCTGACCCACGCCCCGGGCCTGTCCTCTTGGGGTTCAGGGCAACTGCGCGTTCTCAGGAGCCTTGGTTTATAAAACTTGTTTACACGAGACAGAGTTCAACAGCTGTACTTTTCATCAGGCGTGTAGCCATGACGTCACAGCCTTGTGCTTCTGTGAGTCTTATGTTGCTTTAGCGTGTTTGTACAGTTTCAGGATATGTACTCACGGTATCAAAATGTGTGTCGTTTTTGGTATAAGTGAAGTGTCATCATTCTGTAAATGTTTAAAGGTTTTACTAAAACTTGTGCGTCTTTACTCCTCGTGATTTCTCGTATATGTTTATCTTTAAGTTAAGTAGGTTTTATAGATATATTAATGTGTGTGTGTAGGTTAAGGCACCGCCATCTTTACACTGTCCCCACACGGTAATTACTGAACGAATACATCTTTGCTAAACTTGCACCTGCGCTATTGTTTTTAACAGTATTGTCACCACCCGAAAATTTCTGTTCTTTTATTGTTTACCTAAACCTTTAATTACTGTCATATTTCAGGGTAACTTTCATCCTATATTAAATTATGGGAAGAGAAATGTCACAAAGGGATGGAAAACGTAAGAATGGGTGAAACTAGTTGAATTATACACAGAGTATAAAAACACATGTATCGCGAAATACTGGGGCCTTCCGACACGCTCTCTGGGAACTTTTGAACAGTTGGCGGGTCTGGAGAGGATGGATCCCCAGTTTCCAGGTGCATAATTTAATAATACTTAGAAGTGTAATAAACTACTTTGAAATATATAATTTATCACATTAACCACTTTAGGGTGCAACCATGATATGCTACATGATCAGCATAAAGCTTCTCGTCCAAGATGAATCATGCCACCCAGTCAGGTATACCAACTGTTCATTTGTAGTCTTGGTAAATCTTGGATTATTTCGCCGGGTTTCAAAAATCATCAGACAAAACTGAGCGGGTAGCTTTGTCGCTCGCTGTACCCGAAAACTTTGTGGTTCTGTAGTGTTACAAATGCACAGGTGGCGAGGTGGAGTTACAAAACTCCCTACCAAGTAACGCTATATGCATTTTCCAATTCACCTGAGAATACGTAGTAATATTTGGTTAATAAGCTCTTACTTACACTTATTTGTGGATAGGAATAAGCTCTTAACTATTATAATGATCTCCAGGTCTATGCAAATTTAGGGTTTCAATACTTCGAAACACCTGTCCCGTTATTTCCCACACCAGGAGTTCGTGGTGCGCGGTGTTCCGGAGCCGGTCGTAGAGAGCTCAACCGGGGAGGAAAGAGTGACCGTCCTGTACCGGGGAAAGTCGTGATTTCGGTTTTAGCCACGGCATTACCTGTTCGTAGGTCACTACCTCCTTGATAACTTGAAAGCGTCTACGAAATATATGAGACGACGATTGCTCAAAAGGAGCACCGAGTGATGACGGGGTGTCATTATGGCTAGCTCTGGGGCCCCTCATCAATCACCACATCAACAGAACTAAGGAATTTCTTACCAGGCAGTTTCCGACTGGAGAAAATCCCACCAGCTTACATTTGAACTTCTGTTGGGTTAAGTATCATTACATTTGTTGGGGTTTTAAAACAAACAGATTTATAAGTACAGTACGTGTGTTGTTTGGTAAGCGTGCAAAAAGTTGAATGACAAAAGGAAGCAGTGTGGTCAAGTAGGTTAACAGGCAGGCCACGACTTACACTTATATTAGAGTAAGGCAAGTACGGATGGACATAAGGAGCCACTTTGGCGATCAAGCAGTCTTGGCATACGTAGGTACATAGGCATGCATATATTAAGGGCGTAGGCAAGCAGCAAGGTCCTCAGGCAAGCAAGCAGGCAGCCAGGCAGTGAGATTTAAGGATCCCTGTCCGCCACACCTCCACCTGTGATAATGGCCAAGTTCCTTATACTTCTGATGTAGGTTTGTGAGCCTGGGTTGTGAAGGTTTAAGGAGAGGCCAGTAATGGTGAAGGCTTAGTGAAAGCTCTGAGTACGTTTCTCATAGGACAAGGACAAGTCCTGGAAAAACTGGATGAATTTTCTTATTAGTTTCCACACAGGCAATTTTTGCTTTAATTTAAGGTTATTTTATTCGTCATATTACGCTTACATATTTCACTCCTTCGAAAAAAAATTACAAGAAATTTGGTACGGTGTATATAATTCGAACAAAGTATGTTGGTATAGAAATTAAACAAATTGGTTATTTTTCCGGTTGCTAGTTGTCACCACTGCCAGACGCATCGATCCCTGCTACCGCGCCAATTACTGAATTGCCAGAGCTACGATGTTAACCTACAACACCAGCAACCATCATATATATACTGTAAGGGAGACCTAGTTCCTTCTGCATCCGGGGTGCAGTTTCATCATCTCTGCGTAATGTAAAAACAGTTTAGCTTCCTAAACTTTGTTATAAAAGCTGAGTTTTCTATCATAATGTAGTTCACATTTGCCTGTACTTCATCCACTTAAAAAGTAGATTAGCAGTTGCCTTCGTACCAAAATTTGTCACATTCTTGGCCTTCAAATGTTCTTTAACCCGGCCATCGCCTATCGACCCTTAAGAAGACCCACCTGTGCCTGGGTAGAACGGCTTCCGCCGGACGGGTCCACTACCGGCAGAGATGGGTGGGTTAGCAATGCAGTTTGCTGTACGAGACTGGCCCCACATACACGCAGCAGGGCTCCACCACCTTTGCCCCACAACACCCTCGGCCTCGGCCCACGCTCGCTTTAGTGCATATAGCGAAAGCTTTTAATTTTTGTCCATACCTGACACACATCAGCGAGCTTACTTCACGTCGTGACCCTTAGTGTTGCCAGTTCTACCCCAAAGCAGCTCACAGACACGTATGCCTACCTATCTAACGCGCCGTGCAGCAGAGAATCGATCGTGGGTACTGGGTTCAGTTAGCCCAACAGTAGTGCTGGCCGCTCGCGCCAAGGCTTAGTTTTTAGTGCGTAAAAATCCTGCTGGGTGAGCCTAGCAACAGTGTTTTCTTCTTGATTGTCTTACCTCCATCACCCCTCGGAAGGCTCTCAACGTTATTTGTTTACTTACTTGCGTGTATCTGTCCACACAGAAAACTACAGTACAAGTCACGGGAGTGCGTACCTTCCTCCCTCTCTTCCTCTCGCTGCATCTCACCTTTCCCCTGCCTAGCAACAGTTTTCTCTGCTTTATTGATTCCTGGCTGCTTGCTTGATTCTGCCTTAACCCAAGTTTTCGTTCTTACCCACCACTCTACCGCTTCTCTTCCTCTCTCCACTCTCGTTGGCCTGTCTACCTGCTTGTATCCTGCTCACCTAAGATTTCCAGCTGCTGTTGATTTATTGTCAGCCATAAATACTCGCTTCAGT
Organism: Homarus gammarus; assembly: GCA_958450375.1. Taxonomy (NCBI): domain Eukaryota; kingdom Metazoa; phylum Arthropoda; class Malacostraca; order Decapoda; family Nephropidae; genus Homarus; species Homarus gammarus. Next base: position 515,618 of record CAUDMG010003604.1, read on the forward strand.
CATCCGTCTCCCTCACCCATCTCCTAATACATCCATACCGACCTCTATCACTCATCCGTACTCACCTACCGCACGTTTTCATATCTGTTATATACCGCCCCAATACTCCCCTCGCTACCTACCTACCTACCTACCTACCTACCTACCTTCCTTCCTTCCTTCCTTCCTTCCTACTCACCTCCCTACTCACCTCCCTACTTTTACCTTCCCCATCTTCCCCATTTTACCTCCCTTCCATCCCCATCCCCTCATACCTACCTCCTTTCCTTCTCCATCTTCCCCATCCCTACATACCTCCCCGTTTTCCCCATACACGACAACTGTAACAATCTTATTTCCCCATAAGAAAATTTTATTATCTAAGACTCAGTATAATAGTATGAAGGAGATAATGAAAAACAAACTATTTGTGTGGTAAAGCAAAGTGAACCTTCCCACACCAGTCCATAAGGGGGGGTTTTACACATGACTTGGTTGGATGCTTCCTGTTGGTGAATGTTGATTAGCTAGACTGCTATAGGGTAGGCAATGGTGGTTGCTCATTGGTGGATAGAAGTCAACTAGGGTTCTAATGGTGGTAGGCAATTAATAGTGTGTAATTGGTGATAGTGAGTGTGTGGTTGGTGATAGTGAGTGTCTGGTTGGTGATAGTGTGTGTGTGTGTGTGTGTGTGTGTGTGGTGATTGATAGTGTGTGGGTGTGGGTGTGTGGGGGGAGGTGATAGTGAGTGTGTGGTTGGTGACAGTGAGTGTGGTTTCTGATGGTGTGTGGGGGGGGTTGGTGATAGTGTGTGTGTGTGTGTGTGGTTGGTGATAGTGTGTGTGTGTGGGGGGGGGGGTTGGTGATTGATAGTGAGTGTGGTTTCTGATGGTGTGTGTGTGTGTGTGTGTGGTTGGTTGGTGATGGTGTGTGGGTGTATGTATGGGGGGGAGGTGGTGATAGTGAGTATGTGTTTGGTGTTGGTGAGTGTGGTTGGTGTTGGTGAGTGTGACTGGTGTTGGTTGTGTGTGGTTGGTGATAGTGATGGTGAGTGGTTAGTGATAGTGAGTGGTTGGTGATAGTGAGTATGGTTGGTGATTGTGTGTGTGGTGATAGTGAGTATGTGTTTGGTGTTGGTTAAGTGTGGCTGGTGTTGGTTGTGTGGGGTTGGTGATAGTATGGTTGGTGTTGGTGAGTGTGGTTGGTGTTGGTTAAGTGTGGTTGGTGTTGGTTAAGTGTGGCTGGTGTTGGTTAAGTTTGGCTCGTGTTGGTTAAGTGTGGTTGGCGATAGTGAGTGGGACAAAACTGAATGGGAAACGTTGGTATTTTAAAAGATTCCATACATTGTATTTCATTCCCTCAGTGGAGAACATGACAAGAAACCACATGAGTTACGGTAGAGTCACAGTGCAAAGTCGACGCCGTTTATATCCGGGTTAAATGATGACGTGGTGTAGGTCACATTTATCTCCCATCTGGCTTTATTATTACCTAAATGAGTCTATTTACATGCGACAATCACACCACCAGCTCGAAGGAGAAGGATGTGGGGGGAGGGGGTATAATTTATCGTAAGAACCTCTGGGAATCCCCGTCTAAAGGGGGGTGAAGGACGGCGTCATGCAGGTGAGTTTTCTGATTAGTTGTTAAATTCAGATCCCGAAGAAAAAAAATCGTAAGTTAGATTATATTTCCTTCAGTGAGAGGTTAAGTGAGTGATAGTATTGAGATTACCTTAGAGTCTCAGTGCAATTCCGAAGTCATTTTGGTCGCCAAGGGGGAGGGACGGGGAGGGGGGGATCTGATGTAGGAAATATTAGTAATCTGGGCCGTGATTGGTGCAGGTATGGCTGTCATCAAACTTATGATAAACGCATTATGGGGCGGTGTGTTAAGCGAGGGAGCTGGTATAATTACGCGCCCTTAATAACCAAGAGTATGGACCGATGGTACTAGTTTGATGAGTATGCGTGTGTCGGAGGAGTATGATGATGGTGTATGGGAGTGTGTTGATGGTGATGTGTGGGTGAGTGCTAATGGTAATGTGTGTGTGGGATTGCTTATGATGATGTGTGTGGGAGTGCTGATAGTGATTTGTGGGGGAGTGGTGGTGTATGGGAGTTGATAGTGGTGTGTGGGGTAGTTCTAATGGCGACCTGTGGTGTAATGGTCAGCATGCTCGCCTCGCAAACGAGCGGGCCCATGTTCGATCCCCAGGCAGGGTGAAACTATAGGTAAGTTTCTTTACGCCATTTGCTTTTGTCTACCCAGCAGTAATTGGGAACCTGGATGTTAATCGATTTGCTGATCGTATTCCGAAGTAATGGTTAACCAGTGCAGTTGGCGAGTTGTCCGGTCTTCTCGGACTATTCCTTGACACCGGGTCATGCAGCTCAGGGTGTGGTTGTTATATTAGCGACAGCTTCTACTACACCGATTTTTTTACAGATTGCCCCGGAGGGGGCTAGTTTATTGGGCACCCCCTTACATCCTGTGTAAGGTGAAGCGCAGAAGCGTTTACAGTGCCCAACTGGGAAGCATGCGGAGTTCATGCTTGCCTTTATGACTCATGCATTAAGGGCGTGGAAGCCTGAAGGGTCATGGGTTTTGTCAGCAAGTTACATAAAGTGACAGAATGATGAGTGTGTGGGGGGGGGGGGGAATTCCCGGTACATTTCATATGCTTATAGCAAGGCGTGGCAGGTCCCTAATAATGTCAAGTGCCAGGCCTGTGACTAGGAGGAGGGATATCTGGTCAGGGAGGGAAGAGGTGCTGGTAACGGCTGGGGACCTGTAGGAGGAGGTCATAGGGCAAGTGAGGATGTAGTGACGGAGGGTGTGAGAGTCGGGTTGACCACAAACAGTGCGGCCAGGCTCAGGGTTGCCAATGTACTCCCTAGGCGCAGTCTCATGTATATAATCTGTTGAGATCGAGTCAGAGATTGATACTCTTTGTAGTGGCGGTTGGAGTCACCGGTTACAGCGTCATAGTGGCATAGTGTGACGCTGCCCCGTTGTTTCAGGTGTGTCCATTTTACGTCGAATGCTTCTCGTTGTGTGGCATGTATGCGAGATTTGAGATGATTCAGGGAGAGGGCGAGGGTGGCTTCAATATCTTCTTCTTGTGTCGCTTCTTTGGCAAGTCGATCTACAGTGTCACAGGCAGTTATTCCTATATGTGACGGGATCCAAATAAACTTGACACGGATGTCATCAGTTTGTTCTAGCCTGGCGACGGCGGCTAGGGTGTGTTGGGGAGGAGGGGGAGGGTAATTTGCTTCTACACCTTAAACAAATTAACGCCTAGGTGGCCCTTGGGTCGTCTATCCTCGTTACACGAGGGGCAACCATTATTATTTTTTTATATAGTGTGTGGGACCCCTGATATAATGTGGGACCCTTGATATAATATGGGACCCCTGATATAATGTGAGACCCCTGATACAATGTGGGATCCCTGATATAGTGTGTGCGACCCCTGATATAATGTAGGACCCCTCATATAGTGTGTGCGACCCCTGATATAGTATGTGGAACCCTTGATACAGTGTGTGGGACCCCTGATACAGAGAGTGGGACCCCTGATACAGTGTGTGGGATCCCTGATACAGTGTTTGGGATCCCTGATATAGTGTGTGGGACCCCCGATATAGTGTGTGGGACCCCTGATATAGTGTGTGAGACCCCTGATATAGTGTGTGTGGGACCTCTGATATAGTGTGTGGGACCCCTGATATAATGTGTGGGACCTCTGATATAGTGTGTGGGACCCCTGATATAGTGTGTGGGACCCTTGATATAGTGCGCGCGGGACCTGTTATATAGTGTGTGGGACCCATTGATGATGGTTTATAAAGGTTACCAGGTTGAAGATAACAATTATTTTGGCATTAGAGCACAAAATATTGTTTCCAGCTGATGACTGGGGCCAAACACTTTACTGTGATGTACTTACAGAAGAGCTGTACACGGTAAATGGTTTATACAATATTGAACGCTGTGTGTGTTCTGGAAAACTATGTGGCCTCATGCTATATATTGTATAAACTAGTGTGGCTTTGAACTATATATATATATATATATATATATATATATATATATATATATATATATATATATATATATATATATATATTGTAGAAAATTGTTTGACTTCAATCTATTTATTCTATAAAGTAGTATTGCATATATATATATATATATATATATATATATATATATATATATATATATATATATATATATATATATATATATATATTGTGGAAAATTGTGTGGCTTCGTGCTACAAGTTCTAACCACTGTGATGAAGGAGGATGTGACTGAAGGGTCATAATTGAAGCTTGACTTGACAAGAGCTCATAGCTGAAGGCTGTTCTCTTGGTAAGGTAAATTGGTCGCGTCTTACCAGCTGACTTTGAACAGACGGTGACCAGGTAAAAGTGGACGACATGGGTGATAGGAAGATGCACACCTGTCATCATTAAGATTCCTTTTTTATAACAGAACGCTCAGTGGAACAATATTATCTTGTGGCATTTCACCGTGGACTCTGCCGTGTCTTTGTCTCGCTCGCCAGGTGTGGAAAATGAAGTATTTCGAATCTTTTATTTGTGATCGTTGTATGGGTAGATCATGAGAGCCTATATAATAATAATAAAATGATAATAAACGGTTTATTAATAGAGCTGAAAATATACAAACTTACATGTGATTTAGACATCATAATATACGTTCAATACATTTAAAGGCCTGCACAGTACATAAATCATGTGTGTATGTGTGAGCGCTGGAGTGAGAAATCCGCCTCCTTTGAGTATCTATGGCCCTTCTGGCACTTACGCCCTTAAATGCCTAAGTCGACTAGGCAAGCATGAACTCTGCGTGCTTCCCTGTTGGGTGCTGTAAACGCTTTTTGCGTACGCCTTGCACAGGATGCAAGGGAGTGCCCAATAAACTAGCCCCCTTGTTTATCAGGTGTTGTAATACATGTAGGTCGTCATTAAGTTACGACCTACAGAGCAGTGAAGAGAGAAGGACCAATTGGACGTCTCAGCCCTCTGGTGATCTTGACTATAAAATTACGGCTGCTTGGTCTCATGACTTAACCAGGCTTAAGCCGTCCCAGGGCAGTAGCTTCCGGCTAGCCACCACGGACAGTAGTGCCAGGAATGGCGAAGGTGCCAAATTTCCTGAAATTTCCTTTCATTTGCGTCTTGCATCTCAAATTCAGGAAGATTTGGGTAGTTTGATGTGAGAGAGGGAGGAAGAGAAGAGAAGTATATGGAGGAGGAGGTGTTTTGAAAGTACACGCAGGTGTGAGTGGGAACGCAGCTGTTGTCGAACTGTCGGCAGATGTTAAGTAGGGGATGGAAGGCATATGTACCACACCTGCCTGCCACGTGTTGCCGTGGGTTAACTGTGGGTCCTCCCTCCCACCTGCCTGCCACGTTAACTCTATCCATCCCCACTAAGTTCATCTCCTTTACTCCCCGTTCTATCTCACTCTCTGTCCTCCTCACTTTCCTTTTGTATTACCAAACTCCCTGCCTTAACTTGCTCATCTTTTCTCACCCATTTATGCCCCCTTCCCTCCATCCCTTCCTCTCATATGAACACCATATTTAAAGAAGACTAACTCAAGTTTTCATTAAAACCTTTGGTGTTGAGTGTTTCAGATTCACATATTTAATCACGGTAGAGTCTGAGTGCACTCTTGACAACATTTTGGTCGACTTTGAGAGTGTGTGTGTGTCCCTCCAGCCAGTTAGAGGCTGGAATTTATCGTAAGAACCTTTGAGAATAAGTGTGGGGATTGATGCGCATTAAGTGTTTCGGGGTGCGTAGTAGAGATGTGCGTTGGTGGTGCGCAGTAGAGATGTGCGATTATGATGCTTAGGGGAGATGCATGGTCATTTTACGGAGTAGATACGTGCAGTGGTTTTGCTCATATGTGAATTTGTGGTATTGATAATGTACAAGGAGCGGTGGCTCTCTTTAGTCCAATGGTTGTTCAGGACGTGAGTGTCATCTTCGTCCCCTTCACACACACACATACACATATGCAGAGAGAGAGAGAAAGATCGTACCCACTCCATGTTGTGTACATTTAGGATTGTAAATCAGTTAGGTACTCGCCTCGTAAACAACATAAGTCTGAGGGGTCACATCCTGCCCGTGTTGGTTACCTACCCGGAGCGGAAGTGGAGGGAATAAGTAATTAGGGTTGGCAATGAAGGGCATCGTCCCCGGAGCTTAGTGGCCAGCGCCGGCGGTTCCACAACCACAGGGGCCAGAGGGTTCTAGTTCCCGGTCGGGGCAGGTTGGTTTGGTTTTGTTCCCTTCACCGGCCGAGTTGTAGACGGAACTCCTTAAATCAACGGCAGGTATAGAAGACGGTGACGATGAAGGAGGAGTTTACAATAGATGGCGCAAAAGTAAGCAAAGTCTTTGGCCTTATCTCCGTCCCGGGGATAATGTATTCCGAAAACGGATCCAACTGTCGATTGCCAGACGAGGCCATTATTAGACTGGTTAAAACGTGTGTGTGAGAGAGAGAGAGAGAGAGAGAGAGAGAGAGAGAGAGAGAGTGTATGGGGGTGGGGGTGGACTCGCTGTTCCATACCGGATATCTCCTACAACTGACAAAGTTTATGTAATAGGACTCTAACCCTGTGACGCTGGTTCTCCTTAATGAGGACTTAATTAGAGAAATAAGCACACCATCATTTTTTATACTGTCATCACACGGAAATTCCTATTAGTATAATTTATCTTCCTGTGTTTGTGCGATATTTCTTCATGACTTTTTTCCTGTCCTTATCAAGAGGAACCGTAGCTCGACGTGGTAGTTATCCAACTCTGCGTCAGTCCATGATTTTTATATAAACAAACGAGAGAGAGAGAGAGAGAGAGAGAGAGAGAGAGGGAGAGAGAGAGAGAGAGAGAGAGAGAGAGAGAGAGAGAGAGAGAGTCTTTCATCATCAAAAATGTGTTTCTCGGTAAAAGTTTTTGTATAAATAGTTTTCGAGTACATCGTCAGTCTGATCGTTGCGTCACGAACCGGTTTTGACCTGATCATTTCGTGGCCCCGGAGCACGAGCTGGGAGATGAAGGGAATAAAAAAGAGCAACTTGCAAAGGAGAGAATGAGTGTTACAGTGGTCAGGGGAGATTTTGGTGATGATGGGGGTTGTGGTGGTGGTGTTTAGGATGGGGGTTGTAGTGGTGGTGATGATTGTGATGATGGTGGTAGTTATGATGATGGTTGTGATGATGATGATGGTGGTTGTGATGCTAGTTGTAGTGGTGATGGTGTTTGTAGGCTTATGAAGGATCACAAGTCTGTTACCACCCTGGCGACCACAGGTGACGTAGGGTGACGCGTACGTTAGTCTACTTGATAATGAGCACCGTACTGGTGTATTGAGGTGACAGATGACGTAACTCATACATTATACACATGGACTGGCCAAATCATGGTCAAGTTTGGGCTCTCAAGGTCGTCATTGATATGTTTGCAATTATGGCGTTTCTTTATATATATATATATATATATATATATATATATATATATATATATATATATATATATATATATATATATATATATATACTGTATATATATATATATTGGTTGTATTGAGGGGAATAGTAATTACTGTGTTATTGTGACAGAAGAACGTGTTTCCGTTGTTCAGACAGTGGTGGTTATGATAACTGTTTCCTCACACATTTGTGTTCTGTGTTGGCCGGGGTTGAGGGCAGAGCTGTGCTTCTTGCAACAGGATAATGATTGATGTTTTGGGGTCGTCGTTCACGTGGTTATAAATTTTAGATGATCTCTGTGAAGAACACTGAAGAAAACACTTGGAAACGTTGTGGTATAGGTAGCAAGTTTTTCTGGGTAATGTTTGTTATGTGCTGGCTAGAACACTAGTCAGGCGAAGTTGGTCCGCGTCAGACAGGAACACCTGTTGTCGGTCATCGCCAATTACGTCCAGGTGTAGTATGAGCACACCGTATCTGATGATTATGTGTAATAGAGGTTTTATCTGTGTTTATCATATGATACAGTATTTTTATGCTGTATTTTTTATTCATTACTAGGATATTTTTTCTCGATTTTTATCGTTTGAGATACTCTCAGTAAAGTGTGTGTCGAGTTATGTGTTTGTATAACTTATGTATATAGTATATACAGTGGATTGTTAGTAATGACTCTCTAACTAACTTATTTACTGAGGGTGAAACATAACACACTTACTCATCGCTATTGATCCTGAGTCGTGTTGTTCTTATACTAGTGTAGGCTACCTATAGTGGTGCGTCACCTCACAAAGCCACGGGTTGTCCTGCTCACCACCACCTGTCGCGCCACCAAGCACAGAAGTTATATAATTACCATCAAAAGGTATTGTAGCGGTGAGAGAGAGAGGTGTAGGAGGACCATCAGGAGGAGGACCTTCGAGAGGAGGAGGAAGAGTAGGACCATCAGGGGGAGGAGCAGGAGGAGAAAGACCATCAGGAAGGGGAGGAGGAGGAGGAAGAAGACGACCATCAGGAGGACGAAGACCATCAGGGGGAAGATTTTAATTTTTAGTTTAAAAATTTTATTGTGCAAAGCTTGGAGTAGGAGGACAGTATTGGTGGTGTTATCGACGGTAGTGACGGAGGACTGGGGAGTACCACGACGACCACTGATGGTGATAAGATTAGGGTTACCATGTGTGGCTCCCGAGAGAGAGAGAGATGAGAGAGAGAGAGAGAGAGAGAGAGAGAGTGAGTGAGAGATTTACAGGTGTACTGTCAAGGATACATCATAATTCAATGAGTATATCTGGTACACAGGTGTGAAGGGAACTGTGTCTTACTGCCGGGGGTTGTCAGGTATTTTGTCTCCCCATAGGGCCTCATTCACCTCACCTTAACTCCCCCTCCCCCTCTCCACACACACACACACACACACTACTTCCTCCCAATCCCTCAATCACCTCCATCATTCACCTATAACCTCCCACTTCCATACGCCCATCTCTATCTCATCACCCCTTCTCCCCATTTTCTTTGTCTGCTCTCCTCCCCTAGTCATTATCCCCCGTCCTCCTCCCCTTTCCCCCCCCAGTCCTTTGCCTCACCCCAACCCCTCCCCACTAACCTCCTCCCACTCTTCTCTCTCCCCATCAACCTCCTCCCACTCTTCTTACTCCCCCACCAACCTCCTCCCGCTCCCCACCAACCTCCTCCCACTCTTCTTACTTCCCCACCAACCTCCTCCCGCTCTTCTTACTCCCCCACCAACCTCCTCCCGCTCTTCTTCCTCCTCACCAACCTCCTCCCGCTCTTCTTCCTCCCCACCAACCTCCTCCCGCTCAGGATGTTGGCGCAGGTGACGCATAAGGATGACGTCATGAAGCTCTGCTGTAGTTCCTGGAAGTGATCCGGGTAGGGAAGTTTACCTGTCGGCTGACTCTTATTTACCTGTTGTCATAATACTGGCAGGTCGTGGGTACCTGGTCATCTCCACTGTTTTTATCTATTGGTGATGATAAAATGGGTCAAGAGCACCAGGTCACCACAATGCTTACCTGGTGATGATAATACGGTGGGTCATGCGCACCAGGTCACCACAATGCTTACCTGGTGATGATAATACAGTGGATCATGAGCACCAGGTCACCACAATTCTTACCTGGTGATGATAATACAGCGGGTCATGAGCACCGGGTCACCACAATGTTTACCTGGTGATGATAATACAGTGGGTCATGCGCACCAGGTCACCACAATGCTTATCTGGTGACATGGTTTTGATTTGATCGGTGGTATATGAGTGGATTACATTATATAAAGATAATAATATGTCGTATTCCTTATTTCTTACCGTAGAGTTCGATACCTTCACACGGTTACTTACAGGAGATTATGGCGTATCTACGTAGAAGTTCACTCCACCACTCGACATTCCATGATTTATACTTGATAAATGATGATTTAATGAATTCCATTAATTTCCAACATCCATCTAAGTTATTGGTTATACTTTGTCATAACCAATCAGTCATTACCTTTAGTAATAATGAGATAGGATCACAGATACGGGCAGATAATTGCACTTACATAGATTGTCAAGCTTCCATACAATGATTTACAATTTGCATGGATATATGAATCACTCACGTTCACGCTGTAATAAAATTAATCTTCTAAAAGAGAATTTCAACTTGGGGACCCAAGTGATTACTCTACTATGGGTATGACTTAACAGGGCCTTAATTCTTCAATTGATACATTTACTGCCAGCCTGGATTGTTTTTGTTGCAACCAGGCTTCATCACAAGAACTTCTTTCCACAGGCCAGAACAACAAAAAGTACTCTTGGGTTACCACACATGGTCTCGCGCCACTGACAGTCACTGTAGACGGTTGTCGCAGCAAGGAGAACTGGTAAGCGTGACTTGAATTAACCATTTAGGTGCAATAGACCATCATGGATTGCTTTTGTCGGAACCAGGCTTCCACACGTGATATTTCCACGGGGATAACAAACCTAGGTTTACACACTTAGTCTCGTGTCGATCACGGTCACTGTAGACGGGTGTCGTGCAGGAGAACTCTGTAAGCGTGAATTGATTAACCATTTACTGTAGGTTTGATAGGCCAGCCTGGATTGCTCTTGTTGCAACCAGGCATCCACACGTGATATTTCCACGGGGATAACAACCTAGGTTAACACGCTTAGTCTCGTGTCGATGACGGCCCATAGGACGGAGTGGCAGTGGAGGACTCTGTGAGGTGTGGTGTCCCGCCCCCTTTCAGGAGGGAGAGGATGGAGACGACGTCTTAACTATGCCATGGTCGTCGGGATACTACTTAAAATGAGGTTTTTGGGTGTGAAGTGATGAACAGTACAACACTGTTTCACTGCCCACCCCCCTAAAGGCTGGCTAACATACACTATTGGAAAATGCATATCCCAGTTATGCCTCGCCGGGTGTCTTATCTCTAGTAAAACAAACTTTGGAGTTGGTTGTGTGGGTAAGCCTAACGCGACCCATGACACCTGGTGATGATAATACAGTGGGTCATGAGCACCAGGTCACTACAATGCTTACCTGGTGATGATAATACAGTGGGTCATGATCACCACGTCACCACAATCACTAGGAAATGTGGGTCATAACAAGCACTACGTCCTGATAAGGCTGGCAGGAATAATATAATTACAGTATTTATTATTGTGTTTGGAGCTCTTAATTGACTTCAGGTAAATTTCCGATGGCAATTCCTTACCTTCTGTAAAATCTTGGGTTCCTTGGTTTTTGGGGGTTGGAGGGGGTCTTACCTTTGTGGGGTTGGATGGTGTCATGGGTTGCGTTAGGCTTACCCATGCAACCAACTCCAAAGTTTGATTTACTAGAGATAAGACACCCGTTGAGGCATAACTGGGATATGTATTTTCCATTAGTGTATGTTAGCCAGCCTTTAGGGGGGGGGGGGGGGGGCAGTGAGACAGTGTTGTACTGTTCATGGCTTCACACCCAAAAACCTCATTTTTGGTAGTATCCCGACGACCATGGCATAGTTAAGACGTTGTCTCCATCCTCTCCCTCCTGAAAGGGAGCGGGACACCACACCACACAGAGTCCTCAACCGCCACTCCGTCCTGTGGACCGTCGTCGACACGAGACTAAGTGTGTTAACCTAGGTTTGTATCCCCGTGGAAATATCACGTGTGGAAGCCTGGTTGCAACAAGAGCAATCCAGGCTGGCCTATCAAACCTACAGTAAATGGTTAATCAATTCACGCTTACAGAGTTCTCCTGCACGACACCCGTCTACAGTGACCGTGATCGACACGAGACTAAGTGTGTAAACCAAGGTTTGTTATTCCCGTGGAAATATCACGTGTGGAAGCCTGGTTGCGACAAAAACAATCCAGGCTGGCCTATTGCACCTAAGTGGTTAATTCAAGTCACGCTTACCAGTTCTCCCTGCCGCGACAACCGTCTACAGTGACTGTTAGTGACGCGAGACTATGTGTGGTAACCCAAGAGTACTTTTTGTTGTTATGGCAGTGGAAAGAAGTTCTTGTGCAGAAGCCTGGTTGCAACAAAAGCAATCCAGGCTGACAATAAATGTATCACTTGAAGAATTAAGGCTCTGTGAAGAGTATATCCATAGTAGAGTAATCACATGTGTCCCCCAAGTTGAAAATTCTTTTTTTAGAAGATTAATTTTACTACAGCGTGAACGTGAGTGATTCATATATCCATGCAAATTGTAAATCATTGTATGGAAGCTTGACAAATAAATGTAAGTGAAATTATCTGCCCGTTTCTGTGATCCTATCTTATTATTACTAAAGGTAATGACTGATTGGTTATGACAAATTATAACCAATAACTTAGATGGATGTTGAAAATTAATGGAATTCGTTAAATCATCATTTATCAAGTATAAATCATGGAATGTCGAGTGGTGGAGTGAACTTCTACGTAGAAACGCCATAATCTCCTGTAAGTAATCAGTGTGAAGGTATCGAACTCTTCGGTAAGAAATAAGAAATACGACATATTATTATCTTTATATAATGTAATCCACTTATATACCACCGATCCACCCAAAACCACGACAGATGGGGTCTTACCTTTATAGGGTTGGAGGGGTCTTGCCTTTGAGGGGTTGGAATATGACACTGGGCTTCTTTATTAATGTATTTACGGTACAATATTTATTGCCTCACGTCCAGATTCCTGAGCTGGTGGTCCGGAATGCCCTAAGAAATACGCTACCGGTGCCTGATTAAATGTGGATCCCATTATAATAGGCAAACATTATCGTACCGGAGTGTAATTTGAGCGTTATACAAGGATGATAATTTTGTTTGCTTAAATACCCTCAGATACGTAAATGCTTATGTCCAGGTTGGGTTCTGTGTTAGGATGGTGGGTTGAGTGTGGGAGAGACGTGTACATGTCTGTTTCTTTGTTATGGTTGGGTGTTAAGCGCAAGGCAGACGTACACAAGTTCATGTGTTTGTTAGGATCGGGTGGTGAGGTGAGCCTGAGCCATGTTATCTATGTATGTCAGATGGATAGATCCACTTTCGATTAGGTGCCACGACCTAGTGTTTGAAGCTCCTCTTATTTAGGTTACCATCGATAATGTACCCACTGAAGTTCAACACAGATAGTCAATTACGTATTGAAAAGAAGGGTAGTTGGGAAGTGGGTGCCTTTGACATAGATATTATAAACTAACAGGTGAGCGGTGACCTAGTTGCAAGCAGGGAGGAAGCGGCTCGCTGCTGCCACCTGTGAGTGTAGTAATGTTTTTCCCGTGACGCGTTTGACGCATACCGGCGTTTATACCACTTGCGTCATCAGTGCCAGTGCCTCCCCCACCTCTCCCCCCGCTTCCCCGTCCATCCTGCGTCCTAATTCAGTTAGTAGGTCAAGTTCAGTGGTAGTGGGGTGCGGGCAGGTTCTCCTCAGTATGTGAGTGGCCTGGCCAGTGTGTACTAGTGCAGTGGTGGCGGTCGCGTTGCTGCCTTCAGGAATACCATGGTTGTTAGGTAGGTGTTCAGGAGGCATGTTATGGTGAACAGTAGCGTGCACTGACAGATAGTGGTATGCAACGGGTAGGGTTGTTCACTGTCACGAGGTTTTATATATACGAGCGGGTTTAGGAAGTGTCGATGGTGTGTGTGTGTGTTGGTTGTGTTGGGGGAGGACACACACACACACACACACACGTTCTGATGACTAGGCACTGAAGGTTGTGGTGGGCTACTTGTGTGAGAGAGAGAGAGAGAGAGAGAGACTACTTGTGTGTGCATGCTACACTTGGCGAGTAAGTGCCACGGTGACAGTAGGTGGGGTAGGTGGTTATTTGTGGGTGGTGGCGGGTAAGTGCCATGATAGCAGTAGGTGGGGTGGATTACCTGTGGGTGGTGGCGGGTAAGTGTCATGGTGGCAGTGGGTCAAGTTCGCTCCACTTCCAGCAACGCTCGTCACACACAGTATAACACTCAGTCTTACACCGCCACAGTTATGAGTGTAGATTTAAGTATGCAGTACAGTTTGAGTAATTCGCTTGTAGTGATTACAATGAAGGTGTTACTTTATTAGTAGGGATGTATTTACCAGTATACTGTACATATAGTACTCGAATCAGCCAGTCTCTTAACGGAATGAGACTTGAGGGGGGGGGGGGGGAGTTGTTCATCCGTCCTTTCCAGATTTGAACGCTGTGTCGAGAGAACGTTGTGAGTTAAGAGTCTGGATATTTATCCCGGTACTGCCTCATGTGGGCCTCCGGCATTAAACACCCAGTAAATACCTTCCACGTGTTAGAAAAATATGGTCACTGTGTTTTTTGGCGGGTAACTTGAAGCTTGTTATGATGTGTCTCGTGGCACATTAGTCGATGGTACACATTGGATATTGTGTCCTGATTATTATTGCTATGTTGAACTCCCAGTACTTGTCTCGTGGACTGTTAAATTGAAAAAGTAAAAATGAAACAAAACTTAGGAAGTGTGAAACTTTTGGGTGGATGGCTGTGTGGTTTAACTTTGGTGAGCAGGTGACCATGGATGGGAACAATATCTGTGCGGTGTTATGCTAGTTTGTTCTTTTTCTAGTGTGTGTGTGTGTGAAGACCGATTACTGTGGGAGTGTGATGATTGATTCATGTCTTGTGGTGGGGGTGGTGTCACAGTGAAAGTGGAGGGTGGGCTGGTGAGTTGGCTTGTTTTGGTCTTGCTTTTGATGTTGTTGTCTATTGTTACATTAATACATGTGTTGGAAATATTGTTTGTGATTTATTTATCAGTTTGGTGTTGTTATATGGTATGTAGTTGGCTGCACGAAATATATATATATATATATATATATATATATATATATATATATATATATTGTATAATTGTTGGAACCAGTTCAGGATGTTTTTGTTGCGTGGTGAATCACCGAGGCTAGTTATTCAGTGTTGTGGGGAAGGAGCTGTGTCCACCGGCTTTAGGCTACGCAGTTCTCTTGCTTGTGTTGGTGCACCTGTTTGTCTTTGAAATATCTGCAAGTTGTATTGATTCGCGTAATTCTACAATGTTTTTATACTGACATGTATACTGTTTTACCTGTTGGCTCTGTGATGGCCGAGCTCCAGTTAGTGAAAATAGCCATGAATGTTTTATTGTGAGTTTGTTCTTAATGTTCATATATTAAATATAGATTATATCGGAAAGTATTGATATTTTTGCGATTACACTTGTTTATATTAATATGATTAATGCAAGGTTAAATAAAGTTGTGTTGGGTGTGTATGAGAAGGGAGTAGCGTTAGCCTAGTGCTTGGGAGATGCTCGTGGGCTGTGCCTGGTTTTGTTGTCCCACAACAAGAGTACAAGTCGCTTTTATTCCTCGGCTGAGTTACATTGATTATTGATGAATGTTGTTCACATTTGTCGGCTTCTATAAATGCAGGTTGCTATGAATGTAATAATTTTTCCCGCATAGTAACACTTCTCAGCTGATGTAAGAGTGAGCGTACGAGACGCTCTGAAAAGAGGAGCGGCAACGTGTCGACCGTCGACTATTATGTATACATCGGTATGTTGACGAGTACTATGCTTGCATGTGTTTGATTTACATTATTTTCATGGTCGTTTATTTTCCGTGCAATCGGTTTAAGTGAGAAGTATGGACTGAGGGAGAATGAAGATGGCAAATGCAGTTGTAAATGTGGGGCTAATAGGAAGAAAATGAAACTTGGCAGCGCAACGCCAGCTTCATCCGGGCTGTGAAGTGTTGCCAAATGGCCGTTTTGATATTATTATGTTCTATTTTTATCTTTGATCGTAATCTATCTATATAGAAGAGCTAATTTCTTGTTTTAGAGTCAACATTTTCAATGTTTCCGTCGTAGACGTGTAATATGTATCTGAGAAGTGTAAGGCGGTTGTTAATTAAGGCGACATACTGAATGTGTGAAGAATTGGAGGGTGTGTATATTCTGGTGTGCGTCGACGCCCTTAGAGGCCCACAGCAAAGCAGGGGACCACAGGCGTATGTGTGAACATGTAACAGACGGCCCAAAGTTTCTAGTCTTGGGTATGTTCCTCGTCAAATTAAACACCTGTCATATACCTTACTACCTTACTACAGAAGAGCTAATACAAGTATACTACAGGAGGGAGGAACTAGTGGAAAAAGAGTATGGAATTTTAGTGGTCAAGTGTTACGCTGATGGAATTGGAACTTTAAAGTTCTTTCGGTAGATTTATAAACTTCTTTTATGTGTTTTTATATTTTATTAAAAAAAATAGTTTCAGATAAAATAAAATGTTTGTTTTTACGTCCTAGATTTATTATGGCAGAATGGTTTATTGTTTACCTTATGGCCACCAACTAGAGGTGGCCATGCTGAGGGAAGTTTCCTGTGTAGGATCCGATATTCGGACGTTTGGGCCATGGGCCACTACCCTTGGACGTTTTGGCCACGAGCTATATGTAGGATGGACTTTGGGCCATGGATCAAAAATTTTCTTACTAAATTATAATCCCCTCAATACCCCCTGGGAACCTTAGGTTAGTCTTGCTTTGGTTTTTTATTTCTTGCGATAAATTGACATATCAAATAAACTGACATTTCACGTATATGATAATTATGTTTTTATTTATACAGTATTATTTTGACCCATGGCCCATACGTCCTACATTCGCAGGATCCATTGTTCCTGATAGTTTTGTTGGGGTTATTTATTATGAAGCCCAGTACTATTTTCGAGTCCACAGCTTGGGTTGGTAGACTGTTCCATAGCTGTAACACCCTCTCTGTGAAGAAGTATTGATAAAAATTCGTTTTAAGCCCGAACGGGAGTTCTATTACGAAAATAGTATTTTATGAGAATTATTTCCTTATGTTCGTTATGCATGATAACTTGGCGAGCTTGAAGTTGTGGCCCCACGTGTTGGTGGTGCTTGACGTAAAAAAAAAAATACTTTTTACACATAAGATCATTAGTTTAGGAACGCTTGAAGATGTGGTTGTACGGGTGTGTTTGAGTCTATGCAGGAGTTTGTGGGTGTGTGATTATGTAGGCTACAGGGCGGTAGTGGTTGTGTGCGGGACTCTGGGCGTCACGTGAGCTGTATCTTATGCGGGTGGGCGTGTGTTAGAAGTCGATCTGGGTCAGGTGTCAGACTCCGAGAGCGCGCGCGCACACACATACATTTTATATATATATATATATATATATATATACCTTGATAAAATCACACAGGAGAATGGAAACAACGGAGTACTCCGTTGTTTCCATTCTCCCGTGTGATTTTATCAAGATTTATCTTATCCACGTTTTCATTGTGGATTTACATGAAATATATATACATATATATATATATATATATATATATATATATATATATATATAATATATATACATATATATATATATATATATATATATATATATATATATATATATATATATTTATTTATTTATATAACACTTTTTTACATATAGGAAATGTAGGTACACGATATTTTCATTCTTATTGCTTCCTCGAATTCCTGTGATCTATGATGAATATGGAAATAATTGCTGTAATATGTAGCTGATGTACAAAATTATAATGAATTTATTTTAGGTCGAAAAGCGTTACAAATTATAAAACACGCCAAAAGAAAATTGACTTTCTCAATTATCGGTTAGAATTTTTGTATTATACCAGAGTCGAAAAGGTTATTGATAGCCAGTTCAGTTCAAATACTTATTTAGGCATTAGGCACAGGTCCGGTGATTTCCCGATTACCCAAGGTTATTACCTGCCGTTCTCTCTTGCGCGGTAATGAAGTGGCCGGGTAGATGAGAAATGGAGGATTTAGGCATAATGAGGCGTGTACCAGGTGGGTCTTACCTTGTTTGTCTGGCCCACCTGAAGTCACACCACCACCATGGCAATTGTAGCGCCGCTCTCTGGCTCACACCGCCACTTACCTGGTGTTTACTTGCCGTCGATTCCGGGGCTTTTCCTTTCCAGCAACTTGTGGTTGTGGGGTGCACGGCTTATTGCCCTGGTGGTGGGGGTTGTGAGGGTGGTGGAGTTGTTGGAGGTTTGTGGTGATATTGGTGGAGTGAGAAGGTTTGTGAGGGTAGTGCCGTTGATTACAAGGGATGGGGGTTTGTGTTGATGGTGGTTGTGATTGTTGGAGGTGGTGGTGGTGGTGGTGATGATGATGTGGTTTATGGAGGTAGTAGCGGTATAAGGTGAAATTGTAATGGGAATTTATGGTATTGTAGGGGGTTGGAATTTTTTATGGTGGTGATTGGGGGGGGGGGGTGTGGCTCATTGCTCTGTTGGTAATGGAAGTGTGTGAGTATGTGATGGATTCATGGGAAGATGGTGATGTGGGAAGGAGTTAGTGGTGGCATTGGGAGGAGTTAGTGGTGGCGTGGGTGGTAGAGGTGGCGTGAGGGAAATAGTGGTAGTGTTGACATGGAGAGGTAGTGGTAATGGTAGCTTGGGGGAAGTAGTGGTGATGATGGCGTGGGGAGGTAGTAGTAGTGGTGGCGCCGTGGGGAGGAGGTTAGTGGTGGCGTGGGGCGGAGGTAGTGGTGGCGTGAGGAGGAGGTAGTGGTGGCGTGGGGCGGAAGTAGTGGTGGTGGTAGCGACAAGAGCAGAACGTAGATATGGACGAAGGCAGGAAACTGCAGCAGGTGTATTGGTTCATGCTAGGCAGCCCAGTTTACACCCAACCCCTATCATTCATATATGTTGTGTGGAGAGGTAGTGGTGGAGGCGGCATGGAGAGCTAGTAGTGGTGGCGGCATAGGGAGGTAGTGGTAGTGGCGACATGGGGAGCTAGTAGTGGTGGCGGCATGGGGAGCTAGTAGTGGTGGCGGCATGGGGAGGTAGTGGTGGTGGCGACATGGGGAGGTAGTGGTGGTGGCGGCATGGGGAGGTAGTGGTGGTGGCGGCGGCATGGGGTAGTGGTGGCGGTGGCGTGGGGAGGTATTAGTAGTGGCGGCATAGGGAGGTAGTGGTGGTGGCGGCGTGAGGAGAGGGCAGCTGCGGCAGGGCGTGTAACAGGTGGTGGCTGGAGCCGCGTGTGCGTGTGTATCCTCCCACCACCACACTCCCGCATGTGCTCCTCCGTCTCGCACCCACACCGCTAATACACGCCTGTGTACACTAACCTGGGTACACCAATGTCCTCAGGCGCGCGCGACACACACACACACACACACCGTATACAATCACAGGTGTGGTGTGTGATCGTCTTATGGGTTAACATCATCTAGTTACTTTAACACTTGACTAAACGCCAGGCTGCTGCAGCCCCCTCTTGTACACATATTAACTATCTACTACACTTACTCGTGTGTTTACATATTATTCACACACACACACACACACACCTTTTTGTAGAAGACTAAGACGACATACTTACTCTGGCCACAGCTGCCACCTTCAACCGGGTTTCTATTGTAACTGACAACCAGGGCTCTCTACCTTCACCAGGTGTATGGTGTATGACTGTAAGGGAGGAAGGCAGCAAAAGAAGAAATTAATATGAGGTGAGCGAGGACAAATGGATCGTCAAAATCGGGTATTAAAGAGTCCAAATCGGTTTGTGATAGTAAAAAATCGGTGTCATAAGTGCATGGTCAAAAGTAGGTCATATAACACACACACAAACACACACACAGCCTCGAGTCAATGACTAATAGATTGTACCTATATATATATATATATATATATATATATATATATATAATATATATATATATATATATATATATATATATATATATATAATGAGCATGCTCGCCTCGCAAGCGAGTGGACCCGGCAGGATGAAATTATGGGCATTTTTTTTTATTTTTTCGCTCTTTACCTCTATCTACCCAGCAGTAATTGGGAACCTGGATGATAATCGATTTGCGGATCGTGTTCCGGGGTAATGGTTAGCCAGTGCAGTTGGCGAGTTGACCGGTCTTCTCGGACTATTAACACTGGGTCATACAACTCATTAAAACAGGGTGTGGTTGTTTTTTGGGTGACAGTTTCCACACCTTAAACTAATCCATGCCTAGGTGGTCCTAGGCGTAGGCCATCCTCGAACGCGACGAGCGATCATTATAATTAGCATTATAGTACTTGGACGTGGGTGTTTGAAATGTGTGTATATGTTTTTGGCTGACCAGAGTACAGTACTTGTTCTAAATTCATCGTTGAAAATTTGATGCCGTCCGTACTTGTGGACGAGGGACACAATAATGATGTGGTATATCTCGACTTTAGCAAAGCCTTCGACAGAGTCCCCCACGAAAGACTAATTAGAAAGGTAGAAGCTCATGGCATCAAAGGTGACATCCTTAAATGGATTAGGGCGTGGTTACAGGACAGGAAACAGCGAGTGAGCATTAACGGCACTAAGTCCCATTGGAGCAACGTCACAAGTGGAGTTCCCCAAGGCTCAGTACTTGGACTATTATTATTTATTATATACATAAACGACATAGATATCGGCATAGACATCAACATAAGTAAATTTGCTGATGACACTAAAATAGGACGTGTTATCAAATCTGACGAGGACTCTGCAAAACTACAGGAAGATCTAAACAAATTTTTCGAATGGTCTGAAAAATGGCAGATGAAATTCAACGTCGACAAATGTAAAGTACTCAGTATAGGAGATGTAAACAGGGAAACCAGATACCAGATGAACAACGATGCCATAGAGAAATCCGACTGCGAGAGAGATTTAGGAGTAATGATAAGTAGGAACCTTAAACCAAGTAAACAATGTGTTTTTGCTCGTAACAATGCTAATAAAGTACTTGGGTTCATACAAAGGAGTGTTAGTTACAAGACTAGCGAGGTCATCCTAAAACTGTATCTTGCTCTTGTGAGACCACACCTGGATTACGCAGTTCAGTTCTGGTCACCGTATTACAGAATGGATATAGAATCCTTGGAAAGAATTCAGAGGAGAATGACAAGACTAATCCCGGGCATTAGGAACCTTGAGTATAGAGACAGGTTAAAGCATCTTAATTTGCACTCCCTCGAGAGACGTAGAGCGAGGGGCGACCTGATAGAGGTGTATAAGTGTAAGGCAGGGCTAAACAAAGGGGACATTACAAAGGTACTCAAACTATCCAACCAGGAGCGAACTCGTAACAATGGTTTTAAATTAGACAAATTTAGATTTAGGCGTGAAATAGGTAAACACTGGTTTGGAAACAGATTAGTGGATGAATGGAACAAGCTACCAAATATCATCATTAACTCGAATACGCTGAACTGCTTCAAACATAGGTTGGATGCTTATATGAGCAATAGGGGTTGGGTGTAAACGGGACTGCCCAGTATGGGCCAATAGGCCCGCTGCAGTTTCCTCCATTCTTATGTTCTTATGTTCTTATTTGTGTCCATTACCTTAGTCTACAACTGCAGTATGTAATAAGATGTACCGTATTATTTTTGTTCCCTTTATATATGACGATCCATCTCTTGACTTTCCCTTCTCTACCGTCTGTTCCCATGGTCAGAGTGCCAATGAAATCCAATCCATCATCCTCCAGCTTTCCAACCTCAGTCGCAACACACGTCATGCCACCGTTACTCTGGAAGTTTCCTCTAGTATTACGTCATCATCATTCACCCTTAAGAACATAAGAACATAAGACTGTAGGAAACTGCAGCGGGCCTATTGGCCCATACTGGGCAGTCCCGTTTACACCCAGCCCCTATTGCTCATATAAGCATCCAACCTATGTTTGAAGCTAATCAGCGTATTCGAGTTAATGATGATATTTGGTAACTTGTTCCATTCATCCACTACTCTGTTTCCAAACCAGTGTTTACCTATTTCCCGCCTAAATCTAATTTTGTCTAATTTAAAACCATTGTTACGAGTTCGCTCCTGGTTGGATAGTTTGAGTACCTTTGTAATGTCCCCTTTGTTTAGCCCTGCCTTCCATTTATACACCTCTATCAGGTCGCCCCTCGCTCTACGTCTCTCGAGGGAGTGCAAATTAAGATGCTTTAACCTGTCTCTATACTCAAGGTTCCTAATGCCCGGGATTAGTCTTGTCATTCTCCTCTGAATTCTTTCTAGGGATTCTATATCCATTTTGTAGTACGGTGACCAGAACTGAACTGCGCAATCCAAGTGAGGTCTCACAAGCGCAAGATAAAGTTTTAGGATAACCTCGCTAGTCTTGTAACTAACACTCCTTTGTATGAACCTAAGTACTTTGTTAGTCTTGTTTCGAGCACGTACACATTGTTTACTTGGTTTAAGATTCCTACTTATCATTACTCCTAAATCTTTCCCACCGTCGGATTTCTCTATAACATCGTTGTTCATTTGGGGAGGTGGTGTGTGGGTGGGGAACACGTCAATGGAGTGTTCTGCTGCACCATCAGTTATATATTCCTAAAATAGACATGCACTGCGGTCTTACGGATGGTGACACCTGTGGCTGGGCTAAAACCTGTGTATGTGTGTGTGTGTGTAATAGTATATACAGTACATATTCTAGTAGTTAAGAAGAGGGAAAGTTTACATTGGAGATTTAGAAAGAAGATGAGGAAGGAGGGGAACTGTGAGAAAATGAGGGGGGGGGGGGACTCAGTGTAGGTAGGTATTCAAGGCGGTGAGGGGAGGAAGGGGTGTAAGGGGAGGACGTAAAAATAATGAGGAAGTGTGACGTAACAGTGTAATTTTGTACTAACTTTTGTTAATGTTGCTTGCAGGCTGGGCCCGTGTATGCAGGACCCGGCATGGGTCAAGATGAGTTCCCCGACCCAGGCTGTGTCCAAGAAACGCAAGAAGCCAGACACCAAACCCCAGTCACAAATGTAAGTGTTTGACTTCCTGTCTCTTTACGCTGGGAGTCGCGGAGGTGGATGTTTGTAAGTTGGGGATCAGCTTATGTACGAAGATTATAGTTTCACTTAATGATTTACACCAACACACAGACCTTTAGGTATACACTCGACTCACCTTGTATACTTGAATGGCTGGTTCTGATTCAGAGGTAAAGTATTCACCTGCCACCACAGGCTGAAACCTAATGACATCTAATCACGTAGTTGTGTTTTCTGGTTATATAATCACATAATATTTGCTCCTCTGCCGGTGTATTGAGGTAATAAGGCTTCTACTCCCATAATTATATTTCGATCATCAGCAGCCTTCATCGTGATTGAAAATGACCCTTCGACTAGCATATATTCAATTTTATTCTCTGACCAGGTTAACTAGAACCGCAACCAAGGGATCTGTTTGTGGCAACTCTAAAATCTTTGGATATTATCTGTTTCACCCAAGAACTGTGTCAAGTGTAGGGCAGTAGTAAGGTCAGATGTTGGTGCGCGGTCACTGGGGACACGCGAGTAAATAGTGGCCATTGTACTGGTAGAGGGGCTGACATCTCTCGCTACCGCCTCCTTACATGGCCGTTCTTACTCTGCCTGAACTGGGGATTTTTTTTTACGGCTTTTGCTTCAAATGACATGTTGTTTTTGCTATTCTTCTTAGCTAAAATGATATTTATTGTTACTAACCTCACTTAAAATGGTATATCTTTTGTCTTCCTAAAAACTGCATTATTTATTACTTAACTTTACTAAAACGGCATTGGTTGTTGTTTTGACTCACTTAAGTGTTTTCTTATTGCATGTTGTTGATGAGAACGTTCCTCCCGTCCACGGTGTTACGTGCAGGTTCCTCCCGTCCACGGTGTTACGTGCAGGTTCCTCCCGTCCACGGTGTTACGTGCAGGCTCCTCCCGTCCACAGTGATACGTGCAGATTCCTCCCGCCCACAGTGATACGTGCAGGTTCCTCCCGTCCACGGTGTTACGTGCAGGTTCCTCCCGTCCACGGTGTTACGTGCAGGCTCCTCCCGTCCACAGTGATACGTGCAGATTCCTCCCGCCCACAGTGATACGTGCAGGTTCCTCCCGTCCACGGTGTTAAGTGCAGGTTCCTCCCGTCCACAGTGATACGTGCAGGTTCCTCCCGTCCACAGTGATACGTGCAGGTTCCTGCCGTTCACAGTGATACGTGTAGGTTCCTGCCGTCCTCATTGATACGTGCAGGTTCCTCCCGTCCACAGTGATACGTGCAGGTTCCTCCCGTCCACAGTGATACGTGCAGGTTCCTCCCGTCCACAGTGATACGTGCAGGTTCCTCCCGTCCACAGTGATACGTGCAGGTTCCTCCCGTCCACAGTGATACTTGCAGATTCCTCCCGTCCACAGTGATACGTGCAGGTTCCTCCCGTCCACAGTGATACGTGCAGTTCCTCCCGTCCACAGTGATACGTGCAGGTTCCTCCCGTCCACAGTGATACGTGCAGGTTCCTCCCGTCCACAGTGATACGTGCAGTTCCTCCCGTCCACAGTGATACGTGCGGGTTCCTCCCGTCCACAGTGATACGTGCAGGTTCCTCCCGTCCACAGTGATACGTGCAGGTTCCTCCCGTCCACAGTGATACGTGCAGGTTCATCCTGTCCACAATGATACGTGCAGCTGTGCATCAGTGTGTTTGAGTGTGTGTGTGGTGGGGTGGGGGGTTGGAAGAAGGAGAGGAGAGCGCTGATCTTTTCGCTGGGATTAAGTCATTCGTAACATGGCCATCGATTGCTATGCGGTAAGAGGATTCCAACCCTGGTACTGTAGGGCTTCAGAAATCGTAACCAGTGAGCAGCACCATGCCGCAGCAGGTCCTACCTATATACACATTTTTGTAATCGAAAGGTAAGGACGATGGTTTGAGTATTCAATCTGACTCACGGTGCTCCACAAGAAAGGTATCCGGGTTTCTTTTTCTTTTACTCTTCGGGTTTCCTCTTGTGTAGATTATACGGCGTTGTGAGAGGCAACAGCAGCAGCAGTAAGATTTTAGCTGTCATGAGCAGTAGTAGTAGACAGTAGGGTTTGAGTCGTTAGGAGCAGCCGCACCAATAAGTACTTCGTGTCGATAAGAACAGGAATGATGGCGTAAGATCTTCCAGCAGGTTGTATTCCTTCCCCTGATTCTCGGTAGTGCCCCTTAAGTTACGACTTTTCTCCGTGATCAAAGGAGGTCTCCAGAGAGCCTCTGTAACGCCCCCTCGTAACCACCCTACGGGACTGAGTGGCGTGGATAACGCACTGGGACTCGAGATGCGTTATGTTATGTTTTTAACTGTTTAATAGCTCGTTAAATCCTGTTCACACAATATGGAGGCAGGCCGCCCGCCATCTCACCACCCTGCCTGTCACCCCTCGTCAACGATTCACAGACATAGTTTGTTGGAACTTCCTGGCCCCGTCCTCTTGAGTGGTAGGTCGGGTAGCTTTCCTATCTTCCAGGAGTCTCAGTTTATTTTCAAGTTGTATTTGCGTTTTCCCCCCTTTTCCAAATTTAGATTTACCCTGACCTTGTTCGTCCGCCCTTTCGTCAGCTCGTTTCCGTGTTTCCCTCCATCAAGAAAGTGACCAAGTTAATTCCACAAACGCAACACTATCTCGATAACCTTTTTGTCTACTACCCGCTAGCCTGTCAATCCATCGTCTACACTACTCTACAGCTATAACCAGGTCAGCTCACCAAATACTCGATTTAGAGTATCTTGATGTAAACTGGCCAAGTTAGCTGTGTGTTGTGATGTAAATGTGGTTTGTTGGTGGGTTTGACCTTGGCGAGGTCGGTATCACAGCGGGGTGGTTGGTGACGTGGTGACTGCGGGTCTTCCCTTGGTTGTGTATTTGCTGTTGAGTGATACATCAATGTTGTGGTTCTCCCTCTTCTTCTTCTTCCTCCTCGTCTCTCCCTCTTCATTCCTCATTTCTAATCCTCTTCCTTATGCTCATCTGCATTAGCTACCACACATTTTTCTCATTTCATTTCTGACCCTCCTAATTTTTCTCCCTCACTCCCCCATTACTTCTCCCCTCCTGCCTTCCTCATCATCTTCTCTTTCTTAGGAGTTTGTGGCATCCCTTCGTTATTTTTCTCTCTTCTTCCTCCACCACCACCACCTCCTCTTCCTCCTCCTCGTCCTACACTACCACCACCTCCTACACCACCACCTCCAACATCATCACCACCTCCTGAACCATTACCACCTACACCACCACCTCCTGAACCATTACCACCTACACCACCACCTCCTACACCACCACCTCCACCACCACTTACACCACCACCTCCTCCACCTACACCACCACCTCCTCCACCACCTCCATCACCACCTCCACCACTCCGCCACCACCTACACCACCACCTCCTCCTACACCACCACCTCCTCCTCCACCACCTCCTCCTACACCACCACCACCTCCTACTCCTCCTTCTTCACCACCTCCACCATCATCATCTACACCACCACCTCCTCAACCATTACCACCACCACCTCCTCCACCATCACCACCTTCACCACCACCTCCTACACCACCACCTCCTCCTCTTCCTCCACCACCTCCTCCTACACCTCCACCTCCACCATCTCCACCTCCACCACTTCCTACACCACATCCTCCTCCTACACCACCTCCTCCACCATCACCACCTACACCACCTCCTCCTCCTCCACCACTTCCTACACCACATCCTCCTCCTACACCACTCCTCCACCACCACCTCCACCACTACCACTTCCTACACCACATCCTCCTCCTACACCACCTCCTCCACCATCACCACCTACACCACCTCCTCCTCCTCCACCACCACCTCCACCACTTCCTACACCACATCCTCCTCCTACACCACCTCCTCCACCATCACCACCTACACCACCTCCTCCTCCTCCACCACCACCTCCACCACTTCCTACACCACATCCTCCTCCTACACCACCTCCTCCACCATCACCACCTACACCACCTCCTCCTCCACCACCACCTCCACCACTTCCTACACCACATCCTCCTCCTCCAGTTTCTAGTCTTCTTTATAATTTTGGCCATTAAAGGCTTTCTTCATTTTTTCTCTTGTACATTCTTCTCTTCCTTCCCCTCCTTCTCCTTCCTTCTGGTTCTCAGTTTTTCACTCCCTCCTTCTATTTTTCTTGCATTGCCGATATATCCCTTCATAATCTTTATCTACTCTAATTCTTTTCTTGTGTGTGTGTGTGTGTGTGTGTGTGTGTGTGTGTGTGTGTCCCTTGTCTTATAACAAAGGAACATTTTTTTCACAGGATGTGTCAACTGTACACAAATAGAAACACAGACTCTGTTATTAATAGCAGCAATATGGTGAAATAACTAGGTAAAGTTTTTTTCTAGGAGGAGGAGAAGGTGGATGAGTAACAGGAGGTGGAGGAAGAAGAGTAGGAGTAGCTGGAGGAAGAGGAGTGGAAAGTGGAGGAAAAGTAGGAGGTGGAGGAGTAGGTAGATGAGGAAGAGGTGTAAGTGGTGGAGGAAGAGTATGTGGACGAGGAGGAGTATACAAGTTTATGGAGTCTAAGAGGTTGTAAATTTGACGAGTTGAATGTTAACATGTGACTATAATTGCCTTTCCAGCACTTGTAGGCTTGAGAAGGTCGTGACTAGTCACTTGTTGTTGTGGAGGTGCCAGTCGTGAGGCGAGTGGCGGCACTGTGCCAAAAAATAATTTTTTTTCTTGGTCGTTGTTGACAGGCGTCACTTTGGTTTCAGGTGATGACGTCAGAGGTTCTCCCTGTTATGACGTCACTTCCCCTAATAGTGACACAAGTGATCCTCGTGGTGCTTACGACGTCAGAGGTTTGTTTCTTCGTGTGACAACGTCACTTTTGCTTTCAATGATGATATCTGGGGTTTTTCCAGACATGACGTCACGGATTATTCCAGTCATGACTTCACTACCTTCCCGATCGTGGAATCTTAGTTCATCTGTCAATATGTCACAGATCTTCCCGCCCCATCATTGGCCCTCTAATTCATGACGTCACTGGTCCTCTCAGTCGCGATGTCACAGGGTTCCCATTCATGACGTCATCGGTCCTCCCATCAAGTGACGTCACTGATCCTCTTAGTCATGACGTAATAGGATCGTAGCCGGGCGGTGAAGCTGCCATTCACGCCTCTTACATTTATCAACTTATTTTTTATTTAATTCCTGAAGGAGAGTTAGTGTATAACTGTAACTGTACCCACCTGGTCCATGTAACACCACGTAGCAGGTGCTCGTGATACACCAACAGTTAGCGAATAACGTTCGAAAGAAGAGTAAAGCAGCTGACTGTGTGTGGTGGAGTTAGGTAAGGTGTACGATGTATGATGTGTTCAGCATTGTGAGATAAATTGTCGATAACGGTTGTTGGCAACTCAAGAGGCGGGAGACGTACCAGCCCAGCAGTGGTACCAGAACCCCGGCGCTCAGGTGGGCACCATACCTGAGTACCAGTCGTAAAGTTTGTCCACATATATATTAGTATAAGTATATTTAAGTATTAAATAGAGTGACAGTAATTCCCATGCGGCGAAATTGTTATTTAATTTGGTCCAGGCAGTGGTACCAGATCCAGCTGTTGTGGCTTATCTTACCACCCTTGACAGTGGTACCAGATTCAGTTGCTGGGGATATAATACCAACCTCAGCAGTGATACCAGATTAAGCTGCCTACCCCTAGGGATTATCTTACCGCCCGACAGTGGTACCAAATCCAGCCGCCTCGCGGGTAATCTTACCACTCCAGCAGTGGTCCCAGAATCACATAAAAATTTTGTAAGGGGCAGAAAAATAGATATATAACAACTTTATATAAACACGACACTGGCGGTGGCGTTCCAGGTGTTAAATTAATATGGTGGAAGTACTGGGGCTTGATACGTGTCGTCCCATGACCGTAAGTTTCTTCCTCCCGCACATTTTGACCGTGAGACAGGTGGAGCCCCTCTCTCCCAGTTGCCGGGTCTAACACTCTGGCTACTGACGGTTCTATAGGGGAAATTTTATGTAACTTCGTCGGGAGGATTGAGGAAGTTTTTGGTACTTCACATCCACGTTCAGTTACAACCTCAATGATACGAGGAAGTACAGAACAGGGTATCTGTACGTAGAACCTGTGTGTGTGTGTGTGTGTGTGTGTGTGTACCTCTATTATTAATTTTAAGCACTTTTTGAATGTTATTGTGTGTACGTCGGACGTGTTTTCAGGAAAGTCTAGACTGGTGTGTTTACTAGCAGTGCTGTGGGGGGCCGCCGCCAGGGGGAAACCTGACAAGTGGATCTTCGTGGCGTTAGTGTGGCCGTGTGCTGAGTCCTGTTTGTCTCCACCTGCAGCGTTCTCATGGACCAGGTGTGTGTGTGAGCGTTTGTGTGTGTATGTGCGTGTGTGATTGTGTGTGCGCGTAAAATGCGCCAGCTCAGTGTTGCTGGAGGTTGTTGGTGCCGTGAATTGCGAAAGACATTGAGAAATCCGTATATCTTTCATCTTGATTAATGAGAGTGCTATTTTGGCTATTATTATGCACAGAAGATAGTGTGTGTGGGGGTGGGGGGGTTGAGTGTGGTTGAGTGAGTGAGTGAGTGTGTTGTTTATATATAGGTATTTGTGTATGTTCTATTTCCATGTATCTTTATGTATAAACAATAAGAAATAACAATAACCATACATTAGAGTGATTGTTGTAGGTGCAGCGCAAGTATACACTGGTACAATGGTTGTATGTGGTGCAGAAGGCGAGGTACGCCGGAGATGTCAAATGATACATGCAGTAACAATGGTTGTGAGTCATGGTTCTCACTCACGCTTGGCTGTGACAGAACCCATATTGAAAAGTAAATATGGAAGGCTACTGAGTGAGTGTGGTGGGTGCTGTGTCTCGCTGCCAGACTAGAATCTTTTCAGGTTTTCATCATTTGTTCCTTTCCCAGTTTTTTGTTCTGATTGGTTTAGTTGTTGGTTTACTCACATGTGTTTTCCTGGCTTAGTTGTTCTATTCTTAACTGTCTATCCTCGTTTTTTTGTATGTCTTATGACTCCGTCTCTGGACCAACGGTAAGTTTGTATGAATATGATGGTCAACAATAACTCTTGTTACAATAGATTTGTACGTTTTAATTACTAATGATGAACTGAAATCCAAGTCATAAGAACATCGCCAGCGCAATCAATCACCCACACCTGGCGCTCCCCGCCCACCCTGCAGTGACACTTTATGAAAGCTAAATAAATGAACGTTCGCCCATTTCTTTGCCAGCAGTGGAGTTAATTTATGGTAACACCTTAACACATACTTTGTTGCTAAAAGTTCTCGTGTACACCACCGAGAACATCAGTTTGTTAATACATCTCGGCTGTTTGTACCGTTTACCTCCGTTTTTCTTGTCTACTCAGCTAAAAATTATGAAAGCTAACACTGGCCAGCGCTATATATCACGTTCTTGGAACTTGTTTCTGGTTTATTAAATTGTTACTGCCGTTTCATTATATTGCGTACGGTAGTGGCTTGTGGTGGATGATTGTTGGCAGAAGTGGTATGGTGGGGATGATTGTGAGAGTGAAGAGGTGTGGGCAGGAGTGTGGTAGAAGGTATAGTGGTTAGGGATATGGTGGGGGAGGGCGAGTGGGTTGAGGGATAGCATGTGGTAATTGTATAGTGGGTAAAGGTGTGGTAGTGGATGAGGGGCGTGGGTAGCGGTGTGTTGGGTGTTGTAGTGGTGGATGAATGTGGGCATGAGGTGTGTTGGGACGCTAGTGGGGGCGTGTGGGGCGTGATAGTAAGGGTGGGTAGTGGTATCATCCCAGGGTATCACTTCTCCCGTACTTAATACCATGTAAACACTGGATCTATGACCATAAGTCCTGCCACCACATTATCGCCACCACAGCCTCTCGTCACCACAGCACCTTTAAGAACACCACCGCAGCCTCTCTTGTCACCACAGCACCTTTAGAACACCACCGCAGCCTCTCTTGTCACCACAGCACCTTTAGAACACCACCACAGACTCCCTCTTCACCACAGTACCTTTAGAGCATCATTACAGCCTCCCCCGTCACCACAGCATATTTAGAACACCACCACAGCCTCCCTCTTCACCACAGTACCACCACAGCTCCCCACACTCACACTCCGTCGTCATTACCAGTTTGTGTTACCTGGCGTTCACAGGTATCTCTTCCTCGGGTTATGTGAGGCTCTTGGTTAGCTTACTGGCCGAAGTGATAGTTGCTTAGGGCAGGACATAATAGGTCATATAGCTTTGTGATGGCTCCCATTCATGCTATATCCACTTTTCTTGTACCATTTTCCACCTCTTTGAGTTTTACCCCACACGACAGAGAGAGAGAGAGAGTATCATATATATATATATATATATATATATATATATATATATATATATATATATATATATAATATATGATATATATATATATATATATATATATATATATATATATATCTTGATAAAATCACACGGGAAAATGTCTTGAATAAAGACGAAAGCTAAGGTACTCCGTTGTTTCCATTTTCCCGTGTGATTTTATCAAGATTTATCTTATCCACGTTTTCATTGTGGATTTTCATAATATATATATATATATATATATATATATATATATATATATATATATATATATATATTGTGATTGATAGACGGATAGATATTATTTACCTGCAATATTGGGATCACCTGAAGCATCTTGACCCCAGTTTATATCTCCCTAACGTTATTTGGGGGATGAGGTTAGGTTAGGTTAGTATTAGAGTGGTTAATCTTTAGGTGAAATAAGCTGGGTGGAGGTTCTTCAGGTGTTTTGAGTAATACACTCTGTGCCATCAATGGATGTGTTGTTGCTCTGTGTCTTGGCCACGTGGACCCGCAGGTGTGGCGGTGGCGCGTGGAAAGAAAAGAGAGGTGTCATGGGACCAAAAGGTTAAAAAATTAATAGAAAGTCATGGAATCTAAGACGACTGGGAAAGGTAGGAGGAGCATTAGCTAATGGGAAGAGGGAGACTCGTTACCCATTATTCTCTCTCTCACAGTCAATAAGGGCGGCCATTGAGGAGGAGTGGGCCTTCAGCTTTTTTTTTAAGGTTCACTGTACTGTTTGAGGTTCAGTGTATCATTGATTATCAACTATAAGATGACGAGGAACATTTGCTACTGTACGCATTTATTTTTATTGTTTGATATTTAGTATTCAGAATTTTAAGTATAAACGTCTGTCTTCCACTTATCAATTTAACTCACTTCACTAAAAAAAAAAACGGGTTGTTGAAGATGTTGACCTGCGGGATGCAAACGACGACAGAGTGGTTGTTCAGATTGTTACCCATGGCACTTGGTCACGCACCGAACTATGGAATTCGAAGAACCCACGCCAGGTAGATTCTTAATACTACACTTACCTTCATTCATGTTGAGTGTATTTCTCTTTTGTCTTGTCGGTTTAGTTTGTATCACTTTCAAGTTACTGTCGCGTGTGGGGAAGTGGAGGGGAGCTTCACCATGACAGATACACGGCTTGCTGGTCAGACGTTGGGAAGACAAGCGTTTAAATTTAATGATTACTTCATAACTAGCAGGAGTGTATGCCAACATCTTACTGAAAATAGGGCAGATTCATTAGCCTTTCGATTTTGACGATCTTGAGTAGATGTGTTTTATTGTCTGTTAGTTGAGGTGTGTTGATGATGTTCTTAACGATGTACTTAAGATATTTTTTCCCCAAATTATCCTTTAAACCAGTTATCATGTGATTAGGCTAGAACCTTGTCAGTGATTCCCATGTAAACATCTGTTAAAAAAAAAGAACCCGAGTTATTGCCTGCCAATATTAATGAGTCCTGTCCCTCTGACGGAGTACAGTATGTGAAAGACGTGGTACAGTACTGTATTCCTTGTACTTCCTGGTTGAGTGTGAGTCCGGCTCCCGACACGACTTACTTTAATCACGGAGTAAAATATGACTATATACAGTACTCATAGACTACTTTAGGGGAGGGGGGTGTTGTTAGGCTATGGTAGTGTGGTGTAGGTAAGGGAAGTGTGGTGTAGGTAAGGGTAGTGTGGTGTAGGCTAGGGTAGTGTGGTGTAGGCTAGGGTAGTGTGTTGTAGGCTAGGGTAGTGTGGTGTAGGGTAGTGTGGTGTAGACTAGGGTAGTGTGGTGTAGGCTAGGGTGGTGTGGTGTAGTTTTTATCAATAGCAGCGAGTGTCAAGAGCAGTGCAGGGCAACGTTCAAGGGCGAGAGTGACGTTTTGGGACTTGTAAGACATTTTAGGGTTAGTGTTTGGCACTGTACTGTATATACACACATACATATGCCTACAGTAACACAGTGATGACGCTCGCACCTATGCTGTCTAGTAGCATTAATGATTCCCTAAATACCTACATAAGTTTCTGCCCAAAAAGTAAAATAGATTTAATTTCTGTTTATAAAGAATTTTGTTGCACGTTTAGTGTATATCCTGCAGTAAAAAAGATATTACTATTAAATGAATTCCAAGTTACAATAATGATTATGATGCGTCACGCGACTTTGGTATAAGTGATGTCTTGTTCATACGTCGATTTTTGTTTCTTTTGTTTTATTTTTGTATATATTAGTTCTTTTTCTCTAACCTTGTTCTTCATTGTTGTTAATGATGTAAAAGCTTCCTTTAGCACCAGGCTAACTATGATTGGAGGCGGAGGTGGGAGGGACTGCCCCACGACCTGTGCGAGTTGTCCTCCTCCTGGCCTTCGTGTGTGTGATTACAGGTTTGACGTCATTGCTGGCTGGGAAAAACATCTCTATTCTACCTTTGCTTAACTCTGATATATAGTAATTTAGGCACCTTCATTGGTTCTGAAGACAGTGAGTTGGGTTTATTAGTAATTTATGGTAAATATACTCACCAAGTTAGGAAAAAATCCACCCAAGGCAGCCAGGAAGGTGATGGGACTTTCTCAAAAGATTAAACTGTGAAAACGAAATGTGAATTACCAAACACTCGTTGAAGCTACACAAGGCATATAACATATGACTGAATTAAAGAGAAACATATATCAAGCTAGACATCAGAGGGCGGTGTTTCGTAACCCTGTCTCATGAGAGACCTAGCCAGGTAACACTCCAGGTGTATGTTGAGAAAGACATCAGCCATCATCACAAGGTGGGGGTGGTGGTTATCAGTGGAGTGGATGGTATATACTAGTGAAGTAGTGGTGGAGTGGTTGTATGATTCCTGTCAAGTAGAAATATAAGTTATGAACTAAATTGGAGAAGAGGTGTACTAATGAACCCTGGAGGAGAGACAAGTAGAGGTTAAGTCGATACAGTACAGGTGGGTGTTCTGTAAAGTGTTGTATGGTGGTGTAGCCAGGGGTACATTGGTGGTGATAATGGTACTTGTGGTGTGGCCTGGAGTAATGGTAGTAGTTGTGGTGGCGATGGTAGTGGTAACGTTCGTAGTGGTAGTGGTAATGGTAGTAGTGGTGGTAATAGTAGTATTGGTGGTGGTGGCGATGGTATTGGTAATGTTAGTAGTGGTAATGGTAGTAGTTGTGGTGGTGGCGATGGTAGTGGTAATGTTAGTAGTAGTAGTGGTAATGTTAGTGGTGGCGGTGGTAATGGTAGTTGTGGTGGCAATGTTGTTAGTGGTAATGGTAGTAATGGTGGTGGTAATGGTAGTAATGGTGGTGGTAATGGTAGTAGAGGTGGTGATAATGGTAGTAGTGGTGGTGGCAATGGTATTGGTAATGTTAGTGGTGGAGGTAATGATAGTAGTGGTGGTGGCAATGGTATTGGTAATGTTAGTGGTGGTGATAATGAAAGTAGTGGTGGTACTGATGGTGGTGATGGTACTGATGTTAATATTGGCAATGGTAGTAGTGGTGGTGGCGATGGTAGTGGTAATGTTAGTGGTGGAGGTAATGATAGTAGTGGTTGTGGCGATGGTAGTGATAATGTTGTTGGTGGTGGTAATGTTAGTGGTGGTGGTAATGGTAGTGTAATGGTGGTGGTGGGGGTGTAGCCTGGGGTGGTGGTAATGATGGTGACGAGTCATGCCGCTGGTGCCTGGGGTAGCTAGACACTCTTGCTACAGGACCTCCGCTCGACGCCTCTAATAACCCTTAAACATTTCTCCCGTCTCTCACGTAACAGCATTAATACATAATATGGTCTCTTAAACGACAGCTTATCATACATGTCTTAATTTTACGATACTGACTTTTTGGGGGCGTATCACCTGAAGAATATCCACCCCAGCTTAATTCACGTAAAGATTATCCACCCGAACGCTAACCTAACCTACACCCCCCCCCCCTCCCCCCAAATAGTGTTTGGGTGGTTAATCTTTAAGTGAATTAAGTTGGGGTGGATATTCTTCAGGTGATCCTTATTTTTTTTATTACTGCGTTGTATAGTGTCATGTTCCCGGGTAGTAAGGGGATTAAGAGCTGGTGCAAAATATGGATGGATGGCTTGAATCGTGTTTCTCAGTCAGGTTAGTAACGGGTTGAAAAAGACCTATGTTGTGTATTTCACACCATGCTGAGACAATAGGATGAGTGATGTATCGAGGAGATAGTGACTGAGCGAATGAGTGAGTGAGTTTGTGAAATAGTTATTAAGTTTGTGGGTGTGAGTTGGTGCGTTCCATATCAAGATAGGTTAAAGAAACTAAACTTGCATTCCCTAGAAAGACGAAGAGTCCGGGGAGATATGATAGAAATATTTAAGTGGGTGAAAGGAATCAATAAAGAGGATATAGATAAAGTTCTTATAATATCCGAGCAGGATAGGACTCGTAGCAACGGATTTAAGTTGGATATGTTTAGGTTTAGGAGGGAGATAAGGAGGAACTGGTTCACAAATAGGGTGGTGGACGAGTGGAACAAGTTTAGCAACTTTGTAGTAAGTGCTGGAACGCTGGAAAGGTTTAAAAGGAGGCTAGATAGATTCATGGATGATAGAGAGTGGTAGTAACTCTCGACAGGAGCTGCCATGCACAGACCAACCGGCCTATTGCAGACTCCTTATTTTCTTATGTTATGTTCTTATGTTTACCTGTGTGTGTATGAGGGGAGCTTCGAGAGGTTAGTAAGAATATAGACTTGTCGATGAAAAGTTGGCGATGTATTTAGTATTGAGTCAGTTTTGTGATGCATGTTGGTGGGAGGCAGGTGGTTGTACTGTAGTTGGATAACACTTTTTAATACTCAGGATTTTACCGCCACTCAGTGGCCAACCACTCAGGTTCCATTATGAAGGCGCCAAGGCGAATATTTTTTTTTTCATACTCGCTTATGAGTATCAAGGCCCTGAGTGTTTTAATTGTGTACCAGTGTAGGGTATAGTCTTAGGTATTTACAGTATCTCACTTCGGGTTAAGGTGGGCAGGACTGAAAGTTGAGGTTGTGAGGGTGGATTAGCACTCGGCGCCTCAGCTGAGCACGTGTGGGAGGCGTCATGTACCTGCTGCACCTTAATTACTTTCTGGGGAGGATTGTTGCTTCGCCTCACGCCTTGATGCTAATAACCATCTGTTTTTCTCAGACTGCTGGTGTTCAAGCGTTGTCGGATATCACGTTATTGGTAACCAAACGTTGTCGATTTTCACATATCAAAAACCAAGCGCTCTAGATGAACAAACGTTACTGAAGATCAGACGGTGCTGCCGTCTTCCATTGATGACTACCTTCCGCTGCTGACTAAACATGGCAGCCCACAACCCAGTTTCACTGACTTACCCAGCACTGCTGACGATCGGTTGAACACTGCCGACCACTCTTACAAGCACGAGAGGAACTCGCCCGTATGATTGATCTTCTGTGCTGTGAGGGATATGATAGTAACCAAAAAGGAAAAGGAAAAAGTTGGCTGTATTGATGGAAGTGAAATGACTATGTGTCTTTACTCAATGTGCATTGAAAGTTGTGTCACAAGGATGGTTTGGTGACCCTGAGTATCATTTGTGTACTGTTATCCTGTAGAAAGTTCCCTTGTCCACTGCGCCTCTCTTTTACATGTAGTACCGTAATAGACAATGGAAGATTAACTTTAAATTAACACTTAAATACACTCTAGTGGATCAGATTGTGACTTTTAGAAAATTTTTGATTATATAGTATAATTTCGTCGTTAATTTTTGGGTATAGATTAAACAAGTGCGCTTAAGTTACTTGTGATGATTCTACACCTGCAATGATACAGTTAATTAGGTGCAAGGGATGTCTTGTTGAGAAAGTGTTGCTGGTTTGGCTTTTACACTGTCGGAACTGACGATTGTGAAGGTGATTACTAATAATTTTACTGAGAGTAAGTGAGAGAGAGAGGGGCATGGTTGAAGGTGGACTTATTTACACCATGGAGAGTGGAGGAGGAGAATGTGCGCATCATGCTAAATAATCAGGTGAGTGTTGCAGTGCTGTCTCTCACCTGTGGCCATCACACTGGACGTTCCTTCCTCTCCCACTTGAACGTCAGGAGTTGACAGAATTTTGCCCACGTTCCCTACATCTCTTGAACATCAGGGCTACCTCACCTGTGTACACCTCCTCAGATGTTCTACAAACCACCTGAACGGCTGTCCTTCCTCCCAGAGTCCCAGGTGACTACGACGCTGCACAATACTCAATCACTCCACCACTGAACGGTCGTCACTCCTCCAAATACATTCCCTTAGTCACACTCCTACCTCCTTACTCCCTGTCTTATCCTGTACTTATAACTTGGACGAAGATTGTCGATGGTTATCCTCTTGCACTTGAACAGAACTCATGCTGAAGGCCGATGATATAATAACTGCTTGTTGCTGATTTTCAGTTGAGGAATTCTCTAAGGCAGTGTGGCCCTTCTTGCAACTGTTGTATTCATGGCTGACCCAGTGTGGGTTACCCTCCTGATAGCTGTACCGACTCTTGCGTCTTTAGGGGTGTCAGGCTGAGAGCTAAAGCTGTAGTAAGGTGTTCTTACCCAATCGACGCCAGGATGGGTTTCTCTTCGTGACCGTCTCACTGATGGTTGTCAAGGAGGTTTGTTAGGTGTATGGTAGGGCGAAGTGAGGCATTGTGACTCAGGTGTTGAACGTTGCTCTTGGCTCATGTTATAACTTCTCTAGAATAGGTCTTGTATTTTTATCTATGGTGAATTATTGTATAATCTTAATTGAGTATCAAGCGAACATGGTATTACTCACTAGACAACCAGGCGATTGGATCGTGATTGCCTGCAGGAGTAATTGTACACTTTATTTTAGTACAGACAAGACACGGTAGCTTTTGAGTACCAGGTATGAGGCGGTAACTCTTGTTTGGAGTATGAGACGAACATGGTAACCTCCTCTAGAGTACTAGACGTGACGGGCAGCTCCCTCAGTATCAGGCGGGCTGGATTGGTCGTGCTTGTCTGGGGAGGAAAATTCTGTATTGCCAGTTTATCTCTGATTACTGCAATTTATTCCCAACTTTGTTATTTCCGGAGTTTCTGCTGCTGGACTGTCTTCACCGTCTGTTTTATAATAAGTTGTGTACAGTGGTTATTATTGTCTCTACCTGTACCTTAATGATTACTGTCCCTACCTGTATCTGCACAGTTGCTTCTGAAAATAATGAGGCTGAGAATGTCGTGATGCTTGTAAACTGACTTAATCATGGTGCTGTACCTGAATTGAGGTATGTTCCTGTGCTGTTGTTCCTGGTTTAATTATATAACTTGTTATGAAATATAAAATGTGTTATTTATTAAAATTAGATAGAAACGTGACTTATATTTTATTTTTCTGCTCTAATGTTCAGTACAGTATACTCGGATGGTTACCTTTTGTGTAAAGGTTACTATTCATTTCACATCCTACAAGTATTTTCATTTTGTTGTGTATTGGGCCTCGTAAATTTACTGTTGCAGTATATACTATAGTGTGTAACACAGGGGTGGTGTGTATAGCCTGTTGTGACGTGCGGTACACAGTTCGTGGGTCCGGGTTCTCAAAGATACGTCTAGACTCTTAGAGTTTCATAGTTAAATTTTATTAGTTTTGTAATTGGTAATGAAAGAACATAATAGAGTTAGTGTAAAATCCTTATACAACTGTGGCATAACTTAGGCCGCCAGCGTTGTCTATAGTTGCTTCGGTGTGTCGTTGGATATTATCTCCTGTCACAAGTTAGGGAAGAAACTTTACGTATTATTGGCTACCACGACCTGAGTATAACACCAGCGTGACCAACAGCAATCATGTACAACATGTTAGTTGTAGCCGGGTGAGGAACACGATCGCCACCTAGGTCACAGCTGTGTTGACATTGGTAATTCAGCGAAACATGCATATGGATTAAACTCGATCACTCGTAACAAAAACCTGGTTCTCTTTATAATGTAATCATCATCGTGGCTGTTAACAATATGTGTGGTTTTAAAATGCGTTTTTTCTCTTTTATCATTACTTGAGGAAAAATCTCTCCTGTAGTGAAATGTATGATAATGTTTCCTTTGAACGTAAGTAAAGGTGTTGTTAATAGTACCAGTTATTGTTCAGCAGAGAACTAGACATACTCGTTCAAATTGTACTGTGCGGTATTTAAGGTGTTGTGCATTCCCTGACCTGCGAGCTAAACCAGCCTGGTAGATCACACGGTAGTGAAGAGGAGGCGAGCCACCTAAAACAACCTCCAGGTAAATTCAGACTATGTTAAATTTTTGTATGTTATTACTCCACAGCCACCTATCACTCCCCGGCAGTAGGGTGGTGACAAGTGTGTGTGTGTGTGTGGGGGGGGGGGGGGGGGTTAGAACACTAGGGAAGGGAGGGAACACCCCTGAACCATCGTAGGTACTACCACCCCTGGACTAATGTAAGCTGTGGGCCGCGTTTAACACCTTCCTCGGAATCGTCAACAGATAAACCGTTCTTCTTTATTCCCTCTCCCAACTTCCTTTAGGCCGTGGGGGGGGGGGGGGGGGGGGGGAGTGTAGTGATCGGTGTGTGAATGTATGTTTGTAAACTCATATCGACCACCATTTTAACGGATTTTCAAGCTAGTTGTTATCAATAGAGCATATGGATGGATAACGGGCATATACCAAGGTGACTTAGTCCAGATGAGTTTGTTTGTCCGTCCGTCCGTTCGTTCGTTAGCTTCAAATGGCTCGTGTATGTACTACCATATTGAATTGTTACAGGTAAAGAGGAAAGACCACTGAGGAGCTATCATGTATGTTAGTCCGTCCTGTCGACTAATACAAATTGTTAATATTATTTATATGTAAAACAATACTGTTTTGTACTTTAAAACTCTTGATTGTAGCCCGGCGATGACTCGGCCTAATTACACTAATGAAAAAAATTAATGTAGTCATCGGTGATTGGCCGCTGGTGGACGAGTCCCCGAGCCAGTGTTATTAAAGTCAGGGCAGGAGGCGGCGGTGTACACGACGCCTCCACCACCACCACCTTGCTACCACCACTTCTACCATCATCACCACTACCTCTACCTCCGCTACTACTTCTACCTCCACTACCTCTACCACCACCACTACCACCACCACTACCACTACTACTATTACTATTACTACTACTACTACTTTTTTTTTTATTTTTTTTTATTTTTTTTGGCCTCCAGCCTCTATGCGGCATTCAGTGACTGTAGCCTCATAGTCAATATCTGCAGCAGTTGTCGGAGTAGGGGCAGAAGCTCTCGTTCCCCTGAGGCAGAGCAAAGCCGACCGAAGGAGAGAGAAGGACAGTCGACTACTACTACTACTTCTACTACCATCTTGACTACCACCACCACCACTACTTCTACCATCATCACCGCTACCCCACCACCACTACTTCTACCATCATCACCGCTACCTCTACCTCCGCTACTACTTCTACCTCCACTACCTCTACCACCACTACTACTTCTACCACCACCACTTCTACCACCACCACCACCACCATCTTGACTACCTCTACCACCACTACTACTTCTACCACCACCACCACTACCACTACTACTTTTACTACTTTTTTTTTTTTTTTTACTACTACTACTACTACTACTACTTCTACTACTACTACTACTTTTTTTTTTTTTTTTACGTGGCCTCCAGCCTCCCCCAATAGCCACACCTTCGCCACCATTTATTTACCTTAATATTAAATATCCTAATACATAAGAAGCTATTCTATCTGTGTTAAATTAGTTGAGCCGCAGATCTATGCGGCATTCAGTGACTGTAGCCTCATAGTC
The DNA here is from genome assembly GCA_958450375.1 of Homarus gammarus. Taxonomy (NCBI): domain Eukaryota; kingdom Metazoa; phylum Arthropoda; class Malacostraca; order Decapoda; family Nephropidae; genus Homarus; species Homarus gammarus. The sequence continues at coordinate 556,771 of CAUDMG010003604.1, forward strand.
AATATCTGCAGCAGTTGTCGGAGTAGGGGCAGAAGCTCTCGTTCCCCTGAGGCAGAGCAAAGCCGACCGAAGGAGAGAGAAGGACAGTCGACATCTCATCCAGGCTGTGACATAACTTCTGGGCTGCTGCTTCTGTTCGGAGATCAGCTCCGCGAGTCTGGCGTAGAAACATCTTGCACTTGGGCCCATCCCACCAGAGGTTGTGAACACTAGAGGAGTGAAGCTGCCTTGATCAACATTTTGAATTCTCTCCCCATATGCCCTTCTCTTGTCGTTCTCGTTCCTCCTATGCGCAGCATCGAGAGCTAGGTTACGGTGACAAGCGGCCATGGGATCAAAAATCCTGATGTCGAAGAAAGCTCGCTGTCCCCGCGTCCAGAATCCTCGAGCACTGACGTCCACACGGGCTTCGTTAGATGTGTTTGAAGTCCTGTGTTGGAGGATCTCGCCATCCAGTGGAAGGAGGGTCGGTTCTACCATGACGTCCCGGCAGATTTCCTTCAACATATTTGCTGTGAGATCCCTTACCTCGTCATGCCTCATGCATATGAAGCCCCCCTTCTTGCAAACCATGGCGTGATCGCCATCATAGGAATAGCCACACACGCATTGGGAGGGCAAACCATCTACTGGCCAACCGTACCTTAGAGCAATGGCATCTGTAAATTCTTGTTTGTTAAGGCTGAAACCATTTGCCCTTATCGGTAACGTAGTTAACCAGTTCGAGGCGCCCACCTCCTGCGCTATAGCTACTTTTTTTGTCAACTTTTCTGGAACCTGCAGCAATAGTTGCTGCAACATGTCATTTTGGCAGTGCTGCCGATCTGTTGTAATGGACCTACGGATCTTATTAACTTCGCTGGTGTCCACTTCCCCTGTTGCATTCTGGTCTATTATGTGGTCAGTGAGGGCTGCCGTGAGCTTAAGTGAATTTTGATGTTCAGAGTCAGCAATCTCCTCTGGATTAGTTAGTCCCATCCCTCCCAGTCTTGGTGGAAGTGCAAGAAGTGTTCTTTCTACTGGGGTTAAGTCGTGGTGTTTCACTAGTGTGGGAATGAACTTGACACTGATTGCTTCTTCCAAAGGGTGGAGGAGGGGTCGGATCTCAGGGATGGTACGCATCAGGTAGTTCCAACGATGCTTGACTCCATGTGTGAATGCTGCAAAGGCCGCATGTGGCTCTGTGTTAGCAATCTCCGATAGAGCATGGATTTCGCTAACCCACTCATTCACCTTTCCCCCTACGTACTGGGTCTTGAAGTCCGTAGTGCCAATTACTGCGCCTAGATGTCTTTGGCCGTCCTTAGTTATTTTGACCTCACTTTCGCCGAAAACCTCCACAGCCCGATCATAATGGTCTGGCTTCACGATGAGGAAGGATTTGCTGGCGTTTGGGTGGTACCCTATTTGTGGACCTCGCGATGTTACCAGGTCCCACCACTTTTTGATGTCCTCCACTTTTCCTGCTCCTGTGAGGTCATCAGCATATGCCACTTGTTTGACCCCAGTTGTTTCATACTTTATTTCTTGTTGGAGCACTGATAGGCCTATTGCATACATTGCCATTGCAACGGGGTCCCCCTGTGTTGTTCCCTCAGTCGACTGTAGGATGGTATCACCTCGTAGAGCCTTGTTGTTTACTATGTAGAGGTCTGAAGGATTCCTATACGAATTTTCAACATACATCGCAAAGCTAGGACACTTGATCTTGATGTTGTGCAGTGCCGCCTTGCGGTTAAGTATGTTGAATGCGTTTGAAGCATCCACCAGGAGAACGGCCTCACAATCACGCTGCTCAAATATCAATCTCATGGCGTGAATGGCCGCCTCCCCACCAGCCTGGTGGCCAGCACACACTTGTAGGTTCCCTGCTGCTGCCCTGACATCATCCTTTACCACCTCCATTATACACTTTCCGATGATCCGCCTCAGCACTTCCCCCACCCCTATAGGTCTACATCCTGGTTTCTTTTCCAGAGGAATAAGGCGGCAGGCCGTCAGAGCCTGGAGGTGATGGCAGCAAGAGGATGCAAGCTTTCTTGCAAGGGTGGCAATGGCAGTGCAGAGATCGCTTGCTACAGGGCCAAACTTGTTTGTGCTGAGGATGACTCTCCAACCGTTTGCATCCAGACCTGAAGGGCCGGCTCCTCCTCGAGTCTTCAGTGCCTTTTTCCACACCATCTCTCCTGTTATTTTCTCGAACAGGACAGCGTTTGGTGGGATATAGGCACCCTGGAGCCTGATGCCTTCGTCTTCGCTTGCAGGGGGATGTTTCTCTTTCAATAGTTTTAATGTCTTTCTGTTTCTTGGCATCACCCCACCGGAAGATTCCTGAGTGAGAGATCTTACCGCGAGAGACACTTTTCCCACACGCATTTTGTTTCCAAATTTTCTTGCCACGTCATCGGTGTTTTGCTTTCTGTCACCCGTAGATTTTAGTCTCTCCTGCAGTGTTCTTGCTTCACTTAGGAGATCATCTAGGGCCCCAGTCTGCCACATTGTCAATCTTCTCTTTATTGCTGCCACGTTTTCTTTGTGCTTAGCCTTTGTGTGTGTCCTCTGACAAAATAGATGTGGTATTATTGCCAGTATTTGAAGAGCTACTACTACTACCATCTTGACTACCACCACCACCACTACTTCTACCATCGTCACCGCTACCTCCACCACCACCACCTTTACCACCACTATTACTTCTACCACCACCACCACCACCAAACTGTCTCCTAGGGAGCACGCTAGTAGGGCGTGTCTCCTAGGGTACTGGTGAGGAAATGAACAAGGGGACGCGGGTCAGGGTGAGACAGGCCGTCCTACCCAGCTGGAGAGGCCGGATATCCTGTGTGTGTTGATCTTGTACCAGTATCACACCCTGGCCTACACCCTGGCCTACACATTAGCCTACATCCTAACCCACACCCTGGTGTATACCCTAACCCACACCCTGGTCTATACCCTAACCCACACCCTGGCCTATACCCTAACCCACACCCTGGCCTACACCCTAACCCACACCCTGGCCTACATACTAGCCTGCACCCTATCCCGTTCCCTGGCGTACATACTAGCTTACATCCTAACCAATACTCTGGCCTACACACTAGCCTACACCCTATCCCGTTCCCTGGCCTACACACTAGCCTACATCCTAACCAATACTCTGACCTATACCCTAACCCACACCCTGGCCTACACCCTTGGTCACAGCCTTGCGTACCTACGCTTGATGAGTATGTTGAGTTTTAGCTTTTTGTTTTATTCGTTGTTATATGTAAGACGTCCAAAGGTTTTCCTAATTTGTTATACGTGTGTAATAATTAACGGTGTGTGTGTGTGTGTGTGTGTGTGTGTGTGTGTGTTTCTTTAGAATTGATTCCTCTATACTATACTCATAGAGGATTGAAAACCACCTACTGTCACAAAGGAAGGATGGTAGTGGTTCTTTTTAAGGTATTTGCCGACTGAAGTGAAAAATCGTAAATTGAATGAATTAGAATGATAAATTTTTAAAGGAAATTTACCAGAGAGATTGTTTAAGAGTCTAGGACGTGTAGTGTGTGCGTGTGTGTGTTGAGAGTTTGTAAAAATAAATTCTGTTGTGCAGCTTAGAATTGTTTAGGTAGTTTATGTTCCTGCAGGTGGCAGTGTGAATATTGTCACTGGTGATGTTTATGAAGACGACGAATAGAGAAAAACACGCTGCTGAATGAACTGTTGTCGTCCACGTAAGTCTTTGTCATATATATTTGTAAAGGCAATGACTTATTATGACGAAGGGGGAAGAAAGGTGGGGGTGAGAACCAAGCCCTTGGGGACTTCACTTCCATTGTGAAAATAATCACGGTGATCACACAGCACCTGCACCAATACGGATGTAGGAGAGTGTACATACTTATGCTCACGGTACAGTTTTATTTGTTTAGAATTTAGTAACGAAGGCAGTAATGTATATTTTTTTTTAGTTATTTTTGTTTTAACTTAAAACCAAATTATAGAATACATTTTAATATATCTTAAAGATTTCGTGGTAAATGAGTCAATCTAGCACACACACCACACACACATACCGGTATATATATATAGATATATATATATATATATATATATATATATATATATATATATATATATATATATATATATATATTGTTATCATAAACCAGACTTAAGGATTTAGCCCTTTTCTGTGATTCAAAAGTTAACAACAAGACTTGAGTGAGGAGCCGAGGTGGGGCGGGAGGGGCAGGGGTGCAAGGACAAGTGAAAGTGCTTAACGTAGAGAAGTATTGTATACACTACCGTGCAACCCTTGGTAAGTAAGGAAAATGGAGCACTGAGGAACGAGGATGATGAAGTATTAAGCATGAGCTGCATTAGTGCGGGCCAGGCACACCTTCACCCTCTCATAGTTTTCCCAGACGAACTGTTGTTTACAAGTTAATCATTTACACCTCAAGATATTTTACTGACTTGTGAATGAATTACATCTGTAGCTGTGATGACAATGAAACAAAATTACGCTACAATTATTGAAATATTGTATTTATGATGATTATTTACATTTACAGTATAACCAGATTTTAGAATTTTATTGCTGCAATAATCGAACACCAGGCCGCATACTCACCTCAAGTGCCTCTTTCTGCTGTTCGGCAAAAAATTCTCTCGGGGAGTGTCAGTCATTCAGTTAAGTCAGGCTTGGTATTCATAGAGCTAATGACACAGCTAAATAATTGGCAAGTGTTCTTTACGTGTAATTACACGTAAGGAGCACGACATCTCAGCCGCTTAATATTCGCTTTTCAGTTTGGTATAAATAGAAAATCTTCACGTAGCTTTTGATCGCTTTTGTAAGTTTTGCAACAATGTAGTATATTTATTAAGAGTTTTGCTGTGTACTGACGTGGACCTTCTCTTGCTTGCAGCTGCGACCTCAGCGGGAGACGCCGGCCGGCCCATGTATGTTGTAGTACAGTCTGCTTATTGCTTCCACACCCTTCCCTCTCACTCGCTTGTCATCACGTACAGTACAGTTTCACTCTTGTCATCACTATTTTAAACTCAACTTGGTCGGCCTGTCTTTTTATTTGCTAGTTTCCATAACCATTAAATCTGTGTAGCGATGTTTGTGTAGTTGTTGCCATACATCCCACTCCGTTGTCGGCGTCCACAAGTTTGTGTTGTTATTGTGAATTTGAGGGTCATCCACCACACAAGTAATATCAATTGGTTGCAGTTTTGTTTTATACGTTTCAAAATTTATGTTTAGGATGAGTGCAGAAGACAGTATGTATGGTCCAGCCAGACAGCTAAAGGAGACGTACATAGATGTAAACACACACACACACACACACACACACACTGTCAGGATTAAAATTGGCAGCATTTTTAATGTGGTGAAAAAATCAGTGTAAGTACTGGCTTGTGTGGATTATTTTTGTTTAATTGAAAAATGATAGACTTTTTAATATATGTACCAAATGTATGAAATCAAAATGTCATGGTTCAGTATAATTGCCGATGTTCTGTTTTTCCGGATGAAAGAACAAAGTGCGGGACAGTGGGTACCTCGGTAAGAACACTCAAGATAGTAGAGCTACTTTATTTTGACTAACCAGAGAATAATGCCGAACCTGATACTCGGGGAAATTCCTTTATTGTGATCAGTAGCTGTGACACGAATATTATCAGTAACATTCATAAGACGTAACTCACTTTTCTAAAAGATAAACAATTACAAGGGAATCCCAGCTCGAACAAGGTGACGTCATGCGGGTGCTGCTGGTGGCCTCACATACCCGGGTACGAGTCGACTCGTGTAGCTTCACACCGGGGATCTTACAGCAACACCACCACAATAACAATGGTCAAAAAACAGTGAAGAGTGTACTCAGGAGGGACCACAGGAAATACCACAGCGAACTTAGCACGTTGAAGAGACTTGTGACCAAACACTAGTGCTGTGACGGACCTTGGGGTCGATCGTGGGCTACGTCGCCACACCTGTGTCACACACCTTGTGCAGCCTCACCACATCTGTATTTCCTCACCACACTTCTCGTGTAACTTCACCACATGCTTCTTGCACCAGTAACTCCTGGGCAACTCATAATTACGACGCCAACCTAGGCGTTGGTATACCTACTTGGCAGGTATATCAATGACGACATAGATATCTCAGCTCGACCTTGTGAAGTGACGTAAGTGCTTCAGCTCAACCGTTGGAAAGTTGCTTTAATGAAAGCTCGATTAGAAAGACCTGTGGGAATGAAGGTACAAGTAATAATTATGAGGTGGGATGAAGCTAGTAAATGTGTCATTTGGAACTACAAAGAGCTGGATAATGTGAGTGGATGTTAAAGTCTTAGAAAACCAGAAAACAATTGCATAGACTAGTGAATGTGTCCTTAAAAACCACACAAGAGTTAACAGTTGGTGAATGTTTCGTCTTGAACCACTTGAGAGGTGAATAAAGTCAGGCAGTGTATCGTCTAACGCTAACACGAGTTAAAGTGTCAGCGAATGTGTCCTGCAAGATCAGAGGAGGAGGATAACGTCAGGGAATGTCCTCGAGGTTTTGGTGGATTGCAGGCGGTGATCTCAGAGGAACCACGTGAAGTTGTGAACATTGAGGAGTGTTTGTGTTTGAGAGAGATTGGGGATACGTCTTTGACTGAGGACACGACGCCATGTGTAGCGGTAATAAATGTGAAACGTTCTGGATAAAGTGGAAGATATTAGGAACGTTTTGTGTGTGTGTGTGTGTGTGTGTGTGTGTGTGTGTGTGTGATATTATTCCTCTTGTAAGATTTTATATATTAAAGACTCAGTGTGTAAATGGAGGTAGTACGATTTACACACACACACACACACACACACACATACATACATACATACATACATACATACATACATCACAACAGAACACACGATAATCTGTTCTGTATTTTCTGTTATTAATGTTCTCAGTTATGGGTCTTGGACTTTGCTGCTGCGGTAGAATTTAACACCTGTTATGTTGATGGGTATTGTTGTTGTGAAATTGACAACTTTATGACATAGCATTGATGTGTATGTCAAAGTACATTGTGTATATTATGTAGATGCTTTCTAAATAACTGTGGTGAGTGACGTTCCTGGTGAGTACAGTGTGACAGGTGAAAAACACGTGTTGGGGTTTATGTGTCTTACCTTTAGTACCTGGAGTTTACCTTGCGTCGTTTCCAGGGTTCAGTTTTCTTCCGTATAGTTTGTGATATGTGAGATCAAGATGTTAACTAACCACATAAGGTAATACAGAGTATCTAACATTATCATTAACTGGAGTAGACAGCGTGACTACAGTAGTTGAGATGTTCATCCATTACGCTGCGTCGTGTCATACTCCCTGGCGTCAGAGGATAAAATTTCTCCCAAAATATTACTTATTGAATATTTCCGCATTCTCCGCCTCCTCTGTTACTACTCCCTCCTTCTTTGGACTTCTCCCATCCTCCAGACCCTCCCCCTCCCCTTCTCCGGACTCCCCTCCCCTCCTCCTCCGGACCTCCCCCTCCTCCGGACCCCTCTCCTATTCCGGACCCTCTCTCCTACTCCGGACCTCCTCTCCTCCGCCTCCTCCCCTCTCCTCCGCCTCCCCCCCTCTCCTCCGCCTCCCCCCCCCCTTCCTCCGGACCTTCCTGCGGACCTTCCTCCCCTACACATATATCGTTCTCTCTTTCGTCGTATTACGTGTCCTAAATATGCCTTTCGTAAGTCTTCTACTTATCCAGTTTTAACTCTTAAGTCCTTAATGATCTTGTGATCCTGCCCATAATAGTCCTGTACCCGACCCATCTCCTACAGCTGGGTTAATTGGATAGAAGTGGCTGAAACATGCGTAATTATTTCCTTGTAACCAGTTGGCTAGTTGGGGAGTGTTTGGTTTACACAGAAGAATTGGAGCCTCGTAGTATTTTCCTCCTCGTATACATTAACTATATTAGGGCTGCATCTCCAACTTTAAAGTGTGACGCGAACAACAAAGTTCTTGCGCGGATGAACAAGTGGTTTGAACAGTATCATCATAGGGTTCGCATCTCGTGGTTTTAAAAGTTCTCATTACCCGACCTGTTATTATCTGCGTCGGTGCTGTAATTACTTTTTCTGTGAACGCTGAAGGTCAGATCATCCGCCGTGATCACTCTTCTGTTCCTGCTCTGTGTTTGATAAAACTTGACTTGTTTCCTACACCGTCTCTGATTTAATATTTTCGTGGGATATATTAGTAACAGAGAGGTCTGCTTAATACAGTTGTTTGAAGAAAAAAGTTCTTTGTAGTAATTAAAAGAGATTTAAATGTCATTAACGAATTAGAATTTCCTCGTGTGTGTGTGTGTGTGTGTGTGTAATAATAATAATAATAATAATAATAATAATAATAATAATAATAATAATTAACGGTTTATTGAAAGAGCTTGGCAGCCAGAAGGCTGAAAATATACAGTTACATATTTGGGGAATGGGTTTCGAATTACAAATAATATACAAGTAACATAAGTGATACAAATAAGATATATAATAACTAGATGGGAAAAAGCTCAAACTACAGTTCATTTCAACATAGTGACAGTGCAAGGAGTAGTGTTTACTGGGAGTGAATACAATGGTTTTTTACAAGTTATTGATAATTTTTACAATGGTTGGTACTGGGTTGTTCTTATAGCGATCAGTTCGTGCACGTATGGGCTGGATGCGGTTGTGGTGTCGAACAGCAATTCTCGGGCTAGGGATCTCAGGTGGTAGTAGGAGCCGGTTTCGAGGATGGTGCAGAAGCTTCTTACCAAATTTGCAGATGAGGTCGTGGTGATGGTCAGTGAGAGTCGAAAGGGTCAGTGTGTTGAGCGCTTCTTGATACGTGGAGTAGGAAGGGGAGAGAATAATCTTGCATGCCCTCTTTTGCACTTTTTCTAGGTGTTTACGTTGTGTGGCATTTAGGGAGGAAGACCAGGTGGGGGAGGCATAGGTGAGTTTGGGAAGTATGAATGTTGTGTAAACACTGAGGAGCTCGGGTGCAGGAACTCCGAGGGACTTGAGTGTGTGTGTGTGTGTGCGTGTGTGTAGTACTAGTAGTAGTAGTAGTAGTAGTGAAACGTAAGTAGAAACTGAACGCGAGGCGAGTGATGCTCTTCATTTATTTAATTTTCTACCTGCTCAGCATGTTATTTATTCTTGTTCATTATACAACTGAATTGATACCAGGTCGCAAAGTTTCCTTGTGTCTTTTGGGAGAATTTTGTGGTGGTTCTGATATAGTCGGTGAAAGTTGACATAAGTATTAAATATATATTGTCATCTGCGTTACATGTAAGAATTATGAATAGACGGGGAGGAAGCGCACTGCCCTGGGGGGACACAATTTTCCGCATCAGATTTTTATTTTAAGATTTTGTGGAACTAACCGTTAATCTTCGGAGTCTAAATCATGAAAATATTTAATATCCAGCTCCCTCCTACCCATCAAACTCCCTCAATGTGTCCCACTACCTTTCAACCTCCCTCATTATGTAGCCAAACTCCGTGTTCACCTTTGTTGTTAACCATCGTCTGATATTTATTACAATGTTATTTTTATCTAACTTCCTGTGTCTCAAGTTTTTAACCAGTGTCTGCCGGGTGTATCATGTTCCTGAGTGAATGAGTGCGTAAAAAACTAGTTAAAAAAGGTTTTTGTCAACTTTGCGAACCTTGCTAGATTAATTTGGGGTTGATGGAGAAAAACTTGATTTAATTTTGAAGGAAATAGCTTTTAGTTCTTCACCAGCGTCATTATGTATGCAGGTCAGCAGTTCAAACGACTGATATTTTATATGTCAAAATCAGAGAAATGTTGCCACAAGCTGAGAGGTGGGCGGGGGTACAAGGCGTGTGGGGTATTGGTGCCAGAGATTCTTCCGTCCTTCAATTTTACCAAAGTTAATCTAAAATGAAAACGTGACTTTGAATTCTTTCGAGGTGGAAAACATGAAATATAAAAAACTAATATTACTAAACCAAGTGTGAAAGTCTTAATTACAGGATAACATGAAAACCCTCCTACAAATGCTTGTCGGATATTACCTGGAATTTACCTGTAATTGGTTTCGGGTTTCATTTTTTGTCCTCAGGCCCATCTTGTACTCTGCTGCCTTTGTGTGCGTGCGGGAAAGGGGGCGTGTATGTGTGGTTGGGGGGAGGGGGGGGGGGGGAATTGTAGCTCTCTCCCACTTACATAATTCTCTTGTTAAAATGCTTGGGGTATCACTTAACAAGCTCCAAGACTCTCTTCTACAGGGAACACATTTATGCCACAACAGTCTATCCGAAAAGGTTAAACTTCAGCCAGTGAATATCTGTACCGTTTTCCTCATTTGCTTCTCATTTTTTATATATCGATGGTGGTATTTGTCAGCACTTCACTGGAGGACACTACGGATTTCCGACCATCTCTTCGTACCGAGTAGCGTCTTCCATTCCTCTAGGTTATGGTTGAGGCTGGAGGACAGCATTCATATTATTCCGACTTCGACTATGATGTTAGGTAACCTGTGAGTAATCAGTTTCGAGACAACAGACCACTGTGTTACAACCTGCTTCAGAATGCAGGTTGGTGGGTGGTGGTGAGACTTCCGGTACCCGCAGGAAGTTTACTTTGAGACCGTGTTTAAAGCCATGAAGAATGTGATCTCGGTTATATAACTGTAATGGAGACACTTCCCGCGGTGATAGCTTGTTAGTAATATTACACCTCTCGCAGAAATAAATTTAAGAAGGTAACAGCTTGGTGAGAAAAATTATGCATCTACACCATATTTAGTTTGCGTACAGTAGTAACTCGTAGTGTTAAAAGTTTACATATACAGGTGGGAAGCAAGTTCAGTTTAATAAAAAAGGGTTATTATTAGAATGTTTGAAATAACGTTTTACAATACTCCTTAACAAATTAGTTATTAAATTACTGTAACGGAATGACTGTGTGGTACTACCATCAAATCCTCTCTCAAGTAGTGTGTGTGTGTGTGTGTGTGTGACCTGTGGTGTAACGGTCAGTATGTTCGCCTCACAAGCGAGTAGTCCCGGGTTCGATCACCAGGCAGGGTGAAACTATGGGTAAGTTTCTTTACGCCAACTGCCTCTGTCTACTTAGCAGTAATTGGGGACCTGAATGTTAATTGATTGGCGGATTGTGTTCGGGGTAATGGTTAGCCAGTGCAGTTGGCGAGTTGTCCGGTTTTCTTGGATTATTTCTTAACTCTGGGTCATACAGTGCAACTCGTTAACATAGGTGGCCCGAGGGCCGGTCATCGTCGAACATGAAGGACATCCATTATTATTATGCGTGACAGGAGAGAGAGAGAGAGAGAGAGAGAGAGAGAGAGAGAGAGAGAGAGTTTAATTGGTCTGAATTTCTTGTTTAGTGTGTTGTGGCGGCGTACAAGGTGTTAATTGTATTTCATTAATAGACAGTGTTGTTTTTCTCTGCTTCCCATTATTATTCTTCGTCTTCCTATTATCACATTCATCTTTGTCATCATAGAACTTTTATCATTATCATCATCGTTGCCATTATCACATCATTATGGGACTAACACCATTGTTGATGTCATCAAGTTGCTGAAGAGGCAAGGTGGAGAGCTTCTCTCTCCCTCTTTTTTTTTCCATTCTTCCTGGAAGGTTTAAGACGGAGACAATGCGTGCAGTATCCTAATTTGTTTTATTATTATTATTATTATTATTATTATTATTATTATTATTATTATTATTATTATTTGTTGTAGTAGACTAATAGTTGTAGTCGTAGTAATTTTTATTCCAACACTAGTGAAAAGCCACCATTTAACCCCAGCAGAAAGGTCCCTCCTTGCACTACCACCGAGACTGGGAGGAATGGGAATTGCTAATCCAGAGGAGATTGCTGCCACTGAACATCAGAAGTCTGTCAAGCTCACAGCAGCCCTCATTAAGTACATAGTAGCTCAAAATGCAGCAAGCGAGGTGGATACCAACGAATTACACAAGATTCGACGTTCCATTACGACAGAACGGCAGCACACCCAAAGTGTAAACTTCAGCAATTGATGCAACAATTGTCGGTGAACTTGAGAAAAAAGTAGTTGTAGCGCAGGAGGTGTGCGCTTCAAACTGGCTAACAATGTTACCGTTAAGAGCAAAAGGCTTCAGCCTTAACAAATAAGAATTTACAAATGCCATTGCTCTAGGGTAAGGTGTGCAAGGGGGGCTTCGTATGCATGAAGTATGGTGATGTAAGGGTTCTCAAAGCGAATATGTTGAAGGAAATATGTCACGGTGGCACCGACCTTCCTTGCATTGAACTGTGAGAATCTCCGTCATAGGACTTCCAACACATCCAACGAATCCCGTGTGGACGTCAGCACTCGAGGAATCTGGACGTGGGGACAGCGAGCCTTCTTTGACGTCAGGATATTCGACCCGATGGCCGCATGTCACCGTAACCTCTCTCTCGAGGCTGCACACGAGAGGAACGAGAACGATAAAAACAGGGTGTATGCGAAGAAAATTCAAAATGTGGATCATGGCAGCTTCACTTCTTTGGTGTTCACAACATCTGGCGGGATGGGACCAAGTACAACATGCGTGTACGTCTGACTGGACGAGGTGCTATCTGAACAGAAGTAGCAGCCCAGAAGTTCCGTTGGAACCATGATGAAATGTCGCCTGTCCTCTCTACTTAGGTCTGCATTGCTTTGCCTGAGGGGAACGAGATCATCGGCCCCTAAGCCAACACAGTCGCAGACATTAACTTTGAGGCAACAGTCACCGAATGCCGCATAGATCTTCGGCTTACCTAACTCAGTTTGGGTAGTTACTTTTGTATTAGGATAATTAGGTAATAAAATGGTGGGGAAGGTGTAGCTATAAGGAGATGTTGGAGGCCACGTTTAAAAAAAAGTAGTACGGGGTGGTAGTAACAACAGAGTAATAGTATTAGTAGCAATAGTAGTTATAGACGTCTCTACTGTAAACTGGCTAATTAAGGATGGGAAATACTTCTACCAGAAGTATGTTGTAGCTACGTGACGGTGTGGGGGTGTTAGTAACGTGACGGTGTGGGGGTGTTAGTAACGTGACGGTGTGGGGTGTGTTAGTAACGTGACGGTGTGGGGTGTGTTAGTAACGTGACGGTGTGGGGTGTGTTAGTAACGTGACAGTGTGGGGGTGTTAGTAACGTGACGGTGTGGGGGTGTTTGTAACGTGACGGTGTGGGGGTGTTAGTAACGTGACGGTGTGGGGGTGTTAGTAACGTGACTGTGTGGGATGTGTTAGTAACGTGACGGTGTGGGATGTGTTAGTAACGTGACGGTGTGGGGGTTTTAGTAACGTGACGGTGTGGGGGTGTTTGTAACGTGACGGTGTGGGATGTGTTAGTAACGTGACGGTGTGGGGGTGTTGGGGGGGGGGGTGTTAGTGTAGTGAACTAGTATTAATTTTTTTAATAATTTTTTCTTTGTGGCGGCGTATATTTTATTTCATCCGTTTTTTATTTGTGCCTTTGCCGTGTGTGTGTGTGTGTGTGTGGTAAAAATCTTGTGTGAGAGGAGCGAGTGGCTGGGGGAAGGTGGACCACCGGGAACACGTGCAGGTGAACCGCAGGTAATCAGGGTGTCAACTGTTCTCTCAATGTAACTGTTTTTATTGTAAACTATTCTTTCATTGTAAACTGTTTTTACTGTAAACTGTTCTTTTACTGTAAACTCTACCATTGTGTAAACTCTTCTCTTTGCATAAACTCTTCTCTTATTGTAAACTGGTAAGCTCAGGTTCTCAACTGGTTCAGCCATGTTAATATTGTTATTATTATCCACTCTGTGTTTTTCTGTGTAAATAAACTGTTTCAATTCAATTCAATTCTCTAAGGTAAACTCCTCTCTTTATCTTAAACTCATCTTGTAGCGTAAACTCCTCTCTTAGTGTTAACTCTTATCTTTGCGTAAACTCCTTTGTTAGCGTAAACTCTTCTCTTTGCGTAAATACTTCTCTTAGCGTAACTCTTCTCTTAGCGTAAACTCTTCTCTTAGAGTAAACTCTTCTCTTAGCGTAACTCTTCTCTTAGCGTAACTCTTCTCTTAGCGTAACTCTTCTCTTAGCGTAAACTCTTCTCTTAGCGTAACTCTTCTCTTAGCGTAACTCTTCTCTTAGCATAAACTCTTCTCTTAGAGTAAACTCTTCTCTTAGCATAAACTCTTCTCTTAGCATAAACTCTTCTCTTAACATAAACTCTTCTCTTAGCGTAACTCTTCTCTTAGCATAAACTCTTCTCTTAGAGTAAACTCTTCTCTTAGCATAAACTCTTCTCTTAGTATAAACTCTTCTCTTAGTATAAACTCTTCTCTTAACATAAACTCTTCTCTTAGCGTAAACTCTTCTCTTAACATAAACTCTTCTCTTAGTGTAACTCTTCTCTTAGCATAAACTCTTCTCTTAGCATAAACTCTTCTCTTAGCGTAAACTCTTCTCTTAACATAAACTCTTCTCTTAGCGTAAACTCTTCTCTTAGCGTAACTCTTCTCTTAGCATAAACTCTTCTCTTAGCGTAAACTCTTCTCTTAACATAAACTCTTCTCTTAGCGTAAACTCTTCTCTTAGCGTAATCCTTTAGTGTAAACTATTGTTTTTGCGTAAATGGTTTTAATAGAGCGTCTTGACACACACTGACTCGTTCTGAGGCTTGATACAGGAAACTCCATTTTTATTTTTAAATATCAAGATGCCTGATTCCCCCCCCCCCTCCCATGTGTCCCCTCGCTGTCTCCCCTCATCGTTAGTGTTCTCTCTCCCCTCTTTGTCATAGCTCTTCCCCTTTGACCTGTGATGCTCCCCTCTTTGGCCTCCTCACTGATGGTTGTTGACGAGTTGCCTCTTTGTTTGGTTTTGCAGCAACAAGTGCCTTAATGAGAAGCGTCGGCGAGAGCAGGAGAACACCTACATCGAGGAGCTGGCCGAGCTAATCCAAGCCAGCATCGCCTCTGACATGAGCTCGCTCTCTGTCAAGCCCGACAAGTGCGCCATCCTGCAGCAGACGGTCAATCAGGTACGTCTCTCCCTCCCTCCCTCCCTCCCCCCCCCCCCTTTCTCTCTGTTTTCCCTCCCTTTCTCACTCCCTGTTTTGTTTCCCTCCCTTTCCATCCTGCTGCAGACGATCAACCAGTTACGTTTCCCTGTTCGTCTTTCCCTCCATCCTTTCACGTCTTTTACTCTTCCTTCCCTCCCTTTTATCCTTTCCTCCTTCCTTCACCCTGTAAAGTCCCATTCCTCCAGCTCTCATGTTCCCCCCTGTCTCTCGCTCCCTCTTTTCCCCACCACACCCCACTGTCGTGTATCGCTCACATCTCCTTGGATACCACTGCCACCAGCCTCGTGCAGAATCACCAGCCTCTTACAGTGCCACCAGCCACGTACAGTGCCATCAGCCTCATACAGTGCCACCAGCCTCGTACAGTGCCATCAACCTCTTACAGTGTCATCAGCCTCGTTCAGTGTCACCAGCTTCATACAGTGCCACCAACTTCTTACAGTGCCACCAGCCTCTTACAGTGCCACCAGCCTCTTACAGTGCCACCAGCTTCATACAGTGCCACCAACCTCGTACAGTGCCATCAGCCTCTTACAGTGCCACCAGCCTCGTACAGTGCCATCAGCCTCTTACAGGGCCACCAGCCTCTTACAGTGTCACCAGCCTCGTACAGTGCCACCAGCCTCTTACAGTGCCAACAGCCTCTTACAGTGCCACCAGCCCCTTACAGGGCCACCAGCCTCGTACAGTGCCACCAGCCTCTTACAGGGCCACCAGCCTCTTACAGTACCACCAGCCTCGTACAGTGCCACCAGCCTCGTACAGTGCCTCCAGCCTCTTACACAAGCCACCAGCCTCTTACAGTGCCACCAGCCTCGTATAGTGCCACCAGCCTCTTACAGGGCCACCAGCCTCTTACAGTACCACCAGCCTCGTACAGTGCCACCAGCCTCGTACAGTGCCACCAGCCTCTTACAGTGCCACCAGCCTCGTATAGTGCCATCAGCCTCTTACAGCGCCACCAGCCTCGTACAGTGTCACCAGCTTCTTACAGGGCCACCAGCCTCGTACAGTGCCACCAGCCTCTTACAGTGCCACCAGCCTCGTACAGTGCCATCAGCCTCTTACAGCGCCACCAGCCTCGTACAGTGTCACCAGCCTCTTACAGTGCCACCAGCCTCGTACAGTGCCACCAGCCTCGTACAGTGCCACCAGCCTCGTACAGTGCCACCAGCTTCTTACAGGGCCACCAGCCTCTTACAGTGCCACCAGCCTCTTACAGTGCCACCAGCTTCGTACAGTGCCATCAGCCTCATACAGTGCCACCAGCCTCTTACAGGGCCACCAGCCTCGTACAGTGCCATCAGCCTCTTACAGGGCCACCAGCCTCGCACAATGCCATCAGCCTCTTACAGGGCCAGCAGCCTCGTACAGTGCCATCAGCCTTGTTTAGTACCACCAGCCTCGTACAGTGCCATCAGCCTCTTACAGGGCCACCAGCCTCTTACAGTGCCACCAGCCTCGTACAGTGGCACCAGCCTCTTACAGGGCCACCAGCCTCTTACAGGGCCACCAGCCTCTTACAGTGCCACCAGCCTCTTACAGTGCCACCAGCCTCTTACAGTGCCACCAGCCTCGTACAGTGCCACCAGCCTCGTACACTGCCATCAGCCTCTTACAGTGCCACCAGCCTCGTACAGTGCCACCAGCCTCGTGCAGCGCCACCAGCCTCCTACAGTGTCTGTCTGACTGTCGTTACTAGTCCCCCGTTACTACACCACTGCCGATAGAGGGCGAGGAAACTTTCACCTGGCGTAGCTTTCATAAGTCATTGAAAAGTGTGGGGGAGGACGCCAGGCGATGGTGATGCTCGAACTGGTGATGATCTATGGTACTGTTCTCACATTGGATCGTTGGGTCACTGAAGCATTGTAGTGGGAGTCAGTTTTTGAAGAACCGGG
The DNA here is from genome assembly GCA_958450375.1 of Homarus gammarus. Lineage (NCBI taxonomy): Eukaryota > Metazoa > Arthropoda > Malacostraca > Decapoda > Nephropidae > Homarus > Homarus gammarus. Next base: position 573,802 of record CAUDMG010003604.1, read on the forward strand.
TCATGTGTTATGAGAACCTCCTTTCCTTTACTAGACTCACGTATATTTATTAGTTAATATAAATTATCCTTATCCGCACCGTCACTTTCATCGATGATAATAATAATAATAATAATAACTGCAAACCTCAAGGTTCCTCAGTGCCATAGGAAAGTATTGATCGTCGAACTCTTTTAAGAAATGCTGTTGAGGTACATTCGCACACCACATTTTATGTGTGGATGGTGGTGGTGCGAGAGTGTTTGGGAGCCAACTGAGGGAGTGGCGGTGCGAGAGATTATGAGAAACAAAGGAGGGAGTGGTGCTGGTGGTGCGAGTGCGTGTGGGAGGCAAATGGGGGAGTGGTGGTGATGGTGCGATTGTGTGTGGGAGGCAAATGGGGGAGTGGTGGTGATGGTGCGATTGTGTGTGGGAGGCAAATGGGGGAGTGGTGTTGGTGGTGCTGCTGCGAATGTGTGTGGGAGGCAAGTGATGGAGTGGTGGTGGTGCGTTGCGTCAAGACTGGGGCGGGTGGACCACCTGTTGCGCGGCCGGCCAGGTGACCACCGCCCTTACACACCGTGGCTCTGTGATCTGGGGAAAAGATGGTAAAATTGTTATTCAGAATTGATACTAATTAGATTTACCACTTTATAAGTATGATTTGTTGAGTGTGGTTGGCCGTGCACACAGAGTGACAGCCTCAAAGGGCAATAGAGGCACCATCATTTCCCAATAATTTTATACTCGATCTAGACACCGAACAGATCATAGCCACGGGAAGCAAATTATGTTTATGATTGACTCATATTGGCGATATGTGGCCAATTTGGCCACATTAGGGTTATATTGGTTCGCAAATCGCCATGTGAGACGTGTTTTTTGTGGAGGTGAACGAACAACATCAGTGTGCGATTCCGTTATTGCTTGGGTCAACATTCGTTTTGCAGTAGTTACGGGGTTGTGTGTCATGAGGGTCAGGAGGGAGAGTGTGGCTGAACACGTCCCGTTACCTGGCCAGCACCACCGTTAGTTCCTCCACCCGGCATACCGCTCCTTCCTTTTCTACGAGCGTCTCGCCCCAGCTACAGTTCAGGGGTTTACATCTCGGCTCTGTCTGTGTGTCCGACCATCTATGAGCGTTCATAAGTCACACGTTTTCCCAACACTTGCCTGGAGAAAGAAAAAAAGTTGTATGTATTGGTTAACTCTGACGGACGTGGGAAATTTCGTGTGTGTGTGTGTGCGCGCGCGCGCGCGCCAGTATAACTCGATTATCTTTGCGATTAATTTAGACGTCATCATTAACATAATCCATCTTTTCACTCGCTTTCATTTGTAGGTAATCAAGTACGGTACGTAGAATTAGACCCTCTCCGTCCTTATCCTTCTCTCCACCCTCGCCACCCTTCCTTCCACCGTCGCTACCTTCACCACCCTCGCTACCCTCCCAACCCTTACTTCCATCCTCGCTACCCTTCCCACCCTTACTTCCATCCTCGCTACCTTCACCGCCCTCGCTACCCTCCCAACCCTTACTTCCATCCTCGCTACCTTTCCCACCCTTACTTCCACCTTCGCTACCCTTCTCTTCACCCTGCCCTTCACCCTGCCCGCCCTTCCTTCCATCCTTCTCGCCCTCCCTTCCACCCTAGTAACCCTTCCCACCCTCCCCACTCTTCCTTCCACCCTAGCAACCCTTCCCTCCCTCGCTACCCTTCCTTTCACCCCCCCCCCCCCCCATACCCTTCCCACTGGCCTGACCGTCCCAGAAATATTTCTTCTTATGCTATTAGACTAATTTTGTCTTTGGACTCTTAGACGCACACTCACATAAATTTTCGCGTGATAATTTTTTTTATCTATCTACCACCAAGTCGATCAATCAACCAACTAACCAGTCAACCGTTCAGCTAGTCAGTATGCCCAAGCTTGAGTTGGTTGAGCTCTTCCTAGTTTACCTAACATTATTATCTTGATCATCACCAACATCATCTATATGTTGTATTGGTTTTATTGATTATATTAGGTACTTATAGTATGAGTAACATTTCAGTGTGAGATTTCAGTATGAAGTACCTGTAGTGTGAAGTACTTGTGTTATGAGTTAACCTAGTATGAGGTGGGTCTTAGTGCTAGGTGTAGTGTGTCGAGTGATACAGCAATTTGAAAAAAAAAATAGTTCTCTTTCAACCGGTGTGTTATCTCTACTCCCCTCTAAAGAATCGCCCTTGGTGTCCTCTACTCTATTTTGCATATAATATTTTTGGGGGAGGGTTGATAACGATAGCATTTGCGCCGCCCGTAAAACGTGTAAGGGGGTTAGTGTAAACAGGACCTGCAAGTGTTCGGTATCCGGGACCCATATTTATGTAACAGAACAAGAAGATAGGGCTGGGGGGGGGGGGGTGAAGGAGGAGAGAGAGAGAGAGAGTTTGACATTGTAAATCCTATTAGCATGATTTCTGTGGACATTTCGCTAGAAGTTTAACACGCTAATATTTCGGACAGCAAGAAGCAAAGGTATATTCACTGCATGTCTTTGGTACGATCCGGTGTGTACTAGTATGGTGGAGTGACAATCTTGCCTCGACAGCGACAGTGGTGACAGTAGTCCGGGAGGCTGTCAGTGAAGGGAGCAACAGTAATGACCGGGAGAAGCAGCAGTAGTGGTAGGAAAAGCGGGAATACTAACGACAATAGCATAATATCACTAGCATAAGCAAGAGCACCATCACTAGCATAAGCAAGAGCATCATCACTAGCATAAGCAAGAGCACCATCACTAGCATAAGCAAGAGCACCATCTCTAGCATAAGCAAGAGCATCATCACTAGCATAAGCAAGAGCACCATCAGTGAAAAGAAAACAATAGCACCAACAGACACAGTATTATCAAACCATGAAACCGTAAGAGTGTAGTAATAACGGCAGAAGCAGTAACAACACCAGCAAGTCAGAAGTAGCCACACCTCCGGCAGAAGCAGTAACAACACCAGCAAGTCAGAAGTAGTCACACCTCCGGCAGAAGCAGTAACAACACCAGCAAGTCAGAAGTAGTCACACCTCCGGCAGAAGCAGTAACAACACTAGCAAGTCAGAAGTAGCCACACCTCCGGCAGAAGCAGTAACAACACCAGCAAGTCAGAAGTAGTCACACCTCCGGCAGAAGCAGTAACAACACCAGCAAGTCAGAAGTAGTCACACCTCCGGCAGAAGCAGTAACAACACCAGCAAGTCAGAAGTAGTCACACCTCCAGCAGAAGCAATAGTAGTCACACCTCCAGCAGAAGCAATAGTAGTCGCACCTCCAGCAGAGACAGTAGTAGTCACACCTCCAGCAGAAGCAGTAGCAGAGCAGCAGCAGTGACAGTGTTGCAGGGTTGCGAGTAAAAAAAAAGTGATACGGGTGGTACTTTCACCTTCACTTGGGCAGGGAGGGAGGGAGAGAGGGAGTCAGGCAGGTAGGTGGCAGCTCTGAATACTGGCACCTCTCACTCTCGTACCTTGTGTACCCTCCTCATCTTCCTCCTCTTCTAAACTATCCACCACCACCATTTACTATTATTACAACAACGTACTTAATATTGGAAGAACAAATACTGTCAATGTATACAGCCTTAACAACATCAACTTGAGAAGTCACCCTGTGAAAGAGACTTAGGGGTACTTGTAAGCCCGGACCTTCGGCCTAGAAAACATTGCGTTAATGTTCGAAATAAGGCAAACAGAGTATTAGGTTTTATTTCTAGAAGTGTAAGTAGTAAGTGTGCGAAAGTCATATTGCAATTATATATTGCTCTAGTCAGGCCGCACCTTGATTATGCTGTTCAGTTCTGGTGCCCTTATTATAGAATGGATATCAATTCACTGGAGTCGGTGCAGCGAAGATTGACGAAAATGATTACGGGACTTAGAAACCTTCCATATCAGGATAGATTAAAGAAACTAAACTTGCATTCCTTAGAAAGACGAAGAGTGCGGGGAGATATGATAGAAGTATTTAAACGGGTGAAAGGAATCAGTAAAGGAGATGTAGATAAAGTTCTTATAATATCCGAGCAGAATAGGACTTGTAGCAACGGATTTAAGTTGGATAAGTTTCGGTTTAGGAGGGAGATAGGAAGAAACTGGTTCACAAATAGGGTGGTAGACGAGTGGAACAAGCTTAGCAACTTTGTAGTAAGTGCTGGGACGCTAGAAAGTTTTAAAAGGAGGCTAGATAAATTCATGGACGATAGAGAGTGGTTGTAACTCTCGACAGGAGCTGCCATGCACAGGCCAACTGGGCTATTGCAGACTCCATATTTTCTTATGTTTTTATGTACTAGTATAGGGTTGCCATATTTGAACATTCAAAAAAGAGGACGTTCCCGAAGACATCACCCCCCCCCCCCCCCCCCCCGCCTGGCACACACTTTGGCGCTATGTAAACTTGATGCAGCCGGGACCGTTTTATGCTCTGGAAAAGCACAACAAATCGTAAGCACTAGCTGTGGCACCAAGCGACAAACGCACAACAAAGACTAAAATCATACGCTGTCACTGCAGGTTAAAGACTGGCCAACCACCGGTCACCGTCACAGTTGTCGACACACGTAAATAATATAGCGAAAGTGGATAGATAAAGTTGAAAATTACTAAAATGCCTTAAATGCAGGACAATAAAAACAAATGCTAGTGTAAAAAAAAGCCATAAGAAAAATGGTATACTTTTATCATTTCATTTACGGCTGTAATAGCACTAAATACAAATATATATATATATATATATATATATATATATATATATATATATATATATATATATATATATATATATATAATAATGCGTGTGGCTGAAGAACAAGGAAAAGCAGTACATGGCACTACAGGTTACCCCAAAAACTGCTAGCAGCTAAGTTGACAACACCGTACAGGTGTACACGTGACATATCAGCTGACGAAAACTGAACAAGATCTCTAGTGTTTCCACCTCCTCTCTCTCTCTCTCGTCATTACAGTTTCATGTTTCTTTCCGTGGAGAAAATGATGGAAGCTGAAATTCCGGACTTTTGAAGAAATTAAAAAATTCCTTCCGGATGAAGATTCCGAGACCTAAATGGAGGACATGTCCGGGAAAATACGGACGTATGGCAACCCTATACTAGTACTACTTCTACTCACATCACCATCGCCACCACCATCATCACTACTGTTTCTCCCATTACCACTACTGCACTGCCACTACTATTCACTACCACCAGCACGATGAGACAGCATTGGTCCCTCATTTGTAAACAGTGTGGGATCAGGCGCCGCTCCATGACTCGCTCCTCTGGGCTAAGTTGGTTAAGCTGAGGTTAAGCTTGATACATTCGAAAATGAACGTGAGAGTTGTGAAAAGAATACGAAAACCTGACGAAAATATCTTTTGTTTTAAATGTAAAAAATGCTTACCTGTTACGAATTGTCATACTTATTAATATATTTGAGATACATGGAATTTTTATTTTATTTTCTGTATTAAGAATCGAATGTTGCTTCGATTACCGTACTAAGAAGCTATGTGGATGGTCGTTTACTGGGAGGTGGAAGATGATCAAATACTGGGAGGTGGAAGATGATCAAATACTGGGAGGTGGTAGGATGGTCGAATGCCAGGAAGTCGATGAACCACTAACCAGTATTGTCAATCATTACCTGTATATAAACATGAACCTTGTCATTTTACTTAAATATTGGTGGAAAAATAACAATACCTCACTGGGAGAGAAATAACATAAATATTAATGTAAATAAGACATGACAATAAACAAATGAGGAATGCTATCTGCGTCTGCGATAATGACGGCCCCAAACCTCGACTCACCCGTCACTTATGCGTTCATGGGACGCCCGTCACTAGCGGGTTTTTCTCCCATCATTTGTAGTTTTTCTCTCGTTAATTTTAGGGTTTTTTCCTATCACTTGTGGGTTTTTCTCCCGTCACTTGTGGGTTTTTATCCCGTCAATTGTAGGTTTTTCTCCTGTCACTTGTGGGTTTTCTCGCGTCACTTGTGGGTTTTTCTGCCGTCAATTGTGGGTTTTTCTCCCACCAATTGTAGGTTTTTCTCCCGTCACTTGTAGGTTTTTCTCCCGTCACTTGTGTTAGGTTAAGTTACGTTTGGTTGTTTTATCGCGTCATTTGTGTTTGTTTTCTGTTTGTTTTTTCAGTACGTCACTTGAAGGTTTTTTGGGCTGGTTCAGTCTGATTTACTCTTGTATTTTTCGTTTTTTCTTCAATATAATAAATTGTGTGTGTGGGGGGGGGGGGGGAGGGGGCAAGCATCACAACAACATGGGCTTCGTATTGTTCTTAGTGGTCGTATGTTATCCAAGACATCAAGGACGTTACTGCTCTCTCCTAAAAAAATACCTTTATTATTTTTTCCGTGTAAGTCAAAGACACACACAAAAAAATCACCTAACTGGCACACTTAAGCCGCGGCACAACGTTGACTCCCTCCAAAAAAATGTCTCCTAAATTCATGTATGAAAATTCACTTGAGCTGCATGATACAGTCTCCTGAAGCTCTTAGTTTGGGGAGGGAAACAGTTTTAACCCTCAAGTCAAATGAGGATCTGCAACGTTGTTTGATATTGTTGGATATGATAAACAGTTTTTATTTTCCTGATTGTTGTCGTGTGGGATATCAGCGCTGGTCGTAACGTCTTGGTTCCTGATGAAGATGGATGACTCTTCTTTTGAGTACTGTCATGCTAGACATTTCACTCCGGCTATTTAATGTGTTCCTCATACGGGCATCCTGTGAGCCTTGAGACGACTGACATGTTGCAATCTGAGACGTGGAATGTGGGAGACATACGAGTAACCGAGACCCTCACCAGAGCTCCTGGGGGCACGAGAAGGGGCAGACCCACATTGTTAGGGAGGGGCAGACCCATAGTGTTAGGGGGAGACAGACCTACAGTGTTAGGGAGGGGCAGACCCACAGCGTTAGGGAGGGGCAGACCCACAGTGTTAGGGAGGGGCAGACCCACAGTGGTAGCGCTTTTATACTGTTATTACTTAAAATGACCCAAGCTGTACTGTTACTTTTGGTCTAGTGCAGTGGTTCTCAACCCTTTTCACTCCATTCCCCTCTTGAGGAATTTTTCAACATCCTCGTGGCCTCCTTCATTTTTCTCCCAAATCCCCCCATTCGGTCCTATCACCACTTGCAAAGGGATGACACAAGGACACGTACTGAACAAGTCAGTTCAGCAGCTCGGTCCAGCGCCTGTCACACAGACAGGGACTGGACCTGTGAAATCTTAAATAATCCGTAAAAAATAAAAAATAAAATTAGCACCAGAGTATGTGAATATTAAAAATGTATTGTCGTTATGATTAAACAAAATGACAAAAAAGAATGAAAATTCTCTTCTGCCAAGTCAAAATAAGTAATACAAGTTTTGTTTAATTCAGATTCCCAACATTATTTGGAAACGTACAATTTATAACAGCTCGCCGTGGCTCCCCTAAATTCTTGCCGTGGCTCCCTTGGGGGCCATGGTCCCCAGGTTTAGAACCACTGGTCTAGTGTGAAGAGCCAGCCACACAGCTTATTGAAAGTGAAGCAGAAGTGAGAGAGGAGAGGAGGGTGAGAGGCAGAGTCTGTCACCCTGGTGTTAGACAGGTGCTCCACGCGGGGGGGGGGGGGGGGGGGGCGATTAGTGGTGTTGGTGGTAATTACTGTAGAGCCAAACACGGTGTATCACTTCTCTCTTAATAACCAGCTCTCGTCTCCACTACTAATTGCCTCACCTGACCTAACTACTGAGTGGCTCGTTCGTTGGTTATAATGGCTATTAGTGGTGTGAGGGTGGTGTCAGTGTAGTGGTGTGTAGTTAGTGGTACGTAAGGAGGTGGGAAATCCAAGGACGTAGCCAGTGTAGTGGCATGCTCAGGTTGTCACGAGACCATGTTGCGACGTAGTCTGATTGGGACATGGCCAGGCAGGGGCATGGCCAGGTAGAGACGTGGCCAGTGTAGGGGCGTGGTCAGGTTTTCACATGACTTGGCGGGGACGTGGTCTGGTTAGGACGTGGCCAGGTAGACATGGCCAGGTAGAGCCGTGGCCAGGCATGGACGTGTGGTGGGCGGAGATGAAGCGGACTATCGATCACGTTAGGAATACTGCAGCAGGATTGAAGTCTGTTGGGAATGACTTAGTGGTGGATATATTGATTCATGAGAGAGAGAGAGAGAGAGAGAGAGAGAGAGAGAGAGAGAGAGAGAGAGAGAGAGAGTTTAAAGGGAGTCGATGGTTCACGCAATAAATGTGAGGTGGAAAGAGAGTTGGAGGATGAGAGAGAGAGAGACAGAGAGAGACAGAGAGAGAGTAGAATAAGGAAGTCGAAGGGTGAACGAAGGTAGAAAGAAGGAATTAAAGAATAAGAGGGGGAGCAGAGATAGAGTTAGAGGCGTAGGAAGGGTGAAAGACTCTGGTGTTTACAGGTCCTGGTGTGATGACACTTGCAAAAGGTATTGGAAACTGTAGAGGGAGTGAACCAGCCAGTGTGTTGGGCGGAGGTTGGGAGGGAGTGAGAGAGAGGGATGGTTGGAGGGAGAGGAGGAGGAGGGCGTAAGGGAAACTTGTGGGAGAAAGAGTGTGTGTACAGTATGTGTAGATGTGGGAAAGGGCCTTTGGTGAGGAGTGTGAGGGAGTGTGGTAGAAAGTGAGTGAGGGAATGAATAAGAAAGAGTATCAGTTTGTGGGGTGGGGGAAAGGAGCGTTGTGGGGCGGTGAGGGAGGCAGGGAGGGAGCGTGAGGTGAGCGTGCTGGTGACCTTGTGAGCGGTGGTCGCCCCGAGCTCTCACAGCAAGGACACACTCCCTGCCTCCCTCACTCCCTGTCGCCCCCATTCTCTCTCTCTCTCTCTCTCTCTCTCTCTCTCTCTCTCTCTCTCTTCCTTTCATATACTCTACCTTATTTCTTCACTCCTTCCCCGCCACATCCATTCCTTCCTAGTTCTCATTCCCTCTCTGCCTTCCTTATTTTCTCCCTCATTCCCTCCCCGGTTTCCTCATTCTTTCCCTATCACCACCAGTCTCTTCCTGCCTCTCTCATTCACTCTGTCACTCATTCCCTCCCTGCCCCTCCTACCTTTTCCTCAAATTGTTTCTTACCTTCCTCTCACTCATAGTTTCTTTTCTTCTCTGTTCCTCCACCCTCACTAACCCTCCACCCTCACTACCCCTCCACCCTCACTCACCCACCTCCACCCTCACTCACCCACCTCCGTCACTAACCCTCCACCCTCACTAACCCTCCACCCTCACTACCCCTCCACCCTCACTACCCCTCCACCCTCAGTACCCCTTCACCCTCACTACCCCTCCACCCTCACTACCCCTCCACCCACACTACCCCTCCACCCTCACTCCACCCACACTACTCCTCCACCCACACTACCCCTCCACCCACACTACCCCTCCACCCACACTACCCCTCCACCCTCACTAACCCTCCACCCACACTACCCCTCCACCCTCACTACCCCTCCACCCTCACTACCCCTCCACCCTCACTACCCCTCCACCCACACTACCCCTCCACCCACACTACCCCTCCACCCTCACTACCCCTCCACCCTCACTACCCCTCCACCCTCACTACCCCTCCACCCACACTACCCCTCCACCCTCACTACCCCTCCACCCTCACTACCCCTGCACCCTCACTACCCCTCCACCCACACTACCCCTCCACCCACACTACCCCTCCACCCTCACTACCCCTCCACCCACACTACCCCTCCACCCACACTACCCCTCCACCCACACTACCCCTCCACCCACACTACCCCTGCACCCTCACTACCCCTCCACCCTCACTACCCTCACCCACTACCCCCACCCACACTACCCTCCACCACACTACCCTCCACCCACACTACCCTACACCCTCACTACCTCACCCTCACTACCCTCCACCCACACTACCCCTCACCCACTACCCTGCACCCTCACTAACCCTCCACCCTCACTACCCCTGCACCCTCACTACTCCTCCACCCACACTACCCCTCCACCCTCACTACCCCTCCACCCTCACTACCCCTCCACCCTAAATACCCCTCCACCCTCACTACCCCTCCACCCTCACTACTCCTCCACCGACACTACCCCTCCACCCTCAACAACTCTCCACCCTCACTAACCCTCCACCCACACTACTCCTCCACCCACACTACCCCTCCACCCTCACTAACCCTCCACCCACACTACCCCTCCACCCTCACTACCCCTCCACCCTCACTACCCCTCCACCCACACTACCCCTCCACCCACACTACCCCTCCACCCTCACTACTCCTCCACCCACACTACCCCTCCACCCTCACTACCCCTCCACCCTCACTACCCCTCCACCCTCACTACCCCTCCACCCACACTACCCCTCCGCCCACACTACCCCTCCACCCACTACCCCTCCGCCCACACTACCCCTCCACCCACACTACCCCTCCACCCACACTACCCCTGCACCCTCACTACCCCTCCACCCTCACTACCCCTGCACCCTCACTACCCCTGCACCCTCACTACTCCTCCACCCACACTACCCCTCCACCCTCACTACCCCTCCACCCTCACTACCCCTCCACCCTCACTACCCCTCCACCCACACTACCCCTCCACCCACACTACTCCTCCACCCACACTACCCCTCCACCCTCACTACCCCTGCACCCTCACTACTCCTCCACCCACACTACCCCACCACCCTCACTACCCCTCCACCCTCACTACCCCTGCACCCTCACTCATCCTCCTCCGTCACTACCCCCCCACCTAATACTGCCCCCCTCCCCCTCCTTCATTGTCCTCCCTCCTAACCCCTATCCTCCATCACCTCCAACCTTCTCTAGTCTCCATCTCCATCATTCCTCACAACTCTCCCTCCAGTTCTCTCACCTCACCCTTCTCCAATTCCCACCTTTAACACTTTCATTCCTCCCACACTTCTCATCCCTACACGCCCCCTCACACCTCTTCTACCCCTCTACACTTCTCACACCTCGTTTACGTCTCACACCTCTCCAATCCCCTCCTTCTGTACTCCGTTAATTACACCTCTTCGTTATTTACCACCACTGTTCATTATTATTCATTGGTGCAGCTGTAATCCTCTTCACCCCCTCTTCTCCTACCCCCCACCCTCTACCCACTCTTCCCTCTCCTCTATACCTAAGCCTGGCCCTCTGATCCCCCAAAGCCTGGCATTCGTTCCCTTACCCCCCCCCTCCTCCCTCTCTATTGCTCGGACTACTGCATCCTCCCACGCCTAATACCCTTTACCCCCTTCCCTTAACCCCTCTGCTTTCAATTTTTCGGCGTTCCATCCTCTCTCTCTCTCTCTCTCTCTTCTCTCTCTCTCTCTCTCTCTGTCTGTCATTCATCAGTTTCCCCTCTTATTCCATTCTCACGCTTCCATCACCCTTCACCGCACACCCCTCCCATCCGTTTTCACACACACACTCATTTACACCACCATCATCCAAATCTCGTGATCTAATTTATCACGTTTCCTTTTTTTATCTGTCGCCCTTTTGTTGCCTTATGTTCTCCGCGTATTTTTATTTCTCAAATTTATTTCTTTGTATTTTTTCTGTTTTCTTGTTACTTCATATTTCTCACCTGCTTTTCTTCTCACTTTTGAAACCTTTATGTACCACTGTTTGCCTATCTCCTCTATTAGAACACATTGCGGTGGGTTTATTGTGAGTGTGTTTGTAGTGGTGTGTGAGGGAGGATTGCCACCTGCAGGCTGACCAGGTGCTCAAATGGTGTGTGAGGGAGGATTGCCACCTGCAGGGTGACCAGGTGCTCAAATGGTGTGTGAGGGAGGATTGCCACCTGCAGGCTGACCAGGTGCTCAAATGGTGTGTGAGGGAGGATTGCCACCTGCAGGGTGACCAGGTGCTCATGTGGTGTGTGAGGGAGGATTGCTACCTGCAGGGTGACGAGGTGCTCATATGATGTGTGAAGGAGGATTGCCACCTGCTGGGTGACCAGGTGCTCATATGGTGTGTGAGGGAGGATTGCTACCTGCTGGGTGACCAGGTGCTCATGTGGTGTGTGAGGGAGGATTGCTACCTGCTGGGTGACCAGGTGCTCATGTGGTGTGTGAGGGAGGATTGCTACCTGCAGGGTGACCAGGTGCTCATGTGGTGTGTGAGGGAGGATTGCTACCTGCTGGGTGACCAGGTGCTCATGTGGTGTGTGAGGGAGGATTGCTACCTGCAGGGTGACGAGGTGCTCATATGATGTGTGAAGGAGGATTGCCACCTGCTGGGTGACCAGGTGCTCATATGGTGTGTGAGGAAGTGGCTACCTACCTGTCGGCCGTCCACTCGTCGACCACCATCACCTTGATACTCCAAGCTGGAACTATGAAGGCACCGGTCTCGGTTCTGGAGCACGTTCCTAGTCTGGACCAGTGTGTCTATCGCTGGGAAGTGGTCTTAAACCTGGTTAATCCCGTCTCGAGTTTCACCTGCACGAGTGCTGATTAATGGTACTATAAAAGTTAACTGATATTAACTTAGCACAGACCGGTACTTCCATGGTGCTGGTTCATGGTTGCTAGCGCTCGCATATACATTTTGTCGTTGGTTTATTGTCAGCACTAGAACCCGTGAACTAGGCTTGGCATATGTTTTTTTGATGATGGAGTGTGTTCTCAGTTGTTTCTGTTCTCGTTTTAGTTGTTGTTGGCTGACAGACGCTTCTTACTTTGATGTAACCCCATTTTCTACCCCTCCCCATTTGCTTGTCCCTTGTCTACCCCGGAGTTCTCCAATACCCTTCACAACCCTCCGGTACCCTTCACAACCCTCCAGTACCCTTCACAACCCTCCAGTACCCTTCACAACCCTCCGGTACCCTTCACAACCCTCCAGTACCCTTCACAACCCTCCATTACCCTTCACAACCCTCCATTACCCTTCACAACCCTCCAGTACCCTTCACAACCCTCCAGTACCCTTCGAAACCTTCTTCTGGTGGTGGCAGTACAGTGGTCGGTGGTTGCGGTTGTCTGGTTTATGACGGTGCTAGCTGAGTGGCGTGATCCTCGTGGTAGGCGGCTCCACCATCCTCCTGCAACACACACAATATATATATATATATATATATATATATATATATATATATATATATATATATATATATATATATATATATATATATTATTTATTTATTCTCGCTTCCTTTCCTTATCTTTTCTTTCTAATTCTTAGTAATCAAGGTCATTGCAGTTCTAATGACTTTAGTGAGTAAGATCCATCTCAGGCATTTCTAGACTGTAACGTGTTAGTCAGACGGTCTCCAGATATGTTGTTAAGATAACTCGGTCGTTTATGAGACAGGTAACTTCTGTTTTCTTCTTATCCTCGGGGCGTCATTACCTCCCCTGCAGTTTACCTGAACCTGAAATTATCTCTAGAAGTATCCTGTTTTCTAACTCTTGCTCCTTCCCCATTTTTCTAGAGGAATCTATTCACACTTTCCTTGGCGTCACTCGTCGTAGTTATTTGATGTGTTTTCACCTTCTGTTGTAATTTCCCTTTATTGGTTACTTTCATTACATGTTGGTACAGTACTTATTTACATATTTATTTTTCTGTTGTCTCAGTAATGTTCCTTGTCCTTCATATTTATTTCTTCAGCTATACATGCACACATCCTGAGTGGTTTGTTTTAGTGGGAATAGCAAGACCACGAGGCCTCCCGTGCAGGTGTGGCGAGGGTCCAGTCGTCGGTACTTCCTCTGGTGGCCACTCACCTGCCCGCCTCACCTCATTATCGATCATTGGACTCCTCAGTAAACCAGTCTATAATCCTAAAGTGGAAAAAATATATGTAACTATTATCAAGTGTTTTGATTAGTGTTGTGTGAAGACGACGTGTAGGTGTTATCCTTAGTGATCGTACCATAATGAAAGTACCACTGCAGGCAGAAGATAGGCGAACGTTCATCGGGCGAGGTATCTATAATTGTGGTACGGAGCGCCAGGCAAAGATGGTAGGTAGTCGGTTGAAGTTATATATCTGGCTGGGGTTTTGTTGATTGTGACAGCTGGTGACAGTCGCAGTACTGCTCAGTATGGAGAGTGTGAATTGTCTCTTGGTGTAAGATCATTCAGGGGGATTCAGTAGTGGATGTTTAGCTCTCACTTCGTGTCTGCCTTGTTAGTATTCCTGCTCTCACCTCCATTATATAACTACCAACATGACTACCCCATGCAAGGTGTTCATACTTGTCTCACTGTATTGTATATCTGACTCTTATACCAAATTGTTGTCTCTTTTACACATGTTGGTGGTGGGCCGTGTCCCCCGCCTCCCACCAGGGCTACACGTGGTGCCCGTCACCAGGAAACAGTAGGCAGCTCCAACGTCTCTTAGTGTTGCCATTCTCAAACCATTAAATTTCCTTCTATTATCTCCTTCCCCATCACCTCCCCCAACATCGACACCCCACACCCATCCATAGCATTCCTCCACTACCCGTCTCCCACATCACCCCATACTCATCCATCACACTCCCCCACCACCCCTCTCCCACATCACCGCACTCCCCCACCACCCCTCTCCCACATCACCCCATACATCACCACCCATCCATCTCACTCCCCACTTCCTTACTCACCTACCCCAGCAACTCTCCTCCCATATCCCTTAGTCTCCTGCCCTGTCATCTCGGGTGATGAATTTCGTTTCGTTTATTCACATGTATACATTTAGTTGTGATGACACGCTTTAGTATTTACTCGTACTGTAGATTATTTTAAATGTAACGATGAGGTTAGATTAGGATAAATTAGGTTAGGTTAAGCTAGGTGAGGTTAGGTTAACGTTAAGTTCTTAAATGAAATAGCCCTCCTTAATGTTTAACTTGATCTGTCTCACAAAATCTGCCATCACCCCCATGTTAACCACCCCCCCTCCCTAATCTCTCTGGTACTCCCCATTACCTACCCTGGGTAGGTTCCATTAGCCATGGCTGTCTGTGGTGCATTACCTGAGAAACATAGAGGGTGACAGGCCCCCAGAGCCTGACTGACTGTCTGGGAGCATCACTGGAGACAATGTGCGCCATTGTATAGAGCGTCGCCTGCCCTCTCATTATATATCCTACCTGTGGCGGCTACGGCCTACCTCCGCTCCTCACAACCATGAGGCTGCCTCACTGTGGGACCCCACTCTCAGGGCTCCCCTTCTCTTCACTCCTCAGCGATGTTTGCTCGCTTATGACCTACCCGCTTTCCTTTTCTCTTGCAACCCAGAGTGTTACTTCAGGTAGTTCTTGTTGTATACATCAAGTGATGGCCCTGGTGTGGTGATGGCTGTCTGGCCCGGTTCGATGTCGGAGGTTAACAAGCATATTCAACAGTTATATTTTACCCTCCAGTTCCCAGATATTTACTCGTCATTTTTGGAGAGAGAGAGAGAGAGACAGAGAGAGAGACAGAGAGAGATATAAGAACATAAGAACATAAGAATGGAGGAAACTGCAGCGGGCCTATTGGCCCATACTGGGCAGTCCCGTTTACACCCAACCCCTATTGCTCATATCTGGGGTGATAGTTATGTATGAGTGTGTGTGGGGAGGATAAGTAATAAGGAGACGGGCGATCACGATATTGACTTTGGTCCGTGTGATAGAGGATGCGAAGTCAGCATCATCTTGATGCTGAAGGGGTGTCTAGAGAAGGTGGCTGGCCTGCAGGTGCTGATGTGGGCTGACGAAGAGTTTGGCCGGTTAACGGGAGGTAGTGATGGCGGCGTGGCGTCAGCGAGGGTGGCGGCGGCAGGATGTCGTCAGCACCATCGAGGCAGTGGGTTGCCATGGCTGTCCCACCACCAGGTTACTGCCTCGCCGCCATCACCTGCCACTCCTGCTTCACCACAACCACTGCTGCCTCACCCCACCCCACCACAACCACTCTGCTCACCCCACTACACCACACCAACTCTGCACAACGTACTACACCACAACCACTGCTGCCTCACCACATCACACCACAACCACTGTGCTCATCCCACTGTACCATAACCACTCTCCTCACCCCACTACACCACAACCACTCTGCTCACACCACCACAACCACTCTCCTCACCCCACCACACCACAACCACTCTGCTCACACCACCACAACCACTCTCCTCACCCCACCACACCACTACCACTCTCCTCACCCCACTACACCACGCCACAACCACTCTGCTCACACCACCACAACCACTCTCCTCACCCCACCACACAATAAACCACTCTCCTCACTCCACTACACCACAACCATCTCTCCTCACCCCACCACACCACAACCACTCTCCTCAACCCCTCCACACCACAACCACTCTCCTCACTCCACTACACCACAACCACTCTCCTCACCCACCACACCACAACCACTCTCCTCACCCCACCACACCACAACCACTCCTCACCCCACCACACCACAACCACTCTCCTCACCCCACTACACCACACCACAACCACTCTCCTCACCCCACTACACCACACCACAACCACTCTGCTCACACCACCACAACCACTCTCCTCACCCCACCACACCACTACCACTCTCCTCACCCCACTACACCACGCCACAACCACTCTGCTCACACCACCACAACCACTCTCCTCACCCCACCACACAATAAACCACTCTCCTCACTCCACTACACCACAACCATCTCTCCTCACCCCACCACACCACAACCACTCTCCTCAACCCCTCCACACCACAACCACTCTCCTCACTCCACTACACCACAAACCACTCTCCTCACCCCACCACACCACAACCACTCTCCTTACCCCACCACACCACAACCACTCCTCACCCCACCACACCACAACCACTCTCCTCACCCCACTACACCACACCACAACCACTCTCCTCACCCCACTACACCACACCACAACCACTCTGCTCACACCACCACAACCACTCTCCTCACCCCACCACACCACAACCACTCACCTCACCCAACTACACCACAACCACTCTGCTCACACCACCACAACCACTCTCCTCACCCCACCACACCACAACCACTCTCCTCACCCCACCACACCACAACCACTCTGCTCACACCACCACAACCACTCTCCTCACCCCACCACACCACAACCACTCTCCTCACTCCACTACAACCACTCTCCTCACCCCACCACACCACAACCACTCTCCTCACACCACCACAACCACTCTCCTCACCCCACCACACCACAACCACTCCTCACCCCACCACACCACAACCACTCTCCTCACCCCACTACACCACACCACAACCACTCTCCTCACCCCACTACACCACACCACAACCACTCTGCTCACACCACCACAACCACTCTCCTCACCCCACCACACCACAACCACTCACCTCACCCAACTACACCACAACCACTCTGCTCACACCACCACAACCACTCTCCTCACCCCACCACACCACAACCACTCTCCTCACCCCACCACACCACAACCACTCTCCTCACCCCACCACACCACAACCACTCTCCTCACTCCACTACAACCACTCTCCTCACCCCACCACACCACAACCACTCTCCTCACACCACCACAACCACTCTCCTCACCCCACCACACAACCACTCCCCTCACTCCACTATACCACACCACTCTTCTCACCCCACCACACCACAACCACTCTGCTCACACCACCACAACCACCCTCCTCACCCCACCACACCACAACCACTCTCACCCCACCACACCCACTCTCCTCACCCCACCACACCACAACCACTCTCACCCCACCACAACCACTCCCCTCACCCCACCACAACCACAACCACTCTCCTCACCCCACTACACCACACCACAACCACTCTCCTCACCCCACTACACCACACCACAACCACTCTGCTCACACCACCACAACCACTCTCCTCACCCCACCACACCACAACCACTCACCTCACCCAACTACACCACAACCACTCTGCTCACACCACCACAACCACTCTCCTCACCCCACCACACCACAACCACTCTCCTCACCCCACCACACCACAACCACTCTGCTCACACCACCACAACCACTCTCCTCACCCCACCACAACCACTCTCCTCACCCCACCACACCACAACCACTCTTCTCACCCCACCACACCACAACCACTCTCCTCACACCCACTACACCACACCACAACCACTCTGCTCACACCACCACAACCACTCTCCTCACCCCACCACATCACAACCACTCTCCTCACCCCACTACACCACACCACAACCACTCTGCTCACACCACCACAACCCCTCTTCTCACCCCACCACACCACACCACAACCACTCTCCTCACCCCACCACAACCACTCCCCTTACTCCACTACACCACACCACTCTTCTCACCCCACCACACCACAACCACTCTCCTCACCCCACCACACAACAACCACTCTGCTCACACCACCACAACCACTCTCCTTACCCCACCACACCACAACCACTCTGCTCACACCACCACAACCACTCTCCTTACCCCACCACACCACAACCACTCTCCTCACTCCACTACAACCACAACCACTCTCCTCACCCCACCACACCACAACCACTCTCCGCACCCCACCACACCACAACTACTCTCCTCACACCTCCACAACCACTCTCCTCACCCCACCACACCACAACCACTCCCCTCACTCCACTACACCACACCACTCTTCTCACCCCACCCCACCACAACCACTCTGCTCACACCACCACAACCACTCTCCTCACCCCACCACACCACAACCAATCCCCTCACTCCACTACACCACACCACTCTTCTCACCCCACCACACCACAACCACTCTGCTCACACCACCACAACCACTCTCCTCACACCTCCACAACCACTCTCCTCACCCCACCACACCACAACCACTCTCCTCACTCCACTTCACCACAACCACTCTCCTCACCCCACCACACCACAACCACTCTGCTCACACCACCACAACCACTCTCCTCACCCCACCACACCACAACCACTCTGCTTACACCACCACAACCACTCTGCTTACACCATCACAACCACTCTCCTCACCACCACAACCACTCTCCTCACCCCACCATACCACAAGTACTCTCATCACTCCACTACACCACACCACTCTCCTCACCCCACCACACCACACCACTCTCCTCACCTCACCACATCCCAACCACTCTGCTCACCCCACCACACCACAACCACTCTCCTCACCCCACCACACCACAACCACTCTCCTCACCCCACCACAACCACTCTCCTCACCCCACCACAACCACTCTCCTCACCCCACCACACCACAACCACTCTCCTCAACCCACTACACCACAATCACTCTCTACACCTCACCCCACCACAATCACCCTGCTCACCTCACCAGCCCTGCTCACCCCACCACACCACAATCACACCCTGCTCACCACACCACCCTGCTCACCTCACCGCCCTGCTCAACTCACACCAACCTGCTCACCCCACCATAACCACACCACCCTGCTCACCCTACCACACCACTTCGCTCACCACACCATCATTCTGCTCACCACACCACCCACCGCCCCCCTCCATACCACACCACCCTGATCACCCTACCATACCACTCTGCTCACCCCACCTCACCACCCTGCTCACTCCACCTCACCATCCTGCGCACCCCGCCACACCACCCGCCGCCCCCTCCATTCACCGCTCCCCTCCACGCCAAGCCACCCCACACCACCCTGGCCAACCCACCACACTCCTGGCCAACCCACCACACCATGCCACCTTGCTGCACGTGTGTGTGTGTCTCTCGCTTATAGTACCCGAAGCAACACAAGTCTCTCAATTGATTTTAATTATTTCATGAGACATCCCCACCGAAGAGTGAGAAATTCAACCCATTTAAATCAAGTGATGAAGTTTCTGATCGCTGGAGGGCACTGTCGTACACGCACTTACATTTGGCATTGTTGTGTTGACGAAGCATAGGGGAGGAAGATGTAATGAAACAGCTGGTCATCTAAGTCCCAGGGAGGGGGGGGGGGGCTACCGTGTTTATGGTGTTTACCTGTAAGGGGCTAGGGAGCTGGAGCGTGGCTTTATGCTCTCTACTCATTGTAGTTATGATGGTTGTGGTAGTGAGAAGTGAGCCAGAGCTAGTAGATGGTGGTGTAGAGTGGTGACGGTGGTGACTAGTATAGTGGAGGGAGGCAAACTATGCTAATGGCCCGGCATGTGGATGGTGACGTGATGGTTAAACTTAGTTTATAAAGAACCTACCACGTGCCCGTAACTATGATAGTAGCGGTTATAAGGTTAATAGGTGAGGATTCTGATTTGCGTACTTATACTGTACTATAAGTACTGTAGGCCGGTCTCTCTTGTTTTGGGAGTTACTGTGTGGGGGTGTTTTATGTTTTTGTTTACCAAAATGTGTGGGGAGAATTTTCAAATGTACACAGGCAAGAAAAGACACTTGTTTATATATCATTATGGGAGAAATAAGTGTGTTTGAATGTGTATGAGTGTTTTAAGAATACTACTCTTGTCGTACATGTGCACTGATGAGCTACATTACTTTTACTCTTTCGCTATCAGCATTGGTACACGACTCTAGAATATTGTTATTATAAAGAACAATCCGTACGCTCCTCTGTGTGTGTGTGGGTGTGTGTGGGGGGGGGGGGGGGCAGGCACCTCAGAGCAAAGTGACGCACTTGGTAGCCGCCAACGCCAGCTCTACTCTCTCGGCCGCCCGCCCAGTTATATCGATTGGTCGCTCACCACGGATCTCACTTTCTCTCCCCACTGTATAGCTGCAAGTTTACTGCTCTTTCATTAGGATATACGGGGCTTGGTGTTTGAGGACGAGTGACTCGATACATATACATAGATAGTGGAAGCAGATCGGTTGTTTTGGTGATTGGCGTTAGCGTGGTGGTTTGGTGCATGGTGACATCTCACAAGGGTAGGGGTGAGAAGGGTAGAGTGAGGGAGAGACAGGAGAGAGAGACCCAGGTATAGTTCAGTAATGTTCTCCTTTCAACTCTTTGTACCGTTTCTGTATCCTTAACTATGACACCCATAGCCGCCACTCCGCGTTGCTGGTCCTGTCACTCATGCGTGCTTCTCCTGTCACCGCCACCACCTTAAGGTATACTATCCCTACCAAGACTACTATTACGACTTGGACTTTGTCACCATCACCGTCACTCCCACCATCACCACCACGAATACAGTCACCACCACCATCTTCGTCGTCGTTGCCGCCTCCACCACCACCGTCATTTCTGCC
Source organism: Homarus gammarus (assembly GCA_958450375.1). NCBI lineage: Eukaryota > Metazoa > Arthropoda > Malacostraca > Decapoda > Nephropidae > Homarus > Homarus gammarus. The sequence continues at coordinate 595,104 of CAUDMG010003604.1, forward strand.
AACACGCATTGTCATAATACAGTAGATAGTGTTCCTTGAAATCTACCCGCCTAGCACTGAGTGTCAGATCAGAAACGCAAACTCAGGTTGGGTACAAAAGAGTAACCCCCTAAAAACGACCTGTCAGGAGAAGGTTTACGCTTGTTACGCCGAATCGTATATTAACGCTTTCATAACATCCCCGGTTGTTAATAGATACGTGGCTCTAGTTGGGTAAGTATTATCGTCGGGCTTATGGTATGGGAACCTTCCAGTATTTCGTAATATCATCAGAAAGATTTAAAACACTTTTGATATTTGTAAATATATATGATGTTTGTCATTGTATATGGGAGTTGTTGGACACCAGTTAGGGTTTAGTGACTGAGATGTGTCCTCTGACAGTCAGAGGCCGGTGTACGACAGGGCGTGATACGCATCAACTTCTTAAAAAAGTGAAATTAATGTTATTTATTTAAGAGATGATGTGACACAATAACACCCATTGATTCTAGATAGTGTTTGTGCTGTGTTGTTATTTTCACATATCTGTACCTTAACATTACTATTTCTTCTAAATTAACTAAGTGGATGAATAAATGGTAAAATGGCACATGTGGCTAGTGAGGTATTTAGACTATACAAACTACTAATTTCTATATGTGAAATATGAAGTATACAGGAATCGACTAAAGAGTTAAAGTAGTTTGTATGTGCTAAAGGCATCAACCAGGTGACGTGATCGTGACCAACACAATCCGCGAATATAATAAACTTTATTCCAAAATAGTTTTTTTTGGGGGGGAGCGGGGAGATTATTCAGTATAATGAATATTATGTAAGGTCTGCTGATCTGTCTTACATTGTTGTTGATGAATAGTCAACTAATGAAGTAAACAACACCTCTGAATACACAGGTAAACAAACCAGCCGCGAGGGAACTCCAGAGTTAGAATTGTGTTATATATGGGCAGAGAGGAGGTGGTAGAGCGTGAGAGAGAGAGAGAGAGAGAGAGAGAGAGAGAGAGAGAGAGAGAGAGAGAGGACTCTTTGTTGGAGTAAAGGTTTTGTACAGCATCTGTGGACGGTGAAGACACACATCTCTTAAATGTTGTTATTGGCCAAGGTTTACCAGAGGAAGAGCCACACCTCGACCAAGTGTTCGTAAGGATTGACACCCACTGTAGCTAGTTTGTGAAGTCGCCTGCAAACGCCTGGACGAGAAGGGGTGGTAGTAATGAGAAGGGAGAAGAAAAAAAAACGCAGGTGTTCTCCCTTGGTGGGTAGCAAGGCTGTGGGCGGCAGATGGTGGTTCCCAAGACGCTAGGAACACAACCCGGCAAGATTGGCTGCAGGTACCGTGTTATACTGTAGACCACAATATTCTGGTGATCTTGATGGAAGATATAGGAGGTGGTGTGTGAGGCGTGGACGGAAGTGGTGAGGAATAGGCCGGAGCTAGTGAGGATATGTGAGAAATATATGTTCATCATAAGTCAACGTGGACCTTATCACTGAAATGAAAAAGAGAGAAAACACGAAAGTACAAGTGATAGAGAGTGAGTTAGTAAGGGTGAAGGAGATTGATCCCGGGCCACTAACTCTCTTGGCTGGCCACACCAAACACCACGTATTTACCAGCTCATTTCTGGGTTGACTTAATGTGGATCATATACCTTGTGTGAACTTATTTGACTTCTTTCCTCGAGTTGAAATAGACACGCGAATTATGTTCCCTTAATGTGAATTGCATCACGCTGGTGTTTGCTGTCGGGAAATATTAACGTGTGTCAGGAAATTGTACTCCGTGCCAAAACAACAGGAGGTAAATGTGTTATGAAAACGTCCATTGATGTATATATCCTTTTTATTAAATTAGAGCACTAGCATAAGTACAGATACGCAGGTTACTAAACGATAACAATTATGTTGTATCATCTTGTACACACGACACAGAGCCACGTTTAAGTTCGCTCTTATTGAAAGCTGCACACTTATACATGTAATTAAGGTATACGAGGGTGCAGGTGTTATACAGGGGGACTTTTACTCACCCTGACCTTCATATTATCACGTGGTGGAGCGGCACGGACAGACGAATGATTAGACGGGTAGTGACAGGAAGACATAGACCATGATATAGTTCACTCCATCAGTTTTTGTCACAGTGAGGGTGGCACCCCTAGTGGTCGCCAACCGCGAGGTATATAGGCTAAAGTTTGTGAACTGTGAGCCGGACGGACGTGTTTTGTTTTTTAATTGGCGTATTAAAATTCCAATTAATTATTGTTGGTTTTTATAGATTACTAACTTAAGACATAAACCTGACTCTGTAACCTCCATCTAAAGTACACAACATCAGTAACTGCTTTATTTTTGGCATCTGTAACCTGATTCCACCTTAAACAATACCTGTAACCAGCTTTCTGTATCGTCTGTAAACCTGGATTCTCCCCCTGATTTAACGTGTAGTTTGTACCCCCATCCCTAACACCTGTGGACAGTTCCGGATGGTTAATCAGGTGGTGAGCAAGGAGTGTTTTTTAGAGAGCGGTTGGCGGGATAGAGAATATGACGTTGGATGGTCAATTAGTTTGGTAAATAACTAGTTGAGCAAGTGAGAGGCGTATAGCAACACGCCAGCGTCACTTGCCAGTTTAATTACCTCTCGCGCTCCTGAGTAAAAAATCTGGCTCTGCACGTCACATTACCTCAACACGTTTTCGAAATATCAAAACATTTGAAATTCTGGTGTGAAAACTGATGGAGGCTTGACACGTGATATTGCTTGGGTAATTGGCTACTAGGCTGCTGGTGACAAACTTTGCTGGGCTCTTTTATTAATTTTGTTTTTTCTTTGTATTTGTATTTTCTTTTTCCCGGGAGTCATCACCGGACCCTGCGGAGAATGTCGTTGTCAACACTGTCATTATTAGGACACCAACCACGACACTCTTGCTTCAGTTTTTCACAGCTTCGAAAGGTTCATTAAGAGCATATTGGTTTAGGTGCAGTAATTCAACATGAGACACTATCGTAGATGGTATCTCTATTAAATAAAAAACAACAACAACATATCAAACCTACTTAACCTATAGTGTTTTAAAGACGGTATTAGAAATTAGTGTATTGAGAATGTACTTATTAAACTCAGTGTACTAGAATAAGGCAGCTTTACAGATTACACCACCGATTATCTCTGCAGGAGGATGGCGTTACGTAGCAGCTTGACAGGGAAGCTTACGGCACCAATTACTGAAGTGAATGGCTAGGGAGAGTGAAGGAGGAGAGGTATGGGCTGAGGCGGTAGGACTTTGGGCTCCTATTGAACCAGAATTATTTGACCGTGAAAACTCTTGGTCTAGTATGAATGTGTTTACTGTCACCCGTGTGTTTTAAAAGCCTGTTGTTAGTACCAGATAAACATTGAAAGCATATTCGAATATACCTTGAGAACATCGTGTGTTTGTAGTGAGAAGCTACCCAGGTGTGTCCCGTTGTGAGTGTGGTGTTGTACTGGTGACATACAGTGTTTGAATTTCAGATCTCGGTGACCATCATAGCTTACCACTTGCTACACGTTGTTGCAGAGAGAACCAAACTTTAATTTTTGTGGCATCTTCGTGGGAAATAGTTTAATGAACATGGCACCCTCTTAGGCAACCGCCCCCCATAATGAGGGGAGACAGGTTAGGTCATGATGGGAAGTGTACACCAAGCACCCGGTCGCCAGCACCCAAACCACCGTCTCCTGCCGAATCCAGGAAAAAAAGTCACAAGAAAAAAAATCACAAAAAGGCACGGAAAAACCTAACCAAACCTAACTTAACCTACGTGCAATGCCATGACATATATATATATATATATATATATATATATATATATATATATATATATATATATATATATATATATATATATATATATATATATATAATGTGTTGTCAATGTGTACAAGTCATGTGACTTTTTTTTCTGTGGACTTTATTTCCGTCCACCCTCCTGCCACCCCAGCTTAACACACTTTACCATCATCATCGGATAGGTGGCTGAGAGAAGCTGTTGCTGTCACTATCTGTCAGCTGTGTGCGTCACGGTCGTATCATGCTACATATCTTGTTATCTACAGATTATCAAAACCTCTGGCAGTGATCAGAAATAACATTGGTAAGTGTGTACGACCAGTGTTGAGACTGATTTTTCTTCCTCTTTTACTTGAAGGTAAGGTGTATCTGAACGCAGCGGCGAGCGTAGAGAAGGCATCTGCCTAATTGTTTTCGTACTCAGTGTGTTTGAAACGAAATACTAAAATAGTATTGCCAAGTGCGTCTATAATGTCCAGTAAAGAGAAAATATACTCGGGTTACTATTTGTAAAACGTAGTTACCTCATAGCAAGACGGTCAGCAGTGTTTATGTGGAACTGATTCGGAATTAACCTGAAACCATCTCGACCAGAGCCTGAACCTCATGTTGCTTTCTTGGTCTGGAGCTGCGTCATGTTGAGTTGTGAGTAGTGGGGGGGGGGGGGGGGGGGTGAGTGAGGGCAGGGGAGGGAACGAATAAGGTGCAGCTATCAGTGGTATGGTGTCACCGACCGATTGTGGTGGTGGTATAGATGTGAGCTCTGTACCTGCCTGGCCATGGTGGTAGTGGTACAGGTGTGAGCTCAGTACCTGCCTGGCCATGGTGGTGGTGGTGGTACAGGTGTGAGCTCTGTACCTGCCTGGCCATGGTGGTGGTGGTATAGGTGTGAGCTCTGTACCTGCCTGGCCATGGGGGTGGTGGTATAGGTGTGAGCTCTGTACCTGCCTGGCCATGGTGGTGGTGGTATAGGTGTGAGCTCTGTATCTGCCTGGCCATGGTGGGGGTAGTGGTGCAGCTGTATTCTCCACTGTAACCATCTGCGCTGAAGTTTTACATATAAATTAGTTGGCAGTCACATGTTGCTGAACTTATGTACTGTAAATCATTTTCCAAATGTTTAGCTAAAGTGGAGTATAAACCAAACACAAAAATAGATGTAGTAGAAGTTGTAATAAATTAGTACAAGATTTTTTTTTTCTCGGGAATCGACCGTAGAACAGCACGCTTATATTCTCGGGTCCAATTATTTCGTGTTGGATCTCTCGGCATTCTTGGAAACAAAACCGCGTATAGTTCCGCGTAGTTTTCCGGGTGAGGTGGAGCTGGGGTTGGGGCGGTGCACTACGATTATTGTGTTTGGTGGAGTAATGGGCGGATTTAAACACTTCATATTTTATTGTTAACAGAAGGGTGGACTGTATATTCATCGGCTTGTGAATTCAATTATAGTATTATTGTTATCGTTAATTGTGAGGCCGCTCATGTAACTCGCCTGGGAGTGTCAGTGAAAATCCGACTTATCCAGGCTGAACGCTTCCCCTAACTGCGTAAATTCATGAGTTGTGCTGTAGTTAATTGTTAAAAGATACACTGTAAATGGTACTTTTGTTAACTATTGTAACTGCTGCTGTGTTGGCCATTATAACGGCACCACCACCGCCATCACCACCCCATTACAACTTCCACCTCCTCTACATCATGGAGATACAGGTTGGGACAGGCTGGTGCATTATGGGGTAGGACAAGACAGGATAGTACAGGCTGGTGCTGACTGGTGTAGGACGGGGTAGGATGGTGCAGGGAGAGGCAGGATGGTGCAGGACGGGGCAGGATGGTGCAGGACGGGGCAAGCTGAAGGGGTATAGTAAAGGCGACGCATAACGAAGGTCGCGGCGCCTCTCAAGCGATCGATCCCCGGTACCATGACGACCACAGCAGCCCCCACCCCCCTCCAACACCCCTCCTTCCCCTCCAACACCCCCTCCTTCCCCTCCAACACCCATCCTTCCCCTCCAACACCCCCTCCTTCCCCTCCAACACCCCTTCCTTCCCCTCCAACACCCCCTCCTTCCCCTCCAACACCCATCCTTCCCCTCCAACACCCCCTCCTTCCCCTCCAACACCCCCTTCTTTCCCTCCAACACCCCCTCCTTTCCCTCCAACACCCCCTCCTTTCCTCCAATACCCCCTCCTTCCCCTCCAACACCCATCCTTCCCCTCCAACACCCATTCTTCCCCTCCAACACCCCCTCCTTCCTCACCATTACCCCTCCTTCCCCCTCCATTACCCTTCCATCTCCTTCCAACACCCTCCATCACCCCTTCTATCCCTACCAATACTCCTCCATCTCCCCCTCCATTATCCCTCCATCCCCTGCATTACCCTCCCATCTACCTCCTTCACCCCCTCTATCCCTTCCAATACTCCTCCATCTTCCCTTCCATTCCCTGCATTGCCCCTCCAACACCCTCCATCTCCCTCCATGACCTCCTCTTCCCCCTCCATAATTCCTCCATCCCCCTTCAACATTCTTCCATAGCCTTCCATCACCCCTCCAGCACACCTCTCTCCAGCTCCAATACCCCTCCACTTCTCCATCTTCCTTTAACGCATCTCCATTCCTCCCGCAACATCACTCCACTTGATCTCCAACACTTCTACGTTCTCCAATATTCCGCCATCTCTCCTCCAACACTTCTCCATCCTTCTTCTTTCTCTCCTCCTTCGACACTTTTCCATCCTTCCTCCTGTATCCAGCGCCTCTCCAACACTATGTATACAGTACCCGTCCTTTGCCACCATCCTCACACGGTACCTCTCACCATCCTCACACGGTACCCCTCACCATCCTCACAAGGTACCTCTCATCATCCTCACACGGTACCCCTCACCATCCTCACAAGGTACCTCTCACCATCCTCACACGGTACCCCTCACCATCCTCACACGGTACCCCTCACCATCCTCACACGGTACCCCTCACCATCCTCACACGGTACCTCTCACCATCCTCACAAGGTACCTCTCATCATCCTCACACGGTACCCCTCACCATCCTCACAAGGTACCTCTCATCATCCTCACACGGTACCCCTCACCATCCTCACACGGTACCCCTCACCATCCTCACACGGTACCTCTCACCATCCTCACACGGTACCTCTCACCATCCTCACACGGTACCCCTCACCATCCTCACAAGGTACCTCTCATCATCCTCACACAGTACCCCTCATCATCCTCACACGGTACCTCTCACCATCCTCACAAGGTACCTCTCATCATCCTCACACGGTACCCCTCACCATCCTCACACGGTACCCCTCACCATCCTCACAAGGTACCTCTCACCATCCTCACACGGTACCCCTCACCATCCTCACAAGGTACCTCTCACCATTCTCACAAGGTACATCTCACCATCCTCACAAAGTACCTCTCACCATCCTCACAAGGTACCCCTCAAGACACCACCATCCCCAGCAGTAGGTGTACGCAGGGGCACTTGTCCACACGTGTTTCCATGCTGTTCTCTGACGTCACCCAACATAAGGTCACATCACCATAGGGAGGTCACACCAGCACCTGCAGTAATAACAGCAGTGGCGGTAGCAGCAGCAACAGAAGCAACAGCACACATAGCAAAGGGCACAGCAACACTTTCAGGAGAAGCAGCAGCAACAGAAGCAACAGCACACGCAACAAAGGGTATAGAAACAGTGCCGGCAATACAAGGCCACTCTAGCACCTGCGCCACCAGCTCCCTGTTAAGCATGTCTAGTCAATATTCTACCTTGTCTCATGTACAGTTGCCAGCAAAAGTCCTCCCACAACTTGCTACACAGGGCTGAGGGAGAACTTTTGCTGGCAACTGTACCTGTAGAGTGCCCGGATGATGTCTGGATAGTGCCCAGATGGTGGGTGGAAAGTGCCCGGTTGATTTCTCCACAGTGCCTGGATGATTTCTGGATACTGCCTGGATGAAATCTAGATACTTTCCGAATGTTGGGTGGAAAGTGTCCAGATGATTTCTGGATAGTGCCCAGATAAATTGTGGATAGTGTTCGGATGATTTCTGGATAGTGCCCGGGTGATTTCTGGATATTGCCTGGATAGTGGTCACTGGAAACTAGGGTTATTTTTCTGGATTATACTGATAACCGAAGTGTGTGTGTGTGTGTGTACATCTGCTTCACACAGGTGTTGGCCGTGACCATCACTACACGGTACAGATAGTAGTACAGCAAAGTTCAGGTAACCAACCATCCTGTCTGGGATTGTAAGCTGGCACTCATCATATTATTGAGAATTTACTACCTTTTACGCCAAATGATTTACACATTAATATACTACTAATATATACCGGCCAACAGAATCGTTGTGTATAGCAACATGTTGCAAACGTGAGTCAAAATGTTGTGAGTTACAATGATTAGTTATAATATACAATTATCTTTGTTTATCAATTAATGAAAGTTGTATCGGTCTAGTCTGGCTAAGGAGGAAACAGTCGTAGATATAGAGCAATCTCGGGTAAAATCTTCAGTTATTTAGTCATCTCAGGGATGATGGTGGGGGTCGTACCTTACGCTTCCGTGTGTCAGAGGGATGGCGTTCATGATTAGTCCTGCAGCCTCCAGCTTCTGCCGTTAAGGAGCAGAGGCAACACCTGTACACCTGGGGAGATGTTGGTGTTGTTACCATGATGCTGGCCACAGGACTTTTAGGGCGTCAAGCATCTCATCCCTCTGTCAGAAAAGGAGAAAATCTATGCATAGGTGTAATTCTAATAAGCCTCATCATCTCGTGTAGTTAGAAGTGAGGATTGTTGTTGACTGGCAGATACCGTGGGCTTGTTGGGCCGATGTGTGGATGGCTCGAAGGTCATGACATTTCCTCGGTAGACTTAGATTTTTCATGACAACATGACAAGCAGAAAATAATTAGGAAAATCCTAACTCTTTTCACTTTTTTCATAGAGATTTTTATCACGTTAAAAAATCTACCGCAAGAATCAATCTTTTTTTTTCATAATGAGAAGGTTTTATGTTAAAGGTGTTCATCGTGTGTGTGTGTGTGTGTGTGTGTGTGTGTGTAATAAATAAAAATAATAATTAACGGTTTATTGAAAGAGCTTGGCAGCCAAAAGGCTGAAAATATACAGCTACATATTTGGGGAATGGGTTTCGAATTACAAATAATATACAAATAACATAAGTGATATAAATAAGATATATAACAACTAGATGGGGAAAAGCTCAAACTACAGGGCATTTCAATATAGTGACAGTGCAAGAAGTAGTATTTACTGGGAGTGAATACACTGGATTATTACAAGTTATTGATAATTTTTACAATGGTTGGGACTGGGCTGTTCTTCTAGCGATCAGTTCGTGCACGTATGGGCTGGATGCGGTTGTGGTGTCGAACAGCAATTCTCGGGCTAGGGATCTCAGGTGGTAGTAGGAGCCCGTGTCGAGGATGGTGCAGAAGCTTCTTACCAAATTTGCAGATGAGGTCGTGGTGAATGGTCAGTGAGAGTCGAAAGGGTCAGTGTGTTGAGCGCTTCTTGATACGTGGAGTAGGAAGGGGAGAGAATAATCTTGCATGCCCTCTTTTGCACTTTTTTTAGGTGTTTACGTTGTGTGGCATTTAGGGAGGAAGACCAGGTAGGGGAGGCATAGGTGAGCTTGGGAAGTATGAATGTTGAGTAAACACTGAGGAGCTCGGGTGCAGGAACTCCGAGGGACTTGAGTCGGCGGAGGAGGTGGAGACGGAAACTGGAGGATTTGACTACTTCACTGACGTGTGGTTTCCAATTTGGTTTGTTGTCTATGGTGACGCCGAGGAGCTTCGTGGAATTTACAACCTGGAGTGTGTTCGGACCTAAAGTAATGGAAGGAGGTAGAACAATGTCGGAGGAGAGGTTGATGTGCATAACCATGGTCTTGGTATGGTTTATGGTGACATGGTTGTTGGTGGCCCAGTTTTGGAGACTGTTCAATAAATCCTGGAGGGCGGTATAGTCAGGAGCAGAATTTTTGACGCTGTGTGTGTGTGCGCGCGTGCGTGTGTACGTGTGCACACGTGTGTGCGTGCGCGCGCGCGTGTGTGTGTGTGCGTGCGTGCGTGCGTGCGTGCTGCTTGCTTGCGTGCGTGCGTGCTGTTACTACCCTATCGTATTTTTCTATTTTTTTATAACATGCTTCCGTGTTGTTCCATATTATTCCTGTAATGATGTGTTATATTTACTATTATATAATCTAGTCACCTTACCCTGTGCTGTTAAGGTTTTAACTGTTATTTTTAGTTCAAGCCCATCTTATTTCTTCATTTAGTATTGTAACAAGCATTCTTTGTTTCTCTTACGACCATCTGCATCGTTAAACGACCCATGTTTCACCGGCTGGTCGCATTGGCGGGAGCCCACCCTATATATAGTAGTCCACCAACAGCCGGAGTTCAGTCCAGTCCTCTTGTCATTCAGTTCACGTTCCTTTGAGTGACACCTGTCACTTACTTTATTTTATTTTCTGTGTTGTTCCTGTCGCCACCAATGTGGTATATCTATGTGAGTACCTATTTATGTCTCTTATGTGTCCATCAGTGTTTGCTTAGTTACATTTAAGTTATTCAGTGTTGTTTCACGATAGTTAATTTTAGTGTTAGTTATTTTACATGTTTATGCATTGTTAACGTAATTTTGATGTTTCGATGTTTTAGTATCATTTGTGTCTTAAAAGCTTCGATAGTGAATCAATTTGTTGTGACAGCCTACGAGGCTCTTTATTGCGTTAATATTTAATTAAATTAAATTCTTAAAGGTTTACTTTATTTATTTTAATTCCCTTTTAATTTACTTCACTTTTTTTGTTTGGTTACGACTAGAACCTGGATATTAAAGTAAATTAAGAGATGGCGTAACAGTGTGTGTGTGTGTGTGTGTGTGTGTGTTTGTTTGTGTGTGTGTGGCGGCACCACGTTGGCTTAGTGATTCACCCGACTTTCAGTGCTGGGTGTTGAGGGAATTAAGTGTATACTCCAGTCTCAACCTCCGACCCCTCACTGCCTTCCACCTTAACCCCCGACCCCTCATACCCCTCCACCTTAACCCCCGACCCCTCATACCCCTCCACCTTAACCCCCGACCCCTCATACCCCTCCACCTTAACCCCCTGACCCCTCACTCCCCTCCACCTTAACCCCCTGACCCCTCACTCCCCTCCACCTTAACCCCCTGACCCCTCATACCCCTCCACCTTAACCCCCTGACCCCTCATACCCCTCCACCTTAACCCCCCGTCCCCTCACCCCCTTCCACCTTAACCCCCCGACCCCTCATACCCCTCCACCTTAACCCCCCGTCCCCTCACTCCCTTCCACCTTAACCCCCCGACCCCTCATACCCCTCCACCTTAACCCCCTGACCCCTCACTCCCCTCCACCTTAACCCCCCGTCCCCTCACTCCCTTCCACCTTAACCCCCTGACCCCTCACTCCCTTCCACCTTAATCCCCTGACCCCTCACTCCCCTCCACCTTAACCCCCTGACCCCTCACTCCCCTCCACCTTAACCCCCTGACCCCTCACTCCCCTCCACCTTAACCCCCCGACCCCTCACTCCCCTCCACCTTAACCCCCCGTCCCCTCACTCCCCTCCACCTTAACCCCCTGACCCCTCGCTCCCCTCCACCTTAACCCCCCGACCCCTCGCTCCCTTCCACCTTAACCCCCCGACCCCTCATACCCCTCCACCTTAACCCCCCGACCCTTCACTCCCCTCCACCTTAACCCCCCGACTCTTCACTCCCCTCCACCTTAACCCCCCGACTCTTCACTCCCCTCCACCTTAACCCCCCGACCCCTCACTCCCCTCCACCTTAACCCCCCGACCCCTCACTCCCCTCCACCTTAACCACCCGGCCCCTCCATTCTCCTCCACCTTAACCACCTGGCCCTCCATTCTCCTCCACCTTAACCACCTGGCCCTCCATTCCTCTCCCCTCAATCCATCACCACTGTACACCACACTGATACTCCTGCACGAGACCTTTCCTCTCCCTACACCTCTTACCCACACCCTCTCACCCTCAGTACCCACCCCCTCACTCTACGCCTCCACATCTATAAATCCATATCCCACTCCCCCTCCTTCACTAATCCTACTCTTAATACCTCAAAAGTCTATGACCCCCACGCCCACACCGTACAACCTACGCTCCCAAGCAACACCTGTGTACGGGTAACATGGGCTGTGCCTTCCTCCTTTAGGTATTACAAATTGGTATCTGTGCGGATATTGCGCTAATTTGATTGAGTGGGAGTAAGGGGGCGGATCTGCTACTTTAGTGTGGGAAAGTGTGTGTGTGTGTGTGTGTGTGTGTGTGTGTGCGCGTGCGTGTGTGTGTGTGTGTGTGCCAAGAAGTGCTTTAATGTTGTCGTATAAGAGGAATGGCAGTGTATGTTATGGTGATGATTGTAGCTTCAGTGTGTGGGGTTGCTGGCAGTGGTGTTGGTGATGGCAATTGTGGTGAAAATGGTAATTGTGGTAGTGATGGTGGTGATGGTAATTGTGGTAGTGATGGTGGTGATGGTAATTGTGGTAGTGATGGTGGTGATGGTAATTGTGGTGGTAATGGTAATTGTGGTAGTGATGGTGGTGATAGTGGTAGTGATATTTGTACGATCGTGATAATAGAGGTGGTAATGAATAATGAATTAGTGGGGATAGTGGTAGGATGGTTGCTGTGACACTGATGGTAGTGGTGATAGTGGTAGTGATGGTTGCTGTGACACTGATGGTAGTGGTGATAGTGGTAGTGATGGTTGCTGTGACACTGATGGTAGTGGTGATAGTGGTAGTGATGGTTGCTGTGACACTGATGGTAGTGGTGATAGTGGTAGTTGCTGTGACACTGATGGTAGTGGTGATAGTGGTAATGATGGTTGCTGTGACACTGATGGTAGTGGTGATAGTGGTAGTGATGGTTGCTGTGACACTGATGGTAGTGGTGATAGTGGTAGTGATGGTTGCTGTGACACTGATGGTAGTGGTGATAGTGGTAGTGATGGTTGCTGTGACACTGATGGTAGTGGTGATAGTGGTAGTGATGGTTGCTGTGACACTGATGGTAGTGGTGATAGTGGTAGTGATGGTTGCTGTGACACTGATGGTAGTGGTGATAGTGGTAGTGATGGTTGCTGTGACACTGATGGTAGTGGTGATAGTGGTAGTGATGGTTGCTGTGACACTGATGGTAGTGGTGATAGTGGTAGTGATGGTTGCTGTGACACTGATGGTAGTGGTGATAGTGGTAGGATGGTTGCTGTGACACTGATGGTAGTGGTGATAGTGGTAGGGATGGTTGCTGTGACACTGATGGTAGTGGTGATAGTGGTAGGGATGGTTGCTGTGACACTGATGGTAGTAGTGACAAGTGATCGCGGGCCCTTCATGCCCAGTTCGCCGTCCGGCTGACAGCTTACAGCAAGTGAGGGCGCGCCAAGTCCGTAGAATTGCATCGTTTTCCAGCGTAAATAAATGGTTAATTAATGCCTTCCTAAAGAAACCATCGACATTGGACCAGGTTTGTACCACTCTACGAATTTTTTGCGATTTTTCCACCAAGTTTGATGAAAAGCGATTGTGTCGTTTCGGCTGCCCAGAACTGACACACAGACAGACAGATAGACACGGTTATTCCTATAGTATATTAGATAGTGGTAGGAATGGTTGCTGTGACACTGATGGTAGTGATAGGGATGGTTGCTGTGACATTGATGGTAGTGGTAGGGATGATTGCTGTGACATTAATGGTAGTGATGGTTGCTGTGACACTGATGGTAGTAGTGGTAGGATGGTTGCTGTGACACTGATGGTAGTGGTGATAGTGGTAGTGATGGTTGCTGTGACACTGATGGTAGTAGTGATAGTGGTAGGGATGGTTGCTGTGACATTGATGGTAGTGGTGATAGTGGTAGGGATGGTTGCTGTAACACTGATGGTAGTGGTGATAGTGGTAGGTTGGTGTGAGACTGATGGTAGTGGTGATAGTGGTAGGGATTGTTGCTGTAACACTGATGGTAGTGGTGACAGTGGTAGTGATGGCTGCTGTAACTGATGGTAGTGGTGACAGTGGTAGTGATGGCTGCTGTAACACTGATGGTAGTGGTGACAGTGGTAGTGATGGCTGCTGTAACTGATGGTAGTGGTGACAGTGGTAGTGATGGCTGCTGTAACACTGATGGTAGTGGTGACAGTGGTAGTGATGGCTGCTGTTGTACTGATGGTAGTGGTGATGGTGATAATGATAAGTGACGGTGATATTCAAGTGATGGGAGCGGGTATGTGAATAGTGGTAATGGCGAAACTGAAAGGCTGGCTAACTGACAGACTGGTTGGCTGGCTGGTTAACTGGCTAACTGACAGAATGAGTGGCTGGCTGGTTAACTGACAGACTGGCTAACTGACAGATTGAATGGCTGACTAACTGACAGACTGGGTGGTTGGCTAACTGACTGATTGGGTGACTGGCTAACTGACTGACTGTTGGAGTTCCCCAAGGCTCAGTATTTGGACCATTATTATTTATTATATACATAAACGACATAGATATCGGCGTAGACAGCAACTTAAGTAAATTTGCTGATGACACTGCATAGGGCGTGTAATTAAATCTGACGAGGACTCCGCAAAACTACAGGAAGATCTAAGAAAATTTTTCGAATGGTCTGAAAAATGGCAGATGAAATTCAAAGTGGACAAATGTAAATACTCAGTCCGGAAATGTAAACAGAGAAACCAGATACCAGATGAACAACGATGTTATTGAGAAAGCCGACTGCGAGAAGGACTTAGGAGTAATGATAAGTAGGAATCTTAAGTCAAGTAAACAATGTGTATGTGCTCGAAACAAGACTAATAAAGTACTTGGGTTCATACAAAGGAGTGTTAGTTACAAGACTAGCGAGGTCATCCTAAAACTATATCTTGCGCTTGTAAGACCTCACTTGGATTACGCAGTTCAGTTCTGGTCACCGTATTACAGAATGGATATAGAATCCTTGGAAAGAATTCAGAGGAGAATGACAAGACTAATCCCGGGCATTGGAACCTTGAGTACAGAGACAGGTTAAAGCATCTTAATCTGCACTCCCTCGAGAGACGTAGAGTGAGGGGCCATATGATAGTGGTGTATAAATGGAAGTCAGGGCTGAACAAAGGGGACATTACAAAGGTACTCAAACTATCCAACCAGGAGCGAACTCGTTATAATGGTTTTAAATTATACAAATTTAGATTTAGGCGCGAAATAGGTAAACTTTGGTTTGGAAATAGAGCAGTGGACGAATGGAACAAGTTACCAAATATCATCATTAACTCGAATACGCTGGAAAGCTTCAAACATAGGTTGGATGGATATATGAGTAATAGGGGTTGGGTGTAAATGGGACTGCCCAGTATGGGCCAATAGGCCCGCTGCAGTTTCCTCCATTCTTATGTTTTTATGATTGAGTGAGTGAGTGAGTGAGTGAATGACTGACTGACTGGGTGGCTGGTTAACTGACAGACTGGGTAGCTGGTTAACTGACAGATTGGGTGGCTGGTTAACTGACAGATTGGGTGGCTGGCTGACTGAGACCGCCCAACTGACAAGAGTGGCTAATGAATGACTGGCTAACTGACAAGAGTGGCTAACTGACAAATTGGCTAACTGACAGACTGGTTAAATGACTGGCTAGTTCTCTGGCCGGTTGGCTGACTGGCTGGCTGGCTGGCTGGCTAGCGTCTCATTACTTGTTTTGGTATCCATGGATACGAGCTGGTAGGTAGCCTACCACGCACACCACCACCGCCAACAACGCCATCAACAACTACAACAACAGCAAAAACAAAAACACCACCACCACTACTATGAGCAGTAACAGCACCATTTACTATCACCATCACTAAACAGCAACAACACGACCACCACTCACTATCCTATACCTGCCCTCACCTCTCTGCCGCCACGGTACCACAATACCTGCCAGCTACCATACTTGACACTATAACCACATTTGCCTGCTACAACACCTTCACTATTACACTCTCTCTCTCTCTCTCTCTCTCTCTCTCTCTCTCTCTCTCTCTCTCTCTCACCATAGATAAAGAGTACTGCCTGTGGTACAAACACCTCTCTCCCCAGGCGTTTACTTGCTAACCTCATTCCTTGTGGACAGAATCCCACCAGACACACTCTTCCACTGGACAGAATGCCACTTCACAACCACGGTTACAGAGAGGAGAAATTTCCTCCAGCTCAGGTATTTTTTATGTCTAATTCCCTGTTAAAGTAAACTAGGTTATGTTAAGGTAACGTAGGGTAGATTAGACTAAGCTTGGTTTGGTTTTGGTAGGTTAAAGTATACAATATATATCTTATTTTCATTAATTTCGCTCCAGTAAATTATATTAATCAAGAAAGAGTGAATATTATTGTTCCGGGGAAGTGATGTATTTGTTGAAAATTATTTACGACATGAAAAATAATAACAGAAAGACGTTAAAGAGAACAACCAACATGAACCAGTTGTGACATCGACTGTAATGATACAACAACAGCAAAAACGAGATAACAAACAACGACAACATTTATAGTGACAGTGACGCCAGTAGTTACAACAATGAGTAAAAAAAAAAAGCTACAACAAAAACAACTGTCACATAAATAACAGCTTGGGCCACAACAAAAGGGGGAGGAGTAGGGAGAAAAGAAGCGTAAGACAACAGCTGCAACACTTCAAACTGTTGATAAGGAATGTATCGTTGGTGACACTCGTCCCGGGAGGCGGGAACTGATTCATCACAGTTTACCACCACACTAAGAGCAGAACTGTTTTTAAAGATGTAAAGTACTGTAGGTTTTGTTTTTGTTCACTCGCCCTTTCCATAGATGACTGTGTAATGTGTCGTGAGTGTTTGGCTCGTTGGTACGGTGGCTGAGGGTCGTGTCTGTCGTGTAATGACGTGGACGTTATGAAGGGTTTAATGTGATTCCTTGTTTACTTGTATGATACGAAGGAGACAAAACATTTAGATTTGAAAACTAACAAAATTACGCCGCTGTAACTGATATTTAGGGATAACTTAACTTCCCTTTATATTTGATCAGGCAAAACCACATCGATAGTATCGGAGGTATTTGATTTATATATAATTGCTTTAAATTATTGATTTAAATCATGACTTAAATCAAGATTTTTAAATAAATTATTTAATTCACGTTTTACTTTTATGTGCTAAATGTGTAAAATAAAGCAAAAATTTAAACAATTGCTTACGTATATGCTGTGTTGATATAAACTGATCAGCCAAATAAACAAATTACATTATCTTATGCCTTCACAGTAACCTACATAATTAAACACAAGGAACCCTTTCTTTTGTAATGTTCACTATGCAATGTTCTCACAACAGAAAATACAATATTTATTTTGTAACTGAAGCAACCAACACAAGTTTAAGATCGTAACACCACTTTGCTTACCTTACATGTATTATTGTACTGTACTTTTATTTTAAACAAGTAGAGGTTGTAGTTAAGTATTAAAGGCACTGATAACTTGTTTTAGGCTTACCTCGGAGTTGCAAATAGAAAAACAAAGCAAAACCAACTAAATCACAACACTTTCGGATACATGACATTAAATATTTATAAAAATCTAATTCTTGCATTTCTTAGTATTTGCTTCATCACGCATTGCAAACAGCAAATTCTGATTTACTTAAGCATCTTCGTAAACATGACCAGTGTCTGCATTAAAAGACCTAAAAAGAAAGACAAGTTTTGCTGTTTTTCCTGTACCAAGGGGGTTCCTTAGTTTTCAATGAACATGTCCATGGGACGAGAAGACTGGGAACAGTTGTCGGTCAACAAGGAATAAAATCTGATTCATTTTTTGACAAATTTGATTGAAAACCAAAAAATCTGATTTAAATCAATAAATCCGATTTTTTAAATAAAAATCAACAGCCCTAGACGAGTGGAATTCCATTAATCTACATATGAAATTAAAAATGCAACTCGTATATATTCATGTATCAATTATATAAATTGTTTATTTTCAGGTGAGTTAAAGTGTGTTTACGTACTCCTATACTGTATTTGTAATCGATACAATACGTTCTTAGCGTTATGTATTTAAGGTGAATTAGGTAGTGTTGACATGTGAAGTTGTGATTCATACCGCATCAGTGTTATGTATGTCAGGTGAATTAGGTAGTGTTTACCCGTAGTGATGTGTGACGAGGTGTTTGTCTTTCAGATCCGACGCATCAAGGCGGCGGAGGGGGCGGGGGAAGGCGCGGTGCAGCAGGGTGAGGTGTCGTCCTCCAAGCCCACGCTCCTACCCACCCAGCGGCTAGGCCCTTTACTTCTCGAGGTAAACCTTCATCCTACCTACACTGTAATATATACCCTCCCCTCCATCCCTTCGTCTCTGTAACACACCTCAATCTCCCTCCCTATTTAATCACTACACACACCTTTCTTCCATCCCTTTTCCATTACTGCAACATCTTTGCTTTCATCTTGCACTAAATACATCGCACCATTTTTTTGTTTACCCAAATCCCTACACCACATCATTTAAAGCGTGTTGTATCTTCAGTCGGACCCATGTTTCTTACCCATGGTCAGTACCACCTTAAATCCGACTCATATTCACTCTGTATTTCACTCTCATCACCTTTTAGCCGGGCTTCATTGTTTACATCTGACCCATACTCTACATTTGGCCCACAATGTTTTGAAGTTGGCCCTCGTATGCTTGCGTCTTTCTTATACTGTACCACCATAAACGTATTCCACACTTCTTCACATCCTGCCCGCTGACACAGTCCTACACCATCTCACACGGTGGCACACCATACCCACACGGTTCCACATCACCCCACACGGTCGTACAACACCCCACACGGTCCGACACCACACCATATGATCCCATACCAATCCACACGGTCGTACACCACCCCACATGGTCGTACACCATCCCACACGGTCCCACACCACATCAAACGGCCCCACATCGCCCCACACGGTCCCATACCGCCCCACACGGTCCCATACCACCCCACACTGTCCCACACGGTCCCACACCACACGTTTCCACACCACTCCATATGATCACATACAAAACCCACACGGTCGCACACCATCCCACACGGCCCCTCATCACCCCATACGGGCCCACTCCACGCCATACGGGCCCACTCCACCACACACCACCCCACATGGTCCCACACCACCACACGCCGTCCCTCACAGCCCACACCACCCCACACTACCCACATGGTCCCACACCACCCCACACGGTCCCACACCAGCCTACATGGACCCACACCATCTCACACTGTCCCACATCACCCCACACCACCCTACATTGTCCCACACCACCCTACATGGTCCCACACCACCTCACGCTGTCCCACACAGTTCCACATTATCCACGTGATCACACACGGTCCCACACCACCCCACCTCACACGATGTTATTTACTTTTACTATGTTATTTACTTAGACTTTAGCAAAGCATTTGACAGAGTACCGCATCAGAGGCTTCTGAAAAAAATTAAGGCTTATGGTATCGAGGGGAAAGTTTTAAATTGGATAAAATCATGGCTCACCGATAGAACGCAGAGGGTCAGCGTAGATGGTGTTAAGTCTGAGTGGGGCCGTGTAACCAGTGGGGTTCCCCAGGGGTCAGTACTAGGCCCACTCTTGTTTATAATCTACATAAACGATCTAGATACTGGGATCAGCAGTGACATAAGCAAGTTTGCGGATGACACCAAAATAGGGCGGCAAATTAATTCAGGGCAGGATGCAAATGCATTACAGGAGGATCTAAATAAACTGCAGGGGTGGTCTGAAAAATGGCTAATGAAATTCAACACCAGCAAGTGCAGCGTACTTAATATTGGAAGAACAAATACTTATAATGTATACAGCCTTAACAACATCAACCTAGAGAAGTCGACTTGTGAAAGAGACCTTGGGGTACTTGTAAGCCCGGACCTACGGCCTAGAAAACAGTGCGTTAATGTTCGAAATAAGGCAAACAGAGTATTGGGTTTTATATCTAGAAGTGTAAGTAACAAGAGTGCAGAGGTCTTATTGCAACTATATCTTGCGCTAGTCAGGCCGCACCTCGATTATGCGGTTCAGTTCTGGTGCCCCTATTATAGAATGGATAGAAATTCACCTGAGTCGGTGCAGCGAAGAATGACAAAAATGACTCCGGGAATTAGAAACCTTCCATATCAGGATAGGTTAAAGAAACTTAACTTGCATTCCCTAGAAAGACGAAGAGTGCGGGGAGATATGATAGAAGTATTTAAGTGGGTGAAAGGAATCAATAAAGGGGATATAGATAAAGTTCTTATAATATCCGATCAGGATAGGACTCGGAGCAACGGATTCAAGTTGGATAAGTTTAGGTTTAGGAGGGAGATAGGAAGAAACTGGTTCACAAATAGGGTGGTGGACGAGTGGAACAAGCTTAGCAACTTTGTAGTAAGTGCGGGAACTCTGGAAAGTTTCAAAAGGAGGCTAGATAGATTCATGGATGATAGAGAGTGGTAGTAACTCTCGACAGGAGCTGCCATGCACAGGCCAACCGGCCTATTGCAGACTCCTTATTTTCTTATTTTCTTATGTTCTTATCCACATGGTCCCACACCACCCCACACTATCCATATGGTTCCACACTATCCACATGGTCCCACACTTCCCCAGACGGTTCCACAGCACCCCACACGGTCCCAACCACCCCACATGGTTCCACACCACCCCTTACGGTCCCACATCACCTCACACTGTTCCACACCACCCTACACTATCTACATGGTCCCACACCACCTCACACTGTCCTACACCACCCCACACTATCCACATAGTCCCACACAACCTCACACGGTCCCACACCACCCCTCACTATCCACATGGTCCCACACCACCCCACACTATCCACATGGCCCCACACCACCCTACACGGTTGCACACCACCCCACACCTCGCACGGTCCCACACCACCTCACACGGTCCCACACCACAATCATATGGTCCCACACTTCCCTTACATGGTCCCACATCACCCTCACATGGTCCCACACCACCCTCACACGGTCACAAACCCCCCACATGGTCCCACACCCCCCACATGGTCCCACACCACCCTCACGTGGTCCCACACCAACTCACATCTGCAAAAGAGTGTCCCATGGATGCGTCTTGGACCACTCCATGTGACAATTAAGAGTGTTCTTCCTGGGACATATTGGTAACTCTTGTGGAGACACCTGTTGGACTAACCTGTGGGAATATACCTGGAGAAAATACGTGTTTGTAAGTCTTAAGGGGATTCATCTGTTGGAATTCACCTGGGGATTAATCAGCCTGGATTAGTATTGTTTAGGTAGTCTTGGGATTAGACACCATGTTAGGGATTACTAAGTAAGTTTCAGTCTTAGTGATATCTGTGGCAGCCGACTCGCAAGAGGGACTTATGGAAAGATGTACCGGGGTGAACGGGGGGAAATTCATATTCAGGTTGTCAGGTGTAGTTGTAGTAGGAACCATGGCTTAGATTTTCATCGTATGACTCTGGGCTCTTAGATGGAGGTTGAGATAGATTAGCATGATGAAGTAAATTAGCACGATGTAGAGTAGACTAACATGGTGTAGAAGTAGATTAGCACGATGCAGAGTAGACTAGCACGATGTAGAAGTAGATTAGCACGATGCAGAGTAGACTAACATGATGTAGAAGTAGATTAGCACGATGCAGAGTAGACTAGCACGATGTAGAAGTAGATTAGCACGATGCAGAGTAGACTAACATGATGTAGAAGTAGATTAGCACGATGCAGAGTAGACTAATATGATTTAGAGGTAGATAAACACAATGCAGAGTAGCTAGCACGATGTAGAAGTAGATTAGCAGCACAGTATATGGAACTTGGAGCTACAGTGAACCAACAACGTGATATAGAGGGATGTTTGATAGGTCAGATATGGTAGATCAGGTAAGGTATGGTAGGTTAGGTAAGGTAAGGTATGGTAGGTCACATCAGGTAAGGTATGGTACGTCAGGCAAGGTATGGTAGGTTGGGGAAGGCATGGTTAGTGAAAGTATTATAGTTTAGGAAAGGTTGGGTACATTGGGAAATAGGTTAAATTTAGAAAATTCTATCTATTAGGTTAAGGTGACTGTAGGTATGGGATGTTATGTTTGGTAAGTGAAGGCGATGGTTATGCCTCCCCCCATCTCCTCCCCCGTGGACACACACTTGTGCAGATTCGGTCATCACACACACACACACACACATACACACACACACATATATATATATATATATATATATATATATATATATATATATATATAATATATATATATATATATATATATATATATATACTTCATTTTTAGTCCATTTAACACGCGGACTTTGAACATATAATCAACGTTGATTATATATATATATATATATATGCTGATAACCACCAGGAAAGAAGAAAACACGAAGTTCCCAAGCGCTTTCGTGTGAATTACACGAAAGCGCTTGGGAACTTCGTGTTTTCTTCTTTCCTGGTGGTTATCAGCATATACCTACATCACGCGCACCTACAGTGATTTACTTGCATATATATATATATATATATATATATATATATATATATATATATATATATATATATATATATATAATGGAAACTTCATGCGTTACATTAAAGATCAATGGAATGTAAGGAAGAGCTTAGTATTATGCCCTTAGCAAAGTTGTTTAACATGTCCTTAAAAACAGGTGTAGTACCAGAATCCTGGAGGATAGCGAATGTAATACCGATTTTCAAGAAGGGGGATAGATCACTATCCTCTAACTACCGCCCAATCAGTCTAACATCAATAGTAGGCAAATTACTGGAAGCAATCATTTCAAACTCTATTCGAAATCACCTGGAGAAGCACCGATTGATCAATGATTCCCAGCATGGCTTCACAAGCGGACGTTCTTGTCTAACTAATCTATTAACATTCTTTTCATCAGTTTTCGAATCAGTGGACGAGGGGCACAATTATGATGTGGTATATCTCGACTTTAGCAAAGCCTTCGACAGAGTCCCCCACGAAAGACTAATTAGAAAGGTAGAAGCTCATGGCATCAAGGGTGACATCTTTAAATGGATTAGGGCGTGGTTACAGGACAGGAAACAGCGAGTGAGCATTAACGGCACTAAGTCCCATTGGAGGCACGTCACAAGTGGAGTTCCCCAAGGCTCAGTACTTGGACCATTATTGTTTATTATATACATAAACGACATAGATATCGGCATAGACAGCAACATAAGTAAATTTGCTGATGACACTAAAATAGGACGTGTTATCAAATCTGACGAGGACTCGGCAAAACTACAGGAAGATCTAAACAAATTTTTCCAATGGTCTGAAAAATGGCAGATGAAATTCAATGTCGACAAATGTAAAGTACTCAGTATAGGAGATGTAAACAGGGAAACCAGATACCAGATGAACAACGATGCCATAGAGAAATCCGACTGCGAGAGAGATTTAGGAGTAATGATAAGTAGGAACCTTAAGCCAAGTAAACAATGTGTTTTTGCTCGTAACAAGGCTAATAAAGTACTTGGGTTCATACAAAGGAGTGTTAGTTACAAGACTAGCGAGGTCATCCTAAAACTGTATCTTGCTCTTGTGAGACCACACCTGGATTACGCAGTTCAGTTCTGGTCACCGTATTACAGAATGGATATAGAATCCTTGGAAAGAATTCAGAGGAGAATGACAAGACTAATCCCGGGCATTAGGAACCTTGAGTATAGAGACAGGTTAAAGCATCTTAATTTGCACTCCCTCGAGAGACGTAGAGCGAGGGGCGACCTGATAGAGGTGTATAAGTGTAAGGCAGGGCTAAACAAAGGGGACATTACAAAGGTACTCAAATTATCCAACCAGGAGCGAACTCGTAACAATGGTTTTAAATTAGACAAATTTAGATTTAGGCGTGAAATAGGTAAACACTGGTTTGGAAACAGAGTAGTGGATGAATGGAATAAGTTACCAAATATCATCATTAACTCGAATACGCTGAATTGCTTCAAACATAGGTTGGATGCTCATATGAGCAATAGGGGTTGGGTGTAAACGGGACTGCCCAGTATGGGCCAATAGGCCCGCTGCAGTTTCCTCCATTCTTATGTTCTTATGTATATCGAAATGCGTGAAGTACATTTTTTGCATATCGGTGTGAGGAATGTTTTCTGAATTGAATGATTATTAGAGGCTGTGATGAGGCACACGCGATTAGAATGTTAATTGTCTCAAATATTTACCATAAATATACGTGTTGTACAATATTAATACATTTGGAGGGTGGGGGTAACCGTGAGTGGTGAGACTGATAATAGTGCGTGAGTTGGTCGACAACAGTGGTGGGCACCTGTATCCAACACCTCAGGTGAAAGTTACGCTTTTACTTCATTGCATGCATCGTTTAGTCATGAATATTTCTGTGTGCTTTAACTAATACTACAGGAAGGCAGTTTTATTTGGGTTTTACTGATGGGAATGTAGATGGTGTAGTGTTAGTGGTGATGAGGAGGGTGGTGCGGTGGCAGGTGGTGGGGAAGGTCGGCGGCGTGAGCCAAACAGGAACGCAGGAGCCTCCAGTCCGCTGCTCTCACCTGCTCATGGGAAACGCGCACACCCACTAACACTTGTTTTTCTGCCCACACACTTGTGCAAATCTAATTGACAGAAACTTGTCATTCACTGTCTTTATAATAAACATCGTAATTAAGAACGGATCATGATTATAAATTATGTATAAAGTTTTTTAACAAAATTCCTTCTATTATCATACTGTTATGGAAGCTGATTATGTGGATGCCAAACGTCGCTGCAGAAACACCAATGTGTATTTTCTGCCTTAATTGTCTTCTTTTAGTTGATTATATTTTATAGTCCCCTTTTTTGTGTTCCCAATGCATAGAACTTAGAAATGATAACATCGGTGAATAAGGTGACGTGGCTGTCAGAAACTCCCTTCCTCTTCGTTAGATTTCGTAATCTGGCGAAATTTCTTACCCCAAATGATTTCCCGTTACGTTTACCTATAATTAAGTTTGTGAAATGAAGCTGTTGTGTGTATGTGTATGTCTATACTGTATATAATGAAAATGTTTATCCTATTGTCAACATTTCTTACAGCTTTTCGTTTTGCAAGTAAGGGTGATTCTGTATTCGAACTTTGGGCTTTGGGTGTTCAATGTTGATTCTGGTGTTAAAATTGCGTAGCCAGATGTACAGGACAGGTATGAATCCTGGACGTAATGTCGATCGCTTTGTGGGGGTTTTATTTTTCAAGCACTTGATTACTCACCGTTGATCTGCCGCGCCTATCTATCCGTCCGTCCTCTTCAACCACTCATCATTGACAAATTTAGTTTTAAAAGTTGGAGATTATGATATTGTAGACCAAGTATTTAGGTTAATATCGAAGTTGCCAAATTGTAATGACTTCTTTTTGTGATAGTAGAGTTATTTGGAAGATGACAGGGTCGCAATAGGTTGTTCAATATGTTACGGAAGAATCAGTAAATGAGTTGTAGTGAAATAAGAGCCAAGAAGAATTTAACAAATTGTAATGCCTAGATTTTGAGACTGGCAAACCACTGGTTCGTGTTTGCTAACGAATATGAAACAAATTATAATGAAATACAGTACTACATGATTTGAAACATTGTTTTCTTGTAATAAAGTTAATCCATTGATGATTGATCGTTTAATTTGAACTCCAAAATATAAGTTATACTACAGTAATATGATACAAGTTCTTTAATCTTAAGAGTATGTACATCTAAATACTCTGTTATAAATTGACTCTTATTTATATCCACAGGCTCTCGATGGATTTTTATTCCTTGTGAGCACCGATGGAAAGATAGAGTTTGTATCTGACAAAGTGAGTCACTTCATCAAGTTTACTTCCGAGGACTTGACGGGGAAGACCATCTACAACATTATCCACGTAGGAGATCATGCCAAATTCTCCTCTTCTTTTTTGTCAATAGGTATATACTGTACGGGCTTGCTTTATTGTAATGTATTTTGTACACTATTATTTTGGTTTAGGATAACATGTTCAAATTTTGGGATATTTGTGTACTTTCAAATAAAGTGGCATCACAGTTGTACTTGTGTGTGGGTGTGCTAGATTTTTTTACCTTTCCTTAAAAAGTCATAAATAAAATAAGACCTTTCAGTATTCTGTTGTATAGGTTAAGCTACTGGCTGCTGTGCATTTTTAACTTTCATAGGACTGTTATCAAAAAAAGAAGGTACAGGTATTTATCCCAAACTAAAAAAAACTCTAAATACAGTATCGTGAAGAAAAAAATTAAAACTCATATATTTTTGATGTACCACAATAGAAAGTTGATGAATGATGTGACTGGAATGAAATGAGGCTAATGAGATAAAGTTTGAAAGCTTTTGGAGTGCTGGAAAGATTCAACATTAAGGAGAATGTTATTGTAATGTGTACCAACTACATGAACAAGTGAAATACAGTACACTACTGTACAAGAAACAGTCTATTTTAGGTGTAGTGTGTGAGGTATTGCTAATGGTTATTTCCAGTTTTGTTATTAAGATTGAAGTGGATTATTGATTATTGGTTGAGAAACAATTGAAAATTAAGTTAAATACTGTAGGTGATAAATGAAATAATTAGACAAATTTGGTAGAAACTACTTAAAGAGTTGACTGATAATGACATAACTTTAAGGCTTGTGTTGAAGTGTTGTGGGAACACCTGAGGAATACAGTACTGTATACAAGTACTGAAGCAAACAATTCTGTGAGACTATGAAGATAAATTAAAGAAGGAAAGGAGGGGGTTAATTGTTTGAAGATTAGGAAAAATGTTGTCAAGACTAAGAAGAAAATATAAATAAAGTACAGTAGAGAAATAGGATAATGTAATGAATTTGTAAGAGTACAGGATTACAGGGGTTCATGAAAAAAGCAAAATTAAAAAATGCTCGAGATTAAACAGTGAATTATTAGAAAGAGAATACAGTACAGTACATGAGATTTAGGATAAACATTTTAAGTATTGTGCGGAAGTGAGACATGGGTGTTGGTGAAACAAGACCCGAGTTTAATAGAAAGGAGCAGAGGTAGAAATAAGATGTAATGCTAATGTTCCAGAAAAATGGAAAATGAGGATGTCTGGATTGAATATGAACAATATGAGGAAGAAATAGTTGAGTAACAGCTGAATAAATTTGGAGAATATGCACATTTGTGTGGTAAAGTAAATAAACAAAACTGGTGATATTTGCTTGGTACAGAAGGGTAAAAGGTAATTCAAGAAGTAACTAACATTCTGTGGTCCTACTATAGTGTTTGGTCTACAAGGTATTTAGGTTAAGTTAGGGTAGGTTAGGTTAAGTCATGTTAGGTCAGGTTAGACTAAAGATATCTTTCAGTTAGGTTAGGTCAGGTCACGTTACATTACACTAAAGATATCTTTGTAGACTGCACACTATAGTATCACCCATTCTATACTGTACTGTACAGTGTATGAGAGCATAGTTGATGAGACCTTTGATAAAAGTGTAAATACATCACTCAAGGAGAGATGATGGGTAAATTATTTGCAGATGCAAATTGTGGATAGTATTTCATTATGTGCCTTAATTTTTTGATATTGTTTATTTATGGTTTTGAGAAATTAATTACATGATCAATTAAACATGTGTTGATTTGGAGAAATATTGACTTTTTTGTGGCATCTATGGAAGACTTGAATTCTGTTAGAATGTGTCTGAGGAAGTAGCATGTGGGATAAGAAGAGATTACAGTAAATGGTATACAGTATATCAGTTATTTTGTGAAGCTTGATGTATTTTTGGATGAGAGAATACAGAAGATGAGAGTGAGAAGGAGTAGATTTGGGAATTAGCTGAGTTTTGGTGATACCGTATGGCAGTTGTTTATGGTGATATAGTTTCAGCTGACATAGATATTATATTAGGCAGAATGGTAAACTGTTTTGGTGTACTGTACACTGTGAAAATATTGTGAGGGAAGGCAAGTTTGAAGGGAGGGAGCAGTCTTAATGTATTACTATGTTTAGTGCAAATATTTTTATACTAAAAATTTGAAGGAAAAAACTCATTAAGGATAATAAGAAGTGAAAAGTTCATATTAGAGTAAAACAAGGAAGCAAAGTGAGAGGTGCTATGCAAATCTCAAAATATGGAGTGAAATTGTGTACTGTACAGTGTAACAAGCCTGTGTTGATGGTTATTTGTTCCAACTCAATGTAAAGAAGTGTAACTCTGAGGTTGAATGTGAGAGGAGTTCATTAATCGATTAATGTAGGACTTTAATGAGTAGATAGGTTTAAGAAATAATATGTGGGAATACTGTACAGTGAGAAATGTAAAGTCATTAGAAAATTGTGATGTTTTACAGTGTACTACTTGTGCTAACATTGTTTGTTTGGGAAAATATACTGTATATCAATGGCATCATAATATGATACTGTACTATATATATTTTTGGCAATACAGTAGCGTATTAGTCTTGAATTAAAAAAAATGCTTGCTGATGTCAATGTGTTTATTTTGAAAATGCATTTTCTTCCAAACTGCTGTTTACAGATGATAATACTATATTATACTGACCTGGTAGGCAATTCAGAAGCCAAGTTATGAATAACTGGAAAAGAGAATGTGTAGGAAATGTGTAGGGAAGGGAGATAAATAATTAACTATTAGTTTAAATGGAGGTAGCTGTTTTAGATACAGCATCTGAGTGTGGATGTGTCAGTGAGTGGAATAATAGGTGGGAAATTGATTTACTGATTAGGAGAGGGAAAAGTAATAAATACGGAGGAAAATGCATGGAGAGAGAGAGAGAGTGAGAGAGAGAGAGAGAGAGAGTGTACCCGGTACTCTGTCAAAGGAGGAAAAGTTGGGATGTACTGTATTGAGGAATTGTTGAAACAATATTATTATTCAGGAGTGAAACATGGATTATGGATGCAGTAGGAAAGCTGATTATATGTGACATAAATGATGTGATGTGCTGGAGAGCAGTGAGGGGGATGAATAGGATACTAAGATTAAGAAATACAGAAATGGAAAAATGAAAGACAGCTGCTTGAATGGTATGGAAATATTGGGAGAATGGGAAGTGAAAGATTGGTAACAAGAGTGTTTAAGATAACTTTAAAGGATAAGAGGAAGAGGGAATAACTAAATAGGGAATGGAAAAACGGGATGAAGGGAGTAAAATGATGGGCTTAGACGTCCTGGAAACAGCGGTGCATGTGAATGATATGAGAGCTTGGTGTCAAGTGGTTTGAGGGAATGTTCTAGCATTTAAAGTGAATGAATGAAGGTGAGTGTAAGAGAAATGTATGTTTGCTCATGATTCTGGCCAGCCTTCAGCATTGTGGGGTAAGGTTTTTAAGATATAAAAAACTATTACAGGTTGCTTAATTTCTTATTTTTTCATAAGTGGTTATTTAATATATGAAATTCTAATTTAAAATAAGTATAAGATATGTAAAAGATGGCTTGACATTTCCTTGTTGACAGCCAAAATATATTGCAGAATAAATTGAGTAATTATTAGGTGGTACCAAAGGAAACACAGGGTCAGAAAGACGACTTTATATCTGATATTTTGTCGCAAAGAACTTTTCCTTGAAACATCAGGAGTAAAGTTGTCTCTCTGACCCTTCGTTTCCTTTACTACCACCTTACCATTTGTCCAAATGAATCCTACTGATTGAAGAAATGTTTGCAAGATTCGACTTTGGTCTCAGGTACTCGACTGAGGAAAACACAAAAAGATGAGAGTCATTAAGACAATGTTATTTCAGTAACTTTACACAAATTGGAAAGTTTAAAAAGGAAATAAAAAATTGCTTCAGTAGCTTTAAGAAATCTTTAATTATTGGGGTTTTTTTCAGGTTGGTCAAGTGAAGCAGCCTGTGAGTCTTCGCGGAGCCGCAGTTTTAACTGTCGCCTCCTGGTCAAACCTCCAGATGACCAGGAGGAGACTATGGAAGAGAAGCAACAGCGGGTATCCGATTATGAGAATATGCAGGTATGGTTATCACTAGGAGTTTTTCATTACACTCTTAACCTTGCTGGGTGCCTAGACCCAAAACCATATATAGACTCTCCCTTCATTTGTTGTCTCATTCTCCCTATTTGCTGTAACAGTGTGGACCCCCTTTCACAACAAGGCCCTAATATATTTAAATGGTTTGATTACCTTTACTTCACACAGCCCAGCTTCACCCACCAGCAGCAGCATCCAACCCCAAAAACAGTGACACCAAGTTTTCATGTCATTCACACACACAATGCCACTTCTTGGATACATATTCCCTTCACATCTTGTGCCTTCTTCACCAAATCCTTCTGTCTACTTCTTGGGTATCCCTTCCTCTATACTGTCATTTTTTTTTAATTTTTTTTTCCAATTACAGTATACCAATCTTTCCTGTTTCATTCTCTCATTCTACAGCCATCTTAGAAAACCTTGGTCGGCTCTGTCCAATGCTTTTTTCATGATGATGTTTCGTTATTTCTTTATTTAATATTATTTGCATCCTGATCACCCCGCATACTATTCTCAAACACTTACTTTCTCTTTCATATTTCAAACTCATGCATTAAAGGTGTCACAACAATTCCTTTGTACTGTGCTTCCCCATCTCTGCTTTTCTTGACATGTCTTTCTGCCCCTCTTCAAAAATTTTTGTAAAAATTTATGACTTCCTTCCTTCCCACAAATGCTCTTGTATTCATTTCATCTCACAATATTCAATTTGATGATGTATCTAATGAGAGAAAGACTTAAGTATTTTCAAATACTTTGGAAATGATTATTTACTCATTGATCTGTAGTATAACTACTGTTGTGGGTGCTCTACTGCTGAACTTGTTATTCCACACAAATTCAATTCATCAATCAGTAGATAACAAGGACTTCTTTGCTCATTATCACAGGACAGTATACATATAGTTCTGGATGGTCTTTACTTGGTCATCTTTGTATTGATTCCTGAATGCCTCAGGGTTCTCTTCTAGCTTCAAGTCATTTCCACTTACACATTGAACATGTACTGGTATATTTATTCTTATACAGATTTTCAATGACAAGCAAACAGTAAAGTATATTTATTGTTAAAGAGAAGGTAGGCATTCCCCTTACTCAACTCTTATAATGACATAATTTATCTGGTCACTGGCCAATATTGCTTCTCTAAACTTTATATTTGTGTTCATAACCAGGCCCTACTTTACTGATGACCAATTGGCAACAATTTATGTGAGTCATGTGTGCTCTGTGCTCCCAGATGGAACACTGCTGTCATCTCTGTGCTGGTTAAGGCGTTGCAGTACTTTGTTTTGTTGACTTGATTAGAAATAGAGAAAAACCATCAGAATAATTTAAGACAACAACCTTACCATGAAACTTCCAGCACTACACACTCCCTCTTCTATAGATACACCCATCATTGGTCTCGGAGAACATATGAGAGAGAACATGCCATTTTTCTCAATATTCCAACTTGCAGAACCTTTACTTACCATTTTTTTCATTTATGCACAGGAAAAACACTTGCACCTACAGGTAATTCTATTTTTATGAATTGAAAACAGTACAATATTATTACTAAAATAACCAGTTGATACTTGTTATATTCCTGACTGTTTCTCCGAGTATGTTTTATATTATTTACAGATTTCTGCTGTGCTTTTGCCATCGTATTTTGTGGACAAAAGTAATAGTGAATCCTTTGAAGGGGAAGGACAACAGTGCCTAGTTTGTTTGGTTCGGAGAATTCCACCCAACGAACGCATACAGGGTACTCCAGTTGAACAGTTTACCACCAAACTGGATATTCACGGCAACATAACTGCAGTTGATGCAAGTGGTGTATCCCCTAAATACAGTCAATATATCAGTAAGGTGAGTCATTCTATTTCATGAAGTCCTGTTATTATTCCTTGTAACTGTATGGCATGGGGATTTAGAAATGTCCTTCATCTATGTGCCTTTCTAGTTGTATAGTTTTCAGTAGAATTAAACACAAGTTTGCACATGTGATTTTCACCAACTGAAGACATGTGTACTGTTTAATATTTGTGTTCCATCAATCCTCAGCAGAGTTATGATTCATAATAGACTCTTGTTCATATATTATTTGCTTATGACTTAACAAAAGCTTTGCACACATGATGGTTTACTGCTTGGAGGTAATGAATGTATTATAATAAGGATACTGCTTGAGTTTTTACCAGTTACAGCCTTCTTTGTACTGTAATTTCATCTCTCATAGCTGAAAACTTACAACAGTTTTTAGTAGAACATAACAAAACTTTCCATGCATGTGGTAATCAACTGAAGATTATTTTATTGTATAATCTTTGTTGTATAAATTATTAAAAAAAAAAATTCATATAAAGCCTCGTAATTTTGCCCATATTGGTCACTCGAAAAGCGTGAGCAATTGAAAATGATGAACATTTGAGACTTGTTTCACATTAACCCATGCAAGCATGGAAAATGGCCATAAAATGATGATGATGATGATCCTGGTCAAGTATAGTATCTGCATGCTGCTTGCCCTAAGTCGGTGGATGGCAAGTAGCCATGGTACCTTGAAAACACACATAGCCTCACAAAAAGTTGTGTAATTTTTAGTGAATATGAAACTAATACAGTACTGTAGTTGCTAAGTGGTCCAAGCAGTGATAGAGAGAAGACTGTGGACACTTTTTGAAGATTAAGGAATTTGAAGGTTTGAAAGCAAAGAGGTTAATTTTACCAGCCAATCCAGGAGGAGTAGAAGATGGATTACCGGTAGCATTTGTTGCAGGGAGTCCAGATGATACTGTGTTGAAAGAATACAGCATCATGTACTGTACATGAAAGCTTCTGCATTGGCATGAATCTGGTTAACACCTATTTCTAACCCAGTGTTTGTAGATGTAAATGCTTTGAAAACAGAGGAAATAAAGCATTTGTCATGGTAATAGTGAGAAAAGGTTTGACAGATAATGCCTTCCATATGAACAAAAACTTTATACTGTACATCATTTACATTCAATTTTTACAGGACAAAATTGGTGAGTCCTTCACAGAGCTGATTCACCAAGGGGACGTTGGGAAGGTGACAGGCCACCTGCGAGAAACTTTGCAGTCGGGGCAAGCTACATCTCAAGTGTACCGGGTTAAGGTAAGCATTTTAATTGAATATAATGAGCCTATGGTGTCTTTCTTTTGATGTATTTTACATTTTGATTAAGCTAGATTCTTTGATTCATAAGTACATAATATGTGCAGGTAACTGTATTAGAATACAGTGACCCCTCGGTTAACGAACTCAATCCGTTCCAGCAGGTCGTTCGTTAACCGAAAAGTTCGTTAACCGAAACCATTGTTTCAATGGGTTTTTGGGTGTAATTGGTTCCAGCTCACCGAAAATTTCCTAAATTCAACAAAAATGGTAGAAAAGTTCACTTACTTTGAGGTGTGTATGTAGAAGGCTCCTGGATGATGATGATGATGATGATGATGGGAATTAGAATGGGGGTGGAGGAGAAGGAAGAAGAGAAGGCATTGGGGTGGAAGAGAAGTCACCCCATGGCACCATTTCACCCATAAAATTTCAGTTCTCTTGGTGTGTTTCAAGATTATTTTCTTTAAATCAACACTGCACTGCATTATATATTGTCAATATGTAAAATATATTTCAAAATGACCAATAATTTGCTTGGAAACACAGAAAAAAGCGTTTAGTTGAAGAGAGTCTCAAGCAAGATGTTACCTCCAGTGAAAACAGAGAGACTAACGCCTGTTTGCTGTGTTAAGAGGCTGGATGCCGCGCATTAAACTAGTCACTTTACCTTCAATTATGTTCAATAATTGTTAAAATGACTAAAAAATTGAATATTAAACTTTTAAAATTATTGAATAGTATAAACTTCTTGATATTTACTAAAATAGTAAGGAATTTAAGCCCTAGAACCGATTAATGTATTGGGGGACTGATACTAAAGCTCGTTGCCCGGCCAGTGCAAGCGAAAACATGTTGAGGTCGGTTCGTAAGAAATTCGTTAACCCAATTTTTGTTCGTTAACCGAATTGAAGATCCTTATGGAAGGCAGTTCGTTAACCGAAATTTCGTTAACCGAGGCGTTCGTTAAACGAGGGGTCACTGTAATTAAAATGAAATTATAGTGAATTTGCTACCAGAGTTTAACAGTTAATTCATGTATAATACTCCTGATAAACTTCCTAAGTGCTTATGTTTGAAATAATGTATGTATGTATCTTTATATAATTTAGCTAAATATCTTTCTCGTCAGAAACGGTCATCCCAACGATTATGAATAAACTCATTTAGAAATACATCATTACTTCAGGACAAAATCGGACAGCTTTGCAACAGCCAATCAGCCGTAAATTTTGAGGAGGGGGGCGGGGCATCTTTTCTCAGCTCAGAAAAAACGCACTATAGTAATCATGAAAATGATCGTAACCTTAGCAATTTAGAGGCATTTCTGGCAAAAATTGATACACATGTTGGGAATAAAGATATTGTAATACAGTACAAACAAAGATTATTATTGCATGCAAAATAATGTACACACACACACACACACACACACACACACACACACACACACACACACACACACACACACACACAGAGGATCACGCGGTTCCCTTAAAGTCATTCAATGCGTGCTACCATTGGAGTGTCTCAGCTGACGGGGAAGAGGAGCGAGAACACACCACATGTCAGCACCGCAAACTTAGGCTGATAATCTCTTTACAGAAATGGGATTTATGACCCTACATATTATTGCTACATGCACTCTCGGCCTCGGAATCGAGAGGTCAATGAGATTAAAAAAAATGTTTTTGGCCGGGTTGGCGCTTATGAAATTATGGTCTGCATAGCCTCATATAGTTTACATTGAAGACTGTTAAGTACTCTTTTATGGGCATTTTAATGCATTAGACTGAACTCAACCTTCTGTAGCCAAGAGAGTACAAAAAGCATGTTTCAGGTTGGAGGAAATCGCTGTATTCGAGTGCAAACCAAATCCAAATTCTTCCGTGGTGCAGACGGGCCTCACCCAGACGGAAGTTTCATGATGGCAACACATTCTATTATTGGGTAAGTTACCATTGTATGTTGTGTTGTGTTTCTGAAGATATAGAAAATAATTTTATGTTTTATATCAGTAGATAGAATCTTGTAATGCAGCTAAAAGTTGGGTACTTTTTTGGCTAGATGTTTATAAGGAGTTTTGTACTTATTTGTGAATAAGATACAGTACTATCTTTGGATAACACCATTAGTTTTATCACTAATAGTGGATATTGCTGGATAAGGTAGTAGCATATGGTTTGAAGTAATGAAAAATTGGTTTGTTAATTATGTAAAGCACTTAAGGTGTCTACAGTATATTGGTAAGTCATTTGCCATTTGAGGGTTTGACTCATTTAGGGTATTTTCATTGTTACAGAAATCAAATATTTTTAAAATGATGAATATTTCAGACTGGTTCATTGTTTGCAATTGGTTAAATTTTTTTGTGATTGATGAAATCTATAATTTTAACTTCTTTTCCATGCAGACCTTTCCAAGAAGGTAATGGGACATCAGCAGCTGATAGATTGCTTGCTGGAACCTCGGGTAATGGAGGATCAGTGTTGGACGAGTCATTATCGGGCCGACCTAGCAGTACAGGAGGAGCAGGAGATGACTCTGGCGTGTCCTCCCTCGGCGAAAATACCCGACTACGAAAACTCCTTAGTGTAACCGGTAGTGAAAGTGGTAGTGACTTGCCCTCAGATAACTCCAATAAAATCCTCAAGGATCTCCTCAACCAAAAGGATGAAGATGATGCCCAGGGGGGAGTTGCTGGCAGTGGAGGGGAAGGAAATAGCACTTTAGAACGGCTTATGTCACGTGTCCCCTCTCGTCATGATTTCAAACCTAATACATCATCCTCTCCTGCAGTGAACCCCTCAACCAATAATATGTTGAGAGAGGTAAGGTTAAGATTTTATTTTTATTATTTCTGTTTTGAATTTTAATCCTTAAATTTATTATAATCAGTAAAATAGGTGTTTGGCATAAACATATCCAAACAGCTACTAGTTACAGTATGAAGAGATACCCTGTTCTTATTTCATATTCATAAGTTAGATCACAATGAGGAAATTTTTTTGTTTCATTTTCATAATGTGAGCTGTCTGTAAACCTGGTAGGTACCATAATTTTATTTAATCTGAGAAGACTGTATTCCTCAGGATTATAAAACCCTCATGGATTTACTTTGGTAAATACTTTATTAATATTTTTTCTTTCTTTTATTTATTTGTAACGTACATGATTAAAGCAAGTCTTTCATTTTAATATTATCTAGAAAAATTCATATACTGTACAGGGGGCCCCCCAAGTTTGCGGAGTTTTACTTCGCGGTTCTCGGTTTTTCACGGATGACACCCTGGATGTACCCAAGAATGTCTGTGGGTAGTTCTAAAGTTGCCGGCATTTTCGCGGCTGGGACAGGGAGCAATTTGTTCTAGAGACAGAAATTTCCTTTACCTTTATTGTAATAAATAAATAATAATAATAATAATAATAATAATAATAAACGGTTTATTGAAAAGTTTGCAGCCCAAAGGCTGAAAATATACATGGGACATAAATGACTTATTACATACATTGGTTGTTTAACAAAAGCCTTCATTAGAGAAAGGTGAAGGAACATACAGTGAACATGCGGATTAATGTTTACACACGTAGATCATGTGAGCTGAGGTGTTGAACAGCAGACACGTAGTGTAGTAACTCCCTCACAGATGGTGTTACGAGGGGCCTGATGATGTAGTAGTTACCTCACAGATGGTGTATGAGGGGCCTGATGATGTAGTAATTCCCTCACAGATGGTGTTATGAGGGGCCTGATGTGGTGTAGTAATTCACTCACAGATGGTGTTATGAGGGGCATCACATGATGCTGTAGCAACTCATTCACTACGTGGTGTCGTAGCATCATGGGGACACCACGAGGTCTGTTGTCACAGGACTTCACTCACTCAAGTGGGTATGGTGTGGTCCCAGGTCTCTCTATCGAAATATGGGTGTGTGTGTGTGTAGACACACACACACACACACACACACACACACACACACACACACAACACATACAAATAAATACTGTAATCATTGGAAAATCCTCTCACAGATAATCAGAAACAAATTTACTTGTGTACAAAGAAATGTATATTCTCTTTATGTGTTTGCCTTTAGGACAATTATTTCTTTTACCTGTAGTATTGTATGTGTGGGTGTATGTAGACACACACACACATACACAAATGTTATTCAGGGACTTGGCGATTCGCGACCATTTTGAGAACCTAACCCCCGCGAATTTGGGGGGCTTCCTGTACTTTTTATTTATATAAGAACATAAGAACATCAGAAAATAAGGAGTCTGCAATAGGCCGGTTGGCCTGTGCATGACAGCTCCTGACGAGAGTTACTACCATACTCTATCATCCACGAATCTATCTAGCCTCCTTTTAAAACTTTCCAGCGTTCCAGCACTTACTACAAAGTTGCTAAGCTTGTTCCACTCGTCCACCATCCTATTTGTGAACCAGTTCCTTCCTATCTCCCTCCATTGCTACAAGTCCTATCCTGCTTGGATATTATAAAAACTTTATCTATATCTCCTTTATTGATTCCTTTCACCCACTTAAATACTTCTATCATATCTCCCCGCACTCTTCGTCTTTCTAGGGGATGCAAGTTTAGTTTCTTTAACCTATCTTGATATGGAAGGTTTCTAAGTCCCGGAATCATTTTCGTCATTCTTCGCTGCACCGACTCCAGTGAATTGATATCCATTCTGTAATAAGGGCACCAGAACTGAACTGCATAATCGAGGTGCGGCCTGACTAGCGCAAGATATAGTTGCAATAAGACCTCTGCACTCTTATTACTTACACTTCTAAATATAAAACCTAATACTCTGTTTGCCTTATTTCGAACATAACGCACTGTTTTCTAGTCCGTAGGTCCGGGCTTACAAGTATCCCTGAGTCTCTTTCACAAGTCGACTTCTCTAGGTTGATGTTGTTAAGGCTGTATACATTGACAGTATTTGTTCTTCCAATATTAAGTACGCTGCACTTGCTGGTGTTGAATTTCATTTGCCATTTTTCTGACCACTCCTGCAGTGTATTTAAATCCTCCTGTAGTGCATTTGCATCCTTCCCTGAATTAATCTGCCGCCCTATTTTGGTGTCATCTGTAAACTTGCTTATGTGTATCCAAATTTGTAGTCCAATTCTTTTTCATGTGCTTAGACTGCAGTGTTTGGTACACAGGAGGGAAGAACTATCAAATTGGTATTATTCAAACTTTAGTAATTTTTAAAGGAATCTAACTTGATATGTGTTTGATTTCAGTTGCTGAATACTGATGATGACGACAGTGAAAATCGAAAAGGTAGTAATGATATATGGGAATTGTTAAATGACACCCCAGATGAAAAGAAGCCAGACATTACCTCTGACTTCAGACAACCACAAGGGGCAGGAGGAGGCTTACAGTCAGCAAATTCCACCTCTTCATCACCCTCTTCCCTCAGTACCTTAACCTCATCATCATCTAATATCTCACAGTCTACGAGTTCTGGTGTTCCTCCCAGACCCCGGAGTGCAGACATGTTAAATGCACCCAATATGCTGCGGGGTATCAAGCGGCCTAGTGATGAAGCTCATGATGGCAATCCAAGTAAACAGGTATGATGATTGTTTTTTATTAATTTTATTCTTGCTATTGTAATTTGAAATTATTTTTGACTTTGTAAATTTGAAAAAAAAAATCATTTGCAGATTTACTTAAAATTAGTCAGTGAAAAAATAATTAAAGGTTTTTGTAGATAGATGTAGAATAGGTGTATAAAATAATTAAGGTATATATTTTGACTGTTTTGATGGTATCCCACAGATGATGGGTGCATTTGAAAGTCTTTTGGGTCCATCACCTCCTGCCACCTCCATGAGTCCTGCACCAGTCCAACATGGAGGGCCTCCCACACCTCATGGTGGCCCAACAACACCTCATGGAGGTCCTCCAACACCTCATGGAGGCCCTCCAACTCCACATGGAGGTCCCACCACACCACATGGTGGACCCACAACCCCGCATGGCCCTCCTACCCCTATTGGTAACAATACTGGAGGTGGTATGGGGCATGGAGGTCCTGGGGTTAGTCCAAACAACCAGGGTTCTTCAAAGCTTTGGGAAAGGAACAGAATGCTTGCCTCACTTTTAGCAAAAGAAACAGTTCATGTGAACCAGGTAAATTGATAATTTTATGCACTTATACATTTCTATGAGTGGAATGTGTTTGTAAATAGAATGACAAGTGAAAAATTGAACCATTGAACCACAGAATAACAAAAGGAATAAAGTAATACAGGTAATTGGATTGTGAAAAGTATGGAGATAGAGAACTGTGTTAAAGTTTGTAAAAATGGGGATGCATGCACTAGGGAATCTTTAAGCTGACTGAGGTGATGTGGACATGTGAAAAGATACTAAAGAGAATGTATAAAGTCACTTTAGTAATTTCATGGTGAAATGCTAAACTGTAGGTGGTGTAGAGTAAGATCTCATATTTTGCGTGATTTCATTTCGCGTTTTTGAATTTTGCAAGCACTACCTATTGTAACCAAATCTTATATTTGGTGTAAAATATCGTGAATTTCGCGAGATCCAGCAAGCTGAATGCTGGTCATCGTCTTGAATGGCGTCATAACCCTCATACCAGTTACAGTCATTTCTGCTACAACGCTTGTTTTGTCAACGCGAATTGGTTGCAACGCTGTTTGTAAAACGTGAACTTTTGCATACGAATGTTGGCTATAGCGCGATTCCATCCTCTATGTTTTGATTCCATCCACAACGTTTTAAGCATGAGGCGGGGTTATGAAATGTTTACAGTTCACATTCGACGTCACATGTTCAATTGATTCGTGTCTTTTGTATGTGAAGTGTTTTTTGAGAGGTACTCTGTAATTTTTTTTTTTTCCACATTTACCTGTTACTCATAAATATTGAATGAAAAGAACACATAAAAAGAATGTTTCGCATTGAGGACTAATAATGGTTTACACCAGCGCTCTCTGTTTACATTACGTGATCAGTTGAATCGCGCAGTTTCTGTCAATTACTCTGTGATTTTCGCTATTTTCTCCAATTTTGTTGTGTTAGCGATGAATATGGAAAGACAAGGTAAGAAGAATGTTCCAAGAAGCGTTCTGGTGATCAAATTGCTGGTGGTGAATGTAAAAGAGGTTTACAAGAACTCAACTATCGCGTTGTAGCCCGCGCCATCCTAGCGACTGCCTGGGCTGTCTTTGTGTGCTTTTTTGGGTGGTGTTACCACCTGTCGAGTCAAGATAATGGCCTCTACCTCTACTGGGGGTCCTAATGGTGCTGGTGGGGGTGGGACAGACCCACCTCAGTGGACAAATAAGGAAAAAGAGAAGCGGGACTATCATAAAGGAGTTATGTTTGCCAAGTACTCGATGCAGAATAAGCAGCATGTGATTAAATTACTTGAGGAAGGCCTAAAAACTAGTTTCCGGAAAGCACAATCAAGTCAATTAAGGCAGAATTTGTATCATTTGGAGGTTATAAATGGGAAAATCAGAGGTTGATGAAGAGTGGCCAGTCAATATTGTTATTTTTCCCATTAGTTTATGTATTTGCATTTGGCGAATTTGAATTTGGCGCAATTTTTCCAGTCTATATTACTCGCGAAATACAAGACCTTGCTGTAAAAATATGCCAGCCTTTAACTATTTCTTCTTTTCCTTAGGAAATTCCCACATACATACTACAGTATTACATATTCACCTGAAATGTTTAATTTTTCTTTATAATTCAACTTTATCCCTGCTCATTCTAATTCCTTTTCATTCTTATTTGTATCTCCTTCTGCAGACACAACATTAGAAAATTACCACCTTTTCTCACATATACAGTACTTTGTCGTATTGTTTGAAGATAATAAGAAGAGATGCAAATAATAGAAATAACGCTTACACTTGCTGCTGAAAAATTGCCCTAGGTTTAGGCCTAGTTTAGTATGTGATTTACAGCAGAGAATTGTATTATTATTTAGGTTTTCACTAAAGTCTGAATGACTTATACTTAAAGGGCAGCAGATAGTTTGAGGAACAAAAAACACATTCAAGGAGAAAATCCCATTGGGACTTGGTGTGAGAAATAATAATAATAAAACAAGATAAAATGGAAGACATTATGCATACAAATTCAGTAATTGGATTATTGTATTGCAGACTCAGCCTCCATCCCAACATGCAAACCCACAAGGTTTACCCCAGGAAAAGCTCCCAAAGGACTTGGAGAAGAAGTTGCAGACTCCAGGCCCTTGGCAGCCTCCAGGGCGAAACGAGTCTGAGATCCTAAATCAACTTCTCATCAAAGGACCCAGCGTCCCCCGCTCTAATGTGAAGGTCAACACATCTATGGGTGAGTATATTTGTACTTGAATAGCTTTAGTGTAACAAATTGTTATATATATTAATTTTATGGGGCTTTCTATTTGATGGATTGATTACTGTTTTTTTTTTCTTTTTCTTAGTATTACAATTTAGAAAATGTATTATCAGATTTAAATATTTGAAAAAGTTTGTGAGTCTCAGCTTAATGCTGATACAGTACAGTACAGGTTGAACCTCAATTTAAAGGGCACTGGATTTACTGGCAACCTGCATTTAACGGCAAAATTTAGAGATCATGAATTTGGAAGACCCGTCCGTAATTTTCACTACCTGTTACAGCGCTCCCGCGGCACTGAAGTTGGTTTGTTTTGGCATTGAAGTCAAGCCGGTGCTGTGCTGAAATTTCTACTTTCTTTGCATCAATTATGGCCTCTAAGCAACCTGTAAACCCTACAGGAGTTGCTAGCAACCCAAAGAAGAAAAGATTTTCACCTGAACATTGTGCACAAGGTTGAAATATTACAGAAACTAGATGGTGGAATGTTTTAATTTTGCCTCCCCCCCCCCCCCCCCCCTCATACTTCAATCACTACGGCAAATTGGATTTAACGGCATAGGCCAGGTCCCATCGATGCTGTTAAATCGAGATTCAACCTGTATAACTGAAACATGGATTGCTTGTGCTAGAAGTAATGAAGAAGATTAGATTAATGGGGAGACATGAACAAATTAATTATTGAGGCTAAAGTAAGGGCAAATAAAAAGTCATTTTGAAATGAGAAAACATTTGTGTTTAAACAAGAGTTGGAGTTTGAGAATGTGGCAATATACCAAGTTGTGTCACCTTTAGAATAAAGAAGGAGGACCCTTTACAGTCTCGCTCAGTAGTGTTTCTGTTGACCCATAAGGCCATCTAGTTGAGATACTCTTTCTTTTAAATTCTCTAAAGTAGATTGAGTACTGCAAATGGGTAATTTTTTTACAGGTCCTAACATGGGTATGAACCAACAACTGCGTACATCAACGGCGACACCGATGATGGGTGTTCAGGGAGGTCTCAGCTCACAATGCCATATGACTTCTCAACCTTCTTTATCTTCTCAAAGTGGCATAGGAGTGAATGCTCTTAACATTAGTGGCTCTGGACCTGTATCAGTATCTCTTGGTGGACCTGGGGCTTTATGTGGTAGTAGTGGAGTGTCAGTTTCGGCTTCATCCATGTCGACTGCAACAACAAATACACTGCCGTCATTTAAGGCCTCTATGGGTCTTAATGTCCTGGGGCCAGTGAGCAGTAGTTTTCCAGATGGTTCCTTACCATCCATTACCACTTCCTTCCCTTCTGCCCTACAAAACCACAACGATGATTATCTACGAGAAAGTGTCATTAATGATATATTAGAGGTATGTATAATTTTGGTTTTATTTCTGTATAGTACGTCAGTCTATTGTGTCTGTATGTGTTTTGCTCCATCTTATGTTTTCCCACTTATCTTTTTGTTTATAGTTGCTCGGTGCATCATGGTTTATGCATTTAATAGGTGTATAAATAT
The DNA here is from genome assembly GCA_958450375.1 of Homarus gammarus. NCBI lineage: Eukaryota > Metazoa > Arthropoda > Malacostraca > Decapoda > Nephropidae > Homarus > Homarus gammarus. Next base: position 638,181 of record CAUDMG010003604.1, read on the forward strand.
AACTGTCAGCATGTCAGCAGTAGGACAGGAGGTTATGGGAGAAAGATGACTAACATTAGAGTTGAGTTGATGACAAAGTTAAAAAAAACAAATACGAACAGCAAAAATCCAAAGGTAGAAAATTAGATTTGGTTGGTGTTGAGTAAGACTCTTAAGAGTGGTGATGCAGCATTATTGTAATGGATATGGAGAGTACAGTATACAGTTTATGGGTACTTGATAGAATTGTAAAATGTATCAGACTTCGTTACTTAAGTAAAAGTATAGTTACATTAGCAAAATGTTACTTAAGTAGAAGTAAAAGTATCCAAAGTTCAGTGTACTCATGTAGAAGTATAAAAAGTATCTCATTCATAAGTACAGTACTAAAGTACTGAAAGTAAAAAGTATTGTAACAACAAAATTAGTAATCGTCTCAAATATTAAAATAAATCCACAGTAAATTATAAAAAAATCTAGTAGCTGATTCTCAAAATTATTACTGTCCAATTGGGATCTTTTAGGCCTAAATATAAGCCCAGCATGACTAAATAGATGCTTACAAGAAGCATACGTGAAGAAACGCTTGTAATTGGTTTGCCTCCATGTTTGTCCTGTGATTGGATATTTAAAACTATTGTTTGAGGCATGTAACGAGTAAAAAAAAAAAATAATTGTATTTGAGTAAAAGTATTAGAAAACTATACTCAAGTAAAAGTACTGAAAATTATGAGTACTTTTTAAAATGTAAATAGCCAAAAATGTTACTTGAGTACAGTGCTCAAGTAAATTTACTTAGTTACTTTACAACTCTGGTACTTGAGAAGTTGATGTGTATCATATGGTTGAAACATTTGTTATTCTACTGTGTAAAGGAAAAAGCAGAGAGGAAAGAATACAAGAGAGTTTGCTTCATTTATGGCTTTACAAAAAGCTAATGATGAAGTGAACCCAGATGGAAATTGGGAAGTTCTGGCTCTTATTAGGGATGCTTTATGTTTTTGTTGAATAAGTTTTTAATATTGATATAGACATTGGTTATGTGAATGAGGTACCATATGCTTGCATTGCAACAAGGTGTAGGTGTGTGTGGGTGGTGTAGATGTGTGTGTGTGTGTGTGTGTGTGTAAAATGAACAAGTATCCACATACCATTCAAGATTTATTTTATTTATTTTTTTTTATTTTTTTATTTTATTTTTTTTTTTTTTTTTACAGATGACCAACACATTTCCTGGTGGAACATCACCAGATGAAATAGGAATCAACCATGACCTTAACTTAGAGGACCTTCAACGGCCCCCTACATCATCAACGCATGAACTAATTGAGATTCAGAAAATTCAGAACTCTCTTATGTCTGACATTGAAGCTCAGCCTTCTCCAGCAGTGACAGGGCCTGGAACTTTGCCTCCCTATACTGCTGTAGCTGTGAGTTAACTTGGTTGTTCATGAAGGATATTGGGTATTTTGAAATTATACAAATATTGTTTTATAATTTTATTTATTTTTCATGCTGATATGTAGATTCATCCATAAAAGATGGGACAAAGGGTGTGACAGAGTTTAGGATGGGGCTTTGATAAATTTCAGATTTTCTTCTCTACTTATATGCTGAGTGATAAAGAAAGGACACTCATTATCTCTCTGTGACATTATAGAAAGTTGGATGGATGGAAGTTTACCAAGATGGTATGCTTATTTATAAGAGGATGAATGCTAGGTTGTTGAAGATTTATTATGGTTGATATCTTAATAATTACATTCAAGCAAAAGAGGAAAAGGTAGACCTATTGAGACAAATTATGTCAATAATTGAACTTTAAGTTTCAGTAGTATTGTCCATTATAAAACAGTAATTCTTAACCTTTTATTCCCAATATCCTCACACTGTACTCAATGTGGTACACTGTCTTTACCATGAAAAAGATGAATGAATATGAGTGGAAAGAGGTATTCTCATTCTTAACCTTTTAGCTACAAGTTTTGTTCCACAAGTAAAGCATATTTTCTCCCTTCTTGTTCCAGTCTGTCCAGTCACATGTGAGTTACCCACCTCCATATTCCCAAAGAACACGGTTTCCAAGTGGAGGCCCAGCGGGGGGTCCAGGTGGGGGGACAAATATTGGTGGACATATGAATCCTGGAAATATGATGCGACCCACTGCCCAGCAGTTTGCACCTGGGAGTCCAACAATGCAATCTCGACCAGTTATTAATAGTCAGGTTGGTTAATACCGGGTAATCTTTGATTTTAGTTCATTCATAAAATATAAACAACATTAACTCTCTAAGGACAATAACCAAAATTGTTGCATTATAGCAGACAGTATGATTCCTGTAGCTGTTACCGTTTGACTTTACCCATGTATTTTTAATAATAATAATAATAATAATAATAATAATAATTAACGGTTTATTGAAAAATTCTGCAGCCTGAAGGCTGAAAATATACATTGGACATAAATGACTTATTACATACATTGGTGGTTTAACAAAAGCCTTCATTAGAGAAAGGTAAAGGAACATACAGTGAACGTACAGATTAATGTAGGTGTTGAACAGCAAACTCGTAGTGTAGTAACTCCCTCCCAGATGGTGTTAGGAGGAACTCACGTGGTGTAGTAGTTCCCTCAGATGGTGTTATGAGGGACCTGGCGTGGTGTAGTAATTCCCTCGCAGATGGTGTTATGAGGGGCCTCACGTGGTGTAGTAATTCCCTCACAGATGGTGTTATGAGGGACCTCACTTGGTGTAGTAATTACCTCACAGATGGTGTTATGAGGGGCCTCACGTGGTGTAGTAATTACCTCACAGATGGTGTTATGAGGGACCTCACGTGGTGTAGTAATTACCTCACAGATGGTGTTATGAGGGGCCTCACGTGGTGTAGTAATTACCTCACAAATGGTGTTATGAGGGGCCTCACGTGGTGTATTAATTACCTCACAGATGGTGTTATGAGGGACCTCACGTGGTGTAGTAATTACCTCACAGATGGTGTTATGAGGGACCTCACGTGGTGTAATAATTACCTCACAGATGGTGTTATGAGGGGCCTCACGTGGTGTAGTAATTACCTCACAGGTGGTGTTATGAGGGGCCTCACGTGGTGTAGTAATTACCTCACAGATGGTGTTATGAGGGGCATCACGTGGTGGTGACCAGTTAGGCATGATAACTCTGAGACTAAGAGTGGTTGCACATTTTAAGTTTTTAACAAATACTGGACTATCATTGAGTAATTATTGATCATCAAAATTATGCCAAAGATTATCATAGTTACCCCTTCACACATATGTATTCTTTCACATAAAATATTAATTTTTTATATTAAATAAATGGGTAACTGCTAAAAAAATAATTAATCCCAATAAGATTGACAATTATAAATTAAAAAGTATATTAATCTCAAAATATTCTTACATAAAAATAAAATTTTAATCCCGTAAGCCTATAGAAGAAGACTATAAGGTGATTGTTGCCTCCTACTTAATCCTTTAGTAACTATCATATGGCTAGTTTCAGATTTTCTTTCCATAGCATGTGTTTTGGCATGACCATAAATGAGTTACAACCATCAAATATTCTTTTTAGATTTGTTTGACAATCTCTAAAATCCGTTGTCTGCACAGCCATCCAAAATTTTCAAGTGATTGCTGTGAAATGGTTCATAAGCTTATTTATTGAATGCTATAAATATCAGGAAAAATAATTTAAATTGCCCAGCCCATTAGAATTAACTGAAACTTATAAATAAGCTCATTCTCATGATGTAAGTAGCTACAGTACAGTATGTCACTGTACAGGCAGTCCCCCAGTTTATGAAAATTCAAAGTTACTGAAAAAAAGTCTGTTCTATGTTTTGATTTATGGGAAAATATCTGAAGTTATGATGTCTTTTTTACTTTTTTCATAATTTTTCATAACTTCAGAAGATTCTAAGGTTCTGACAGAAGTCAGTTTGTAAAGTCAAGCGAAAACCAACATCAGTATTGTACTGTATTAAGAGCAGTTAACTTAATAAGATACATTGAGTGTTTTAGCCATCATGGCTCTCTTGATATGACATGAAGCAGTGGTTAGACACTGACTCAACATATTTCGACAGTGGGAACACTGATGTGTTTAGTATCCCAGAATATGATGTGATATCAGTGGATAGAATAAAAGGTTAAATGAATATGGTTAACATTTCTTCTTTAGATGACACCTTATCAAAAATCAAATCCAGTAAAAGCAAATCTCAAAATGCATATGGTATACACACTGTACAGTAGACTTTTTGTTGGTGCATTACTACCAAATTAAAACCAATGTCATGGCTTGACATTGTAGCTTTGCATTGCTTGACAATCAGTGGTGCAATTTCTCAATAAATTTTGTGTCCTCTACTGTATGTACTGTATTTCACCAAAAGTTGTCTTTAAAAACATTTTTTGTATTATTTTTGGGGTGGGTGGGGGGGGGGGGGTGAGGGTGTCTTAGGAGTGTATACAGTATAAGCTGCTCAAGTGGGAGTCTATAGGAAAATGTGATCCAATATACAGTATAGTGTACCAAAAACCAAAAAACAATATACAGTAAAAAAAAATAATTAAATCATAAATCAGAACTGCCTGTATGCTGATGATGGTTTAGCTGTGGCATTAAAATTACTGTATTGGTCTGCTGTATACCTTTGATTTACCCCCATGAAGTAGGCATAGCTCTATGGTGTAAGTTGAGAGGCATTTGGCAAATGAACTGTAACAAGAACATGTTGCAATAGTTGTTTATTTATCTGTATTTTATAGTACAGTACTGTATGCTATTTTACATTTAGCAATATTGTAAAACATAGATAGTTTGTATTACTGTACTGTAAAAAAATATTAGTCTTGTTTTTTATCAAGCCTCACGTACAGTATGTGTGCCTGTTTCACTCCTATCTACTGTATCTGTCAACTTTGTAAGGTTTTAAGCCCCTGAGCCTCTGCATTTAAAGAGATGATGTATCACATTATTTTGGATGACAACAGCTAGACTCAAATGTTCCATGACAATTATCATTTTTGTAATTTTATTTTTATTTAATTTTTTACATTTTCAAATATCAGTACAGTATATGATATATAATGAAGATTTGTTAGAAATTACTCACATTCTAATGAGTTAGCTGAAACTTCTCTCATTTTTTTTTTTTTAAACAGGGATTAGTCCACTCGGGCACAGGTCACTGACCCACATCGGGGCCTGGGGGGCGAAAATATAATAATAATAATACCTGTAATAATAATAATAATAATTCGTAGTAAATAAAATTTATAATAAATACAAAATTGAAAATAAAATAATAATATTAATAATAATAATAATAATAATACTAATACTAATAAAGAACTATAAAGACCTACAAAAATGAAAAAAAAGATGAAAAGTGAAAAACCGTATATGTATGTTGTGTTGTCAATGGTAAGAGAAACAATTGAGACCCTGAAATTGTGTGCAAATGAGGCAGAAAGTCAGATCAGCAACCTGGGACTTGGTCACAATTTTTTTTATGCCATATGGCAGCAGGGTCTACCATTAGACAACACATTATGCTTCCAATATCTTCCCAGGTGGTAGTACCTCCCTGTTTGGTAGCTGCCTACTACCTAGTACATTACTTTAAAAGCAAACTTATTTTAGTCTATTTGGGTAAAAAAGCAGCTTTTAATATGTGCAATACCCTTTCAGCGTTTGCAGCTACGACAGCAAGAGACGAGAAAACGGCTCTTACAACATCAGCAGCAACAGGTGTTAGTGCCGTCCAACACCTCAGATGTAGCTCAGCCTCAGCCAACTTCATACCAAAACATAGATGACCTCTTTAATAACACCGTTGCGCCAAATGTGAATGTCACTCTCCAGGTAGTCTAGCAAGGGCCTCTTTCCCCTTTAATCAACAGCCTTGATTTTAAGGGGAATTATTTTAAAATGGGATTGTTTTACAAGGATAAAGTGGGCTTTTGGTTGGTAAAACTGGATGGAGGCTTAAGTAGTTATCATTTATAGACATATGTATCAATGACTGGAAAGTAATATTGTTGATTTGTTATGAAATAAAGTAATGTACAATTTTTTCTCAAAGAGGCTTGTACATATATTTATGAGTACTGTATGTAACTAATGCCAGTGATCTCTATTCACTCTAATTGCAGCGTAATGTAGCAGAGTCTCAAACATCTCCAAGCTACAGTCTGCTCAACTCACCATTAGGGGCTGGGGGACAGATTTCTCCTGGCCAGCGTATTCCCCAACCCCCATTCTCTCCGCATGGTCAGACGACCTCTCCCCTCCCTAATCAGCAGTACAGCAATAGGTACAAGATCAGGCAAAACTTTCTTATTTTTGGATCTTTTACTAATATGGTTTTTACAATGGTTTGAAATTTGGGTGAGTAAAAAGATTTACAAACCGTAAAATTGTTTGGACAGTCAATGGAACATAAAGGGAAATTGACTGTTTACTGAAAGAAAATTTCATTACTTTTTATGGAAGTAGATTGGAAATTACCAAAGACTTGCATCAGAGTCTGCCATATCTTATTACACCCTCACAGATTAGATTGAGATATAGTTTGGATTCATGAAAACTAGAATTTCTATTTACCAATTACAATACCATGACACTTCGCTTCTACCTTATTATTAAGAGGAGAAAAGATTTGTTTAAATTTAAATTTTAAAGGGTCAGAATTCACAATCATTAATTCTAAAACTATAAAGTTGGTTTCTGTGCAATATCTTTATTTCTTTTCACTTCAGTGTAACCAAATGATATATTAATGGCCCTTCCCAGTGAGTCACCTCTCGTTAATTCAACAAAAAGGGGACTCTGGGTCACTTGAACTACCGAATTAAGAGAGTTCAGAATGTTTTGATATTATTTGACAATTTCCAAATTTTTGTGTTGGATTATACGTGTCATCTGTTCAGTTTTTGCACCTTATTTGGATCTTTCCAAAGACTGTTTCTCATTATTCCAACCAACAAACATACTCAGTTACTATGCCCTGACTGCCACAAAATATTTGATTTATAATTGCTGTGCAAACAAATATTTTTTTGAATGTACAGTAGCTAAAACAACTATCTGTGCAGGTGTGGGTCAATATGTTCCAAAATTTTACGTGTGATTAATGACAGCCCTCATATACCAAAATTTATCGTCCATGGTCTCATATTGTTTCCCACGAAGTATGCACAGATAGTTGTTTTAGCTACTGTACATATAGTAATAAGTAAATGTAACACTTATTTCCATTCTGGCTAATATTTATTTCTTCCTGCTTCTCTTTTCCACTTATTTTTATCACTTGACTTTTGTTCATATTTATTATCAACTCCTTATACAAATTTTTCTAGACTCACTCAAGAAGATTTTTTGTTTTTCTTTGGAATTGTTTACAAAAGCAGCGCCATCAGTCTACAACAGCTGACTGAACTCTCATTTACATCCTGTATAATTTTTCACTAATGTACAGTTCTCTCCATCACTTTAGGTTTTATCCCACCTACTACCCCTTCCAAGTACAGCAATATCCTGGTTATTGCAAAGGTTGCATTGCTAAAAGTCATTGTGAATAACGAATTTACAAATATTGGTGCAATTTCCCTCATAAGAATTAATGTAAATAAATCGGGGGGGGGGGGGGGATGCATTCCCAGCCAGCAACTTTCACCACATATTTACGATATACAGGTACACTCAATATAATGCAATAAAATAACTACAATACCATAAAAACAATACAAAAGAATGATGTCCACTTTAAAGTCCAAGGTCACAGACACACGAGGCCTCTTTGCAGATGGGGCTGAGAAGCGGAAGGGCACTTAATAGGCATTATGAATAATTCTTGCAGCATAGTGTGCTACCACACAATCCAACAGATCAAAACAAACACTCGCGTAGCCCGATGTTTGAAAAAATGACAAAAATAAGTCACTATGCAGCATGCTCACGCAGCTTGAGCCGCCACATACTACTTCTTACAGCTGAATACGAGAGCTACAGGCCAGCAGCTAGCCTGGGTGGTTTAAAATATTACTTTGCGAGTAAGCACGGTATGCTTTGCAAATATTGAATAGAAGTGTAAGAATATTAATTGTGAATAAAGAGGGTTGCAAATAGCGAGGCATTCCTATAGATAGATACTGAACATCCATGGTGACGTTATAAATCCTTGATATAGTTCTACTTTTCCTTGGAATCTGTTTTTTGCTTTCCAAAAAAGTTTGAATGTCATTCACCAAGATAAGTCCTCTTTGGAAAAAAAATGGTTGCTGTAAACATGATTTTTAAAAACAATAATTTAATTTAGGAATTTAAGTTCATAGCTCATATAATTCTCTATTGTTTGATCTTTGTGTTTGTATAAACAACAGTGGACAGATGGGTGGGTACCAGGGACCACAAGGATCACAACTGTCTCCCAGACTATCCCAAGGGTCTCCAGTTCCACCAAGTTATCAACCTGGAGGTCAGCCACTACCCCAGATGTCCCCCACTGGTCCTGGTACACCAGGCACACCTGGGGTACAAGTTCCCCCCGGCCAACAAAGTCCAGCTTGGTCGACTCCCAGTCCTCAACAGAGACCATCTCTAATGACCCAAAACCCGATGCTGAATGCACAACTTAATGTAAGTTGGGCTCACTGTTTATAAGATAGTTATTTGTACTTGTAGTTTCTCTAGAAAATATATGCCCAAGTAATATTATCACAGAATGGTAAATGGGAAGCATTAAATCAAGAAATTTATGGTTTTTATTATCGGTTTTCCCCATGTGAAGTTTCCTACAAAAATGAGAACAGACTAAAGTTAACTCTACTATCTGCCAGAGTTGGGACCAGGTAGACAAGACCTTTGAAATACTGTACTGTATAAACTTACTTAATCTCATGTATGCAATATTACTGCATAAAAGTTACCAAGCATTTAAGTTTCAGTGGTTGAAAACTTTAGTAAATAGAGTAAACAAATTAAAGTTACATTTATTCTGTATTTGCATATGTACTGCATAGTATTTATAGTAGACGATCATTTTACCATGTTTGAGGGGCGGATCACTTGTACGGTTAAGCTATAAGCATGGTTGGGGTTCCCCCCCAAGAAAAAAAAAAATTGAAATAAAGAGCTTCTAACACGACTATATATGGGGTTTGTGTATCACCACCACTATTATTTTATCACTGCTTGTTTAATACCTAACTATAATACCTTTCAGGCATATACAGGTAACTCAATAAATGTCTGTCTGTCGGGTGTGTGGAATGGTGACGTTAATGTCTTGGTTGGCTAAATTCATGAGCTGTGTGGCTGGGTCGCGTGTGCCCAATTACCTTACTTACAAATATTTATGTCACTTGATGCACTTAGAATTTTGGTATTTATAATAAATGCAAGCATATATTTTTTTTATGTTTGTATGTTTTAAAATGCCAAAATTCAGCAGCTCCATCAAATACTGTACCATAAATATTTTTATATAAGCAAAATAAATTTCTCCAATCACAGTCTGTGTGGCTGCCCAGCCTCCCACTGCAAAGTTGCCATATATTTTATTTACTATAACAGACAGTATATTTGCCAAATAACTCAATAACATAATACAATTAAATATTGAAAACTTAAAAGATGATAAAAATGATATGTGTGACTAATATTAATTTGCCAAGCCAATCTATATAAAGCACTCTATTGCCATATATTAAAGTGTGTGTGGTTGTGAATTGATTAGCTGACTCACCCTCCATGTGGTTGTGGATGTGATAGCGGTGCATGGAATATATGGTGGTCAAACTCACAAACTCAAGGTCGCATCTAGGAATTATTGTAAATATGCATTTTTACTTAAATTTTCATACAGTATAGTCTGGATTACGCTGTCAATTGAACCCGTGGAGGTTCGCGTAAAACGAGAAACGCTTTAATGAAATAACAGAACACATGGGATTAATAGAAATAGAGACTGTGCCGACCCCCAAACTCCACTTTTTGCCGACACAATACGTATGTTGTAGTAAAAATAGTATCCTAACTTTATGATGGTATGCACACACACATAATATCTAAATAAAAAACTACACTACTGTACAAATAAAGGTGTTTAACACTTACGTTAGTAGAAGAGATGGGTTAGCATACGTGGATGGCGGCTGGTTCTCTGGCAGTGAGCAGATTAGTGGTCCTCAGGTGAATTACTTTCACTATCCACCACAGTTGTCAGGGCCTCCCTGACAAATCCCTCAAAGTCAACATCACTGTCACTATCACTGACTTGGGCTGGCTGTGGTGGGTTGCGGGCGAAGAAGTTCGTGATGTTACGCTGACGGCTAGTGTTAACGTATTCGTGATACATCGTGATGTACTGCTCCTTACCTTGCTGTAGATGGTTATTGAAGACTTCATACCGTTGATTGTCAGGGTCATTGGAAAGGATGAGCTTCAGTTTCTCTGCAAACTCTATGGCATCCTTAACGTTACCATGTGTTAACTTGTGTTCTTCTCGGGCTAATGCACCACCTGCATCTTCACTGACGTCATCGTCTTCCAACATCTCGTCGACAGTCACCTCAGGATCCCTGATCACCTCCATAATGTCTTCGTTGGTGGTCTCGGAGAAGCCTGCAGCTGTAACACTCTGTGCAGCTTCTCTTGCAAGGTCCACTGCCACTGCAACTGACTGAACCTCACCAGTCACAGGTTGACTCTGCCTCCCACCTGGGATACCTTGCAACACATGCCACCACGCTTGACGAATCGTTGCCACAGACAGCTACTCCCATGCCTCCACCAAGAAGTCAACAGCTTTTTTGATGTTGAATTTCTTCCAAAACTGTTTGACGCGAACTTCTTGCTCCGCCAACTCTTCTTCATCGTCCTCGTCGCTCTCGCTATCGGTGTCACCCAGGTTACGCAACTCATCCTTGGTGTTGGTACAGTCGTTCAGGAGCTTAAACTTCTTTGCAGAGAATGCAGCCTTTACGTTGCATATCAACTCCTGGTCCATGGGCTGGATTAACGACGTAGTGTTTGGAGGAAGGAAGACCACTTTTACACTGGGGTGACGATCCAACAGTAGGGGCGAGTGTCCTGGTGCGTTGTCAAGGAGCAACAAAACGTTAAATGGAACATTATGTTGCTCGCAGAATTTCTTAACGTCGGGAACGAAACAGTCGTCAAACCAGTGAACATCCACGCCTTACATGAGGTTAGCCAGTGGACATTTAACTTGGTCATGTCCATGTTCTTGTAGGCGTGTGGCTTGCGGGCTGTGTGGATCACCGACAACTTGAGCTTACAGGTACCGGAGGCATTGGTGGTAAACAGAATGGTGTTGCTCTCCTTCTGCAATTTCCGGCCCCGACACTTGCTGGCAGACTTGACAACAAAGGTCTTGGTAGGTAGCTTTTTCCAAAACAGACCGGAATCATCCATGTTGAACACCTGGTCATCGGTGTACTGTCCTTCCTCCATAACTTTTCGTAAGAATGGAGGAAAATCACTCGCTGCAACACGGTCAGCACTGGCTCCTTCACCAACATTGTTAATGTTGGTGATCTTGTTCCTCTTCTTAAACCCTTGCAGCCACCCAGAGGAAGCAGTGAAGGGTCTGGGCTCTGCAATTCCCATCTTACGTGCCACTGCCACGTACAGTTCACGTGTGTACTCTTGAACTGATCGTGTATCCACCGCCATGTTCTGTCTTGCCTGACTAATCAAGTAGCTCATCAGCAAATTCTCAGTCTTGAGCAGCACCTTATTCTGACAGTACTTCACCATTGAAGCACCTGCAGACTTTGTGATGCTCATGTGTTCTTTTATCTTGACAGCATCCTTCTTGATTGTCCAGATCGTAGATTCGTTCACGCCATGCTGGCTCGCCAGATCAACTTGCCTCGTACCTTTTTCCAACTCCTGCACGATCTTGTACTTAACTTTATAGCTTAAAGCTCTTCGTATCTTCTTAGGCTTGGGGCGGCTTGGGCCAGGCAGTTCAAGGTTTTTCTGTGGTGGTGGGGGTCCAGCGGAAGCCATTGTTGCGAGATTAGCGGGCACATGAGACAATTGTATATGCGGTGACTGAGAACAATGCGACTGGCGCGGGGTAGGTCAGCGGCTTCTTCCCTCCCGTGACAGGGCACGTCATATTACATTAAACCAATCACAGCTAGCGGGGGAGGGAGGTAAGGATGCGTGGCCCAATCACAGTCCGATACGTCATATGACGTCAGCGATAACGCAACAGCGACCTAATGCGCACCCACTCACTGCGCCGCTTCCCGCATATGGTCGAGAATGAACCGCTTGAATGGCGTGGAGCATCTGGACCTCCAGCCGCTCTCCGCGTAAATGACCAAATTTACCGCGTAATTAAAGCATTTCCATTCTGGCAAGGCACCGCGTAAATCACCAAACGCGTTAACCAAAACTGCGTAAATCCAGACTATACTGCACATTTTTCACATTGGTTCAACATGTTTTGTTTAGGGGTGTTAGTGGTACAATGGTAATGTGCATAACTCACACCAATATATTAAGGGTTTGAGCCTTGGTCTGGACACACATGAGAAGGGTGTTATCTAGTGTGAACCTACTAAGCATCACAGGTTTCCCAGTTCCGAAAAGTTGAGTATTATTATTGGAATATATTATGAAATAGATTATGTTGAATGACTTATATGAATATTACATAAATTATAATAAGATACTGTACAAAGCTATGTTTGGGTGAATAGCCCAGGAGAGGAGGTGGCGGGTGGAATTTGGATAAAAGGAAATATGCTGTATGTCGAATAAATTCTACGACATTTGGATTTACCATAAAAATGGCCTGACATGAATTGGGGAGGTGTCGAGTATTACTGGGTCAGTACCGCAGGAACCAAGTTTTACCAGGGAGTGCTAAATATTAATTCGTGACGCTAAACTGGTTCCAATTAGTGGCAAAGCTCAAGATTCTACTGTATACAATAGTACACTACCAAATAAAAGTGAGTATCCTAGATCTGCATTCAACAGTGGATAGTGAAACACTGTGTGCGGTCGTTACCGTCGCTTCCACCCCTCACTCGCTAATTCCCAATGTGCACAGTGGTGGGAAATTTGAAAATTAATAATTATTTTCCAATTGCAGTTAAGGTGTGTTTGATACGGTTAAATAGTAGTATTGGTTTCAATTAATAAAGCACAGTGAAGCCCTAGCTCGGATAAATAATAATCGGTGGTAAAATGATCGTTTACTGTAATTGTTTAAAATTTTTGAAGAATTTTGGATTTCAGATTAAAATTTCTGTACATCCTTCTTAATTTTCAAGTATCTCAGGAATTCACCATGCAATCAGGTCATTATGGCTAACTCACACAATTATGTAAAATGGCTGTAAGATGGTAATGTTGATGATAAGACAATTTAACAATACAAAAGCAAGAATAAAATGTTAGGTTTTTACAATTTTGGGGCATCTGGCTCTGAAGTCATACAACGTATTGAGAGGCTAACAAACAGTTAGGTTAAGCTATGATATATCGTGATCTGTGACCTACAGCCCAGCTGCACAGATATGGTTTTACCACCTGCCCAAGCCTTCTGTTCCATAATGACCTGACATGAATTACCTTACCATGTGTATGTGACCTTGGAAGTCCTGTCCTGTCCTGTCCTGTCCTGTCCTGTACTGTGGTTTAGATTAACCAGGTTGACTGTGAGTGTGATGCTTTTGACACTTCCCTGTTGAAATACCGATAATTATAGGGTCATGCTGAATTTGCATGCATGGGTGTACAGGCTTCTTTTTTCAGCTGTGAGACTTGATAGAACATCCCACAGCAAAGTTTCCATGCTTCTTAGGATCAAAGCCGTATATTGGGGACTTGGAATCCAGAGTCCAAAATGCACTACCCTGTACATGTACAGTATTCAGAATATGCTACAGCAGATATAGATTATATTATTTACAGTATTGTAGATAAAGTTATTGATATATACAGTATTTATAAAATTATTTTAAAATAAGAAAATAACTCTTTACTTTCACAGGGTCATATCTTAACATACAGGTATTTCATTTCTGATTGGTTAATTGTTCTTCCAAAGATATGCACTATATAGATGGTCTTACAGTATCAGTTGACATGCATTGTACTTCATACCTGACAAAAATGTATGTTTGGCCACCAAATGTAGAGTTATGTTCCAAGTTCATTACTTAACATTTTAGCAGATACCGTACTTATCAGTTACTCCAAGTTTCTTAGGTCCTTGACAGTTGTGGGTGTTAGGTTGACAGATAGTTGAGAGTGGCCAGTGTTTGTTTTCATGAGCTGTTAATAGAAAGAAAACTAATTTTTCAATCAACTAAACAAATTTAAAATTAATCATGTTCAAATTTCTCAGTTGACAAACTTACTTTCAGTGCAATTTAGGTAGCAACAGATGAATGTAATAATAAATGTATGCAACTACTAATTTTATTGCTTTCAGACCTTTATGAGAAATGAGAGTGTTCGACAGTTTCCGGGTGGTGGGCGTGCAGGTCAGTTACCCTCCATGCGTTCTGTGCCCAGCCCTAGTGCCCGTCAGTCACCTTATCAAGGTATGGGTCCTCATACACCTGGAGCCACAGGACAAGGGGACCCAGGTGCCTATCCTCCTTCCTCTCCACAGCAAGGACAACCACCCTTAATTTATCAACAGCAGCAGCAACAACAACAACAGCAGCAACAACAACAACAACAACAACAACAACAACAGTATCGTATTCTACGGCCTATATCAGCTCCAGGGCAGATAGCAGGTAAGACCCTGAATGACATTACTGCTCACTTATGTATTCAGGCATCTTGTGGATGCAAAGTAAATGTTTCTGCATTGGTAGATATATGGAACTGAAGAAGTATACTGTACTCTTCTTGTACTTTCGGGATTCAAGGTTTATGATCCTACTTTCTAACAGTGCAGTACCATTGTAGTAGTATTTTTGCATTTTCACACAGTTACTCATACATACACCCTCTTCATTAATTACTTTTGAATTTTTAATTGCAGCTTATGTATACTTTTATAAATGAGAAGTAAACATCTTTCTTTTAAAATTCATGATTTTCCTGCAGTAGTTAGTTAACATTGGTTTGGTTTGCTGTATTGTAGTTTGGTTGTGGGACACTGGTATACATTCCTCTCCATGGCATGGGGAAATCCTCACAAACCTCACCACCCTTCCACTTATCCCAATTTCTCAGTTACACCTCCTTTTTCTCCCCTTGGGTCATTTTGACCAATCTTCTCTGTCTTACTTTATAAAGCATCTTTTAATGAGAATTTTGTAACAAGTTCATCAATTGCTACCCATGTGTAACAATTAATTGAAAACATCATTTTCATTTTAATAAATAATATTGAAAAGCTGAATCAGTGAAGTAAGTCTAATTAAACAGAACAAGATTTGTTATTTACACGACTTTGTCATCTTAGGATGATGACATTGTATTTTCAATTTGAAAAGCATGCTGTAGAAAATCTAATTATGAATAATTTTTTTGAAAGATGAAGATAAACTTTAATCAAAGGACAAAATGAATAAAACCAACATAAGGATATTGATAGCATTAGTTGTGTGGATTTATGAATGGAAACCAAAGCTATATTTCAGGGGTGGAACCTCCAATAGGTTATTTATTGTGGGGCCTTGACATGAAAGTAACAAACATTCGCCACTCACTGATGGAAAATTTTCTTCAAATTTAGTATGCTTAATTAAATTTTACTTCTTCAATCAGAAAATTTAAGCACTGTTTGTGCCACTTGAACTCAAAATGAGTTTCATTGGGAAAACGTCATATTGACATTTGTATATAAAAAAAAATCCTGTCATATCTGAAAAAACAACAACTTATGGCTACCGATACAGTGATGGAGCTGCTGTTAGAAAAATTTGGCCCTTTATAATTGTCATGCAGAATATATATATATATATATATATATATATATATATATATATATATATATATATATATATATATATATATATATATATATATATATATATATATATATATATATATATATATACATATATATATATACCGTATATACCCGTGTATAGCACGAGTTCTTAAGACCAAATTTTTTGGCAAAAAGTTGGGGGTCGACCTCTATACGGGTAATAGTTTCGTTAGGTTGAAAAATATTTACCAGTAACTACCAGTAAACAATGGAAACGACGCACCAACGCACCACCCGCTGTGAGTGTCGGTACAGTTGCCAGGGCAGATCTCTTGCGTCATCATAGCAAGCCCAAAGTAGCCAAATGCATGGTATGGTATGCACAGGAGGATGTAAAACATAAAGTATACACGTGGGCTAATCGTGATGACATAATATGATGTGAGTCAGATCATCTACACTCAGTTGCCAGTTTCAAAATTTTCCTTTTAAAATTTTAAGTTACCGAGTATTTCTTTTCCCAAATCGTTTTACAATACTGTAGGTAAAACAGTATACTATTGTGCAAACCCCACAGAAAAAAAATTAACAAATGGAGACACCAAAAATGTAAAAAAAAAAAAATGCTGTCTGACTTGCAACACTGTTGGTAGGGTCAGGTGGTTCTAACGGTACCTGCCAGGACCCGGTAATCAAATTTATAACAATATCTAACCTCAATTACTGTAGTTTATCTGATGTAGGCAATATGAAGTAAAAAATACCAGTTAAAGTGAGAAATTGGAAGAGAATAAACAAGAATGATGTTGGGCTATTTTTGGTTGGGCTGATGGAGAGAGTACCAGCTGTTTGGTCTTTTTTGGCGGGAGAGTCACGCAAATATCCGTACTGGTATTTGTTTGGTGTGTTCTATATTTTTAAAAATGAATACTTGTAAATTAAAAGTACCGTAACATTGTATTATATAAAAACTTGTCATATTTCTGGAAAATAAGAAGCAAGAAAATAAGAATACACCGGTAAACACAATTTCAACGTACGCTAAAATTAAAAGCTGCTTAAGAAGGGCCGATGCAAAAACAAAGCCTCCGCGACCAGGGCTCTGCCGTATCAGCTAGACGGTACACGTGTTTTTCGAATCGTTTTCAGTTAAAAAACTTTTACATCACAAGTGAATTAGGATAGAATATTATTGTAATATAACAGTTTTTAACTGAAAACCATTCGAAAAGCGATTACGGTAACATCTTTTGAACGAAAGAAAGCGAGTTTTTGTCACGATTTTATCCCACTTTCCACTATAATACGTACGTCATTTCAGCAAAAATATTACATTTCCATATTCTCAGAAATAAATAGTAGTTTTGCTGAAACGTGATGTATTTCAATGTAAATTAGGATAAACTACATGAAAACAAAAGACTTTACCTAACCTTCCGATGTTCAAGATATGTTACTCGTATTTTTAATAGTTTTCGGTTAAAATACTGTTATATTAGTGATATTCTATTCATACTGTGGTTGATATAATACCTTCACGGAAATGTAATATTTTTTGCTGAAATGACATACGTATTACAGTGGAAAGTGGGATAAAATTGTGATGAAAACAATGACTTTGGCTTTCTTTCGTTCAAAAGATGTTACCGTAATCACTTTTCGAATGGTTTAGTTAAAAAACTGTTGTATTATATTACAATAATATCCTAATTGACTTGAATAAATATTACGATACCATATTTCTGAATATTTTCATTAAAATCCATCAAAATCATTTTCTTTGTCATCGTCTGCAGCACCAAACAGCTTCTCCCAGTCCTCTCCTTGAACAGGGCTAGAGGGTACGTGTTTTTCGAATCGTTTTCAATTAAAAAACTGTTACATCACACGTATATTTTACCTAAACTGCGCCTGAATGAATATATTCTCGGAAATAAATAGTAGTTTTGCTGAAACGTGATGTATTTCAATGTAAAATAGGATAAAATACATGACGAAAACAAAAGACTTTACCTAAGCTTCCGATGTTCTTGAGATGTTACTCGTTTTTTTAATAGTTTTCGGTTAAAATTCTGTTATATTACAATGATATTCTATTCATACTGTGCTTGATATAATACATTCACGGGAATGTAATATTTTTGCTGAAATGACGTATGTATTAAAGTGGAAAGTGGGATCAAATCGTGAAGAAAACAATGACTTTCGCTTTTCTTTTATTCAAAAGATGTTACCGTAATCGCTTGTCGAATGGTTTAGTTAAAAAACTGTTGTATTACAATAATATTCCCTCCTAATTGACTTGAATAAATACTTGAATGGAAATATACAATATTTTTGTTGAAACTACCCGCGTTTCAGTGTAAAGTGTCGTGATAATAAATGGTAAACAAGTTTATAGGACGTAGTGTTTCTCTGAAGGTTTTGTTGTTCCTTTACCCTCAAAAACGTGGGTCGACCTATAAACGAGGAATATCATAAATTAACGATTTCTTGGTCATAAAATCGGGGTCGACCTATATACGAAGGGGGGTTATAGACGAGTATATACGGTATATACATATATATATATGCAAGTAAATCACTGTAGGTGCGCGTGATCTAGGTATATGCTGATAACCACCAGGAAAGAAGAAAACACGAAGTTCCCAAGCGCTTTCGTGTAATTCACATCTTCAGGGGTGAGTACAGGCTAGTCTGTACTCACCCCTGAAGATGTGAATTACACGAAAGCGCTTGGGAACTTCGTGTTTTCTTCTTTCCTGGTGGTTATCAGCATATATATATATATATATATATATAATGACAATCCCTTATCCGAAATTCTTGGGGCCAGGGGCATTTCGGATTTCGGAATTTTTCAGTTTTCAGAATGGCTAGGCCTTTTTTTTTTTTTTTTTTTTTTTTTTTTTTTTTTTTTTTATATAAATGTATTAGCTCACCCGGGCATAGATCACTGACCCACATCAGGGCCTGGGGGGCGAAAATATAATAAAAATTATAATAATAATAATAATAATTCATAGGTCTAGGTCGTGTTTCTCACTTTTGATCTTTTTTCATTCTTGTACAATGAACCCTCACTTTACGCGGTTAATTCAACCCTCTGCGGCCCGCGTAAAGTGAGAAACGCATAAAGTGAACAACATAACATGCGTTTTACTAAAAATAACATCTTAACTTTATGATGGTATTCACCCACACATAATATAGAAAGGAACCCGTCAATAAACTGAAGGTTAGGTTAGAAAAACACAAGGTTGGGGTTAACACTTACGTTAGTAGAAGAGATGGGTCGGCGTAGGGGAATGGAGGCTGGTTCCGAGGCAGAGGGCAGGCTACTGGCCCTCAGGTGAGTCTTCATGGTGTCATCCACACTTACTAGTGCCTCCCTGACAAATCCCTCAAAGTCATCATCACTGTCTCTGCCTCTGTCACTATCACTGGCTTGGGCTGGCTGTGGTGGGTTGCGGGCGAAGAACTCTGTTATGCTTTGCTGATGCCTGGTGTTTATGTTGTCGTGATAAACCTTGATGTAGGGCTCCATAGTCTGCAACAGCTGGGTAGTGAAGATTTCATACCTGTTTGCGTGAGGGTCGTCGGAAAGGAGCTTGACTTTCTCAATACACTCGATGGCACCCCTAACATTACTATGGGAAAAGCGGCGTTCCTCTTGGGATGACGCACCACCTGCCTCTTCACTGACATCATCATCATCTACCATCTCGTCGGTAGTCACATCAGGATCCCTTATCACCTCCAGGATGTCGTCGTTGGTGGTCTCGGAGAAGCCTGCAGCTATAACACTCTGCGCAGCTTCTCTGGCATGGTCCACTGCTACTGCAACAGTCTGAACCTCACCAGTCACAGATTTACTCTGCCTAACACCCGGAGTGCCTTGCAACACATGTCTACATGCGTGACGAACAGTTGCTACAGACAGCTGATCCCATGCCTCCACCAAGAAGTCCACAGCTTTCTTGACGTTGAATGTTCTCCAGAATTGTTTGAAAAGTACTTCTTGCTCTGCCAACTGTTGATCCTCGTCGTCTTCGCTCTTGCTATCGGTGTTGGTGTCACTCAGGTTATGCAACTCTTCCTTGGTGTTGGTGTAGTAGTTCAGTAGGTTGAATTTTTTAGCAGAGAATGCTGCTTTTACATTACAGATCAATTCTTGGTCCATGGGTTGTATTATAGACATAGTGTTGGGAGGAAGGAAGACCACTTTTATGTTGGGGTGACGATCTAACCGTAGGGGCGAGTGTCCTGGTGCGTTGTCCAGCAGCAACAAAATCTTGAATGGCACATTCTGTTGCTCACATAGTTTCTTCACATCGGGAACGAAACAGTCATCAAACCAGGAGAGGGACAGTGTAGAGAACATCCACGCCTTACGTGCGGTCAGCCAGTGGACATTTAGCTTGGTCATATCCATGCTTTTGTAGGCGTGCGGCTTGCGTGCTGTGTGGATCACCGATAACTTGAGCTTACAGGTACCGGAGGCATTGGTGGTAAACAGGACGGTGATGCGCTCCTTCTGCAACTTCCGGCCCCGACACTTGCTGGCATTCTTCGCAACGAAGGTCTTGGAAGGTAGCTTTTTCCAAAAAAGACCAGATTCGTTCATGTTAAACACCTGGTCGTCGGTGTACTGTCCTTCCTCTATAATCTCACGTAAAAACGGAGGAAATTCCCTAGCCGCAACACTGTCAGCACTAGCTTCTTCACCACCAATGTTGATATTGGTGATCTTGTTTCTCTTCTTAAACCTCTGTAACCACCCAGAGGAAGCATTAAAGGGTTTGGGCTCTGTAATTCCCATCTTTCGTGACACTGCAGCATACAGTAAACGTGCGTACTCCTTAACTGAGCGCGTGTCCACCACCATGTTCCGTCGCGCCTGGCGCACTAAGTAGCTCACAAGTAATTTTTCCGTCTTGAGAAGCACCTGGTTGTGGAAATATTTGATCATAGAAGCAGTTGTAGACTTTGTGATGTTCATGTGCTCCTTTATCTTGGCTGCATCCTTCTTAATTGTCCTGATAGTTGATTCGTTAACACCATGCTGGCGCGCGAGATCAACCTGTCTTGTTCCTTTCTCCAACTCTTGTATGATCTTATATTTGATTTCGTAGCTTAAGGAACGTCGTGTCTTCTTTGGCTTAGGGCGGCTGGGTCCAGGTAATGCAAGGTTTCTTTGTGGTGGTGGTGATGGTCCGGTGGAAGCCATTCTTATGGTACACGGTGTAGCCTGGAGGAGTGTAACTGACGCGGTAGGTCAAGGGGCTTGAACGCTCCTGCGGCGGGGCACGTCATAGTACTACATTAAACCAATCACAGCTAGCAGGGAGGGAAGTAAGGATGCTTTGCCCAATCACAGTCCGCTACGTCATATGACATCACCGATAACGCAACAAAGACATACACTGCTCAACCTACTCGCGCCGCTTACACAACATGGCGGATGGCGGGAGAGATGGCGTGAGGTTTGGATCCAAAATTGGCGCGGCGCGAGAGGACCGCCAGCCGCTCTCCGCGTAAAGGGGGTACACGCACTGCGGAAAGTGATCATTCCAGTTTCGGCAGGGTACCGCATAAACGTGGAAACGCGTAAAGTGGGACCGCATAAAGCGAGGGTTGACTGTATTTCTTTATTATTATTATTTTATTATTACAGTATTATTGTTATTATTATTAATTTTATTATTATTATTATTGTTATCATTATTATTTTATTTTGGTGTATTTTTAACAAAAATTTTATTTACTATGAATATTTATTATTATAATAATTATTATTACTTTTACTTTTTCGCCCCCCAGGCCCTGATGTGGGTCAGTGACATATGCCCGGGTAGGCTAATCCCCGTTTAAAAAAAAAAAAAAAAATGGCCCCACAAAAAAAAACTTTCGGTTTTCAGAGCTTTTCGGTTTTCGGAATTTCGGATAAAGGGTTGTCAACCTGTGTATATATATATATATATATATATATATATATATATATATATATATATATATATATATATATATATATATATATATATATATATGCTGATAACCACAAGGAAAGAAGAAAACACGAAGTTCCCAAGCGCTTTCGTGTAATTCACATCTTCAGGGGTGAGTACAGACTAGTCTGTACTCACCCCTGAAGATGTGAATTACACGAAAGCGCTTGGGAACTTCGTGTTTTCTTCTTTCCTTGTGGTTATCAGCATATACCTAGATCACGCGCACCTACAGTGATTTACTTGCATATATATATGTATATACAGTCAATCCTCATATTACGCGGTCCCGCATTCCGCGTTTCACCATTAACGCGGTGCCTTGCCAGAACCTAACATGCTCACATTCCGCGGTCGTGAACCCCATTATGCGGAGAGCGGCTGGCAAGCCGCGCCATTTTTGGATCCAAACCTCCCGCCATCCGCCATGTTGTGTAAGAGGTGCGAAAATGGTGCGCACAAGGTCGCCCAGTCATCAAAACATTACCAGTTCTTCACCTGCCACCCACTACAGCCGGCCCAAGTCAGTGATAGTGATAATTATAGTGAGGATATGGACTTATATGAACTTTGGGGGGTTTGACAAAGAGGCCCTGCAAGCCTCTGTGGTGGATAGTGATACAATTGATACAAGTGATACAGGTGAGGGCCAATAATCTGCCTTCTGTCTCGGAACCAACCGCCCATCCCCGTGTGCCCAGCCATCTTTTCTACCAATGTAAGTGTTAAAAAACCTAATATTATTGATATTTCTCTTAATTATTAATTGTGTGTGCATGCCATCATAAAGTTAAGATAATATTTTTACTACAACATAGTTGTGTGTCGTCAAAAAGTGGAGTTTGGGGATCAGCCCGGACTCCATTTCAATTAATCCCATATGTTATGTTATTCACTTTACGCGTTTCTCACTTTCCGCGGCACCCTCCGGGTTACATTAACCGCGTAATATGAGGATTGACTGTATATATATATATATATATATATATATATATATATATATATATATATATATATATATATATATATATATAATATATATATATATATATACTGATAACCACAAGGAAAGAAGAAAACACGAAGTTCCCAAGCGCTTTCGTGTAATTCACATCTTCAGGGGTGAGTACAGACTAGAGAGAGTAATACAAATCAAGGTGTATATATACAGAGGAGGGTGAGACCAGGTCCACAATGGTCAGGTGTTAGGTAATGACCCTACTAATCTTTAAATAGCACACGATTGACCACAAATTGGCACTCCTTATTAGAAATAGTGATTGGACTAAGGATGCCAATAACAACTGTGTAGTGAATCTCTCCTCTAAACAACTAGACAATGATACCTTGTGTGCCCTCGGCTATGGTTTAAGTTTTGATGGTTCTAACAAGGGAGTCGACAGTGTTGACATAGCCAGAGCATTTTGCAATTTGGAGAAATTCAGTAATTTGACAAGTGAAGAAGTGAACATGTGTAAAGGTGTTGTGTATGCATCTATGTCCAAGCCTTGTGTTCCAAACTGTCCAGAAAGATTCACCAAAGCAATCCAAGTCCTTAAGAAAAATAAGGAGCTACATGTCACTAAAGCAGATAAAGCCAACACAGTAGTGATTTTAAACAAAGATGACTATATCTCTAAAATGAATGACCTTTTTTATGATACTACAACATATTCTAAACTCATAAATAATCCTCTCAACACTGTCAACACCCAGTTCAACAAAAAACTGAAGTCCCTATTGAGAGGCAAAGCTACTCTCATTAAACATCTTACTTCAACGTCCCCTCCACTGCCATACTAATGTACAGTGTAATCAAGACCCACAAGCTCAATAACCCAGCAAGACCCATCATTAGCTCAGTTGGGTCACTCTCTTATAAACTATCTAAATGGTTAGTTTCTTTACTAAATCCCCGAGTTGGCAACATTTCTAACTCCAATATCAAGAATAATATGGATCTGGTTGATAAACTCAATAACTTACACATTAATCATGATTTTAAACTGGTCAGCTTTGATGTAGCGTTACTCTTTACAAAGGTCCCAGTTGATGATTTACTAGAGTTCCTCATAGATTCCCTGGATAACATTTCACTGCCCGTCTCGAAAGACGACTTCATCGAACTCATCAAACTATGTATTAAGGATTGCAAATTCGAATTCAATGGGGAATATTATGCTCAAAAATTTGGTATGGCAATGGGTAATCCACTCTCACCTGTATTAAGCAACCTATATATGGAATTCTTTGAAAAGAAACTATTAAGTAATATTTTACCACCCTCAGCAGTCTGGTTGAGATATGTTGATGATGTATTATGTCTCTGGCCATGTAATGAGGACCTAAAAGCTTTCCTGCCACAACTTAACAACTTAGCCCCCTCGATCAAATTCACTGTGGAATTAGAGCAAGACTGTAAATTGCCATTCCTAGACTGTCTGATACACAGAATAGGTAACACTTTTAAGTTCAGTATTTATAGAAAACCAACTAATGTGTGTTCATACATTCATTATTATTCTGCCCACCATAATAAAGTCAAACAGTCAGTATTTTCAACAATGTTTTTACGTGCCTTGAGAATTTGCAGTCCGGAATTCATCGATGAGGAATACAAATGTATATATAATATTGGCTCAAACCTTAAGTACCCTAGATCTTTCATAGACAAATGCTTAAACATTACTAAGAAAACTTTTTATAGAACTGATCCCAAGCCCACCCATGACCATAAGAATATCTTAATATTACCATTTCACAAAAATTTCTCACACATTCCTGCACAGCTAAAAACTTGGAACGTCAATGTGGCATTTAAAAACTCATGCACTGTTAAACAAATGTTAATCAAGAACTGCCCCAACAACACAATTGGTTGCATTTATAAAGTTCCTTGCAAGGAATGTAATATGTTTTACTTAGGCCAGACAGGTAAAGATCTTGCAACTAGAATTAAACAACACAAATACAGTGTTAGGACAGGCCAGGAATCCAATGCTCTGTTTGTTCATTTGAGGGATAACAAGCATTGCATTGACTGGGATAATGCCTCCTCAATATTACCATGTAATTCAATTGATAGTAGGAACATCATAGAATCTAGTCTTATTAAACATACCGAAGCATTCAACATGAATTTGAGTAACGGCATGTACAAGCTGGACAATTTTGTAATTAAGAAGATTTGTGATCAGGTGAGAAGGCTGGGTCACTTGACCATCTGACCTGACCACCAACCGTTGTGTGCTATTTAAAGATTAGTAGGGTCATTACCTAATACCTGACCATTGTGGACCTGGTCTCACCCTCCTCTGTATATATACACCTTGATTTGTATTACTCTCTCTAGTCTGTACTCACCCCTGAAGATGTGAATTACACGAAAGCGCTTGGGAACTAAGTGTTTTCTTCTTTCCTTGTGGTTATCAGCATATACCTAGCCGGTAAGCGTTCCCTAGTCACACCCAGTAGGTCGAGGGTTCGTTTCCTTGCTGGTGAGGTCGTTGATTATATGTTCAAAGTCCGCGTGTTATATGGACTAAAAATGAAGTATGTATATATAAATATATATATATATATATATATATATATATATATATATATATATATATATATATATATATATATATATATATATATACATATATATATATATATATATATATATATATATATATATATATATATATATATATATTTATATATGAATATATATATAGATATATATATATACAGGTAGTCGTCGACTTACGACCTAGATTGGTTACGGCCGACCGGTCGTAAGTTGATCTGGTCGTAAGTCGGCCTATGTTATAATTACCTTACGTATATTATACTGTAATGTGTAATGATAATATAATCATCTTTAAGTCATATTTTATCAACATTTTCTTTGTTCATTATTGTTACGGTCGTCAGGTTTAAGTAAATCACTGCATACTACAGTACAATTGGTTTATTATTTACACTGGGGCTGGGGCCAAAACTGTCGTACCGCCGGTCGTAAAGTCGAACAGACGTAAGTCGCATAGGTCGTAAGTCGACGACTACCTGTATATATATATATATATATATATATATATATATATATATACTATATACATACATATACAGGTTGTACCTCTCTTGTCCGGCAACCTCGGGACCTGACTGGTGCCGGACCATGGAAATTCACCCTTTTCCTGGATAGATAGTGACTTGTGCTTATGCCTGGAAGCACTAGCACCACTTTCTCTGCTTCATGGTCTCTTTGAAGACATATTGAAGGGTTAAATGTCATATATTAGCTTCTCAAATTTCGCGAGTTTTTAATTCTTAACGTATTTTATTGGAACACGCAAAAAAATAAATAAATAAAAATTTTGACGGCGGAACTTGAATTTCGACGGGTTTGAACGGCCCGCCAACGTGCAGACGACGTGCATAATTGTGTAAACAGCGTCATTTCTCTTATGTACAAAAGATTCATTATTGTTTATTACTGAATGTCTTTTTTATTGAATTAATGTTTATGTGTGCAAAATGAGCAATACAATTCATTAATAATACGTAGAAAATTAAAACACATGAGGAAATGACACAGCATTGTTTTCGTTGATTACAAAACCAGTGACTGACTGGTTCTACATATAAAACTGAAGAAAATAAGACCTTGGTTGTAGCTGTAGTAAAATTAATATGGTTGTTTTAAGTAATGTTATTTAATGTTAATAAATGGAACAATAGAAGTAGCTAACGATAATGGTAAAGAAAAAGAGAGATCGCATATGTAAGTGCGCATGCGCACACGTGAAAACATATCGTCATTACTTTACACAAGAATATGAAAGCAACACTTATTTACTGTTCATATATATTTTAATTAATGTTTCTGAATTTGTTTTTATTGAATTAATGTACGTGTGTGCAAAATTAACAATACAATTTATTAATAATACGTGGAATATTAGAGGAGACGAGACCGCTGCCGGCATTGTTTATGTTAAAGCTTACGAAACCAGTGACTGGTTGGTTCTACATATAAAACTGAAGAAAATAAGACCCTGAGTTTAGCTGTAGTATAATTAATGTAAAAAATGAATATGGTTGCTTGAAGTACCTGTAATGTTATTTAATGTTAATAAATGGAACAATATAAGTAGCTAACCATTAATGGTAAAAAAAAAGTGAGACTGCTCGTATGTAAGTGCGCACTTGTGAAAATATATCGTCATTACTCTACATAAGAATATGAAAGCAACACTTATTTACTGCTCATATATATTGAAGGGTTAAATGTTGTACTCTGTATAGACAAGCAGAGAGAGAGAGAGAGAGAGAGAGCAGCCGAACTGCCGGATGTAAACAAACCTTAATTTCCCGCGGCTTTTTTTTTTTTTAAGGGGATTAGCCCACCCGGGCATAGGTCACTGACCCACATTGGGGCCTGAGGGGCAAATATTTAATACTCCTGTAATAATAATAATAATTCAGATAAGGAATAAAAAAAAAAAAAAAGAAAAGCTGCCTATCTACCTATTGGACAAACTAAAATCGTTCCGGACCACGGGAGTTTCCAGACCACAGAATGCCGGACTAGAAAGGTACATCCTGTATATATATATATATATATATATATATATATATATATATATATATATATATATATATATATATATATATATATATACATACATACAGTGGTCCCTCGGTTAACGAACACAATTCGTTCCAGAGGGTCGTTCGTTAACCGAAACCATTGTTTCAATGGGATTTTGGGTAATTGGTTCCAGCTCACCGAAAATTACATACAAAGTAAAAAAAATTGCAGTAAAGTACACTTACTTTGAGGTGTGTATGTGTAGAAGGCTCCTGGTTGATGATGATGATGATGGGAATTAGAAGTTGGGGTGGAGGAGAAGGCAGAAGAGAAGGAAGTGGGGGTAGAAGAGAAATCACCCCATGCTTGATGCCGTCATTTCACCCATAAAATTTTAAGTTCACTAGGTGTAATTCAAGATTATTTTCTTTAAATCAACACTGCACTGCACTATATATATTGTCAATATGTAAAATAAATTTCAGAATGACCAATAATTGTTATGTAAAAACATAAAATTAGTTTATGTTCAAGAGAGTCTCAAGCAAGATGTTACCTCTACTGACCAGAGATACAAACTGACGCCTGTTTGGTGAATTGAGTGGCTGTTTGGTGCACTAAAAACTAGTTTCCTGTACTTCAATTATGTTAAATAATTGTTAAAATTACTAAAATTTTTAATATAAAACTTGGAAAATTATTGAATAGTACAACCTTCTTGATATATACTCAAATGGGAACGAATTTAAACCCTAGAACCAATTACTGTATTGGCGGACTAATATTTCTGCTGGTGAGCAAGCAAAAACATGTTGAGAGGAATTCGTAAGGAATTCATTAACCGAATCTTTTTCGTTAACCGAATTGAATATTCTTATGGAAGGTAATTCGTAAACCCAAATTTCGTTAACCGAGGCTTTCGTTAACCGAGGGACCACTGTATATCTTCAGGGGTTAGTCTGTACTCACCTCTGAGGATGTAAATTACATGAAAGCGCTTGGGAACTTCGTGTTTTCTTGGTTCCTTGTGGTTATCAGTTTATACCTGGATCACGTGCACCTACAGTGATTTGCTTGCATATATATATATATATATATATATATATATATATATATATATATATATATATATATATATATATATATATATATATATACAGTGAACCCTCGCTTTACGCGGTTTCACTTTACGCGTTTCTACATTTACGCGGTACCCTGCCAGAACCAGAATTCCCACTTTACGCGGTGCATCTACTCATATATGCGGGTGAAGTATAATTTTTTTATTTAGCTCATAAAATTCATACAAATTATCCGGCCAGAATATAATTTACATTGCTGGAATTCTTACAATTTGATGATCATTTTGAATATAAGCATCATAGATTTTGCATTAGACATACAAATTTTAGATCTAATGCATGTATTTTGTTTACTCAGAGCAAATATGTTATCTTTTGTGCAAAATATATGAAGTGTATATTCAAAATATTCCTTGTCTTGCAAGGAATCCAGCGATGTCAATTATATTATCCTAACTTTAGTCTGAGGTATTATTTATTACCTAAGGAGGGCTATCAGTTCAGCCTGAGTGGAGGATGCCCCATCAGAAACTCTGAAAGTTTGATAGGCTTAAGGGCATCAGTTCTGGAGATGTAGACACTAGCCCCGGCCCAACCCGTAGCGCGGTCAACAGAACCATTAGTGAAGAGGATGTCCCTACCTGGAGACCAGTGGGTGATCCTGGAGAGGTGGTATTTGCAGAGATTAACAGGGTTCACATGGGATTTCAGGAGCGGTCCACCGAGGGCAATCACTTTATTTGTTTATTTATGTCCTTTAGCTTGAGTTTATGTCTTTTGCTTATATAATATCATAGAAGTTACAAAGGAGAATATAATTTACATTGCTGGAATTCTTATAAGATAGTGATGAATTTGAATATAAACATGCTATAGTTTGCACTAGACAAAAATTTTAGTACTGTACATTATTTTGAGTACATGTACAGTACAGCTTTGCCCTTAGGACAGTGTGGCATGCCCAGAGAAACATTAGGAGCAAAATTGTAAATATGATGCACCAGATTGACTAACGCAAAATAGGAAAGATTCACTTTAAATTGAAACATTTTCCTTAATTGTGGATGTTGCTTTAAATCAATAATCTTAAATCGATTCTCGTTAAATCGGTGTTCTACTATATATATATATATATATATATATATATATATATATATATATATATATATATATATATATATATATATATATATACACAGTTGTACCCCACTTAACGCGGTCAATAAAACCCAGAGGGTACCGTGTTAAGTGAAAACCGCATTAAGTGAACAACAGAACATATGGGATTAATTCCAATAGAAACCGGCCCGACCCCCAAACTCTACTTTTTGACGACACATAACTATGTTGTAGTAAAAATTTTATCTTAACTTTATGATGGTATGAAAAAACAAGTAATATAGAAGAGGTTAGGTTAGGAAAAATAAAGGTTAACTTAGGAAAAATAAAGGTTAGGTTAGAAAAACTAAAAGTTAGGTGGAACACTTACGGTAGTAGAAGAGATGGGTCGGCATACGGGGATGGAGGCTGGTTCCGAGGCAGAGGGCAGATTACTGGCCCTCAGGTGAATCACCATTACTAGGTGAATCACCATCACTGTCACTTACAGTTGTCAGGGCTTCCCTGACAAATCCCTCAAAGTCATCTTCACTGTCACTGGCTTGGGCTGGCTGTGGTGGGTTGCGGGCGAAGAACTCGGTTATGCTTTTTTGACGGCTAGTGTTTATGTTGTCTTGGTACACCGTGATGTACGGCTCCATAGCCTGCACCAGCCGGGTATGGAAGATTTCATAGCGGTCATCGTCATTGTCGCGGGAAAGGAAGGACTTCATTTTCTCTGCACACTCTATGGCATCCTTAATATCACTATGACTTAAACTGTGTTCTTCGGAGAATGACGCACCTTCTTCCTCCTCTTCACTGACGTGATCTTCTTCCAACATCTCGTCGGCAGTCACTTCAGGTTCTCTGATCACCTCCAGGATGTCTTTGTTGGTGGTCTCGGAGAAGCCTTCAGCTGTAATATTGAGCGCAGCTTCTCTGGCAAGGTCCACTGCTACTGCAACAGTCTGAACCTCACCAGTCACAGGTTCACTCTTCTTCTCAGCTGGTATGCCATGCAACACATGTCTCCATGCGTGACGAATCGTAGCAATAGTCAGCAGATCCCATGCCTCCACCAAGAAGTCTACAGCTTGTTTGACGTTAAACTTCTTCCAAAATTGTTTGACGAGAACTTCTTGAGTCGCCACCTCTTGTTCCTTGTCCTCGTCGCTTTTACTCTCGCTGTCGGTGTCACCCAGCTTACGCAACTCATCCTTGGTGTTGGTAGAGTCTTTCAGGAGCTTGAACTTCTTTGCAGAGTACGCAGCTTTCACATTGCAAATCAACTCCTGGTCCATGGGCTGGATTAATGACGTAGTGTTGGGAGGAAGGAAGACCACTTTTACGTTGGGGTGACGATCCATAAGTAGGGGCGAGTGTCCAGGTGCGTTGTCAAGGAGCAACAAAATATTGAATGGAACATTCTGTTGCTCGCATAATTTCTTCACGTCAGGAACAAAACAGTTGTCAAACCAGAAGAGGGACAGAGAAGAGGACATCCATGCCTTACGTGCGGTTAGCCAGTGGACATTAAGTTTGTTCATGTCCATATTCTTGTAGGCGTGCGGCTTGCGGGCTGTGTGAATCACAGATAACTTTGGTTTACAGGTACCGGAGGCATTGGTGGTAAACAGGACGGTGATGCGTTCCTTCTGCATCTTCCGGCCCCGAATCTTGCTGGCATTCTTTACAACAAAGGTCTTGGACGGTAGCTTTTTCCAGAAAAGACCAGATTCGTCCATGTTAAACACCTGGTCGTCGGTGTACTGTCCTTCCTCCATAATCTCACGTAAGAACAGAGGAAAATCTCTAGCTGCCACATGGTCAGCACTCGCTTCCTCACCACCAATGTTGATGTTGGTGATCTTGTTCCTCTTCTTAAACATATGCAGCCAACCAGAGGAAGCATTGAAGGGTTTGGGCTCTGCAATTCCCAGCTTACGTGACACTGCTGCGTATAGCTCACGTGCGTACTCCTGCACTGAGCACGTGTCCACCGCCATGTTGCGTCGCGCCTGACGAATCAAATAACTCACCAGCAAATTTTTCACTTTTGCCAGCACCCTGTTCTGGCAATACCTGATCGATGAAGCACCTGCCGACTTTGTGATTTTCATGTGCTCTTTGATCTTGGCTGCATCCTTCTTGATCGTGCGAATCGTAGATTCGTTGACGCCATGCTGGCGCGCGAGATCAGCTTGCCGTGTTCCTTTCTCCAAATCTTGAATGATCTGGTACTTCACTTCATAGCTTAGACCACGGCGTGTCTTCTTGGGCTTAGGGTGGCTGGGTCCAGGTAAGGAAAGGTCTCTCTCTGGTGGCGGTGGTGGTCCGGCGGAAGCCATTTCACAGAACAATGGGTTCACGTATACACGGAGCGGCCTGGAGGGATGAAACTGCCGCGGCTAGGTCAAGCGTCGTCTTTCCTCCCTCCCTCCCTCCCCCGGGTGGTCACGTCATAATACTTTAAGCCAATTACAGCTAGCAGCAGAGGGGGGGTAGGGATGCATGGCCAATCACGGTTCGATATGTCATATGATGTCAGTGATAACGCAACAAAGACACACACAGCGCAACCTTACCGCGCGGCTTGCCCAAGCAGAGGGAGAGGCGAGGAGCACAGGCAGGCAGGCGGGCGGGTAGCGGGTGGGGCAAATCTAAAAATAGTGTCTCGAGCCGGACACTCACCGCGTATATGTGGAAAAAACCCGCATTAAGTGAAAGTTCAGCTCTGGTGAGGCACCGCGTATACGGTAAAACGTGCTAAGTGAAACCGCGTTAAGCGGGGTAATACTGTATATATATATATACACACACACACACACACACACACACACACACACACAGTAATGCTGTTACATTCTTGGAACCCACAACGTTAAGAAATAGGTAAAATAGGCTAGTTGCGTTTCCTGGCTCTCCTTCGTCCCGTATAGTGTAATACATTACATGTATGTACAGTAAATTCAATTGAAGTTTCATAAAAAAATATATTATACAGTACATTCAAAGGATAAACATGAACTACCGTAAATTGATGTTCAGTTACTTGAGTCTGAATAGCTGTTTCCTGGACTGCAGTTGTTCAGACTTGAGGTGACTCGTGTGTGAGCAGTGCAGTGCTGGGCCTGGTGGCACAGCAGATGATTTTCCCATTCTTGCTGGCTACTATTGAAGCTGGGGGAAACTATGTTTTAATCATCTGATCGAATGTCTCTGTTTGATGTGTATTTATTAAACCTTTAAATACTTATCTGATGACACCACATACAGTATCAAAAAATATTTAATGCTTCTCTTAGAATTGAATAATTAAAGATGCATTTAATATTCTTACAATAAAGGTGATGGAGATATGCTACAGTACTGTAGGTATAGTATTCTCACACTGTTCTGCTCTTCTATGAAATATAGTCTTGTATCTCTTTAAACTGTGTGTAACGACACTGCCTGGAGAGCCATCAAGGTGATATTGTATCAATTACATCATACCTATAAGGATTTTAAAATAACAAAGCTAATTTTTATTAAAAAAAATATTGCTTGTAACTCAAGAACATCTATATACCCAGTACTATTCTGTATTGGGTTTGGGGAATTTTCAACTACTTTGTATGTTTCTGTCTATAAAGTACTGTATAGTTCTAAAGGAGTTATAATCTGAGTCATTGGTTCTTAATTTTTATAGAGCTGCACCTATGACCAAATTCATTGCTTAATTTGTAAAATTAGAAATAGTGGAACTCTCGTGAGTCAGTGACAAGTGGTGTGAAGCAGCTGCCTGAGCCTGTGGAACAGACAAGGCACTTACTATTGCCAAGACCTGTTGGGGCACATTGTGAAAAATTTATAAACATAGTACTAATGGCAGTACTATTTACTTATATGTATTATAATTTACAATTTACTCATGTAAATTAAAAGTGCTGGAATGCCGTTCCAGTACGTTCCAACACAAATTAAGCCCCCCCATTTCTAAAGTGCCTAAGTACACATTTTTCAAGTTACAGTTTCATTGCCTTTATTGTTTTTCTAGATCCAAATAAAGTCAATAGGGAATATACAATTTGTAGAAGTTTAATTGTATTTCATCTGGAATTAATGGGAGGGTTGGCATTACTTCTTCTCTCCGCTAGCATTTGAATTCTAGGTGAGGTGGAGGAAGAGCACACTGCCTCTCACTTTCAATATTCAGCCTGTTTTGCTACTTAGGTTGGTTGAAGAAAAAGGAACTATCACTGGCACTGTTTGCTGACTAAGTTTTGGGTAAGGAGGAAAATATTTCACCCTAAACTTTTCCAATGATGGGATTTTGAAATCATTATGGGTAGATGAATTAAATTTCATCTCCAGTGACTTCCATAATTCTGAAAGTTTGACTAATTTGGGGAAATTTTATAAATATAACAAAGACATCTGGATGTAATCTGAGATGTGTGCACATATTGTTGTATAAATATCTGTAGTTGTTCCGGAAGTGTTTACAGGTAACCCTTAAAGGGCGGCGGACATCATATGATGTTTAAATTTTTTCGCACCATCGTGTAGATGTGCTCGTGGCTGTGTTGTTGTTTGGTTACTATGACAATGCTGGCTACTCACTCCAGAGCTGGAAGAACATACTGTATACTCTCAGTTCAACTCGGGATTTCTCCAAGAAATTATTATTTCTCGTATTTATTGACTAAACATAAATTAATAGAAAAAAAGATTCAGCTTTCTAATAGTACAAAATATTAAAAATAAATGCAGCCATATGTACAAAAGTCTTAGGCTGTAATATATGTACTTTGGGTGGTAAAAAGTAAACCGTGTATGTACAGTCTCATTCAAGATTCTTCGAACACTGCAGGAGACAGCTGGCAACTCAAGGCCGTTTGTTTACTTTAGTACGTTGTATAATATAATACAAAACAACAAAGCTCAACCATTAATTAAGCAATGGGGAACTAGGTAACCAATCAAGACAGTTTTGCATTGTGAATGTACACTCTTAACCAGCTTATACCATAAAAGTTTTCCATGAATGTCATGCATAAAGTTATGGCTTATTATCTGAAGAGAAACAGATAAGTATACTGCTTCTTACATCTAATTAGAAGAGGGGAAGAAAGAGATATATTCTTTTAAATAAAATAAGAGGCTTATGAGGGATTTCACAGTTGGGGTTCCATGGTTCCTGGTCATCTCAGATGATTCTAAGAAAATTAAAAAATGAAAGATTGAGACTGTTTCATCTTGTAGGTTTTCAAAGCAAAGTATTGTAGTCAAAAGTTCTATGGAGCTTTCATCTGTTGTGATTAGTGTACAGTCATACTTATCTGGCTTGCAGTAAACCCTAGCTCTTAACTCTTCAAGAATTTATATTGCATGACCTAGGGGGACCGGTGGTAGAAGCGGTACCGTTTTTGCCTCGCAAGCGAGATGTCACGTGTTCGATTCCCGGGCCGGTGGAAGTCGTTTCGACTTACTTCCTAGCTCCCAATAGTCCCTGTTCACCTAGCAGTAAAGTAGGTACCTGGTGTAAATCGAAAGTTGCAAATTCGTATTCAGGGAAAGTTGTTGGAGCTTCCAATAACTTGATGACATAAACCACTGACTCTTCCGGCTTCTACGCCCTTAATTCGTGAGACATGAAGGCAAGCATGAACTTAGCATGCTTCCCTGTTGGGCACTGTAAACGCTTCTGCGCTTCACCTTACGCAAGGATGTAGGGGTTGCCCCCCCCCCCCCCCCCAAAAAAAAATAAATAAATAAATAAAATTTGCAGGACCTGATCTCAGTTCAAGAAGAAATGCTTTTACATATCAAGTCTATAGGTTGCAATCCAGAATAATCGTTGACGTTGATGGGCGGTATCTAGGAGACATAGGTTATGGGTAATGCCTAAGTGAGTCTTAGTGCCACAGCAGTTTATGGAACCAGGTTTCTCCTTGTACAGTATGTCATTGACCACACTGGATTTCCTGTACTATGCATCAATCAAAGTAAGAAACTTTGGATAACTCAACTTGGTAATAGAACTAAGGTATTTTTGCCTTCAGTACTTTGCACATGGAGATAAGATAAAGGTAATGGTTGCCCCTCTTCTTCAAGGCTGGCCAGTCATAGGGTCACATTGGGGCAAATTTGTTTAAAGTGTGGAAGCTGTTACCAAATTAACAACCACAGCCTAAGTTAACAAGCTGTATGACCCAGTGTCAGGAATAATCCAGCAAGGACAGATAACTCGCTAACTGCACTGCCCTGGCTAACTATTATCCTGGAACACAATCCTCAAATCGATTAACATCCAAGTTCCCAATTACGTACTGCTGGGTGGACAGAGCAAGGTGAAACCAAGGCCAAGTTTTTTTTAGGCCATTTGCCTCTATCCAGCACTGGGTGATATACAGTACAGTTGGTCCTCTTATTACGCGGTCCCGCATTCCGCGTTTCACCGTTAACGCGGTGCCTTGCCAGAACCTAACATTTTCACATTCCGCGGTCGTGAACCCCATTACTCGGAGAGTGGCTGGCAAGCCGCGCCATTTTTGGATCCAAACCTCCCGCCATCCGCCATGTTGTGTAAGAGGCGCGAAAATGGTGTGCACAAGGTCGCCCAGTCATCAAAACATTACCGAGTTCTTCACCCGCCACCCACTACAGCCGGCCCAAGTCAGTGATAGTGATAATTATAGTGAGGATATGGACTTATATGAACTTTGGGGGGTTTGACAAAGAGGCCCTGCAAGCCTCTGTGGTGGAAAGTGATACAAGTGATACAGGTGAGGGCCAATAATCTGCCCTCTGCCTCGGAACCAACCGCCCATCCCCGTGTGCCCAGCCATCTTTTCTACAAATGTAAGTGTTAAAAAACCTAATATTATTGATATTTCTCTTAATTATTAATTGTGTGTGCATGCCATCATAAAGTTAAGATAATATTTTTACTACAACATAGTTGTGTGTCGTCAAAAAGTGGAGTTTGGGGATCGGCCCGGACTCCATTTCAATTAATCCCATATGTTATGTTATTCACTTTACGCGTTTCTCACTTTCCGCAGTACCCTCCGGGTTACATTAACCGCGTAATATGAGGACCAACTGTATATGACTACACTACACAGTTTCTGCATTATTGTTTATAGAAAGTTGAATTCTAGCCTTTATTATGTTTGGGTTGCTGGAGTTATTTCTGTTGTGTTGACAATGAAATTTCCTTGTTCAGCTGTCAGTTTTTTGTGCCACTGACTTAACTCATGCACTAATAAATAGGGGCAAATTCTGGCCTTAAGTGTAAATAAAGCTTTTTATTCTTTTGGATAATATTTTGGTAACCAGTTAGGTATCTGGTCCATGGAGGTGAGATTATCAGGTTTGAAGCTGAACATGGGTTATAAGAAGTCTTTGTTAAGGGTATTTTTGGTCTAATAGTACAGGTTGAAATCTGATTTAACGGGATTGACAGGATCTGGACCATGTTGTTAAATCGAAGTAGGTACAGTTCAGTGAAACCTCATTAAGGCAGACCCCTCTATGCCGGATATTGTTTAAGCCAGACAAAATTTGCCAATAAATAAATAAAATATTAAAATAGCTAAAAAAGTCTGCCTTGAGCCAAATTTTCCGGGACCAAGGGACCGCTTGATTCACCCATACTGGTAAACAAAGGGACGCAATCAGTCATAAATTAGCGTCACTCGTAATAGCATCTCTTCCACTTTCTTGCTCTGTCGATTGTGTTTCATTGCCATTTAGATGTGCTGAACTTTATTTTCAAATTTATTTTGCATTGCCTCTAATGTGATTACCATATTTTATGGTATGTAAGAAGCACTTTTTTGTCTGAAAAATGGCTACAAAAATTGGCCTGCATCCTATATGTGAAGTTGCTGTCTCCCGTAGGCTAATGAATCCTCCAGTTAAACTCATCACTGTAACCACCAGGCTACTGGGCCATGCTGTGAAGTGTATGGTTGTATTGCAACTAGTATTTTCGGGTAGATATATGTAGCATTCTTCATTTATTTTTACTCGGTTACATGCACACACCATCTTACATACAGTGACCCCTCCGTTAACGAACTCAATCCGTTCCAGAAGGTCGTTCGTTAACCGAAAAGTTCGTTAACCGAAACCATTGTTTCAATGGGTTTTTGGGTAATTGGTTCCAGCTCACCGAAAATTTCCTAAATTCAACAAAAATGGTAGAAAAGTTCACTTACTTTGAGGTGTGTATGTAGAAGGCTCCTGGATGATGATGATGATGATGGGATTTAGAATGGGGGTGGAGGAGAAGGAAGAAGAGAAGGCATTGGGGTGGAAGAGAAGTCACCCCATGGCGCCATTTCACCCATAAAATTTTAGCTCTCTTGGTGTAATTCAAGATTATTTTCTTTAAATCAACACTGCACTGCATTATATATTGTCAATATGTAAAATATATTTCAAAATGACCAATAATTTGCTTGGAAACACAGAAAAAAAGCGTTTAGTTGAAGAGAGTCTCAAGCAAGATGTTACCTCCAGTGAAAACAGAGAGAGACTAACTCCTGTTTGCTGTGTTAAGAGGCTGGATGCCGTGCATTAAACTAGTCACTTTACCTTCAATTATGTTCAATAATTGTTAAAATGACTAAAAAATTGAATATTAAACTTTTAGAATTATTGGATACTATAAACTTCTTGATATTTACTAAAATAGTAAGGAATTTAAGCCCTAGAACTGATTAATGTATTGGCGGACTGATACTAAAGCTGGTTGCCCGGTCAGTGCAAGCGAAAACATGTTGAGGTCGGTTCGTAAGAAATTCGTTAACCGAATTGAAGATCCTTATGGAAGGCAGTTTGTTAACCGAAATTTCGTTAACCGAGGCGTTTGTTAAACGAGGGGTCACTGTATATATATATATATATATATATATATATATATATATATATATATATATATATATATATATATATATATATATATATATATATATATATATATATATATATATATATATATATATATTGTTACGAGTTGGGGATTTAGAATATAGTTATACGTCTACCCAGATCCCTAGCAGGTAACAACAAAAAAAACAAAACAAACACAATCGGACTATAAAAGGGTAGACAAAGGATGCGAGTTTTTGTTGTATATAATAAAGTACCATAAATTCCTCAACAAAATATTCAGCTTATAAACTACCCTTAACCAAACTTAACCTAAACATGAACAGTATATACATAGTAATAAAACATAGAACAATAGTGAAGCAATGTGGAGGTGGGAGAGGCAATACAAGATTACAAATACTTAAGTGAGGAGCTGAGATGGCTGACGGGCAAGGCTGAGTATGGTAGAAGACGGTAGGTTGTCACTGTGCCGTAGGTTTCCAGGATAGGTGATCCTGTGGTCGCTTCCCAGAGTGAAGTCTCCTCTCCTCGAATTGGAGCTGACAAAGTAGACTGAGGCGGAAGTGACGCAACAACCAGGATATGGAGAAGGGAAACCCGGGAGTGGTAACTAAGACGAGCCATACTCGTGTTTCGTCCCTAGATGGCGTTGCTCGTGGTGCTGGGTAGGTAGATGAAGACAATCGGTGGAGGGGTTCGTAACACACCCCCCCTCCAAAGACCTTCGTAGCGCGGGCGCGAAGGAGGTGATCACCTGGTGCGTCTGGAGAGTAGCTGCTACATTTCCACTGGAGCTCGGGATAAGGAGTCTGCAATCAGGTTTTCCACCCCCTTTATGTGCCGGACTTGTAGATTATACGGCTGGGTGAGGAGAGCCCAGCGGAGGATTCGCTGGTTGGAGGTCTTGTTGGTTTGGATGAACGTGAGTGGGTTATGGTCGGTGAAGACCAGGGTTGTTTGTGGGCAAGACTGGAGGTAACATTCAAACTTCTTTATTGCCAACACCAGAGCCAGGGCCTCCTTCTCTATGGTCGAGTAGTTGGTCTGATGTTTTTTCAACTTGGCGGAGTAATATGCCACAGGGTGAAGGACATCAGTGGTTGGGTCGGGTTGTAGGAGCACAGCCCCCACTCCGACACCACTAGCGTCGATTTGCAGATGGAAGGGCAAGGTGTAGTCAGGGGGGTGGACTACAGGCTTACAGGCAAGGAAGGCTTTGAGGCGGTGGAAAGACTGGTCGCACTTCTGGTTCCAGATGTAAGGGACCGCAGAACTGGTAAGGTCTGTGAGGGGTCCGGCCACGCTGGAGAAGTTACTGCAG
Source organism: Homarus gammarus (assembly GCA_958450375.1). Lineage (NCBI taxonomy): Eukaryota > Metazoa > Arthropoda > Malacostraca > Decapoda > Nephropidae > Homarus > Homarus gammarus. The sequence continues at coordinate 678,117 of CAUDMG010003604.1, forward strand.
AACCGACGGTAGTAGCCGCACATCCCCAGGAAGCGCATGAGTTCCTTCCTCGTCCTTGGAGTGGGGAAGGACAAGATGGCTTCAACGTTTGCGTCCTTGGGTCTCACCATACCATGCCCAACGATATGTCCCAGGTAAGTCACCGAGGCCCGGCCAAAAGCAGATTTAGCCAGGTTTATGGTGAATCCAGTCTCTTGCAGTCGTGCAAACAGTATCTCCAAACGCACCAGATGTTCGTCCCAGCTGTCCGACACCACCACCAGGTCATCCAGGTAGGCGAACGTCCCACCTAGGTCTTGAATAAGGTAGTTTATGGCCCTCTGGAATGTGGCCGGAGCATTAGAAAAGCCAAACGCCATAACTAAATATTGAAAAAGACCAAATGGAGTTATAAATGCCGAGATTATTTTTGCCCTATCCGTGAGTCCTACTTGATAATATCCTTTCAACAGGTCTATGGTACTGATAAATTGGGCACAGCCTATGCTGTCTATTATATCTTCAATCAAAGGTAAAGGGTAGGAGTCAGAGACAGTGACCTGGTTCACTTTACGATAATCTGTACAGAAACGAAAGGTGCCATCGGGTTTTGGAATGAGAAGGCAAGGTGAAGCCCAGGGGGAGGTACTAGGCTCAGCTAAGTTATGTTTTAACAAAAAATCTACCTCCTTTTTCATAATCTCTTTTTTTGTGGATTTAGTCGATATGCTGATTGTCTAATGGGTTGTACATCATCTGAGATTAGTTTAATATCATGTTTAAGTATATTGCAAAACCCTGGGAGGTCTGACGTGACTTTAGGAAATGTTGATAATAACTTAGTGAGATCTTTTGCTTGAGATGGATTCAGAACAGAAAAATACTCATCCAAATTGTTGAGTATGTGACTGTTAGCAGGGTTCTCTTTAGGTAGAGGGAAGTCTAAATTCTCCAATAGGTCCATGTCATCTGTCTCCGGCCCTGACAAAACCGGATGCAATACAGGTAGGCTTACAGCCTCTGGGATGTCTTCCTCTGACTGCCTGGAATGGTAAAGTTTCATGAGATTAATGTGAACAAGTTGTGAATCTTTTCGGTGATCAGGAGTATGGACTATATAGTTGAGAGGAGATAGTTTATTAGCATTGACTTGACAGTTTTGATGGAACCGTTCCAAGCAACCTTGGGACGGTGGGTGGTAAGCCGAAGATGTACAATGGTCCACACTGAGGTCTTTCATCACCTGTTCGAAAAGATTGCTCGTAAAATTGGTGCCCTGATCAGATTGGATCTCTTTAGGAATGCCCACTGAAGTGAAAAGATGCAAAAGATGTTTGATTACGTTTTTTGAAGTGATGCTTTTAAGGGGAAAAGCCTCAGGATAACGTGTATTGGTATCCATAACTGTGAGCAGGAATTGATTTCCCTTCTTAGTCTTTGGTAATGGGCCCACACAATCCACAACAATCTTTTCAAATGGGGTAGAAAATACTGGGATGGGCTTAATGGGAGCTGCTGGTATACTTTCATTTGGTTTTCCTACCATTTGACAAATATGACAAGATTTTAGGTATTGAGACACATCCTTCCTAAGTCCAGGCCAGTAATAGTGTTGGAGGAGCTTTTTATATGTTTTCAGGATTCCCAAATGTCCTGAAATACCATCATGGGCAAGGGCAATTAATGCTGGTCTGACTGAAGCTGGAATTACCACTTGATGTATTTCAGACCACGTGTCTAGATGGGCAAGCTCAGGGGGCCTATAGGCCCTCATCAAAACCCCTTCATGATAATAAAAACACGGAAGGGTGTTAAAATCTTTACCCTCAACTGCTGCATGATGAAGTTTATTCAAAGATGGATCAGATTGTTGGGCTTTAATGAGCTCATCCTTACTTATCGTCTTATTGTACAGATCTTCTGTGGGTAGGAAGATATTGGAGGTGGTTTTAGATGAAGAGGGCCCATTTCGCACACTCTGTGACCGGGTGACAGCACAAGATGGGAAAAGATGAGGAATAGTTTCTTTAAGGTCAGTGGTGGAGTTGACAGGTAAGGGAGAGTCGACTGTCTTTATGTTAGGAACCACTAGATCTCCTACCAAGTCATTACCCAATAATAAATGAATGCCACACACAGGCATTGGGTCTTTCCTTATGGCTATTTGCACTTCCCCAGTAATCAAGGGACATTGGAGGTGCACTTTAGCTAAAGGATAGGAAGAATGGGACGAGAGATCTGAAATTAGAACACTCTCATTTGTAAATGCGGTAGATATATCAGGAATGACGTTAAACAGGAGGATAGATTGTGCTGCGCCCGTATCACGTAGTATACGAATAGGTAAAGAACGAGACCCTTCTATGATTGAAATTTTTCCCTCATAGGTGAATGAAGAGAAGAGATCCTGATGGGGCCTTTCCACATTGGCATTTGCTATTGGTTTGGATTTGGGATCCAGGGAACTACTTTTAGCAATTCGACACTTTGGGTGTTTACAATTCTGGATCGTATGGCCTGGGTTTTTACAGTAAGAACAAGTAAGCTTGGTTGCATCGGGGGGAGTAGGTGTGGGACCTTTCGACCTACCACTCACGCCCCCAAGGTTATCATCAGAGGAAGACCTAACATGTCGGGAAGTACCACGTTCTCTACTGCCCAGTGACTCCACCAACAAAGCATACGCATCAGCCAGCTCAGCAGCACGCCCTAAATTAACCTCTCCACGCTCCTCCACATGCTTCAAGATGTGAAATGGTATCTTGCTTTTCCACTCCTCCAGGACTACCAAATTTAACAAATCCTGAAATGTGGAGGTCTCTGTAGCCTCTAACCACTTCTTAAAAAACCTAAGCTTTTCTTGAGCAAACTCAACAAATGTGTGTGAAAATGGTTTGGTTAGTTTACGAAACTTCTGCCGGTATCCATCTGGCGTGATAGCATAAGAGGTGAGGATATTCTTTTTTACGTTATCATAGTCATCAGTCTGGTCTAAACAGTTATAAACTCTACGAGCCTTACCATATAATTTAGGAACTAACACTGACACCCACTGGTCCTTTGGCCACTCATTCTTCGCGGCTATTTTCTCAAAAGTCCTAAATGACCCGTCCATATCGGATTCATCAAACCCGGGAACAAGGGAAGAAGCAGTAGCAGGGTTAAAAGCAGCGAGTTTCTCTTTTAATGCCACTTCCTTTGATTTAAACTCCGATGTTAAGGTGACTTCTGTCTCTCTCACCTGTAGTTCTTTCAGTTTAACCGCCTGCACCAACTTGGCCTGTTCCATCCTTTCCTCATGCTCCAACTTGGCCTCCAACTTGGCCTGTTCCAACTTGGCCTGTTCCATCCTTTCCTCATGCTCCAACTTGGCCTCCAACTTGGCCTGTTCCAACTTGGCCTGTTCCATCCTTTCTTCAGGGTCCAACTTGGCCACCTGCTCCAACTTGGCCTGCTCCAACTTTTCCTCCTGCTCCAACTTGGCCTGTTCCAACTCGAGTTCTTTCATTTTGATTTGGAACTCGAACCTAGCTCGTTCTAGTTCTAAGGGGTCTATTCGTTGTGTTTCTTCTTGAGGGCTAGCCAGACCTGAGGCAACTTCTGAGTGAGGAGGGGTGGTGGATAGTGGTTGAAGTTTCTTGGACATGGGCGTTAATCTGTCAACAGCGGATTCTTTTAAAACTTCTTGTTGAACCAACACTTCAATCACATGATTTTTTAACATTTCCTTAGTCAGTTGCTGTGAAAATGGGATATTGTAATAGTTGGCTATTTCTTTCCATTCTTTCTTCAGGATATTAACACGTAATTTAGCTACGGAAGGATTTTCAATAAAATCCTGGAGATCAAAACCTGAGGTGGCCATTATTAATAAAAATAGGATAAATTAACTAATGGTCAAAAGATAAGATAAGTGGATAACCCTAGAAAATATCACGGCAGTGGATAACCAGAAAGTCCCGGAAACTAACCAAGTTATACCTAGGGAAATTACACTTATGATTATTGTTCTTCCGAGAAGATCCTTAGATAAGGACAAGAGACTTTAAAGAGGTAGGGCGTATACGGCATTAATATAAAGATCCGGATTAACAACCCTGATATACTTGAAAGAGGTAGGGCGTATTACGGCATTAATATAAAGATCCGGATTAACAACCCTGATATACTTGAAAGAGGTAGGGCGTATTACGGCATTTATATAAAGATCCGGATTAACAACCCTGATATACTTGAAAGAGGTAGGGCGTATTACGGCATTAATATAAAGATCCGGATTAACAACCCTGAATGAGATAATGAGAAGAACAATAATGGAGGCTTTATAATTATGGGGTCCTGGTAGAGCGGGGCGTCCCAAGATATCACTTCACTCTAAACTAGTAACTATGGAACAGCCTACTCTGGAGTGAGGGTACGGCATTAAACAGATCCGGATTCTTCCCTACACTCGATAAGACTTACCACACGACTGCCACGTGTAATAACAGGTAAGCCTTATGACACTTGGAACCTATTATCCTACGTCTGTCACTCTTACTGTACGATAATACCAATATATGCACACACATATGAAGGAAACTTTAAACCACCGTAAAGCAATTGTAAACAGAAGTGACTGGGAGGGGTAATTAACACTGAGTAACAAGGGAGGAAGGAATATGGTACTTAAGGTCGTGTCCTGTCACGGTCGCCATTTGTTACGAGTTGGGGATTTAGAATATAGTTATACGTCTACCCAGATCCCAACAGGTAACAACAAAAAAAAAAAAAACACAATCGGACTATAAAAGGGTAGACAAAGGATGCGAGTTTTTGTTGTATATAATAAAGTACCATAAATTCCTCAACAAAATATTCAGCTTATAAACTACCCTTAACCAAACTTAACCTAAACATGAACAGTATATACATAGTAATAAAACATAGAACAATAGTGAAGCAATGTGGAGGTGGGAGAGGCAATACAAGATTACAAATACTTAAGTGAGGAGCTGAGATGGCTGACGGGCAAGGCTGAGTATGGTAGAAGACGGTAGGTTGTCACTGTGCCGTAGGTTTCCAGGATAGGTGATCCTGTGGTCGCTTCCCAGAGTGAAGTCTCCTCTCCTCGAATTGGAGCTGACAAAGTAGACTGAGGCGGAAGTGACGCAACAACCAGGATATGGAGAAGGGAAACCCGGGAGTGGTAACTAAGACGAGCCATACTCGTGTTTCGTCCCTAGATGGCGTTGCTCGTGGTGCTGGGTAGGTAGATGAAGACAATCGGTGGAGGGGTTCGTAACAATATACACACACACAGTTGTACCCCGCTTTACGCAGTCAATTGAACCCACAGGGTACCGCGTTAAGTGAACAACAGAACATATGGGATTAATTCCAATAGAGACTGGCCCGACCCCCAAACTCCACTTTTTGACGACACACAACTATGTTGTAGTAAAAATTTTATCTTAACTTTGTGATGGTATGAACAAACAAGTAATATAGAAGAGGTTAGGTTAGGAAATATAAAGGTTAAGTTAGAAAAAATAAAGGTTAGGTTAAGAAAACTAAAAGTTAGGTGTAACACTTACGTTAGTAGAAGAGATGGGTCGGCATACGGGGATGGAGGCGGAGGGGAGGGAGGGAGGAGGAGGAGGGAGAGGCGAGGCAGGTGGCAGGCGGGGCGAATCTAAAAATAGCATCTCGAGCCGGACACTCTGTGCGTATATGGGTAGATGAACCGCGTTAAGTGAAAGTTCGGTTCTGGCGAGGCACCGCGTATATGAGAAATCGCGTTAAATGAAACCGCGTAAAGCGGGGTACAACTGTATATATATATAGTATACATCTATTTTTATATATATATTTTTTTTTTTTATTTATTTTTTATTTTTTTGCACTCTCAATCTTACATACAGAATTTACAAACAAGATAAGATAAATAATTATCATAAGGTCAAAAATATAAATGGGAAAACTTTGTATGTGTGTTAAGAGGAAGGAGGAGGGAGGAGTGAGGGACGTCAGCTGTTCTGAGACATCTCCCATCTGTAGTGAAACTTGAGTATTGAATCATATCGACAAAATTCGTTGTCCAGCAATCAAATGGCACAAATGTACAGTATTTTGTGTACATTACTTTTTAAAATTTAATTGTGATTAAAAAACATGTATTTCTTTCATAAAAATTGGATACTTTAGTGTTGTACTTGTTTTTTTGTTTAAAACGGCGGTGTTTTTATGAGAAATTACTTTAAGGTGGACATACTCTTATCATGAACAACCCTTCCCTCCAATTAATCCCGTCTTAGCTAGGTTTTACTGTATAAGGGGAGAGGGTATTGCTGACAAAACCATTGCATCGAGCACAATCTTTGTGTTTTCCTGATCTCATTTGCTTACGCTTTTCCATTTCCTTTTTTGCGTCACTGTCCACAAATGCTTCTTTAAATCATAAATCGTTGAGGAACCTACACCATAGATTTCCCAAAGTTGATGAACAGACACTCCACGGTCTAGTTTCTGTAATATTTCAGCCTTTTGCACACTGTTCAGGGAAACTTGTCTTCTTTGGGTCACCAGCAACTCCGGGAGGGTTTTTGGCTCCCGTAGAGGCCTTAATTGATGCAAAGTAAGTAGAAATTCAAGGTGGTTACATGAGCACAGCACTGGCTGGACTTCAATGCCAAAACAAACCGACTGTAGAGCAGCGGGGGCACTGCAACAGGTAGAATAACTGCTGTGGAAATTACAGGCGGGCCTGTCAAAAATTCACAATCTCTAAATTTTGCTGTTAAGTGAGAGTTGCCTGCAAATCCAGTGCTATTAAATCGATGTTCAACCTGTATATGACACATAATATAGAGAGCACTCATACATCAAGAGTTAACATCCAAAAATTTGAAATTTAATACGTTACAGTAAATGATAGAGAACTATCATGGGAAATTTAGGCTCTGTGTTTAAATTGTTTTATGAAATGATAAGTAATTGGTTAACTCTACTTCAATCATTGATGATATGAAGTATGGAAAAACCCTATTTTGAAAATTCTTTACTTTTACAAATACAGTACAGTACAGTAGTTTAGTTTAAATATGCACCCAAAATTTTCAAAGCCTTTTCTCCTTTTATTTAAAAAGTAATAGAATTTGCTGTTATTGTTATTGAACTTATACCATATCATTTGCATGCCATTTTCGAGAGAAACTTTGACACAGTCTCTGTTTGTTTATATTCATATGAGCTGGTTTAGGCATTGCCTTGGAATATTGCTAATGCATAGTAATTTATTTCTGTCAACTTTAACTAATTCTCAGAAACTCAGAGAAGATATGAAATTTGACATCAGGAATGGTAGGTTAGTCTCGTCAAGAAAAATAGTTCATAGGATTTTGATGTACTGGTACATTTTGAAGCTCATGCATCTGAACTATTGTGTGCAGTGCAGTGCAGTGCAGTCCAGTCATTTGGACCGTCAGGTCTCTAATTCTGCACACATTTTGTAACTAGAGATTAATTTGCAACATAGAGTTGATGTCTTCAGGTGGATCTTTGTGTAGCATTTTACCTACTGTATTTTTATAAATACAATAGATAATTTGTATTTCTAACCACGAAGTGAACACATGGATATTACTCATTAGTAATCTAGGATTTGTTAAGTGAAGTACCTTTAAAATGTTGATACTTCAGTGACTTTACTGTAAAAAAAAGCTATACTGTACTTTTTCAGTAGAATTAAAATGTTGGTATACTGTACTGTAGTAATCAACATGGATACATTTAGTTTTACTACTAATTAGTATTTTATCATTCTTCTTTGATTTGGAAAATAGGCTGATACTGATGTAAATTTTTGGCCTATTGTTCATATTTCTAATAGGAATTAGGCTCTTTTTCTATTTTATACAGTACCTCCTAATATTAAAGTTAATGGTATTGATTATTGTCGTTTTCTCTCACATATTACAGTAGTTAGAACCAGAGCCAACCATAGTATTCATGTTCATTTATCATCTTAGCACTATAGGTTCATTTAGTTATTCCAGTGTGCTTTATGTTAAAGACTCGAGTTTTAGGTAGAGTTTGTCAATATCTTGTTCATTAAGGTTTGACACATTGTTAAATGCGTAAAAAATATACTTTTTTTTAAATATTGAGAGAGGATTCTTGTAAATTTCATTGTACTGTACAGTACATCAATTATTCATGAAGTTAAAAGTAATCTTAAACGGAAAATATAAAATGTACATCATATGACAATTATTGCTTCTTTCTCGTGTGGCTGAAGCCTTGCAGTGACTTGTTGCATATTCTCTAAGAGTCTTATAAAGTCTCATTCATATTATAACAAATAAGAAATAGAGTCTTCACTTAAATAAATGTTTAATTGATGATTTTTCACTTCAAGTATTTCCATGAAAAATGGACGTTGCAACGCTGCAACTTTTAAGGCCATCTGTGTTAATCCATGAAGTAATTTCTATAACAGTAGAGTACTATTGTTTTTAGCCTGAGAAAGTAGAGCTTCTAGTTTTTATTTATATTTTGACTATTACAAAAAAGACAAACTGAGACTTGTTTCTCTTTAAGTTTTGAAGATATTATATTAATTTTCTGAAAAAGTAAAAAGAGAATCTTGTGAACTGATTCTTCTCTATCAGCATAATTACGTATATACCCTTTTATAAGACTATACTTTTAATCTTGTTTCCACATTTCTTAAGCTCAACTGAAAATTTCTCCTGACTACTTTTTATACATGGTTTTGTTCTATTATTCCTTTTATACATGCTTTTATTCTGTGCCTTAAACCTTAGTTCCAGCTTTATCCTAAATCATTTTCTTTCCTGGACCATACCCCTTTGTCCTCTTTCTCTCTCTCTTGCTCTATTGAGGATACATTCTACCTTTTCATCTCCTTGGAATCAGTTACTCATTACTTCTTATTATTTCTATCAAAACTGGGCCTATCAAGTGTGGCCAACCCTTCCTTTCCTGTAATTCCTATTCCCTCTGCTGTACAAAACCAGCTGTATCTGTCCCTGAGTGAGCAAGGCTTGAAACCACCCTGAGACAACCCACCACCAGCCACCACTAGCAAGGCCTACCAACCACTGCACCATATGCCAGGAACCACATTTAAATCCTGGGGATAGGTTAGGATTGCACCCGGGAACATACGAGATCACGGGTCAATGGTATTCCTGATAGATGTCTTGATCATTGAGGGTTTTATTGGCCAAACACTGTAAAGCACCCTTTTAGTAAGAGAGAGATGCACCATCATTGTTGTTCATGTGATGTTCCCCAATATTTGTAGTGTTTTTTGTTTTATTGTACTGATTTCTTCAAGTACACAAGAATAGAAAGGCTCAGGATTTATTTAATATTTATGTTATATTATTTGAAGATTATTAAGTTAGGCTGTTATGCAATTTTAGATTTTAAATTCTTATTTATCTTGTATAGCACTTTATAGCACTGCTAATCCAATGTGCTTTCATATGTAGTTTATGATGTTTGACCCATTGATTAGGATCCAACGATGTACATTTTTAAAGATCTGCTTGACTGCTCAGCTTTTGATAGATAGGTATCACAGCACAAATGGGTATATATGTTCATTATATTTTGCTCAGGAGTTATGTCTTTAATTTTAGATGAATGTAATGCTCACATTACCATTATTTTTAATATGTTCAGAGAAAATATTTTATTATTTTTATTCATAATATGATGAAGGTAGTGTAGGTATTATGTTATGGTAGGCTGTGTGGTACTGGTGGTGCAAGTCTGGGTTAAATGAATGCACAAGTGTGTGTATGTGTGTCTGACCACAGCATAAGTGGGTGTATGCACTGGTAATCACTGCGTGCATGGGATTGTGCCGACTGCAGCAAGGTGACTGACCTGGGGCGGTGTGTTTTCTAGGTGTGCACGCCACGCGCAGTGCTCACCACTTCCCGCCAGCCCCGGGCCACCACCATGACCCACCCGCACCCCCTCCCCACCTGCCACCAGCTGCAGGCGGCCACCTCCCCAGCCCACACACTGTACCACCTTCCTCCTTAGCCCATCCCCATATGAGTCACCACCACCCTGGAACTCTCCCCCCTTCATTAATCGCCTCTGCTGGCTCTCCGATGGGGCCAACAGCAGTATCAGCAGCAGGGCCAGTGGACGGTGCTCATATGATGGGGGGAGCACCAATGGGTGGGGGTGGACCAGGGAGTGGTATGCCAGGGCTGGTTGGAGGGGTAATGCCCCAGGGCTACGAGGGGAGCCTCCCACCCCACCCACACAACTATGAGGTGGCTGCCCACTACTATGGGGCCCCTGACCCAGCCAGGACCTCTTCGGGTAAGTCCTCTCCTACCCACCACCCATATGCACATCACAATTAGGTAGCATTCATACTCGTGTGCACATCACAGCTGAGTAGTATTCATATTAATGTGCACACCACTAATATGTAGCCATAATATTTATGTGCACATAGCTAGATAGCCATGATATTCATATGCACATCATACCAACATTGATAAAACCACACATCTGTTAATGTCTTATAACCATTTAAAATCTTAAAAGTGTTTAAGTTCTGATAAATATATTTGGAAGGAAGATGCACACTTGTGAACTCTTGTAAATAAGTATTATATTGTATCTTAGGATTAATTTATGCATTTAGATGAGCCAAAAAATTCAAATAAAATTGCCAATAGTGTAGATTTTTCTAAATTTGTTTCCTTTTTATTAAAAATTAGGTAAAGTAGTCATGATAACAAAGGAACATGAAAATATAACCCATTTTTGAAATAGTAAATATAGTAGGTACAGTATTTGTAATATCAGTATGTTTAAAAGAAGAATTGACACTGATCTCCACAATGTGAAAATTTTAAGTGAATAACAGTAGTAAGAAAAAAATTAATATTGTAAAAGATGTTGGATGACCAGATGTTTTGGGAAAACTCTGCATGTATAGCCCAGCTAGGGACCCTTGTACAGTAATGGTGTCCACATTATAGGTAGATAATTAACCAGCAATAAACAGTTTAGAGTGAAATGTAATTGTTGACTGTGATTCAGAAGATACAAACTAAAATGGAAGGAAGAAACACCCTAAATTATGTATAGTAGGAAGATGCACTGTACATGTGATAAAGATGGTGAGGTAGTTGATTATATATATATATATATATATATATATATATATATATATATATATATATATATATATATATATATATATATATATATATATATATATATATAAACACAACACTGTTAATGTTAGGTGGAGAATAACTGCTGAAAAATACGAGGTCCGGAAAGTATCCAGCCATTGTGAATATTGTGAGAACTGGTCGCGCGGCCTTGATGTAACTTGGCAGCCATTCAGAGAGGACCGTTCTGCGCATGCATGAACAGCCACACTCCCAAGGGACAACTCAGTTGACCGGCAGACGCCGTTGAGTGAGCGTGGGTACTGTGTGACCGTCGCATTTACAATGACCAAGCAATAACAAAGGAGTACTACATCGAAGTTCTTCACCGGCTGAGGGATGCGGTAACAAGAAAACCACCGCAGCTGTGGGCAAGTGGTGACTGGCAGCTTCATCATGACAACGCGCCTGCCCATTCTTCACGTCTCGTGCAGGGTTTTTTGGCAAAACGTCGCATCACCCAGGTCTCTCAGCCCCCCTACAGCCCAGATTTGGCTCCCTGCGACTTTTGGCTTTTCTCAAAGCTAAAATCGCCGTTGAAAGGGAGGAGATTTCAGACCATGGACGAGATTAAGGAGAATGCGATGAGGCAGCTGATGAAGATCCCGAAAGAGGACTTTGCAGACTGTTTTGAAAAGTGGAAGGGACGCTGGGAGAAGTGTGTGAGGTCCCAAGGGGAGTACTTTGAAGGGGACTAAGGTGCCATTGTCCTAGGTAAGCAATATTTTTTTTAATAGTAAATGGCTGGATACTTTCCGGACAGACCTCGTAGCATCATTTATGTAAGTGGACACATTGTAAAAATACATCAGTGAAATTTGATGGTTTGTAATTATCTGAAAGTGTTCTCCAAGTATTTAGTAGTGCTTGAATTTGTGTATGTCACAACTTGTTACATATAAAGAATATTTTTATAGTTTTTAAATGTCGATAGTGCTTCTTTACAGGAGTTCCCTTAACCTTATAAGTAAAGGTAATCACATATTTTACTTGAAATTTAAAGTCACTTTGTATATTAAGCCTTCAATTATACTGCTCTCTTATACACATGACATGTTGGTTGGTATTGGTAAGCTGTATTACATATCATGACATTTAAAAATAGACACTGCTGACACCAGTAAGCAATTTCGTGAGGATATTGCCTGTTTGACCCAATACTGAACACTCATATTTCTAGTGTTTTGTCTGTGTGCTGAGGCCAGTTTGGCCTGTTTGGCCTTTTTTTATAATGAGATGGGTGAGGAGACCTCGAAACAGAGCTTAGGTATGGCTCATGTACCCGGTCTAAACCGATTACAAGAGTTGTTAGAAAATGCTGTGGAATTCGAGGTTTTGAATCACTTTTCACATTTTGTTTCTTGGCTAATTAGCTTGCGTGTGAGATGGTTAACTTACCTATGTTGTGAAGTCATTCTAAACTCTGCTTTAGCTGGTTATCTTCTATGTTGGACTTCTTATGTGTTAAATCTATTCATCTGTTTGTGGGCAGACAGATTGTGATAGTCAATACATGTTGTTCCTTATGTGGCTAGGTTGTTAAATTAAACATCCCTGACGTGGTCTATTGCACCTGGTGTACCTAACGTTGAGCGTGTGTGTGAAATCATCCCTCATCCCTCAACCTTCTTCCTCCTACCCTCTCCTGATTGGTCCAATTTTTGTCACTAATTACCTAAAACTATACCTGATGGGTCCATATTTTGTCACCACTAACTTGTGACTACTACTGTCTTGCCTTCTTGTTTGTCTCGTTGTTTTCTTGTTTTGTTTACTTTTATATCTGTTTTACAGTAAATGCTGCTCTTCACATATGGAGCAGACGTATATTTTTTACATTAACTAACCTTGTACTTTGACAATGCCTTGAAAACAGGTCTTCTAAGGAATGTGTATCAATTTATCACCCCATACATGTAATTATTACCCTTTCCATACATTAAATGCATTCTTTTGCTATTTTCGTTTAACCTCATTTGACTAAGTAATAAGTAATAACGTATAACACACATCATTTTAGCTGCTATTCATTCATATGCTAAGAGGCCTTTAACAAGTACTTAATAGAGACCAAATCATTCCTCTTGGTTGCAGCATAAATCCTCTTTGGTTGCAGTATGAATCCTAGCTGGTTGCTACTTAACTCTCTTTTGGTTGCCTCATGATTCCTTGGTGGTTGTGCAGGCGGGAATGGCATGCTCAGTGAGTACACTCGAAACGAACTGCGGGCTCATGTTGGTGCCCGAAGCACAGGGGGTGGTGGGGGAGGGGGAGGGCCAGGGTCCCCTTCCCCCGGCCAACAGCAACAGCAACCGCAACCGCAACCGCAGCAGCAGCAGCAACAGCAGCAGCAGCAGCAGCAGCAACAGCAGCAGCAACAACAACAACAACAACAACAACAACAACAACACCACCACCACCAACAACAGCAACAACAACAACAACAACAACAACAACAACAACAACAGCAACAACAACAACAACAACAACAACAACAGCAGCAGCAGCAGCAGCAACCTCAACAAACACAACCACCACACCTGGCCTTTCAACAAACCCCTGACCAACACCACCACCACCACCACCATCACCTTGACCAGCCGCTACTTCACTCTTACTCCCCCTCAGGTACCTGTCCTCTGACTCACTCACTTGTGCTACACTCTAGCATCACTTAAGTCACAAGCTTTACCTCACCAATAATGATCTCGGACCATCCCATGTGACGTTGACGCCCATTTAGTATCACTTGCATCTCTGGCCTTACTTAACCTAATCAGAAATTAGACAATTTACTGACTTGCTTATTTCATATACAGTGGTCCCTCGGTTAACGAGCACAATTCGTTCCAGAAGGTTGCTCGTTAACCGAAAAATTCGTTAACCGAAACCATTGTTTCAATGGGTTTTTGGGTAATTGGTTCCAGCTCACCGAAAATTACATACAAACTAAAAACAAATGCAGTAAAGTACACTTACTTTGAGGTGTGCATGTAGAAGGCTCCTGGTTGATGATGATGATGATGATGGGAATTAGAATGGGGGTGGAGGAGAAGGGAGAAGAGAAGGCATTGGGGTGGAAGAAAAGTCACCCCATGCTGCTATATCACCCATAAAATTTTAGTTCACTTGGTGTAATTCAAGATTACTTTCTTTAAATCAACACTGCACTGTGCTATATATTATCAATATGTAAAATATATTTCAAAATGACCAATAATTTGACTGGAAACACAGAAAAAAAGCGTTTATGTTGAAGAGTCTCAAACAAGATGTTCCTTCCTCTGAACTGGTAAACAAACTGACGCCAAACTTGGTGTGTTGAGTGGCTGTTTGGCGCGCAAAAAACTAGCTTCCTGTACTTCAATTATGTTCAATAATTGTTAAAATGACTAAAAAATTTAATATAAAACTTTTAAAATTATTGAATAGTACAACCTTCTTGATATTTACTAAAATGTTAATGAATTTAAGCCCTAAAACCGATTACTGTATTGGCGGACTAATACTACAGCTGGTGGGCAGCCAAATGCAGGCGAAAACATGTTGGGAAAAATTCGTAAGGAATTCGTTAACCAAAGTGAAGAATCTTATGGAAGGTAATTTGTTAACCGAAATTTTGTTAATCGATGCGCTCGTTAACCGAGGGATCACTGTATGTGCATTATTTGCATTATTAGCTTTAATTAGTCAACTGGCCTAAGTTTGTTAACATATTCCATCCTCTGCATATTTTCATTGCTTACATCACCCCAGCCTGTAGATATAACTCGTACAACATGTTCATTATGTAGTTATCGTAAGTGTGCTTTAACCTTCTGTCACAAAATTGGCCCATTGATTTATCCTTTATAATTGTATCATACCTTTATGACTGTTTCTGACTTCTTGTAGCTAGAACTTAATACTGTACCTTGTTTATCACTGAATGTACTTAACCTAGAATGACAGCATCTTAATGACATATCACAGCCATACATTTTGCTGCAACATGCCACTGTTCGTAATAGAATTCATATGTAACTGTGCTATACCAGTTAATGTATACTTGTGCCTTGTTGGCTTAATATTCTTTTCTCTTGCTTCTTTGTAGTTGTGTAAAAATTCATCTCATTTTTCTTTATCTTTGTTTCACTAAGCTGTAAAATTTTATCATTGTTATTGTAAATGTTTCATAACTGTGTAATTTACTTCCTGACTGTAAAATTGATACAAAGTTTTATGGTTTGTGGCATTGAACTATCTCTTTTTTTTCACACAGCATAGATATAAAATGTGAATTATGTTACCACACTTTTTCACAATATTATCTTTTTATAAGTGGGATGACAAAAATTTTGATTTTAATGACAAATCGCTAAACCAGAAAGCCAGTTGCAACTTATCCATATTATATTAGATAGACATTAAAAACATTCAGTTCAGGCATATTGACAGTTGAGTATACCTTATGAGACCAGCAGTGATTAATTTAATTTCACCTATTTATACTGTACTTTCCTCCCTTAGTTAATTTGATTTTTTCAGTCAAGTACAGGTTTGCTTATGTGCAGGCTAAAGGGTGGTGACATGAAGCACCAGTGCATATAACAGAATGTAGATTGCGGCAATGGGACTGGTTTTGAGGTTTATGTAGGATTTAGCTTGAAATGGGTATTGAAAATGGGTCTAGTTTATGATACTGTACAGAAAAGGTTAACCCTTACGCTCTGGGTGACATACTAAGACGCCCGACTAGCACACCCCGGGTGATGTACTAAGACGCGCGCCATTTCCCGCCAGTGTTTAAATGCCCAGCGCGGGTTATCAGGTTCCAGTGTGACTATTTACCTGTCATGCCCACATGTTCAGCCACAGGGAAGCTTCCTGAACGTAATTACCTACTTTTGTTCGTTTCATTTCCATTGTTTGTCATGTTGTATCAAAGTAATATTGCTAAAAGTAGTGTACTGTAGTTGTATTGTAGTGTAGTAATACTGGAAAATAATGCTGATTATATTATGAATGTATTTATTTGTGGAATTATTATTATTTTATTCATTACTTGCTCTACTAAATCCAAAGACAGCCAGACAGCCTGGCGACCGACTGCGTGTGTATTGCCAAGCACTTTCATGAAAAATTATTCAAATAAAATATTCTAAATTGATTATTTATAGGAAATCAGTATTATGATCAGTAAATATATGCATTATTGGCCATCTCAGACAAAAAGGCAAGCTAAAAATGGCTGGTAAGAGTGTAGGTGACCACGAGCTCAGCTGTCAAAACAACAATATCCGCTTATATCCCCCCCCCCCCCCCTTCCCTCAGCGCTGTCAGGGAAGTTTCTAGAGGGTTAATATATAGTTTTTCTTGCTTATTTTTTTATTGTTTTATCATTTAAAAAGATTAAAAATTATTTTTGGAAAAGTTTTGATTTTTCTCGATTTACCCCCCGCGTGGGGGGTACTGCCAGCGGCACCCTAACCCGGGGCCTGAGGGTTAATGCTGAAAATAGTAAGAGAAATAAAATTAAAAAAAATGGCATGTCATAACAGTTTGTGTAGGTCTAATAGGAAAGCTGATGAAAAGAATGAACCATAGAAGTAAATACGGGATTAGGTGGATGTGTAAGAGTAAAAATAATTGAAGGAGGTTGTCACTTTAATTCAAGAAGAGACATGCTAGTTTAATGGAAACAAGTAGCCAATTAATGGTGGAGTAAAATTCGATACTTTTAGCTGAATCAGAGAAGTTGGGTTGAAAGTTGTTTGCATTTTTTTTTTTCAAAAACAAGCTACAAGGAAAATGTTGAGACAGTTACTAAAAAGATAAGAAAAAAAGTTACAGGTGTAGCAAAAATTCTGATTGGAAAGTCAACATATCATGTGTAAATAAATTAATGACGAGTGGTGAAGAAGTAGGTACCTGTAGTTGTTTCAGTAGACATGACTTTAAAAATGTGACATACAGCACACAAATTTATGGTACCCTGAACTCTCAAATGCAATTAAATTTTACAGAGCCTTTAATATATTTAATAAAGTCATTCATTTCATAGATGCTTTAATATATGTACAAATGTCATTAACAGTACAGTATTCCCTAGGTAATATACCTGTAATGTTACTGTTTGAAATTGAAATCAACACCTTGAAATAATTTTAAATAAGCAAATAAAGCCCATCGGTTACCTTTTGATATATTATGAAAAATCCTGCACAAATTGGCTTTATGGGTCAGTTTGAAACGAGGTTTATGTTTTGTTTCTCTGGTTGTTTGCTCTTTTCAAATTTGGAATTGTAAGGGTTTTAGAAACACGTGCTTACTAGTGATGAGTGGCAAATGCTTGTTACTACCTTCAGCATTGCCCATGGTCAGGCTGTCTTTATGGTTTGTCAAGTCAATCAGGCTTTTGTAATTTCTTTTGCTACAGCTTTCATATCTATAACTAGTAGCTTGGGTGATGGAGTCTCAGTTTCAAATACCCAATCATGAGTTAAAGTTGGCAGTGTTTATTTAGACAGTAATTGAGTTGTATACAGGAGTGACAGCAGTACAATATTGAACACTGATTTCAGAACTGAAGAAATTCAACATGTTTGTAAATTATAACAGGATAGGTATGTTTGAAATAGTGGCAGAAGAAGTGCTAGTTCTAAGGAATGGAGACAAGCTGGAGAGATTGCAGTATTGTATATTTTCTTTCAGGTAGCATATTTAGTGTTGTCAAGATAATAGTACAGCACCTGTACAGTATATAAATTATTGGCATAAAAGGATAGACACATTAGTATTCTGTTTAATTACTAACTTAACGAATGATAAAAGTGTTCTCATTTTATTTTAGACAGGATTGTTGAAACACTTGAAACATATTCTTTATTTTCCTTGCAAAACAAAATTCGAATAGCAAGATTGTTGGTACACTATAAATTGTTAACTTTGATAAGCTTTGGTCTTTGGCAAACCTCTAAACCAGGTTTAGGAGTCTATTCTTGTATTAGAGGCTGTATATTACTCTGTATAATAGTTAAATAACAATATACTACAAAATACATCAGTAGAAATAATACCTTCCGACAAACAGATTAGAAATTAAACAAATTTGATGAAAAGTTTACCATATATCTTGCTAAGATACAATAACAAAGAAAAAAGAATGATACAACTCTGAGTTTATGTTGGGATTGTGATTACATAGAGATGATGAAGTTCAAAAGAAAGTTGAAACTAAAATAAGTTGGAAGTTAAATATAGTTCTACATGATGTTCTTAGTCATCATAAATTATTTAGAAAATTATCAAGAATGTAACTTTATGGATTGTATATGGAAATACCGATAAATATGTGAGGAGAATGAAGTTGATGTAGTTGGACAAAATATGTTAAAACATAACCAAAGAATTGATCATCAGCCATATTATTACAGTATTTTTTTGGGGGGGGGAAGGGCACTCCCCTACATCCTTGTGTAAGGTGAAGCGCAGAAGCGTTTATAGCGCCCAACAGGGAAGCGTGCTAAGTTCATGCTTGCCTTATATCTCATGAGTTAAGGGCATAGAAACCTGAAGAGTTAATGGTTTATGTCAAAGCAAGTTATTGGAAACTCCAACAACTCCCTGAATACGAATTCGCAACTTTCGATTTACAGCAGGTACCTACTTTGCTGCTAGGTGAACAGGGACCAAGGGGACTAGGAAGAGTGTCCAAACAACTTCCGCCGGCCCGGGAATCGAACCCGTGACATCTTGCTTGCGAGGCAAAAGCGGTACCGCTCTGCCACCAGCGCCCCCTATTACAGTATTGAGGATTGATTGATTGATTGAATAAAATATCTAGTATTGAGGAACCTTTGGTATACTGTATATCGGTTGAAAGCACAGGACAATTTTTACAAAGGTTCAAGAGAATCTTTGTCAGTCAGTCACTAAGCAAAGGCACACATAAAGCTCAATAAATTGTGTATAAAGTTAAGTTGTAGTTGACTTCTTTACTGTGTAAGACAATTTATGGAGAGTAGGTTCAGTATGTAATATTTTTATCTAATACAGTGAACCCCCGCTTTACGTGGTTTCACTTTACACGTGTCTACATTTTAGACACTTACCGTTTCTACATTTATGGTACCCTGCCAGAACCGGAATTCCCACTTTATGCGGTGCATCTACTCATATACATGCACCCATATGCGCGGGTGAAGTATAATTTTTTTATTTAGCTCATAAAATTCATACAAATTACCTGGCCAGAATATAATTTACATTGCTGGAATTCTTACAATTTGATGATCATTTTGAATATAAGCATCATAGATTTTGCATTAGACATACGAATTTTAGATCTAATGCAAGTATTTTGTTTACTCAGAGCAAATATGTTATCTTTTGTGCAAAATATATGACGTGTATATTCAAAATATTCCTGGTCTTGCAAGGAATCCAGCAATGTCAATTGTATTATCCTAACTTTAGTCTGAGGTATTATTTATTACTAAAAATGTAAATATACTGTTATAACCCAATCATTTCTCTGGTAGGGAGGGAGGGTGGGGGTGAGGGGTAGGGAGGGACCCAGGGAGCAGGTGGGAAGAGGGGGGGGAAGTGGGGTATTTTGATTGACAGATAGTATTGGGTAAGTATATTTTGTTTATTTATTGAAGATATTTGTTTTAGCTCATAAAATTCATACAAATTACCCGGCCAAAATATAATTTACATTGCTGGAATTCTTACAATTTGATGATCAATTTGAATATAAACATCATAGATTTTGCATTAGACATACAAATTTTAGATCTACTGTAAGTATTTTGTTTACTCTGAGCAAATATATTATCTTTTGTGCAAAATATATGACGTGTATATTCAAAATATTCCTGGTCTTGCAAGGAATCCAGCAATGTGAACTACAGTCAACCCTCACTTTACGCGGTCCCACATTCCGTGTTTCCACGTTTACACGGTGCCCTGCCAGAACCCAGGATGCTCACATTCCACGGTGAGTGTACCCCTTTACACGGGTGAAGTATAATTTTTTTATTTAGCTCATAAAATTCATACAAATTATCCGGCCAGAATATAATTTACATTGCTGGAATTCTTACAATTTGATGATCATTTTGAATATAAACATCATAGATTTTGCATTAGACATACAAATTTTAGATATAATGTTTACTCTGAGTAAATATGTTGACATTTATATTCAAAATATTCCTGGTCTTACAAGGAATCCAGCAATGTCAATTATATTATCCTAACTTTAGTCTGATTTATTATTTATTACTAAAAAGGTAAACAGTCTGGTATTCCCACACATTCATCTGGAAGAGAGGGTTGGTGGGGGGTGGGAGGGACCGGCGACCGACCACCTGGCACCAGGGTGTGAAGAATATTATTTTTTTTTTATTAACCGAAGATATTTGTTTTAGCTTATAAAATTCATACAAATTACCCGGCCAGAATATAATTTACATTGCTGGAATTCTTACAATCTGATGATCATTTTGAATATAAACATCATAGATTTTGCATTAGACATACAAATTTTAGATATAATGTTTACTCTGAGTAAATATGTTATCTTTTGTGCAAAATATATGACATTTATATTCAAAATATTCCTGGTTTTACAAGGAATCTAGCAATGTCAATTATATTATCCTAACTTTAATCTGAGGTATTATTTAATACTAAATGTTAAAATCTAGTTTTTCCACCCAACCTTTCTCTTGAAGGGAGGATTGGTGGGGGGTGGGGGGGAGGGTTGGGACGGACCGACCATCTGGCGGTTGGAAGAGGGGGGGAGGCTAGGTGGGGTACTTTGATTGACAGATAGTGTCGTGAAGAATATTTTTTTTTTTATTAACTGAAGATATTTGTTTTAGCTCATAAAATTCATACAAATTACCCAGCCAGAATATAATTTACATTGCTGGAATTCTTACAATTTGATGATCATTTTGAATATAAACATCATAGATTTTGCATTAGACATACAAATTTTAGATGTAATGTTTACTCTGAGTAAATATGTTATCTTTTGTGCAAAATATATGACATTTGTATTCAAAATATTCCTGGTCTTACAAGGAATCCAGCAATGTCAATTATATTATCCTAACTTTAGTTTAAGGTATTATTTATTACCATACCTGGTTTTCCCCCCAAAATTTCTCAGAGAGGGAAGAGCCAGCGAGTGTAGTGTGAGAAGAGGGGGAGGGAGTTGAGTCCATTATTTGAATGGACATTAACTTGGCGACTGTATTTCTTTATTTCTCTTAAGTATTAATTGTGTGCATGTACCATCATAAAATTAAGATGTTATTTTTACTAGAACATAGGTATTGTGTTGGAAAAAGTGGAGTTTGGGGGTCAGCTGGTCTCTATTTCATTTATTCCCATATGTTATGTTATTCACTTTACGCGTTTCTCACTTTCCGCGGTACCCTGTGGGTTACATTAACCTCGTAAAGTGAGGGTTGACTGTATATTATCCTAACTTTAGTTTGAGGTATTATTTATTACTATACCTTAAAATCTAGTGTTTTCCCCCAAACATTTCTCAGAGAGGGAAGAGCCAGTGAGTGTGAGAAGAGGGGGAGGGAGTTGAGTCCATTATTTGAATGGACATTAACTTGGCGACTGTATTTCTCTATTTCTCTTAAATATTAATTGTGTGCGTGTACCATCATAAAACTAAGATGTTATTTTTACTAGAACATAGGTATTGTGTCGGAAAAAGTGGAGTTTGGGGGTCGGCCCGGTCTCTATTTCAATTAATCCCATATGTTATGTTGTTCACTTTTCGCGTTTCTCACTTTACGCCGTGGGTTCCATTGACCATGAAAAGTGAGGGTTCCTGTTATAAATAGTGATTATAGTTTTCACAGAAGAAATTTATGAGGAAACACCAGAGGTGGAACTGATATTTAGGGGAAATGAAGAAGAGAAACTAAAGGATATCTCTATCAGAAAAGAGGATGTTTTTAAGAAGATAAATAAATTAAAGAAGACAAAATCCCCAGGACTGGATGAAATTTTCCTTCGAGTTTTGAAAGAGTGTAAGGAACAGATTAGCGGACCCCTCGTAAATTTATTTACAAAATCATTAGACACGGGAGTTGTGCCAGACTTGTGGAAACAAACAAACGTGGTACCAATATTCAAAAAGGGAGACAGATCATCAGTGTCAAATTACCGACCAATTTAGTTTGACGTCAGTAGTGGGGAAATTTCTTGAATCAATTATAGCAAATAGCATCCGAGCATGTTTAGAGAAAACAAATTAATCTACGACTCTCAACATGGATTTACAAAGGGAAAATCTTGTTTAACAAATCTGCTGACATTTTTTTAGGAAAGTCTATGACGAAAATTATGATGTTATTTACTTAGACTTTAGCAAAGCATTTGACAAAGTACCGCATCAGAGGCTTCTGAGAAAAGTTAAGGCTCATGGTATTAAGGGGAAAGTTTTAAATTGGATAAAATCATGGCTCACCGATAGAACACAGAGGGTCAGCGCAGATAGTCTTAAATTGGAGTGGGGCTGTGTAACTAGTGGGGTTCCCCAGGGGTCAGTACTGGGCCCACTGTTGTTCATAATCTACATAAACGATCTAGATACTGGGATCAGCAGTGACATAAGCAAATTTGCGGATGACACGAAAATAGGGCGGCAGATTAATTCAGGGCAGGATGCAAATGCACTACAGGAGGATTAAATAAACTGCAGGAGTGGTAAAAAAAATGGCAAGTGCAGCGTACTTAATATTGGAAGAACAAATACTGTCATTGTATACAGTCTTAACAACATTAACCTTGAGAAGTCGACTTTTGAAAGAGACTTAGGGGTACTTGGAAGCCTGGACCTTCGGCCTAGAAAACAGTGCGTTAATGTTCGAAATAAGGCGAATAGAGTACACTATTAGGTTTTATATGAGGCGTCTAGCGTAGGAATGACGAACTCACCAAATCATAGTTCTGAGTAAACACACGTCAAAGTTTTAGAACTGTACAATCACACAGCGCCATGGAATATTGATAGAATTGCCTCAGTTATGTTCTATATTGATAATTTTTGTGTGTAGAAAGTGTGCATAATACAATGACAAGCCTGTTGTACCAAAAAATATTATAATTCGCCAGTAAAATAAATATTATTCTTCCCTATGTACACTTAAAAAAACAAAGTTTCACAAGACAAACAATAATTTTTATAAACGCTGCATGCTTTAAATGCTTGCGTGAGAGCCCAGAGGGGGCAGGCACATTATCACTTTCTGAAGAACTCATTATTAATCTACCAAAATGTCTATTTCATCCCCAAAACAGAGTTAATAGGAACACTATCGATGAGAAACACATGCACGACGCCGTGTGTACAAACACTGGGGTGGGTAATCGACGCTCATTGGCTGAGCGGGTGAGTGTAGCTGCCTCCCTGTGTTCCCATTGTTTGTGCGGCCCCAGCCGGTCTGTCGAGTTAGTCACTCCTACACTCACGCTTGGCGCATTTTTGGGCCTGACCTCGTGGCTCATTTCACCCCTAAATCCATACGAAAACAATGGGGAGTAGAGACGAACCCTCCACTTCCTGACATCATGGTTGGAAAGATAAAGCCTGGAAAATTCCGAAACCATGGAAAACTGATTTTTGGGGGACTGGCGAGTTCTTCCCTCCTGTGCTAGACGCCTCATATCTTGAAGTGTAAGTAATAAGAGTGCGGAGGTCATATTGCAATTATAACTTACGCTAGTCAGGCCACACCTCGATTATGCTGTTCAGTTCTGGTGCCCTTATTATAGAATGGATATCAATTCACTGGAGTCTGTACAGCGAAGAATGACGAAAATGATTGTGGGACTTAAAAACCTTCCATATCTAGGTTAAAGAAACTAAACTTGCATTCCTTAGAAGTATTTAAGTGGGTGAAAGGAATCAATAAAGGAGATATAGATAAAGTTCTTATAATATCCGAGTAGGACAGGACTCGTAGCAATGGATTTAAGCTGGATAAATTTCGGTTTAGGAGGGAGATAGGAAGAAACTGGTTCACAAATAGGGTGGTAGACAAGTGGAACAAGCTTCGCAACTTTGTAGTAAGTGCTTGGATGCTGGAAAGTTTTAAAAGGAGGCTAGATAGATTTATGCAAGATAGAGAGTGGTTGTAACTCTCGACAGGATTTATGTTCTTATGTTTAATTAATTATTGCTGTGTTGAACATGTGAAAGATGTTGAATAGAATTTAAGAATAAGATGGGGATAAGTTGCTTCGAAAGTACTGTATATTTAATTGCAAAGTTTGATTCATAAATGGAACAAGGTGATGTGCAGGCTTGAATGTTAATGAATGAGTCAGATCAGATTAAAGAAGATAAAATAGAACAGCTAGTTAGCATCATGCAGAGGAATGAGGGGACACTGAGGGAGAAGAAATGTGAGGAAATTACTGTAACTTGATTTAAAAGGAAAGAGTTAATATTGATGCATTAATTGAGATAGTACAGTAGGATATTTGTCTAAGGATTTCACCTCATCATTAGATCCTTCTGACAGATATATGTTCTTGGTCAGTTTAGATTAGAACTTCCCGTTTAAAAAAAAATTAATGTAGAGTGTATACCGTTATTGTTTGTGAGTATTAGCAATATTATCTTCTTAAAATTTTAAAAATTTTGCATTATTCAGTTTTATGGCTGATGTCAATTGATTTTATAACATTTGGTTTATGTGCCAGGCCACCTGAATAATCAGGTTTTAACCTCATGACTAGACTGCAAGACATAAGACTAACAGTAAATTTATTTTAGTTGTGATTTGTTTAATTTGCTGGGATTATGTGCTATTATCAATTGCTCTTCAATTAGAGGATTTTTTCATTATAAATTAAAACAATACAGTATACAAGTATCTGATTCTTATGATTGATAATTACTTAATCATCTTTTCACTAAGCTTTCACATTCACCTGGCCTCATTCATAACTCATTGTTGAATCACAATCTACTAGATTGTGATATTCATGTTTTCTTTTACTGCTATTCTCCTAGTTATCATTGTATTTACAGGCAATGTTCATTGTTGTATAATTTTTGTATTTTATCTAAATTGTATGAGCATGCTTCAATACCACATCAGTGTGTTTCCACAGACATCTATATGTAGTGTGCCCTCTGTTTGCCTATCAGATCTTCATGCTTGCTGTATCATTTAGTGTCAGTAACTTGGGATTTTATTTCAGTTGATTGATTTCTCTCTAAAGTTTGATTGCTCTTATGTAATAGGATTTGTGTTTTGTGGAAATGACTACTTATGAATGTATTATCTTCAAGTTTTGTTATGGCAGTAATAAGAATTGTCTATGTTCATTATTTTTGTTTATAAATTGCAGATACTATATAATTGTGTAGGAATATCAGTGTTAATATTTCCTCATTAGTAGCCTATACTGTATTAAGATATCCTGTTGAAAGGTAAACAGATTCCTTTTCTTACAACTTATCTAAAAACCTTCGGTCTTACTGGATTATGTTCTGTAACCAAAAGAATTTAATTCTAATTAATTTGTTAACACTCGTATTAATATGGGCCTTAAGAAAACGTGCTGTATATATTCTGTTAATAAGGTTGGTCGTCAAGGTAATATCATAAATCAGAAAATTAGATATCTTATTTATATTACAAGAATATTTTTTTTTAAATAAACCAAATTAGTACACTACAGTACAGTACAGTAAGTCCCCAAGTTACGTACATAATGGGGACCAAAAGGTTGTACGTAACTCGAAATGTACATAACTCGAAAATCCCCCAACCCTATAACATTGGTCAACTTTTCACCACTGTCAAGCAGTTTTATTATGTCCATTTTTACCTCTAGTGAGATTGCTTGACGTTTCGTAGCACTCCCACTGGCTTCACCACTCTTACGCTTTACACCAGTCATTGCACACACAGTAAAGTGTACAAAATAGGGCAGAAATTCACAGGAGAAGTATGCACAATGACCACACGTGTTCGCACAATGACCACACGTGTTGCTTTGGTGCGTCTAGCGTGTCGTCTGCATGGTCAGTGATAGTGGCGGCGCGGTGCGGCTGGCACGCAAACTATACGCTCGCCCGCCAAATTTAAAAATTGCTCGCCCTTTTAAGACAATATTTTTGCAATTAAAGACTTCAGAAACGATGTACGTATCGGCCGTTTGTACGTAAGTCGGATGTACGTAACTCGGGGACGAACTGTATAAATATTTTGATTAAGTGCTAGCCAGTGATTTGAGTTCTAAGTTTTAGGTTTTGTTTCCATAAGGAACCATACAATAAACAATAGTGACTTCATTACAATAGCAGCAGCAGCAGTCAAAAACATGATGTTTTAGTTGGCATTGTTAAAGGTACAAACCATTTATGACATCTTAAAAACTGTGCAGACCAATCAGTATTTTCCACAATTTAAACAAGAACAGTAAAACCTTATAAGAAACCCAAAACAAAATATGAAATATAAGCTGTATTTGCTTCAACACTGTTAAAAAATTCATCGTAAGTGGAATGAAAGTCCCCAAGGGCATGTTGATTGATTACTAAATTAGTACAGTATTTCCAAGTTTCCTCTGTTTGTCAATTGCATCAGTGTACAGTGGAGTCGTGATAATTCGTGGGTTAGGTAGCGGAAGTTAGCTTATGACTCGACTAAGAATGCTATCTTAACTTGCCTATATCTAGATAACGAAGCATTTGCCCAAGAAAATGAATGGAAGTGAACGTAATCAGCGTACAAAACTGTTTAAAAACACCAACTATAATGACCGAACTGCTTATGGTCATGAGTCGTATAGTAGCTAAAATATCATATAAGAAAAAATGAAGAACGTTGTGTTTATTTTCTGTGTGTCGAGTCGGTGGGTGTTTGTCAGTAGCATATATGGTGACTTTATCTAGTGAGGCCTATTACAGTAAACCAAGAGCTGAAACACGTGCATTACAAGTTGTGCAATGTGAGAGGAAGTGGATGTGTAGTGAATATTATGTAGGTGTGTAATGGATATGATGTGGATGTGTAGTGAAGATTGTGGGTGTATAGTGGAGATGATATGAGTGTAATGGAGATGAAGTGGATGTTTAGTGGAGATGGTGTGGGTGTGTAGTGGATATGTAGTGAAGATGATGTGGGTGTGTAATGGATATGATGTGGGTGTGTAGTGGAGATTATGTGGTTTTTAATACTGTTTGTTTCATTAACTAAGTTTTTAAAGGTTTACTTAATACCTCTACTGGGGGTTCTGCTGGTGGGGGTTGGACAGACCCACCTAAGCGGCCAAATAACGAAAAGGAGAAGCGGAACTATCATAAGGGAGTTAAGTTTGCCAAGTATTCGATGCAGAATAAGCAGCGTGTGATTAAGTTACTTGAGGAAGGCCTAAAAACTAGTTTCTGGAAAGCACAATCAGGTCAATAAAGGCAGAATTTGTATCATTTGGAGGTTATAAATGGGAAAATCAGAGGTTGGTGTAGAGCGGCCAATCTATATACAGTAGTTATTTTTCCCATTAGTTTATGTATTTGCAGTTGGCAAATTTGAATTTGGCACAATTTTTCCAGTCAATATTAGTCGCGAAATACAAGATCTTACTGTACAGTAAATTAGATATAATTAGTTAAGCATATAGAATTTATGAATTGTTTATGAATAAGAATGTAAGGTAATCAATAAATAAAACTAAAAAAGGTATGATGATGCACAATTGCAACGAGACATGATGGATGCAATTACTTGACCTTGACTATATATCTCACAGGTCCACATCATCTCCACTAAACATCCACATCATCTCCACTATGGTAATAATCATAGGTTTTATAATGTTGTATGCAGTAGGGGAAGGAGGAAAGTTACTCCCAATTTTTTATTTTTTTTTATTTATTTATTTATTTTTTTTTGTAAATTTGATTATTGTACTACCAAACCATACTTGCTATAACAAAACACAAAACACCAATCTCTTAAATTTTTTTTAACTACACATTACAATTCAATTGTTAATATTTATAGCGTACAGTATGTGCAAATTTTTTTTTTTTTTTGCATTTATGTTTTTTCTTCAGTTTTTAGAAATTTACAGCAAAAGTATTAATTGTTGCAAAATCTGATTATATGATTGGAAACTAAGTAATTTTCTGCATCTAGAGGTATACTGTATAATGCCCAGTTTTGGCCAAAGAAAACTCTCGACCTACGAAGCAGGGAAAGACATTTTTAAATTTTTGTTTTGCATTAGAAATAAAACCCCCCAGTTTATAGCTGATTTTTTATTTATTTTGTTATCTTATATGAAAGCCCAAGCTATTGTGAAATCAAAACTATAAAATTGA
This sequence comes from Homarus gammarus, assembly GCA_958450375.1. Lineage (NCBI taxonomy): Eukaryota > Metazoa > Arthropoda > Malacostraca > Decapoda > Nephropidae > Homarus > Homarus gammarus. The sequence goes on from CAUDMG010003604.1 coordinate 706,680, forward strand.
TGCAAAAAAAAAATTCTTCAGTCTGAATATCGGTGCTTGAAACAAATAAATTCTTCTCCGTGCATAAAGAGCACTTCACAGTGGGAATGAAAACCAAAATTTTCTGTAACGGTAAAATGATAATTATTTTTATTATTATTATTATTATTATTATTATTATTATATTTGAATACAGTATATGAAATATTTGAGATGGGGTTTAGTAGATGGTTTGGTTTATAGTGAATTCATTCACTATAGAGAGGTAATACTGGAATCTGAAGACTGATTTGGTATACTGTATAGTGAATTTCGATATTCTGTACTGTATAGAAGTTCAGTATAAAGAGGTAATACTATATAGTACCCACAAATTGAAAAACATGAATTTGTATTTTATGAATTATCATGACTTCACTGTAATTGGTGTCTGTTTCAATTGTGGCTGATAATTTTGCTACTCTACAGTGAGTGAGGATGTGTATGAGCGATGACAGTGTGAGTTGTACTGAGGTAAGGGTGTCCAAAAGAATTTTTGCCAAAACATAATTTTAGGTACTTACCTTCTAACTTTTTTTTTTTTTTTTAATATTAATGAATCAAATTTTAGTAATTAAAAATCTTTTTAATTATCCATGTTTAAATTTTTTAGAAGTCAACAAACAAAAGAAAGTTATATTAATGTACTGTACAGTACTGGGCATTATAAATGTACTATACTGTAATAAGCTCTGTTAAACTTTTTATTTCTAAGTTAAATGATTCAGTAAAAAGATAGTCCCAAGTGTTTTTTGCTGCAAAGAATAGAGGAATACAGTATATTCATTAATCTATTTTATAGTCCATATTGAATTTTGTGCTAATAAAGCAGGATATTTAATTAGATTCTTGATCTGACATCAAAAGTTGCAGAATGTGTAACACAGTTATTCTAAACATACACCTGGGTCTTACACATACTTCCATGATGTTTTATATTTCAACTGACTTCTGATATTCCCAGTGATATTCCCAGTACAGTATAGACACCTCCTCTGTTTACAAATACTGTATGCTTCTTGGTTCATCTTTCCACTTGTTATTCTTTCATACACCCATACAAAGTAAATTCATCCTTGGAATTTCCTACTAACCAATATGGAGTTTTATATCATTGCTCTGGACAGCCCCTCCTCTTCCATAAAATAGGCTCAACTGTTTGCATTTCATTTTAATTTTTCTGGTTCTGGTATAGATATAAGTTGTGGCATTCATTTCAGCAACATTTATGGTATGTGAAAAAAACGATCAGGGTACTTTGAAGTTATAAATTTGTTGCCTCAGGAACTACCAGCATAGTATATGATGAGTTTTCTGTTATCTATGAAAAATATCTTGGAAACTTCAAAGCACATTTGGTTTCAACAATTCAGACATATGCTTTGTTGTTCATGAAAACTAATTACAGTATAAAAAAGTGACCCCAAATTAGGTATTGTACATGTTCTGTAAGTAGTAGTGTAAATTATCTGCTGCATCAGTTATAGTACACTGTGATTAGTATGCACTTCTCATTTTGCAAGCTAGATTGTGTGTTAATAAGAACCTTGACTTAGAACAGCAAAGATTTAGTGAAAGTAATGTCCCCATCTGGTATTTGTTATCTCCAGTATCTCACAGCTAAAAAGTGTTTGCACTCTTTTCTGTTATTTTTATATTTATTTTTGTAAACACAATTCACAGTGTAAAATTTTAATAAATAACCAGAAGTCAGTACAGTGTGGTATAATGGACGATGTACTTGTTATATGTATTTTATTTTCTGTTATTAAATGGAATGTTAATAGAATTGTTATCTATGATGAGGGAATGCTCTAAATGCTCTGTTCATTACTTATGGTATGTGTGTGTTTTATTTTACTCAAAGTTCAAAGTGCAGCACTTTTTTCATGTAGCAGTACTGTATGTGTTGTATTAGTGGACATCATCCTTACCATTATCTTTGATTTTCTTCTGATATATATATATATATATATATATATATATATATATATATATATATATATAATATATATATATATATATATATATATATATATATATATATATATATATATATATATATATATATATATATATATATATATTTCATGTAAATCCACAATGAAAACGTGGATAAGATAAATCATGTTAAAATCACACGGGAAAATGGAAACAACGGAGTACCTTAGTTGCCTCTGAAGATGTCTTGAATAAAGACGAAAGCTAAGGTACTCCGTTGTTTCCATTTTCCCGTGTGATTTTATCAAGATATATATATATATATATATATATATATATATATATATATATATATATATATATATATATATATATATATATATATATATATTCTTAGTGTAAGAATCAGGTGCACAACCACTCACTCAGGAACCAGTTTATATATCTAGAATTTATCTTGCTCCATTAAGCATTATTCAAAAGCTTGTTTTTCTTGTATAGAAGTACATATAGCAGCCATCACCATTACCACAAATGAATATAGCAGTACGAATATCTCTTTCATTTCATTTAGGATAATAATTTCACAATGTTAATATTATTTACTACAAGTACCTTTCTCGCTTGCACGTAAAGAAATACTGCATGGCACGCCTGATTAACAGCATGATACAAGATGCATGGTTTTTGTTGTGTTGTTGTAATATTGATTAATTTAGCTTATTAATGATAATTTTTTACACACAGTACCCAGAAATAGTATTGACAATGTGTTCTGAGTATCTGATAAGCTTAAGATAAAATATTGTCTATAAATTTTATGTTGCAGGTTCAATACATATATTTTTCCTTATGTTGCATTTAAGATGGAGATTTTACAGAAGTACAGTATCAAGTAAGATTATGAGTTAGTAAACAAAGTCAGTGCTATTGATATTTTCAGGTTGTTATTGTTTTACCACAACAGTATTAGTACTCTATAATCAAAAAAGATTATGTCAGGTTAGAAACAAATCTCTGAGAAATATGCTTACATAAACAATAATTAAGAATGGGTAGAATATTTAGTATTTTGTTAATACAGGTATATTATTAAGGATGATGAGCGCTTTGGAACTAAGTAGAATAATGGAGTCTACTAGACAGTACCAAAAGGGAGGAACCTTGTGTTAAGGAGTTGGAAGGGCTTTGGAGATATTGTAGTTCTCTAATGTATGAAGTTTGGATATTTATTGAGGCATTGTAAGTAGATTTTTTTTATTTTTTTTCTTAGAGTTTATTTTTGAAGGAGACGGATCATTACAAAGATGGATAAGGAAGTTTCAAATATGATAAAGTTGAGCTCAAGAAAAAAAAGAGCACTCACTTTAAGCTGTACTCTGCTGGACAGTACAGTACATCACTCCTGGGCTTGGGCCAGAGGATATATTTAGGTAATAATCTAAGCAGACACTTAACCTTTGGTATAAATTTTGAAGTACTAAATGATTCCCATGTACTATATAATATGTGGTTTCCTCTGGTTACCCCCACTGTGTTATTATTTTAAGATGATACCATATACAATATTAGCTTCAATGAGGTAAAACAGATGTAGGGTTTCAGCTGAAAATTTTCAGTATTTTACACCAAAATTAGAGTAATCTCTTGGTTGACAAAGTTTTCCCAATGATTCGAGATGATGCTACGTAAGTGTCTTGTGCTTTAATGATTTTTGACAAATGTGTATAGAGAGGTTTGATGATGGGGGAATACATGGTTTAAGAAAAAAATCTTTAGATAAACATGAAGGCATGTAAACCCACTTGTGTACGTCGTAAATTTTTAAGTTTCCGTGACCACAACTAAACTCATTTGGGACCACTCACTGGAAGTCTGGTCATCTTTGTTTTGCGGCCAATTTATCCCACAAGAATTATACTTTCTTTTTTTTTCTGAATTATACAGCAATGGCTTCATTTTTGTTTTGACTACCGTATACGTATACCTGTGTGTAGTTCGAGTTTTTAAGACCAAATTTTTTGGCAAAAAATTGGGGGTCGACCTCTAAACGGATAATAGTTTTGTTAGGTTGAAAAATATTTACCAGTAACTGCCAGTAAACAATGGAAACGACCCACCACCAGCTGTGAGTGTCGGTACAGTTGCCAGGGCAGATCTCTTGCGTCATCATAGCAAGCCAAAAGTAGCCAAATGCATGGTATGGCAGCACAGGACGATGTAAAACATAGAGTATTCATTTTTAAAAGTTTATTTATAGATACATAAATTTTTTTCATTAAATTTGAAACATCGATCTTTGTTAATTGAATTTGAAACAAAAGAAAACTACGATACCGTATTTCTAAATATTTCCATTAAAATATTACATCACAAGTATATTTTACCTTAACTGTGCCTGGATGAATATATTCTCAGAAATAAATATGGAAATGTAATATTTTTGTTGAAATGACGTACGTATTACAGTGGAAAGTGGGATAAAATCGTGACGAAAACAATGACTTTTGCTTTCTTTCGTTGTTCAAAAGATTTTACCGTAATCGCTTTTCGAATGGTTTTCAATTAAAAAACTGTTGTATTACAATAATATTCTATCCTAATTCACTTGAATAAATACTACGATTTCTTTTCATAAATCTTGTGCACCAACCATGACTCGCCTTAAAATCTGTGATGCCTAATTTCCTTGCTAGTTTCAAGGCAAGGATTTGAATTGATCCTCGGGAAACCCCATATCCATTCTGTCAGTTTTCACTGACATACTTTGCCACTTCAACTTCCAACTGTGGCCACTTGTTACACTTTCCTCTGTTAGCACATTTGTTTTTTGGCATAAGCTTAAGTTGTGCAGAGAGCCTTTTCCAGTCTCTAACATTTTTTTCAGAATCCTTAAATTCCCTTGCTGCTGCACAGTTGTTAGTCTGTTCTGCATATTCAATCACTCGGAGCTTGAACTTTGTTGTGAACTTGTTTCTTCTTGAATCCACGTTGAAGAGAATATGGGTCAAGCATGTTTACACTATAGCAAGACTCAATTTGGAATATGCACGTAGGCTACTCGTGATGACATAATATGATGTGAGTCAGGTCATCTACACACAGTTGCCAGTTTCAAGATTTTCCGTTTAAAATTTTAAGTTACCGAGTATTTCTTTTCCCAAATCATTTTACAATACTGTAGGTAAAACAGTTTACTATTGTGCAAACCCCACAGAAAAAAAAAATTAACAAAGGAGACACCAAAAATGTAAAAAAAAATGCTGTGTCTGAATTGCAACACTGTTGGTAGGGTCAGGTGGTTCTAACGGCATCCTGCCAGTACCTGGTAATCAAATTTATAACAGTGTCTAACCTCAATTACTGTAGTTTATCTGATGTAGGCAATATGAAGTAGAAAATACCAGTTAAAGTGAGAAAGTGGAAGAGAATAAACAAGAAAGATGTCGTTGGGCTATTTTTGGTAGGGCTGAGGGGGAGAGTACCAGCTGTTTGGTCTTTTTTGGCGGGAGAGTCACGCAAATATCCGTACTGGTATTTGTTTGGTGTCTTTTGTATTTTTAAAAATGAATACTTGTAAATTAAAAGTACCGTAACATTGTATTATATACAAACTTGTCATATTTCTGGAAAATAAGAATATACCGGTAAACACAATTTCAACATGCACTAAAATTAAAGGCTGCTTAAGAAGGGCCGATGCTAAAACAAAGCCTCCGCGACCAGGGCTCAGCCTTATCAGCTAGACGGTACACGTGTTTTTCGAATCGTTTTCAGTTCAAAAAAATTGTTACATCACAAGTGAATTAGGATAGAATATTATTGTAATACAACAGTTTTTTAACTGAAAACCATTCGAAAAGCGATTACGGTAACATCTTTTGATCGAAAGAAAGCGAAAGTCATTGTTTTCGTCACGATTTTATCCCACTTTCCACTGTAATACGTACGTCATTTCAACAAAAATATTACATTTCCATATTCTCAGAAATAAATAGTAGTTTGCTGAAATGTGACGTATTTCAATGTAAATTAGGATAAACTACATAACGAAAACAAAAGACTTTCCTAACCTTCCGATGTTCAAGAGATGTTACTCGTTTTCTTAATAGTTTTCGGTTAAAATACTGTTATATTAGTGATATTCTTTTCATACTGTGCTTGATATAATACATTCACGGAAATGTAATATTTTTGCTGAAATGACGTACGTATTACAGTGGAAACTGGGATAAAATCGTGAAGAAAACAATGACTTTGGCTTTCTTTCGTTCAAAAGATGTTACCGTAATCGCTTTTCGAATGGTTTTCAGTTAAAAAATTGTTGTATTTCAATAATATTCCCTCCTAATTGACTTGAATAAATACTTGAATTGAATTATACAATATTTTTCTTGAAACTATCTGCGTTTCAGTGTAAAGTGTCGTAATAATAAATGGTAAACAATTTACCTTCGGCACTTGGTGTTTCAGGCACGGCGAGCCTCAGTTTATAGGATTTAGAGTGTTTTTACTGAAGGTTTTGCTGTTCCATTACCCTCAAAAACTTGGGTCGACCTATAAACTAGGAATATCATAAATTAACGATTTCTTGGTAAAAAAATCAGGGTCGACCTATAAACGAAGGAGGATTATAGACGAGTATATACGGTATAACATACCTGTCAAGTAGAATTAAATTCAATGAGAATAAGACTGCATTTTTCACTCCGAATAAAGAAAAAAACATTTTTGTTCCCAGGATTAAATCTCGGATATTTTCTCACAAACCTACCAAGTTACAGTATAGAAGCAGAATTTTATGAGCTTTCCACCGGTGGCTTTGGAATTTTGATTAGACTAATTAGGAGGTGGGTGGGAGAGGAAATAAAAAAACAAATGTGATCTACCAGCACGGCTGACAGGAGGAAACTGATAGACAGTGGAACTCCACCCACACTTTGGTACTTTTTCAAAGCTTCTCTCGCAAGATCATGCAGTCATCTATGATGTACAAAAATTTGACGCCATTATCTTAAGAACTTTTTTGTGGCCAATTTTTAAGTTTAATGATGCGATTTGCATCACCGATGCAAGTAGTGCTACTCAAAGATTTCACGTGATTTGTGTCATAATGCGCGAGAGAGTTAATGTAAGAGGTAAAGGATTATTAGAGTGTACTAATGTGTAGAATACCGAAATATAGTATGAAGGAAGTTCATGTCCCAAGAGGAGGGGTTGTTAAACCATTATTTAGTAGTACCCGAAGCAAGAATTAAAGCAAATGAAAGGTTTATGGCTAAAAAGGCTCAAAGAAATGAGAAAAAGATTATTAAATTTTTTTGAGGAAAGAGAATGTGGCTGAAAGATTTAAATAAAGGCTTGATATTTTGTGACCCAATGAAAAAGGGGTTGAAGTAAGAGGAGATGAAGAAGATTAAGATCACCTTCAGAATCCAACCTAGAAAATGCAGGAGTGATGAAAGTGGGGAGGAAGATATAGGAATTAGGAGAGGGTCAAGAAAATGATAAAAATTTGAAGAGGAGCAGTTGAAAGATGGAGAAAGATTATTATAAGGTTTTAAGAAGATCAAAAGCTCCTCTGGTGTATGCCCAATAGGGTGAGAAAGCCAAGAGAAGAAATGAACATAGTAGTTAAGGAAAGGGGAAATAAATGGAGACGGAGAATATTTTGAGCTGCTAAATGCATTAAATGAGGACTTGTTTGGGATGTAGTGGATTGAAATATATTAAAGAAAAAGATAACAAATGAGAAAGATGTAAGACGGGCTGTAATAAAGCTATAAGAGGGTAAGGGTTTGGTAGTGGATTCAATCACTGTGGAAATGTTAAGGGTGGGAAACAGAAAGTGATAGAGTGGATGAAAAGAGTTGGACATGACGGAAAATTATCAAAAGAATAGCAGAGGGCATGTGTAGTTCATCTGTATACTCTAGTGGAAAGGTGATGAGAATAAATGCAAAAATAATACAGGATTAAGTCTATTGCATGTACAGTACTTTGGAAAATGCTTGATAGTCATTATTGGAACAATTGTTACAAAAACAGAATTTATTAGTGGACAAGCAGTGCGTGTTCAGGATATGATGATTTGTGAATCAAGTTCAGTACAACTGTACAGTAGTATTTGCTATTAGGAAACATGAGTGAAAAGTTTTTGAAGAAGGGATTTGTTAATTGTGTCCATGGATTGAGAAAAAAAATATGACTTCATAGAAAACAGTGTGAGAGTTCTTAATAGCTTATGGAATGCTACGTGTAAAACTTACTCTGAATATCAATTTCCATAACATGCACAGAGATACATGGGCAGCATGTCAGTCTCCAAGTAGTGATATCTCTGTTAGCCAGAACGATTGGTGTAGAGCACTTCCAAGAATGAGAGATTTCCAAGTAAAAAGACAACTCTCTCAGAACTGGGAAAAAATCCCTCTTCTTCTGAATGTTCAGGAATTTTTTAGGCAACAGAAAAATGTTCTTGGAAGTTCCAGAAATTGTCCATTACATCATCTCTCGAACCTGGAAAAATAACCCCCATCCCCAGAATTTTCTGGGTACGGGAAAAAATTTCTTGAAATTTCCAGAAATTGCGCTTGATTTTCATCTCTCATACCCCAAAAAGACTCCCTATCCTCGGAAAAAAAAAATCTGAATTTTCCGGAATATTGTTCCCAAAGCCGGAATTTCCGGAAAATTCCGTCTTTGGAAACGATTTTCTGAGAAAATTTAAATTCTGGCTATCGGAGAGCTCTGGGTTTAAGGGATTCCGGCTAACGGAGATATTACTATACTTGGCTTTTTTCGTCAACAAGAATGGTAAAATTTACAGGCATCATAACTTCATTCAGGACTGATAGTTTCTACTAAGATTTCTATGGGCTTCAGAAATCAGTACAATACATACTGTAGTTCATTAGGAAGTACTAGTCAGTGTAATGGTCCATGCTGATTCTGATAATCCATTTGACCCTTCTACACTTAGTCCAGACAAAGACTGGGAAATGTGGCCTAGAGGCCACTTGAGTTGCTCACACTTAGAGGTACATAGAAAGAAACATTTACGGGACACTTGTGAGGCTACCTTAGATATACTGTACAGGATTCTCAAAAATCATAAAATCCTCCAGATAATTCTATTCTTTAAACATAACTGACATAAACAATACTCGGGATGAAGTGCAAGAACTTTATGAATTGTTGACCTCTTGGGCATGATATTACTGTAATTTTACCAATGTACTTTGACAAAAGCAAATGATAACCAATCTGTACCAGAACTGATTGGGATGTGCAGTTGTTCAATAAAAGAAAATGGAATGTTACATCTTTTGGCGAATTGAAGGCATTTTTATGTTCATCCCCCTTTGGGGTTATGGTATTACCACTGCCAAGTTTCGGGAACTACTTACAGATGACTTAAGCATATTAGCTTCTCCAACTGTCAGCCAATCAATCAATCACTGGGAAAGTTGATATAAATGATCATTAGGGATAATCAACTCAACTTTATTTTGGAAGTTGGGTGTTGAAAGGGATAAGGGTTATTTTAGATTTATGTTGTGTTAGGTCACCCTTGAACATTGATGTACAGTTACAATCCTGAAAAGTTATCTGCAAATCAAAATTCTGTTTACTGTACCATTTTCAATTTTTTCCATTAACTTCCATTATATAATTGTAGATGTGTTCCTATGGGGAATTTTTTTCCCTAGAACGTTGTGAAATTACTGTTAACCTCTTGTGTACGGGTTCCCCTCTGAGCTGAATTCAATTATCTGGCGTTAGACAAATAAAATTAAAAGTGGCGTCCTTGTAGTTATGATGAAATATTAAATCCTTTATTAATAATTTATACTTAAAATAATCAGTGAAATAAAAGTACTTTACTTACAATAAAGTAGTGATTAATGTAGGTGGTGGTGCAGTCTTGAAACCGTAGGCCTGTTTCTCCAGTGCGAAGAATTCAAAAGCTTTCATATTTTAGAGACAATTTTGTACTAATTTGAAGTTTAACAATCTTTATACAGTGTATATGTACTGTACTACATGTTATTTTTATAGTTTTGCACTGACATACTGTAGATAATTTGTGTAGTTTAGTCATAACATACTGTAGGTTATTTATGAAATTTTTATCTTTTTAAACTGAAGTTTATATGTTTCATCAAATATTGGAGATCACTCAGGAACCTAAGCTCTTTTTGCCATATTGGTGTCAGATTTGAAAGGGTAAAACTCCTGTTCTGTTAATCAAAACTGATTACTAATTTGTAAATTCTGTGGTAAAGTACATTAATTGTACAGTATTTGCATAACTCTTATTTTGACTGAACCAGCAAAATGATCTAAGCAAAAGCTATTAACATGTTGAGAACAGTTCATAAATACTGTACTTCATGTACTTGTACAGTTAAGGTAGGAGTAAATGAGTTAGTTAAAGGTTTAGTCACTGTCTTGGATTTACAGGGGTTACCAGTCACCCCTCTACATGGCTGACATAAGAAAAAGAACAAATAATAAAATAAAAATGTTGTACGGTAATTGATGCGAAGTGAGTTGGGTGTGTGAAAGATAGGTGGATTGGCTTCACACTCACCACTTGGACAGATGCACACTGAGTACAGTTATTTTCAGTTTGCTGAGTGTGTTGGATGTACACTAATATAGGTATGGGTTGTGGTATGATTGTAGGTGTTTGATTTGTTCTGTATGTGAATATGGGATGTTTGTATATGAGTGTAGGGTAAGTACTCTATAACAAAAGAAATACAGTTCAGTACAGTACAGTAAAGCCTCCGATAACAACGGTTCGACCAACTTTTCATATTTAAGACCCTAGTTAATTTAGGACCCAATTCAATTTACGTCCTTATTTCATTCGTATTTACGACCAAAATATAATACAAATAAAATAAAATTACATTTTCATATAAATAATAACTAAATCCCTTTATGTATTCTAAAAAAAAAAAAAAAAGTGTAAAAAAATGAAGAGCACCTTGAGCAAAGAAGCTGCCTGGCTAATGAGTGGTAATGCACATCGCCAGTAAACAACAGTCGGAGCTTGGCGGGCCTTTTGTTTTCATGCATCTGAACAGGAACGAGAAAAAATTTCTCAGGTTTCTTACAGCATTTTTGCATCCCTGTTCAACATGAGCAAGAGAGCAAGTGATGGTAGTGTTGTATTAAAAGCTAATAGAAAGTGTTTAAGCTTAGCCGCAAAACTAGATGTGTTTAAACGATATGAAAAAGGTGAGAGGTCTGTGGATATTATATGGAGCAAGCAATGAACATATTTTCTGAAGTGGATCCATTAACAGAACAAAGCATTAAGATTTAAATGAATGCAAATGACCTCTACATAAAGATGTATACTGTAATGAGAAAAGAAAGCAGCTGTGCAAGGTTCTTTCAACAGCTTTATTATTTGAAGACCTAAACCATCAAATTCAGCATCAAAAGCAACTTCAACATCAACTTCAGGTTCAGTAACAGTTTCAGCAACAGCTTTATGGAAAGCTACAGCTTCAGCCAGAGTTGAACTTGATGACTTCGTCGTCTGAGTAAAAACTCACACAATATTCATTGGCTGTCCATATGTTTTAGACTTTACCACCATTGGTGAGTAAAATTTTTGTTTTACATTCGTAAATATCATTTAAAACATATATGAACAGTAAATAAGTGTTGCTTTAATATTCATATGTAGAAAAATGACGATATGTTTTCACATGTACACACTTACCGTTCATACATTGGCGTTCCCAATCATCTTGCTTTATTTCCTTAACATTAGTGGTTTGCTACTTCTAGTGTTCCACTTATTAAATATCATTACTTAAAATAAACATACAGGTATTCATTTTTTTTTTACATTAAGTTCACTACAGCTACAACCAGGGTCTTATTTTCTTCAGTGGAACCATCATCACTCATGAAAACAATGCCGTCTTGTCTCCTCGTGTGTTTTAATATTCGACGTATTATTAATGAATTGCATTGTTCATTTCACATATATAAACATTAATTCAATCAAATACATATTCAGTAACAAACAAAAATGAATCTTTTGTACATATTCTTAAGATAAATGACTATGTTTCCTTGAGTGCGCACATATACATTGGCGTTCCACTATCAGTCTGACTTTTTCTATAATATCAGTGGTTACTTCTACTGTACATTAAATAACATTAATTAAAACATACATATTTTTTACATTAATTCTAATACAACAACAACCAGGGTCTTATTTTCTTCAATTTAAGGTGGATAACTGACATTATGGGTGTAAACACTGACAACAATGCCGTCTCTTATCGTCTTGTGTGTTTTAATATTCTACGTATTAATAATGAATTGTATTGTTCATTTCGCATATATAAAGATTAATTCAATCAAATAAATATTCAGTAATAAACAATAATGAATCTTTTGTACATATTCTTAAAAAGATAAATGATGCAGTATCCTTAAATGCGTACGTATATGTTATCCATCTCTTTTTTTTTTTGCCATTAGTGGTTAGCTACTTATATTGTTCCATTTATTAACATTAAATAACGTTACTTAAAACATATATATTCATTTTTTTACATTAATTTTACTATAGCTACAACCAGGGTCTTAGTTTCTTTATTTTCTCGTGTAGAACTATCGTCCCGGACTTCCTGCTGTAAACACAAACGAAAACAATGGCGTCCCATCTCCTCTTGTGTGACCATATTATTATTCATTTATATTGTATAAGGTGCATTCAGAAACATTATTTAAAAAATATACAGTAATACCCCGCTTTACGCGGTTTCACTTTCCGCGATTTCGCATTTATGCTGTACCTCGCCAGAACCGGACTTTCACTTTACGCGGTGCATCTACTCATATACGCGGGAAGCGGCGCGGGCAGGATGCGCACAAGGTCGCCCAGTCATCAAAACATTACCGAGTTCTTCACCCGCCACCCACCACAGCCGGCCCAAGTCAGTGATAGTGAGGATATGGACTTATATGGGCTTTGAGGGGTTTGACAAAGAGGCCCTGCAAGCCTATGTGGTGGATAGTGATACAATTGGTACAAGTGATACAGGTGAGGGCCAATAATCTGCCCTCTGCCTCGGAACCAACCCCCCATCCCTGTGTGCCCAGCCATCTTTTCTACTAATGTAAGTGTTAAAAAAACTAATATTATTGATATTTCTCTTAATTATTAATTGTGTGTGCATACTATCATAAAATTAAGATGTAATTTTTACTACAACGTAGGTATTGTGTCTGAAAAAGTGGAGTTTGGGGGTCGGGCGAGTCTCTATTGGAATTAATCCCATATGTTCTGTTGTTCACTTTCCGCGGTTTTCACTTTCCGCGGTACCCCATGGGTTCAATTGACTGCGTAAATCGGGGTACTACTGTAGTTTGTAATATTCATTAATTGTATTTTTTTTTGGGGGGGGGGGGGGGGGAAGAGGGCAAAAAGTCACATAAAAGATATGAAAAGGTCACACTTGGGAATACATCTCATTATTATTGCTTTAATTTAATGGTAATTAATGATTCGCTATACAATGATTCACCTTACACTGCAATATTGGAGGACACATTACCGTCGTTATTCGAGGCTTTACTGTACAGTGATATTTCCGTTAGGCGGAACAATTGGTGCAGAACACTTCCGGGAATGAGAGATTTCCGGGTAACGAGATGACTCTCAAAGCCGGAAAAAATCCCTTATCCCCAGAATTTTGCGAGTAATGGAAAAATGTTCTTGGAAGTTCCATAATTATGTATTATTTCATCTCTCAAGCCGGAAAAAATCCCTCGTCCCCAGAATTTTCCGGGTAGCGAAAGAATTTTTTCAGAAGTTCCAGAAATTGTGCATTACGTTATCTCTCGAACCCGTAAAAATATCCCCCATCCCTGGAATTTTTCGGGTACCAGAAAATTTTTTAAAAAATTTATGCAAAATGCGCCTGATTTTCATCTCCCAAACCTAGAAAATAAATCTCCCATCCCTGGAATTTTCCAGGTACTGGGGAAATTTTCTCAGAATTTTCCAGAAAATGTGCCCCTTGAAAAATCTTTCCCAAAGCCAGAATTTTCTGGAAAATACCAACGTTGGAAATGATTTTCCGAGAAAATTTCAATTCTGGCTATCGGAGAGTTCCGGGTTTGAGGGATTCCGGCTAACAGAGATATTACTTAGTGTTGATTAAGAAAAAGAAAATTGATAGTTTTTATACAAAATTCAAGAGAGGTTAAGATTTGATAGTACAACTCAACCCAGTTTAATTGACTAGTACTTGTACTGGTCTCTTTTACACACACACACACACACAGACACAGTAAATCCATCAGAATTTTTCCTTGATGGAATTTGTAGATTATGACCCAGAATTTGGTTTCTGGCATGAAAATTGGAGCTAACAGTAATAGGGTAAGTTTTCAACACAGCAACTTTTCAACAAAAAATTCTGTACAGAACAAAAGATTTGCCGAGTTAAAAAGTTTTTCCTTGTGATTTTTTCTTGCACATACTGTACTGTATTTCATATTGTATTTACTAAAGTCTTTTCATGTCAGCATGCACACACATTGTTGTACAGTCAACTCAGCTTGTTTCAACACAGCAACTTGCCTTGTTTGGACTACAGTATGTTACCTTGGTTTTCACACCTGTTGTATTCACAACTGGGTAGACCCTGCTGCCATATGGCATCACGAAAATTGTGACCAAGTCTCAAGCCTTATTTGCACACAATTGCAGGGTCTCGGTTGTTTCGCTTACTATTGACAACACAACATACCTGTACTTAATATTATATCATTTCTCACTCTTGATTTATTTTTTTTTCATTTTTGTATTTATTTATGGTTATTATTATTATTACTTTTATTTTTATGATACTTTAATTTTTATTTTATCTTTATTAATTTTTAGTAATTATTATTATTTTATTTTTGCCCCCCCAGGTCCTGATGTGGTTCAGTGACTTGTGCCTGGGTGGGCTAATCCTACCCCCCCCCCCCCCCAAAAAAAAAGAATACAGTGAGTCCTAGTTTAACGTTGCCTTCCAACAATGTTGTTTCGTTATAACGTCGCTACTCTTTAGATACCCATGATTCTGACAACGTCCTGACCGATTCGTTATAACGTCGTCATGGAATACTTTGTATGGCATCTCACCCTCTCTCATCTTGGTGCGTTACGCTCTCTCGCGGAGCGTCACAGCATCCCCAAGCGTCCCCAGTCTTTGTTATGCTTCCACAGCGTACGTGCGTGCTTAAGTGTTTTTGCTATAAATACTGTATTGTAACCATTTGAAATGGCTTCCAAGTGCCCATCAAGTGTTAGTGATGCTAGTGTTGTGAAGAAGCAATGCAAAACCATTAGCCTTGCTATGAAAACAGAGGTTTTAAACCCGGCACACACTTGCTCCACCTCTGCCCATCAGTGAGTACAATACAAAATGATTTAGTTTATTTATCTTTTTGGATGTATAATATATATTTTCTATAAAAATTCCATTGAATTTATGTATATGTAATGTATTGTATCGGGCAAAGGGAGGTTGGGGAACATAACTGGCGTATTTTATCTATTTCTTATGGGGAAAATTTATTTCGTTAACGTTGTTTTCGTAAACGTTGTGTTTTTCAAGAACATAATCACTACGTTAAGTGAGGACTTAGGTACTGTACATAAATAGATAAATAAATAAATAAATAAGATAGGCTCCAATTCCATATTGGATCCTGAATAATTACTGTACAATACTGTAGTTTGTTATTGACTAGAGTATAATTTCTTCATGTACAATATGTACTTAATTGTATTTTATTAAAAGTTTTTATTAAGTATAAACATTTAGATTTGCAAATTTAATTTAATTTTTTTATTGAGAAATAATTTTTCTGTATAAAAAAGCCATTTTTTTCTAAAAAACAGTTTTTGTAATATGACCCAGAATGCGACGCTTAGCTTTTAACCAAGGTATGTTAATGCCTAGTAGCAATAACTTGCCAGGCCAACATACATGCAATTAAAACATCTAATACAGTATTACCCTGCTTTACGCGGTTTTTTTACGCGTTTCCACGTTTACGCGGTACCCTGCCAGACCCGGAATGCTCACTTTACGCGGTGAATGCACTCTTTTACGTGGAGAGCGGCTGGCGGTCATCTCGCACCACACCATTTTTGGATTCAAACCTCCCGCCATCTCTCCCGCCCAGGGCCGGATTTAGACCTGTGGAGGCCCATGGGTATCCTCTTTGTGGAGGCCCCCCTCATTATAACTACCCAAGAGGGTGGGGTGGTGAGTGAAGCGAGCCTAAACATTTCGGAGTTCTGGGGGGGCGCTGTAAGCCCGCCGGGAAAATTTTGAAATTTGAACACTTCGTTGGAGAATTTTGAAGCCATATGCAGTTATATTGAGGAAATTAGAACATTGAGAAATTTTTAATTAACTGTATACTTATTGATAGTGTACAAATTCCCACACACACACACACACAAAAGTGAGACATGACTGGAGTCATTCATGTGGTTTCAAGTTGATCAGCCCTGATATGTGGAGGCCCCTGGGCAGCTGCCCACTTTGCCCACTCCTGAATCCGGCCCTGCTCCCGCCATGTTGGGGAAGCGGCGCGAGTAGGTTGCGCAGTGTATGTCTTTGTTGCGTTATCGGTGATGTCATGTGACGTATCGGGCTGTGATTGGGCCAAGCATCCTTACCTCCCTCCCCCGCCAGCTGTTATTGGTTTAATGTAATATGACGTGCCCTGCCGCGGGAACGTTGAAGCCTGTTGACCTACCCGCGTCAGTTACACCCCTCCCGGCTACACCATGTATATCGGTATCTATTGTTCCATAAGATTGGCTGCCACCGGACCACCACCACCACCACAAAGAAACCTTGCATTACCTGGACCCAGCCGCACTAAGCCAAAGAAGACACGGCGTGCCCTAAGCTACGAAATTAAATACAAGATCATCCAAGAAATGGAGAAAGGAACAAGACAGGTTGATTTCGCGCGCGCATGGTGTTAACGAATCTACGATCCGGACGATCATGAAGGATGCAGCCAAGATAAAAGAGCACATGAACATCACAAGGTTTACAGGTGCTTCTATGATGAAGTATTGCCACAACCAGGTGCTTCTCAAGACGGAGAAATTACTTGTGAGCTACTTGATTCGTCAGGCAAGACGGAACATGGCGGTGGACACTTGCTCAGTTAACAGTTAAGGAGTACGCACGTGAACTGTATGCAGCAGTGTCACGTAAGATGGGAATTGCAGAGCCCAAACCCTTCAATGCTTCCTCTGGGTGGTTGCAGAGGTTTAAGAAGAGGAACAAGATCACCAACATTAACATTGGTGGTGAAGAAGCTAGTGCTGACCGTGTTGGGGCTAGGGATTTTCCTCCGTTTTTACGTGAGATTATGGAGGAAGGGCAGTACACCGATGACCAGGTGTTCAACATGGAGGAATCTGGTCTTTTTTGGAAAAAGCTACCCTCTAAGATCTTCATTGTCAAGACTGCCAGCAAGTGTCGGGGCCGGAAGTTACAGAAGGAGTGCATCACCGTCCTGTTTACCACCAATGCCTCCGGTACCTGTAAGCTCAAGTTATCGGTGATCCACACAGCATGCAAGCCGCACGCCTACAAGAACATGGACATGACCAAGCTAAATGTCCACTGGCTGACCGCACGTAAGGCGTGGATGTTCTCTACTCTGTCCCTCTCCTGGCTTGATGACTGTTTCGTTCCCGACGTGAAGAAATTATGTGAGCAACAGAATGTTCCATTCAAGATTTTGTTGCTTCTTGACAACGCACCAGGACACTTGCCCCTACTGTTGGATTGTTACCCCAACGTAAAAGTGGTCTTCCTTCCTCCCAACACTACGTCATTAATCCAGCCATGGACCAATAATTAATCTGCAATGTGAAAACTGCATTCTCTGCAAAGAAGTTTAAGCTCCTGAACGACTATACCAACACCAAGGATGAGTTGCGTAACCTGGGTGACACCGATAGCAAGAGTGAAGAGGACGAGGAACAACAGTTGACAGAGCAAAAAGTACTTGTGAAACACTTTTGGAGAAAATTCAACGTCAAGAAAGCTGTGGACTTCTTGGTGGAGGCATGGGCTCAGCTGTCTGTATCAATGGTTCGTCACGCATGGAGACATGTGTTGCAAGGTATTCCAGGTAGGAGGCAGAGTTAATCTGTGACTGGTGAGGTTCAGACTGTTGCAGTAGCAGTGGACCTTGCCAGAGAAGCTGCACAGAGTGTTACAGCTAAAGGCTTCTCCGAAACCACCAATGACGACATTATGGAGGTGATAAGGGATCCTGATGTGACTGCCGACGAGATGTTAGATGATGATGACGTCAGTGAAGAGGCAGGTGGTGCGTCATCCCAAGAAGAACGCAAGTTATCGCATGGTAATGTAAGGGGTGCCATCTAGTGTGTAGAGAAACTGAAGCTCCTCCTTTCCGACGACCCTGATGATAATTGGTATGAAGTCTTCACTACCCAGCTGTTGCAGATTATGGACCCCCTACATCAAGGTGTATCACTAGCCGTCAACAAAGCATTACCAAGTTCTTCGCCCACAACCCACCACAGCCAGCCCAAGCCAGTGATAGTGACAGAGACAGTGATGGTGACTTTGAGGGATTTGTCAGGGAGGCACTGATAAGTGTCGATGACAGTGATGATGACTCACCTGAGGGCCAGTAGCCTGCCCTCTGCCTCGGAACCCGCCTCTATTCCCGTACGCCGACCCATCTCTTCTACTAACGTAAGTGTTAAACCTAACCTTGATTTTTTGTAACCTAGCCTACAGTATATTATTCTCTTATTGATTGTTCTCTTCTACATTATGTGTGTGTGCATACCATCATAAAGTTAAGATGTTATTTTTACTAAAACTTATGTATTGTGTTGGGAAAAAGTGAAGTTTGGGGGTCGGCCTAGTCTCTATTTCAATTAATCCCGTATGTTCTTTTGTTCACTTTACTCATTTCTCGCTTTATGCGGGCCTCCGTGGGTTCAATTGACTGCGCGAGGTTTCACTGAAATTACTTAATAAGTAATATTAGGGGGACACGTTGCTACCTGGCATTTAATTGCAATTGTCGAAACCCCCGCCCTTGGCCCCCATCGCACGCACTGCCACCTTCATCTCTTGCCTTAGCGCGAGCAGTAAACAAAAGTCAACTCTCGAGGGGTGGAGATGGGTGGGTTATCAGCGTCGCATTCTGGGTCATATCACAAAAACTGGGTTTTTTTAAAAAAAAAAAAACCTTTTTGTTCAACCCAGAATGGGACGCTTTGCTTTGAATACCCGAGCAAGAGGTGGAGAGGGAGGTGACTTTGCATACAAGGCTCCGCTAACTTGGGTCCAGATTATGATTATAAACCGTGTAGAATATTTCCAAAATTACTGGTAGGAACATTTACCAGAAGGTAAAATGTTAATTTACATATCTCAAAAAGGATATTCACTTTATTATGGTGATGAAGAAGCTGTCCTTGAAAGTTTTTGAAGATCTCCAAAAGCCTATTTCCTTGATCTAACTGAGGCTCATATGTCGCAGAAAGGCCACAGACCCTGCGTATTTCCTAGTGTTATGTCCCAAAAATTTCTTGCCCGAGTCTGCTTGATTCACTAATTGAGATAAAGATTTTGTCATTTGACTAGAAGACAATTTCTTACCATCCCTGGATGAGAAAACATAGGGGCCTCGATTAGGGAATCTGGATAACCATTCCTGAAGATTTTTAACTGGGCATAATATATGAGGAACCCTTGTCTCGTCCATTAGGCATTTTATCCTAATAGGTTGAGCTTGGAAATCTTCCCTTTCATTTTTTCTTAGGATCTCAGTAGGAAAACGGGGTAACATCCAACTCAAAAAATACCAATAATGATGGATTATTGGAAATTTAAATCAGTTCACTTATTCTCATACCTGTTGCTATTGCTAGAAGGAATGCTGTTTTCTATAGTAATTTATCTCTGTTCAGATTTATATTGTAATTAGGCCCCATAAGAAATTTAGTAATTTTTTCCAGAGACCAAGGTGAGATTCTCTTAGGCCGAGGGGGTCTCTGAATGAAAAGGACGATCTTAGCATATAAAAATCCTTGGGTTCAAAGTAATATTAAAACCCCAAGCCAGAGGATCAACCAATGCTGATTTATAGGATGCAATTGTCGATCCTTGAAGGGCTTTAACCCTGAACAGAAATTCTAAAAATTCTAACACAACTGTTTCCGACAATGATTCTGGAGTTGTTAACTTGATAAATTGTTGAAAAAGATTCCAAGCTTTCTCATATTGAATAGAAGTTTGAGGTCTATGACCTGCTATAACTTGGTTAGCTATACCGGTATTGGGATTACCCAACAACCTATTTAAACTCCTTTTGAGAAACTCCAAGCGTGAAGTGCCAAGGATATCTCGAACTGAGAATGTAGTACCTTGTTGCAGTTGTAGCGGATTCGGGCACCAGTCCAACAGATCCAGACACCAAGGTTGTATGATCCAATATGGTGCAATTAAGAGGACCTTGCCTTGGAAGGATCCGAGTTTGTGAACCACTTTGGGCAATATTTTCACAGGTGGGAACAGATAGATTGAATTCCAAAGGTTCCAATCTAAGAGTAGAGCATTTCCTAAACGATTCAACCTCTCCAGAGATGCATAAAGTTGCATCTTTTGATTTTTTAGGGAGGCAAAGAGATCTATCTTTGGAGTTCCAAACTTCTCCACTAGACTCTTGAACTCTGATACCTTTAGGGACCGTTCTGTTTCTGTCTATACTGGCCGGAGACGGGACAGCGCATCTATCCAATTGTTTTGTACTCCCGATATATAAGTTGCTTTGAGGTAAAGTGTTTGTGTTGCAAAAACACTGAAGATTTTTTCTGACAGTTGTAGAAAGGGCCAACACCTGGTTGAGCCTTGATGATTGAGACAAAACACTGCTGTTTTGTTGTCCATGGCAAACAGGATTGCCATATTCTGTAAATTTGGGTTTGCCGACAAAAAGAATAGGACCACTGCTAATTCTTTACATTTATGAGTTTGTCCCAAAGGAAGTTGCTCCACTTCCCTTGGCTGAATTCCCCTATTGAGGAATGGTATCCCCATCCTATTTCGGATGCATCCGTACAAACGACCAGACCTGTTTGAGGCGGAACCCATTAGATTGTCCAACTTTGTCCACCATAACAGATGATTCTTATCTGAATAAGGAGAGAAGAAGCAATATTTCTGCTTCTGTGAAGCAACTTCGAACCCAGATGAGATAGTTGCTTTTTCCTTAACTCTCCCAATGGAACCACTATTGTGGCAAAATTCAATAGACCCAGAAGTTTTTCCAATCGTGCCAAGAAACCTTGTGCTTTACACAAAAGGCTTCTACTTGGTGTATCACATCCGTTACTTTTGCTTCTGGTAGACTGACTGACTGCTGATTTATATCCCACTGGGGACCTAACCAATCCAACTTTTGACATGGTATTAAATTTGATTTGACCTGGTTTATCTTTAATTCCAGGTTTTGAAATAGTACTAGTATACATTGGGTAGCCCTTTGACAATCTTTGAAAGAGTTTCCCACTATCAGCCAATCATCTAGATAAGCAAAGGTTTTTATGCCCTCCTTCGCAAGGATCTCTCTGGGGATGTTCGCCAGTTTTGTAAAGACTTTTGGCGCAATCGTCAGGCTGAATGGTATCACTGTGAATTGATAACTTACATCCCCCACTTTGAACACTAGAAACTTTCTGTACATGGGGGCAACAGGAACGTGATAATAGGCATCTTCGAGATCCACTTTGAGATCCAAGCATTGGGCGGAAGTAGATGCCTCAGATGATCGTAAGTGAGCATCTTGAAACTTTTTTTTTTTTTTTTTTGTAATAAATTTGTTCAGGACCGAAAGATCCAAAATCCATCATAATTTGTCGCTACCTTTCTTGGGGACCGGGAATAGGCGAGAACTGAAACATTTCTCTGACTGTAACAGTTCTATGACACCTCTGTTTAATAGTTGAATTACAAATTCTGTAAGTAAGGGGGTTGGTTTTTTACCCTTTTTTGGAAAAGTTAGGGGAGGGAGCCTCAACCAAGTCCATGTGAGGCTCCCTTTGATTGTCTTGTAAGCCTATATGGAAGAAGTCCATCTGTTTTCCCAATCCCCTAGACGACCCAGCTGTATGGCTTCATTGAAAGGGAGTGGATGCTGATGTGGTGGAATAAGGTCTCATTCCGCTTCTGTACAAACGGTAACCCCTGTTACGTCTTGATTATTTCCTCCTCTAAAATTTTCTCTAGGTTGATAATTGAACTGAGCAGCTGGTCCTGTTCCCCTGTAAAACTTTCCTCTTTCAGATTTCCAAAAGGTCTGAGGACTGCTGGGAACACTAATATTAATAGCTTGCTCAACAGCTGATCTATATTTAACCAATGATTGCTCATCAAACAAAGCAGGAGAAAGAGGGTTAGAATGTCGCAATAAATAAGCACTACCACTTGAAGCATTATTTGTGGCTTGCTTCCTTAACTGGGCTTTAGTGTTAAGGCTTTCAACAACATATCAAAAATGAGTTGTACAGGAAATATGGGGTCCCTTGTAAAGCAGCAGCAAAACATTTGTCCACTTCTGAATTTTCTTCATAGTCCAGCACAAACTTAGTTAATAACTGACACATCATAATTGTGGGAATGAATGTTAAGTCTTTCAATACATTACCCCAGACTTCGTCTATTTCAGAGATCATCTTTGGGCAAATATCAGGCCAAGGAAGTGTAGTATCACCTTCCAAAAACAATGAATGATGACCCACAGTTGCTTGTCCTTCCTGTCTCTTTGTAAGTGCTGAGAAATCAGGAAGTTTAGAAACATTTAATAATAATAATAATAATAAACGGTTTATTAATAGAGTTGCAGCCGGTGGCTGAAAATATACAGACTTACATTTGATTTAGACATAATGATATAATATGCATTGAATACATTTACAGGGCTGTACAGTACACAAATCAGGTGTTGTTTATTATTTTAACAATAGATGGGATGGTGCTGTTCTTATATCTATCGGTGCGGGCTCTTATGGGCTGAATTTTGTTGTAGTGGCGGACTGCGTGTGGTGGGTGGGGGGCTGCCGGTGGCAGGTGGTGGCGATGACGAGGGTGGTGCAGTAGTCCACTGCCAAACCTTTCCAGTGCTTGGTGGTGGAGGTCACTGAGGGATGGCATTTCCAGGGTGGAGAGAGCATTGGTGTAGCCGGAGCATTCTGCGCCGAGCATGATCCTGCAGGCCCTTTTCTGTACCTTCTCTAGCTGACGTTGTTGGGTGGAGTTGAGAGAAGACGACCAGGCTGGTGACGCATGCGTTAGTTTGGGGAGAATAAAGGCGTTGTAGATGGTCCTCAGCTCTGGCGTGGGTGTCCCAAGTGACCTAAGTCGTCGTAGCATGTAGAGACGGTACGAGGCTGCCTTGACTGTGTTATTTACATGGGCCTTCCAGTCAAGTTTGTTGTCTATAGTTA
Source organism: Homarus gammarus (assembly GCA_958450375.1). Classification (NCBI taxonomy): domain Eukaryota; kingdom Metazoa; phylum Arthropoda; class Malacostraca; order Decapoda; family Nephropidae; genus Homarus; species Homarus gammarus. Next base: position 730,210 of record CAUDMG010003604.1, read on the forward strand.
CACCCAGGAGTTTGGCAGACTGCACCAGCTGGAGAGGATGGGCACCCACTGTGACTGCTGGGGCTTGCACTGGAGTGGTGGCGGTATTGATGTGCATGACTACGGTTTTGGTGTGGTTGATGGTGACCTTGTTCTCCGTAGTCCATGCCTGTAGCCTGTCCAGGGTGCCTTGTAGTGATGAGTAGTCTGGTGCGGTGTTGTCCACTGAAACCCCCCACAGTGCAGTCATCCACGTACTTCCACCTGTGAGGAGTGTCCGATAGAGCGTCGTTGATCAGGATAAGGAAGCACAGTGGTCCCCTGGGGAACATGAGACCAGGTTGGTGGGCAGCCCTAGTGCAATAGCCTTGTTGATAACAGTGCAGTGATCAACAAGGTCAAAGGCCTTCCTGAAGTCAACAAGGGCAGCAGCCAGAGATGTCTTACGTTTCTGCAAGTTTTTGTGCAGGAAATCCAGAAAGCTCACCAAGCAGTGTGATGTAGAGGAGGTCCTCATATTGCCAAATTGCTGTGGATCAATTGACTGATAGATTCTGGCAAATGCCCACTCAAAAACAAAGTCCTCACAAAGTAGATTGGGTATGGGGGTAATGGCAATTGGCCTGAGGTCGTTAGGGGACTGTGGGGTGGTGACCTTGGGGATGGGGGTGACAAATGCGGTTTTCCATTCATTAGGGCATTTGCTTTGTCTGAGGGATGCATTAATAATAGAGGTCAATTGGGGTCGTGGAGCGTTTGGATTTAAATTTTAGGAGTTTGTTGGCGATTTCATATGGTTGAACACTGGGAGGGGGGGAGGGGGAAGGTAAGTAAGCCGGGAGGAGAGTGAGGTCAAGACTGGGTAAGGTATGACATATGGTAGCAAAATGGTTATTAATTATCTCAGCTGCCTCCTCACTAGGTAAATATGAAATGAAAGGAAGTGTGGGAGACTGACGGCTGAGACCACAGAGATCTTTTACCTTGGAGTACCACTGACCGATGCTGATTTCCTTGAGGCCGTGCACTTTCCTGGGAAAATAAATCTTCTTGGCCGACTTGATTTCCCTGATGACCTGGTTACGTAGACTTTTGTACAGGCGGTTGTTGGTGTAGTATGCCTTGTAAAATACCTTGAATAAGGAATCCACAGATTCAGATGTAGTAGAAAACAAAGAAGACTTAGAACTTACCAATGTTATCCAAGACCTGTTGGGATCATCCTTACCCTCAATGTTATCCATCAGCTGCGTGGCCGTTGACAGCAGCCTGTTTCCACTCATAGCAACCAACACTCTTGCCCCAGGTGGAAGTGGTTGCCAAAATGTGGATAGGATGTCGTCAGTCTCAGCAGGTTCTTCCTGCTCAAGAAACTGAATACTATGATTAGAACTAGCCTATCGTCCTGATCCTGGAATCCACTGAAATCAGACTGAGGAGATAGAGGTTTTTGTAGACTTCCTACTGCCCCATTGTCTGGAAATTCCAATAACTTTTTTTTTTTTTTTTTTTTTTTTTTAATATATAGCAGAAGCAGGCTTGTCTAGGTGGGGATTAAGTCTCTTACTTAACACCAATATACCTAAACTTTCTGCCAATTTGGGATCTTTCCATGGTTTTATGTTTAAAAATTTACTCTTCAAGGCCTTATTCCACCTATTTTTAATTTGGACTTACAATAATTCTTTCTTATCACCTGTAGCTTGATGAAATTGAAAAATTTGATCATACCAAACTGAGCAATCTATATAAGTGAAAATAGGTTATTTGAGACATAGCTGCCATGAATTATGCAAGCCACATGAGGATCTATCTTAGTAATCCAAGTGGCTCTACATTTTTTATAATTACATGTAGTATGGCCCCCTTGGGTCTTGGGTGAAACTACTACTACTACTGAATTCAATTTCTCTACTGACAGACAATTTCTTGTATGTAGTGCCTGAGCTGAACTTTTTAGTCCTTGTAGCTTATCACTCAATACTATCAAGTCCTTGTATGTAGTGTATGAGCTGAACTTTCTAGTTATTGTAGCTTATCACTCATACTATCAAGTCCTTGTATGTAGTGTATGAGCTGAACTTTCTAGTTCTTGTAGCTCATCACTCATACTATCAAGTCCTTGTATGTAGTGTATGAGCTGAACTTTCTAGTCCTTGTAGCTTATCACTCATACTATCAAGTTCTTGTATGTAGTGTATGAGCTGAACTTTCTAGTTCTTGTAGCTCATCACTCATACTATCAAGTCCTTGTATGTAGTGTATGAGCTGAACTTTCTAGTTCTTGTAGCTTATCACTCATACTATCAAGTCCTTGTATGTAGTGTATGAGCTGAACTTTCTAGTTCTTGTAGCTCATCACTCATACTATCAAGTCCTTGTATGTAGTGTATGAGCTGAACTTTCTAGTTCTTGTAGCTTATCACTCATACTATCAAGTCCTTGTATGTAGTGTATGAGCTGAACTTTCTAGTCCTTGTAGCTTATCACTCATACTATCAAGTCCTTGTATGTAGTGTATGAGCTGAACTTTCTAGTTCTTGTAGCTTATCACTCATACTATCAAGTTCTTGTATGTAGTGTATGAGCTGAACTTTCTAGTTCTTGTAGCTCATCACTCATACTATCAAGTCCTTGTATGTAGTGTATGAGCTGAACTTTCTAGTTCTTGTAGCTCATCACTCAATAGTATCAAGTCCTTGTATGTAGTGTATGAGCTGAACTTTCTAGTTCTTGTAGCTCATCACTCAATAGTATCAAGTCCTTGTATGTAGTGTATGAGCTGAACTTTCTAGTTCTTGTAGCTCATCACTCAATAGTATCAAGTCCTTGTATGTAGTGTATGAGCTGAACTTTCTAGTTCTTGTAGCTCATCACTCAATACTATCAAGTCCTTGTATGTAGTGTATGAGCTGAACTTTCTAGTTCTTGTAGCGCATCACTCAATACTATCTAGAAGGACATCATGAGTCACATTATATCATTATGAAAATATAAGGGAGAAAACATTTTCTCCCAAACTTAGTCAATATGACTCAAAATTGTCATATTATTAGTAAGTTAATTCATTAAGATCTCTTATTGTTATATAAGTCACTCATTTGACAATTATAAACAATTAACTCACTATGTCGTATCTCTCTCCCGACTCTTTATCTCAAGTATCCCTTAGCTCAATAAATTTATTTTTATTTTTACATAAAATAATTTCATTTAGAACATTTTATTTAGAGGGAACATCAAGATCTCTATTTGTTGCCAATCAGGGGCACAAACATTATCCCCCAAGTAATAACAAGCGAGAATTTCTACGTGCGCACTATCACCCTGCAGGGTTGACAGTGCTGAGTCGGTAACATAGCGCTCTATTGGCAACAGCATTCACTATTACTCAAGCAAGACTTATTGGGTTGAGAATTCCACCCTGAACTGTTCTCATATAACCCATATAAGGATGTATAGTCCATTTCAACATAACTCTAGATTGCGAGGAAGACTGGAAGGTCAACATTCCGGAAGGAACGCTAAGTCTAGCAGCCTCGCTAAAGTTCGCCTGGAAAGGCTGAACCCACTACTGAGGACATCAAAAATAAAGTTCTGAAGAGAAAAACTCAAATCTGGTTTTTATGCTGAGAGCAATTAGAAAACCGAGGGCGGAAGCCCAAAGGTTTTTTGTGAACGAACAAAAGAGTAGGAAGAGAGACAGTCATGGCATTCATACTAGCACGGGAATAATTGAGACAAAGAAAACTGTAAACAGTATACAAATATATGTATATATAAATAGATATATTCACATATTCTCTTTCAGTGAAGACGAGCCCGGGAGGGTGCAGCGACATTCACTGATTGACTTTAAGGCAAGGGATAGTCACATCGATCTAAATGACTTCACAAAGAAGACGTGTTGTTGTCGCCATGACTGAACAGAGATCGTATAAGAAATTGTCCCAAATACAATAATTGAGAGACATAACAAAGTAAAAGTCACTCTACTTCATCACTGTGCTAATAAGTACAAATACCGTATATAAAATCCTTGCGGAGCTTAGTATTTCAACAATTACAACACAAATTCGCGGAGCTCTCTATCGTGTGTATTTATAGCTGAATCGCCAGGCAAGAGATGAAGGTGGCAGTGCGTGCGATGGGGGGCGAAGGGCGGGGGTTTCGACAATTGCAATTAAATGCCAGGTAGCTAAGTGTCCTAATATTACTTATTAAGTAATTATTAGATGTTTTAATTGCCTGTATGTTGGCCTGGCGAGTTATTGCTAGGCATTAATATACCTAGGTTAAAAGCTAAGCGTCCCATTCTGGGTTGAACAAAAAGAAAATTAATTTATGTATTATGAGTTGATTTGATGAATGAAACTGTACCCAAATATTTCAGTCTTTATTCATGATCAAAGCAGGGATAATATTACTTGAACAATGGTAAACTTGATGCATTATTATTGGGCATTGGTTATGTTGCAAAATAGGAACCAAGTACATTCGCAAAGTAAATAATTTGTCATATAAAATACACGTACTATTCTGTAATTCAGTACAAAATGAGGGGTAAGGGATTGAATTATTTACTTATTCAAAACATGGTAGAAATGTACAATGTTCTGGATCACCATGGACAAATAAAGACAGTTGTCTTTATTTGTCCATGGTGATCCAGAACACAAAGAAAGTTGCACAGGTTCAGTAGTAATACTGGGTGAAGTTTATGCATGTTAACCAGCAATTTTAGTAAATTTTTCCATAAAATACTGTATAAGTAATCTCCCTGTTAGCCAGAATACAGTGTACCTGATCCCCAGAATTCTCCAAAAGCTGAAACGGAAACGTAATCAGAATTTTTGGGAGAAACTATCTCCATTTCAGGTATGGGAAAGAGCTTCCAAGAATGAAAATCAGGTGCATTTTCCTGAAAAATTCAGAGAAATTATCTCCAAACCTCTTTTTGGGAATTCTGAGAGATTACATCAAGTAACATCATGCTCCAATGAGTCCCCATGGGTAACTTGCCCACTTAGTTCATATTCTGCTGCCATTGTAAAAGGTTATTCCCTTGCTAGCTGCTCTTTTTGTGTACAATGTGTGTTGTGCATTACATTTCTGTACATTACTCTACCAGGACACAATCAGCCAAGAATACAGTGGTAAAGCAGTGTTAAGACTTAAAAAGTGATTACAGTTATGTAATGTAGATTGTACTGTACATTCATTAAGTGTAAAAGTGTCATATGTATAGGAAAAGGGAAACGCTGGAGAACCTTAGCTTTTGTCTTTATTCAAGACATCTTCAGGTCAGGTCAGAAACATGAGACCTACTACTCCTGCACCCCATCTCTACTATAAATGAGAGAAGAGCTTATACCTGTGTATAATGGGTGACCTGACTCACTAATCCCCGACCTCACCTCCATCGAAAGTGTTAAGACGTAAAAAGTAATTACAGTTATGTATATGTACAGTAAACCCTTGCTATTCACGAGGGTTACTGTAGGTTCCAAGCAATGGCGCGAATTGGCAAAACCACGAATAGCAACTTAAAATACCTTAGTGCGCTACTGAATACCTATAATGTTTATGAGAAACTTAAGTCACCAATACTACTTACATTTGTATGTGCAAGTTTGGAGCTTGATGAAGTAGTGTACTGTACATAGGGAGACATTTGGTTACTGAACCATAGGGGGATCTCCAGAATCACTGTTGGAAGAGGTTGATGCAGTGGTGGTTGGTGGAGAGGACGTGCGGCCGGTAGATGGAGCTTAGCTGGGAGGCGGGTGGTGAGGTGACAGGTGGCTTGGTGGAGCGGCTGTGGTAGCAGCTGACTGAGTGAAGGAGGTAGACGAATAAGTTGGGGAAGAGGCTGGTTCTTTCTTGAAAAACATTGTGATTGGTAGTTGTTTCCTCTTGGCTTTGAGGTCTTTAAACATTTCTTGGTAGGAAAACAATACATGGTTGATTTCTTGGACCATCTTAAGACTCCATTCCATGGAAGGGTCGTGGTCAACACTTACCACCTTCACATGTCGAAAAAGTTCACCAAAATTGTTGAAGCCTCAACCTTCGTGTTGCAATTCCATAATTTCTTCTGCTTCGTCTTCTTCAGCACTTTTTATTAACTCCTTCAAATCGTCTTCTGTCAGTTCCTCTCCATGCCCATCAATGAGCTCTTCCACGTCTTCAGCAGCTATGTCCACAAACCCCCTCACCACCCAGTTGAAGTGCAACACTCACAGTGTCATTCACATCCTTTACTATGGACTGAAATCCCTGGGAGTTATGCACATACTCAGGCCATAAGGTTTGCCAACAAGCATTCACTGTCTCTGGTTTGAGCTCAATGAATGCATCACTGATGTTGGTAATGCAGTCTGCATTGTTCTACTCCTTCCAACACTTGCTAACATCAAAGTCAGGGTCTGTGTCCATGGCACTACGTATACGACCAAAAGAGCGTCGGGTGTAATATGCCCTGAAGGTGCGTATTACACCCTAATCGAAAGGCTGAAAAAGAGCAGTGGTATTACGGGGTGAGAACACCACCTGTACTGGATGGCTAAACTGCAAACTTTCTGGGTGGCCTGGTGCATTATCTATCAATAATAGCACTTTGAATTCCATCTCCTTGGAAGCAAGGTACTTTTCCACTTCCGTTACAAAGCATTTATGGAACCAATTCAGAAATGCTTGCACAGTTACCCATGCCTTTTTGTTGGACTGCCAAAAAACTCGCAAAAGGTTTTACCCTTTAAAGGTTTGCTGAGTGGTAAAGCAAGCCAGATTTGATCACGTGGCCAGCTGCACTGCCACAGAAGATGAGTTTCACTGTCCTTGGCTGCCTTGTACACAGGGGCATGCCTCTCCTGCTTGTTTGTGTATGTTCTGCCAGGCATCTTTTTCTAATATAGACTGGATTCATCGGCATTAAAAACTTTCCCTGGTCTATAGCCTTTTTCTTCTATTATTTTCCTTAACTTTGCGGGAAATGCATCTGTGACTGTGTGGTCAACTGATGTGGCCTCCCGAGTCAGCTTCACATTATGGAGAGAATCTTTTCTTAAAATTCTCGAACCACCCTTTACTGGTACTAAAAGTTGGTTCAGTAGCTGCACTAGCCCCATCACCACCTGTTGACTCATAAAAATGGGCATGAAGACTCCTAGCCTTCTCAATCAATTTGCTGTCGATCTGAACATTTTTGCAGTGCTGGTCCTCAATCCAAATGTTCAGAGCTTTTTCTGTTTTCTCTATGTTCTTGTCACAAACAACCTGCACCACTTTAGCATTTGCAGGAGCACTTGCTTGAACAGAATCACGAAATGCTTGTTCATTCTTTCTTATGTACCACACTGTGGATTTGTTCACACCAAAGAACCGACCAGCCACAGCAACGCTCATCCCCTCCTTTAACTTGTCTAATAATTCAGCTTTCTTTGTCAGGGTCATCACTGACTTCTGCCTTTTAAGTTTCACTCCACAAGCATCATTAGCACTGACACTAGGCAGTCTTTTAGGGGTCATTTTTACACAGAAACACTAAAGTTTTGAGAGTACAACATGAGATGCTGCATCACAGGAAATGGCTGAGCGTGAACAGAGGGAGAGGAGACTCCGCGGGTGTGCGGGGTAATTCATTGCACTGCAGGAGAGGCTCACAACTAGCCACCATCTGCTTACTGTGAATCGTCGAAATCACGAATCGCAAACCCACGAATGGCAAGGGTTTACTGTACAGTACTGTACAGTATAGTTTCCATTTACACGGTCAATTGAACCCGTGGAGGTCCGCGTAGAACGAGAAACGCGTAAACGAAATAAAAGAACAAATGGGATTAATTGAAATAGAGACTGGGCCGACCCCCAAACTCCACTTTTTCCGACACAATACAGTGGTCCCTCGGATAACGAGCACAATTCGTTCCAGAAGGTTGCAAGTTAACCGAAAAATTTGTTAACCGAAACCATTGTTTCAATGGGTTTTTGGGTAATTGGTTCCAGCTCACCGAAAATTGCATAAAGTCAACAAAAAAGGAAGTAAAGTACATTTACTTTGAGGTGTGTATGTAGAAGGCTCCTGGATGATGATGCTGATGTGAATTTGAAGTGGGAGGTGGAGGAGGAGAAGGGAGAAGAGAAGGAAGTGGGGTGGAGGAGAAACATTTTACTGCTTCTTGGAAGGTGAGTCACCTTCCATGAAAATGCCAGGAACCTCTGGACTGACAGATTCTTCAGCAGGAACATCCTTCTCTCCTTCTTGAAGTGGAAGGCTGAGGGCTAGCATCTTTTTCCCGCTGTCTTTTAGTGAAAAAAATTTAAATTTTTGTTTGTGGGGCATCTCTCCTCCTCATCATTAACTGATGTTTGAAGAAGGAGACCACTGTGTCCTCAACATTACACAAAGCAAGTTCTGCTTTTTCCACATTAGGGTGCCTTGAAGCCATTTTCCTGAACTTCTCCCAGTAGTGAACAACATCTTTCAAATCTGAAGTAGACATATGGTCATCACTTTCCTTTTTTTCCTCACCACTGCCAGCCTCTAACATCTCATCCAGTTGCTGCAAGTCTTCAGGAGTAAGTTCCTGCTCATGAGACATCACTCGCTCTTCCACATCATCCTCCTCCACTTCAAGGCCCATTGACTGACCAATGGACACAATCTCCTGGTCCAACTCTGCTTCTTCCTCAAATCCCTCAAAATCATGGACTGCTGATGGCCACAGTGCTTTCCATGCAGAATTGAGGGATCTAGTGGAGACTTCTCGCCATGAGGACACAATCAATTTTACAGCCTCCAGGATGTTAAATTGTGCCTTCCAGAACTGTGCCAGTGTTAGTTCAGGATCAGTGGAAGCTGCCTGATGATGACAACTGAACATTTTCTTCATGTACAGATTCTTAAAGTTGCTGATCACATTCTGGTCCATTGACTGTATGATTGATGTAGTGTTGGGAGGCAAAAACAACACTGACAAAGTCAAATTGAGACTCCAAAGTGCTGGCAAGTTGAGGGTCATGACCAGGGGCATTATCCATAAGGAGAAGAGCCTTTAAAGGAAGTTTATTGGTGGTTAGGTAGCTCTTCACAGGACAAAACACCTCAACTTCCCATTCATTAAAGAGCTGTCTTGTCACCCATGCCTTACGGTTGGACTTCCAATAAACTCCAAGCCGTCCTCTTACCACTTTTTGTTGCTTGAACACCCTGGGGTTCTCAGAGTGGTAGACAAGCATAGGCTTCGGTCGGAAATCCCGTGAAGCATTGGCACCAAGCAATAGAGTGAGACGGTCTTTCATGGGTTTATGCCCCGGTAAAGAGGCTTCATCTCTGGTGATGAATGTCCTTTTGGGCATTTTTTTCCAGAACAGCCCTGTTTCATCCACATTGAACACTTGCTGTGGAAGATAATTTTCTTCATCCACCAGTTCTTTAAAGTCCACTAAAAATTTTGTTGCTCCTTCCCTATCAGCACTGGCAGCCTCACCATGCCTAACAACACTAAAAAAGACACTTCTTTTCTTAAATTTTTCAAACCAGCCCTTGCTGGCCCTAAACTCTTCAAACACTGTGCCTGAAGAACCAGGTTGATCTGCCTTTAAATGTTCGTAAATCTCCCTGGCTCTATCACAGATAAACTCGGTCGAAACTGAATCACCTTTCATTTGTTTTTCCCTAATCCAAATGAGAAGTAACCTCTCTGTTTCTACTATTAGGGATCTACCTTTAAACACTCGTAGATTTGTCTCTCACTTTCACTTCCTTGAATTTGTCATTCTGTAAAAGAATTGTCGACACAGTTGATGTCGACATGCCATATTCTTTGCTAAGCACATTTGTTCTAATGCCTTCTTCATGTTTCTTAATAATTTCCTGTTTCACCTGGATTGAAATCACTTTTCTGGATTTCTTGGGACCCATGCTGGATTCAAAAATAATTTCAACACAAAAATTTTAAGTTTAATTGCTGTAAATAAAGAATATTTTCTTTAAATCAACACTGCACTGTGCTATACATCATCAATATGTAAAATAAATTTCAAAATGACCAATAATTTCACTGTAAACATGGAAAAAATACTTTGTTGAAGAGAGTCTGAAGCAAGATGTTACCTCCACTGAAAAGAGACAGAAACTGACGCCTGTTTGGTGTGTTGAGTGGCTGTTTGACGCGCTAAAAACTAGTTTCCCTGTACAGTACTTCAATTATGTTAAATAATTGTTAAAATGACTAAAAATTTTAATATAAGACTTTTAAAATATTGAATAGTACAACCTTCTTGATATTTACTAAAATTGTAAGGAATTTAAGCCCTAGAACCAATTACTGTATTGGTGGACTAATGCTGCTCGTGAGCAAGCGAAAACATGTTGTGGGGAGCACATAAGGAATTTGTTAACCGAGGGTTTGCTCGTTAACTGAAGTGAATCTTATGGAAGGTAATTCGTTAACCGAGGCGCTCGTTAACCGAGGGATCACTGTACGTATGTTGTAGTAAAAATAGTATCTTAATTTTATGATGGTATGCACACACTCATAATATAGAAGAGAAATATCAATAAGAGAATAATATACTGTACCAGGTAAAAGAAAAATCAAGGTTTAACACTTACGTTAGTAGAAGAGATGGATCTGCATACGGGGATGGGTGCTGGTTCTCAGACAGAGGGCAGATTAGTGGCCCTCAGGTGAATGACTATCACTATCCACCATAGATGTCAGGGCCTCCCTGCAAACCCCTCAAAGTCACCATCACTGTCACTATCACTGACTTGGGCTGGCTGTTGTGGGTTACAGGCGAAGAAATCGGTGATGTTAAGCTGACGGCTAGCGTTGATGTGGTCATGATACATCTTGATATACGGCTCCATAGTTTGGTCTAGACTCTAGATGGTTATTGGAGACTTCATATCGGTGATTGAGAGGGTCTTTGGAAAGGATGAGCTTGAGTTTCTCGGCAAACTCGATGGCCTCCTTTATATCACCATGTGTTAACTTCTGTTCTAGTGCTGCGGCACCACCTGCCTCCTCACTGACATCATCGTCTTCCAACATATCGTCGGCAGTCGCCTCAGGATCCCTGATTATCTCCATGATGTCGTCGTTGGTGGTCTCGGAGAAGCCTGCAGCTGTAACACTCTGTGCAGCTTCTCTTGCAAGGTCCACTGCCACTGCAACAGACTGAGCCTCTCCAGCCACAGGTTGACTCTGCCTCCCACCTGGGATATCCTGCAACACATGCCGCCACGCGTGATGAATTGTTGCCACGGACAGCTGCCCCCATGCCTCCACCAAGAAATCAACAGCTTTCTTGACGTTAAACATTTTCCAAAACTGTTTAACTCGCACTTCATGCTCCGCCAACTCTTCTTCTGGATCCTCGTCCTCACTATCTGTGCCACTCAGAAGGTTCTGTAACTCATCCTTGGTGTTTGTGTAGTCGTTCAGGAGCTTAAACTTCTTTGCGGAGAATGCAGCCTTAACATGGGCTGGATTAACGATGTAGTGTTAGGACGAAGGAAGACCACTTTTACACTGGGGTGACGATCCAACAGTAGGGGCGAGTGTCCTGGTGCGTTGTCAAGGAGCAACAAAATGTTAAATGGAACATTATGTTGCTCGCATAATTTCTTAACGTCGGGAACGAAACAGTCGTCAAACCAGGAGAGGGACAGACCAGTGAACATCCATGCCTTACGTGCGGTTAGCCAGTGGACATTTAGCTTGGTCATGTCCATGTTCATGTAGGCGTGCGGCTTGCGGGCTGTGTGGATCACCGACAACTTGAGCTTACAGGTGCCGGAGGCATTGGTGGTAAACAGGGCGGTGATGCGCTCCTTCTGCAACTTCTGGCCCCAACACTTGCTGGCAGACTTGACAACGAAGGTCTTGGAAGGTAATTTTTTCCAAAACAGACCGGATTCATCCATGTTGAACACCTGGTCGTCGGTGTACTGTCCTTCCTCCATAATGTCACGTAAGAATGGAGGAAAGTCCATGGTGGCAGCATGGTCAGCACTGGCTCCTTCACCGACAATGTTAATGTTGGTTATCTTGTTACGTTTCTTAAACCCTTGCAGCCATCCTGAGGAAGCAGTGAAGGGTTTGGGCTCTGCAATTCCCATCTTGCGCGCCACTGATTCGTAGAGTTCACAGGCGTAGTCCTGCACTGCCCGCGTGTCGACCGCCATGTTACGTCTTGCCTGACGAATCAAGTAGCTCACCAGTAAATTCTCTGTCTTGAGCAGCACCTTGTTCTGACAATACTTCACCATTGAAGCACCTGCAGACTTTGTAATGCTCATGTGTTCTTTTATCTTGACAGCATCCTTCTTGATTGTCCGAATCGTAGATTCGTTAACTCCATGCTAGCGCGCGAGATCAACTTGTCGGGTTCCCTTTTCTAAGTCCTGGACGATTTTGTACTTTACTTCATAACTTAGGGTGCGTCGTATCTTCTTAGGCTTGGTCCAGGTAATTCAAGGTTTTTCTGTGGTGGTGGGGGTCCAGCGGAAGCCATTGTTGAACAGATTAGCGGGCACAAGAGAGAACAGTATACGCGGAGGCTGAGAACAATGAAACTGGCCGGGCTACGTTAGTGGCTTCTTCCTTCCCGTGGCTGGGCACGTCATATTACATTAGACCAATTACAGCTAGCGGCGGAAGGAGGTAAGGATGCGTGACCCAATCACAGTCCGATACATCATATGACATCAGTGATAACGCAACAGCGACATACTGCGCACTAGGGAGTGACAGTTTTGCAAAAGTTTTCAAAATCTAATTGCTTGGGTTGGATTATTTGTCTATCGGCCACGCTAATTCCGAATATGTTTGAGTTTTTTACATCATTGCATTAGAAGGTTTGTGGATACTTTTGGGTTTGGCATGAAAAACGCGAAAAAACTGTAAATAATAAAGGGACTGGCAATGTAGCAAAACCTGTTAAAATCAAGTTATTGAATTGGATTATTCGACTGCTGTGTACACTGGTTCATAATATGCTATTGTTTTACAACTCAATGCGCTACAAATTATGCCGATATTTTTGCTGCAAGTCACCACATAGGTATATTTCGAAAACCAGGGCCCAATATTACCAACGGCGTGGACAGATTCCGTGGAATGAATTCAGGACATTCCCGCTCATGGAACATTACCAAACTCCGTATATGTGCCAATGGCAGGCCAATGGCAATATTTACAGAGTTTGTTGAGGCTCCCTGGACGGGAATGCCCTGAATTTATTCCACGGAATCTATTCACGCCGTTGGTAATATTCGTCCCAGGACTGATCAACGAATTCAGCCCAAGTAGCTTGACTTGGACAGTTTAGGACAAAATCTCAGTCTGTACTTTTGAATAAAATATTGTTCAATAGGTGGTGATATTGAAGTGCTGAAAGTTGTTTTTTCTGTGTTGTTTTGCAGTTAGTTCAAAGGGCCGCCACCAAGATGGGTCGTCCTAAGATTAGCAACACTCAGCTGCGCCAGGGTAATGATAAGGTGTTCGGGGTTCGGATGCCTCTGCCATCTAACAAGTTGCCTCTGAACAAGGAAGTTGGAAGTGCCCTGGCTTATGAAGCAGAAAACGAGAGGTTAAGGAGAAGAACAAATGCTTTTGATTATATGGATGCCACCAACAAGGTGACTGAGAAGGTACTGGATGTGTATAGGAAGGCCACTGTCCCCACTATCTCTGATCTTGCTCTCCTGTCGACCATAGCCTTGAACTCATTGTCATTGACATCCTTATAATCACTATCTTCTTCCTGAGCACTGTCATCCACTGCCGACACTTTACACGACATCCTCTCCATCTCCTCCTTACTCTTTGACCTCATCTTCTCAGTTTTCCTCTCTTCCTCAGCCCTTTTCTTTGCCCTCTTCGCTTCCTTCTCCCTCTCTTCTTTCAGCTTGGCAGTCACAATTTTGTCAACGCCATCAATGCAGCCCTCCCTTCCCGGTTTCCTCTGGGCTGCCAGGAAGCTTTTCTCTCGTTCGTGCACTTTGCTGTCGTCTGCCACATCAAACAACTTCTCAGCTATATCCTCGAACCTCATCTTCAGCTTCCCGTTCTTCGTTTTCTTCCTTTTCTGTTTCTGTCCATTTCCCTTCATCATCATCGTCTCCCTCCGCATCCTCCACAGGTCGTGGACTCTCATTTTCACCCTGATTTCAGAGATAGTGGGGACAGTGGCCTTCCTATACACATCCAGTACCTTCTCAGTCACCTTGTTGGTGGCATCCATATAATCAAAAGCATTTGTTCTCCTTAACCTCTCGTTTTCTGCTTCATAAGCCAGGGCACTTCCAACTTCCTTGTTCAGAGGCAACTTGTTAGATGGCAGAGGCATCCGAACCCCGAACACCTTATCGTTACCCTGGCGCAGCTGAGTGTTGCTAATCTTAGGACGACCCATCTTGGTGGCGGCCCTTTGAACTAACTGCAAAACAACACAGAAAAAACAACTTTCAGCACTTCAATATCACCACCTATTGAACAATATTTTATTCAAAAATACGGACTGAGATTTTGTCCTTAACTGTCCAAGTCAAGCTACTTGGGCTGAATTCGTTGATCAGTCCTGGGACGAATATTACCAACGGCGTGAATAGATTCCGTGGAATATATTCAGGGCATTCCCGTCCAGGGAGCCTCAACAAACTCTGTAAATATTGCCATTGGCCTGCCATTGGCACATATATACGGAGTTTGGTAATGTTCCATGAGCGGGAATGTCCTGAATTCATTCCATGGAATCTATCCACACCGTTGGTAATATTGGGCCCTGGTTTTCGAAATATACCTATGTGGTGACTTGCAGCAAAAATATCGGCATAATTTGTAGCGCATTGAGTTGTAAAACAATAGCATATTATGAACCAGTGTACACAGTAGTCGAATAATCCAATTCAATAACTTGATTTTAACAGGTTGTGCTACATTGCCAGTCCCTTTATTATTTACAGTTTTTTCGCATTTTTCATGCCAAACCCAAAAGTATCCACAAACCTTCTAATGCAATGATGTAAAAAACTCAAACATATTCGGAATTAGCGTGGCCGATAGACAAATAATCCAACCCAAGCAATTAGATTTTGAAAACTTTTGCAAAACTGTCACTCCCTACTGCGCACCCTCCCCGCGCCGCTTCCCACGTATGGTCAAGAATGGACCACGTGAATCATAATTGGCGCGGTGCATCTGGACCTCTCGCCGCATAAATGATGCAATGAACCGCTTAATTAAAAATTTTCATTCTGGCAAGGTGCTGCGTAAATGACCAAATGCGTAAACCAAATCTGCGTAAATGCAGACTATACTGTATTGTACAGTCACCAGAGTGGACAGTGTATGCCTACTTTAGGCACAAGATGATAGCATCTGCTGGTGAGTACAGTACATTAATAGTATACATTATTTTGTTTATTTACAATGTATTGTATGTGTACAGTGGGGTTTTTAGAAATAAATACAGCTCGTGTCTGACTGTGTGAAATGTGAGAAAACTTTCCCCAGTACAGGGTGGAAAATTTCTGTCTTGGCTGTGACACACAGCTCCATTCACTTCTCACATGTCTGTATCATATACAGTAGTACCCCGATTTACGCGGTCAATTGAACCCGCAGGGTACCGCGGAAAGCGAAAACCGCGTAAAGTGAACAACAGAACATATGGGATTAATTCCAATAGAGACTGGCCCGACCCCCAAACTCCACTTTTTGAGACACAATACCTACGTTGTAGTAAAAATTACATCTTAATTTTATGATGGTATGCACTCACAATTAATAATTCAGAGAAATATCAATAATATTAGTTTTTTTAACACTTACATTAGTAGAAAAGATGGCTGGGCACACGGGGATGGGGGGTTGGTTCCGAGACAGAGGGCATATTATTGGCCCTCACTTGTATCACTTGTATCAATTGTATCACTATCCACCACAGAGGCTTGCAGGGCCTCTTTGTCAAACCCCTCAAAGTCCATATAAGTCCATATCCTCACTATCACTATCACTGACTTAGGCCGGCTGTGGTGGGTGGTGGGTGAAGAACTCGGTAATGTTTTGATGACTGGGCATCCTGCCCGCGCCGCTTCCCGTGTATATGAGTAGATGCACCTCGGAAAGTGAAAGTTCGGTTCTGGCGAGGCACCGTTTAAATGAGAAATCGCGGAAAGTGAAACCGCGTAAAGCGGTGCATATGTTGCCAAAATCCTATCAACCTTTGGTCATATGCTGCAAATTGTGTTTTCATTTATCACATTTCAGCATGCCACAACTTGTGCACTTACTCTACAAATATTATTCACTTTTTTTTTCTCATTTGAACTGAAAGGAGAAGTGGCTGTTGAGAATTTAGGCATGTAGGTGAGTGGAATTGTTGGAGTAAGGGCAAATTTCCTTGCTTTTGAGTGAACACTGGCTGAGTGACACTGTGACTGCAACTCAGGAAGTGTACATACGCTGTAGTTGTATTGGCATAGTGGTTCATTTAAAACATTTATATTGTGGCTTTTCTTGTGAAAATGGCAGTGATTTAGGTAGTTGTCAAATAACCAAGGCTACTGTATTGAGCAATAATTGATCAGTATTCTGAAAACTACTATAGATTCATAAGATAAACAACGCACCCATTTTGTCAACCATAAAATTACTCATACTTCCAATTATTGATTCTAAAATCCTGTTTCCTAATTGGGGCTGAGTGAATTAATGGTTTTGTGATGGTTATTAATCCCATTTTGTTCATGATGTCCACCCATAATGTCTTTACCACAGCAGGTAGAGATAACTTCTTATATTATTTCTTCCCATTACATACAGTAGATGGACCCCTTGTTTCTAAAAGAAAGAAGATGCTTGTGTAAATGACACTTTCATTTGAGGGCATAGCCCAGGCTTTTGGATTTGTTTGGGGTAAAATATTTTTGGATATTCCCTCCATTTCCAATCTATAATCTTATTAGTACATACAGTATATTATAGGTGCAAGTTTGGCAATCCCAGTGCTCATTGTCAACTAGTCTAAGAATGAGTGAAATACCACTTCCAGTCACAAAATGTGTATTAAGGGTTACTCTTGACACCTAGGTCGAAAGTCAATCCCATGACTGGCAACTTAATGGAACAACTCAGTTTTATTTCATATCACACAAACTACGGAACAAGCTGACTGTGTTATTTTACTTTGAGTAAGATCAAGTTGGTGTATGTCAAAACCACACTTTGTGTACCAAAACACACCAAGTGAATAACAGTTGCAGTAAAACTTATATTTGTCCTTAAGAATTCAACAGGAACTGTGTTGTAGCCACGGGGTAAATGATGAGCTAGTTGTTGAAAATGGTGTAGCAAGAGATCTTGTTATCTATATAATCAGGCAAGAGCTGAGGTATGGTTTAGGGTATCCTTCATAATTTTGACATTTCTCTATTAATTAACAAAATGCGTTTCCTTTGCCAACCCTTCTCGTTTTAATTCCCTTTGTATTATTTTTTACTCAAGCTATTTAGTAGAAGGATAAGCCACTTTTATAGTCCCCAAATGCTATGTTTATTACACGATAGTGGTTATCGCAGTAGGGTTAATACCCATTATCAAATAACTGGACAATAATGGAAACTGAGAAGACCCTCCAAAGGGACGTCTTTTCTTGACCCTCATATTTTCTATTTTTCCACTTGAGTCATACAGTATATGATATGTTTTACCTACGGGTAAATACCCAATGGGCTCCAACATTCATAATACTGGACACTTAATTCATGTTAAGTATTGTTGTTATCTAAATCAGGAAATCAAATTCTGATCAACAATTGTAATGCAAATTATTATAGTTTTTACCCATTTAAAAGAATGTAGATATAAATTTGTCAGTACAGGACAGAAAAGGAAATGAGTGTGGTGTGGTGAATGCCTTCTTAGGCACTGTATAACATATATAATATTTTGATCCTTCAACAGCTTTGGTACCCACTGATATGAGTCAGTGTTTTGTGTTCTTGTGCTCTTTTCATAAAAAAAAAAAAAAAAAAATTAATTAATATTTTTAGCTTGTGATTATTTTTTAAAGAATAAAATTGTAATGCCTTTTTTAATGTTTATTGTAATTTTCCCCAGAAAACACCAAATGGGGAGGAGAAAGTGTTAACACGAGCCAGGCTGGAGGGCTGAGCGCTTCACCCAGAGTAAGTCATGTGTTTACTTCTTGGTATCATGGTGAGGTACATCACTTTAAATTATATCTGGTTAGTAGAGTAACCTAGTAGTTGTACTGCAAAGTTAATTAGGTTTTCTAATTCAGATGATGTTATATGTATAAACCAAAGTGTTGAATTCATATTAATGTTTTTGATTCATGTAAATTTAGAAAGATACAGATATCATTCGATAAGCATTAATTCACTTAATGATAATTCGGTTTAGCGATAGCTTGACTCACTGGGAAGGGGGGAAAAACTGGGAATGAGATGGTCTGTGAGTTGGCATATTGCCATTGTTAAATGAAATGAAACTATAAAAGCTGTGGAAAAGTAATAATAATGCACAACTCTAATGTGGCTTAGAAATAAAGAAAATATAAAACTATAAAATAAGAAAAATGAAGAACATGGATGTGTACATTATCCCTTATCTTTCAGATGGAAGACAGTCGCACTAATAGTGGGAATGACAAGAACAAGACAGAGAGTATGTTGAAGCACCTACTGTCCAAGTAATCTGACCCCTGCCAGTTGTGTCAGGTCATCCACGTGCTCATCTGTACGCTCATCTATATGGTCTTTCTATCCCTTTTGACCTGCCTGCTACCAGTCATTGCAAGTTGCAGGGTGTACCATGGTATTACTGTGGTATTATCTCAGAGCACATACACCCCACTGTCAGGAATAAAATATTATTTTTGTGGTTTTAACCTCTATGATTGTAGGACAAAACCTAATTTTTAACAGCTAATTAATAGTTTAATTTTGTTATGAATAAGACATTGAAGGATGATGATATAAATTATGTATGTACCTGTGAATGATGTATTGACTGTATGGCCTAACTTTAAAATTAACTGCATCTACATATCTAATTATGATTTTAAAGTGCAGAAATCTGTAAATTAGATATACTTGTATTGTATTTCTCAGAAAAATTTGTTTTAAAAACGATTTTTCAATCTTAAAGTTTGTTTAAAAAAAATATGAATTTAAATTTTTTTAAATACATTAGAGAGTTATCCAAAAATGTTTAGACAGTGGGGGGTATGTTAGCTCTTGTCTAGGGTTGAGGGAAGCCAATGTGATGTTTCAATGCCAGAGCAGTCCTGTGATTTAAACTTTTACCAGTACAAAAGGGGGGAATGCGAAAAGTTTGGTGGGTACCAGGGGTTTGTGCATCTCTATTTCCCATTTACCCACAAGTAATGTGTACATGCTCCCTACCTTGCTTTTACCATTGATTACATTAAGGAAATTATTTCTCTTCTAGGTATATGAAACTCATGATTTACCTCATAATGAGAATACTTGCAATTCATGGAATGGCAAGTGTATATCTCATTGCTATATTTTTTGATTCTTCTCCACCTTAAATGTCATTTTTTAAATTGCCGCAGTGTGAACTTGTTGTTGCGAGCCTGGAATGGAAAGACTTTCTGGGCATTTGTTAGCCACGGTATTGTGAAAGTTGTTGATGGTGTTTTACCATCGTTGTTGGGCAGGGATATATGGCAGCCAGCCAGGGTAGGTCCAGTGAAGCTGCTAGTGGCACGTTAGCTGTGGTTCAGTTCAGCCTTATGTGCAATTCTTACCATTGGGTTGTGACTTACATGTCTAGTGTACAGAGAGATTATTATTCTATGAGGAGGGTAACAGTTGCTGTTGTCAGACTGTTGTATACTATTGTTATGAATGTAAGTACCATTAATATAGTTCACTTATATACAGAGCCTTACATACTCAACTCTTCTATACCAAAGGCATTAATGTAGATACACAGTGTACTTGAGGAAACTTCCCTAACCCCTGTATTTTCTTTGCACATCACGAAGTTGAATGTTAGATAGCAGGAGATGTTATCAAGATTAGAGAGTAAAATATCATGTTATAATGGTTTATTATTTTTCTATGAGAAAGTTTATTGAACTGTTGTTATTCTACAAAGAAAATTAATGTTGGCAAAGATATGATAACTTATTGTTGGAACACAGAAGTGACTGGGGCCAGTCCAGGGAAGAGAGCGCCAAAGGATCAATGCCAGCCACCTGTGGTGCAAACGCGGCTGGGAACAACTTGCTCATCATTCACTTACTGGCTACTTGTGGACTGGCGAGGGAGGTAGCATGACCTTTTGGAAGTGACAGACAGTGTAGGTGTGTGTGAAAAAAAGTGCTATAATGTGGGGTCATCCCTGGACCTTTAGTGGACTTGGGAAAGGCAGCCTCCTGAAAGAAAATTCTGCTTTACTTGGCTGATCACTCCTGTTGATTTGAAAATATTGCTTGTTTCTGGAAAATTTCATAAGTTACTGGAGTAATGAGCATAAATGACTACTGTTGATGACTTGTTAAAGAATTAGCCTTCATTCACAACAACTAAGAAAACAATATGAATTATATGGAAGATAAAAAGGCTAGAAACTTCTGTTTCCTGATAATTATAAACAATAAATATTTGTCAGTGTGAAGTGATTACCTCAGGCAAACCTGGAAAGTGCTCTTAAAAAGTAACTGTGGAAAGTGGCAAAAGACAATATAACCAAAGTGATTAAGTGTAGTTTAAGTGTGCAGGAGTGGCTCATGACTCCACTAGGAAAGGAATATGAGAGTGCTGGCCCCAGGACTGGTGATATGGCTACTTGTCAGATTTGTGGAAGTAGTGATGGACTGGAAGTTCAGGTTAGAAAATTCCTCTCCTGACCTTCTTCTATAGTTATTTCAGAAGTGACCTAGTTACTCTTTAATTGAGCAATTGATACGTAAGGCCTCACATACAGAAAAAAATTGTTAAAAGTATATTGATTTATTTTATTAATCCCAAACTATAGTTCCTCTGTAGACAAGGAGCCTCGGGCACTGTGGTGCCCATGTCCAGTCTTGTTTTCCCTCCAACGCTGGCACTCCAAGATTGGTCATATTTTGTAGAGTTTCAGCATTCAGTTGTATGTTTCATTTGGTGGAGTAAGATTTTTGTATATATTTGTAGTGAGTAAGACAGTAATTATTATGTAACAGTTATGGAATCCCACTGGAAGATTGGCTGCTTCCCTCCAAGTTGCTTTTCATTCATGTGGGGCTTTTGTCATGCCGTATAGTCTGTATTATCATTGGTTTCCGCAGCTTCATTGGTTTGCATTGGTACGTTCCCTGTACATTGTGTGTGTATAGGCAAGTTTCACCATCATTAAGCCACATGGCAAATAAAAGAGAAATGGTGTATTCCCAGTGTTTCTTTTGTATTTTTTTTACCTTTATATATTCAAAATTTTCCATACAAATAGTCATTGTTATGCTGGTGTGGAAAGGATCACTGATTTGTTGTTATTATATGGTTATGGTTATGAAATTTTAAAATTAAATTTTTTTTTTATTCTGATATTTGTTTCCAGATGAAATTTTAATTGAGCATCAACCACTTTGTTCTACATTTAAAACACACATGGTGTGGTAATATGCAGTGTTATATTTTTGGGGGAGGGAGTGAGAGGCTTGCCTCATGGTGGCATTTTAATGAACCAGTTTCTACGTTAGAAGAAGTATTTGGAGGCCGATTGTGTCTTAGCGAAGTATTAGCCAATTTGCCTTAAGATTGGTACATAATATATAATATGCTGTAATGTTATAGTAAAACTGGTTTCCATGTTTTCATAAGACAGTAGATATTCCCATCCTTAAAGATAGAGTCTGATTGGCCAAGTCAACAGATATATGTGGGAATAATATTGTTCGGGCTGTATTTTTGTTTTTAACTCAATAACTGTCGCATTTGGGAAATCGAGGTTACTCCATAGACAGTACTGCAAAATAAAATGACCTGTGAAAATTATTTTTTTTACTTTTGAAATTAAAGATATAAAATTTAGAAGACATAAAAACCAAATGAAAACTTTGTACAGTACTATCATGAGTGGCAAGTTGTGAGTCTGTGAAGTGAGGTGTGTGTAACTGGCAACTGCTATGATTGTGGTGGTGCAGCAGTGGGTTTTTGTGGTGCTAAGTGGGAGGTAAGCTCCACGTAGGTGGTGAGCCAGGCTATGGTGTCGTAGGTGTGGATGAGGGGCCACTGAGGACAGGAAGGGGA
The DNA here is from genome assembly GCA_958450375.1 of Homarus gammarus. Lineage (NCBI taxonomy): Eukaryota > Metazoa > Arthropoda > Malacostraca > Decapoda > Nephropidae > Homarus > Homarus gammarus. The sequence continues at coordinate 752,489 of CAUDMG010003604.1, forward strand.
TGAGGCATAAATAATTCCAAATCATTTCAAGATAATGATAGGAAGTTGATTCTGAGGCTCCACCTTCCCTGTGTCTCGCTCTAGGGTTTCTACCTGAATTACCATTCTTTGTATGATTTTTGGCACACAGCTTTAAATTTATGGTGCCAAATGCCAATTGTCTTGAGACAACAATGGCGCTTTTGCAATAAATCATCTGAAGACTGTGATAGCAGTTAAAGGGTTAATTCAATCGGTATACTGTACTGTACAGTTGGTCCTCCTATTACGCGGTCCCACAATCCGCGTTTCACCGTTAACGCGGTGCCTTGCCAGAACCTAACATTTTCACATTCCGCGGTCGTGAACCCCATTACACGGAGAGCAGCTGGCAAGCCGCGCCATTTTTGGATCCAAACCTCCCGCCATCCGCCATGTTGTGTAAGAGGCGCGAAAATGGTGCGCACAAGGTCGCCCAGTCATCAAAACATTACCGAGTTCTTCACCCGCCACCCACTACAGCCGGCCCAAGTCAGTGATAGTGATAATTATAGTGAGGATATGGACTTATATGAACTTTGGGGGGTTTGACAAAGAGGCCCTGCAAGCCTCTGTGGTGGGTAGTGATACAATTGATACAAGTGATACAGGTGAGGGCCAATAATCTGCCCTCTGCCTCGGAACCAACCGCCCATCCCCGTGTGCCCAGCCATCTTTTCTACTAATGTAAGTGTTAAAAAACCTAATATTATTGATATTTCTCTTAATTATTAATTGTGTGTGCATGCCATCATAAAGTTAAGATAATATTTTTACTACAACATAGTTGTGTGTCGTCAAAAAGTGGAGTTTGGGGATCGGCCCGGACTCCATTTCAATTAATCCCATATGTTATGTTATTCACTTTACGCGTTTCTCACTTTCCGCGGTACCCTCCGGGTTACATTAACCGCGTAATACGAGGACCAACTGTATAATAAAAATCTGGATTATATGCTCATGTATAAAATTATCGAAACCATGTAATTATTTTAATGCTAAAGTCTTTGAATAGTTATTCATAATTATTCATATATGTAGCCAGATAATGAATTACTATAGCTTTACATGGCCAACCGATGAGATGCACTAACTGGCGTGTGGAAGCAACATTCGCACATTTAAATAAAAATACTCTGGGCAGTATTGTACAACCTGACTAATTAAAATTGTAGATAATGTACTGTAATTAAAGTAAATTTATTAGTTTTAAATTCCAAGTGATTTCCTGATAATCTTACATTTGTCAAAATTTCTCACATTGCAACAATGTGTCTTTTCCACTCACACAAATGAAGTCTTGCAGATGAGTACAGTACATTGTACCCTTATTAATTCAGATCATTATAATTCAGCTTTTGGGTGAATTTAAATTTATTTTATATTTTTTATTTTTATTTATTTATTTTTTAACCCTTTCACAGCGGGAGGTTACCCTAAGCTGAATAAAATGGTCTGGCAGTAGCCAGAATAAAATGGCAAGTGAGTGACACGCGGTGAAAGGGTTAATGAATTGAATAATTTGAATTCAGAATGAATCTGAAATAATCGAGATATTCCAAAAGGTCGATTATTATTAGAGGAATATATGAAATAGATATTAAAATGAAAAACTTACGGGAATATAATATGAATTATATTAAGATATTGTACAAATCTACATTTGGGTGTGTAGTAGAGGAGAGGAGATGGCGGGTGGTGGAGGAAGGAAGTAGAGGACAACTCGTCTCCGGTGCTCATCAGCCCGCGATCCCTTTAAAACGACAGTTTGCGATTTCATCATAATTCCCATATTATTTAGGTCCATTTGGTACCGGGTTAATAAAACATTATTGAGAAATAATTAATTTTCCCCCAAAAATCCCACATTCAATACCAAATGAGCAATTGCACTGTAGTATATTCCTAGTCTCTTGTTTACAAAGCAGTAACAGCTGATCGTTCCTACTCTCCTTAACAAAGTTGCCAACACTCACCATCTCTCAAGCACCATGTCACTGCTCAAAGGGGTTGGTGCTTACCACAGGATCTATTTTGAGCACTTAATAAATAATAATGTAGCGTATATATCAGAACTTAATAAATATTATTGCAGTGTATAATGCATCTACATATGCCCTGGTTTATTCACTGATCAGTTGTCTCAGTGCAAAAGTAGCCAATCGTGCCATCATGTATCATTTAATTTTAAATTCGAAATTAGAAATTAAATTGTTATAAGACAATGTTTTAGTAGTGCTGTTAATGTGTGTGCTGTGGAAGACCTTTGTCACATCACCTCATCTTCTGCCTCGTCACCTCGCTCCTCACCTCGTCACCTCACCTCGCAGTGTTATATTTATTTATTACAGTATTATTTACTTTATTATTACTGTATGTGCATTTAAAATAGTATTTATGTTTGCACAGTAATTATAAATAGTTTATTTTAGGTGGCAGCCAATGCAAGGTGCAAAAACTGAACAGAAAATGAACGAATAATTGAACAGAAAAATTCAGAAATTGTTGAATATTATCAAAATATTCCAAACTCAGTCAATTTGGATTTTTTAGTAATTCAGGTGACCTGGAGCCCCTTTTTTATCGAATTAATGAGGATATACAGTAGTGTATGAAGTTTCAGGCCAGCTTCCCTTGGGTAGTGTGCACATAAAATTCTTATTTAGAACTTTTTAGGTGAAATTACCTAATGAAACCTTACTTGAAAGAAGTAACATCCCAGTAATACTTGTGTTAAAAAGTAGGGTTATATGACCCAAAAAATGAAAACGGAAAATGAGTTAAGTACATTAAAACAATTTATAATAAATACTCGTGAACAAGGAGCAAAATCTTTAAATGTGATTGTTGCAAAAAGTATCCAGATATATTTAAATTAAATGAAAATACTTCTTTATACTAAATACCTATATTAGAATACCTTGTATTAAGTTGATTATAATCTTACACATATAGTTATCTGGACAAGATAAAGTGTATAGGTGTTTAATGTGCTGCTCAAATGAATATTAAGAAAGGAAACTTATATTGTTTGGTGGGAGGTGAAATTCCTGTCTTCTAATACAGTATATGATTTGTTTAATTACCAAATTTAATAATAACTTTACCAAAATACAAACAATTACAGTATAGTCTTCATTTATGCGGTCAAGTGAACCCGTGGAGGTCCGCGTGAAACGAGAAATGCGTAAATGAAATAACAGAACATATGGGATTAATTGAAATAGAGACTGGGCCGACCCCCAAACTCCACTTTTTCCAACACAATAGTACGTTGTAGTAAAAATAACATCTTAATTTAATTTTATGATGGTATGCACACACAATTAATTTTTAAGAGAAACGGTTAATGTCCATTCAAATAATGGACTCAACTTCCCTCCCCCCCCCTTCTTCCCACGCTTTCTGGCTCTCCCTCCCTGAGAAATGTTTGGGAGAAAAGACTAAGTTTTTATGTTTAGTAATAAATAATATCTCAGACTATGTTTAGGATAATATAATTGGCATTGCTGGATTCCTTGCAAGTCTGCGAATAATTTGAATATAAACGTCATATATTTTGCACAAAAGATACAATTTTTGCTCTCTCTAATAAAATCCTTAAATTAGATCTAAAATTTGTATGTCTAATGCAAATTTTAGGTTGTTTATATTCAAATTAATCACCATCTTATAAGAATTACAGCAATGTAAATTATATTCTGGCCGGGTAATTTCTACGAATTTTATGAGCTAAAAACAAATATCTTCAGCTGGGCGACCTTGTATGCACCCTGCCCGCGTCGCTTCCCACGTAAATGATGGAATGAACCGCGCAAATAAAAATTGTCGGTCTGGCAAGGTGCCAAGGTGCCGCGTAAATAACCAAACGCGTAAACCAAATCCGCATAAATCGAGACTATACTGTATAACTTATCATTGAAGAGGTAAATCAATTTTAGTCCCAAGACATTTTCACGTGAATTTTGCTGTAGGAACGCCTCGGATAGTGTCACTGTGGCACAAGACCAGCAACAACTCAGAGAAGAGACCTTCACCATCCCTTGGGCAATAGAGATGTACCCATTGACTTCCCAACTGCTAGACATTATAGAAACTTCTGTCAACCCAGAGTACGTCCATTTAAGTCTAGGTTGTAGTGTTTATCAAGACGTAATAGCGGCATGAACGTCCAATTGACTCTAAGTGTTTATGACGTAGAAGACATTGTAGGAGTTCGTGGTATAATGTTGTCTAGCACTCAGGATGGATGGAAACTCTAAGGTGGTTTTCTTGTATAATATATGTTATATGATAGACAGTCTGGTGCTGGAGGTGCTGTGTGGTGAGGAGCTGCTCAGTAGAGACGTTCGGTGAGTAGCGTGTTGTAGGAGGTAGATGTGCAGGAGCTTCGTTAGAGAAGATGTTGCCTGTTGCTGGCCTCCTGGTTGAATGAATGCTGACAGCGTGGAGCTTGCTGGAGGAGGTGTTGCTTGTTCAAGAAGAGAGACCAGAATGAATCTCAATGGAGAGACAGAGCTTATATACCCAGCAGCCGTGAGTCATCTATGAGTCGTGTTGGGAAAACCCGAGAAGTAACCGGTCTCTAGTTCCGTTGCTAGGTTACCGTAACATCTGGTGTCGCCGCTCGCTTGGTTGCTAGGATACGGCGGCGCATCGGAATGCGGATACGCAGTTGTAGGGGAGAAGTCCACCACAACATCCTAAGCCCAAAGCGATCCAGAGGCTCCTGGATGATCAAACTTCAAACCTAAGGACATATGTATTTGTTATATTTCAGAGAATGATTTTCTGACTATCTAAACCAGTTGGGACATGTTTTGGCCAATATATATTATGGTGATATAAAAACAGAGTTGTAAAAAGTACTGTGCTGGATTTTGTTACTTAATTATAAGTATCGTTACATTGGCAATATGTTACTAAGGTAGAAGTAAAATTATCCAAAGATCAATGTACTCAAGTAGAAGAAAAAAAGGATCTCATTCATAAAGTAATCACGTATTGAAAGTGAAAAGTAGCAAAATTATTGTCTCAATTATTAAAATAAATATACAGTAAATTATAAAAAAAAATTTAATTAAAGATAAAAATAAAAGACACTTATTTTTAAAAATATTTATTTGTAAATCTCTCTATTGAGATTAATCAATAACTGATTCTCAAAATTACTGCTGTCCAATCAGAATCTTTTAGGCCTAAATATAAGCCCAGCATGACCTACCAAAAGAAAATATGTTCAGCTGTTCTTCTCCCTATAATCCATTACAGGGATAGTTAATGGGCTGAAAATATATCCAGCCAACACTATGGTCACTTTCTTCCTTATCCACACAAGTATCATCGACATGGACAGACATAATTTTGTTTTTGTTTGCATTAGGTTAGGATACAGTCCAACAGTGTCTGCCATGTATCTGAGGTTGGGGAAGACCAGCATTTCTCTTCCTGTAAACTCTGTAACTATCCCTTTAACACTACTGTACAGGAAGTCTTCGCTTAATGTCGGCCCGTTTAACATTGTTTCAGTACTACGTTGCTAAACTTAAGAGACCAAAAAATTTTTTTATGTCCCGGTGACTCGGTACAACTGTTGTTTGCATCGTCACGGACTACTTTTTGCTGCGCATCCTTAGAATAAATATTTAATTTACCTTTTTCACAATATGTATTTAGGATGGTGTTTGCATGTAAATGAGTAAAAATAAATGAAGAAAATTACTAGATCTACCAATAATAAGTTGACAAAACATGTACAGTCGGCCACAGGAATATGTCTACACACTGTAGCTGTAAGGTCCGAAAATGGTCTGGTAACGTTGAAACTGGGCATCCAGACGCATGATGAAACTCAGCTCCACCCACCTGTTATCTCTAACTATTTCTGTTAACCCCTTCTTTATTCTTCTATTTACTCCTCTTGCTTCCTTTACTAATCACAAACATCAGTAAAAAAAAAGTAGGGTAAGAGAAAAAGTGGGGGAGGAGGAGGGAGCTGTACGATAACTGCAATCCCTTTCGGCAACAAGTTTACAACCATTGGATACAATATATTACTTGTAATATAAACACAAGACACTTGCAAAACATTCACAACAAATGTATTTATAACATATGTAGGAATAAAACATAAATTACAGGTCATTTTGCAATTTTGTCTGTTCTGTTCAGGACAGTGTTACCATATATTTTGACTCAAACACGAACCTTAGGTGTATACTTATTCTTGTGGCTGACTGTACGGTACAGTAAAATGTACTTAAGGGATTAAAAATTTTATCTCTTGTGCAAAATATATGATGTCTATATTCATACCATTTGCTGTTTTGCAGGGATTCCAGCAATGCAATTTATATTCTGCTAACTTTAGTCTGTGCCATTTTATAAGATTGTAGTGGACGTCTCCCCTACAAACTGCGTATCGTATTCCAATGTGCCGCCTTCCCTAGCAACCAACCAGATGTTACCGTATCCTAGCAATGAAACTATTCACCGGCGACTTTCTGGGTTTTCCCAACATGACTCATAGCAGCTGCTGCGGGGTATATAAGCTCTGTCTCTCCATTGAGATTCATTCGACTGCTGGACCTGGAGCTGCGAAGACCTGCCTCTTTTGCTGCATGTTTGAGCAGTCTGCAACTTTGTTGTGATAGTGTGAGGGGGCGCATTCTTGGTCTGTCACCAATGTGAGGGGGCCTGACTCCCCCTCTGTTTCTACACCACCCTCATCTTTTCTACTTCTCTTAGGTCTTACTCTACTCAGTTCCGTCACCTATTCTTGGGTAGCATGGACATTCTCTTGGTAGCCTGGGCATTCTTTGGGTAGCATGGTCGAGGGTCTAGGCACGTGAGTATGGTAATTTTGGTATCAGGTCACTTGGATGGAAATAAAGGTAAAATACTGTGGGAGAAATGAATACTCCTAAAATTCTCAAAGAACAAGTTTATTAATATAAAATCAAAGGGGAAAATAGATGTTATTAACATATAACTACCAGGCTCAGCTCCTGGGCCTATTGCAAACTCTCTGTCTTATGTACTGGTTTCCTTGTTTTCCTATTTACTCAACAGCAATTATTCGGACATTACACTCTTACCGTGCACACAATACCTGATGTCACCTTACATTATATCGCAGGACCAGTTCCTTGTCTTTCCTCCCAAGACACTAATACTGATACAAACCCCGACATGGGTCCCCCACAACATGGGTAAGTATTAACAACACCTACAACCACACTGCGGACCATAATTCCAAGGCCTGTCACAGGGTATAGCACTGGCGCCTCTAACAACTGCTGTTGTGGTCGGTTACACTCCGACCCGAGATGGGTTTGGGGTCCTCGGCCCACGAGGTAGAGTAGAGCCGATTAATCATGCCGAATCAGCGCCATCACTCCTATTTGACCACTGCTGGGTATTCACCGGCTCCGAGCGACCGGTGGGTTTCAATTAAGCCCACCCTCGACCTGGAGACAAACGGTGCAGCGTCACGGGACCTGTATGGATGAAGGGACGGGCACTTACTAACTGTGACAACAACATCACGTTTCAGGGGACGTTAAAGACGTAAATATGACTTCACTCAGAGCATATCAACTACGTTACTGTAACACTTGCACAATCAACTATTAATTGGGTCAAGTTACTTAAAGAAGGGCAAATTACAACACAGCGTGGATTGGCCTACCTGTATGGATGAAGGGACGGGCACTTACTAACGGTTGAAATGCCCGCAGCGCCCTCACTCAAAACAGACCAGGGAGTCCACCTACTTCTATTCCGATGAATTAATTTACTGTACACTCTGACGTTGAAATTGAGACTATGAACTCATTTTCATTCTCTATTATCATCTTCACTAACAATGCTCTGACTCAGCTATCGAAAGCCAAATTAAATTGATTACAAAGGGTTGGATGGCAACAGGTCCCAACATACAGCGTCTACTCCCATAGACCAAGACGGGGGAAACATAGAAAACGGGGAACGTTTCCACTGGGGGACTCGGAAAGGTTTTGTGGACGTTTGAGCGTAATATGAATCCTTAAGGTTTTCAGGTTAGCCGTCATCACGATCATCATGACCATTACAATAGGACACTCAATCCTAGTGATTGTACTTACTCAACATAGTGACGGTGTAATTACCATCACAGATTGTATGGAAAATTCCAACTTCTGGAAAACAAATATTTGGGCTCCCCAAATTTTGACTACTACCCGTGCGTCTACGTCCTGGATTGGCCAATCAGTGGTGCCCCACGGTGGCGTGATACATGCACGTTTACTGCGATGCTCTGATTGGCTAACCGAACGTGGCGTGGTAGGTAGGCTGTTTCTACTCTCTAAGTCCTCTTCTTTCCTTTTTTCATCCCCCTCATGCACTTCGTTCTTTGAACGGGAGGCGGGACTTAGCGATACGGTCGATCCGGCAAGGGAACCTGTGATAGTGCAGGGCACCCCTTGTCCGGGGGTCACCGGTAGGTGGCAACTTTCTTAGACATAACTATAGTCACAGGTAACCTGGGTGCAGAACCCTACGAGCCCGACGCCCGTCCAAGAGGGGGGGGCGGGGTCACTGCTCCCAGGCAGGAGCCCTGTGTTATAGGTAGGATTAGATGTAATCAAGAAGATGACAACAAGCATTAGAATAAAACATAGAGATAAGGGACACTCTATCGGAAGGGGAAAAGTGGCAGAAATCACTTACAACAAATTGCAAGTCCCACTTACAAGAATATTCAGCACCAATGAAGGTTTTAAAGTAATCTGTAAAGATGACTTTGATTCAGATAAAATCCTTTCAAAAGAAGCCAGAGATATATTTTACAATGAAGGCCTTGTTGTTGTCATGCCACCAGAACAAAAAGCAAAAAGATCAGTTTTCGTTCGTCAAGTTGACCAAGAGATCGGGAGGAAGACATCTGAAGACCTGAAAGATGAACTGGAACGCCAAAACAGGTGGATGAAGATTGAAGAAATCATTAAGATAAAAGACTATACTCATGTTTTTAAGATTACTTTTGAAGAAGTGTCAATGGCTGAGAAAGTTTTACAACAGGGCTTTCTAATATTCAACATGTCAGTCACACCACATCAAATAAAGAAGGAGACATTCATCAGTCTGCAAACTTGTTTCTCCTGCTACAAATATGAAGAACACACAACGAGAGACTGTCCGGAAAAAGAAAAAAAGTACTGCTCAGATTGTGCAGGCGACGACCATACCTACACTGAATGTAAGAATACACATGTTGGCTGTCTCAACTGTAAGAGAAACGGGAATGCATACATAGGACATAGGACGTTAGCAATGGCATGCCCAATAAAAAAACACATGATAAAGTACAAGAAACAAGGAAAAAGGAACAAGACAAGAAGGACACGACATACGTCGAAATAGCCAAGAGAGTGGTCCAAGAGGCTCATAGACCAGAATCCACCATATTAAACCTAAGTGAGCCAATACATGACAAGGTAATGATTAGTAAGATCCATGCACATTTGCACAATATCATTGCACCCGGATCATACAATGAGGAATTAAGGAAAATGTTTAAATTGAATAGCCTACCAGAGATGATATTTCCAGAGAATCCACAATCCGAAAAACTATTTCAGGCAACATACGCAAGCGAACTGAGCGAAAGATTACAGCTAGACAAACAAAGGTTTGAGCAAGGAGCAACAGCTGATACACAAGGAACACAAGCGACTGATAGAGATCCCAGATAAATGACTAGAAGTGACAAAGAGAAAATAGAAATAACAAAAGGACAGACTACAAGACAAAGGAGTAGGAGGAGAGAAGATAAGATGGAAACTGACTACAAGACAAAGGAGTAGGAGGAGAGAAGATAAGATGGAAACTGAACACAATATACAACCTGAATCTGCTGAAGATATTGGATTAAAAGTTATCACTACAACAAAACATGGAATCCCAACATCGAGACCAACAGGAGGGACAATAGTAAAAAACTGTGAAGGAGGGATATACAAGTGGACATATCAAGAAAAATCCCTAAGTGAAGATTACGTCTGGTCACTAATTACTACGGACAAACTAAAGATTACGACCAATGACTTTAAAATAGTAGACCCGTCAGAGTTTAGAAGAGTCAGAAGCGGGAAACAGGATGGTAGGTCTCCACTTCAACAGTTACAATCCAAGTATAAGAAATAATGGACAATAGACAAACAGTAAGAACTTAAGAATAATACAACACAACGTAAGAAACTGGAACACCGAGAGAATTAACCTAAGTAATATATATCAAGAAATTGACCCTGACATTATACTAATAAACAGTCACGGTGAGACAGAAAACAACAACATAAAACTCTTTAACTATTATGTAAACCAAAGAAACAAATCGGGCGAGAAAAATGACGGAGTAGCTATAGCGGTTAAATGAAACTTAAAATTTAAACTAATTGATGACTTCCAGGATGAATTTCTAGCAATAAAAATAAATACAACTCAAGGAGACGTAATAATTGCTACTACTTATCTGCCACCGAGACGACCCTACTTACCTATAGAAGACCTATTAAAATTGGCTAACAGTAGTCATCCGATGTACATCTTAGGAGACTTTAACGCCAGACATAGGATTTTTGACAATACAAATAATAACGTCGTGGGAAACGCCCTTAATCAATTAATAAATTTAGGGAAAATCAATCATCTGGGTCCTAACTTTCCAACCTGGAGAAATCACAATACACAATCGACACCAGACAAAATTTTTACCAACAACAAAGCCTTTTTCAATTACCATAAAATACAGGGACCTCTTACAGGCAGTGACCATCTGCCAATTATACTAACACTGTCAACAAGTCCCATACAGATACCAATAAAAAAGAGACTGAAAATGAGTAAAACAGACTGGGACAGCTTCAAAGACGACTTAAGTAATCACCACTCAATTAACCTACAAGGGAAAACAACAGAAGATATAGACTCAGAAATGGACAGACTGCACTCAGCAATAAAAACATCTATAACCAAACACACTCCTACTTCACACTTTAGAACATTACCCAACAACAGACTACCAGAAGAAGCTAAATTAATCCAGACCTACTACAATGAAATAAACAGGTATATGGAAAGACATGGCAGTAACAGATGGCTATATACGACACAGATAGCACTACAGATAAAATTAAGAGACGCATGTAAGGAAGCAAACAATAAAAAATGGAATGATATTATAATGGCGGCTGACATGACTAAAGACACAAAAACATTTTGGACTTCCATAAACAAGATGATGGGGCACAACAAGCAAAAAACACCATACATTAAAGACCAAAATGGAACAAAATTGCACGAGGAAAATGAACAAGAGTCAGCATTCAAAAGGGAATGGGTAAAGGTTTTTAAAATATCAGATGAGGAAAATGAAGATTTTGATAGTGAACACGAAGAAAGGATAGAAGAAGAAATGGGAAGACATATACATAGAATCACCCCAAGGCAATATATAGACTATAACTTATTACCTAATAATCAAATAATAACCATGGGAGAAATGATGCACTGTCTGAGGAAGTTTAAGGAAAAAGCCCCTGGGCTCACAGGTATTACACGAAATATGATCATGAATCTACCTGAAAACATTTTAAATACACTATTAAACATTTATAACGCATGCTTAATAACTGGTTACTTTCCAGACAAACTAAAATATGCTAAAATGATATTTATTCCGAAGGAGGGTAAGGACAATAAGGAAATATTAAACTACAGGCCAATATCTTTATTAGAAATTACTGGGAAACTATTGGAAAAAATTTTAAATACAAGACTTATAGACTTTTTAACACAACATGGGAAAACTAACAATAGACAACATGGATTTATGCCCAATAGAAATACCCTAACTGCAATAGCCATAATAACGGAAATAATTGCAATAGAAAAAAGCAAGGGTAACCAGATCAATATAATTTTAAGGGATGTTTCTAAGGCCTTTGATAAGGTTTGGCATTTAGGCTTAAAATATAAAATATTAAAACTGGGACTTAATGAATACTTGCTAAGAATATTGTGTAACTATTTAGATGGTAGGAGAGCACAAATTCAAATTGGAAACTTTTTGGGAACTATGCTTTATCTTGAGAGTGGAGTACCTCAAGGAGGATGCCTTTCTCCAACGCTATATACAATTTATACTTCAGACACACCTCAACCTACCCCCTTTAGCGAATATGTAATGTTTGCTGATGATATTACTCAAATAGTATCATACCCAGGGAAATCAACCCAATTTATGGCACTTTACACGGTAAGAGCGATAAAAAACATAAATGATTTTGAGAAAAAATGGAAAATCAGGACAAATAAGAACAAATTCAAGATAATACCAATAGCCAAGAATAAAACAAGCCCAGTAATAGTCGACCAGGAACTATACCCATACGACACTGAAGGCAGGATGCTTGGACTAAAACTAACAAAAAGAGGATATATAACATACTTAAAAGATAAAGAACGACAGGCAAGAATAAGATTATCAAAAATAAAACGCTTTAAGAACCTTAGCATTAATAACAAGAGAAAGATATATATTGCCCTTGTCAAATCAATTATGGACTACCCACCCATCCCATTGAACACCCTTAGCAAAACGAGCATTAAAAGGTTACAAACAGTTCAAAATATAGCCCTTAGATTTATATATAACATAAAATATACAGACCACATCAGTAATGAACAGCTACATAAGAGAGCAAATCTCTTAGCAATCAATGTAGATATACACAACAAAGCTGTAAATATTTGGAAAAAAGTGACTGAACTTAACACAGAAACATATCAAAACTGGATAAATAATATAGACAACGAAGAATTCCAAGAACACAGTTGGTTTAAATCAGCCAGGAAGAAAGTAATTGAACCATCTCCTACCCCAATATACATATAAAACCTTAATAGAGAGAATAAAAGATGAGAGTGACCTACCAGCTCCATTAAGAACCTGGCAGGCCTCTCCATACAGTGTACCTTTAGACTAACATAACTAATATTTAATAATTAACATTTAACATTGAACTAACATCTTAGTAAAAAAAAAAAAAAAAAAAAAAAAAATGTGATTACCCTCCCAGCTACACAAGGACCTGGGCGGGCTCACTAACTCCGAAAAAAAAAAATAAAATAATAATAATAATAATAATAATGTGATTACCCTCCCAGCTACATTAGCCAGGAAGAAGTAATTGAACCACCTCCTGCCCCAATATACACATTTACACATAAAACATTAATAGAGGAATAAAGATGAGAGTGACCTACCAGCTCCACTCAGAACCTGGCAGGCCTCTCCATACAGTGTACCTTTAGACTAACACAACTAACACTTAACTAACACCTCAAAAAACAAAAACAAAAAATGTGACTACCCTCCCAGTTACACAAGGACCTGGGCGAGCTCACTAACTCTAACAATAATAAAAATAATAATATTAAGCAGCATTATATAAATAAACCAATATTAATACAAAGGTCTGACGACCCAAGGGAGCAGAACAAAGATAAAACACCAATAAGAAAGATGAAGCGATCTGGTTGAGCCCAGATTCTTTCTACTCCTGCTGTATTTAAGTTTCACCACTTTTTCCTCAACCCCTAATAATCTTCTTTCACCTCTTAACTAAAGACATCGTACTCGTACTCGAGATTCATTCTGACCATTCTTCTTGAACAAGCAACACCTCCTCCTCTGCCGCTGCCTGGCTGCCTTCGCTTCTCCTCGCCTGCCTGGCGGTCCTCGCTCCCGCCAGCGAGCATGGCGACCCACCAGCTGTCCTTCTCTGAGCTTCCTCACCAACCAACTCTCATTTTGCCCATTTTCCTGAACAAGCAACACCTCCTCCGCCGCTGCCTCGCTCCTCCTCGCCTGCCTGGCGGTCCTCGCTCCCGCCGGCGAGCATGGCGACCCACCAGCTGTCCTTCCCTGAGCTTCCTCACCAACCAACTCTCATTCTGGCCCATCTTCCTGAGCACGCAACACCTCCTCCAGCAAGCTCCTTGCTATCCAGCATTCATTCAACCAGGAGGCCAGCAACAGGCAACATCTTCTCTAGCGAAGCTCCTGCACATCTACCTCCTTCAACACGCTACTCACCGAACGTCTCTATTGAGCAGCCCCTCACCACACGGCATCTCCAGCACCAGACTGTCTATCATATAACTTATATATTATACAAGAAAATCACATTAGAGTTTCCTTCCATCCTGAGTGCTAGACACATTAATACATCGACACCCCTACAATGGTGACTCCCGGAGATTAGCACTCACACAGGATGGAGGAGAAACTGATCACGCTCCCAGTCTTCATGCAGACACCGGCTCCTCTTCCTGCCCCACGCACCGCATTATGACGACCCCAGCACCCCCGTCCTGCCTCAGACGCCGACCCCGGCCCAGCAGCAACCCCTGATGCGGCCTCTGTTCCTGAATCCAGACCCACACACACCCCTCTTTTCTCCCTCAGGTACTCCCTGCTAATGTCCTGCACCCTGCTGCTGTCGTGGACCCAGCTGCTGTCACGAGCCCTAATCCGCTTCTGCTGACGCAGCCCTTGCTCCTGACCCAGGCCCACACACACACCCCAGCAGGCGCATCTGACGACCCTGTACCTGTCGTAAGGGAAGCACACCAATCATCGCCTCCACACACCCTTTTTCTCCCTTCTCCCACAGATAGTGTGTATCTAGACAGTTGTATTTCAGCGATCGGCTCATCACGCCATCGCCGTTGTCTCACATGAGGCATGCACCGCCCGGTCTGCCTCACATGTGCTACGCAACTCTACAAACAACAAGTCTCCTACACCGCCTGGAGGGAAGGGGGAGTATTGTAGTGGACGTCTCCCCTACAAACTGCGTAGCAGTCACCACCTGCTATCACATTCCAACGTGCCGTTGCTTAGCAACGAAACTATTCACCGGCGACTTCTCGGGTTTTCCCAACATGACTCATAGCGGCTGCTGGGTATAAAAACTCTGTCTCTCCATTGAGAATTCATTCTGACCATTCTTCTTGAACAAGCAACTCCTCCTCCTCCGCCGCTGCCTGGCGGTCCTCGCTCCCGCCGGCGAGCATGGCGACCCACCAGCTGTCCTTCCCTGAGCTTCCTCACCAACCAACTCTCATTCTGCCCATTTTCCTGAACAAGCAACACCTCCTCCAGCAAGCTCCACGCTGTTAACATTTCATTCAACCAGCAACAGGCAACATCTTCTCTAACGAAGCTCCTGCACATCTACCTCCTTCAATACGCTACAACCGAACGTCTTCTACTGAGCAGCTCCCCACCACACGGCATCTCCAGCACCAGACTGTCTATCATATAACTTATATATTATACAAGAAAACCACATTAGAGTTTCCTTCCATCCTGAGTGCTAGACAACATTAATATCTCGATACCCCTACAAGATAAAAACTTTAAGCCTAAACCGCCTTCAATCCGGGCCGGAAGTTTGGAAGGGGAGGTGATGTATTATGACAGCTGGAGCCAGCCTGCTGGCCAACCAAGGTTACCTAGTGGTATTTATTTATCTGCCATATTGAGGAGTTTTAAGTTTTTCTCTTATAAAATCTCAATGAATGTGACTTTGTAGTAATGCATACAAGCATCTCACCAGGCATCACACAAGGAGCTGCCTACTACCTACTACCTAGGTAGTAGGTAGTAGGCAGCTACCAAAGAGTAAGGCAGTGCCGGATTTAGACCTGTGGAGGCCCATGGGCAGCCTCTTTGTGGAGGCCCCCCTCATTATAACTACTCAAGAGGGTGGGGTGGCGAGTGAAATGAGCCTAAACATCTGGGAATTCCGGGGGGCGCTGTAAGCCCCCCGGGAAAATCTTGAAATTTGAACACTTCTTTGGAGAATTTTGAAGCCATGTGCAGTTATATTGAGGAAATTAGAGCATTGAGAAATTTTTAATTAAGTGTATATTTATTGATAGTGTACAAATTCCCAACACACAAACACACACATACACACACACAAAAGTGAGACATTACTGGAGTCATTCATGTGGTTTCAAGTTGACCAGCCCTGATATGTGGAGGCCCCTGGGCAGCTGCCCACTTTGCCCACTCCTGAATCCGGCCCTGGAGTAAGGTACTACCGCCTGGGAAGATATTGGAAGCATAATGTATTGTCCAATGGTAGACCCTGCTGCCATATGGCATCACAAAAATTGTGACCAAGTCCCAGGTTCCTGATCTAACTTTCTGCCTCATTTACACACAATTGTAAGGTCTCAATTATTTCTGTTACTTTGACAACGCAACATACATAATGTGTATCATTTCTCACTCTTCATTTATTTTTTAATTTTTGTATTTATTTATGGTTATTATTATTATTATTATCATCATCAATTTATTTGTATTTTTTATTGATTATTAATTTTGTTATTATTATTATTATTATTATTATTATTATTATTAATATTATTATTACATTTCCGCCCCCCCCCTCCCCCCCCAGGCCCTGATGTGGGGTCAGTGACCTGTGCCCCGGGTGGGCTAATGCCTGTAAAAAAAAAAAAAAAAAAAAAAAAATCATGGGCAAAGCGAGGCTCAAGAACGTAATTCCCATATTATATCTATTTCTTATGGGGAAAATTGATCTGCTTAACGTTGTTTCGTATAACGTTGTGTTTTCAGGAAGGTAGCCCTGATGTTAAACCAGGACTTCCTGTATTACCTTAACTGTCCCACTGTCAGGAACCTCCTACCACAGGGAGAGTCACTAACGACTGTATGTCACCACCTATTTATTTTTAATAATTTAGATTTACTTCTTGTATGCTACCCATGCTTTGGTGGGTGCTAACTCCCTTTGTCCTTAAATCATATCAATATTGTCTCTACAGTATATCACAAGTGATGGCGTGCCCTGGGAGACAAGAGTACCAATGTATTAGTGTCTGATCGCATGGTTTTATGACTAACCTTGTCACCCCCTGGGGTGTAATAAACTAAGTAAATAATAAAAAATAAGCCCAACATGACTAAAGAGATGCTAACAAGCAGCAGATGCAGGTAGAGGGGTGTCACATAATGTTGGGAAAGACCTCAGTAGCTCCATTTCATCCCCTGGGCATGCCAAGTAGCTATTACGCTCCTTCAGTTGAGGAGTTTGGGGATGAATGTTGCCTCCAAAGTGACTGAGTCTGACTAAGACTCACCGTGAACTGTCAATCTAATTGGGGTGTTGCTGTGGTGATGTCACTTTTCGATTCTTATTGAAGAGTTACTGCATTTTTCTCACCACGTAACATCTGGCGGTGCTGGGGGTGGGGGGGGGGGGGGTGGTGCAGGGGTACTTAATTATTGAAGCATAATTTTAAATATACCCAGGCTCACATATATGTATAATTACAGGCTTTATATCTACGATGGAATTATGTAAAGCATTTTAGAATCACACCTTTTTGAAATTCATTTTAAGTTCACGTACTGTATATGCAAAGAGCAACTGACGTCTAAAGGGAAGACCAGGACCCTGAAGGAAAGGTGGGGGAAAAGAGGGGATTTGATGGCGGAGGGGGGGGATCAGGGCCGGATTTACCAATAGGCCAAGTAGGCCATTGGCCTAGGGCCCACCGGTATCTGGGGGCCCACTGAAACTAATTTGTCGCGCAGCATGCCAGCGTAAAAACTAGTTTCAAGTGTACACCGAGTATTTCATTATATAATATATTCACAACCATAAGGGCCTTTGTGCAATAAGTATAGGCCCGCAGTGGTCTTCAACTGGTGGGCCATGGGGTGGTTCTCAGGTGGGCCACGGACTAGGCTCTATAGTAAAATGAAGAATATAAGATAAGTTATAAAAAAAAAATATATATACATTTTTTAAATATCCGTGTCCCACCATCGATCTATCTGTCTATCTATTTATCTATCTATCTATACATACATATATACTGGAGAGAGAGAGAGAGAGAGAGAGAGAGAGAGAGAGTAAAGTTCAAGAAACCTTCAGTGCCTTGACGTGTGAAGGACAGGATCGTTTCATGTTCAGTACGTGTCTGGTTTACCGTTGGTTTGCTGACAGCTCGCTCAGCCAGTCAGTCTCTTCTCAGCCTCAGCTCAGTGATATTTTATATTGTGTACGCGGCACTCATTATTTAGTAATGATATTTTACATGTTGCATTAAATGGACTTCAGTGTTATATTACGTGTGTGCTTGTGTCTATTTTTTGTGATATTGGTATCTCTTATAGACTTACACTATTTTTGTGCTTACAGATTATTCTTGGGGATTCTCATGAGGTAAATATGTCGTCCCTGAAAAAATATCTGAGTGGCTCATAAAAGAGAAAGTTAAAAGCAACCAAAGCTGCACAACTGCAATCAGTTCCAAAGCTGACAACATTTTTTAAACCAAAAGGAGATTCAGAGCCAAGTACCAGTGACAGTAAACTCCCAGGGGATGACACAGTTGATGTTCACATTCATGATTCAGATGACGAAGCGAGGTCAGCTGAGTCACAGTCTCAGAGATTAAGTAAATCAGCACCTACAGCAATAGGGGGTGTCATACGGAGGCGAATTTGTTTTTTTTTGAGTTTGAAAAATCGGCCCATGGTATTAATAATGTAGTTCTATGTGCAGAATCATGTGATATCTTCAGATTTGAAAAGTTTTCATTTTTTGCTAGGTAAAGTTTAACTTGAAATCTTATGAAAATTCAGTATTCCCACCCTTTTACCAACACCACTAAATAGCTTATTTAAAGTAAAGTAAATGTATCAGGTTAGTTTATTAGGATGGAAATGATCCAGAATAGTGAAATGAATGATCTTGACACATTTATTAAATTTAATATTCCTTTAGAAAACAAAATCATCAAATACAAAAACCGGTTTTACTACTACGACCCGGTGTTGCTGCACACCATAGAGAACATGTCTTTCTTGCTTCTGTTTCTACTCATCACCTCCCTGCTGACCACCTGAGCTCGGATGTAGCCTTCCCTCCTTTCCTGGCTGTACACGTGACTGCTGGCCTTGCTCACTTGTTGTACACAACGCTCTATACTCTGGGTGTGCGAGGGCCAGGCAGGGACATGCATGGGGTTGCCCAGGAAAGCTCTGACTTGAACATTGGTGAGGCTGCAGGTCAGAGGGGGCTCACTGCCAGCCTGGATGTTATCCAGATCTATGAGATCAGTGAGGGTCTTGGCACCTAGATTGACTTCAGGAGTCTTCCTGACCCTGAAGGAATCGTCACTAACTGATTCGTCATGCCCAGATCCTCTCATAAGTCTCATATCCAAGATCTTTTTGACTGCCACTCTTCTCTCCTCCTCATCCTTACTGCAGAGCATTGTCTGCAGAACTGCCTCGGGATGAGCATACCAGGAAGATCTCCTCACAGTCTGCTCCACAATCTGAACAACCTTCCTTGGCTGACTCCTCAGGAGCTCAAGCTGGAAGAGAACAAGCCTCGGACCTTCGGAGAACGATGACTTGACCTTGGTGTTGAACCAATTTGGCAAGTAGACACTCACGATGAATCGGACAATAAGTCTCAGGTTGTGAAGCTGGTTCCCTTTCAGTTTATGAAGAGCGACCCAAATTCTGCAGAACCTGAGAGCCGTTGTGAGCCACCTAGAATGTGAGACTGGACCTATCTGCAGGTAAGCAAGTCTATCAGGCATGACCCCAGTTTTGATGGCACTGCAAATCATGTAACCACAGTACTGGTCAGTACTCAGGTCGTCAATGACAGTATGTGCAAGCTCAACGAGTGGAGGGCCAACTGTGATTTTTATAAAGCTCGGATTTATTTCTAACTCAGTGGCAGAGTCCAGCATCTTGCCAAGAGGACCAGACCATCTGTTGTTTGAAAGAGTCTTGCCATCCAGCTCCTGGATCAGATGTCTGAGTGGCAACTCGTTGGTGTGGAGGTCACAAACAATCCAGACCAGCTTCCTCCCAATCTTCCGCTCTATCCACTGTATGACCCCCCCTTGCCACCCTGTGTTCGTGTTGGTGCTGTCCCCTCCAATGGCCTGCAGGGTCTGGTCTACGTTCCTCTCTCTGAGCCAGTTCACAATGTTATCTGCCACTATCTCAGCTGGTTTCCTGATGTCATCTTTCTCTGGAGTGAAATGCCACAAATACTTCCCTCCTGGTTCACTGCAGCAGGAGTAGTGTTCCTCCTTCACCATGGCAGGGAACAACTTGTCAGAATCTCCAACTTTCATGAACACTTTAGTGTCATCCCTTCTCCCATCAAAGAACAAACAATTGATTCCATTTTCTCTTATCCCCTTATCAAACTCCTCTTCTAGGTTACTGACAAGTTTCTCCTGAGCTCTCCTTACTTTGTTATGATCTATCACCAGGTGAACATCATCAGGTGTTATCAAACCACCGTCAATCCAGGCAGCTGTTGCTATCTCTGCAGTTTCTCTGAGACCAGTGTGGTGTCGCATGCTGGCCAGAGCTATGCTCGGGATATCTTTCCTATTTCGAATGTTATGCCTGGAAGGTTTGGGATCATTATTTTCTGGGTTAGGGACAAAGTCACCATTCTCCTGGTCAGCACTCGGATCAGCCATGGGGAAGTCATTAAACTCTGAATCAGCTTGACTCCAATCATCGGCCTTTTTTACCTCACCCTGGGCGTTCTCAAGTCTCTTTTCCTCGGCAACTCTTCTCTTCTGTCTCTCTGTGGCAGCCTTCTGTCTCTTGGACTCCGGAATATCTTGGCTAGAAATCATGAGAGCCCCTATACTGCCAGTCTTCTCTCTCTGTGCTTTGACAAATGCCAGTTCGATCACAGGAATCTTCAGTTCACGCTTGCAAGTACAGGAGATGTGGGCCTCGGATTTACATTCACGATCGCATCCAAACTCAGGACAGAGAACAATTGGGCACTTGCAAGTAATTATGTCAAATAACCGGTCCAGTTGCTTGGCAAAGCTGTCCTTAACTGCAAGTTTTCCTCTCCCAAGAGAGATATCTCTTGCCTTTTCCCAACTGGCTAGCAGTCTCTCACTAATCTTCTTCTGACTTGTTATGACTGGAGGCTTGAACTGAGCGTTAGCCAGAGTGTACTGTGCCAAGACAGCTTTGGTCATATCACTGGCAATGTCTTTGTTTGTGTAAGTTCTCTGGTTCTTTTCACTGATTTGCCTGATTAAAACACCGTATTTCAAAGCATCTCTCAATGTGGGCAACTCCGACTTCAGGAGCTCTCTCCCAGACCCAAGATAGTGACTGAGATGGCTGGATTTTTGGTTCCTCGTCCTGACACAAGCAGCCATCGCAAATATTATCAACTTATAAATGCATCAGAATCTGAAACAGAAAAAAATATTGTTAGTTGGGTTGTTAAAGAATGAAGTCAGAAAGCAATGTTCACTATTTAATTGTAATGCACTAATGCAACTGTACATTAGATTATCGATAAATTTCACGCTAAAATTTACCTAGCAAAAGGTTGCAAAATATTGAAACTGAAATTATTTTCTGTTTATATACACTAAAATCTACCAAAAAAGTGATGGGCCATTAGTTTTAGCTGATCTTCCCTCCTATGACACACCCTAATAGCGGCGTCGTTAGTAGCGGCGCTAAGCAAAGTTGAAGTGTTGTCAGTGCCGGTGCGAGTGGATAATACCAGATTGGCTCTTGATATAGACACAGGTGATTGCGCTAATGTATTGGCCTTGACATCCTATCAAGAGTTACAACGTAAATTCCCTCACCGAGACTTCATACGGCGACCTAGTTACACTGAGCTCGAAGGAGTATCAGGTACTCAGCTGAACATTCATGAAATGGTGATGTTACCACTCAGATTTTCAAGACGTGGTTCTCCCTTCTATGCCGACTTTATGTAGTTCAGCAGTATTTGTCAGGTGACAGGTTACTTGGTCTCCTAACCCTAAAACGAACATGATAGATGTTCATCCACGTAATAATACTATTACGTTTAAAGATGTTTCCTACAACGCTAGATCGAAAGTGTTTTCCACCAATCCTATTAAGAGGAAGGCGGATCATGCGTCAGAGCTACCTCATGACCTCATCCCCACACTTTCACAGTGTGATTACAGCAGCAATAGTTGGAGGATAGTACCTGCAATTTTGAAGAGTACTCTCCATTACCAGAATGAGGAATTCACCAATGCAACAATCCTCTGAGCTGAAGTGAACATTAGTTTCTGCAAATGATTCGTTCACTGCCCAGGGTGTGACAGGACGTGACTGCAGTTGTTGTGACTACTCATCAATCAACATCTTGTCAACAAAATTCTTTCGTATGGCGTGAACAACCCCCAGTTACCAGCACCCCAGCACCCACCCTAGTGATGACGACACATCCGGTCTGCGAGATGGTCTCAGCATTCTGAGGTATGGTGTGGTGGATGTCCAAAAGCGGCGGTTTGCTGTACTCAGAATTTTCGTGAACATTGACCCAGTCACCGGACCTTGGAATCAGCTGTGTCTACTGTGAGCGAAACACAAACAAGTCTACGGGATTGCGGCAACAATTTCACAATATCAAGAAATTCTAGAAAGGATTCTTCAATCAAGCCTACAAGATATAGGTAGTATCTAGGCATACATAAAGTATATACACATATTTACACGTTCATGACATGCCATCACAGTGATAGGACACCAATAGGTAAATGTCATTGTTGTAAGTGCTTACTTATGTTAATATATACTAAAGTTTCAAACTACTATTTTAATGATGTCAATGACACATATACAGTGGAACGTACGGTCGATCTACACTCAGGGATTATAGATACAATCCTTTTACAATAAAACAAGGAACTACAGTTTGGGTTTCGTTACTTAAACCCAAATAATAAATATATGTGAACGGCCTGGTTAATTGGACAATCCAGCCGATTCAAGGGGAGGGTGGCGGTTGGCTCTGTGTGGTAGCCAACATCTGAGCACGGCCGAGGCCGGCTACGCTGCAGTAGTAGGGGAGGCCCTGGCTGTGGTATGGGGCCTACGCAAGGCCAGGCTGTTCCTCCTTGGCTGCCCGAACCTCATTCTGGTGACGGACCACCGCCCCTTAGTTGGCTTGCTAGGGGACAGAGCCCTCACGGATGTGGCGAATCCGCGCCTGTTCAGGCTCAAGGAGAAGACCCTGCAGTACCGGTTCACGGTCAAGTACTTGCCAGGGAAGCGGAACTGTGCAGCTGACTCCTTATCCCGCTTCCCCTCCCTCAGGGCGGCACCCGACGCAGAGGATATGGACCAAGAGGAGGACCTGTGCGCTGCAGTGTGTGCAGTCACAATCGCAGCACTGGATCAGGATGGGTGCATCACTATGGACGAAGACACAGTGTGCAAAGCAGCTGCGGACGACCCAGTTTACCAGATTCTAGTGTCGAGGGTGCTGGCGGGCGACTGGCACCCCCACAAGTCACAGGAGGTGGCCTGTCTGCGCCCGTACTTCTCGATGAGGGACAGGTTGGTTGTGGTCAGGGGTTTGGTCACCTACACCTTTGACCAAGGCTGTGTGCGCCTTGTCATCCCCGACTCCCTCCGCCACCGGGTCGCCATTAACCTGCATGTGGGGCACCAGGGCCTCGACTCAATGCTGAGGCGGGCCCGGCAGTCTGTGTATTGGCCTGGCATGGAGGGTAACCTGCAGTATCATCGGTCCCGGTGTGCTGCTTGCGAGACCCACGCCCCTTCCCAACCTCCGGAGTCGTTGGTTCTGACCCCAACGCCAGACTATCCCTTTCAACAAGTGGTGGCCGATTTGTTCCTCCTGCAGGGCTACACGTACCTAGCATATGCTAACCGACTCACAGGTTGGCTGGAGATCGCCCACTTCCCCAACGAGGCCACCTCTGGAAAACTCATCGCCCATCTGAAGGCCTACTTCACGAGGTGGGGGGCACCTGAGCAGATCTCCACGGATGGAGGTACCAACCTTGCCAGCCTTGAGATGACAGATTTCCTCAAGTCATGGGGGGTCGAGGTGCGCCTCTCGTCGGCCCACTTCCCCCAGTCCAATGGCAGGGCAGAGGCTCCTCAGGGATAACACTGGGCCCGGGGGTAGCCTGGACTGCGATAGGACATCCCAGGCCCTCCTCCAGTACCTGAACACGCTTCTGTGGGGGGTGAACAAATCGCTCGCCCAACTCGCCACCGGCCGCCAGCTCCGTGACGGCGTTTCCGTGGCCAGACAGCACTATAAGGTGGACCAGCACTGGCGGCGGGCACTTCGAATGAGGGAGGTGCTCTTGGCTGAAACCCAGGACGGGGTCCTTCTGTCGCGGGGGGAGGTGTCCCGCCAGCTGGCTCCCCTAGCCGTGGGCACGCAGGTGCGTGTGCAGGACACAGCTACCAAGCTCTGGGACAGGACAGGCATAGTGGTGGAAGCCCGCCCTCACAGGCAGTATGCCGTCAGGTTGAGTGGCGGTGGCAGGGTGTCCATCCGCAACAGACGCCACCTGCGAAACGGCTCCACACCTGTGCCTACTACTCCGGTGGTGCACCAAGCTGTGTCTCCTGGCCCCCCTTCTGCTGTGCCCTCCGTACCCGCGCCCTCGCTCGCATCCCCGGCCCCTCCCCAGCCGAGCGCGGCCAGGCCCAGGAGAGGCCATAGGCCCAGGGCTGGTTGACGGACTCCGTGGTGTAGTGTATGTGATGTAAAATTAGTTTAGAGTTTTGTTTTTGTTTTGTTTTTCTTTGTTTGACTGTTTTTTTTGCATTATTGTTGTTCTTATGTGCATTGTTTTCTTTTTGTTAGTTCAAATGTGCATTGCCATTTCCTTTTAACTTGGGGGAGAGATGTAAGATTGTACCATCGCACGATATGTTTTCCCATGTTGATAATGGGGGCTTGTCTATGGCAGCGCCCGGTTGCCAGCCACCAGCTGATGCTGTTAGAATAAAGTCTACAAAGAACGTGGTCTATGATTCAAACCTCTCACAATGTTTAGGTTAGGTTAGGTTAGTTTAGTGTAGACAAATGACAACCCCGTTGGGGTTTTGTCATGGAACCGTTGTAAAAAACCGTGCAGAGGACAACACGCGCTGACTCGGCAGATATTTCAGGAGTATTTACTTTATTTCTTTTACTTCTATCGTCTTCGCCTCTGATAGCCTCGTTAGCCGCTTGGGTGGTTGGTCTAGTCACAATACCATGCGGTCATCAGACACAAAGGCCCGAATTTAGAACAGTGATTTAAAAACGCATAAATGTTTAAACCAAGGTCCGAGCGAAGATTGAAGATTGTTGGTATTCAGAACGTTGGCTTGAACCAACACAAAGATTCAAACCGGGTTTGAGATCGGAATTGTCGATCATCGCGTTAATCCAGCCTGAAGGCAGGTTTGGCGGTCGATCCTTCAAGCAAGTCAACATGAATTTTGACAGCGCGCTTGTCGGCGATATCATCAAATTGGAAATTTTGTAGAGGGAAGACTGATGGTAGATAGGCAGAACCATATCAATTTTTATGATGACATGCAATTTAAACAACTATATACAGTAGGTACAGCAAAGGAGATTTCCTTGATATTTTCCGTGATGTGGAGCATCAACTTGACAGACCTGTTGGCTCTGGTTCACCTCTACCTCCCATTCATCAGCTGATGATTGCTTTGAGATTCTTTGCAACGAATAGTTTCCAGGTAAGCTTGATTCTGGTTACTGTATGAATTATGGTAAAGAGTACAGTTACAACACTTTCGTTTTTAGGGTCCATGAAGATCCAGTGGATAAACATAAAGAACGCTGACGCTTCTATATTTTGAGTGTTTTTCTTTTAAGAAAAGTATATTGATATATTTTCAATATAATTGAATCAATACTGAGTACATTTTGATTTGAATGTATTAATAAATAAAAGTTTATTCTTAACATTACTAATAGGAGAAATGTGGGGTTAAGAGAACAGAAAGAAACCTAACCTAACCGAACCTAGCCAGGTTACTACGCCCTGCATTGATTCATCTTACTTTGGTTTTGAATATTGACACCTGTCCCGGATTATATGTACAATTTGTTTGTAATTGTTCTTCCTCTATGAATTTCTTTGTTATCATATAATATCACAGCCGCGTTGTAACACAGTACCATAAATTATAATTTGATTGTAATTATAGTAAGAAAAGTAACCGATGTGCAAGGAGAGATTTCTCCTCCTCCATAAAAACTCGTCGAGTCATAGTTGCTGCCTTAATCTTGTGAACAATATTATCGATGGTGATTGGCTGTCTTAATGGTGTACATTAAACGTGATTGGTTAGAATTTCAGTGTTAGAATCTTTGCTTAGAATTTAAGAAAATGCAACAGATTACCTGATCCGGGGTTCAAGCCGAGAAATCCTTATTCGCACGCCTGAGCCGAAATCAAATCCCAGGCTCAAACCACCGTTCTGAATTTGGGCCTTCGAGTTTGTGGTTCTGCCGTATGGCCGCTGGGACCTTCCAGTGCCTGATGAATCATCTGAAGGCTGACCTGGACAACCTTGTCATCTGGAGTGATTCCTGTGAGGAGCACCTACATTGTCTGCAGCCAACTCGATGGTTAACCTCCCCAAGAGTGTGTTTGGGCATGTACATGTCACCTACCATGGACATGTGTTGGGCTGAGGTTAGGTATCCTCTGTTGCTGCGATGGTGGAAGCCATCATGGACGTCCCTGTACCTCTTGACGGAGTAATGCGGTTTCTCAACATGGTTGGCTATTACCGCCGTTTTTGCCGGAAGTTCTCCCAGGTCTTCCTTTTGAAAGATGATTGTCAGAGGGGCCTTGGGAACCTGAAGACCATCCTGGCGAGTGCTGTACCTTGAGAAACCGTTCCCTATCCACATCGATGCTAGTGATTATGGAGTTGGTGCCGTACTCTTACAAAAGGATTCTGATAAAATGCTACACTATTTGCTATTTTTTACAGAAATATAAATGAAAGGAGGCATTAGGAAATGTCCTAGCCCTTAAAAAGTGTAAAGTGTATCTACCCACCAATGCTTACCCCATAAGTTTTCACTGATCACAAATCCACCACCTTCATGGAAAATATTAAATTTATAAATACTACAAGAGTGTTACGGTGGGCTCTGGCCTTACAGCCCTTCCATTTAGAGCAGAAACACATGCGAGGCCACGAAAATCTTTTTAGACAATGTCTCTCGTGCTTGACCGTTGTTTGGCCCAAATCCTGCAACAGTCAAAGCATGGGCATTCTCGTGTCATGCCCTTGCGGCTTTTTTGGATTTACTGGAATTATCCTCCCATTCATCACCTTGTTGAAAATTATCCCCTTTCGTCTCCTGGAAGAGACCAAGGATGTGTTGCCCATTTTGAGTAAAATAAGGCAAATAGGACATCTTTGCCTGATCTCAGCAGTCACCTGTGGACGTAAATAAACCATTGGCGTTCGGATGTGTTGGATGTGACTTTCATATTCACAGTCGATCTTTTATATCACCTAACTTGTTTTATGTTAATGTGCAAAGGAATAACGCAAAAAACAGGCATATTTATAAAAACAGTAACATAGAACAACTCTAATTTTGCCAGTCCGAATACAGCCACTGTGGCAGGGATACCAAGACCAGCCTAAGCAGAGATCTGCATAGCGAGCGACAGGCTTACAAACTACCGGCTGGGAGTTTAGGAGTTGTAATATAGCATCTTGTGAAAACAAAAACATTATATTTCTCTCTCCAGGGTTGAAATGAGTGGTCTCAGTTGAAACGGACTCACTTTCAGGGGCGGATCCAGGAATATAAAAAGGGGGTAGGTCAAGTTGTGGGTGGGGGAACATGGCAAGCACAGTGAGCCCATCCAGCTGTTTTTTTTTTTTAGGGGCGTTGCAAGCCCCTGGAATTGTTTTTGAAATCTGACCAATATCATGGGCGTTTAGAGGCCATTTTGAAGCCATGTGCACTTGATATTAAGAGATATTCTGAGGTCAATAGTAAGTACTTTTTACTATACAAAAACGCCTGAGTGTCATGGTCACGTTGACTGCTAGTCTATTTAACTAATGATTCTTATTAAACTCCACGACCGCAAAACATGAGTGGGTTAGCGACCCCTGAGAAGACGTGGTTTTCCCCAAAGACGCTACACTTGTGTTTCCTCCCAGGGTCCCGCCTTTGTGAAGACAGTTATCAATGCCTTGTTTATTCCACTTTCTCTTGGGAAGCTCAATCTTGAATTAGTCTGTGTATATGAACTCAAGTAATTCGCCAGACCTTTGTCAACTGAGGGTCATCTTTGAATGAGTAACAGTTAGTTTGTTTGTAATTATTGTCATTGCGTGAGTAGCGATCGCTGGCAACTCAGGGGTATATATACACACGCATCAGCAGGGCGAGCGTCTCTGACGCCGCCCCAACGTTTGTTCCAGGTATGTTTATGTGTAGCCATTCAGTTAATTCATTCAATTGTAGTGAATATCAGTGTTCATCAGTGTTCATGCTTTAACAGTTGAATTGTCATTCATTCAGTGTAAGAGAAGTAATATAACGTAAATATGTCTGTCGTCTAGACAAGAGAGTTGTAGGGGTATCGAGATATTAAAGTTGTCTAGCACTCAGGATGGAAGGAAACTCTAATGTGGTTTTCTTGTATAATATATAAGTTATATGATAGACAGTCTGGTGCTGGAGGTGCTGTGTGGTGAGGGGCTGCTTGGTAGAGACGTGCGGTGAGTAGCTTGTTGAAGGAGGTAGATGTGCAGGAGCTTCGTTAGAGAAGGTGTTGCCTGTTGCTGGCCTCCTGGTTGAATGAAATGTTAACAGCATGGAGCTTGCTGGAGGAGATGTTGCTTGTTCAGGAAAATGGGCAGAATGAGAGTTGGTTGGTGAGGAAGCTCAGGGAAGGACATGCTCGCTGGCGGGAGCGAGGACCGCCAGGCAGGCGGAGGAGAGGCGAGGGTCGCCAGGCAGCGGCAGAGGAGGAGGTGTTGCTTGTTCAAGAAGATCGGTCACAATCAGAGTTGGTTGGTGAGGAAGCTCAGAGAAGGACATGCTCGCTGGCGGGAGCGAGGACCGCCAGGCAGGCGGAGGAGAGGCGAGGATCGCCAGGCAGGCGGCAGAGGAGGAGGTGTTGCTTGTTCAAGAAGATTGGTCCGACTCAATCTCAAGGGAGAGACAGAGCTTATATACACCCAGCAGCAGCTATGAGTCATGGTGGGAAAACCCGAGAAGTAGCCGGTGACTAGTTCCGTTGCTAAGATACGGCGGGCATTGGAATGCGGATACGCTTGGTTGCTAGGGAAGGCGGTAGCAGGTGGTGGCGTGGCAGTTTGTAGGGGAGACGCTTGGTTGCTAGGGAAGGCGGTAGCAGGTGGTGGCGTGGCAGTTTGTAGGGGAGACGTCCACTACAATACTCCCCCTCCCCTCCAGGCGGTGTAGGAGACTTGTTGATTGTAGAGTTGCTTAGCACATGTGAGGAAGACCGGGCGGTGCATGCCTCATGTGAGACAACGGCGATGGCATGATGAGCCGATCTCGCAGAAATACAACTGTCTAGATACACACTATCTGTGGGAGAAGGGAGAAAAAGGGTGTGTGGAGGCGATGATTGGTGTGCTTCCCTCACGACAGGTACAGGGTCGTCAGATGCGCCTGCTGGGGTGTGTGTGTGGGCCTGGATCAGGAGCAAGGGCTGGGTCAGCAGAAGCGGGTTAGGGCTCGTGACAGCAGCTGGGTACACGACAGCAGCAGGGTGCAGGACATTAGCAGGGAGTACCTGAGGGAGAAAAGAGGGGGTGTGGAGGCGATGGATGTTGTGTGCTTCCCTCACGGCAGGTACTGCTGGGCCGGGGTCGGCGTCTGAGGCAGGACGGGTGTGCTGGGGTCGTCAGAATGTGGTGCGTGGGGCAGGAAGAGGAGCTGGTGTCTGCTTGAAGACTGGGAGCGTGATCAGTGTCTCCTCCATCCTGTGTGAGTGCTTATCTCCGGGGGTCACCATTGTAGGGGTATCGAGATATTAAAGTTGTCTAGCACTCAGGATGGATGGAAACTCTAATGTGGTTTTCTTGTATAATATATAAGTTATATGATAGACAGTCTGGTGCTGGAGGTGCTGTGTGGTGAGGGGCTGCTTGGTAGAGACGTGCGGTGAGTAGCTTGTCGAAGGAGGTAGGTGTGCAGGAGCTCCGTTAGAGAAGATGTTGCCTGTTGCTGGCCTCCTGGTTGAATGAAATGTTAACAGCGTGGAGCTTGCTGGAGGAGATGTTGCTTGTTCAAGAAGATTGGTCAGAATGAATCTCAATGGAGAGACAGAGCTTATATACACCGAGCAGCGGCTATGAGTCATGGTGGGAAAACCCGAGAAGTAGCCGGTGACTAGTTCCGTTGCTAAGATACGGCGGGCATTGGAATGCGGATACGCTTGGTTGCTAGGGAAGGCGGTAGCAGGTGGTGGCGTGGCAGTTTGTAGGGGAGACGTCCACTACAGAGTTGTTTGTGTTGTCATGCTTCCCAGTCCATCCCCTGACGCCGCCCCAACGTTTGTTCCAGATCCCATTGTGATTCTTGCATCGCTCAACAACTGCCCCGGATGTAGTAGATACCCAACAGGGACCATATATGAAACGATGGCACCGATGCAGCCTGATTAATATGCTCCACTGCCTCTGGGAGCCCGACCCCAGACTCGCCATGTGTCTGGCTACTACCGACCACAACAACGGTCGTGAGGCCCAGTGTTCTACCCTGGGTTACTCCTTGGAAGTGTATGTCAACAGAGAGTGTTGTAAGATGTATGTTAGGGATAATTAGTTGGGAAATAATTATCCCATATTGGGTAGTGGACCCCTGTATCGGCTGGTTTCAGTATTAACGAGTATGTTGAGTAAAGTCTTGTAACGGTACTGTAATGCCATGTACCACCAGTAGGTGTGAGAAGTACAGTAATGTACAAGGAGTGCCATGTACTATGTATTGTGAGTAGGGCCACGGAACTGGTCCTGCTATGTATGTAATGTAACACCAGTAAGGTTGTGTGCAGTAAGAGTGTAAGATCTGAATAATGACTGTTGAGTAAAGAACTAAGAAAATAAGTAAAGAAGAAAGTACTGAGTCTGCAATAAGCCCAGGAGTTGAGCCTGGTAGTTATAATTAATAATATATCTTTTTCCCTTTGATTTCATATTAATAAATTTGTTTTTAGAGTACTTTAGGTGTATTCATTTCTCCCACAGTATTTTACCTTTATTTCCGTCCAAGTGACTTGATACCACAATTACCATACCCATGTGCCTAGACCCTCGACCATGCTACCAAAGAATGTCCATGCTGCCAAAAGAATAGGTGACAGAACAGAATAAGAGTAAGAACGAAGATAAGAGAAGTAAGTAAGATGAGGGTGGTCTAGGTGTTGGAACACAAGCACCCTCACATGAGTACAATACTGCATTAAAGAAAAAATATTGGGATTTGCTGATGAAAAGGGTGGGGGTCGGGAACCCCAGGACCCCCCCCCCCCCCCCCGGATCCGACACTAACTTTGTGTTTATATAGCGGTTAAGTTGTGGACAGCCACACAGAACCTACTCTAGTGACATCTGGCAATAAGTAAAATTTACCCACATGGGGATACTTCTGCATATGTGATTTTGAAAAGTATTTTATTTTTTGGTATTTTTTATTTTTAAACTTATTATACTTATTTTATTTATCATGGTTTTAACCATGGAGATATAATAGGGTGAAGGTGGCATCTGCTCTGAAAAATAAAGCCAACTTGAGTGCACAGCAGCCATCTTGTGATTGACAAGAGATGCCTGTCGCTTGCCAGTAGTGTAAGAGGGAAACTTTCATTGTTGGAATTGGCACTATTTCTATTCTTATAACCTTTTTGGCTACATTTCTTTTGTTTTCTGTATGTATATTATGTATGCTGGATTATATATCATGTATGTATATTATGTATGTGCTCCATTTATGTATTATTTATTCAGCCTAGCTAGCAGCGTGTGGCAATGTTATTACCATATCCCACACGCTTAATTAATGTGCCTGGCGACGTATGGAAGCTGCTAATGTATCACTTGCCATACGTCGCCTATAGCAGTTGACCGGGAGCCTAGTCAAGAGAGAGTGCTGCTCTCCTTTGTGTACATACTCTTATCCAGTAAACCGAACCTACAAAACTATACAGGTGTTTGTGTTCTCTCCTGTATATAGAACTTATTATTCAGAACCTAACATTTTCTTTATTTCTTAAGTCTTTCTTTTCTTTATTGTATTCCTTTCAATATTTTTGCTTATTTCTTTATTTCCTCTTATTTTCATTATCAGCTTTACTTAGTTATATTCTATTGTTACAACTCTCCTCCGTTCACCGCTTACCCAGCTTTCATCACTGGTTACCAGCAGCTAGGGTCGAATGTACGGAAGCAGTAGATAATGTGTCTCACAAGCATTGTCGAATTACCACTGGCTGCCCCGCCAATCTCTGGTGAGTGTACAGACAAACAATAGGCAGGTAGATTTCCACCAGGTCACAGAAACACACTTGTGCACTGTAGTCTTCTTTAATAAGCACTAATTCTTCACAACACTGCTTACAGAGTAATGTCTTCACAGCTTGACTCCACACTTCGAATATAAAGTCAGCACACTACCAGTGTACAATTCCTTAATCTTCTTACTTTATATTAATCACAACAATTCCACAATATTTGCACAACAATTGTCTTCAGTTGTTTTGCTAGGTTTATTCTTTACACTCTGAACAGAAGCAATCGACTAACTAGGCAGGCTAAGGCAGCCCGCTCCCGCTTATATACGCCTAGTCAGACGCTTTTCAAGCATTCTAGAATCACCTAGAGACGCCAAGGAGATTCTACTACATTCTACTCTGATCGAGGTTTACAGTAATAAGTAAATCACAACAAAAATGATGCAATACATTCTAGGATATTCGTACATATTTAATACATCAATATATACACGAAAATTTTACTAAATTTGCTCAAATAACTGTTGCTTGTGTTACGAGTTGGGGATTTAGAAACTGGTTTAGAATATAGTTAAAAGTCTACCCAGATCCCAACAAGCAACAACAATAAAAAAACTAAACAAACAAAGACAATCTGACTATAAAAGGGTAGACAAGGGATGCGAGTTTTTATTGTATATAATAAAGTACAATAAATTCCTTAACAAAATATCCAGCTTTCTATAATTTACCCTTAACCATACTTAACTTAAGCATACGCAACATTGGCTTAACAGTATATACATATTTATACAACATACAACAATCTGAAGCAAGTGAAGGTGGGAGGTAATATAGGGTTACAATACTCAAGTGCGGTGCTGAAGTGTCTAACGAGTAGGGCTGAGTATTGAAGAAGATGGTAGGTAGTCACTGTGCTGTAGGTTTCCAGGATAGGTAATCCAAGTGTGGTCACTTCCCAGAGTGAACTGAACTCTCCTCGATCCGGAGCTGATGAGGAAGAGTTGGAGGAGGTGACGCAGCAACCAGGATATGGAGAAAGGAAACCCGGAGTGGTGACTAAGACTAGTCATACTCGGGTCGCATCCCTAGATGGCGTTGCTCGGTAGTGCTGGGTAGTTAGATCATGACACAATAGATGGCGTGGTTCGTAATACATCCCCCCTCCAAAGACCTCCGTAGCGTGGGTGCGAAGGAGGTGATCACCTGGTGCGTCTGGAGAGTAGCTGCTGCATTTCCACTGGAGCTCGGGATAAGGAGTCCGCAATCAGGTTGTCCACCCCCTTTATGTGCCGGACTTGTAGATTATAGGGCTGGGTGAGGAGAGCCCAGGGGAGGATTCGCTGGTTGGAGGTCTTGTTGGTTTGGATGAACGTGAGCGGGTTATGGTCGGTGAAGACTAGGGTGGTTTGTGGGCGAGATTGGAGGTAGCATTCAAACTTCTTTATTGCCAACACCAGAGCCAGGGCCTCCTTCTCTATGGTCGAGTAGTTGGTCTGATGTTTTTTCAACTTGGCGGAGTAGTATGCCACAGGGTGAAGGACATCAGTGGTTGGGTCGGGTTGTAGAAGCACAGCCCCCACTCCGACACCGCTAGCGTCGATTTGCAGATGGAAGGGCAAGGTGTAGTCAGGTGGGTGGACTACAGGCTTGGAGGCAAGGAAGGCTTTGAGGCGGTGGAAAGACTGGTCGCACCTCTGGTTCCAGATGTAAGGGACAGCGGAACTGGTAAGGTATGTGAGGGGTCCGGCCACGTTGGAGAAGTTACTGCAGAACCGGCTGTAGTAGCAACACATCTCCAGGAAGCGCATGAGTTCCTTCCTCGTCCTTAGAGTGGGGAAGGACAAGATGGCTTTAACGTTTGCGTCCTTGGGTCTCACCATACCATGCCCAACGATATGTCCCAGGTAAGTCACTGAGGCCCGGCCAAAAGCAGATTTAGCCAGGTTTATGGTGAATCCAGTCTCTTGCAATAGTGCGAACAGTATCTCCAAACGCACCAGATGTTCGTCCCAGCCGTCCGACACCACCACCAGGTCATCCAGGTAGGCGAACGTCCCACCTAGGTCCTGAATCAGGTAATTGATTGCCCTCTGGAATGTGGCCGGAGCATTAGAAAAGCCAAACGCCATAACCAAATATTGAAAAAGACCAAATGGAGTTATAAATGCTGAGATTATTTTTGCCCTATCCGTGAGTCCCACTTGATAATATCCTTTCATCAAGTCCACCGTTGTAATAAATTTTGCACAGCCTATGCTGTCTATTATATCTTCAATCAAAGGTAAAGGGTAGGAGTCTGAGACAGTGACCTGGTTCACTTTACGATAATCGGTACAGAAACGAAAACTGCTATCGGGTTTTGGAATGAGAAGGCAAGGTGAAGCCCAGGGGGAGGTACTAGGCTCAGCTAAGTTATGTTTTAACAAAAAATCTACCTCCTTTTTCATAATCTCTCTTTTTTGTGGATTTAGCCGATATGCTGATTGCCTAATGGGTTGTACATCATCTGAGATTAGCTTAATATCATGTTTAAGTATATTGCAAAACCCTGGGAGGTCTGACGTGACTTTAGGAAATGTTGATAATAACTTAGTGAGAACTTTTGCTTGAGATGGATTCAGAACAGAAAAATACTCATCCAAGTTGTTGAGTATGTGACTGTTAGCAGGGTTTTCTTTAGGTAGAGGGAAGTCTAAATTCTCCAATAGGTCCATGTCATCTGTCTCCGGCTCCGGCCCTGACAAAGCCATATGCAATACAGGTAGGCTTATAGCCTCTGGGATGTCTTCCTCTGACTGCCTGGAATTGTAAAGTTTCATGAGATTAATGTGAACAAGTTGTGAATGTTTTCTGCAATCAGGAGTATGGACTATATAGTTGAGGGGAGATAGTTTATTAGCAACTATATAGGGACCAGTAAACTTGCTTTTAAGGGGAGAGCCTGGAATGGGTAGAAAGAGTAACACTTTGTCACCTGGAGAAAATGATCTTTCAACTAATTTAGGTTGAGACTTCACCATTTTGTCTTGGACTTTCTTTAAGTTTGACTGAGCAATGGTTCGGACTTCAGTTAATTTGTCCCGTAAAGTGTCAATGTATTGGGAAACTGTTGCGGGCTTAATAGATGGAGTGTCAAACCACTGCTCCTTTATTATTTTAAGGGGTCCCCTAATTTGTCTCCCATATAGTAACTCGAACGGGGAGAAACCCAATGACTCCTGGGGACATTCCCTGTTGGCAAAGAGTAGCAAGTCTATGCTTTCATCCCATTCCTTTTGGTGTTCTATACAATATTTTTTTAGCATTGATTTGAAAGTTTGATGGAACCGTTCCAAGCAACTTTGGGATTGTGGGTGGTAAGCCGAAGATGTACAATGGTCCACAGTGAGGTCTTTCATCACCTGTTTGAAAAGATTGCTTGCAAAATTGGTGCCCTGATCGGATTGGATCTCTTTAGGAATGCCCACTGAAGTGAAAAGGTGCAAAAGAGGTTTGATTACATTTTTTGAAGTGATGCTTTTAAGTGGAAAAGCCTCAGGATAACGTGTACTGGTATCCATAACTGTGAGCAGGAATTGATTTCCCTTCTTAGTCTTTGGTAATGGGCCCACACAATCCACAACAATCTTTTCAAATGGTGTAGAAAATACTGGGATGGGCTTAATGGGAGCTGCTGGTATACTTTCATTAGGTTTTCCTACCATTTGACAAATATGACAAGATTTTAGGTACTTTGACACATCCTTCCTAAGTCCAGGCCAGTAATAGTGTTGGAGGAGCTTTTTATATGTTTTCAGGATTCCCAAATGTCCTGAAATACCATCATGGGCAAGGGCAATTAATGCTGGTCTGACTGAGGAGGGAATTACCACTTGATGTATTTCCGACCACGTGTCTAGATGGGTAAGCTCAGGGACTCTATAGGCCCTTATCAAAACCCCTTCCTGATAATAAAAACAAGGAAGGGTGTTAAAATCTTTACCCTCAACTGCCGCATGATGAAGTTTATTCAAAGATGGATCAGATTGTTGGGCTTTAATGAGCTCATCCTTACTAATGGTCTTATTGTACAGATCTTCTGTGGGTAGGAAGATATTGGAGGTGGTTTTAGATGAAGAGGGCCCATTTCGCACACTTTGTGACCGGGTGACAGCACAAGATGGGAAAAGGTGAGGAATAATTTCTTCAAGGTCAGTGGTGGAGTTGACAGGTAAGGGAGAGTCGACTGTCTTTATGTTGGGAACCACTAGATCTCCTACCAAGTCATTACCCAATAATAAATGAATGCCACTCACAGGCATTGGATCTTTCCTAATGGCTACTTGCACTTCCCCAGTAATCAAGGGACATTGGAGGTGCACTTTAGCTAAGGGATAGGAAAAATGGGATGAGAGATCTGAAATTAGAACACTCTCATTAGTAAATGCTGTAGATATATCAGGAATGACGTTAAACAGGAGGATAGATTGTGCTGCGCCCGTATCACGTAGTATACGAATAGGGAAGAACGAGACCCCTCTATGATTGAAATTTTTCCCTCATAGGTGAATGAAGAGAAGAGATCCTGATGGGGCCTTTCCACATTGGTGGTTGCTATTGGTTTGAATTTGGGATCCAGGGAACTACTTTTAGAAGTTCGACACTTTGGGTGTTTACAAGACTGGATCGTATGGCCTGGTTTTTTACAATAAGAGCAATAAAACTTGGTTGCATCAGGGGGGGTAGGTGTGGGACCTTTCGACCTACCACTCACGCCCCCAAGGTTATCATCAGAGGAGGATCTAACGTGCTGGAAAGTACCACGTTCACCTACTGCCCAGTGACTCCACCAGCAAGGTGTACGCATCAGCCACCTCAGCCACACGCCCTAAACTAACCTCTCCACGCTCCTCTACATGCTTCAAGATGTGAAATGGTATCTTGCTCTTCCACTCCTCCAGGACTACCAAAGTTTAACAAATCCTGAAATGTGGAGGTCTCTGTAGCCTCTAACCACTTCTTGAAAAACCTAAGCTTTTCTTGAGCAAACTCAACAAAGGTGTGTGAAAATGTTTTGGTTAGTTTACGAAACTTCTGCCGATATCTATCTGGCGTGATAGCATAAGAGGTGAGGATATTCTTTTTTACGTTATCATAGTCATCAGTCTGGTCTAAACAGTTATAAACTCTATGAGCCTTACCACATAATTTAGGAACTAACACCGACACCTACTGGTCCTTAGGCCACTCATTCTTCCCGGCTATTTTCTCAAGTCCTAAATGACCCGTCCATATCGGATTCATCAAACTCGGGAACAAGGGAAGAAGCATTAGCAGGGTTAAAAGCAGCTTGTCTCTCTTTTAATGCCACTTCTTTTGATTTAAACTCCGATGTTAAGGTGACTTCTGTCTCTTTCACCTGTAGTTTTTTCAGTCTAACCTCCTGCTCCAACTTGGCCTGTTCCAACTTGGCCTGTTCCAACTTTACTCTTTCCTCATGCTCCAACTTGGCCTGTTCCAACTGGAGTTCGTTCATTTTGATTTGGAACTCGAACCTAGCTCGTTCTATTTCTAAGGCGTCTACTCTTTGTGTTTTTTCTTGAGGGCTAGCCAGACCTGAGGCAGCTTCTGAGTGAGGAGGGGTGGTAGATAGTGGTTGAAGTGTATTGGACATGGGCGCTAATTGGTCAACAGCGGATTCTTCTAAAGCTTCTTGTTGAACCATCATTTCAATTACCTGATTTTTTAACACTTCCTTAGTCATTTGCTGTGAATATGGGATATTGTAATAGGTGGCTATTCCTTTCCATTCTTTCTTCAGGATATTAACACGTAATTTAGATACGGAAGGATTTTCAATAAAATCCTGGAGATCAAAACCTGAGGTGGTCATTGTTAAGAAAAACTAGATAAATTAACTAATGGCCAAAAAGATAAGATAAGTGGATTACCCTAGAAAATATCACGGCAGTGGATAACCAGAAAGTCCCGGACTTGGAAGGATACTTGAAACAAGAAGGACGCATTACGGCATTAATATAAAGATCCGGATAAACAACCTTTGAGTTACTTTATTATTGACCCGGAATGAGATAATGAGAAGAACAATAATTGAGGCTTTATAATTATGGGGTCCTGGTAGAGCGGGGCATCCCAAGATATCACTTCACCCTAAACTAGTGACTATGGAACAGTCTACTCTGGAGCGAGGGTACGGCATTAAACAGATCAGGATTCTTCCCTAATATCCTACGTCTGTCACTCTTACTGTACGATAATACCAATATATGCACACACATATGAAGGGAACTTTAAACCACCTTAAAGCAATTGTGAACAGAAGTGACTGGGAGGAATAATTAACAAGGAGAAACAAGGGGGGAAGAAATATGGCACTTAAGGTCGGGTCCTGTTACGGTCGCCATTAGTTACGAGTTGGGGATTTAGAAACTGGTTTAGAATATAGTAAAAAATCTACCCAGATCCCAACAGGCAACAACAATAAAATAACTAAACAAACAAAGACAATCGGACAATAAAAGGGTAGACAAAGGATGCCAGTTTTTATTGTGTATAATAAAGTACAATAAATTCCTTAACAAAATATCCAGCTTTCTATAATTTTCCCTTAACCATACTTAACTTAAACATATGCAACATTGGCTTAACAGTATATACATATTTATACAACATACAACAATCTGAAGCAAGTGAAGGTGGGAGGTAATATAGGGTTACAATACTCAAGTGCGGTGCTGAAGTGTCTAACGAGTAGGGCTGAGTATTGAAGAAGATGGTAGGTAGTCACTGTGCTGTAGGTTTCCAGGATAGGTAATCCAAGTGTGGTCACTTCCCAGAGTGAACTGAACTCTCCTCGATCCGGAGCTGATGAGGAAGAGTTGGAGGAGGTGACGCAGCAACCAGGATATGGAGAAAGGAAACCCTGAGTGGTGACTAAGACTAGTCATACTCGGGTCGCGTCCCTAGATGGCGTTGCTCGGTAGTGCTGGGTAGTTAGATCATGACACAATAGATGGCGTGGCTCGTAATACTTGGGATAGAAAATAATCAAAACACTTAGTTTACAAAATTGTAACACTACCCCCTCCCTAATCCTTGTGTCGTCCCGACACACTCATTCATTATATACATGATAATTCTGAAACTTCGTAGGTCTCCTCTTTTTCTGCTGCTGCCGCCGATGTACTAAGATATCTTCAGAGTCTTCCCTTGGCGCAATAACTTCAGTTACACCGTCAGATCGGTCCCCCTCTCCTGTCAAGTCCAATTCCGCTAAGAGGGAACAGTGCTCCTCTTCCTGGTCCATGGTCGGGTTCCCTGGATCAGTACGGTTCTGAGTTCTTCCAGGATCTCCGGCCTGGTCCTCGTCGGTGGTAGGTGACTGCGCCTCAGAGTCTTCCCAGGTACACTGCCCTGGCCCATGATACTGCCACAGACGATTGACGTGGACTACCTTTGGCTGAGCCTTCCTTCTTCCCCCGATGCGGTAGGTCACATCTGAATGGCATTCCACTACAGTGTTTGGTCCTTCCCATGGACTCTTCAACTTTGATGACTGGCCGTTCTTCCGTAGAGGGTTGTACAGGCACACCTTATCACCGTCCTTGTAACAGACCTGGCTTGCTTTGTCATCATGAGTGCGCTTCATCACTTCACCCGAGAACTCCAGAGCTCCTCGAACTTGATGGTGAAACTTCGTCAACCTTTCTTGGAGGCTTCAAACATAACTGGTGGTTTCTTCAGGAGGTTCTTCATCAGGTGGTCTTCCTGTCAGCAGGTCCACTTGCAGCCTCAGTTCGTGACCCAGCATCAGTTTTGCCGGTATGTATCCAGTTGATTCGTGGGCAGCCGACCGATATGCCATCGGCAGAGCAGGCAGCTTCTGGTCCCATTCTGTCTGCCCCCTCAACACAGTACTTGGCCAGTTCTTGTCCCAAGGTCCAATTAAACTTTACGACTATTCCATCTGACTGTGGCTTAAGTGGAGTGGTCCTAGTCTTCCTTTTGCCCAAAAGTTTACAGCACTCACTGAACACAGCTGACTCAAACTTTTTGCCCTGGTCCGAGTGCAACTCGTGGGGCACACCAAACCAGCAGAAGAACTGGTCCACCAGCACCCTGGCAGCAGTTGTGGCTTCTGGTCACTTAGTGAAGTAATCCATGGCCACACAGATGTACCCATTCCCATCTGCAGTGAGTGGCAGAGGTCCTGCAATATCTACTGCAACCCTCTCCATTGGTGCTCCTGCCTGGTACACCTGCATTGAGGCACGAGTGTGCAGCTTTGTTCCCTTCTTTGCGCAGCAGACATCGTATGACCGGCACCATTCTTCCACATCCTTTCACATGCCAACCCAGTAAAACATTTGCTGCAGGCGACTCAGGGTCTTCTTCACTCCCAGTTGCCCACTCGCTGGATTGTTGTGCGTCTCCCTCAGAATTTCTGACCTCATCTTCCGGAGAAGTACTGTCTGCCAGTACCTGTTGATGCCATCGGTAATCACCCACTGGGGCTGCAGCAGACAATCCTTCAGCCGAAGAGCATCCCTCTGTGCCCAGTAGTTTTTAGTTGTAGGACTTGCTCCAGAGATCGTCTCCCATGCTGGCCGCACTGAGTTCTGGTTCGTCCACTCGACCATTGGTTGCAGTTCTTGGCCTTCCAGCTGCAGCTTCTCAAGGCCTTCCCCAGCAACGGCTGGATCCTCCTCCACTGTAGTGGGACTACACTTCTTGGGAACTGCCTCTCTCCTTCAACACTGCTGACTATTGGCCTCCACCACTCCCAAGCGGGTATGCAAGGCACCAGTCACCTCCGATCTTTGGGAAATATCTCTTGTCTGCCGAGCGGTAATCTTAGCATTTGCATGCTACACATTCCTCAGCGGTACCCATTTTCCCTTTATTGTCAAATGCCTTGAGCCAAGGTCCAGTTGACATTTACGAGGTAGGAGGTAGTCTAGGCCCATCGATGCAAGGGTCTTCCATATCCGCTACATAAACCTGTAGGGTTTCTTCTTCCCCTCCTAGCTTGATGCTGATGTCCACTGGATCCCTTTAGTACTGCGCATTGTCCAGTTATCTGGCACTGCTGCGACGTCTCGGGCAGTTTTCGATGACTAACCACGTCCGGCCTCATAAAAGTCTGCTCCGAGGCTGTGCCAATCACCAATAGACACCTTATGTCATCGATCTCAACTTCAACCTGGTCACTGCTTACGGTGGCTCGGTTGCATTTTGTTAACAGTGGGGCTCTGGTGAGACAGGCTGGTCGTTACCCCTCATCACCAGCCATCTCTAGTTTTCCAGTCTTTGTGGGCTGCTCTGCTTTCCCTTTCTTGGAATTCTGTGGACACTTAGTCTGGAAGTGTCCATTTTCTCCACACATCCAACATCATCTCTTCTCCACGTTCTTTTCGGTATTGCCCTGCTCTCGCTCTCGTTTCAGCTTGTAACAGTCTTCCTGTTTATGCCCAATTTTTTCACAATACCAGCAGGTTCCTTTAAATCTCTCCGTCTCTTGTACTTGACCCTTTCGTGCTCTAAACTCAGAGTTGAACTGCGTCCTGGAGCTTGTAGACTTGCCGATTGGGACTGCTTCACCTGAATCTTGAGCTGCATGCTGTCTAATGCGTCCACAATCTGGCCCCTCAACAACACGGCTAACAGATCGGGTGATCAGGTGATGCTCCAAGGTACGCCCTATGAGCCATACTTTCCAGGACTTGAGCAAGCTGTTGCAGTGTTTCACCTCGATTACGGATACGAGTATGGAATCTGACTCTGTATACCTCATTTTTGTGATTGGTTCAATACCTTCGTTCCAATACCTTTACCAGTGACATGTAACTGCTACGCTCTTCTCCTGTCAACTGGCTGAAAACCTCCATAGCCGTTCCCTTAAGACTCGTGGCTAATTGTAATGCACACTGCTTGTCGTCCCTCCCGTTTTGTTCTGCTTATAACTCAAACTGTGCATGGTATGCTTCCTATGAGACCTTGCCATCGAATTCCTTTGGTTTCTTCACTAGTACTCTTGGATAGTTCATCACTTCACTTGACGTAGCTCGGGGTTTGAACTCAGGTGCTCTGCAATTCAGTTCAACATTTCCCTATTCCACACACTTATCGTATTTTCCAAAATTTTCAACATTATGCACTTCACTCGGAGCGTGAACAAAGGATGTTTCGTGCACACCGTCCCAACACTGGTCAACAGCCAAAATGGTTCACATATGAGATCATGCTCACACAACTAATTTCATATTGCTGAATTCGAATCTGATATTTGTTTTGTTCTTTCAGACCA
The DNA here is from genome assembly GCA_958450375.1 of Homarus gammarus. NCBI lineage: Eukaryota > Metazoa > Arthropoda > Malacostraca > Decapoda > Nephropidae > Homarus > Homarus gammarus. The sequence continues at coordinate 795,288 of CAUDMG010003604.1, forward strand.
GGTTTTATAAAAAAATCAATAGGTACAAATATTTAATATTCCATCACGTGTCGTGCAAAAGATGATATTATCTCATGTGACTGTGCTTTCATGACTAATTTCATATTAATGAATATTAATTGGATGTTTCATTCTACCATAAGACCTACTTTCTTAAAGAATAAAAAAAATAGTTAATATAGTAACATTATCGCGTCATGCAAGATACAATTTTAAACCTATCACAGATAAGCTCATAAAAAATTGTACCAAAAAACATAAGTTCAAATCCTGTATAATGACAAAATATGAAGTTCTAAAAGTGCTTCTGAACTTTACTCTTTCTCTTGTACAGCTTGCTCTCTTCTCGTTGCAGTGTCCAGCAATAGTCGCCCATCATGTTAGGACTGAATTGTCCCTGATATCTGCTCTCCATTATGGCGATATCTTGATGAAATCTTTCGCCGTGTTCATCACTAACGTCTCCCAGGTTACCTGGGAAAAATTCAATATGAGAGTGGAAAAAATGCAATTTCAAGGACATCCTTGCTCCCAATGCATGATAATTCTGAAGCATGGTTGTTACGATTTCTTTGCAGTTGTCAGCACGATAGTTTCCAAGAAAATTCTTTGACACATTGACAAATGAGTCCCATGCTTTTTTCTCCAGTGGGTTCAATGTTTTGGTGAATTCGCTATCATTAACTAGTATAGGAATTTGTGTTCCATTCAAGACACCTGCTTTCAACTTGGCTTCGGAAGCCACACCACCTAGTTTCTGAGATAAGTATAGAGTCCCAGCACCGAATTGATCCATAGCTTTGATGAAATTTTTAGCCAAACCGAGCTTTAGATGCAGTGGAGGCAAAAATATCTTTTCTGGATCTACAAGCGGATTGTGAGCACAGTTAAACCTTTCAGGCGCATCTTTTGGTCTTATCCGCCAACCCTTTCTCACATAGTGCTCTGCATCAGCTCTGCTGTTCCGCAAGCACAAAAAGCACATGTGCTTTGTGTAGCCACTCTGAAGGCCCAGTAGTAAACTGATGACTTTGAGATCGCCACATATCTTCCACTGGTGTTTCTCATACTCTATAGCGACCAACAGAATTTTCACTGTTTCATAGCTCTCAGTCATTTTTGTTGCGTGTGCTATTGGGACAGATGGAAGCCGATTGCCATTGTGTAAAAGAACAGCTTTCAGAGAGTCTTTTCCTGAGTCTATAAACAGCCTCCAATCCTCTGTCTTGTATGTTTCAGACTTGCAGAGTTGTTGCATGAGAGATACTGCGTCCTCGCAATAACAAAGGTTGTTTGCCATCTTGAAAAATGCAGACAGCTGTCTATGTCGGTAAGGCGCTGTAGTGATATGCACTCTATCTTCTAGCAGGTTACGCTGCTTTAATCTGGATCCCAAAACTTCAGCCTTTTCTTTTGACAAGTTTAGGTCCCTGATAAGATCATGAAGTGCTTCTTGGGTAAATAGTTTAGGCCTGGTATTTTCAGAGTCATCCTGGTAGTCGTTTTCCATTGAGGTAGAGGTAGAATCGAAATCACTCAATTCTTGTTCAGTCGGTGGATTTGGGACTGGAAGTTCAGCACTGTGCGGTACTGGTCGGATTGCAGAAGCAATATTGGGGTACTGTACCTTGCCTCGTGTCTTGATTTTTATTCCCTTAATATTTGTGAGACAGAAGTAGCAGTCATTACTGTGGTCTTTAGGTTCACGCCATATCATTGGTACAGCAAACGGCATTCCTGAACTTCGTTTACCACACATCCACTCGCTCAGGTGGTTAACACAAGGCTTACAGGCTACATGAGGTGCCCATTTCTTGTCTTGGTCACCCAAATGACATTTGAAGTAACTCTTGTAGTTCAGTCTAACAGCTTTTGTGATTGGTTTCTTGAGGCTACCAGGAGTGAAGGCACCACATATGTAGCAAAAACTGTCAGCACCGTTCACACACTTGCGACGTTCCATGTTTTGTTAATTTCAGAGTAATTACAAATCATGCAGGTGTAGATATGCAATATCATGAATCAGCAAACTGAAACAAACAAAAAAGCACAAATCAGGACAAAATAATTGCATAAGTGGAGCCAATGAGCATATAAATTACTGTATGAATAGCATGGTACACTAAATATATAGATATGCTGGTTCTGGAAAACTGAGCCTGATACAGCTATACGAATGTCATAATTGAGTTCAGCACATACAATTACACTAGAATCAGACTGTTTTGATCCAGAACCATGAGAATTTTTTTTTTATGTTGACCAGTGTTATAGGAGTCAATGGATCTTGGCTGATACCCTGCTGTTGGACAATTCTCCAGAGCTTTCATCCTGCTACTAACTTTCTGTAGCTGACTGTTTACCACTGTTATCTCCTGTTGTACCTCTGTGATATCACCGCTCACTTTTTGTTTGTGCTCTTTCAATTTTTCACCCACTTCCTCTTTTGTCACTCCTGTAATGGTCATGACGGCTAACCTGAAAACCTTAAGGATTCATATTACGCTCAAACGTCCACAAAACCTTCCGAGTCCCCCCAGTGGAAACGTCCCCCATTCTCTGTTTCCCCCGTCTTGGTCTTTGGGAGTAGACCCTGTATGTTGGGACCTGTTGCCATCTAACCCTTTGTAATCAATTTAATTTGGCTTTCGATAGCTGAGTCAGAGCATTGTTAGTTGAGATAATAATAGAGAATGAAAATGAGTTCATAGTCTCAATTTCAAGGTCAGAGTGTACAGTAAATTAATTCATCGGAATAGAAGTAGGTGGACTCCCTGGTCTGTTTTGAGTGAGGGCCCCGCGGGCATTTCTACCGTTAGTGAGTGCCCGTCCCTTCACCCATACAGGTAGGCCACCCACTCTGTGTTGTAATTTGCCCTTCTTTAAGTGATTTGACCCAATTAATAGTTGATTGTGCAAGTGTTACAGTAACGTAGTTGATATGCTCTGAGTGAAGTCATATTTACGTCTTTAACGTCCCCTGAAACGTGATGTTGTTTTCAACCGTTAGTGAGTGCCCGTCCCTTCACCCATACAGGTCCCCTGATGCTGATCCCGTTTGTCTCCCGATCCCATTGTGATTCTTGAATCGCTCTACCATCCAACAACGGCCTCGGATGTATTAGTTGTCCAGCCGGGATCATATGTGAGAAGATGGCACCGATGCGGCCGGATGAATGTACCCCAAGGTCGTTGGGCCAGACCCCAGACCCGCCATGTGTCTGGCTACCCATCTCGGGTCGGAGTAACCGACCACAACAGCAGTTGTAGAGGCGCCAGTGCTATACCCTGTGACAGGCCTTGGAATTATGGTCCACAGTGTGGTTGTAGGTGTTGTTAATACTTACCCATGTTGTGGGGGACCCATGTCGGGGTTTGTATCAGTATTAGTGTCTTGGGAGGAAAGACACGGTATTGGGTACACGGTAAGAGTGTAATGTCCGAATAATTGCTGTTGAGTAAATAGGAAAACAAGGAAACCAGTACATAAGACATAGAGAGTTTGCAATAGGCCCAGGAGCTGAGCCTGGTAGTTATGTGTTAATAACATCTATTTTCCCCTTTGATTTTATTAATAAACTTGTTCTTTGAGAATTTTAGGAGTATTCATTTCTCCCACAGTATTTTACCTTTATTTCCATCCAAGTGACCTGATACCAAAATTACCATACTCACGTGCCTAGACCCTCGCCCATGCTACCCAAGAATAGGTGACGGAACTGAGTAGAGTAAGAACTAAGAGAAGTAAATAAGATGAGGGTGGCGTAGAACAGAGAGGGAGTCAGGCCCCCTCACATTGGTGACAGACCAAGAATGCGCCCCCTCACATTGGTGGCAGCTAGAGAACCCGCCCCCTCACACTCCTAGTTCAACTTGCACCTCACGAAATGCATTACCCCATCTGTTACACATCACTTGTAGAACCTCATCTCGTTCATGAATTTTCCTGTCGATCTCTCCCTGCAACTGTTGTAGTTGCTGCTCCTGTTCTTCTCTCTGTTCCTGCAGTTGTTCCTGAATTTTCTCTTGCAGCTGCACATTTTCATGTTTCTGCTCTTCTCGTTGTTCTTGTAGCTGTTCTTGCAACCTTATTTGTTGCTCCTTTTATTCTTTCAGTAGTTGTTTCTGTTCTTCTCGTTGTGATTGTAGCAATTCTTGCAACCTTGTTTGTTGCTCCTTCTGCTCTTCCCGTTATGATTGTAGGAATTGCATCAGATCAGCCATTGAAATTTCCCCTTGACTGGCCTGGCTTCTGGTCTGGACACTGCGACCTTCCATCTTGACTGATATCTCACTGCTAGGCTATCCCACTCCTGATACGCCTCGTCAGATGCTTCTCAAACATCCTAGAATCCTCAAGAGACGCCTGGGAGATTCTTTGAACAATAATAAGTAAATTGTAACCAAAGTGATGTAATATATTCTATAATATTCGTACATAATTAATACAGCCTCGTAGGCTGACACAACAAATTGATTCACTATCGAAACCTTTAAGACACAAATGATACTAAAACATCGAAACATCAAAAGAACTGCTTTAAACATATAGAATAAAAATAAAGCATTGGATTACGTTAACACTGCCTAAACATATAAATAACTAACACTGAAATTAACTAAATGTAACTAAGCAAACACTGATGAACATAAATAGGTGCTCACATAGATATACCTCATTGGTGGTGACAGGAACAATCACAGAAATAAAAATGAAGTATAAGTAACAGATGACAAGTGTCACTCAAAAGAACGTGAACTGAATGACGAGAAGACTGGACTGACCTCTGTCTACAGGTGGAGTACTATATATAGGGTCGTTTCCCGCCAATGCCACCAGCAGGTGAAACATGGGTCGTTTAACGATGCAGATGGTCGTTAGAGAAACAAAGAATGCTTGTTACAATAATAAATGAAGAAATGAGATGGGCTTGAACAAATAATACCAGTTAAAACCTTAACAGCACAGGGTAAGGTGACTAGATTATATAATAGTAAATATAACACATCATTACAGGAATAATATGGAACAACACAGAAGCATGTTATATAAAAAAAATAGAAAAATAAGACAGGGTCGTAACACTTCCCCCCATAAAATAAAATTTTGCTTGCACAAATTTTGATATGACATAAGTGTTTATTCTGTGGGTCTAGATAACAGATCGGCCAGCACATTGTCTGAACCCTTAACATGTGTAACATGTAATTTATAGTTCTGAAGGAACAAACTCCAGCGAATTAATCTCCGGTTTTTTAACTTGAATGTTTTGAGAAACTGCAATGGTTTGTGATCTGTATAAATTACATTAGGCCTACTTGGTAATAAATAATAACTGAAATGCTGCAAAGCTAGGATAATTGACAGTAATTCTTTTTCCACTGTTGCATAGCGGGTTTGAGCTGGATTAAATTTTTTACTATAAAATGCCACTGGGTGGTCTACACTGTCATCATCCTCTTGCAACAGGGCAGAACCTGCTGCAAGACCACTAGCATCACAGGCTAGCTTGAAAAGCTTAGAAAAATTAGGGGCTCTCAAAATAGGGTATGAGCATAATACATTTTTCAAGCTTAGAAAAGAATCCTGACACCTTGAAGTCCAACAAAAAATATTACCCTTCTTCAACAAATCAGTAAGGGGTAGTGCCAACTCGGCAAAATTACAAATATATCTCCGGTAATAATCCACACAACCCAAAAATCTGCGGACTTGTCGTTTGTTACATGTAACAGGCATCTGAGAAATAGTGTTACACCTTGCTGTGGGAGAAGCAAGTCTTCCCAACTCAATTACATGTCCCAGATACAAAAGTTGAGCACAAACAAATTCTGACTTAGCAAAGTTTATAACAAGTCCTACATTTTCTAACTCAGTGAAGAGAGAGTCTAGCTGACATAAATGGTCTGACCAAGCATCAGAAAAAATTACAACATCATCTAAATATACTACACAACTAGGCAAATTGGCCGTGACTTGTGACATCAGCCTTTGAAAGGTGGCAGGGGCATTGCAAAGCCCGAAAGGCATGACATTAAATTTATAGGTCTTACCTAATGTCACAAAACTGGAGATGTCTTTAGCACGACGGGTTAGGTTAGTCAAGTTAATGTAGCTGAGTCACGTTCAGTGAATGATGAATTGCACCTTCTCGGGTCGCAAATAAAACTGAAAGAAGTTGGAATACGTCAGGCGGAAGCTGAAGCTATAGTGAAAGAAGTTGGAATACGTCAGGCAGAAGCTGAAGCTAAGGCGAAAGAGGCTGAAGCTATAGCGAAAAGAGTTGGGATACGTCAGGCGGAAGCTGAAGCTAAAGCAAAAGTAGCTGAGGCTAAAGCGAAAGAAGCAGATTCAGAAAACTTGCGGCTGCATATACAGCTCGGTCAGAGTAACCTTTCTAGCACCGATGGCCTCACCCCCAGATCAAGTTTTTCTCATTTTGATCCAGTACGTGCTGTTAGGCTAATGCCCACGTTTTCAGAGGAAACAGTTGATGAGTTTTTCATTGCTTTCGGGAGACTTGCTACCACTTTAAATTGGCCTATGGAGTTTTGGCCCATTTTGCTTCGGCAAGCGTTTGCAGGTAGAGCTCTGTGTGTTTTTTCGTCTCTTACAGACAGTGACGCTAAGGATTATTTATGTATTAAGGAGGAAGTTTTAAAGGCTTATGCCCTTGTTCCTGAAGCGTACAGACAAAGCTTTCGTGGCTTCCGTAAGAAGGCAGGGCAGACCCACCCTGAATTTGCTAGGAGTAAAAGAGAGGTATTCTCAAAGTGGTTACACTCCAAGGAAGTGAGTGATTTTGACTCCCTGATTGAGTTAATGCTCACAGAGGATAGGGAATTTAGTACCATCGAGGAGGCTGCTAAGCATGCTGATGGATATGTTTTGAGGCATGGTAGGACTAACAATGATGTTATGCCCCCACAGGTTCAAAGGACTTTTAATCCCTCTCTTCACAGAGCGAGACAAGAGAATACTAACAAAAGTAATTTTGTGCATGATAGGAGGAGCTGGATGCGTTCGCCAATCATATATAACAATAATACTGTGGCCCATATAACTGTAAGGAGTGCCCCAGGTTATAACACTGGTGTCTCCACAACAAATGAAGATCGCTGTTATGGTCGGTTGCAGTCTGACACAAGGCGAGAGAGTCTGGGGCCTAGTTCCCAGGATGCGGACTTGCACAGTTTAATTCTGCCAGTTTAACATCTTCCAATACAGTCTGCTGTTATGCAGCTACTGATCCCGGGTAGCTGCTGCGTATTCAGCTAACACACACACTGGGCCTGAGATAATGTTGGAGAGCGTCAGAGAGAAGTTAATAATAACTCAATCACAAACAATCTTTTGTCTAGCAATGACAGACAACATTTACGTTACATTAATTCTTTCACTGGGTAAATGACAATTTCACTGTTACAACATGAACACAGATATTCACAAAATCGACCAAGTTAAACTGACTTAACATGGCAGCGGGAAACAATCGTTCACATACCTGACGATAATGTGGAGAACGTCAGAGAGAAGTGACGCTCTCCGCGACGTACAAGCTTATATACGGCTAACTGGCAACTCAGGCCTGTGTGAAACATATGCCAGAAAGGCCAGTCCCGCAATGACAGATATTACATTTCAATCAGTTGCTGTACATTTAAATATGACACCCAATTGCCAATGATCAGGTGAATTTTCCACGTCTATCTATATACTCTAATCAGAGACTGAGCTTGCCAGGAAAAAGTGGAATTACACACGTTGATAACATTAATTTCACAAACTCAGTGCGGCTATGAACAAGGAACTATCCAAGGGGGTACGTTAGATTTTGGAGATTAGGAGTTTGACATGTTCTTCTCAGGAGATTGATGACTTTCTAAAATAGACAACTGACACTAACTAAACTACAAACATCCGATTCTCTGATGTTTGGGCATCAAATTAATCTAACTTCAGTTGCCAATGGAACTCATGGTTATCCCCAAGGGACGATATCATGAGATGCCATTCGTACAGGCACACTCGACTCTCACTTACTTGACAAGTGTTGACTCAAAACAATGGTGCTTGCTCTCACATTCAAATTTACTTTATTTCTTCCTAGGGATAACTCACCAGTTATCCACATGTTTTGCGGGCATGATGCATAATATGAATCATCAGATTTCAAACAGACCAGCAGTCATTGTGACCATGACATATACACGAAAATTTCACTAAATTTGCCAAAATAACTGTTGCTTGGTTAGAAAATAATCAAAACACTAGTTTACAAAATTGTAATACAAAATCATGCCTCAGCATAACACTATTTTGTTGATTAACCTGGGAAAACCACATTCTTTTGCATTCTTACACACATATAATTATAATAACTATTATACTTTCATCTAAATGCTGCCACCACCCAGGTTTTCCTGCGAATATAACTTCTAATAAGGAATCTTTCACCAAAAGTGGAGCTGGTAGACACGAGAGGTTAGGCACATGTGTTATATTTTCAGGGATGCCAATTATTTGAAGGAATGCGCGGTAATACACACATTCTACTGAATCAATATTTATCAAAATCAAATCTGAATATTATGACACTTTGAACCTTTACTCACAATGTACTGGACGGAGCTTTTTTCATTTTATATTCCACCTAAGCTGCCACTATTTGTAATGGGAGCATTTCCTTTACTTCATATTTTACCATCCAGATATTCTTTTATGTTATTATTCTTCAATTCTTTATCTATATATACCTTATATTCTTGCTTATATTCTTATATAAGTAATTCTGATATTTCTCTGCTTATAGTTTCTAAGTCTTTCATTTCTTTTCATATAATGTATATTATATGTTCTGAGTTCATATGTTCTTACCTTGCTGAAGTATACTCTGTTTTATATAGTTATTATTCTCAACCATGGATTAGTCTGGGGAACCATGTTATTCTTAGTACAATACTTATCATACTTACACCGATAGTCTGCCACCATCCAGACTTTCATTAGAGTATAACATATCTCACGGAAAGCTTTTGGGTAGTGTGGTATAGTGGGTATAGGCACGTGAGTAAGTATTATTTTCTGGGAACCAATGTTTAGAAGGAATAGAGTGGTGATACTCGTAGATTACTAATTCAATATTTTTAACACAGTGAGTGAATAAGATGTTACTTAAATTCACTCAGAAAAGACTGGACCCTTAGGTCTTACTGTACCATTGACAAAACAGATCTGCAATTACTTATTAATTCATTAAACACTTCAAGTACTTATTATATCATTAAACAACTCCAAGTACTTATTATACCATTAAACAACTCCAAGTACTTATTATATCATTAGACAACGGTTGTATTATTTCTTTGACAAGTAAGATTCAGTAATTATTACACACGGTCAGATAATACTGGACCCTCAGGCCTTACTTTTATAAGTAACAAATTACATCTTCAATTCTTGGTTACAACATTTAGCAATCATAATATTATTCCATTGTCACTACAGATGGCACTTGATAATATCCCAAATCAACTCATGACATCACGTTCTATCGGCATGAACAACATGGTACTTTTCCTTCAGTTCATGTACTCAACTCACATGACATATTTCCTTGTACTATTAATAGTTATGGGTTCACTACTTAACCTGGGATTTCTATATTTCTGTTAGTTAATCCCTCAATCAAGATACAATAATACTTAAGCCCATGTAACTGTGAGGAGTGCCCCAGGGTATATATCACTGGTGTCACCACAACAAATGAAGATCGCTGTTAGGGGTCGGTTGTAGACAGACACAAGCCAAGGGAGCTGGGGCCTGTTTTGCAGGAAACGGACTTCCCAGTTTAATCATGTCGAATTAACAGCATCATCCAACCCGGCTACCGATCCACGGTAGCCAATGAGTATTCAGCTCAACCCACTGGCCTGAAGATACGTGGAGGAAGAGTCACGAATGCGTCAATGTCTAACTTCAACTAGACAAAACATACGTCTGGCAACGATACAGACGACACTTACTTTATGTTATTCCTTTCACTGGGTAAATGACAATTTCACTATTACAACATGAACACTGATATTCACAAAATTGACTAAGTTAACTGAATTAATATGGCGGGCCTTGGCGGCGGGGAGCACTAATTCACATATCTGAAGATACATGGAGGAAGAGTCACGAATGCCTGATTCTCCCTTGAGCAGTGGTATATACGTGAGGCCCACGCATCATACCAGAAAGGTTGATCTCGCCAACAACAGACCTTCTCTCCCATTTTGGATCACTGTATACTTAATTATGAACTCCAGTGTTCCTGATCAGGGTAATTTCCTATGTCTATTCATATACTCTAATCAGAGGTTGAGCTTGCCAGGAAAAAGTGGAATATACACGTTGATAACATTAATTCTGCGAGCTCAGGGCTGTTGCGAACAAGGCACTATTCACGGGGAAGTGTTAGATCTTGGAGTTATACAGGTTGACAGAATAGTTCAGGAGATTAATGACTTTCCTAAATAGACAACTGATAAACTCTAAACTACAACCACCAGATTCTCTGATGTTTGGGCAACAAAATACTCTGACTTCAGTAGCAATTGGAAACTCATGGTCATTCTTAGGGAACAATACCGCGGGTATCGTTTGTACTGGCAGACTCAACACTCACTTGCCTACCCAATGTTACAAACAATATGAACAGTTAAAGCGTTGTTCAACATTACTCACAATGGATCTTGTATGCTTTAACTGTAATCAAACATATCTAAGTTGACTCAAAACAAGGGTGTTCTCTCTCACATTCAAATTCATTTTATAGAGAGGTTGGTTTCAATAAGTTAGAGAAAATGGGATAACGGAGGACTGAGGTGACTTGGGGCGATGAGAAAACGGACTCTCAGATGGGGGACTCAAACGAAGGCAGAGTTACATGTTTTGTGGGCTATTGAGCGTAATGTGAATCGTCTGATTTTGGCGTTAACTGACGTGTATGACCGTGGTCATTACAGCTGAACTAACCTAACCTAACCTAACCTAACCAAACTTAACTTAACTTAACCTAACCGAGCTTATGTTAACCATGATTGGCTAGCACTTCTAATTCGTAGAACTGTAAGTCACAAATAAAACATTTCCTCAAAACACGAGTTTTCCATTTAAAATCAGTACGAAAAATTATCTTTAATGCAAGTTTAAATTTTTTTTAAGACATTCAAAATATTTAATAAGACCCTCAATTACTGATTACATTATTTCTTAACACTCCGACAAAACAAACTGACCAATAGCTCATACTTTTTAAGAAGTAAAACTAGATCTTTAATAATCATTTACATTCAATACTTAGAGTATACTCGTACATCATTTACAATAAAGATGATCACTCTACAGTCTACACACTTGTCTATAGCACAGACTGATTGTATTACTTAGAGCAACATTCTAATACAAGGAAACATATACCAGCATATGCTGGTGATAGAAATATTTAGGTTTTCAATACTCAACCTGGGACAATTATATTCCCGATAACCCATCCACAACAATGTACAAGAATACTCATTTGCACATACAATCAAAATGAGTGAGCACACCAGGCTTACACCGTTGGTGTTCAAAACAAACCACTGCAACTCAGCAGCCGCCTCGGTTAAACTCCGGCGTCGTGGCACTAGAGAGCCCACTCTCCCTTAGTTGGCTCCCAGTTCTCGTCACTCCCTCAGATCTTAATCTCATTGTGTTAAAGACTTCCTGCCTCGGGAATCCTGCTTGCAGGCAACTATAGATATTCGACAGCAGCAACACACATTGTAAATGTTTTATTGACCTACTGTGTAATATGAATCTTTGGGGAGGGGAAAGCTTTGTAATGACGACAGTCATGCATGTTAGTTAACGTAAAATCAGATGATTCATATTACGTTCAATAGCCCATAAAACATATTGCTATAACTTTTATTGAGTCCCCCTACTGAAACGTCTGTTTTCTCACTGCTAGACGCCCGTTTCCTGTCATATGTTTCAGACACTCTTAGTACAGTATATCTCATGTTGATATTAGTAGATTTGAAATTATGAATGAATGCGTTGAAGTATCTTGCGTTATTTAATGGGAGAATGACAAGCACATGGTCGGTCTGGCTGGGTGTTTATTCTCTGTTCTTCGTTACAACGTGCCTAACACATTTCGTGTTTACACAAGCCTAAACACTTTCTGACTTTGGTAAGAAGTAACATAATATATAATATATATATATTCAATAAAGGCAGCATGCCAAGTTTATCATCATGTCCTGGTGCTACATTCATCTCATGTGCCTGAATGATGTGATCCACATGAACATATCTCAAAGAGTTACCATATGAGGGCTTGAGCTGCCACCATTTATGAGGGCCTGAGCTGCCACCATTTATGAGGGCCTCGGTGTGCCAGTAACAATTCCTTTTACTCTCATACTTATTACCATTGGTAGCGTGATGAGAGGAGGCTCGTGGGTAGATGTAATGATAGTATCAAGCAATAGGGAAGAAATAACGGTAAATACTGTAGGTAAATAATAGACACAATTATACAAATACAAAATTTATTTAAACATGAATATGAAATTAGGAGAAAGAATTTATTTGTACCAACAGACGAAATCTAGTACTAGGCCCTCAGGCTCAACATACTCACACCACTACTGGATGGACATATTCAATAACACTTCCAACCCTACTGGGTGGACCTACTCAATAACACACAACTCTTATAGTCACTTAGCACCATAAAGACCAGGGCAAATGCCACTACAACACTCAGTCATCAGGGGTGATACTCAAGCAACAGCCATGGGGTCCAGCCACCATGGAGTACTTTCCGACGAACTCTGGAGATCCCAGTGGATTAATTCCACCACACAAATAGCCCTACTGAGTTAGACAATCATCCACCAATGATGGGGGCTGGTAGTGGTGTGTGGCTTGGTGATCCGGGGTCATCTCGCAGGACGAGCGTTAGGGCCAGACGAGCCAGCTATGGGGGCTATAGGTAGTCTGAAGTGTCTGACGGCCGGGTCTCACGAAGGTAACTGATCCTACTGGACCTCGGACATCTCCCCAGACATAGTGGATACAACATCCACACTACAGACACGGCCTAGGCTGCGTTAGGGACCTGTATGGATGAAGGGACGGGCACTCACTAACGGTGAAAACAACATCACGTTTCAGGGGACGTCGAAAGATGTAAATATGACTTCACTCAGAGCATATCAACTACGTTACTGTAACACTTGCACAATCAACTATTAATTGGGTCAAATCACTTAAAGAAGGGCGAATTGCAACACAGCGTGGAACGGCATACCTGTATGGATGAAGGGACGGGCACTCACTAACGGTAGAAATGCCCGCGGGGCCCTCACTCAAAACAGACCAGGGAGCCCACCTACTTCTATTCCGATAAATTAATTTACTGTACACTCTGACGTTGAAACTGAGACTATGAACTCAGTTTCATTCCCTACTATTATCTTCACTAACAATGCTCTGACTCAGCTATCAAAAGCAAAATTAAATTGATTACAAAGGGTTGGATGGCAACAGGTCCCAACATACAGCGTCTAAACAAAGACGGCCTATCGATGACGTCATCAAGGAACAGAGAAAACGGAGGACGTTTCCACTGGGGGACTCAGAAGGTTTTGTGGACGTTTGAGCGTAATATAAATCCTTAAGGTTTTCAGGTTAGCCGTTATCACGATCATGACAAAGCTTCTCCCTTCCCCAAGATTTATATTATGCGGTAACGTTCAGAAAACACGTAAGTATTGACATACACATTAAATGATTAATATAAAGTATAAATCCTCATACAAAACATTGCACAAATTATATCAATAAAAATAGAAAAATAATTCCCTACCGGTGGTCAGAATTGGGTAAAAGAAATGGAAATCTGTTAACATACAACTAGAATGTGACACACCTTCATAAAAAAATATATTGGGATACATATAACATAACAGCACCAAAAATAATAGCACATGGGGTTAGGTACAACATGTCATAATAATACTGAATGGGGTTAGATACATCATCATATAATAATACTGAGTGGCGGTAAATACATCATATCATATCATAATAAATGGTGTTACATACATCATCTCATATAATAATAAATAGGGTTAAGTACATCATCATAGAATAATAATGAATTGAGTTAGATACCTCATATCATATAATAATAATAATATATGGGGTTACATGTTACAAAATACACCCTCACATCGGTAGGTAAAGTGCACACTCAAAATTTCCTTACAGAACTCAAATTTCAATGTTCATATATCATGAAAGTTTCTTTTACGCGATTGGTCAAATGCTTACAGGACACACTGAGATTTAACATAGATGTCTCAAGCTAGGACATAGACGAACGGACCCCATCAAGTCGAAGGAATGATTTATTTGCCCTTAATCTAAAGAGTCAAGTCGCACTCGCAAGAGGCAGCACCATTCAAGGGACTCCGAATGAGAGGGTATTCCCAAGAATTCAATGCTAACGAAACGGTCCTCATGAGAACACCACCAAACCAAAACCTGTCTGTACTTATGGCATTTGCCATGTAGAAGTAATAGCACCATATTTTTATGCCCGAATACTCCCTGAAAGTCACGAACTCTACACCTATATACCAACAACACCCAGCCTACGTAGGACTTACCAGCCGGAACTTGAGAATTCACCACTGGTATCTTTACTCAAACTAGTAACAGATACCCTTCAGATGATTGCATAACTGCCAATACATCGTCCAATCTCTGTCTTTACTGCAAATTGACCCTTCCTCGGCAAAATACTTTTAACCCCCCCCCCCGAAAAAAACATCCTCCATTCTTTTCCTTTCTCTCCATTTTTTTTTCTTCACTTCTTCAATTACCAAAAGTTACCTACAACAGATTGTGCACTTCACTACCCATCAACAACCAAGGAGGTTCACTTATAAAGCCCACTGTTTCTTAAAGATCCAGTCTAACCACTGGTTTTCTCCTCCTTTACCCATGGCTTTAGCTAGTTTAGCCAGAAGAGCTTGGACTTCTGTTGCTAAATCAACAGCAGCTTTGGCCGTCATGGTCCCCTGATTTGCGTTAGCATCTGCCATCGTGTTACAACAAATCAATACTATAACCCACTTTAAATACAATAACATGCACAGTGCTCACTCAAGACCCAAGGACTGGTACTGATTTTCTGCAATACGACTAAACACTCCATGCATCAACTATTCAAAATACTGTTCAGATTATTAATCTCCCAAAAGATAATATTATTGCATGAAAAATACACTGAGACACTTTGCCATTCACAACTCAGTATGGTGCAACACTGTGTGAACACTTCACGAATTTCTGTACTCACAATTCTGGGTCCATACACTTGTATAACACTTTCTATATACCGTATCACCATAAGGTCCTCACATATATAATACTGTATTCTGAAAGTATACTGGCACTAGAGTTCACATAACATACGTTTCACCAAATAATGAACCGTTAGCACCTGGTTAAAATAAACTTTAAAATTATAGCATATACATAGAAATATTAATATGAGGAACTGTAAAATGCCCCGAGATATTAAGTAAATGGGATATATATCCTACCTAACACATAAACTAAAGAATATTGCAAGTACAGAATTAGCATCCACTTAACCTTTGCATATAGTGCAATGCTTCTGTTAGCAACTCAGAATTAAACACTGGGCAATCCCACGATGAAACATTTCACAAACTAGTGCCACGGCCCAAACATGTATTCACTGTCTGTAAGTAATACTGAGTTAACAACGGAAAAAAAAATTTGGCAGATTGTTACACATCAAAATTCTTCCAATATTAATGAACCTTATTCACACTCTACACTCAAGTTATTGTTGCAGGTTTGCTTTTACTTTAAACAAGACTTTTTTCTAACCTAACTCCAAGGTATTTCTTTGAACTTATTTCACTTTCTCTGCAAACCACCACAAAAAGCTGTACCTCAGAAAAATATGGAACAAATTAGCAATCTGAAATACTCATTAGTTACAGTGGAATGGTTATTAAATACCCGTACAGAGCAATGGTTATAACTCAGTTAAAAACTACAGTATCACAGTCATTCCTCCCAACTCGATACAATGTTCATTACATCCCACCGCTGCCACTATTTATGAGGGCTTGAGCTGCCACCATTTATGAGGGCCTGAGCTGCCACCATTTATGAGGGCCTCGGTGTGCCAGTAACAATACCTTTTACTCTCATACTTATTACCATTGGTAGCGTGACGAGAGGAGGCTCGTGGGTAGATATAATGAATAGTATCAAGCAATAGGGAAGAAATAACGGTAAATACTGTAGGTAAATAATAGACACAATTATACAAATACAAAATCTATGAAATTAGGAGAAAGAATTTATTTGTACCAACAGACGAAATCTAGTACTAGGCCCTCAGGCTCAACATACTCACACCACTACTGGATGGACATATTCAATAACACTTCCAACCCTACTGGGTGGACCTACTCAATAACACACAACTCTTTATAGTCACTTAGCACCATAAAGACCAGGGCAACTGCCACTACAACACTCAGTCGTCAGGGGTGATACTCAAGCAACAGCCATGGGGTCCAGCCACCATGGAGTACTTTCCGACGAACTCTGGAGATCCCAGTGGATTAATTCCACCACACAAATAGCCCTACTGAGTTAGACAATCATCCACCAATGATGGGGGCTGGTAGTGGTGTGTGGCTTGGAGATCCTGGGTCACCTCGCAGGCCGAGCGTTAGGGCCAGACGAGCCAGCTATGGGGGCTATAGGTAGTCTGAAGTGTCTGACGGCCGGGTCTCACGAAGGTAACTGATCCTACTGGACCTCGGACATCTCCCCAGACATAGTGGATACAACATCCACACTACAGACACGGCCTAGGCTGCGTTAGGGACCTGTATGGCTGAAGGGACGGGCACTCACTAACGGTGAAAACAACATCACGTTTCAGGGGACGTCGAAAGATGTAGATATGACTTCACTCAGAGCATATCAACTACGTTACTGTAACACTTGCACAATCAACTATTAATTGGGTCAAATCACTTAAAGAAGGGCGAATTGCAACACAGCGTGGAATGGCATACCTGTATGGATGAAGGGACGGGCACTCACTAACGGTAGAAATGCCAGCGGGGCCCTCACTCAAAACAGACCAGGGAGCCCACCTACTTCTATTCCGATGAATTAATTTACTGTACACTCTGACGTTGAAACTGAGACTATGAACTCAGTTTCATTCCCTACTATTATCTTCACTAACAATGCTCTGACTCAGCTATCAAAAGCAAAATTAAATTGATTACAAAGGGTTGGATGGCAACAGGTCCCAACATACAGCATCTAAACAAAGACGGCCTATCGATGACGTCATCAAGGAACAGAGAAAACGGAGGACGTTTCCACTGGGGGGAAATGGGACAACTGGCCGCAGCCCAGTTTGGTTAGGTTAGGTTAGGTTAGGTTGTCAACAAAAAGTTCCATATGGCGGCCAGTCGGCAGCGGCGAGTTTCCCGCGGCCAGCTGCGGCGAGATGGCGGCGGCCAGTTGTCCTAGACCCCCACTGGGGGACTCAGAAGGTTTTGTGGACGTTTGAGCGTAATATGAATCCTTAAGGTTTTCAGGTTAGCCGTTATCACGATCATGACAACCACATTTCACTAAATGCGTCCTAGATCCACATACCTTGTCAATGACACCAGTTATCCACTTTGCATGTACAGTACCATAACCTTTAGCCATATTCCTAACTCTCACCCTATCATTTACCTTGAACACTCTTTCACTGGAACTCTTATCACGATACATTTTTTGTTGAGCTTGTTTCCTATCTACAACTTCAAACAGACTTGGCTTAACTAAACTTAATATTGTTCTCAACTGTCTCTTCACCATTAACTCTGCAAGAGTACATCCTGTCACACTAACTATGTGGCGTGGTTCTGTATCTGAGTAAGAAATTTGCTAGTCTGTGTGTCATTGATTTTCCTACAGTTCCTTGAATTACCTGCTTGGAAAGTGCTTCCTTTATAATTCTAATTGATCTCTCAGCTGCACCATTAGAGGCAGGATGATAGGGTGGGGTCAGTACATGCTTTACACCGTTGAATCTCATGGAGTTTTTAAACTCTGATGATTGGAATGGAGGACCATTGTCAGAAACTACCTCTTCTGGTATTCCATGTTCGGCAAATATTAATCTTAATTCATCAATGGTGCTACCAGCATTAGTACTGTACATGTGCTTAACATCAACCCACTTTAAATGACTATCAATTAATACAAGAAATTTGTCTGTTCCCTTATCACAGAAGTCAATGTGTACTCTTTGGAAGGGACGGGTTGGCCATTTCCAGGTTTTCAAAGGTGTGCTGGGTGGCATACTCCTAACATTCTGACAAACAGAGCACTCACATATACTGCCAGACTGGGGGTCACTAATTCTAAGGGGGAATACTTAACTCTAATCTTAATTTCTAAGGGTCGCTGCCACCAGACCCCCTCTGGACAGCATGTAGCTCGTTAGGTAGCGGACAGAATGGACTAGGCATTGGGTTAGGTTTTCCATTGACCAGATCGATAAGGGGAAAGAAGGGTTGTATAATATGGACACGAAGTAGTACCTTAAGCTGTGTATTCTTATATTACTCTATTAATTATGTATAGTAGAGTGTTACAGAACATGTATTGGTCCTATGTAATATTTCCATTTATTGTGCACCATGTTGTGTATGTGAGTTATCATATTTACATTTTATGTATTCAGCTTGTGAATGCTGGCCTCTGTACATGCCAGCGCGGAGTGATACAGAGAGTTGAGATCACTAGTCCTAATGGTGTGGAAGCCAGTTTCTTTGTTCCTCTGTATTCATCTCCGGTACGAGAATAAGAACCTATTTTCAAGATACCAAGTGTTTGTGTATACCCTCAGTAGTGTAGAACATTTTGGGGGTATCAAAGACAAACATAGAAGGGTGAAACCATAACATGTCTTAATTAATTTATTCCTTATAAAGCATACTGGTAAAAAACATACAAATGAATTGGTCTTCCTCAGAAGAACAACGAAAATGTTGGTGACCCAGATGGGCACCAGACGTCTTACATTAATGGCGTGTCATCCACATACTTATTGCATAACAATCTGTGACCACCTTACCTCGGTCATTCCTTCTTACACTATCCCTTAACACATCAGACTGCTCCACCTGTATGGAATATAGCACCGTCGGTTATCATACATAGTAGCACCATCTCAACACACATGCTACACTCCACCCCTGCAGGTATGGGACTCCTTGTAACTTTCAGGTATCCACAACAGGCACCTCGTTCGCACACCGCCCTCGGTGGGTAAAGACGAGGGCTTCACCCAGAGACATACCAGTACTATTTCTACGCCTGGTATTATAGGTCGCTCCAAGTGACGACCGCAGAGTTTCTCACGGTCTCCTTATTTGTTACTACTCATTTGGGGTGGGGTGCTGGAAATCCACAGGTTCACAGTGGATTGGCATAGCTGGGAGTAGTCACCACCTGTTGGGACGCTCATAGGGATAATGGCTGCCGGGCAGCAAGGCACTCCGACCGCATGGAACCTGAGGTGACGGTAGAACGGAGGGTACCCAGAAATAATGCCTGACGGGCGGTTATCACACCCCCTAACACATTATTATTACACTTATATATCAGGCAAAGCTTTAAACTGTAATAACTTATATATAAGCCTTATAGGACACTGACCTGAGGTGACGGTACAACGGAGGGTAGTGAGGGCAGTGCCCTGCCGCGGCCTACAGTTTCCAATACAGTATTTAATTTTTACTTATATTTCTTACGATTCTCACCTGAACACTTTTCGGTATATTGTCACTCATGCCGTATAAACACATATTTTAATCCTAAATTACACTCTAAGGTAAGGTCTTGGTTTGCTAGTTCGTGGGTAAATTCATTGGGTTATAAAATCTACGGTGTGCCGGGTACATGACGCGCCTTAAAACCAAGGCTGAATGTTCATGACGGGGGTGTATCAACTTCACTTAAAACTGAAATGAGGGATCCTCCTCTCACACATTGCACTATTTGAATACAGACATAAGATTCTCTGATCACTGTACCTGTCGTGGGTATATGTCACGTGAGGATATGAGGTGTATTAAGTTCATACCGACGCATACAAGATATTTCCTTTCACGTATAGTTTCTGGGTCACTTCCAACACCTCACATAGTTCTGATACATTTATCCTTTTTCCAGAGCATTGTTCTCATGTATTTTCATATGATATCTGTGGAAGTTATGTTCGCTACACGTTCACAAACGTAAATAGTATGACCTTCAAACCACGACCTACACTTTGTCCTACAGTACACTAGTCCGGCTCAACTGGACTTTAACATTCATCTTATGGATACCCTGAGTTCTCCTTAATGTTATGAATACATACAATATACTGCCAGATCTGGGGTCACTAAATTTAAGGGGATAACTTAACTCTAAACTTAATTTCTAAGGGTCGCTGCCACCAGACCCCCTCTGGACAGCATGTAGCTCGTTAGGTAGCGGGCAGAGTGGACTAGGCATTGGGTTAGGTTTTCCATTGACCAGATCGATGAGGGTAAAGAAGGGGGAAACCATAACATGTCTTAATTGATTTATTCCTTATAAAACATACTGGTAAAAAAAACATATACATGAATTGGCCTTCCTCAGAAGAACAACAGAATTTTGGTTACCCAGACTCTTACATTACTGGCGGGTCATCCACCTACTTATTGCATAACAAATGGGGAACGCCGTAGCTCGGTCGTTCCTTCTTACAATATCCCTTAACACATCAGACTGCTCCACTGGTGTGGACTTTTAGCACCGTCGGTTACCATACATAGTAGCACCATCTCAACACACCTGTTACACTCCATACCTGCAAGTATGTGACTCCTTGTGACTTTTAGGTCTACACAACGGACACCTCGTTCGCACACCGCCCTCGGTGGGTAGAGACGAGGGCTTCACCTAGAGACATACCAGCACTATTTCTACGCCTGGTATTATAGGTCGCTCCAAGTGACGACCGCCGTTTCTCACGGTCTCCTTAGTTGTGACTATTCATGTGGAGTGGTGCGCTGGGAATAATTCCCACTCGGTGTAACGCTCAAGTGGACAATGGCGGCCGGGCGGCAAGATACTGGCAAGATACTCCGGCCACATGGCACCTGTGGTGACGGCAGAACGGGAAAAACTAAGCAATAATGCCTGACGGGCGGTTATCCCACCCCTTAACACATCCCTATCACACTTATATATCCAGCAAAGCTTTAAACTGTAGTAATTTCTATTTATCAACCTTAATTGTAGGGCGGGATATAGCCCGCTAGGGCACTGACCTGTGGTGACGGCAGAACGGGAAAAACTAAGGCCGATTTCCCGCCGCTTCTCGTCACATAGGCCTACAGTTTCCAATCCTCAATTTACACTTTTGTTTCTTATGGTTCTCACCTGAACACTTTACGGTATATTGTCACTCATTTCTTAACAACACATATATTAATCCTAAATTACACACTAAGGTAAGGTCTTGGTTTGCTAGTGCTTGGGTAAATGCCTGAGATTATAATATTAATGAGGCATCTGAGGCGGGTACATGACGCGCCTTGAAACAAAAGCCGAATGATCATGGCCGGGGTGTATCAACGTCACTTAAAAACTGTAATGAGGGATCCTCCTCTCACACATTGCACTATTTGAACACAGACATAAGATTCTCTGATCACTGTACCTGTCGTGGGTATATGTCACGTGAGGCTACGAGGTGTATTAAATTCATACCGACGCATACACGATATTTCCTTTCCGGTATAGTTTCTAGATCACTGTCAACACCTCACATAGTTCTGATACATTTATCCTTTTTCCAGATCATTGTTCTCATGTATTTTCATATGATATCTGTTGGAGTTATGTTCGCTACACACCCACAGACGTAAATAGTAGGACCTCCAAACCCTGATCCACACTTAGTCATACAGTACACTAGTCCGGCTCAACTGGACTTTAACATTCATCTTATGCCTACCCTGAGTGATCCTTAATGCTATGAATACATACAGTACACTTGATATGATATAACTATACCTGGGTACAATACAACACATGGTCTAGGAACCTTGAGTAGGTGAGTTGTCCTTTCTCAATGTTTCTCGTTTTCTGAGGTTCTACAAGCGCGGTGCATTTGAATGTTATGTAGCGTAATATGAATTAGATGGGATTTTTAGGGATGACAATGATGTGCGCAGTACAACAATTAATATGATATAACTGTACCTGGGTACAATACAACACATGGTCTAGTAACATTGAGTAGGTGAGTTACCCTTTATCAATGTTTCCCGTTTTCTGAGGTTCTACAAGCGCGGTGGATTTGAATGTTATACAGCGTAATATGAATTAAATGGGGTTTTTAGGAATGACAATGATGTGCGCAGTACACACGTACCATCATTTCTATTTCACCATCCAGCTTAGGCCACCACACAAAACTTCTGGCCAGTGCTTTCATAGCACATATACCGGGATGTTCAAAATGCAGTTCATTCAAAATTTGCCCTCTAAAACACTGTGGAATTAACACTCTCATACCCTACAACACCCATCCCTGTTCTACTGATAATTGACATCTCCTTAAATGATACGGTTTAAAGTCTAAGGATGGACAAATCTCTGGCCATCCATTTAGTGTATACTGTACTGTATCTCATAGTCATATGCCGACAATATCAAAGCCCATCTCTGCATTCTTGCTGCAGTAAGTGTAGGAACAGGAGATTTAGGACCCAAAATTGCCAAGAGACGCTTGTGATCAGTTATTAAAACAAAATTCCTCCCATATAGATACTGGTGAAATTTCTTTACTCCAAATATGATAGACAAAGCCTCTTCTCTATCTGTGCATAATTTTTTGGGTAAGCGTTCTCGAGGCATATGCAATGGGTCTTTCTTCACCGTTATCCATTATGTGACTTATGACAGCACCTAATCCATAGCCCGATGCATCACAAGCAAGCTTTAGTGTTCTACTGGTATCATAGTGGACCAAAACATCAGTACTAGACAGAGCAGCTTTACAATCTTCAAATGACTTCTGAGTTGCACTGTTCCATTTCCATGGTATCCCTTTCTTTAATAGTTCATGCAGAGGGGCTAAAACTAATGAAAGTCCACTTAAGAACCTTGGATAATACTGAATCATACCTAGGAAATCTTTCAATTCACTGACATTTTTTGGAGCAGGTAAATTTACTATGGCTCCTACTTTATCTTCTACAGGTCTCAGCCCTTCTGCATTCACTTTGTAGCCAAGATAAGTTGCTTCTTTAGCTAGGAATGAACATTTGCTCTTGTTGAGCCTGACATTGTGTGCCAACAATCTTTCGAATACTGTGGCTAGGGTTTTGACATGATTTTGGATGTCACTGTCAACAATAAGGACATCATCCTGAAAACATAACACATTGGGAAGACCCACAAGAATTTTGTCGATGATGCACTGAAATAACTTTGGTGCACTTCTAACACCATAAGGCAACCTTTTGAACTTATACAATCCTTTATGAGTGTTGATGGTAAGGTACTGTTGACTTTCAGCATCAACAGAGACCCGAGCATATGCTTGGGACAAGTCTAACTTAGTGAAAAAGGTTCCACCTGTTAGTGCAGCAAGCAACTCTTGAGATGTGGGTAAGGGATATTGCTCATCCTCAACAGCTTGATTAATAGTAACTTTATAATCACCACATAGTCTAACAGATTTATCAGCTTTAGGTACAATTACTATTGGAGCAGCCCAATTGCTCTTGGCGGTTTTCACAATAATTCCCTCACTCACAAGTCTGTCTAATTCCTTCTCAACCTCACCTTTCAATGCATAAGGAACAGGTCTGGACTTAGCATATATGGGTGTAACATCTTTGTCAATGGTGATATGAGCTTCATAACCCTTTATACCATCCTGTCCCTTTACAAATAAAATCTTGTATTTTTCAAGCAATTTCTCAAGACCTGGAATACTGTTACACATTCTAACACTAAATATCTCCTTCCAGTCCATCTCAAGTTCACACAACCAGTTCTTACCTAACAAAGTTGGTTTATTCACATAACTAGCTATAATTAATGGCAACTTTAAATTCTGATTTTTGTACTTTACCTCACACTCTAATTTACCTTCTGTGTTCAAAATCTCTCCAGTATAAGTTCTCAACTTGACACCTGAGTCTTCTAAAGGCACATGCGCAAATAGTTTCTCATATATATCTTTACTCATTATAGAGAAATAAGCTGCACTATCCATTTCCATGGTTACAGGTGTGTCATTAATACACAAGTCCACATTATACCTATGTTAAACTTTCTCTTCACTACTGGTGTAAATAGTAAACACATGGGCACTCTCATCATTATCAGATCCAAAATTACTAACACTCTCATGAATACTGTTTTTCATTTCCTTCTCTCCACCTTCAATGGCATATACTCTACCTTTATCACTTCTACAGGCAGGAGCAATATGTCCAATACGTTGACAATTGTAACATTTTGAATTCTTGAACTTACACTGAAAGCTTTCATGTTTCCCTCGGTACCTCTTACATTTTAAATCAGCATTTGTTCCTTGTTTTGTGGTATAATTATTCGTTTTAGTTACAGTTAGTTTACACACTGAGCCACTACTGCCAACTGTTTCACTACCAGCATTGGAAACAAATTCTCTGGTGTTTTTCTCGGCCAATTCCATGCTTGTAGCTATCTGACATGCACTTTCAAAAGTTAAGTTAGTGGTGTTCATTAACTTATTCTGTATTTTTCATAATTCAGGCCTATTATAAACCTGTCTCTTAGAGCTCGGTTCAAGAACTGTCCAAAGTTACAGTGAATGGATAACTTCTTCAAAGCTACTATATAATTACTTACGGATTCATCTTTACCTCTATCTCTGGTGCCAAATCTGTAACTTTCAGCGATCTCAAGCGGAGCAGGGTTAAAATGTTGCTTCAGAATCTTGGTAATCTGAATCAGTGAGGAGTCTGTAGTGGACGTCTCCCCTACAAGCTGCCACGCACCACCTGTTACCGCCTTCCCTAGCAACCAAGCGTATCCGCATTCCATTGCCCGCCGTATCTTAGCAACGGAACTAGTCACCGGCTACTTCTCGGGTTTTTCCACCATGACTCATAGCCGCTGCTGGGTGTATATAAGCTCTGTCTCTCCATTGAGATGCATTCTGACCAATCTTCTTGAACAAGCAACATCTCCTCCAGCAAGCTCCACACTGTTAACATTTCATTCAACCAGGAGGCCAGCAACAGGCAACATCTTCTCTAACGGAGCTCCTGCACACATACCTCCTTAGACAAGCTACTCACCGCACGTCTCTACCAAGCAGCCCCTCACCACACAGCACCTCCAGCACCAGACTGTCTATCATATAACTTATATATTATACAAGAAAACCACATTAGAGTTTCCTTCCATCCTGAGTGCTAGACAACTTTAATATCTCGATACCCCTACAATGGTGACTCCCGGAGATAAGCACTCACACAGGATGGAGGACGGACGGATCTCTCTGCCGATTTTCAACCACAACGTCGAGGACTGGCTTGACCATGTGGAAGCAGCCCTCGCCGGCTCACGAGCGACCGACGAACAAAAGTATTGCGCCCTGCTTTGTGCCTTACCCACGGAAGTGGCCACGCGGGTCTCACAAACCATTTCCAACCCTCCAGATCACAACAAATTCGCTACCCTGCGGGCTGCCTTGAAGACGTGTTATCAACAGACCAGCCCCAATCTCCTGCAAGATCTATCCTCTACCTCCCTCGGGAACTCAACCCCGGGACGTCTCTGGGAGGAGATGTGTCGGCTGAACTCCCGTCACACAGACAGACTCCCCGACTCTATCCTGCGCCAGCTTCACGCACAAAAGCTACCCACAGAAGTACGCAACATCCTGTCCGCAGTAGATTACTCTACGACACCGGAACTATATGCAACCGCGGCAGATAGAATTTTTAACGAATGCGCTGCTGCACCCCTTGCCGCCACGGTCACACCAGTACCTACCATCGAACTTGTAAGCCGGGTCAACACCCCTCAGCCGAGCAATTCCTCACAAGACATCAAGGACCTGTTGCAAATTTTGAACCGCAGGATGGACACTGTTGAGCAGTTCTGCTCCTCCATACCCGCTGCTGCGCCGGTTCCTGACTCACACACTACGCCCTACAAGTTCCGACACACAGCAGCCAACCCCCAGCACAACAAATTTACCCTCTGCTGGTATCACCAGACTTTCGGCCGCTATGCTCGAAACTGTGAGCCCTATTGCACCTATTCGGGAAACGGCAACACCGGAGGCTGGTAGACGCCTCAGCCTCCGTCCCTCCAGGCGTCTCATTACTGCGCGTCACCGACCGCACCTCCGGCAAGAAGTTTCTCATCGACACCGGTTCATCGGTCAGCCTCATCCCTCCCTCACTACGAGACAAGTCAAAGCAACCCTCGTATGACCTGTTCGCTGCCAACGGTACCTCCATCGCCTCCTACGGCGTACGCACCCTCGCCTTAGACCTCGGTCTGCCCAAGACTCTGCGTTGGTTATTCGTGATAGCAGACGTGTCTCAACCCATCCTTGGTTTCGACTTCCTCACCTTCCACAAGCTCGGCGTCAAACCAAGTCATCTATGCCTCATTCATGAGCCTACAGCACGCAAGATCCAGGGTTCTCGTGCCAGACACACGGACGCTATCACCTGTCTTGCGCCTTCCAACGAGTTCTCCTCCCTGCTCGACGAATTCAAGGAGCTTTTCTCACCCCGAGTCTCCCTACCCCCACCACCTACGTCGGGAATTTTCCACCACATCGAAACCAAAGGACCACCAGTCTTTTCACGCCCTCGCCGCCTGCGCCCTGAGCTCCTGTACACGGCCAAAGCAGAATTCGACAAACTACTGCAAGACGGCATCATTCGCCCTTCAAGGAGTCCCTGGGCATCGCCTCTTCACATGGTTCCTAAGCAAACACCCGGCGAGTGGAGGGTGTGTGGCGACTACAGAGCCCTGAATCTCGTCACCAAACCTGACAGGTACCCTATTCCGCATGTCCAGGACTTTCACCACAAACTCCATGGCAAGACTATCTTCTCGAAGATCGACTTGGAGCGTGCCTTCCACCAGATCCCAGTAGCACCGGCAGATACCCAGAAGACAGCCATCACCACTCCGTTCGGACTCTTCGAGTACACTTTCATGAGTTTTGGCTTACGCAATGCAGCACAGACTTTCCAGAGGTTCATGGACCATATGCTTCGCGACCTCGATTTTGTCACCGTCTACATTGACGACATCCTCGTCGCATCTTCGACGCCTGCCGAGCACCACCACCACCTACAACTCCTTCTCCAACGCCTGCAGAACAACAACATGAAAGTTCATCCTGCTAAGTGCGTCTTTGGAACCTCGGCCATCGATTTCCTCGGTCACAGAGTCTCGCCCAGTGGCATACAACCCCTACCACAGAAGATAACCGCGATTAGGGAGTTCCCCAAACCTGAAACGGCGAAGAAACTCCGGGAGTTCCTGGGTTTAGTCAACTACTACCACCGCTTCATTGACAAAGCTGCCACCGTCCT
This sequence comes from Homarus gammarus, assembly GCA_958450375.1. Taxonomy (NCBI): domain Eukaryota; kingdom Metazoa; phylum Arthropoda; class Malacostraca; order Decapoda; family Nephropidae; genus Homarus; species Homarus gammarus. The sequence continues at coordinate 823,074 of CAUDMG010003604.1, forward strand.
AGCCCCCCTACACGACCTTCTCAAGGGACGCCCAAAGAAGTCTCACAAGTCTCTCATGTGGACTCAAGAGGCTACTACGGCATTCACCACTATCAAACAGCACATCACACGCCTCACCCTCCTGGCCCACCCCGCACCTAACGCCCGGACCACTCTCACAACAGACGCTTCTTCTACTGCAGTGGGCGCCGTCTTACAGCAGGAGATCAACGGAACTTTCATGCCCGTTGCTTTCTTCTCACAACGGCTTCAACCACCACACCTCAAGTACAGCGCTTTTGATCGAGAACTCCTGGCCATATACTTGGCTGTCAGACATTTCCAACACTTCCTCGAGGCCCGTCAGTTCACCATCTTCACTGATCACAAGCCCCTCGTCCACGCTTTCGCTTCAGCTTCCCAGTCACATACACCTCGTGTCCTGCGCCACTTGGCTTACATCTCGGAGTTCTCCAGCGACGTCCAACACATTAAAGGCAGCCACAACGAGATCGCCGACGCCCTCTCTCGTTGTATATCCGCCATTCTTCCCTCATCTCCACCCATTGATTATGGGCAGCTAGCCGCGGCTCAAGAGAAAGACGAAGACCTGGCAGCTTACAAGACATCCCCCTCAGGCCTCATACTCCAAGAACTCCCTGTTCCTGGCACAAAGATAAAATTGTGGTGCGACGTATCCTGTGGACAGCCTAGACCGTTCGTGCCTCACGTCCACCGCCGCGCTGTTTTCGACCGCATCCATGGTCTCAGCCACCCGGGTGTGCGGGCCTCCCAGCGCCTCCTCACGCAACGTGTCGTCTGGCCCGGCATCAAGTCTGATACTATGAAATGGGCTGCCCAGTGCCTAGCCTGCCAGTCCTCCAAAATACATCGTCACATACGGGCCCCCTTACAAGCCTTTCCTATTCCCAAAGGACGTTTTCAAGTAGTACACCTCGACATCGTGGGACCTCTTCCATCATCCTACGGTAGCACCTACATCTTCACCTGCATCGACCGTTTCACCAGGTGGACAGAAGCAATTCCCATGCCCAACACTACAGCAGAGACTACTGTCCGCGCCTTCATGTCCGGTTGGGTTTCCCGTTTTGGCCCCCCCGCTACCGTAATCACTGACCGAGGAGTACAGTTTGAGTCACAACTCTGGCAGCACCTCCTACAGTTCCTCGGCACGTCTAGACAACGCACTACAGCATACCACCCTCAAGCCAACGGCATGGTAGAACGTTTTCACCGGCAGCTGAAGGACGCACTCAAGGCACAGCACGACCCTTACAGCTGGACTGATGCGCTTCCCTTAGTGCTCCTCGGCATCCGTGCGTCACACAAGGAGGATATGGACTGTAGCCCAGCAGATCTGACACTAGGCGAGCCCCTTCGGCTACCCGGGGATTTTTCACTCCCTCCTGATCCCAATCAAGCCACTCCAGCCGTTCGTCACGACTTACTCCAAAAGCTACGACAAGCAGTTTCTGCATTCAGAGCTACTGCTCCACGCCAGCCTACTCGGCGCCCTGAACACATCCCTCCTGCACTACTCACAGCCGAGTATGTTTTCGTCAGGCATGATGCTCACCGCAACCCATTACAACGCCCCTACGATGGACCCTTCCAGGTGGTTACCCGTTCTGCAAAGTTCCTGACAATTATCCGGAATGGCAGACATGACACCGTCAGCATAGACAGAGTCAAACCGGCCGCCTTACCCGTCGGGCCCCCAGCCCAGCAGCACCATCAACAAACTACGCCTGCACCAGTCCACCCGCAGTTACCACCGGCAGCAACACCACGCCCACGACATTTCTGGGCACCCTCCTTTCACCCTCATGTACAACCTACTCCTGTCATAGAACCTGAACCTGTAGCAAGCCTCCCTCCTATCATAGAACCTGCTCCTGTCATAGACCCTCCTCCTGTCATAGAACCTGAACCTGCTCCTGCCATGGACCCTCCTCCTGACGCAGCCCCTGCAGCAGCAGGAGCACAACAACCATTGCTTGTACAACCTCCTCTAATCCCAAACCCTCTTTCTCCTCCTAATTCTCCCACAGGTTTTGTGTCACTGGACGGAGTTGTTACACGTAGCGGTCGAGTCGTACATACACCTGCCCGGTATGTGTTATGTGTGGGACACAACCCGGACAACATCCAGCCTCCCGCCGCGCCGGGAGGGGAGGGGGAGTATTGTAGTGGACGTCTCCCCTACAAGCTGCCACGCACCACCTGTTACCGCCTTCCCTAGCAACCAAGCGTATCCGCATTCCATTGCCCGCCGTATCTTAGCAACGGAACTAGTCACCGGCTACTTCTCGGGTTTTTCCACCATGACTCATAGCCGCTGCTGGGTGTATATAAGCTCTGTCTCTCCATTGAGATGCATTCTGACCAATCTTCTTGAACAAGCAACATCTCCTCCAGCAAGCTCCACACTGTTAACATTTCATTCAACCAGGAGGCCAGCAACAGGCAACATCTTCTCTAACGGAGCTCCTGCACACATACCTCCTTAGACAAGCTACTCACCGCACGTCTCTACCAAGCAGCCCCTCACCACACAGCACCTCCAGCACCAGACTGTCTATCATATAACTTATATATTATACAAGAAAACCACATTAGAGTTTCCTTCCATCCTGAGTGCTAGACAACTTTAATATCTCGATACCCCTACAAGTCCTTGGGTTTGTCTGGAGTAAGCAGATTGACCAGAGTAGAATAAACATTAGCTCCTACCTCTGTCAAAAAGATTGCTTTCCTTTTCTCTTGAAGGGCTTTCTTCTTCTGAGCATCACCACCGTCGTCCATTAATTCATTTGCCAGAAAGAAGAAGTCCATTCTCTCACAATATGATGTGAAATCTTCCTTGTCTGCATCATACTCCCCCAATCGTCCGATGTATCCACTGATGCCAGCCATGGTTGCTCTCTTCACTTAAATTCTCCAGGTTCAGAGTAGCCTTCCCTTCAGTGGTTACTAGCCTCTCTTCAAGGACTTCACCAACACTTTGTGAATCCCATCCTCGTCGCCAGTGTAGTATCTTGCGTTATTTAATGGGAGAATGACAAGCACATGGTCGGTCTGGCTGGGCGTTTATTCTCTGTTCTTCATTACAACATGCCTAACACATTTCGTGTTTACACAAGCCTAAACACTTTCTGACTTTGGTAAGAAGTAACATAATATATAATATATATATTCAATAAAGGCAGCATGTAAACATACATATATACTGTATAACATGCGTCTATGCTACTGTAAGATAGAAATGTCTACTTACAGCTGAAACATACAAGATCCATTGTAAGTGATGTTGAAAGCTTCAACTTTATTTACTTTCAGTGAAATTGTCAAGTAAGTTCTTGTGTTAGAGTTTGTAATAGAGGTGAGAATTGTATTCCTGTCCTATGAGACAAACGAAGTTTCCATTTGCCACTGAAGTCAGAGTGTATTGATTCACAATCATCAGAGAATTTAATGACTATATTGAAATTATTGTCAATTAAGTATTTTAGAAAGTCATAATCATTTGAAAGAAAAATGTAGACTCCTTATTGCCCTAAAATCTAACGGTGAGAGAAGAAACCTTTCTTGTCCCTTTTTTGATGAATATGAAATGCTAATGCCAGTCTGTGCACTTAATCTGATCCATTAATACTGATTTTCAAAGTCCGATATATACCGCAACTGAGTTAAATGAATATGTATGTACAATCAAAGACAAAAGTTGTGTCGCGGTTTTGTCCGAAGATTGAATACAAGTCGTGAAATATTATGAGAGCCCCCTACCACAAGGCAGAGCGCACCAAAAGTTTAGCCCTTTGGCATGTGTTTTCACCAAATTTCACGACACGACTTTTTTCTTTCATTGTACATGCGTGAGGTGACAATTTGACATCTTGAGTTGTCAGAGAGTCATATATAACTGAGTGCATGAGAGATGGGAGTCACTTCTCTGACTCGCTCCTACATCGTCTCTCAGGTATGTAACTAGTGCCTCACACCCATCATATTAAGTGAATTTAACTCAGTTGAACTTTGTTGAATATATCAATGTTCATGTTTTAATGTAGTTGAAAGTCTTTTGTGCCAAGTGATAAAATAACATACTAGATGCCTGGTGGTTCCTTTGCCAGACGTGTGTTGCTATTTTGTATTTGATTTTACGCTTCTCTGACTCGCCCCTACAGTGTCTCTCAGGCACGGTGTGTGTTGTTGCTACTATTTGCTGCTACCTTATATCAGTAGCTACCTACCAACAAGATGTTCGAGGCAGGAAGTCTTTAATCCAACGAGATTAAAATCCAAGGGAGCGACAAGCCGAGTAGCATTTGTTTTGACCAGCAGTTTAAGCCTGGTGTAGTAATTGTGATTGAATGTGTTTCTATCTTTTGTATACATCCTTGTGGATGAGTATCAGGAATATAAATGTCCCAGGTTGAATTTGTAAATCATAAATAGTGTGTTACCAGCACAGTATTAGAGTTGTTATATGATGAGTAAACATCTACAGTATGTATGAGGTGCTGGTATATGTTTCCTGTGATAGCATATTGCTCTAAATAATACCATCATTCTGTGCTACAGGTTGACAACCCTTTATCCGAAATTCCGAAAACCAAAAAGCTCTGAAAACCGATTTTTTTTTTAACAGGGATTAGCCCATCGGGGCCTGGGGGCGAAAATATAATAGTAATAATAATTATAATAATAATTATTCATAGTAAATAAAAAAATTAATACAAAATCCACCCAAATAAAATAATGATAACAATAATAATAATAATAAAATATAATAATAAAATTATTAATAATAACAATAATACTGTAATAATAAAATAATAATAATTAAGAAATACAAGAATGAAAAAAAGATAAAAGTGAGAAACACGACCTACGTAGACCTAAAAATAATAATTATTATTATTATTATTATTATTATTATTATTATTATTACTGTATTATTATTATTATTATTATTATTATTATTATTATTATTATTATTATTATTATTATTATTATTATATTTTCGCCCCCCAGGCCCAAATGTGGGTTAGTGACTTGTGCCCAGGTGGGCTAATACACACATAAAAAAAAACTAACCATTCTGTAAACCAAAAAATTCCGAATTCCGAATTCCGAAATGCCTCTGGCCTCAAGGATTTCGGATAAAGGATTGTCAACCTGTATTGACGTGTGTATCAAGTGACCATCTTTATTGTCAATGATATGAAATGATACGGTTGATACCCTTGTAGTGGACGTCTCCCCTACAAACTGGGTATGGCATTCCAATGTGCCGCCTTCCCTAGCAACCAACCAGATGTTACCGTATCTTAGCAACGAAACTATTCACCAGCGACTTTCTGGGTTTTCCCAACATGACTCATGGCGGCTGCTGCTGGGTATATAAGCTCTGTCTCTCCATTGAGATTCATTCTGACCAATCTTCTTGAACAAGCAACACCTCCTCCTCCGCCGCTGCCTGGCTGCCTTAGCTTCTGATCGCCTGCCTGACGGTCCTCGCTCCTGCCAGCGAGCATGGCGACCCACCAGCTGTCCTTCCCTGAGCTTCCTCACCACCCAACTCTCATTCTGGCCCAGCTTCCTGAACACGCAACACCTCCTCCCAGCAAACTCCTAGCTGTCCAGCATTCCTTCAACCAGGAGGCCAGCAACAGGCAACATCTTCTCTAACGAAGCTCCTGCACATCTACCTCCTACAACATGCTACTCACCGAACGTCTCTACTGAGCAGCTCCCCACCACACGGCATCTCCAGCACCAGACTGTCTATCATATAACTTATATATTATACAAGAAAACCACATTAGAGTTTCCTTCCATCCTGAGTGCTAGACAACATTAATATATCGATACCCCTACACCCTTAAGAAGGTAGAAGAAGGGCATAACTTAATTGAAGATCTATTTTTGTTATTTATAAAGGCAAAGTGTTACAGTTTTGTCCGAGTGCTATAGTAACATAATCAGTGATTGAACCTAATTTTTGTTGTGGTGAGTAAAGGTTCAGAAAGTCATAATATTTAGATTTGATTTTAATAAATGTTCAGTCAGTAGAATGTGAGTACTGTATCCTTCTAACAATTGACATTTCAGAAAATAACATAATAAGACTCACTTTGCCTAACCTCTCGTGTCAACCACACTACCCGTTGTTAATAATAGAAGTTAAATTCTAAAGAAAAACCTGGGTGGTGGCAGTCTTCTATGTAAGTGTAATCATTCTAATGTGTAATGTTAGACAATGAAATGGTTTTCCCATGTTAACCCACTGAACAGAATATAACTAAGTAAAGCTGAGAATAAAAGTAAATACGAGGAAATATGCAAAGAAAAGAAAGAATATAGTATGTACCCTTAAAATTCCAGGTTAAAGTTAGTTGGACTATGTAAAAAAACTCATGATGCTTTAGAGGAATTTGGCAAATTATCGCTGGGGAAGGAAAATTATGGAGCTTGGAGTCACTTTCTGAAGCAAAATCACTGTTCCTTGAAATTATAAAATTTTTGTGCTATTGACATCTGCACAGGTATGCCAGAGATGGATAGTGTGGGTCGTTTGACCTGTGCCCGGGTGGCTAATTCCCGTAAAAAAAAAAAAAAAAAAATCTGTGCTATCAAATAGTGTTTTGATGATATTGATAAAGTTGGTGACAGTACACAGAAATTGTTCCCATAAGTGAATCAGTTGATACCCCTAAACCACCACTACCTCATATAAAGATAAAGCAAATTAATTGATGTACTATAACTTGTCCAAAAAGATTCCCATCGCACTTTTACAATTCCATTTGTTGACCATTTGCTCTGTGAATTTGAAACTTGTTTCTTGCCACCTCAACAACATGCTCTATTTGAAGCTCTCTCTTATTGATGAATGATTCAAAGTAAAGGAAAAAGATTCTGAAGTACAAAGAGCACCTTGAAATAACTGGAGTGCTGGCAGTAGAAATGAAATATTTGGGAGCCTGACCTGTCCAACTTCCGGACAGCTACAAGTCAGTGCAACTTAAAAAATTGCTTCATGTGAATGTAAGTGTTCCTTCAGTTGACTGAGGCATCACAAAAGTTACGTGCTCTCTACAGTGAAGAAAATATGGCACATGAATTACAGTGCATTGTACTGCACACATCATAGTCATTCCTAAAAACTCCCTTTAATTCATATTACGCTACATAATATTCAAATCCACCGCACTTGTAGAATCTCAGAAAATGGGAAACATTGATACAGAATAACTCACCTAATGAATGTTACGGAATTATTTGATGAATTGTACCCAACTACGGGTATATAATATTAATTGTATGTACTCATAGCATTAAGGAGAACTCAAGTTATCTATAAGATGATTGGGAAAGTTCAGTTGATCCGGACAAGTGTACTTTAGGACTAAGTGTAGGTCGTGGTTTGAAGGTCATACTATTTACGTCTGTGAACGTTTAGCTAACATAACTTCCGCAGATATCATATGAAAATACATGAGAACAATGATCTGGAAAAAGGATAAATGTATCAGAACTATGTGAGGTGTTGGAAGTGACCCAGAAACTATACTTGAAAGGAAATATCTTGTATGCATCGGTGTGAACTTAATACACCTCGTATTCTCATGTGACGTATACCCACGACATGTATAGTGATCAGAGAATCTTATGTCTATGTTCAAGTAGTGCAATGTGTAAGAGGAGGATCCCTAATTACAGTTTTAAGTGAAGTGGATATACCCATGCTATGAACATTCGGCTTTTGTTTCAGGGTAGTGTCCTTTGTACCCAGACTACAGGTTTGAGTTGATGATATAGCCCAATTAATTTCCCCAGGAACTGTCAAACCCGAGCCGTATTCTAGCATGTAAGTTAGGATTAAAATATGTATTTGTAAGGCATAAGGTTACAATATACAGGAAAGTGTTCATGTGAGAACCATAAGAAATCAAAGTGAAAATTAAAGATTGGAAACTGTAGGCCTAGTCGGTGAGAGAAGCGTGGGGCATCGGCCTTCAGATGTGCCTGCTCCTTCACCAACACAGGTCAGTGAACTTCATCGGGCTGTATTCAGCCCTAAAACAAGACTTATATTTTAATGTGTTAGGGTGTGTGATAACGGCCCATCAGGCATTATTTTTCAGACGTGCCTGCTCCTTCACCAACACAGGTCCCCTGCGCACTCTGAACTCACCAGAACGGCGGCCATTACCCCCGTGAGCATCCCACCAGGTGAGATGACTACTCCCTATTCCACTGTGAATTCCCGGCATACCACCACAAATGAGTAGGAATACACAATGGAATGATTGAGAAACTCCGCGGTCGTCACTTGGAGCGACCTATAATACCAGGCGTAGAAACAGTACAGTACTGGTATGTCTCTTGGTGAAACCCTCGTCTCTACCCACCGAGGTGCCTGATATGTGTACCTAGAAATTACAAGGAGTCCCATACTTGCAGGTGTGGAGTGTAACAGGTGTGGTGAGATGGTGCTACTATGTATGATAACCTAAGGTGCTATATTCCATACAGGTAGAGCAGTCTGATGTGTTGAGTGTTATTGTAAGAAGGGATGACCGAGGTAAGGAGGTCACCGATTGTTATGCGCAATAAGTACTGTATGTGGATGACATGCAATTAATGTAAAACGTCTCTTGTTGAGCAGTGTAACCAGAATCATGGTTGTTCTTCTGAGGAAGGCCAACTCACTTGTATTTTAATTGAATGCAATAGGTTTTATAAAGAATAAATTAGTTAAGACATGTTATGCTTCACCCTTCTTTCTCTTATCGATCTGGTCAATGAAAAACCCAACCCAATGCCTAGTCCACTCTGCCCACTACCTAATGAGCTACTGCTCAGAGGGAGTCTGGTGGCAGCAAGCCTTAGAAATTAAGAATAGAGTTAAGTTATCCCCTTAGACTTAGTGACCCCAGAATCTGGTAGTATAGCATATCTTTGTTTCATTTGATATTCCCAATCCACCAAGTAGTAAACTGGCTCATAACTATACAAAAGGAGAAGTGTGGGTAGTCGAGTGTACAGCCAGACACAGAGCCTGGGTGTTTTCTGTAGGCTTAATATTTAGTGTGCTTTATCCAAACTCTTTCTTCTGGGCCTCACATCCTATGGTATCCACGCACTTTTATCATGCACCATCATCCTATGGTGTCCACCCACATTTTTTCATGTTCAATGCCTATACTAAATGCACAAGGTGAGTTTGGGAGGATAGTGTGTTTAGGAGGTTGGTACGTTTAGCTGGATGGTGTGCTTGGGCGGAGGATGGTGTGTTTAGGAGGAGGATGTTGCATTTGGGAGGCTGGTGTGTTTGGGAGGATGGTGTGTTTGGGAGTATGGTGTGGTTGGGGGGTTGGTTTGTTTTTGTGTGTGGGGGAGATGGGAAATGGATGGTGTGTATTGGGGGAGGAGAGATGGTTTGAAGGGAAAAGAAAGAAGGGAATGGGTGGATTACAAAGGAAGGAGAGAAAGAGGATGGGTGATGTGTAATTGGGGGGGGGGGGGGGGAGGGGATGGATGGTATTTGTTGGAAAGGCGATTCAAAAAAACACTTAAGATAGCATTTATTTAGAGCATCTACAGGCACATCCCTCCCTATGGCACCAGGCCAAACATAGTTACCTACCAGACTTTCTATCTTTGTCTACATGGACTTAGCAAATACACCAAAGAACCAATTCTTTCAAAATTTTGTTAAAATTGATAAATAACATAGGTATGATTTTAAAGATATGATTCCTGATATTACATTATTATCAATACGCTGATTAGTGATCTGACAAGCTATTACCAACCACAGTACAAATACCAACAAAACATGCACACAGCAGTAGTATGGGGAGTTGGATGACGGGGTCTGGTGACGATGACGACGACACCTGGGGGCACCACGAAAAAGCTACTACACATACACACGCACACATGGGAGGCAGGCGGGGTGCCTACTCTGCCTCATGGCCAGAGTTGAGTTCTATATCACAATATGTACAATGGCCAACTATTGGGCTTAAGAGGTCTGACACCTCTCATTGGTTTCCAGTAAAGTCAGTGTTTCATTGGTGTGTAAATGTCAGAATCATACACACAGAGCATAAAGGGCTCATTTGTTTCCTGGTACATGTTTTTTTGTATCTGTCAGAAAATTTGTAGATACTTTTTGCCATTAAACTTAAACTAGTTAGTTCCCCAATAGCAGCCTGAGGAGTGTGGGAGGATTACAGATATCACTAACATAAATAACAGCTCAAAGGGATTATAATTACAGAAATGCATATTGAGTGCTCTATGATAAAGAACATAAAACTATATAATTAATATAATGGTATACATGCAGCAGAAAATCTGAATGGGAATGTTAAGAGAATAAGGAAATATAAAGAGCCATAAAAGTTACAAAGTTTGGAGCTCAATCATGGACATGTCTCAAACTTATGTATAAGTATACATAAAAAAATCAGCAGAGAGAATGAATAAAGAAAGGAAAATCACTATAAATGTGTTTCCAAGCCAGACTCTCTGCTGCTACATAGCATAATACACTGGTAACATCTAATCTAAAATTCCAATGTTGGCCCTGCTTCTCCTAGTTATCATATATTGCCAGTTAAATGACAAACTCATGAAAATTAAATAAAAAAAATTAGAGAAGCAGAGAACACTGTTTGGTGCGACACTTCACTTTCTTAAGTTTATGATCATATCTTACAAACTACAAGTATTAAAATAGCCTTAACCTATCATGTATACTTTGGTTATATATTGTATATGTCTATAAAATCAATTGGAAAATAAGAACAACATATTTTGGATTACAGTCCAAAACTTAAATTAGTGTATTACATAATCAACAAGTATAACAATGAATCAGATTCCCTTTGTAGTCTTTGATATTCATGACAGTATCAGATGATTCTTCCATACTTTTAAAATATTTAGACATTGGATTAAATACACTGAAAAAATGTCTACCTAACATTTTACTAACACAATTTTGGTACCTATTAGGTACACATTCTCATTAGAATAAACAGGGAAAGTCAAGATGCCCAGTTTTTTGTTATAGGAATGATCCTCCATTAGTTACTTCTACATACAGTATATACTAAAGGAGCAAATGAATTGCTGAAAAAACATTTCAAATGTGAATGTTTAAATGGTGGGTGGGCAGAAGAGCCTTATACCACTTGCCACATGGGCATGACCATGGCCCTCCTCTCAATTAAGGCAAAAGATCAGGTGAAGGCAAGTATATTCTTGGATCAGCAAAATAAATTAACGCACTACCATAAACCAGGTGCTCCTATACTCTAGTTCTACATCAGCTTCTGATCTATTACTAACAAGTAAAGCAACAATACCTTTTAAGGTATAAAAACCCATTCTTCAGATGAGAGTGAAGGGTGCAAGGCAGCACACACAGGTACATGCACCAATCACCATTATTATATACAGAAGGGGAATATTGGCATGTCCAGTTTGTACAGTGACATTGCGTCTGAATGAGTTTCACTTTGAGGTAATGCCCAACTGTTTTGGACAAATGCAGATGCAAAGCTACTTATGTACTGTAATTCTCTCTACTATTTACATAATCAATTAAAATATGCTCTTATAAAGAAGTGTGCAAAATTTTCTTAGATAATATGGTCCCTACATAAAAATTTATTATTTCGGGATCCTATACACTGCACAACAAAACCAGCAGTATGGAGACACACTTCAGACAGCATGAAAACTGCTGTCAAAATTAGTTGCTGTTTATCACCAACACTGAGGCTCTCTACAGTATGTGGGGGCCATTGTTAAAGAGCTGTGGAAATTTCAATTCAGGATGGGTTCAGGTTCAGATTTAATGACATCAAGTCCATCACGATACATTAGTGATGCACGGTCTACCATACCAGACAAGGTGGAGGCATCTCCATGGTTGTCAAACTGATTTTGGGTTGGACCACTTCGTGCAAGTGTGTCACTACTACCTTGAGTGGGATTCATATGAGGATTTGTTAACTTATTGAACAGCAATGCTTCAGGTGATGGCTCAATATCATTAGAATTCATGCGAGAAGCATGAGCATTGAGACTATTCATGGCATTCATGACCTGCATTGCAGCAGAAGGATGAGGGTGTCGGGGGAAGGCAGGGTGGAAGGGACTGATGGGTGCTTGAGGGTGTTGTGGAGGCTGGTGACCAGGAAGGTGAGGATGAGTACCTTCACCAAACAATCGTGCCAAATGGACAGGTGACGCCAAAGATGTAGCCAGAGGTGAGGGAAGTCCACTAGGCAAAAGACCTCCAAGTTGAGGATGCTGTGCTTGGTGATGCTGTGGTGTGTGTTGTGACTGCGGGTGCTGTTGGTGCTGTCCTTGGTGTTGTCCCTGGTGCTGCTGGCCAGAGTGCTGACCTGGAAGGTGACTCCGGTGTGGTCCCTGGAGTGGGGCATGTTGTGAGCCTTGGAGTGGGCTATGATGTGGACCAGGGTGTGGGCCAGGGTGTGGGCCTGGGTGTTGCCCAGGGTGTGGCCCAGGAAGTGGGCCTGGGTGTGGGCTCGGGTGTAGAGCCTGGCGGTGGGCTTGATGTTGGGTTTGGTGCTGTGGCTGTGGTGTTGATGGCTGCTGTTGTGGGTGTTGTTGCTGCTGTTGTGATTGTGATGGCTGTGACTGTTGTTGCTGTGACTGCTGCTCCTGCTGCATTTGTAGTTCTTGATGCTGTTGATGCTGCTGTTCCTGCTGTTGATTTTGATGAGGGTTCTGTGGGGACATCTCTCGCTGTTGAGTCCCTTGAGAAGGACTAACTGGTGGCTCTCCATTACTAGTAATACTGCCATTACTGTTGGTGTTAATGCTGTTTGTAAGACTAAACACCGGTGAGGACATGATAGAGGAAGTAAGTGTTGTAGTTGTGAGGCAAGCAGACACGATGCTGGTTGGAGGTGGGGTGGAATTACTCATGGAGATATTAGCCACACGAGATTCGCTAGATATCGGACTGCCAGCTGCTGTAACCACAGTGCTTCCTGGAGTTGGAGGTGTTGTGAGGGGCAAGGCAATAGGTGTGGTAGATGGTGTTGGGATGGGGGTAGTAGGTGCGGGTGTTGATGGCGCTGGGGTAGATGATGCTGGAGTACTGGGTGCAGTTGATAGGCTACCATTGTCAGGTGTGTCCATGGATAGCCCTAAGATGCCAGATACATTGGGCAATACTGGGCCATTGGGTTTGACAAGCAATGCACTAGGATCCTCCTGAAAAATAAAACCTTCATCAGTTTACCAAAACACAAGAAAATGAAATTTATCCATGTACAGTACACTGACAGAGATCAAGGTCTCATGCCTCTACTAACTCATTCCTGGTCTCCTGAGAAAACACACATGACAGCTGGAATATTGACCCCTCCAATTATTACTCAAGAGAGAGATGGAAAGGTCGTAATAAATTCTGCATGAACCCAGATAAGCCAAGAGCCATTGTAAGTGTCCACATTTAAAAGTTTTCTTGTTATTCTGTGATTAACACAAATTTTGTTTCTTAGTTCTTGCAGGGTATAGATACTGTATAAATGTATGTGTAGCAGAAACTGTGGCTAGGTGATACATTTTTGACAAAAACATAAAGCTTGTTAAAAAATTTATTTGGGATATACAACTTTTTCAGTAATCTAAATTAAAGATCTTCAACCTGTGTTTTATTAAATGTTCAACAGGAGGTCAAGAGAATCAAGTAGCAAAGTACTGTATAGATTTGTAGCTTTTACAGTAGTGTATGGTAGTTATAACGAAAAAACAACAACTTTTTTTTCACATGATCTAATATAAAACTTGAAACAATAATTTCAAAAGTGATATTTAAGTTATGACTCAGAGAGAGACATAGGCAAATCAAATTACAAAGTATACTGTATACTAACCCGAGGCAGCTTGGGCGCTTGTGGATGCTTGTTTTCCTAAAAAATACAGAGAAAAACATAGTGAACACCAAATCTACAGTATAGGCGAATACTGTGACTAAATGGGGGAGATGGTGAGTTCTACAGATCCTAAAGACAATAACTATTAGTGGGTAAATATTTTATAACAATAGGGTGAAGATAAAATAATCACAATTAAAAACACAAATGGAAATATCCAATAACTTCTAGTGCTTTGTCTGTGCTGATATTAACAAGTTTTATGAACTCGGCCAAGTAATGTACTACTACTTGTAAGACATTAAATTTTGAAGGGGGGGGGGGGGGGGTTGAGACATTTTCAAACATGATTCAATCTTTTGGCGAGAGAGATGCATGCTGTGATGATATGCAAAATTAATACAAAAACACTGTCAACTCTGTCTTGTGTTAATATTAATTTATTTTTCTATACAGTTAATCAAGCAAAAGCATCAATTAAAACACTGCATACATACTGCAATTACTTCCTTTAAAAGTACAGATAACAGTCATTGTAAATCTTAAGACAAAAATTCCTCAAAAAAAATATTAAGACATTATAAACAAAATTCATCCATAGTTAGTGCTCAGGTGAAATGAATTATATAAGTAGCAGTGCATGTGTGCTGAAGTAAAATACAGCAAATGATTAAAAAAAATTATCTCGAACAGAACAATACTGTATTGGGATATAAGAGTTCTGGCACCATTGGACAGTACCTTTGTCTTCCCGCCCAATTTATGTTCATTGTCCTTGAACACAGAGGTGTCCCTGAAGACGACGGCCCTGATCACACCCTTAATCTGATCTTCAGGCCATGACCCAAGCAGGATCCTCTGTGGTCTGCCACGTCCCTTAGGCCTCATGTCCCCAGGTTCCTGTGACGGCCCCAAGAGGTTGTGAACTCGGTTGGCATAAAGAACGAAGGTGGGGTATGGGATGTCATACTTGCGGGCGGCCTGTAAAAGAAGGTGTACTTAATGTACAGCATGTGGAAAAATCTTTTTAATATATATTTGTCCCAATTAATTATTTGTACAGGAACTTGTTAAAGAACTTTGCTGACGATTATATAAACACGAACTTAATGTCATATATATTCAGGAAATTACTTCTATACTGTTATAAAACTGTTGATTACAATATACAAAAACTTACTATTATAATGTACTGTACTCTTACTGTTGTTTAAATATGCAAGAGCCCATCTCTTTATTTACATCATGCAAATCGTAACTGAGGAAATTTGCAAGTCTTGTGATAATTGCTCTTTGACCTAATTGGCAAAAACTTAGTGTGAATTATCCTGCATTAAAATGACAATCCGAATCCAGTTCAACCTTTTGAGATGTCCTCTGAAAACATAACTGAGTTATGGACACAGCTACTGTGGTACTTACCTGAGACAGCGACAACCCTTCCTTCAGCACAGCATGGATAGCCTCGGCCATGGTTTCTGGCCTCCAAGACTTCAGTGGTCCACGCTCACGAAACCTTAGGTTCTGCAGGAGTGATTGGGTCTGGTTCCAGCTCTTCTGCCACGCCGCCTGCACTTGCGCCTGGTATGTATCTGCCGGAAAAAAGAAATGGTTATCTGTAGCACGGACAACGCATTATAAATGTGTTTTATGGTTTTAGGGTGTTAGTTTGAAAGCCATAGGATTACTGTACTGACTGGGTTGTAAGGGAAATCTTGATATGCTAAGGCTAGGTTTATAATATTAAGTGACAGTTCATGTAAGGTGAAGCGAATGTTACAAGTGAGCATTATGAAGAGATATACCATAATTCATAAGTTGTGGTCACAAAACGAGAAAATAGCATAATATGTAAAGTGGGGGAGAGGACGCTAGCATGATTCACAATACACCCTCAGGCGACTGGCGAGGCTAGTCGCCTTGGGGTAAGGTTCGCATGGCCTGGGAATGTTGAGAGATACATTACTTATTATGTAATGTATATCATAGTCATGTTATATTACCCACTTTACCATGACTGTAACCTCCCTCCAGTATTTTGACGTACTTTGAGTTTACTCATGCCCGTTTGTTTTGAATATATTGTACAGTAAGTTCACGCCTTCGTTATTAATACTTCCTACCATTCTTTTATTTTCTCCTTTATGCTGTATCTGATATCCAAAACCACGTTCTGGTTTGAAGCTTCATTATTTAATTTATCGCTAGATGCAAAAAATCAATCTTATAATTATTTTGCTCAAACCTATTTTTAATAAAATTTATTTCAAATATCCAAAGCTACAAATGTTGCAAATTGTGCAAGATGTGGCCCGTCGCTATACAGTATCACACACTTCCAAAAGCTGAGCATCATTATCAAATGAACTGAACGACAATAATATAAAATGACCCCTAATATATAATTATCGTGCAGTGGAGCACCTCGGTGTAACATGAGGTTGGGAACTTGTGAGCTCAACTTGCTTTGCACAGAGAATGGTAAGGTGATAAATATATGGAACATAGAGGTATTAAACAAAGGCATTATTATCAAGAACTTGGGGGAGGGGGTGCACGAAGAGAGCAGGGTATGGATAATAATTTCATGACGACATTTGACGACAATTAATGTGGAGGGGCGGCAGCAGCTGTGTGGCCAACTCATATTTTACGCGGGAAACCCACACATGGCCAGATGACCGCCCGACACTGCCAGGCCCAGTGTTCACCACCGTCTTTTTTGTAGCTCTTATTAATATATATTATCTTATATCTGATATAAATTAAGTGATATGGTTAAACGTACAGATCATCCTCGCTTATGGATACAAAGGAAAGGGAGGAAGCCAGAGTTTTGCCAGATAATGTATCAAATGAATTTATCCATTCCTATTGTAATGCAGACTATCTTCATTTTTTTTATAATAGTCATTTTCATTGTCATATTTAGAATTCTCTTTTCCTGGATAGCTTTGGTTTCCAGCATGA
Organism: Homarus gammarus; assembly: GCA_958450375.1. Classification (NCBI taxonomy): domain Eukaryota; kingdom Metazoa; phylum Arthropoda; class Malacostraca; order Decapoda; family Nephropidae; genus Homarus; species Homarus gammarus. The sequence continues at coordinate 839,984 of CAUDMG010003604.1, forward strand.
AATATACTAAAATCAGGAATAATTCTCTGTGTAAAATTAAGAGAAAAATGCAGAAAACAAAAGTGTAGAACACATCGACTGGGCGCTACTTGTGACAAGGATCTAATGCAATGCACATGAATGCATCTAAAGAAACAATTATAATTTTTCTTTCTTGCTTCCTAACCTTTAGTCACGGTAAAGAAAAACATGAGGAAGGTGGGCGTCGGCTCCTCCACTTGTCAATTAAAGATATAGTGTTATCCGCGTACACACTACTGTACTGTAATTGAAATCTAAATTTTTCACTGGCAGCCTCGATAAAAGAAAAACACGAGAAATATTAGAAATTAGTCACAAAAATCAGAGTATAACGGGCGGGTCTAAGAGAGTTGTAATAGCACAGTATTCTTATTTAATTAACACCTGTATGGAGGTACAGTTGTGGAAATGTGTTCCTACACCCTCTGTGGTCACATTTGTCTCCAAATGGCTGACCTGTATGACCTATCCACCAATCACGTCCGTTGTTACATGACCAATGCTCATTCATTCATAAATAGTGATACTACAACTGTGACGGTGCCGTTTGGAGACACTGGTTACTGCAGGTGTATGAACACATTTCCGCAGCTATACCTGTTCACCGGGTCCCACAATGTAATTTTCTATCAACATGAAATTGGGTCCTACAGGACTGAATACTAAGCCTTTGGTATACAAGGAGTCAGTATGGCCGGCACTGCACTCGACCGCCTACACTTCCCTAGCCTATAAAGTTAGGTACTCAATTACAGCTGGTGGACTGGCAGTGCCAGCGATTCAAAGAACTGGAGGTGAGTGCTTTAGAAAATAGTCTATTATAAACATTTACGTACATGTTCTAATCACGTACATTTTTCGTTAGACTCTTGATAATAAAACTATCCACTCGTTTCTGCTTATTTAATGGAGACGACAGAGCAGTTATGTACGGGGAGGCTGGGAGGGGAGGGGAGGGGAAGGGCTGGTGGAGTGGGGCAAGCACGTCACAAACTCTCGTCACCATACAAGTAAGTCTCCTGTACACGTCTTTACAACAAGTCAGTGCACGTTCATTACACATCAACACAAATCCACTTCTGCAAACGTTCCCACAACATCACGTCTCTTGTACACGTCCCGACACGATCACACCTGTACACGTCCCGATACGATCACACCTCCTGTACACGTCCCCACACGATTACGCCTCCTGTACACGTCCCCACACGATCAAGTGTCCTATACACGTCCTCACACAATCACACCTGTACACGTCCCCAAACGATCACGCCTCCAGTACACGTCCCCACACGATCACGCCTCCTGTACACGTCCCCACACGATCACGCCTCCTGTACATGTCCCCACACGATCACACCTCCTGTACACGTCCCCACACGATCAAGTGTCCTATACACGTCCCCACACGATCAAGTGTCCTATACACGTCCTCACACAATCACACCTGTACACGTCCCCAAACGATCACGCCTGTACACGTCCCCACACGATTACGCCTCCTGTACACGTCCCCACACGATCACGCCTCCTCTACACGTCCCCACACGATCACGCCTCCTGTACACGTCGGCACAGCTCTTTCTCATAGCAGTATCGTGTCCCCTCAAGAAGAAAAAAATTACCGGGGCAGGGAGGGAAGGGGAGGCAACAATGGAGATAATATTATATATCGTGACTTCCCTTAATTTCCTACATGACCTGCTAACAAAATTTGACTGGAATGTCATATTTTCATTTGTTTGACATAATAACGTTTGCAAGACAACCCAGTAATTTGTCGAGATTCGCCATTCATGGAATCCCCGATGACGGACACGGAATCAAATGGTTGTTGTTGTTGTTGCCCTTAAGTCATTGTTACGCCCCGAGGGACTTGGCTACAGCTATCCTCATCCTCCGCACTTTCTCCTCCTCCTACTGCTGCTCCACCTCCTGCCCCTGCCCCTATTCTTTCTCCTCCTCTTACCTCCTCTCCCTATCACTTCCTCTTGCTCCTGTTCTTCGTTACCTCTCCTCTCTTCTTCTTCATCCTATTCCTCTCACTTCTTTACTTCGATTCATTATAACGAAACTAAAGTGGAGTTTACGTAACTTAAAAAAACAACAACAACACAGTAATGGGAGTCGCCATTTATCTGTTTGGGGGAGGGAGGGAGAGGAGGAAGGGGGGAGGAGGAAGGGGGGAGGAGGAGGAGGAAAGGAGGAGGAGGAGGAAGAGGGAAAGAATGATACGGTTGGGATCTATTGTCAATTATTTTCGCATATATTATGATAAGACAAACTTGTGGGCAAACTGCGTAAAATTACTAAACAAAAATTACCTGGCCTTTGTTGGCTGTGATGGGCTCAGGTCCTCCCATAATTCTCCCGACAAACTTTTTCAATTACAATGGAACAATGCCACGAAATACGCAACCCCCTCCCCTCTGAAATAAGGAACGATATTTTGCACAAACACTAACCCCCAATCCTCAGTAAGAACAAGAACGGTAGCAATCCAACAGAAGGATCACAATAACAGCAGCAGCTCAACGGAACAACAACAGTAGCAAGCTAAAAGGACCACAAAAACAGTAGTAACTCAGCATGACAACAACGGTAGCAACCCAACAGAAAGACATCCACGGAAACACTCCAGAAAACCAAAGGCAGCGCTCAAACAGAAGGAAAACAGCGGCGGCACCCCAACAGAAGAACAACGGGAACAGCGACAGCAATTTGGAACTTAACAGCGGTTACTAAAACGGATTAAGCAGAAACAGGACAACAAAAGCAGAATTATAAATCATAAAATTGAAGAAGCAACAGGACTGCAGAAGAAGCTGTAACGAAAGAACACCATGAGAGTAACAGGAACAACAAAGTTTACAACAATAGAACATTAACAAAGGATTGGAAGCAACAATCTCTGCAACAACAGACAACAGCAGCAACAGGCTAACACAAGTTGCAACAATTACAGCAGTAATGATAACCGAAGAGGAAGGAACAGCAACAAACAATAGTAGCAACAACAGTAAAGAAAACAACAACACAATTAAGTTATCAGATACAACAATAAAGATAACATCAACAAACGATAACAGAAGAAGTGGTAGCAGCAACAGCGAGACAAGTTGCCGGGAATCGTTGAGAGGAAACTACAGCCGGGTAATGAGAGCTCGTCAATAGAATACACTCGATATATACACTACACAATTGTCCACCAACACCAGGATACACTTCCGCTATACACTATACATTTACCACTTACTCTGAGTCTCTTGCGATACACCGTGTTTGTCTGTTACTCTTGCTGTATAATGTGTATTTGTATGCTACACTTCTCCACGGTCTATGTACACCCTTGTACACATGCTAAACTGTATACCTGCATTGTCTGTATGCAGGATTAAGCTATAAACTATTTCCTCTGTTAACAAGATAGGCGCAATAAATTATATAATAAAACTCATTAATAAAATAGACAACTGCTAAGGTCGTAATTCCATCAGTCTTTCTTTACAACTATAAGAACAGCGAAGCGCCCATATGTTTCAATTATGAAAAAATAAAATCTCATTTCACACATCTAGCCGCGGTCCCAGGCCACTTTTGTTATACAACTTTTTACATTAAAACTTAGACCAATATATTCCAATTGCACACATACACAATATCTCAATAACAAAGTCCTTCCCGTAGTTGGGTGATCCTTGCCCCTCCCACCCCTTCCCCTACTAGACTCTACCTTTACCTTTATTTTATATCATTATGAGATAGGTTGATTCTCGTTCCACACTATCACCACCATTAACACTACCATTATCACCATCACTACCACTAGCATCACTACCACCATCAACACTACTATCACCACCACCAATGGGAACATTCAAAGTAGGAAGGAAAAGTGGGAGATTTTATATAAGAGTAGAAGAGAGGAAGGGCAGGGAGGGTCAAAGGGAGAATTAGAGAGAGGAGGTAGACTGGAAGAAAGAGGAGGAGGATTAAGGAGAGGGGTAGGAAGGAAGCAAGAGTAGGAGGTAAGAGGAAGAGGACAGGAGAGGGAGAGGTAGGAGTCAGGAGGTGGAGAGGGGTTGGAAAATGAGGAGGGGGTAAAAGGAGGAAGAGAGGGGTTAGGGAGAAGGAGGGGGTAAGAGGAGGAAGAGAGGGGTTAGGGAGGAGGAGGAGGAGGGTAAGAGGAGGAAGAGAGGGGTTAGGGAGGAGGAGGAGGAGGAGGCGAGGTAGGAGGCAGGAGAGTGGAGTGCTCAATCATCGTCGCAGTCTGAGGGTCGACAGTGGCCGTCACCCGCGTGAAACGTTAACCCTTCATTATCTATTTGCAGATTACCAACAAAAATTTGCATGTGACTGTGTTCTTCTAGCGGCCGACAGAGAAGCTGCAGTTATAGATGAGCTCGGCAAGGGTCACTAGTTTACCGCAGGGGATGGTGATTGATAGTGGTGGTGTAAACTCGCGTGTTTATTATGTTGATGAAGCTCAAACTTTTAAGACGCGACACATACTCGTCTTGATGGTTATATATTAAAAGCGTGATCATTAAATCCGTCACTTGGTGGAGTCGAAGAGTTGCTGTGAAGATGTCAGACACACACACCCTGCTTCACTATCCTCAATATCAACACTCGACCATCGTTACAGTATCACTATTTTCAACACTGTAATACCTCCAACACACCCTCCCTCCCCTACTACACCATCATGCTACCTTTCCTCCGCTACTCCACCTTCCAAGCCACTCTCCCTCCCTCCACCACAACACCCTCCATGCTACCCTCCCTCCATGCTACCCTCCCTCCAACATCAACAGAAGCAACAACAGCGACTTCAAGACCATTGTTGCCATCACGGAACATTCAACAAATTCCCCGTTCGTTTTTTAACAGCTGAGGCTGAAATTTAGCGACGTTAACCTAACCCCTCCCCTCACATTGTCTGGTCACCAGGAGAAAGACATATATACATATATATAAAAAAAGAGAAAAATGTATTAAAGAATTCTAATGTCCATTCTTTGCATGGTGATTCATATCCTGCTGGGGTTTTTGTTCACCCGGGAGCGCTACACCGACATCAACCATTCATGACATTTACTGGATATGCGAATATTAAAATTGCCAGCCCTTCCGCGGTCAAAATAATGGCCTGTGACATTTATTCAAATTATCCTCACCGGGCACAGCGTATTGTCATGGCTGGTAAGGTCGCGGCGCTGTCCACTCATGAATATTACTTCTTAACTTTAAGCTTCACTACAGTCCCCCTTAACCGTCTCCCTCTGTCACTATAGACGAGGAAAATGTCAGTCACCTAATTAGCATACTACATTATTATTATCTTGTTAGCGTATTGTAAACGGCATTCAGGATAAATTATCCCTCTATTATTATCAGTTTCTTTCACGTACGCGGAAAGCATTCCACCTGCCTCAGCTCTAAAGACTACTTAAAACGATTACCAAAAAAGGAGAAAACATTACAATATGCCAGAATAAGAATAATAACCTGAATTACAGACACCAGAATCTGCAAGTCTGCGAATGAAGCGATCGAGAAAACAAAATAGAATCGTTAATGCAATTCCGGGAGGTTTTCCAGCGCGCTGCTGCGTCATGGCGGGGCCCACTTCATCATCGTATTCTGCCCTGACTGATATAAATTACTTCTCTTATTGTTCTACAGTCGGGCTCCGCCGAGGTGGGATGGAAAGCTTTGCAAAGGGACCGGAAATCAAATGGAAATTATTGGAACACACACTTGTATACATAGATCCAGGCTGGTCCGTTTTGTTACGTTGTTTATGTTGACATTGTTATAAGTGCTATATTTTATTGCCGTCGTCAACACTACCACCCTCCCTCTCTCCCTCCTCTCTACACGAAGTGCCTTTATATCTTCCATCACCGGTCGTTTAGCGAAGCATCGATGTCATCAAAATGAAATCTGTGGGTAATAAAAAAAGAATGCGCCCTGCCCTCCCACAAATTATCCTATTTATCGAAAGGCATTGAAATTATAAGGCGTATGGCCATCCATCTCGCGGGCCCGCTTTCTACAACACAGTCGAGGGTCTCTGAAAGCGATTACCCGCACAGTTTAGTGAGCGAGGGGTCTCCACCGCTCTCAGACGCCCATTATCCATAATTTTCGGTTATTACATCAAATCGTAATTGTAATACGGCCACAGTTTCTGGCCTTGCTTACGTGCCCTTGTTGGATCACATCCGTCAAGGGAGTCGCAGGTTCGGGGATGTGCTCGAGCCTTCTCAACCACAAATAACTTGCTGGATCATATCCGTCAAAGGAAGCCATAAGCTGGTGGATGTGATCGAGGCCTCATAACTTATTGATAACATCCGTCGGGTGGGAGGGGGGGGGGGGAGAGCGATTGGAACCTCACAACAACTACTGTACTTACACGATCGCATCCGTCAGGAGTCGCAATAGATTAGGGCGACGTGATCGAGGCCTCAACTCTTGATAACTTTCATGCCAATGAACACCACACATTTTTAAGGTGAAAATCCAACAGGAAACATGCGTAATGAAATAAGCCTACTAGTGCCTGGGGCAGACAATAAGGAACAGATGCTGGTTTAATCACACCGTCTTTTGTTGTTTCACTTGTTTAGGAACTTCTGACTTCAGTTCTTTTTCGGATATTTAAACTACAGAATACATTTAGGAGTATTCTTGTTCGTGTTAACGGTGTTCGTGCTTACTTATTGGTTTTCCGAACAAAAAATTCTGGTAACTTACAACAAAACTTGAGTAATTTCTCTTATACTGTTGAAATTGATTTGTTGACCATCCGAGCTTCGAGTAAACCGGAAGTAAATTTTACAACAAAAAATGAACTTGTTTTTGCCAGTATTCATTTTCCTCTTTCACTTAAAAAACATAAGAAACACGAAAATTTTCTTTTATATAGGAAACAAAAATTGTTGTCTTTCAGAAAAATAAGTCAGAGCAACATTTACACTGGGCAGTCATACAAGGGAAGAATGGCGTAGCCTCATGCTGCTCTAAATTTTTAACAGTTGTCTTTTGTAATAAACTAAACCTTGTACCCAGGGCTTAATGACCCTTGCAAATGAAGCACCGAAAATCTAATACAGCAACAACCGAAAACACAGCAACAGCAACAAATACAATAGCAACCACAGGACTCCTCACACTGCCGTCATCAGCGCCAATTTCCACTTAATGCAAACCAAAAGACATTCTAGCGGGTTAATAAAACTTGATGTGGATTCTCAAGAGTAGAGCAAAATATTTTTTCTTTACTGAGAGATAAGAGAAACACATCTAATTACGGCAGCTAGTCCCAATAAAACTTTGCCTCAGCTGTAGTAACCCAGTTGAATGCGTTACAAGCCAGCTAGATGCATTAGAAGCCAGCTGGATGCGTTCTAATGCAGCTGGATGCGTACTAATGCAGCTGAAGGAAGTGAATAACTTAAGAGCTTTGGTGAATCTATATTGACGTCGAAACCAAGTGTCGGTTTTACATACTGTTGACCTTTGAGAGTACTGACCCGGACTAACCCGTTGACGGGGCGATATTAACTGGAAGGACGTTGACGGGGTGGCATTAACGGGAAAGACGTTGGCAGGGTGACGTTAACAGGAAGGACGTTGGCGGGGTGACATTAACGGGAAAGACGTTGACGAGGCGACATTAACAGGAACGACGTTGACGGATTTACGCTGACGGGACAATGGAAATGGCCTGAGGGTGACGGTACATCGGCGACGGGAAAATGGGAACGGAATATCGATAACGGAAGAACAGCAGTGGAACGGCGATAGGGAAACAACAAGGGAACAGAGATCGCGGAACAGCGACTACGGACCAATGATTGCGAGCCAATGACAACAGAACAGCCGCTCACCGTTATTATTACATGGTACTCCGCTAACTTCAAGTCGGCCAAGAAACAGCTGATGGAAAAAAAAATCCCGCGTGAAACTGCAGATAAAACTAAAACTTCACGACAGGTAAAGGAGGGAAAGAGGGATGGGGAAGAGGGGTGTTTGACCTACTTTGGAAATTATTTACCCATCTACCCCCCCCCCTTATACCACCATCTACCTATTTACCTACAAGTCCTCGCCTCCTTACTCCAACGTCACCTATTTTCTCTCTTCCTTCTACCCTGTATGGACACTACCACCAACACTATTACTTTTCCTAACCCCCTACATCCCACCACCAACAGTACCACTACCATCACCAACAGTACCATCACCACCAACAGTACCATCACCCCCTACTACCACCACCACTACCTACGTTAGCAAGCGTCGAATCCGTTAGAAGTTGGATGAACTGAAATGCAATTTTATACAATCTTGAGAAGGTTACGCTAAAGTAATTTCCAAAGAAATTCGGGTCGACAAACTCGATAAAAATTTATATTTCGAATTCCAATCGTTATCCAATGATCCTGTCAAATTGTCCTTTTTCCTCCGTGCGGCAGAAATTTCACAAAAATATAAGAAATTCCTCATAACTTTTAAAGGAAAATGGCACTTGATAGATTCAATATTCATTCACCAGGGAAGCTACCCCCTCCCCCGTCCCTTCCTCACATAAAATAAGAGACTTAAGATTAGTAGTAGTAGTAGCATAGATCTGCGGCTCAACTAATTCAAGACAGATAGGATAGCTACTAATGTATTAAGATATTTAATATTAAGGTAATAAAATGGCGGCGAAGGTGTGGCTATTGGGGGAGGCTGGAGGCTACGTTTAAAAAAAAAAGTAGTAGTAGTAGTAGTAGCAGCGGAGGCATGGATTCGACGTGCTTAGTGAGCCTCACAGCATAACGCAGCATCACAACTAAAACGCGGCGCATATGCAAACTCGCGCGACACTGAAGAACAAGGTAGCTGCACTGCGGGAAAAAGCGGACGGCTCTGAAGGGAAGATCGCTCAACTCTTCTCTATTTTTCGCGCTGACCTATTTCTGTCAGACGCGTTACAGGGAACCCCACGTGAAAATATATAAGTTTTAAGACCAGCACAAAGGAGAGACTGACCAAGCAATGGGAGGAGCAGGGGGTTAGGGGATGCGGGGACACGGGCGGAGGGAAACACAAGGAAAAAAGGCGGGAGAGAGTGGAGGGGAAGGAAAAGGAGATAAAGATGTAAAATGGTTAAATACCAAGGAACCCCAGAAGGAGTGGGAGCTGAACAAGGAAAGTATGGAGTGAGAACGGGAGGAAGGGAGAGGAGTGGTCATAATGATACAGATAATTTTAGCAGGTTGGGGAGGAGGAATGAGGAAGGGGGGGGGGGGTCAATTTATGAGGAGAACAATCGACTCCTGGCGTTATGAGGTGTTAGTCTCTAAAGAAAGAATGAAGAGAATACCATCTCCAGACAATAATTCACGGCATAAAATTCCTCACCCAGTTCTATCCAGCTCGTTGCTTCAACCACTTCTCTGTGAACACTCGTCAAATTTTGTCCAAAATTACAAATACCGACTTTTAAGAATTTTTGCAATAACAACCAAGTGCATGCTGAGCTCCACCGTTACAAAAGACTCCCCAAAACACACTATAATTACATTCTAACACCAACTAGAAAGAAACTAATGGCAAATATTCCGAAGGCTCTATATTTTTTTACCAAGTTCAAACACCTTTTCCAAACTGCGGTAATGAATGTAAAAAAAAAAAGTCCTTTTGTCGAATTCATTCCTGCGGGAGACAAAAGAACGAAAAGCCCCATTTGTAAAAGAACTCTACATGTAATCCAGACCGACCACCACTAATTGATAGAAAAACACGCAATGGCGGCCAAACTAAACAAGAAAATGAAAGCAACATCCCCCCTCAACCGTCCTCGTGGTCTTTCTGCAAACACATTCTACTTTGTAATCTGACTCCATTAAAATCACATTAATGAACATCAAGTGTACATGCATTCACAATTAGGCAAACTTACTTGTGAGTAGCGCACACCGAATAATCCACTGCTCTAAATGCATTTCTTTTTCTCCTCGCGCTGAAAACAAACGAATAAGTTTTCCATTCGTTAAATTTTAAATGGGCGCCTTTTATAAAGCATAAATTTCATTTTGGGAAACGGCGAGCATTAAAATGTGAGAATGTGCGGGTTCCTTAATGGGGTTTCGAGGCAATAAAAAAAATCTGGTCGCGATATGAGATAGTATCTTAACCTTTGTTTTAAGGGGTGTGTGTTTCAGGCGGAGTGCGGGACCCCCCTCCCCTCCCAGCCAGCCAGCCAGCCAACCTGAACGTTCACTCATTTTGTCAAGTTTCCTTCCTTGTTCCTGGTAAATGTGGCGAGACAAATATATTTTCTTTTTTTCCTACTTTTAACTTCGCCCAGAGAATTATATGTGTTTTTGTTTCATTCTCACTGTCATCACGATTTTTTCTTCTTTGTTTTTGAGTTGTGATGTTTTTCTCTTGTTTACTTGGCGATTCCGACATTTCTTCGTTTTCTTGATCACCTTCGTGTATATTTTTTGGTTTTATTTTCTTGGTGATCTCGGATTTCTTCTTAATTTTCCTAACAATTCCCGTTTTTTGTGTCATGACGATGCTGTATTTTTTTCTTAATTTTCCTGACAACTCCGACTGACCCGACGTCCACCCTCTCTCCTCCTCACCTTACATAAAAACCCGCGACCGAGTAGTTTATAAACGCATCCCTCCACTATCACCGTCCCTCGTAGGGTGGCGAGTCTTGTAGAGGTGAGATTATTAACAGATGGCGGAGTGGGTGGTGAAGTGAGATCATGTACTGAGCCAAATGGAAGTTACCTCACAGGGTCTCTCTCTCTCTCTCTCTCTCTCTCTCTCTCTCTCTCTCTCTCTCTCACGAAAAACATGATTCCAGGAAGTATGGTATAGTAATAAAGATCCTTTTGTCTTTTGTGCGTTCTTTATTATATCTGCCCGTTTTCATCAGTAAAAAAAAATACCAGTCTAAAATGGTATGGTTATTACGGAGACATGTTGCCTATATGGTTTATTTCGGTAAGTTTCACTCAAAAAAAATTATATATATATATATATATATATATATATATATATATATATATATATATATATAATATATAATATATATATATATATATATATATAATTCGAACCTTAAATATCACACTTTCTTATGGTTCTACAGTCACGTTATCACAGTCTCAAGAAGTGAGTCACGTTATCACAGTTCTCAAGAAGTGACAGTCACGTTATCACAGTCTCAAGAAGAGACAATCACGTTATCACAGTCTCAAGAAGTGACCGTCACGTTATCACAGTCTCAAGAAGTGAGTCACATCTTCTTCGTCGTGTTCATGTCTTTTTGGTCAGAAATGTTAAAGGAGGAGAGGGAAGAGAAAGGGGAGAGGGAAGGGAAAGGGGAGAGGGAAGGGAAAGGGGAGGAGAGTGGGACAAGAGAGAGGAGCATGTGGGGGAAAGACAAAGGACGTGGGAGGGAGGGGGGGGATAAAGAACAGTGTGAAGTAAACAGAGAATTAGTGATAGGAGGAAGAACGGGAGGAAATGACTGGGAAGTGACGAAGCGATGTTTGGGCGATGGGGAGGAAGAGGTGAAGGAAGAGGAAGCGATGAAGGAGAGGGAAGGGGGAGGAAGGAGTAAGGGATGGGGGAATGGAGGTGAGTGAGAGGAAAAGGAGAAACATCAGGATCATCTAAGAATGAGGGGGGAAGTATAAGATGAAGAGGAGGAGGAAAATAATGTGTGTATGTGGGATGGGGGGAGGGGATGCGTCGCTTGGGTAGAATATTCCCAAATGCTGACATTACCTATTATAACACCAATGAGGAATAGCCAAAAGAGACGCTCATTGTTGGATGGCGCAGCAGGGAAGACCATCACCTCCTCCATTTTTTTGTTTTGTTTTTTAAGTCCTTCCCTCTTGGATATTTCCTTAAAAGAATAATGACGACGCTGGGGAACACGTACACTCACACCGACAGTTCCCACCCATAATTGTCCTCCAATCAATTATATATCACGATCAGACGTACACTGCTCGGCTGGCAGGGTGTACGTGTCCCTGTCTGCCTCTACGACTAGCGCTCCATCCCTCACTACAGCTCACAGTGGCAAGGCTTTTGTAAGCTTAAGTGGTATCGTAATTAAGGTCTATCGTAACTACAAGAGCTATCGTAAACATGGCGGGGAAGTATTTACCGAGACAAGTAAAGCCTGTACAGAGGAGTAATCATATCCAGGACACAGATACAAACAACATTGACTTCCCTACAAGCGTAATGCATAATTAATGGCCACACACACAATAATTACAGATTCATCATTGCCTAAGGCACACAAACCTCGCTGTCGAAATACCATTCATGAAAAATTAAGCGCGGGTGTGTGTGTGTGTGTGTGTGTGTGTACCATTCAGTGCCACTCCTGCTCACGGCAACACGATTCTATCATACTTATGTAGATGAACAATCAACATTAATAGCTGCCCGATTAGTCAACCATCACAAATGGATGAGAAATTTCCTCTTTATATCCAGTGAGAGCGGGCAGGGCCACGGGCGGCGGGGCAGTGTCAATATACGCCCGCCACACTCCACTCTTGTCTTACTGCCTCGCCTTTTGTTATTCTCCCATTATTTACATACTGTTTCACTGTCCATGTTAAACTGTGAACTTTCCGGCCGCACCACCGACCAGGCAAAGAGCGAGGAGGGGGGTGATGGGGGAGAGGGATGAGAAGGAGGGAAGAAGGAGGAGTAAGGGGTTGGAAGAGCAGGGAGAACGGGAAACAGAGGGAAAGGAAACGGTAGGGGAGGAAAACAGAAGAGCAGGGGGGGGGGGGGGCGGAGGAGAAGAAAGGGGAGAGGGAAGATAAAGAAAAGTGAAGCATGGAGGAGGAAGGTGTTGGTGGAGGAAAAGGAAAAGCATAGCGTAAAAGAAGGCGAAGGGGAAGAGGAAAGGAATAAGAGCTCCCAGGCACCAGAGCGCGAGCACACACACACACACACCTCTCTACAATACTATCTGGTCGCCTCGACCATCAACGCGAAGACAAGATATAGACATAAGCTAATTAATCATCTGAGGGAGAGTTATGTGTTAAAGACCCACAGGAACACCACCGACCCACCGTGTGCACTGACACCACCACCACCACCACCTCACCTCCGGACACATCACCACACCACCACTTATCCTTAATATGTTACTGACCCACTGTTTATACGAGCTGGCGTGTGGTGACGGAGTGTGACGTTAAATCAACACACCACAGGAGCATCACTACATTTCAGGGCCTCTGGCGGGATAATGTATTATTACAAGCAGCGTCTCATCCCCTGCAACACTGCTATGGACACTGATGCAACATGTCATCCCTGGGGGGGGGGGGGGGAGGGGGAACGACCACCCACACTCACTCAACGTCAGCCAATCAAAACGTTTACTCACCCGACAGCTAAAGCACCGCCTAATACCCCGTTCACAGTCTCCCAACATCAACTGTGACCAGGTGGAAGTGTGGCGTGTCAGCCCCCACACTGCTATTTAACGTCTTCACAATGCTTCTTACCCCCACGGCCTCCTCACAATGCCCTCACTATGCTAAACACACTCACAACGCCCTCACACTGCTACTTAACCTACGGTGGTGCTACACACTCACAACGTTGTACATATACTCAATAATGATCCTTATCTACATTATCATCTTTACATCCCCACCTTCCCTCCACCCGGTTCTCCCCCGTCTTGCTACTGCTCCACCTCCAACTTGAATAAACTCTTTTATCTTCACGACGGACATATGGCTAGACAACCTCAAGCAGATAGTGAGTGGTTGTACTTGGCAATGAAGACGGCGGGCGGTGAAGGTCCACAGGATGAATTTATTTTTCCAAGCGTACATACAGACACAGTGGCTTACTTCAGGTCCAGGAGCCTCAGCGACACCACCAATTATGTCATAAGATATCACTCCTCGGTCGATAATCGGATGTAAAAAGGAAAAGGTCAAATATTATCAACACTTGGCTGTGGGGGGAGGAGGGGCGCGTCTGGTTTCACAAGAACACAAACACTGTGCAACACATGACAAATAAGGTTAAGATTAATGACCAACTGAAGTTACTCAGCAGATTCTTGGACTGCTCTCAAGCGCCAGTACAAGCAGTCAACCACGCCCATTGTAAATTGTCCTTTGTAACTAATCTGGTGATGATTTCAAGTTTTCCACCTCAAATTCCAGTCGAGACTTTCTTCCTAGCCTCCATTAGTCCCTGTTCACCTAGCAGTAAAGTAGGTACCTGTTGTAAGTCGAAAGTTGCGAATTCGTATTCAGGGACAAGTTGTTGGAGCTTCCAATAACTTGATGACATAAACCACTGACTCTTCAGGCTTCTACGCCCTTGACTCTTCAGGCTTCTACGCCCTTAACTCATGAGACATAAAGGAAAGCATGAACTTAGCACGCTTCCCTGTTGGGCGCTGTAAACGCTTCTGCGCTTCACCTTACACAAGGATGTAGGGAAGAGCCCAATAAAAAAAAAATTCCAGTCGACGGAACAGTTAATTTAGCAATCTGCTGATTTTTCACTCAACTGAACAACGCTCCAATCTGTCAGCCACCCATCAAGCCACTTAAAAAACATACTAATAATGCAACTAGCAAATTAATAGAAAATCGGGCGACCATTACAGTCCTCTTCTGCACCTTACTGTGACACCCACCGATGTCATCCACCAGTGACTCACGAGCGCCATCCACCGGTTACTCACGAGTGTCATATTCCAGGCATTTAACAGTGTCATCTACCAGTCACTCTCACTCATCCACCAGTCACTCTCATTGCCATCCACCAACTCACCCTCACTGCCATCCACCAGTCACTCACTGTCATCCACAGTGTCATCTCGCTTCCCTTTTATCAAACATCCGAGATCAAACATAAAAGTTCAACTCACTCCCTGGTGTGTTGAGGCTCTACATAAAAGGGGACACTAAACAAACCTGTCTAAACCGAGAGGCCGGCGTAAACCAGCTCATCTTGTGCCACCCTGGGTTTAATCACCAAATATAATCGCAGGAACACACAGGCGGGTCGGTCGCAGCTCTCCCATGAATCTTTAATAATAACTGAATAATTGACTACCAGATCTAAGGATTAACCCCCCCTACCACCAACCCCCGTCTCTCCCTCCTTCCTCACTCCACACCGTCCCCCTGTTCTCCTGCCTTTCTACCGTTACCCTGTGATCTAACCACCTACTCTCCCCCCCCCCCTCCTTCCCATCGTCCTTTCCTCTTCTCGGCTCTCCCTTTCCGTACACCTCTCCCTCCCTTTACACAATCACTCCATCCTCCTCCCCTCGTTTTTCACTACCACTTCATCCAACCCTCCTTTGTTTGTCTGTCTGTCTCTCTAACCGCTCCTCTCTCTCATCATACTCCATCTCTCTACTCTACTCCTCCTCCCTCTCTGTCGCCTCTCATCCACTACAAGAACACCACCTCCCTATAGTTCAACCCAGTGAAACAATACAACCATTCATAAGCCTCCCCCCCCCCCTACACCACCTCAGGAGTAATACATTATTCCCATTCTATAAAATTCTATTCCCCCAGAGGAAAAAAAATATAAATAACACCACAAATCACATAGGAGGAAAAAAGTCACAGAAATGAGATCACTTTTGTTTGTTTTTCTCACTCAAGCAACTGGGACCAGGTAGGGGCCTTTGTTTAGTTACCTCGACGTAAAACTCGGGTTGGTAATTGTTCAAATGAGGGTTGAAAGTGTCGTCAGGAAGTTATAACACAAACCTACGAGCGGGTCAGAGGTTAAACCTAACTTTATTAGGGTCGGAATTTGTCGGGTTGGATTCTCACCCTACCATCTCCACCCCCCCCCCCCCTTCGACTAAAATTATTCGGGTCGTATCCCCTCTTCCCCACCCCTGCCACTAACTCCTGATACCCGACCACCGCCGACTGCTCGCTGTGTACATGCCTATTTGGAGGAGAAGGTAACTACCTACTTAACATTTTGTGTTAATAATATAATTGTCGAAGTTATTAGTGTGGATGATGAGCGACTAGTTGTCATTTTCTCGGTGGGAGGTGAAGGAGAGGGAGGAGGGGAAGAAGATGGAGGAGGAGGAGGAGGATGGGGGAGAGGGTGAGTGAGGGGAAGTGGAAGAAAGACTAGGTGAAGTGGGTGGAGGAGGAGGAGTGGGGGAGAAGGTGGGGTAGAAGAGGAAGGGTAAAAGGTAGAAGAAGAGGGTGAAGATGGGAGAGGGGAGTGGACGGAGGAGGAGGAGGAGGAAAATTAGATAGAAAAGAAGGAGGAGGAGGAGGTGGATGACGTAAGGGGCTGCTTCAAGGGCTAGGTGGAGATGGGGGCTTGAAGCAGATGGGATAAGCTGCAAATGGAGACCAGAGACAGATGGGGGCTGGGAGCTGCATCGGAGGAGGAGAGAGGGAGCTTCGTTAGGGTCTAAGGGCAAACAGTAAGTAGACTAAGGAAGGAGGGAGGGAGGGAGTACAAACTGGGGTTACCGCAAGAGGGGTTTAGGAAGGAGGCGGTTGGTGGTTGGCGGGTGGTGGTTAGCGGTTGGTGGTTGGCGGGTGGTGGTTAGCGGGTGGTGGTTGGCGGGTGGTGGTTAACGGGTGGTAATCAGGTGAAACTTAAGGATGACAACCATCAACACACTTACCAGATTTGAGGCCATTTCTCTCGTCTCCTGTCGCTCCTTCATTACCACCTCTCATACCTCACTACCAATTACCTCCCCCAGCCAAACATTATAATAAACGGCATCATAAATATCGCTGGAAATTATTGCCGCCGGAAGAAGAAACGGGAAGACAAATACTACCCAGGCGATACGGGAGATGGGTAGCGATAAACAGAATGGACAGCGATAATTAATCAAATAATCCGGTAGAGGTAGGGTAAGGTAGATAATTAGTGAATATGTGATTAGCGATTAAAAAGAGGAAACTAAGATCGAGAGATAATTAGCATTTAATTAATGTAGAAACAGTGATAGTCGGCGATAAATATAGTACCAGCGATAACTAGCGATAGGTGAGGTAGTTACAGCGATAATAATTAGCGAGAAATAAGCGTTAAACGATGTGGTAAGAACATTAACGAACGCTTAACAAATAAACAACCATAATTAGCGCTACAGTAATCACTAGATGAAGGCTCCACCCTTATGACTTTAGGGTCGGCGACCACGACCACAGTTTTAAATTCATTCATCCATCCTAGTCTCTACCTTTCCCTACCCTCAATTTTACTTTAACTACATAGCCAAATTATCTAATATTTCTTCTTGTGTAAATTTCCTGTATTTTTATCTCTACTCTTGTATGTCTTTTATGTTTCTATTAACTAGCGATGCAGAAGGATGTAGTAGCCATAACTAGCGATATACAGCGCTAGGAGAGGCGGTGGCGATAGAGTTATAGCTCAACACTACAGTAGGTGAGGCTGGTTAAGGACGGGGAAATATACCTGACACCTCGCTGCCTGACTCACTTAGTGCAACACGCGTGTAGAAGTCGTTTGGGTACAGTGAACAAGATCTCGAACGAACTGACGGACGCACACAGACGCATAAAGACACTCGATAGCTAACGAATCAGACGCAGACAGATGGAAAGACATACATAAACCCAAAGAAACATTATAATATACAATATGGGAACACACACACACACACACACACACACACACACACACACACACACACACACTAGCCAACATAAGCAAGGCATGACGAACAATACACCGGACCATCTATACACGTATATAAATCACTATAGAAACAATACCCGAGGGGGAGGGGGATGAGGAGGAGGGGAGGGGGATAAGGAGGGAGGAGGGGGATGAGGAGGGGGGAGGGGAGGGAGAGAAGGGACTCAGCATTGTTCCTCGACAGGATGCAAGTTTCACAAAACTCAAAATTACGTCTATTTCTCACCCACGACAGCAAATTGAAATAATGGCATGATAGTAATAAATATTATAATAACGATGGTAATACACGGCCGGAAATGCGATTCTGCTGACGTCATAAATGATAGGAACATAGGAGTGTAATTACTAGCTAGTGCTCATGCGTGGGATACTCGCCCTTAGGGATACGGGTGAATAAGGGTGATTGTTGCTTCCCATCTCCACTACGATGACGTCTTTTGTTAAGCTACGTAATGGCGCTTATTGTACAACGAATAAGAAACGAAAACATCCTTTATAACAAAAAATAAATGTCCCTTTTATATACACAAATTACTACTGGAGAGAGAGAGAGAGAGAGAGAGAGAGAATTGTAGACGCGTAGATCAGTACTCATAATTAGAAAGTTAGATTAGCAGACAGACATTGTACAGGTAGATCAGAAAACACATACAGGTAAATCAATAGACAGAGTGGTAGAAAGGTAGGCCAACTGACAGTCCTGTATACATAAGATTATTAACACCATCAATCCAGCGTTTATTTTCACCCTTCAGTATACGGTACCTAAACACCCAGTGAAAATATACAGTCAGGGATACATGCGTTCAACAACCTTCCCATTCCGTGAAAAATATGAATAAAATAATCCAAAATTACACGTACAGACCAGGAAGTCGTTCGAAAACAAACCCCGACATTTGGTTTCTTCGTTTTCATTGGTCCAAGGGGGTGATAAAAAGCGTTCTGGTTGGCTGTTGGATCCGGACGCTGTTCGCACATGGGAATACCATAATGACAGATAATTGACAAATCACAAACATCGACGTGGATATTTCCTTGGCGGATTATTAGATTATCCGATAATTACCGCCATAACACTCCATATGTGCTTCCCCTGGTAATCCTATGTGGGGGGGGAGGGGGGAGGGTAGTGAGGATGGGGGCGTTGGAAATGCACACATGGGGTGACTGGGGGATACGCAGGGGTGTTTTGAGGGTTGTACACACTTTCCCAGAGTCTCCCCAACTTCTACCTTTTTTCTCACTTTGCTTTCCTTTTATATCTTCTCTCTCCAACACAATCTTTTACCTACTGCCATCACTGCTTCTCTCCCTCCATAGTTCTTAATTTATCAACTATTTCTTCCGCTTCCAACCTTTAATATTTGTGTCTATCTCTCCACATCTTCCGCTTTCCACTTACTCTTCTCCACCTTTTACCGACTTTTCCTCCCCCTCCTCTTCCTCCTGCCATCCACCTCTCCTCCCCCTGCTCTCCACTTCCTCTTCCTCCACCTTTCACCCATCGTTTCTCTTCCTGCCCTCCCTGTCTCCTCTTCTTTCTTTCACTCTAAACTTGTACAGTCCCCTTCACGAGTGCGTTTACAGGGGCTCGTCAGGTTTTGTGCAGTGTGGCAGCCCTGTGTTTGTTTAAATTCGACAGAAGGAAACTCACAATAGTAAACATACTATGGAATCAAATATAAAACAATATTAAAACAAATATCTCAAAGATAATGATTTGCGGAATGTTTATATGACTAGCCCCTGTAAACGCATTAGTGAAGGGGACTGTACAATCAACAGTGGCGGAAACTGCCGCACTAGCGGTACATTCACTCAGCCGCAGAGCTAACAGCTAACACCTGTGTGCATCAGCTAGCACACACCCCAACAGTAACAACAACAACAACAAAAACAGTAACAACAGCAACAACAGTAACAAGACAATCCACAACAGCCATGACTAACAAAAGGAACAATCACAGTATTACATAATAGGAACAATAGCGACAGTAACAACAACAGAGACCGTGGCAGCAGTTGCACGAACATTAGCAACGGCATAAGGAACAACACCTGTATGGGACAGTAAAAACAGCTGCAACAGTACCAACAAGAACAGCAATAAGAGAAAGAACAATATGAGTAGGAACAACAACAGTAAGAGAGAAACAACAACAACAGCAGCAATAATAAGAGGAACAACAACAACAGTAAGAGGAACAACAACAGCAGCAACAGTAAGAGAGGAACAACAGCAGCAACAGTGAGAGAGGAACAACAACAGCAACAATAAGAGAGGAACAACAACAGCAGCAACAGTAAGAGAGGAACAACAACAGCAGCAACAGTAAGAGAGGAACAACAGCAGCAACAGTAAGAGAGGAACAGCAGCAACAGTAAGAGAGGAACAACAACAGCAGCAACAGTAAGAGAGGAACAACAACAGCAGCAACAGTAAGAGAGGAACAACAACAGCAGCAACAGTAAGAGAGGAACAGCAGCAACAGTAAGAAAGGAACAACAACAGCAGCAACAGTAAGAGAGGAACAACAAAAGCAGCAACAGTAAGAGGAACAGCAGCAACGGTAAGAGAGGAATAACAACAACAGTAAGAGAGGAACAACAACAGCAGCAGCAGTAGTAAGAGAGGAACAACAACATTAAGAGTGGAACAACAACAGCGGCAACAGTAAGAGAGGAACAACAACAGCAGCAACAGTAAGAGAGGAACAACAACAACATTAAGAGTGGAACAACAACAGCAACAACAGTAAGAGAGGAACAACAGTAACAGTAGGAGAGGAGCAACAACAGCAGTAACAGTAAGAGAGGAACAACAACAGCAGCAACAGTAAGAGAGGAACAACAACAGCAACAGTAAGAGAGGAACAACAACAGCAGCAACAGTAAGAGAGGAACAACAACAGCAACAGTAAGAGAGGAACAACAACAGCAGCAACAGTAAGAGAGAAACAACAACAACAGTAAGAGAGAACAACAACAACAGTAAGAGAGGAACAACAACAGCAGTAAGAGAGGAACAGCAACAGCAACAACAGTAAGAGAGGAACAACAACAGCAGTAAGAGAGGAACAGCAACAGCAGCAACAGTAAGAGAGGAACAACACTAAGAAAGGAACAACAACAGTAAGAGAAGAACAGCAACAGTAAGAGAGGAACAACAACAGCAACAGTAAGAGTGGACCAACAACAGTAAGAGAGGAAAAACAACAACAGTAAGAGAGGAAAAACAACAACAGTAAGAGAGGAACAACAACAACAGTAAGAGAGGAACAACAACAGCAGCAACAGTGAGAGGAACAACAACACCAGCAAAAGTAAGAGAGGAACAACAACAGCAGTAAGAGAGGAACAGCAACAGTAAGAGAGGAACAACAACAGCAGCAACGGTAAGAGAGGAACAACAACAGTAAGAGAATAACAGCAACAGTGGGAGAGGAACAGCAGCAGCAGCAACAACAGAAAGAAAATAACAGCAACAGTGGGAGAGGAACAACAGTGGGAGAGGAACAACAGCAGCAGCAGCAACAACAGTAAGAGAGGAACAGCCAAGCCTCTCGCAGCCTCAAATGCTCAGAGGGTTAACCGCAGTCAAAAGTTAATCATTACAAATGTTTATAATCCAGGAGAATTTATTCATACAAATGAGTGTAATTCGCGGTTCCTTTGAGTATAATTAATTCTTCTTAACCACTTAATTGTCGCGGGTGTATCTCTACAAACATCTGTACCTCCACTAAACCAGTTTTGTGGGGAAGGGGGGGGGGGGGGGGGTCGGGGCCTCATTACCCTAAACCTATCACTTTTAAACCCCTTTCTTAGGTGTGTTTAAACCCCCGCCAATGACATATAAACTCAGGTTATGCAAATCAGTATGACTTGTCAGCAGGGTATTCAGGTATATTCATCACACACCAGCCACGATTACTTATAAAATTTGGAAGGTATTTTTAAACTCTTTAATTTTTACAAGGGTATTTTTCCTCTTCATAAATATTTCCAGTGTTTTTGGCTGAGGTCAGAGTGACACTAAATTACTGCGAGTCAAGTGGTGGTTGAGGAGGTTCATATTCCATCTGTCATTATATATTATTTAAGCCCAATTATAATATTTGGAAGGTGTTCTTCATAATAAGACAGACTCCAGATCTGCCCGGGTCAATATTTTACACAAGTGCTCTGGCTAAATACCAGCTCTCACACCGCTGATACCCCCTGGGATAACTTTATATATTATTTAACCACAATTATTATATCAAGAGGTTATTTCTTTCACAATAATCAAATTCCTTTTTTTTTTAAGCAAGAGTTCACGTTGAGGCAAACTTGCTCACCACTCAATAGTTGTGTGAGTGCTGGTCTTCTCTGGGCTGGCGGCTATTATCATTATTATGAATTATTTCAACGTTAATTATGACATAAGAATTGTTTTTCCCCAGTAGTAAAACACCTCATGATCCTTCATTAGTTGTGTCTTGGTGTTATTTATCTCTCAAACTCCAAATAATAATTATATAGTTTTTTGTCTCGCTATTAAAAGTTTTTATTTTGGAATAAAAGTGAATATTTCCCAAAAGGAACGACCATAGTCTGATAGGAGCACACACACACACACACACACACACTATCAACACAAGGCGCCGTGACCCGTATCTGCCCAAGATCTCCCAAGCGACGCATTCAATTAACGATTAATTATCACTTAATTAATCAACAACAATCACCATTCCAGCCAGCCGACCAAACTGTATCATTCGATCAATCAATAGACTATCTCTCGCCCCCCACACAGGCACCACCACCACCTATACTCAACCCTGGAGCGCACCAACCACAACACTGTAAGGTAGAGTGGAGAAAACTGGGGAGGGAGGGAGGGAGGGTAAGGAAGGGAGGAAACAAAGATGGGGGAGGTTGATATTGGAGAAGGAGTGGGAGTAGAGGGAGTAGTGAGGGGATGTGTGGAGGAGGAAGAGGAGGGGGTGTGATATTGGAGTAAGAGGAGGGGGGTGTGATATTGGAGGAAAAAGAGGGAAGGGGGGAGGGTGGAGAGGAGAAATTAGTAGGGATGAGATGGAGGAAGAGGCGGGAATGGACGAAGGAAGAGAAAGGGAGGGAACGATGAAGAGGAGAGGAGAAATGAAAAGAGAAGACGGAGAGTGGAAAAGAAAGGGAAACATATGAGAGAGAGAGAGAGAGAATAAACTGGTAGCCATTGTCCAAAGCTTCTTGTATACCTGCCTAGTGTGTAGAGGTGTCACCTTCGTGTAGGGGTGAACCTGTCACAGTGACAAATTACTCCACCTACAACCCTTCACAGCACCCTGCTCGCCTCTCCCACAAGTCTGACACTTCCCACACACATAGTCAAGACAGTGTGGTTGATGCCCCTTCACCACTAATACGGCTACCACCCTCACTACCAGCCAAGTCTCCTATATACAACCACAGACAACCTTATTAACCATGATCTTAACGATAATAGCCATGTCAAAAAGCTGCATGGCGTCAACTACCATTCCCACAGAACCATCAGTCTGGTCGCCCATCTACCAGCCAGCAGCAGCACCACCACCGGTAGTCTCCCCACTAAACATGTCACGCACGCACAAAAATACCAAAATTACGGCCGGAAGTGTACTTACAAATAATACAATTTAACCGAATCATTCCTGGGACAATGCCGTATCATTAGAATGGTAACTGTATCCTGGCCTGTCAGTTACATCCTCTATATTGCTAGTATTCAACTGGTTTAACTATAGGATTAATATATGTAGCAAAATAATACGCATGTTCATTTTCACATTGTCCGACACTCGCATACAATAACTGCTACACCAGTTTCTTGGTCCTCGTAAAACTAAAAACAAAACAAAAAACAAGACCATAATATTATAACCCATCCGTCAACCACTCCACACAAATGCCTACCATTAATCCGGAGAAATACATAATTCTTGAGTTAATCCTTAGATCTCCATATAAAAACACTGAGCCTGGGATTCATGAGAGCCAAGGACTGATCCTTCTCCTTGGAATCAACTACAAAATCTCTAAGAAAAAAGATGGTCTCCGGTGCATAAAAACACAACATTTAAAATTCAAGGATTTAAGAGAGGAGCGAACGGTGATCTACAATTGATTGTAGAAAATGTCTGCCATCAATCTTTTACGCTCGAATTTAGCTCGGCGTTATCCGACTACATATTTAATACAACTGTTTTCTGGGGGCGGAGGAGGTCCTAAATCTTACACTCGTCGTATTCGCTACTTTTTTTTTCTGAAAAATATCAGACACGATATGCTGATAAATCCTGTTCCATTTTTGTGCGGCTATGGCGGGGTTATGGCGTCAGTAAACATTATGCCAAGCGACGGTGCTCGACCGACTTGCTCCCTCCCTCCCACCAGTAAACAACTGGGAGAGTTTAACACGCATCATCAGTTCAAGTATTTCTAATTGGCTAACAGTATCCTGTTATCCATAATCCCCACTTCCTTCCTTCCGCTACACGAGCAGGAGGACAGAGAGAGCTGTGTGCGACAGATGATCGGTGTTTGTATAAAACAGAGACAGAGACGAGGCGGACGCACGGCCTGGGATCTCGCCATTAATTATAACGAGAGGACGTCAATCGAAGCGGATATCACATATATCATCGTACGGCACAATTGTAATACGAAAATAATGTGACCAGGTCCACTTTTAATAATCATAGCCGGAGGGAAGTACCATTAATTTTTATTGTGTCTAATTACATATTTCTGGAAAATCGTTTGGCAACACTCAATTGGGCCGGCAGCGTACAATACCCATCCTTGCGTATGGTCAACTTAAGGGGCAAAATTCCCGGCCAACGGAGGTACGGTTGCCGCACGATGCTAATCAGAATAAATTTTATACTTTTAGGAATTTTGAAAGTTATGGTTCGACATAACGATAAAAGTGAAATCCTTGCATAATGGCCTCAATGCTGGCAAAAACGTATATAGCCCCAGACACTGCTTATGATATTAGCAACTTCAGCGGCGGGATGGCCGCCCGGCACACAACGACTTTGAGTAAACTGAAGGAGATAGGCAAAAGGCAGTTGTAGGTGAGGGGGAGGGGATGCGAGGGGGTGGGGGGTGGGAAATAAAGGAGGGGGAGGGGAGAGAGAGAGATGGAGTTAATAATAATGAAAACAGTCGGGGAAATTATCGTGGTTACTGGTGGAGGCAGAGAGAGGGCGGCGGTGACGGCGGGGCTTCCGGTCTGCCCTACACACATTTCACTTCTGTGCCAAGCAATTATTAGATACAATTATACGTAATTAGGCATAATTAGACAAGAAAAGAACAGCTAAAGAAAAGGGGGCGACGGACTTGAGAGCATCAATGATTTATCGACAAACGTTTCTAAGTTACATGAGAAACATTGCATACAAAAAATCTTAAATTGCCGGCGTTCACCTTCCTCCCCTCCTTCTCTCCTTCACCACACTTCCCTTATCACTGGTCGAGTAAAATATACACAAATACTCCAAACTTGTGGCGAGCTCTTGCCATATTTCCTGAGGAGCCGCCACTGAGGAACACGGCCGGCGTGAGGTACACAGCTTCCTCCCCCATGATCACTTGCCTCAACCCAGGTGAGATATGAGGGAGGGAGAGTCTTGAGGAAACTCTTATTCTCTTTCTCCCTCTCTCTCACATGTTCTCCACATTTTGTCTACACTTATTTTGTAGTAAATCCTAGTTCCTCGTTTAAGCTTACTGGGGGAGTTACAGAGCTTTACGACTTTTTGAGAAATCCCAGTAACTCACTTGCACTTGCGTATTAAATCCTGGCTCACTTACCTTAGAGTCTTGTAGATGCTAAGGGCTTCGGGGGTAAATCCTAGCTCCTCCTTTACACTTCCTACAGGGATACAGAACCTTATGACTCGAGGGCAAATCCTAGCGCCTCATCTACACTGACTCGCGGGGTTAGGCAGGCTTTACACTTATGAAAAACTCCTCTTCCGTGATTGCATTTAGACGATACCGTGAACAAAACAATTAAGCTTGACGTTTAACCACCCGCTTTGTGTTTAGTATTGAGTGTGTGTGTCGGCTGATGGATTGGGTGACTAGGAGAAGTGGTGGCTGCCGACGGTGTCACGCAGGTCATGTGCGTGATAAAATCTATCACCATCTATCAATAGAATGAGAATAATCGCATCTATTTCCTAAATTACTGTCTCAGTGCTGTTATTACTACCACTAGTTTAACGTGGGGTCAAATGGCAACGTCGATAACTTGATGTTGGTTTGTGGAACCTGACCCCTTCATCCACCTTGCCCCCTCCACCTCCACCCTACATGTTATCCCCTTGAAGCGGGATGTAAGTGGAGCTCCCAGGAAGGGCAAGGAGCCACTTTCACCTCCCCCTAAGGGCAAGAATAGGACCTTCTCTTGATAGCGCAACTTCAGGTCTTTTGGGACAACAGCGAAACCTAAACTTCATAAAGATGGGTGAAAGAAGCCTCACTCCTCACCCATCCCCCCCTCATGCTGGGATACACTCTTTTCTGAAGCCCCCCCCCTACCTCCCTCCTTGGTGGTGTGACTACCCATATTAATGGTAGACCTTCCCCTACTGTCACTCTTGTCAGTGTTGGTCACCTTTCTCCTCCTCGACCCCACTCAAGAACTAGTAGGCCCCTTTACCCCACTCAGTCCTGGTAACTCCCACTCCCCAATCAGTGCTGCTAGCCAACCCTGCCTCACTCAGTGCTGATAGCCCTCCCACCCCACTCGGGCCTGGTAGCCCCCTCTCCCCACTCAGACCTGGTAGCCCACTCATCCCATTCGAACCTGGTAGACTCCTCATCCCATTCAGTGTTGATAGCCCACTTACCCCACTCATTGTTGGTAGCCCCACTCCACTCATTGTTGGTAGCCCTCTCACCCCTCTCATTGTTAGTAACCCCCTCACCCCACTCGTTGTTGATAGCCCCCTCACCATACTCATTGTTGGTAGCCCCTCACCCCATTCATTGTTGGTAGCCCCCTCACCACACTCATTGTTGGTAGCCCCCTTACTACACTCATTGCTGGTAGCCCCCTCACCCCACTCAGACCTTGTAGCCCCCCTCCACCCCTGCCACGGCGTTAGTTAGTCTTGGCCGGCGGGAAGGTTGTAACTGTAACCATACCATTCCGCGCGGTCCTCCTAATATTCCATAAACGATAATGACTCCAACTTTTAGGCCGCTAACGACCGCCCCGTTTTTAATATAAACCCAAATAATGGTCGACTCGGTAAATTCTAGAAATAAACCGGCATTAACGAGAGTGGCGTCCGATTGCGTGCGCGCCGCCGCCGCTGTTGCTGCTGGAAGTGGTGCTGTTGGCTGGGTCCTTCCTGGCTGGCCCCGACTTGGGCTTGGGGTCTCAGCCGCTCCTTCCTCCTCCTCCTCCTCCTCCTCCCGTTCCTCTCAACCTGACAGGAACTTAAAGTATAACACGGATAACAACAGTAAGAGACGGGGATAATAGAAGGAGATCAATAGTTTTACGGTCAACACCAGTGTCATGGAAGTAGAGGCTTAAGGCACCAAGTGGGAGGGAGGTAAAGGAGGACTTGAAGCACAACGTGAGGCGGAGCCGTAACTCCCACCACCACGTAGGCAAAATCTTCCCCCAAGATTAAATTATGTGGCTGCAAACCCCATCCGATATATAATGAAATGCAGATGAGAGAAAATATCATTGCAATGCAACATTTCAAGAACAACAAAGCACCTATAATTCCTTAGTGGCGCACTTGTAAACTCCCAGAGCCAAGGTTTTAAGCACAGCATAAAACTGGGCTTTGTATCACGAATCTGAAAAGGGCTATGAATGATTATGAATATGAATATGAAGACGCCACCTTATTATGAATATGAATTCACTTCCCAGAATTGCTCACGAACCTAAAAAAAACTCCGTCAAGGGAAAAATGTTTACGAGGACATAAAGGGGGTTTATGTTGTAGGGTATTTTAATACGCGCAGACGGGCGGCGGGCAGGCGGGGTCCTGCTGCCTGACGAGTGTGTGTGGTGGTGGTGTGGTTGATGATGATGGTGGTGGTTGTTCGTGGTGGTGGTGTGGTGGGGATGGTTGTTGGTGATGGTGATAATGGTGTGGTGATTGTAGTGGTGATAGTGATGTAGTGGTGATCGTGATATGGTGGTGGTTGTTGTTGGTGGTAGTGGTGTGGTGGTTGAAGAACGTGGTGGTGGTTGGTGTCAGTAACAGTGATTGGTGGTGGTGTGGAATGGTGGTGGTGTGGAATGATGGTGGTGGCAGGGTTGCGGTCAGGGGCAATAGTAATGACGGGCAACACTGGTAGTTGTGGCAGTGGTAGTGTTTCTCCCACAACAGGTGTACCAACACAACACTGATCCTCTATCAAGACGGACAAGCATACCTAACGAGAGTAAATAACATATCTCTTGATACTTCAGGTACCGATATAAAACACAGTTTACTCTATACACAATCTCAATTTATAAAAATAATTAACATACACCAAGACTCCGAACTATGGTGTACTCAGCCCACGCACTCTTAAAAAATCTGCTTTCCTTAATCAACAATAACAAACGAAATTTTCACAATAACCGCCAGGAAACTTATAAAACTTATTTCTGTAACTTATTACACTGACAATCACGCCAAGCGGCCCATTTTGAGGGAGGCGGGAGCAGTGAGGCTGGGAATATTGCTCCCCCTACGGTAATGTTACACTGTGCTGCTAGAATATGAATGTCAATAATGCCCAGCCCTCCACACCCTTAGCAGTCCACACGAAATAAAAATACTGCTTGATATTTAAATTTCCTGGACCGGGCGTGGGAACAACTGCATACTATATACCTGTGAATTTTTCAAGCCAAGCCTCGAAATATCATTTAATAAACTTCCTAAAGGCCATGTAAGCGCATTCTCCCCTCGGTGACATAAATGGTTAGTAGTGGGGTCCGATCCCTTCCTGCGAGTCTCCCTGTAGTCGCTCCGCTTACGGAATCTATTCTCAATCCTTCTACTTACATCTTTTAATGACTCTAGCTGAGATGTATCGATCACATCAAATATTCCCTCGTGTTCTGGTCAATATCCTGCGCATTTTAACGTGAAAACTAATGCAGGAGATTCAGTGACCAGAGTATTACGGAGGTGGTTTGAGGATTGCGTACAGTTGTGTAAACACGATAGTGATTTTATTAAAAGAAGCGGGTAGGTGTAACTGGGTAGCGGCCGGGTCACCCCTAGTACTTGGAAACTGTTATATCTAGCTCACCTTCAGGATGTTTCTTCAGTTTGGTTTATTTCGAGAAATGTTCTACAAGGAGTAGAATCCACGATGACGACGACCACACGTTTTACCAATACAAAGATGACGATGACTTCGAAAAAAACTATCATCACATAATATGTCCTCTGTACACACTGTCTAATGACCTGTTCTACCAGTATCAGTTGTTTTCTTGCATATGTTATGACAGTGACTGGCTAACATGAATCGCTGGCTATATTACCACCCCTCCCACCTCCCCGGCAGGCCACACCTAGGCAGGTTTGTCTCAGGTGTTGAGAGAGGTATCCAAAGAGGTTTAATACGACTTAACACTTACGATCAAGTCTTAAGTAGGTTTACTCTCTCAAAATATCGTGAACTTTACTTAACTTGGTTTTCCTTGCAGTGAACAAGCTTTTTTATAGAAATATTACATGAAGTTTTTAAGGGTACAGCGAGATATAATAGTTTTTTTTTTTTTTACAGT
Source organism: Homarus gammarus (assembly GCA_958450375.1). Taxonomy (NCBI): domain Eukaryota; kingdom Metazoa; phylum Arthropoda; class Malacostraca; order Decapoda; family Nephropidae; genus Homarus; species Homarus gammarus. Next base: position 869,589 of record CAUDMG010003604.1, read on the forward strand.
TCTATCAAGTGACCACAACCTGAAGACCACTACTTGTACTTCACTGGCGGGGTTCCATCTCTCAAAAAAATTGAGGCAAGTCACTATAATTTACTTAAAACATCGGGATAATGATCTACAATATCTTGAGTCAATGCTATATCCTGATTCTCCCAAGCCTCAAACTTTTCTGGCCAACATATCAAAACTCAGACGACGAATCAGCTGCGGCCAAGTAGAGAGAAGTCGTGTTGTGGGAACGAACAAAAATGGGAAAAGACGCAAAAGCTGCCATAAATGGGGGCAATACGGTCTGGCCACACTTGAATACTTCCAGTTAAGTACATTCTCAGGTCATAGAAAAGCTCAGAACAGCACATCTCCGGCAATGCACCGGAAATCTGACCTCTGTGATACGGGGTGGCAGAGTCCACATCCCCGTGGCTCCTTTTCCTACACCTGCAGAGAGGCTCCATATGGCTATTCATATAATAAGGTATGATTATGCAATTTAGATGATCAAGCAAGTCGGTCTACAGAAAATGCATGCAATTGGGGAGAATTTCTCCTGAAAGCCAATAGTGGTCTTCATTATTCCCATAAAGACTCGAGGCAGAAACATAAATTTCGCGATCAAAAGGAATCATTCGGTTTCTCTTCAAGAGAAATATGAAATTGCTCCACTTACAATAATGTCTTAATTCCAAAGCGACTTCACATGATAACCAGGACCCAAAAGCTAATATCCCCGGGTCTCGCTGTTTATAGCATTATTGCCTTGTCCACACAGATGAGCAGATCGAGACGAAGCTACAGCGGCGACATGGCCTGGCGAACGACGACGCGGACGGCGAGCGAGAGACACGGTGGGCGAGCATTGAGACGCAGCCTCCCAAGGTCCACACATGCATATAATATCTCGAGGGTTCTCAATTGGTGTAACATCATATCCTTTATACTCCGCTTCCCCTGGTTAAACACCTGATTATATTTTACTCAGTATTGTAAAAAGTTGCCGATCGAGTGTCTTCGCTGTTCTTGCCTCCTATTGGTCACTCGCCTCTACCACTCTCGGCTCCCATTGGTTAAAATTATTTTATTCTTTTTGACTTGAGAGTTGTCGAGTACTTCTGGTCTTCGGCAACACATTCATTTATCGATATGTTTTCATAAAGTCGACTGATATTACAATACAACACCCAATACTCGACTGACACTACTATTCAACTTAACATTTATCAAATACTACTACTACTACTACTACTACTACTACTACTACTACTACTACCACCACTACGTCAGTCTGTCAGTACACTCAGCGGCCGAAAATGTACAGAATCCTCAAAATGTCTCTGATCCATCTTAGTTAAACACTCCTCGCTGTGAAGTATATATATAAAACAAACACTCATGGGCCGATTATCAAGGATTGTTTTGTTTTCTTTATCACTACTGTAACTTCGACAAAGGATGTACTTTGTACAGTACATCAGTTAGACGCGTTAGGTCCCCAGGGTAACACTTCACCATGTTAACCTTTGAAGATACGCGCATAAGTGCCGCTGCAGTAACTGCGTACACGTGTGTAAGGCGTAGTTTAGTGCGTTTCGAGTTATTAAACCTTGAGATCAAAGGATAAGTTAGGCAGAAAATAGCTCAACATAAACCTAAGACCACCACCACGCAGCCACAGAGTAAACCATAAAGCAGAGAGTAAAACTGTGGGCCCAGCGCGGCCGGATCACTGCCTCCACCGCCTCCCAGACTCCGCATATTAACCCCTAAACTACCGTATCTAAAAACCCAAAACCCTTCCCCATAAAACCATCCGAACAGCGCCTCATAATTCCCCAAAAAACTGTGGGCGGACAAAACACATCATTGATAAGGGAAGCAGCCATGTCCAGAGGGAGTGTGAGTTAATGTCAGTAAGATGCGTCATTTATGTTTTATAACCCGCACTTATTGGAATAATTAGAGGCCGAACTGTGAGTGTGCGCGGCCTTATAAAGCGAGGTTTGCTACAGCTGCCCCGCCCGCCGCCGGCCCGCTATTGTTGCTGCTCCTGCTATACCACCGCTGTTACTCCTCATGCCATTGCTATGCCACACCACTACTAATGCTATACAAACAACTAGAGCTACTCTTTCTTTGCTGCAAGCTACAACAACACCTAGCAACTGTCTTTTTTTCATGGCTGCTTGTTTGTGTTCCGGTAAAAATTTTCCCTGTGAGAGACACAATTACCCTCCCTGAAGCACTGCCACTGCTATCACCCATCCTTGCTCTTCTCCCATCACCATCCCTATCTCTTCCTCAACTACCTCTTGTCGTCCTCTTTTCATTCCTTTCGTCCATCATCATCACCCACCGCCACTTGTCTCTCCTCCTCCCCAGACGTATGACTCACCATCTAACCTTCGAGCTGCCATCAAATTGTTGTTGTTTAAATAAATTGATGTATCGGCATGAGGAGAGGCCCCGCCCCCACTACACTGTTGTTGTGAAGAGTCAGCTGTGGTCTTTGCCGTCCCTCTTGGCTGGGTCACACCCGTCTGTCAATGTTGATGACAACACACTCGTCAGCTGTACCCGTCTCCCTCGTCTCCCTCTTGCTAAGTGCTGGGAGACAAACACAGATCAACACCGAGATTCTAAGTACAAAGCCACGTCCATACAAAGTACTGTACAAGACCAAGCCAATACAGGAGAACTTGTGGTTGTTGGTGTACCTGGGGCCCGATAACAAGTGTCTCTCTTGTTAGTTTAACCAGTGTGTTGTTCTCTCCTGGTTTACCCACTGGCAGGATCTTCAATGTTATACTTTCCTCAGGATGATCCTCAATATTTAAGTTTAATAGTTAATTTATCTCCATGGACGACCTTCGAGGATAATAATTTACTTCCTAGGACGACCCCCGTAAGAAGATCGTTATTTCCCAGTGATGTCGGGTAAGCCGAGGTGCGTGCCGGGGGTGGCGTCCATCCTATTACTAGTAAGGTGACGGGCACTCCACGTGGGCAAGTCGACCACGTTTTGTTCTCATGACACAACAAGGTGTCAGACTCATATAATCCCAGTAAAGATTTTTTATATCTTTAAGTGCAATTAATTTAAGATTTGTTTGCAATCCAGAACAAGAGAAGCTTTTATTTTGGTTATTTACAAGGAAATCAGGAAATGTGTCTTGTGTGTCATGTTTGGTTATGGCATGTAACTTAGCTGTGCCTGTACTGTTGGCAGAACCCACTGATACATTCACTTAAATCGTAAGGTTATTAATATTATTATTATTGTATTATATCGTCCTGCTGCGAAGGTTACGTGAATAGTTCATTTATACCCTATAATTATTATGATGATTATTAATATCAGTCCATATGATTCATACCATATATTATTTTTTATTATTATTTTTATTATTATCATTATTATTATTATTATTATTATTACTGTTATCATTATTACTGTTATCATTATTCTGTAACGATAAGCAGTTATAGTGGCTTCGTGCTTCACTCAAGTAGTCATAGTTATTACCTTACCATATCCTGTGTACTGGGTGTAAAATCTTCCTCAGCCAACACACGTCAGCCGCTGCCAGCTATGTATTCATTAACAAGTTTTAAGACAGCTAGTGTAATGAACTCCCTGCTAACACAAAACTACACACAACACTTCTGTACACCGAAGCTTGCGCAACATCTCGGTACAGTGAACAGTGTATAAAATCAGTAGTGAATCATGTACAATATCAGTCAACACTCATCAACATCTCGGTACAGTAAACATTGCACGACAGCCTTTCATGCTGATCTATTAACAATACAGTATTTCTGTACATTAAATACCGTACAACACAAACAACTACACAGTGACCTCGTGTGTACAAACCTCACTCACTTCTTCCCCCTCTTCTCAGTGATCATCATACTTTCATCCTAATCATCAAAACAGTATCTTATTCTAAGGAAAATAAAAATAAAACACAAATATATTTTTGGGGGGCTAGATAAAAGCTTTTATTTACAGCACCTATGATGCAACGTTATGTTGTCCGCGCTACAACGCTCAAGTATTTTCTAGATATGTGGAATAATTACACAGTGTAAACAATCCTCAGGTAAAAATTGAAGTTGGAAGAGAAGGCGGAACAAACAAACAAGCTCATTTGGTTAGCTTTGGCATTCATTAATATACAACAGCTCCTACATCTGCATCATGAATCACAGAAAAAAGTACAACAGGCAAAAAAAAATACACTAGTTAAATTTGGCATACAATATCACATTCCATTGTCAAGTATCACATAAATGACTAACAATGATGGCAGCCAGGCAAGGAGGTAGGTAGGTAAGGAGGGGGGAGGGGTGGAGAAAGACAACTTAGGGAGGGGTTAAGGGAAGAAAGGAGGGAGGGGGAGAAGGAAGAAATTGTAGAAGAGGAAGAAGAAGCGATGGGAAAGACGGACGAAGAGAGGAAAAAGGGGGGAGGGAGAAATGGCAGTAAGAAGGAAGGATTGAAGGATTATAGAAAGAAAGAGGGAGGGCTACCACGCCTGTCTACGCCTCTACTACAGCTATCAGGAGTCAGGACCCACCTTGTTGCTGACTACCTGCTTATCTACTTATCCCGACTGGTCGATTAATCACAAGGCTGGTGTTAGCTGCCCTTCTACCCCTACCACCTGTCCCCCTACCATCTATCCCTCTCTCCAAACCACCTATCCCCCCCCCCCTGCCGCCTATCCCCTTCCCTTCCCCATATCTCCCTCCCCAAACCACCCATCTCCCTCCCCTACCCCCTACCTACTATCCCCCTACTGCCTATTCTCCCCCCTTTTCTCCAATCCCCCTTCCTTTCATCCTACCCCTTCTCCCTACCATGCTAGTGGACGGTAAGCTGGTTCTCCCCTTAATCACCAGACTCCCCTTAATCCCCTAGTTTCACCTAATCACCAAGCTTCACCTTCAGTGTAAGGCAAGTACTGGTGATATGCATGCACCTCGATACATAATACAACTCTTTACACAATAACCTCTCAAAAAAATCATACATTAAAGTAAAATATAAACTATACGAAAACAAAAACTATGATAACTTATTAACTAACAGTCACTTAAACAAAGGACATACAATACATTGAAGAATATTACCTACAATAAAGAAATTGTAAATCATGTGTTGAGATACAATGTCATAATTATAAAAAAACCATATTAAACAAAAGTTTAAACACGGTTAATAAGTCTTATGATTTAACAATATTCATTTAACAAAACATATACAAAAGAGAATAATCTTCTGCAGGCCTGAAATAACAGTAACTTAACATAAACAGGATGGGATACTCCTCCTGAAGGCTAATTAACAAAAGATAAAACACATTGTAAAATAAATAGTACCCAGTCTAACACTATAAAAGGAAACTGACCTAAATTAAATAGTCAGTCTAAATCGCGAAGTTAAAACACCAGTCTAATTGAGGTTAATCTCGAATTGTTGTTAGGACACACCACTAGTACTTGCCACACCTCTGGGAGACGCTACGTGACAACTCCTCGCGCGGCTCCCACCAGTTATCCCAGCCCATTGTACAAGTATGCTGTTGTCAGTATTGGCTATATACCTGTATAAGCCTATATAAGCAATATATTTATATCCACGGCAGTATAGGTTATATATTTATACATATATAAGGTTATGCATTTGAAAGTATATGCAATATACTTGAATATACGCGATATACTTATGTCTTAGTATGATCTATACTTACACATATATAAAATACACAGGTATTCCCTCGTCAGTAGAAGCTATACAAGGTCATCAACAACACCTATAAACTACACCTTACAACTGCATATATTTTAAAGAATGTTTTTTTATTTTAATTTACACAACGTTAACAAACCTTAAACACAACGCACTTCTTAAATATATGAACAATCATCATGAGCAAATACCTTTTTTTTAACATGTTAGTCGACTCTTTGTACTGGCGTGAAGCTTCATAGAACACGGAACACTAAAATGTCTATAGAAACAACAATAACAACAACAATATGGAACAAAAAAATTTTCGTAACTAAATATTATACGTAAATAGAATAGTTAACAGCAAGTCAATAGCATATTAGAAGGAAAATAACATGACAAAAAGAACTCTATTCCTATAAGCGTAAAAGCGTCATTTTGGGGGTAGAAAACTCCCTTCACAACACTTAAGTCTGAGCAAGGATGCATATCACAGGATTCATCTAAGTATAAAAAATACACTAAAAGAGGAACAACAGTACACGGGACGGATGATCTGTCACATACAGAAAATTCCTAAGAAAAACCCTAATGAAAACAGAACAAGTTGTAAATATCACCAGGCCGCTGGACCACCCACCATCACGGTTCCCTCCCTCCCCATGCTTTGGTCACCTGGGCTTCATTAAGGATATCTGGAGTCCCCTGGGCATATGTGTTCCCCTGGACTCATCTGGAGTTGCCTGGGCAATCTGACTTTCCTGGAGGCACCTGGATTCTAACAAGGGTCCTCTGGGGGTCCGTAGACTACAAAAGGTAATAATGTCCACTTCTCTCCTCCACATCTCTGCTGGGGTTCAACACACCACTTCACTCTCTTTAAAAGCATCTCACGCTCCCACTACATCCTTCCCATGAGCCTCACGGGTCTCCTCCTCCCCTCTTTTCCTCTTCCCTGTCCACACTTCCCATCTTCTTCACAGCCTTTAATCATCCCCTCCTTACCGCTCACCGCACTCAAGATATTTCCATTTTTACAGATGATAAGGCTTAATTAAAAGAAACACTGAATATCCTAACGATTATTTAAACAACTCGAGATGCTGATTCCACTCATCAGGCGGTGAAGAGGCGTCAGGTGTATCGTGACTGTATATCATCACGTGTTTCTTGTTCTCAGCTCACCTGTACCAGTTAAAAGGGGGAGTTAACTTAACTATCCAAGTGTCGGCGTCCATACCATCTCTCTCTCTCTCTCTCTCTCTCTCTCTCTCTCTCTCTCTCTCTCTCTGTATACGTCATTATCGCCAACCCGCCCAGCCACGTTCCAAGTCACCATCGTCGGTTCATACATCTCCCTACACGTCAATTAACCACACATTTCCCTTAAAAAAAAGGGGGACCGAAAGCGAACATAGAAAATGGATGACAATCTCTTATGTTCGTCAGGTGTGTCTCAGCCCCTGGGCTCTACGGCACAAAAACTTTAATGATACACAAGAATGATACAATCAGTCTGGCGATCCGGTTGTTGTTGTTATTGAAATATGCATTACGAGAGAAAAACTCTGCCAGCATCCCCCCCCCCCCCACACACACACACCAGGATTTTATGGCATTCGTCGGATTTGGCAACACAAAATAGTGGCGGTGTGGAGGATCTGGAGACACGGCGCGTTGCAATTCCCAGAGATTGAGACTAAAGTCGTGTTATTACATTTGAGGCTCTTCCCTCCAGCCCTCCTCTTTATCATCGTGTTCCGCCTCCACAATCATATGCTTTTTGGATTCGAGGATATTCATTCCATGCTCGAGTAAGGCGGAGGCTAGTTTTATAACGACAGGCAAGTGGGTGGTCAGGGTGCCACCTAAGTCACCTCATAGATTTCCTTAACAGAAGTGGGAGACGCAGTAGGAGTCAACTCTTTAACAGCAGTAAACGATCACATTAGGTTCTTGGTGGTCAGGAAAGGATCACTAAGATGGGACTCTTTGACAGTAATGGCATCTCCAAACTCATACTAGAATCACTTCTCACAATATTGAACTTTTCCAGCGGTATGCTAGTCATTAACTGGGCAATGTTAACATCCAGGCAGGTAACAGAGGGGAGTGTGTTTCCCTCAGTTGACCCAGGACTTAGCTGGGACCACCACACTTTCACGCCCGGCCACCACATCGACCCATCTTCTTCTTTAATTGGTAGTTGACAAGAGCAAGAGCGATGCCTCTCTATCGCCTGTATTGGTGTCTAATCACTCGAAGGGTTGTTTGAGAATGTGGGTGAGGGAGCGAGCGACACGGTATTGCCTTATATCATCAACCCGGTCTAATATATGCACGGTAGGCGATATTTCTTGACAGTGAACTGGTAGTGCAGCATTGTCACTGCAGCTGTCTCAACGGGCCGACAACCTCCCAGCAAAAACACGTCAAACTACGCTCCCAACTAATTAGAATTTTTGATATATAAACCAGCCCGGAGAACAAAGCCACCTCGTCTAGTGGCTTCCCGAGTTCTGGTAAATATGTCTCCAGGTATGATGGTGTTATGGGTGTGTGTGTGTGGGGTGGGGGGGGGGGGTGCGTGTGTGTGGGGTGGGGTGTGCGTGTGTGTGGGGTGGGGTGTGTGTGTGTGTGTGTGTGTGTCGTTTTACGGATAACCGCATCTGACACAGGTTCACCGAGGTCTGGAGGTGAAGGGAGGGAGGGACGGAGGGAGGAGAGAAGAAAGGGGAGAGAGGGCATTTTCAGGGGCAATTTTACAACGCTTTTAATCCTCTCGCGATTCTTGAGGAAGGATCAAGGCTCAACAGGTGGTGATTAAGGTGTTTGTGAAGGAGCTCGCCCAGGCTGATGGCAAGGAGGGGGGAAACGGGGAAAAAGTAGGACATTTTTTTGTGATCAATGAATAGATAGCAATGTAAAACTGACACAGTTTTTGTTGTCGTTAGCTCAACGATTTAAGTTTGTTTATTACTCGTAAAACTAAAATCAGGTATGACAGTGACCTCAGGTATACTCCAGGGAGTCAGGTTCCCTTCATTCTTGTCTCTGTACTTATGAGGAGTGGTTGAAGGGGTCGTTATCTTCAGTATTCTCTCTCCTCTCGGTCTATCACTATCCTAATGGGAAGGTCTTCTTGCTCCCTCTTGAGTGGCTGTATTAGTGACGGACCAGAGAGTTTGACGGGTGGGTGTTAGTAGAGAGGGGTGGTGGTGTTGAGGGCGGGCGGGAGGTTGGAGGCCGTTGGTGAGTTGTAAGGTCCTGGGGAGCGTCTTGCTGCTGCTGCTGCTGCTGCTGCTGGGGGCCGTCCGCACCCTCTAACACGATGTCCACCCATGCCTGGAACCTGTCGGACTGCCCTAAGGATGACGCTGACGCCACCCGGGCCACGGACGGAGGGCTGCCGCCCCTCTCTACCACGTACGGAGTCTTCTTCACAACCGTACACGAGACATCTTCCGACAATGCCTGTGAGGCATTCTTCTGGGTATTCTCCCGCACCTTCAGGAGAGGTCTGCTCTGTGGAATAACTGTTGTAGGACTCTCATCATTCTCTGCGTGGCCGTTTTTTTCTCTCTCAGGAGTCATGGGGTTCTCCCTGATGAGATGACGTGAACTTGTCTCCTTGGGGATGGTTCTGGGGCTGCTCGCACTGCTGCGAAATAGTGGACTATTTTCCCTCCCCGACGGTCTAGGGCTGCTCTCCCTGGAGGCCACCCGGCAGGAGGCGTGAACTGCCGACATTTCCTTCAGCGGACCAGCCCGGGAGACACAAGAGTCCTTCCCCATGGCACCGCAGTATTGCAGGTAGTCTTCAACATCAGGGTTTGGCTGATGTAGGACTCCAGGTTCGACTTTCAGTAACGTGAAACCTTCATGTTCAGTCTTCACTGGATACTGCAACTGTGGTTCGTTTTTCATCCGAGTGTGATTTTGATGGTCGTTCTTGGACCGTCTTCGGGCAGCCGGGTAGCGGAAGCCGCACTGCACTTTGGAGGAAACGATGCCCAGTGCGCGGGTGCGTCGCCACAGAGTCATGACAGGGATGTTACAGCGCTCCGCCGCGGGCTTGATTGGCGTGCCGGCTTTAACCAGCGCGAGGGCAGCCATTAGGTCATTCTGTGTCCACCTGGAGGCACCAGACTTTGGTGCCGAGATTGCTCCCCTCAGGCTATCCCAGGCACCCTCTACCGTAGTGCTATTCCCCCCACCAGCGCTCCTGGCGGGAGAGACGACACCCATGCCACTCATGGTGCTGTTACAAGCCATCGTGCCTGGGGAAGGACTGACACACCTCATACCGCCTGTCAGAGTGCTGCTGATGGTGAATACTTGAGACTTTGTGGTGTTGAAGACCGACTTAGAGGCTAGACCTCCATCACTGGTGTGGTGATGGGGGTGGTGGTGATGCTGGTATGGTTGACGGTGGAAGTGACGGGGAGATTGTCCGGTGTTGTGTAGCCGTTGGTATTGGAAGTGAGTGTGCACAGTTCTGTCGTATTCCACGTGGAGGTGGGAGCGAAGTCCTGCTTCACAGATACGGGTAGCGACGGTGGTAGTAGAGTTGGCACTTCCGGCTTCTGTGGTGACACCAGACTGTTGGCGGTAGTGGCTGTGGTGGTTGTAGTGAAGGTGGTGGTGTCACGGACTCCGGCAGTGTCGGCGGCGACCGTGTTGATGGGAGGATCAGCGAACATGGTAGGGAACACAGGACCGCCACCATCTGTAAGAAAACACTGTGGGTGACGGTGCTGGGGGAGCTGGTGGTTAGTGACAACCACGCCCACACACCCACCACCATGCAGCAGCCCACGTGTTAGTACGCCCACTCCACGCAAAACACACACCTGCCCGTATGTTCACGGTCAAAAATTATATCAGAAGGCCCCACAAATCTACAGATCGGTCTAAAAAAGACAGGACCGTGGGAGCACCTCAAGAGACACTGTATCAGGCAGCCATCACTCCCACCATGCCGTCACCACAAGGCCTTATGACCACACGAGCATCGAGACCTGTGGCAGCTGTTGTGAGGAGTAGTGACCTGCCCGACACATCAAAAACACCAGGGCGACAAGGACAAAAAACAACAACAACAACAAAAAACAACAAGCTTCATGTCTACCTACCGCACAACCGGTAGATGTAATGGTAGACTGGTAGATGAGGCAAGGATCAACATGCGTGGGGAGCGGCAAAGCTCACACAAACACACCAAAACTCACTGTACTGTGTATTCCTCTGGCTGTGTGCCCAGTACTGTAACCCGGATTTTGTATACAATATTGTGGCCTAGTTATATTACGGTGTAACGAGTGTTGCTGTACACTCCCTGTATGCTGGTTATACTACTGTACCTACTACTTACTAAAGAGGTGCTCGTGGACACATTAATGTACTTACTTATGTCTCTTATACTATTTATTTTATGTACCGTCTTATACACAGTGTCGATTATCGCATTTGGTACTGTAATGTCCCCGTTTTTACCGGGTGTGGAAAACGGCATCAGTTGTTGTATAATACGTGCTGCTCATTATAGAATCTGCTAATGTCCCTAATAGCATTGTTAATGTCCAATGCTTCATCTGGGTCTTTCCACGGTGAATGCCGATTACTGCAGCTGCGACTGTCCCTTATACTGCGTCCCGATTATGGCAGCTATTGGGTAATTCCACGCCCATTCGACGAGGCCATTTCACCACACCGCCTCGATTTTGCCTGAATCTTTTTTTTTGAGACACCACCAAACCATATTACGAAAACATGAAAATTTTAAAGCCCACGTGACATTATATTCACAATTTCAAAGTCAAAATTTGGTTGTTTTCGAACGGAACTACATGTTGTTGTCCAATTGTTTTGCTTTCTGACAAACATTTTTTTTAAGCATAACCACACACACGGGGTTAATGAAAAATGATTCAGATAGTTTCATATTCCACTGCCATTGCAAGATTCTAAGTAAGGATGAGTACGGTTTTTATTTATATATTTATTTATTTATTTATATATTTATTTTTATTTTTTTTGGTGGGGTGACAATTTTTGGTGGCAGGTGTGAAACCAAGACAGGCATAATTACTTAAACAATCGGTTTGGCCATAACACACAACTACCACCATGCCACCATAACGCACACAACCATACCTACAAACAACAGTACCATACTACCATAACACACACAACCATACCTACAAACAACATGACCATACTACTACACTCACAACTAAAGACACACAGACACACACACACACACACCCCTCTCAACCACACGATCCACATCAACCATACCCCAACAACCTCACACTCAACAACCACCACACATCCAACAACCACCACACATCCAACAACAATCATATACCCAACAAAAATAACAATCACACCCACAACAACTACTGTATAGTCTGGATGTGGCCGCTGACTACCCCCGCCAAATATTGCAACAGAGTTAAATTTCTCCGTTTGTCCGCCGCCCATATATCTTGACTCCCTCTTTTTTAAATAACCTCCCCCTCCCCTCCTCCCTTACCACCCTTCAACACTCCTGACCCCCTCTCCACCCACTTCCCCCCGATACCCCTACCCATTCTTTACAATTAACCCCCCCTATAAAAAAAATCTACGATTATAACAAAAGTACGTCAGAGTTCTTTGAAGATAAGAGGAAAAAAGGGAGAGCGAGGGAGAGAAGAGAGAGAGAGAGAGAGAGAAACAAAAATCCCACGAAATATGAAACTTTAATTAATTCATAGGAGCCCATAGCGTTGGCAACAGAACTTAGGAATCATCAATCATGATTTGGAGCGAAACAAGGTTCTCCCCTTGTCCCCCCCCTCTCCCTGTCCCCCCTCTCCCTGTCCACTTCCCCTTCCCCATTCCCTGTCCTTCCCCTGCTGCTTCTACCTCTCCTTTACTCCTTCCCCCAATAACCTATACTCACTTCATTCGCCCCCCCCCTTTCCCCTTGTCAATCTCTTTACACCTTCCTTCCCTTTAGTTCTTCCCCATCAATATCCCTCTATCCCCATTCCCCACCCACTGTTAACCCCTTCTTTATCCCCTTTTTACCTCCTCCTCCTTATCCACCCTCTCCTCCCACCCTCTTCGTAACACCCCTTATCCTTCCCCTTTATTCGTTTACCACCTCCCAAACACGACCCTTGACCACTACCCCTTCCTTTAACCTCCTCAAGTAGTCGTTCCTATGCCACTGTGGTCGTGTCACGCGGTAGTCACAACATTTGATTATTTCCATTGTAATTCGCAGAAAATCACACAGTATCACATTAAGTCCTGAGACGTGGTAATGAGCCTGTCTTGTTCCTTGTGTATGTATGTACTGTATGTATGTATGTATGTATGTATGTGTGTGTGTATGTATGTATGTAGGCGGGAGTCAGCCAAACAGCCTTCTCAACGGGGGTGGTGATGAGGGGTGGTGGTGGTGGTGTTGGTGTGGTGTGGTGGTGATGTAGTAGTGTTATTTAATTATTTTTGGTGGTGATGGTGGTGATAGTGGTGATGGTGATAGTGGTGATGGTGATAGTGGTGGTGGTGATGGTGATAGTGGTGGTGGTGGTGATAGTGGTGGTAGTGGTGGTGAGGTGGTGGTGGTGGTGGTGGTAGTGACGGTGGTGATAGTGGTGTCATTAGTAGTGGAAGTGGTGTTAGTAGTAGTGGCAGTGGTGGTGGTGGTGGTGTTAGTAGTAGTGACAGTGATGGTAGTGGTGTTAGTTGTAGTGGCAGTGATGGCAGTGGTAGTGACAGTTGTGGTGATAGTTTTGGTGGGAGTGGCAGTAGTGGTGTTAATAGTAGTGGTGTTAGTAGTAATGGCAGTGGTGGTAGTGGTGTTAGTAGTTGTGACAAGTGGTGGTGGTGGTAGTGGTGTTAGTAGTAATGGCAGTGGTGGTGGTGGTGTTAGTAGTTGTGACAAGTGGTGGTGGTGGTAGTGGTGTTAGTAGTTGTGACAAGTGGTGGTGGTGTTAGTAGTAATGGCAGTGGTGGTGGTGGTAGTGGCGTTAGCAGTAGTGGCAGTGGTGGTAGTGGTAGTGGTGTTAGTAGTTGTGACAAGTGGTGGTGGTGGTAGTGGTGTTAGTAGTTGTGACAAGTGGTGGAGGTGGTAGTGGTGTTAGTAGTAATGGCAGTGGTGGTGGTGGTAGTGGTGTTAGTAGTTGTGACAAGTGGTGGTGGTGGTAGTGGTGTTAGTAGTTGTGACAAGTGGTGGTGGTGGTAGTGGTGTTAGTAGTTGTGACAAGTGGTGGTGGTGGTAGTGGTGTTAGTAGTAATGGCAGTGGTGGTGGTGGTAGTGGCGTTAGCAGTAGTGGCAGTGGTGGTAGTGGTGTTAGTAGTTGTGACAAGTGGTGGTGGTGGTAGTGGTGTTAGTAGTAGTGGCGGTGGTGGTAGTGGTGTTAGTAGTAGTGGCGGTGGTGGTGTTAGTGGTGGGGGATGGTCGTGTACACGTCCCCATTATGAAAGATTCAAGTGGTAGTGACCTCACACACCCCATTATCGACCTCGCTTATCCACCACGAGCCATTGTGACATCCTGCCAACCTAACTCTCTCTCCATCCAAATGAATAACCTCTAAAACCCTTCCATTAGCCACCAGGAGCCACTAGTACTAGCCCTCCTGCTAGCTAAAGAATCTTCCAGTCTACTGTTCGAACTCAAGGTGTGATTATACCATTTAGATATACCATTACTCACCAACCAAGTACTAACAAGGTCAATAATGTTATTGTTTAATTCACGGAAAATCATTTCGACAAAGTATGTGTTGACGCAGAAGAAAATGAGGAGTCTGCTGTCAAGGCAGCACCACTTACTGTGATGCCTTGAACAGTCGGCGAGTTTGAGGGGATCTATTTCTTCATGATCAATACGAGATGGGAAATAAGGTCAACAACCAGGGGTGGTCACCTTATGTCAACTAGCACAGAGTCACATGAGCCCTTCTCGGGATCATTACAAGCCCCCTTCAGGTGGTCAGAAGACCCCTAGGCCAAGGTTACGCAAGTTGGGGTCTGGTGGGAGGGGGTGAGGAAGGAAGGGGACCTCTCGTGATCGGAAACGCCTGTTCCAGCCGTCCGTCCACCGCTCGTAAATAATACTTCATTCATCGCCGACCACCGTGTGCCTGTGGTAGTTCTCTCCAATCCCCCCTCCCAGCCACCACTCTCCTCACCCCTTACCACTCTCCCACCTCTCCTCACCACTTACCCTTCTCCTACCTCTCCTCTTGCCCTCTCCCTCACCTTCCCTCCCACTACTCTTACTCCCCAGTTCTCCTTTCTCTATCCTTTCACATCCGTTTTCTTCTGTTACCTCTTATTCCCTTTCTTCCTCTCGACCTGCTCTTCATCGCCCTCCCTGACTCACCTTTTTCATTTTTCCTCTTCTCTCTCGCTCTTCCACATAATACTTCTCGGTATCAGCGGTTACCCCGGGCCAATTATCTCGTCACTTCAGCGGCTAATTTTTACACTCTATATGTAAAGAATTGTTGTAATGCCGCTAAATCATCCCGAGCATTTGGTAACTACACATTAGAAAATTCCTGCGGCCAATTTGTAACAGATCTGTGACTCCCGTGGCTGGTCTCGGTGTTCGGGTATGTTTTGTTAATTCTGGCTTAAGGTACGAGTAGTCGACTGAGTAGATGTCCTTACGGATCCCCTGATGATTAGACACCCAGCTTACTTCATTTAAAATATTATATATCCACGCTAACCTAACCCAAACTAACTTATTCTAACCTAAATTAACTTAACCTAAACTGACGTAACTTAATCTATTGTACCTAACTTACCATATCCTTTTTTAACCTAACTAATCTAACCTAACCTAAATTAACTCCGTCAGGTAGCGTTAAGGTGGTTAATCGCCAGGTGAAATAAGCTGGGGGATAATCTTCACGTGATCCGTCCGTATTGCGAGGGTTCTGAAGTACACTGATCATATTGGCTCAGGTTGGAAGTCATGACCTAACACTCCCTTTTAAGATTTCGTACCGTGTTTTAATAAGCTACGTTTATTTTTTATTCATTCGCTTTTTAAGACACTCACCCTAAAAATGGTTGATTCTGGCGCAAAACGTCAATAATGCCTCGAATTTTGACACAATAAGTTTACTACACTTACTCCCAGAAGTCTTGGCTAACAAACACGTCCCCTCTCCTACCCATTATCACTTACATGCAACTACTGTAGTCTATACTGCTTCCGTTCTAATCTAACTGCACCAAATGTTTCCTGTGCAGAATATTTTTTTTTATTTTTTTTTTTTTTACGGCGTTTAATTATATATATTATTTGTGATCGGCCAGAGTCAAGGTGGACAGTACAGGGGTTGACATTGGTGATGTTTCTGTTCGGATTCAGTAACGCTGTGTAATTTACCGTGTTGCTCCCTCTCTACCTCCTATTACCTACCCCTCCTTTAATATCTCTTCTTCCTAACCCTTTATATCCTAAGTCTTTCCATCTCGTAACATCGCCTTATTTGCGTTTCTTCTTTCTTTATCAACACCAACTCCAATTTTTCTACCCCATCAATCTCACCAATACATTCCTCCACTACCATCTCTACCACAAGGTCGTCTAATCAACCACTACCAACCACTATCTTCACTACCATTGTCACCATCACATCTTCTACACCCTTCTACCACACCACCACCCCCACCATAACCACCACATCACCTCCACCACATCTTCTCCACCCCTCTACCACACCACCACCCCCACCATAACCACCATCATCACCTCCACCACATCTTCTCCACCCCTCTACCACACCACCACCCCCACCATAACCACCATCATCACCTCCACCACATCTTCTCCACCCCTCTACCACACCACCACCCCCACCATAACCACCATCATCACCTCCACCACATCTTCTCCACCCCTCTACCACACCACCATCATCACCTCCACCACATCTTCTCCACCCCTCTACCACCTCCAGGGAGCCTCAGCCTTGGCCCTAACATTTCCTAGGGATAGATTCAGAGCCTCATCCTAAATTCATGAATATCCCTGACACAGAGGCAAGTTAGGGTAAGTTGGGCTGCCGTGGATCACATCTTCCCCACCACTCTCCACTACTTCCCCACCACACCCTCCAATACTTCCCCACCACACCCTCCACTACTTTCCCACTACCCTCCACTACTTCCCCACCACACCCTCCCCTACTTCCCCACCACACCCTCCCCTACTTCCCCACCACACCCTTCCCAACACTATTATAACTACACCACATTTACTACTTCTCAACCACATTGACACCTTATCCACCAGCCTCACTATCACTCATCCTTCCTCATACACCCAGATTATCCTTCACTCATCCTTCTTCATACACCAAGACTATCACTCACTCATCCTTCCTCATACACCCAAATTATCCTTCACTCATCCTTCTTCATACACCCAGATTATCCTTCACTCATCCTTCCTCATACACCAAGATTATCCTTCACTCATCCTTCCTCATACACCAAGATTATCCTTCACTCATCCTTCCTCATACACCAAGATTATCCTTCATTCATCCTTCCTTATACACCAAGATTATCCTTCACTCATCCTTCCTTATACACCCAGATTATCCTTCACTCATCCTTCCTTATACACCAAGATTATCCTTCACTCATCCTTCCTTATACACCAAGATTATCCTTCACTCATCCTTCCTTATACACCAAGATTATCCTTCACTCATCCTTCCTCATACACCAAGACTATCACTCACTCATCCTTCCTTATACACCCAGATTATCCTTCACTCATCCTTCCTCATACACCCAGATTATCCTTCACTCATCCTTCCTCATACACCCAGATTATCCTTCACTCATCCTTCCTCATACACCCAGATTATCCTTCACTCATCCTTCCTCATACACCCAGATTATCCTTCACTCATCCTTCCTCATACACCCAGATTATCCTTCACTCATCCTTCCTCATACACCCAGATTATCCTCCACTCATCCTTCCTTATACACCCAGATTATCCTTCACTCATCCTTCCTCATACACCCAGATTATCCTTCACTCATCCTTCCTCATACACCAAGATTATCCTTCATTCATCCTTCCTTATACACCAAGATTATCCTTCACTCATCCTTCCTTATACACCCAGATGATCCTTCACTCATCCTTCCTCATACACCCAGATTATCCTTCACTCATCCTTCCTCATACACCCAGATTATCCTTCACTCATCCTTCCTCATACACCAAGACTATCCTTCACTCATCCTTCCTCATACACCCAGATTATCCTTCACTCATCCTTCCTTATACACCAACACTGTCTTCCTCACCACTACACGGCAGAAGACCAAATAAACCTCAAAATATTAAAGTACTTCACATACTCTGCTCACAAACCCAAATCTATTCACTAACTCTTAAAAAGTGCATTACTTTTCGTGAAGAAGGGTGATAAAAAGAGTAATAAAGAGCGTTGACGAAGGAGAGAGAGAGAGAGAGAGAGAGGATATTGTGAGACGAGAGAGAAAACGAAAACGAATGATCGAGGGGAAACTACATCGGAAGGCGTGCTTAGTGTTAATCTGTAGGACCTCTTACATATGTCTGGTCACTTCAGGGCGAGGTCACCTTTCTCACGGTAATAGTAGTCTTCTCCACGGCAATGATCGCCCATCTTCCCCATGGCAAACTTCCTCATGGCGAAGGTCGTCTTCTCCACGGCAATGATCACACATCCTATGGCAAGAGATCACCACCTTCCCCACGGCAAAGATCATCCGTCCTTGACAGGAATCAACTCATAGCAAGAACTTCCTTCCCACAGCAAGACCCTGAAATATATTTTTCCTCAAGTAGAGAATCGCCGTTCTCAATGTGACGAGAGAGAGGGAGAGCTTGTATGGTTCACGGGGAGGAGTTTGAACCCACTCGAAAAAAATTCTTTCATAAGCAGACGTAGCCAGTGAGCAATTTTGCCAATTTTGCCGAAATGATCGTCAAATAGCATCGCTCAGCCGCCAAAATCCATTCGTTCCCATCTAGCAGTCAAGCCAAAAATAATGCGGCCGGATGAAAAATCGATGCTGGGTAATATAAGCGCGATAAAAAATAATGCAGACGCAGGAAATGTTGAAATATTAGGAAATATACTTGCCAAGTCCCACGCGCGCAAATTGACGGAGACCTATATTCGCGTGGCCCGCGTTTTGGCAGGGGTTATAAGTTGGCTTCACGTTCCTAGGAGGGAGGGGTGTTATTTCGATACGAGCACGTCCGCCAGGGTGCTCTCCGACAGCAGGAGAGGTCTAGGAGGTAGCTGGGAGGGTAGGCAGGGTAGAGGACGTCTCCAAAACAGCGGTGTGCAACGATGAACGGGCGAGTCCCGTATTTTAGTGTACACCGGCAATGTAAAACAAGAAAAATAAACATTGGCTCCTGGAAACGTGAGCTGTAAGGCTCGGAAGATTCTCTCTCCGTTTCTCTCTCTCTCTCCTTTTTCTCTCTCTTTATCTGCCAGAGTTTGTCTCTGGGAAGATAGTGTTTTTACATTCTTGTAAAATACAAACTATCCGACCAGCAACAAAACCTAATAGTGTTCCTCTTACATCACATGAATAAAATTGACCCCTATCTTCAGAGCATGCAAAGAATTCGCACGTCAAATGCACGCACGCACGCACGCACGCACACACACACACACACACACACACACGTACGTACGTGTGTAGAGAGTCAGAGCCGCGCGCAGGACATACATATACCTTCTCTTATACATACTGAAGACCTAAAATATAAGTGGTGGACAGATACCTACACGAGTATGTATATTAAAGATATACACAGACGTAAGCTATCTTCGAGAGTATGTGCGCGCACGCACGCACGCACACACAAAAACAAGCACGCACACACGCGCGCTCGCGCACACACACACACGCACACACGATTACAAAAGACACATACAATTAAGAGGTAACTAGTTGAACTAACCCCCCCACACACACACGTACGTACATACACACACATACATACACACGTGACTAGGTGCGCACGTTCAATATGCATACATATGACCTGATAATAGCGACAGCCACACCCACCCGCAGCATCAACTGTAATATCCCAGTAATATCTATAATAAACGACATTACGATTGCATTTCAGGATTTTCCACTCCCAAGTTAAATGTACATTATCAGGCAAATCAACTCGCGGGAAAATCCAGTGCGGAATCTCAAAGGCAGAATAATATCAGCCAGTCAGAAGGAAGCAAGGCCACGCCGAACCACGCAAAATAAATTCTGATTGGCTATAGAGGCGGGAGCTAACGAAGAAAAATGTGCCGATATTGGTAATTCCCCGCCAGAAATATAATTTGGCATCGGTCGATCTGTCTGCGAGGGAAAGGAGGAGGAGGAGTAGGAATGGGGGAGGGAGTGATGGTAGGAGAGGAATGAGGGAGGTAGGGGAGGACGAGGATCGGAGAAGGAGGATGAGGATGATGAAAGGAGAAAAACAGGAAGACAAGGATGAAAGAAGTAGTAGCTTTGGATGGGAGGGAGGGATAGAAGGGGAAAAGAGGACTCAGAGGAGGTAGAAAAAAGAGGATGAGAGAAGGGAGAAGGGGGAGGAAGAGGAGAAGAAATGGGAGAACAATGAAGAAACTGATAAAGAGGGTGAACAGGAGGTATGAAAAAGGAAGGATAATGTTATAGGGAGAAAATACAGACATAGGAAGGAAGGAAGGAAGGAAGGAAGGAAAGTGATGATGGAGGGAGAAGGGGAGGGAGCTGGTGGAAGAAAGGGGGATGATGGGAGAGAGCGGAGGGTTGGTAGGAGGGAGGGAGGGAATAAGAGAGTGGAAAGAGGGAGGGAGAAAGAGACGAAAGGAAAGACAGACTCAAAAAAGGGAGGGATTAAAGTTTAGGATGGAGACAAGGAAATGAGGTAGACAGAAGAGGGAGGGAGGAGGAGAGCCCACACCCAAGGTATCTTTAAGATCGATGATGCTGCTTGCTGTGTTGTTTCTCCCGTGTATGGTTCACCCGCCCGGATACACCTTGTATACTACACCCATACACCTCATTTACACTTGGAGTACTTGCTTTAAGCCTTTAGTAAACCCTGTATACTAGTACACCCACACACCTTGTATACAACAGCCATACACCTTCTATTCCACCTAATATACTACACCTACACATACATCTGACGAGTGTCTTGCAGGTCAGATACATCCTCAACACCCTGAGGATAATGCTCCTTTAAATACACCTCAGATACACCCCCCAAATTGGTACTTTAAATACACACTAAAGAGATACAATGGAGATAGATTACACCCTCAATCACACTACACACACACTAGATACTGTACACTCTCTAGATGAACACATATCATCGTCTATCAAATATGCACCGCTTATACTTCCGGTACATCCATCAGATATCTCCACTACACCCATCAGACACTCCCATTACACCCACCAACCCACCCCCCAATGGTCCAACTGAACACACCAAGCACCGCCCCCTCCTACACCCTCCCTCCGTCACCCTCCTCCTCACCTTCCCTTACCCTCTCCCTCACCTTCCCTTACCCTCCCCCTCACCTTCCCTCACCCTCCCTTCTCCTCCTCCTCCTTTATCCCCCCCTCACCCTGCCTCCCACCAAAACACTTACTGACGCGCCAGGTAATTAAAACTATCCATATTACCGAACATTAAGTTCAGTTTAACTGCATATAAAATACTCAGCGGCAAACACGGTGGCGTAGTAATGTGAGGCGGCAGCATCACCTCAAACATTCAATAGAATAAATCGATAAATGCAAAAAGGGTTTTCCTTCCTACCTGCTGACCACATTAATATAATTCTCCAGTCCATGATGAAATTACCTGATGAATAAAGTGTATGATGGATGATCGATTGGCTCAAGGCCATTCACAATTTGCATCTTGCTCCGATACTTGTTTAATATGTATGAGGTAACTGCTTGTATTTTTAAAAGGTAGAGGGACGGAGAGGGGAGGGAGGAGGTGGTGGTCTATTGTCGTCTGGCTAAGTCTTGATGACATGTTGTTACGACAGGTACAGCTGGTCTGGGGCTCTATAGTGTCAATTACTGCGACGTTTTCTTTTGTTAAATGTCCCCTTGTCTTGTTTTTCATTGGGTTTTTATGTGTTAAGGAAAGGATCGATGGAAAGTGTTTTATTTTCTTAGGTCATAAATTTGATGCTTACGACAATTGCTGAAGACGACAACCCATGGCCCCTTACTTCGGAGGAGGTCGTAGTCGTTGCTTCCTTCACCTCAAGTCGTGTTGTCGTGCTGGTGTGTGTATATCCCTGAACTACCCCCCCCCCCCCCACACACGCTCCCCACTACCACCGCCATCACTTGTCATGAGTCTCCCCGCCCTGGTTACCGTATACCTTCCCCTCCCCCCATATCATTACCCTAGATTCTTCCCATCCCGTCGACCTAATAACCTCCCCTCCACCATCTGTCCCCGATTCCTTCTTTCTAAAGCAACCCCTAACACTCCCCACCCCACCACCCAGAATGTAATGCCTTGACTGGCAGTACACGGAAGCAGGTGAGGGCGTCTTGGTACACTGACCCGGTTGTTTGGGGACATTCAGGAGGACACCCCATTAATATTCTGCATGCTCCACCTGTCCACCAGTTGCATATATTAATCGCCATAACTCCTCCACCAATCATCGTGAACGTACTGTTGATCGTCATTGTGTGTTTACGGTCTTGTCGATCACTAAGTGAGATGTGCTGTCGAGTTGGTCTTGGTTCGCCAGATTGTGATTCTCCTCTCTTTTGGTCGCCAGATTGTGACTTTCGACTCATTTTGTTGTCAGGATGTGACTTGTCTTTTTTTTTTCCACCATATTTTGACTCGTGTCTCCTGGTCGCCAGAATGTGCTCCGTGTTGCTTTTGGTCGCCAGGAAATGTGTACATATGTCAAGAGTAAACAAAATCTTATTATTAAATACGGGCTACAGCGAGTTGCTACCTTAAACACACTTTAATTGTTTAACACACACACATTCTACCAATCATTCGTTCATTGGCCTTACGTCACCCAGTCCCTCCTGATTCCTGACCACCACACTCCCTTAATCCCATCCTTCCTAAATAAATCGAATTGCAGCGTTACGGCCGCCACCATTATACATACGCTAGTAGGGTGAGCTCAGATACTGGATAACGTGTCTTTTAATAGTTTAACGAAGGATAATGAAAATACGAGGGAGGGGATGGAGGGAGGGGGGAAAGCAGGTGAAAGGATAAATGGGAGAGAAACGTAGGTGAAGGAAGGAGAGTTGGGGAAAAACGGTAAAGGGGGTAAGGAAGGGAGGCAGGGAAAACAGGGAGGGTAAGAGACTAGAGAGGGAAAGAGGTAGGGAATGGGTGGAAGGGGAAAAGGGAGTTGGTGAAAGGGGCACTCACGAATATTATTGTGGGTGGTCGTGTTCAGAAAGAAACACTTAATTTTAATCGTCGTTTTGTTTGTATTTATGTAACACCTTTTACCATAGTCTCCCCTTCTTCCCTCCCTTCACTTCCTGTAAGTCCACGTATACCACACACCTGTACTACCTGGTCGGTATTATTCCCTCTCGCATGTTCCACCCCCTCCCCTCCCTCTCTTCCCCCACTCATCCCCTCTCCCGTGGTCCACGTATTCCACCCACTTATACAAGGAGAGTATCAAATTGCTCACACGAGGGAAAAAGCTTATAAGGTGGCCAAAAACGCGTTCTCATATTGTACATTCTCAATACAACTTACATGAACTTTAGCTGGTCAAAGCTCAAAAAGTTCCCCCGAGTTGGTGAAAACTTCAGAAACTCAATTTGTTTTGAGTTTTTAGAACAGCCAGCATTGATCTATGTTTTATGGAGGAGGAGGGGGGGACGTGGAGGAGGGGAGGCAGCTGAGAGGGAGGGGAGGGAGAGAAGGAGGGAGGGAGAGAGCTGGTGGCGGTGGAGAAGTGGGTTGGAAAGGGAAGAGGAAATGGTCGTGGAAAACAAGAGTGCAATATATATATATATATATATATATATATATATATATATATATATATATATATATATATAAAATATATATATATATATATATATATATATATATATATATATAAAATATATATATAATATATATATATATATATATATATATATATATCTATATATATATATATATAATATATATATATATATATACCTCAGCACACACGCCAGTTACGTGAGCAGAGAAAAAGAGAGTGGGAGGGAGGGAGGGAGGGAGGGACGCAGAGAGAGAAAATGATAAGTAAAGGAAGAAGAAGCAGTGACCCACCAATAAAGGAGGTTAGATAAGGAACCAGGAAGGAGCACGTAGTCAGACACGATCACCACCTTGTTGTAACTGATCGTAGACACTCTCCTCCATGCCAGTCAACACCTTACCCACCAATTACACATACAACAAACCGAACGACCTTACGCCCACCCAACCGACTGACTGTCAAAGGGAGAAATTAATCAACATGAGACAGAAGTCAAGTAAGAAAGAGATATCAGAAAGAGAAGGAGGATGACGAGAGAGAGAGAGAGAGAGAGAGAGAGAGAGAGAGAGAGAGAGAGAGAGAGAGAGAGAGAGAGAGAGAGAGAGAGAGAGAGAGAAAACAAGAAAAATTAAAAAGAGAGAAAGAAGAGGAAAGGAGAACAACCATTACGTATGAAGGAGCTGAAATAGGGGAGGAGGGCAGGTGGGGGAGGGGGGAGGGGGGAGGAGGGAGGAGGAAGAAGGTGGAGGAGGAAGAAGGTGGAGGGAGGTGGAGGGTAACAAAAGAAAAGGTGGAGGGAGGTGGGAAAATAACAGAAGCTTCATGAGGGAAGGAAGAGGGAGGAGATGGGGAGGAATAGAAGGATGGGTTGAAGCCCCACAAGCGTGCAGTGATAAAATAACCGACAAAATAAGATTATCACACGTGGAAGGTGTCGGGAGAGGGAAGACATGGGGAGGGGGGTGAACAGTGGGGAGGGGAGGTGGTGAACAGTGGGGAGGGGAGGTGGTGAAAAGTGGGGAGGAGGTGGTGAAAAGTGGGGAGGGAGGAGGTGGTGGTGCAAAGTGGGGAGGGAGGTGGTGGTGCAAAGTGGGGAGGGAGGAGGTGGTGAAAAGTGGGGAGGAAGGAGGTGAAAAGTGGGGAGGAGGTGGTGAACAGTGGGGAGGAGGTGGTGAACAGTGGGGAGGAGGTGGTGAAAAGTGGGGAGGAGGTGGTGAAAAGTGGGGAGGAGGTGGTGAAAAGTGGGGAGGAGGGGGGGACAAAGATGAGGAGAGGGGGGTTAAAAGGGGAATGACGATGAAGAGGGGAAAATAGGAAATGAGTGAGAAGGTGGGTAAAAGGGGGAAGGGAGAAGAGAAAAAGACAGGAAATGATAAATGGAAGGAGGAATGGGGTGATGTGAAGGTGGGGGAGGGGTACCCAAGGGAGGAATAATCACCACCACCACCACCAACAACACCTAAGAATAATTTACTCGACAACAAGCAGATCAAAGGTGACTATTCTTGGTCAGTGTTCTGCTATGAAGACTTATAACTGTTGTTGCACGGATAAAAAAATATAAGACTACAGCTTCATGAGCCTCGCAGCTTTATTTTAATATTAACAAGATCAATTGTTATATTCCTTGTTTTTCTTGTTCTTGATTGTTCTTGCTTGTTGTTGTTCATATATTTTTATTTTTGTTATGTTGGCAGACAAACTCGCTGTAGCACGTAACATTAGTTTCGAGTAGAAAAAAAATGTAATAGAAAAATTATATATATGGACTTTGTATTTTACAGCATATGAAGTATACTACTGAACAGTTGATCTATATCAGACAACAACAAAAATTACGATTTTTCATTAACAGCTCAAAATACACACACCAACTGCCCAAAAGCTAATGCAAAATACAGGTTAAAATTGGACAACAAATCACCAGTAGTTAACAGGTAGGCCATACAAAGGTCGAATTCTTCCCTTCATATACGTGTTTGAGGAGACAGACACACGTACAACAACACATCGTTAGCTAAGTTTGTTTGCCCGCGCCGATAAGCTCCTCAAATAACTCATTGAAGGTGACAACAAAAACAAAAAGAGTGGGTATTATTTTCCTCACGTTACGAGGTGACTGAGGGGTGGAGGAGGGAGGGAGGGAGGGGGGGGGGAAAGGGCGGGGAAGGAGTGAAGGAAGGGAGGGAGGGAGTGACGGGGTAGGGGGAGACGGAGGTAAGGAGAGACAAAGGTAGGAAGAGATGGGGACAGAGAGGAGGGGAAAAAGAGAAAGACGGGGAGAGAAAGAGAGATGGGAAGAGAAAGAAGGACGGAGGAGGGGGATGATAGAAGGGAGAGGGAAGTGAAGGGGGATGATAGAGGGGAGGGGGAAGTGAAGGGGATGATAGAATGAAGGGGGAAGTGAAAGGGAGATGATAGAAGGGAGGGGGAAGAGAAGGGAATTCCTTGATAGAAGGGAGGGGGAAGAGAAGGGAATTCCTTGAATAGAGGCAGAAAGACAGATTGACAAACCAGACTAGACATGATCACCAGACCACATTAAACGAAGAGAGAGAGAGACAGACAGACACAACCAGCTCTTCAACCCCAGGTGTAAGGAACAAAGCTGAGAAGACCAAGAGAGAGAGAGAGAGAGAGAGAGAGAGAGTGTGTGTGTGTGTGTGTGTGTGTGTGTGTGCTGTGCGCGAGGTGTTTATACGAGCGTCAGACAAGGTGGCTCGGGCTGGGTGTCTACTAAACCCCTTGATCTACGTCCCACCGTCTAACACCCTGACGTTACGGCCGCACACACGCACTCCTCCGACGATATACCGCGATATACACAACCTCCTGTTATATTGATGTATCGCGCGGGGGATAATAATGCCACATGCACTGAACATCTCGGAGAAGACGACTCACTGGGAAGGGGCGTTGGTGGAGGTTGTTTTGTTGTTGTTTGTGTGTGTGTGTGTGAAGGGGTGATATCCGAAGTACATCACCAGAACGTCCGTATTTGGTAAGTTTCATCCGTAAATGGGTATGTATATCTTCTATTCGTCCTTAGTCCTTACCCAAGTTATGACCGTCTCTACCGTCCCTGCAAAGTTGAGATGTGTCCTTGAAGGTTAAGCTGACCTCCTTTATCTCGCGCTCTACCGTCCGGGCTAAGTTAAGACGTCCTTGAAGGCTGACCAAGTTTTTATAAGTTATACATTAACCTGGTGTGTATGGTTAAACATCACCAATGGCAGCCGTGTGTCACATCTCTCTACCTTACTCTCAACATTCCTTCCTAACTTCTCTACCGTCATGTACCTTCTTTCCTCTTACTCCTCTGCTCCTCCTCCTCCTCTTCTCTACCTATCCCGCCGTTCCCACACCAGGTTACTCAGCTCGCTCTCCCCCATCCCATCCCCACCGCCTCCACCCCCTCCCTGCACAACCCGTCATCCCCCTCCCCGCCACCCACCCACCCTCTCCGTGTTGCATCCTTATTAATGGCTAATGATCTCGCTTCCTTTTAGTCAAACACCTTCCCATTCCATCTGTATAAGTATCATCCTCACAACCCAAAGTCGTACATAAATCCTCATATATATATTCCTTTACTCCTCCCTTTAACCAAAACTCCCCCCCATTTCCTTCCTCATTCTTCTACCATCCCACCCCATCCCCTCCTCTCCATCCCTTTGAGTGTGCTGTTCTCTCCCTCTGCCCCCCCCCCACCGCTCTGCTCCACATTTATCTATCCATCACTATTTCAGTTTTCTCTATCCCCCTCCCCCTTAAACCATCCTCCGTTTTCCTTTCCTTTCCATTACTCCCCTTTTCTCAATCTCTTCTATTAACTAACCAAACCTCTTCTTTCCTTTCAATAGTCATCTCCTTACCAACTCCACACTCTCTCTCTCTCTCCTCTCTCTCAGTAGTCTTCAGCAAGTTTACAATCTTTCTATGGACACCGAGTGGTCACAGGTCAGTTCCTAGCACTACAAGGGTAGGGGGACACCGCCTCATTACCGTCTCTCCCGCTTTCTACATGATTGTCTGGTGTAGGAACTGACGTTGTGTTGTGGCCGTCAAAAGTTTCAACTGTCGAAGCGCAATAACAACAACAAACTTGCATCATTCATCGTCCTCACCTCTCCGTTCATAGTCCTCACTCCTCACCTCTCCGTTCATCGTCCTCACCTCTCCGTTCATCGTCCTCACCTCTCCGTTCATCGTCCTCACTCCTCACCTCTCCGTTCATCGTCCTGATTCCTCACCTCTCCGTTCATCGTCCTCACTCCTCACCTCCCCGTTCATCGTCCTCACCTCTCCGTTCATCGTCCTCACCTCTCCGTTCATCGTCCTCACCTCTCCGTTCATCGTCCTCACTCCTCACCTCTCCGTTCATCGTCCTGATTCCTCACCTCTCCGTTCATCGTCCTCACTCCTCACCTCTCCGTTCATCGTCCTCACTCCTCACCTCTCCGTTCATCGTCCTCACTCCTCACCTCTCCGTTCATGGTATTCCCTAATTTTTCGTCTGTTTATATCAAGCGATATTGGTCATCTTCCTCATCTATATGTTCCCTGCTTCCTCTGTCCTGCCCCCATCATCCCCCCTCACCCCTACACATCCTCCCCGCCCCGCCCCCCAACCCAACCATACTTCCTCCTTCACCCTGCCTCTCCCTCCCTATACCATCTTCCTCTTACACACTTTATATTATTCTCCCTATCCCTTGCTCCCTCACCCTATTCCCCTTAATAATTTCACCCTTCCACTCCACCTACAGTCTTTAACTCCCTCACTCCTTCCCCTTCCCACACTTCCCCCTATTGTTCCTTTATCTATTATACCACTTTCCCTCTGTACCCCCTCCCCACACTTCCCCTCTGTACCCCCTCCCCGCACTCTTTCCCTCTGTACCCCCTCCCCACACTCTTTCCCTCTGTACCCCCTCCCCACACTTTCCCCTCTTTACCCCCCTCCCCACACTCCCCCCCACACTTCCCACTCGACAGAGCCACTGGGTGTCCAACTCTGGCACTTCCTCGTCACTTTACATGGCTAGTTGACAGTAATCAGGAACTTCCTCGTGTGGCCATTGTCTCCTGGTGTGTGTGTGTGTGTGTGTGTGTGTGTGTGTGTGTGTGTGTGCCGTATAAACGTGAACGTACAAATACACACTTCAACTGACACACCGTGACCAACTCTATACATGTCTCTCCCTCCCTACATACACCTCACCTTGATCACCTCCCCCCTCCCTCACATGCAACACACACACACTTCCTCGCTCCTACCCTTCCCTCCTTCCACCTGCTCTCACATCACCCCTGCCCATTCCTAGCACACAGGTGTATCATAGTGCTACACCTCTATCACCTGTTAATCATCTACACACACTTGACACATCCATGAACACACAGACACAGGTACACACAGGTACACACAGACACTTACAGAGAGCGAGACAGACTTTAAAAAATATGAATTTTCCCTCACTCTTGTGGGATACAGGCACACATCTCCTCCTCCTCCTCCTCCAGTCATCTTTTATTCCCTGTACCTCGCAATTCTCTCCCTGAACACGTCTTTCCCTTACCCTAGATCCCTCACTCTCTTCAGCTATGGGGTGGACGAGGACCTCCTACCATCCTCACATTAATATTTCTTCACTGCTACGAGGGTTGTGTGTGTGTGTGTGTGTGTGTGTGTGTGTGTGTGTGTTGAACAGACAAGCACCAGGAGTTGAACATTATGACCACATCTATCCTTGTCACCATTACCACCGTCACTCTATCATCTCCCTCACGTTACAACTAACATTTCTACCACCATCACTACCAACCTGTCACAACCACCACTACCACCATCCCACCACTATCCCGTGACAACCACCACTACCAACATCCCGTGACAACCACCACTACCACCATCCCGTCACAACCACCACTACCACCATTCCCACGTCACGTGACAAGTATGGAGTCAAGCCTTTTGAAACCATCAAGGTGCTGAGCTCCTTAATATCGTTAATTACAGTAACGTACTTACGGTCGTTATCCTGTAGCTGACGGTGCGGCGGCGTCAGTCAGTCAGCCCCCCGTCAGCTGCACCGGAGCTGACACCTCTCACCGCTCCTAATTAAGTCTTCTGGCAGTTTCTATTATTATTACTATTATTAACCAGGCTGTGACCCCCCCCCCCCCCCCCAAGCCGTCACAAAAGCCATATTTACACCAACACTCTTGGCCTAAAAGGTATTATGTGTTACATCTGGCAACACTGGTATGGGGGACAGGTCTGACCAATGACAATGAGAGTTAGTCGGGGGAACTGACCAATCGTTAGCGAAAGTTAGTCAGCGGGACTAACCATCGCAGTGGGAGTTAGTCGTCGACGCTGACCAATCCTAACAATCAAATACGTGAGTAAGCCCACTCACCAAATCAGTGAGTGTGATAACCCACTCGACTAATAAGAGCAATGACTCACCCCACTCGACCAATCACAGCGATGACTCAACCCACTTGACCAATCACAGAGATGACTCGACCCACTCGACCAATCAGATGTGATTCAACCCAATCGACCAATTAGAGTAATGATTCAATCTACTCGACCAATCAGAGTGGTGAGTCATCCCCTTCGGCCACCAATCACAAGGGAGATGAATGAGTCTCCAATCAACCAATCAGAGCGGTGACTCAACCCACACAGCCAATCAGAACTGTGAATAAGCCCACCCTGGCGATCAATGACTCACGCAGCGGCCCCTCAAGCGCACCTTGGCTCTTGAGCGGCGACAGAGAGTTTGTACCCAGGAGTGCCATGTCTCCCTTCCCCCCCATCCTCTACCCCCATCCCTCATCCCCTCCTCTATCCCCTATCCTTCCCCCCTATCCATCTTCCCCTCAAAATTCATCCCCTTCTCCAATCATCCTCCGGCCCCTATCCCTCCTCTCATCATCCTCCACCCTCCCTCCCTCAATCTCTCCCTCCCTCCTCCATAACCGGTCCGTTTCGGTTTATCCGGCTCCCCCTTCCCCTCCCTCCCACTGACAACTTTCCCTATCCGAAAACTTGGCTTTTATCCGGCTGTCCTTCCTCACAGTCCCTCCTCTCTCCCTCCTATTCCATCTATTCCATTCTCTTCCTGCCCATCCGCTACTCAGTTTTCCTCTTACATTTACTTCCAAATCCTTCCTCTCCCACCCAACCACCCATATTATCCTTCCTTTCCCATCCACCCACCTTAACGCTACCTCTCATACCCATCCCTTTACCATTCCACAAAAAAACATTTCCTCTGATTCACCCCTTTCACCAACAGACGGACAGTCACATACATACATACATACATACTGGCAACAGACAGACATAGGACAGGCACTGGTCTGAGCCTCGCTGAATTATCGTCTCCCTATGATGTCTCCAGATGATGTGAGGGTAGTGGAGGGGAGAGGAGGGGAAGAGGGGAGAAGGGGGAGGAGAGGAGGGGGTGGTGAGGAAATGGGAGGGGAGGAGGATAGGTGAGGAAGGGGAAGTAGGCTCGCTCGCGAGAGAGAGAGAGAGAGAGAGAGAGAGAGAGAGAGAGAGAGAGAGAGAGAGAGAGAGAGAGAGAGAGGCGTTTCTCCAGGAAGCAAGTTTCACCTTATCTGGTACTTTTTGAACCCTTGGCGTGCGTGGCTTCGAGGCTTCACTCGCCTGTGTCAGGAAGCCGCCCAACACCCCTCGTTTTATTCTCTATTGTGGCAGCCAGGCGCAGGTGAGGGGAATGGGGAAGAGTAGTGAGGGGAAGTGAGGCGCGGGAAGGAAAGACGAGGGAAGGGGGTCGAATAAGAAAATGGGGGTGGGTGAGGGGAAAGAGAGGTGAGAAGGTGGAGGGTGGGAGAGAGCAATGAGGGGCGGTGAGAGTTGAAAAAGAGGGGGGTGAGAAGACTGAAGGGAGGGAGGGAGAATTGTGAGGGTAGCGAGGGGAGGAAGGAGGATAGAGAGTGAGAGGATTGGGGGAGTGGGAAGATGATGTCGGGGCGACAGGAATATCGTTTAAAAATATACTGTATAATTTACGGTAATATTACGGTATGTACCTCAAAACACATTAAGGTTTTAATATCTGTTGTTGTTTTGAATGGCTGATATACTGTGGACCTGAGTAACATACTGATATATATATATATATATATATATATATATATATATACATACATACCAATGCAAGCTTGCAGGTCTAAGTTGACTCAAGGACTTAATAATAATAATAATAATAATAATAATAATAATAATAATGATGCAGTATTCTTATGCTTGGTGACTAATATCATATCCCATATAAAGAGAATATATTATATTCTACATCTACTATCTACCAACATCTACTTATTTCCTAACCTCCACCACCTCTTCACCTCGCGACCTCCCCTAAACTAGCCAACATTCACCGGGCATGACATTAATGTTACACCAGAAGGAGGAGGCAGCAACATTCTCGTGGTGAGGTCAAACATGTAACATTTCAACACGCAGATATAAAGTGCAGAGAAACACCCCTGTAATGCTCTACTCCACGCCGACCATAACCTAACACGAGACACTCACCACCACACTACCTTATGACACTATCTCCAATAAAACTGAATATATTAGGAAAGAAAATAACTTAAATTACATGCCTCTAGAATGCAAAAATGTGTGACAGTGTTATTTGTATATCTTCTGACTATATAATAATCATTTAGCGTCCGGGCAGCTAAGCAGTGTTGACGCGGGGGAGGGGCCGCCATCCACGGCTCATATTCTCCCACATATTTTCGTCCTACACCAGTTTTTTCTTCGTCCATATCCTCTCTTCCCTTTATCCCCTTTTTTCTCTACTGTTATCTTTTATCAAGTATCCTATCTCACATATCATTACCATAAAGAGATGTTTAGTTTTCAATAACAAGTGTGGTTTAATGGTTGAGGTAACAGTGAGCTAGTGTCGGAGTATGGTTGTTGGGTGAGCGAGGGGTTATGGTGTGGGTCTAGCGTGCGTAACTGTGGTAAGTCTTCTTTTGGCTGCTTCTGACACCCCCTTCCCCTCCCTTTAACCTCTCCCCACCACCCACCCCCGCGGGTTTTTTAATGCTATCATAAATACCTAGTTTTACACAAGTACCATCATGAAGCCATAACTTACATTACATTGTACCCTCATTATGTATATAATATTCATTCTTACGCCATTGTTTATGGCCTCAGTATACTATGCTCCCAACTGCATGGAACAGTCATTCATGATCTTAGAATGTAAATTGTGTGTATACTGTACTGCCTCTCTGCCGGTGAGGAAGGTGGTGCCGTCCCCAACAGCAGTAGTACCCACACTAACAGCCGCACCAGTACCCGCACTATGTAACACGTAACATGTAATATCACATTTGCCAGCCGACATTAAGCCCCGCAGCAATTGGATCACGTTTGGGTTTTTACCGCCATAAATATATAGCGCAATAAATTGGCCTCTACACATTGTGCACAAGCCATTCGCAACATTTGTTCTATTTTATATACACCAATAAATATACACTTGATATATCAGTCTTTTCGCCGGACGCATAAGCCAATGCATCGTTAGTTTTTATTTCAGAGGTTTTTTACTCGTCATAACCAGGAGGAATTTGTCTTGGGTGTGGAGGGAGTGTTGCCGGCTGCTCCCTCCCTCCCTCCCTCCGCCAGGCTGCGTCAAAGGCAATGCTTCCACAGCCGCTAATTATGGTTTTTAGGAGGGCGCCATTATAAATATTTAGAAACATAAATTTCCCATTCAACTGTGGTCCCGAGTAATTTCACTGAGCGGCTGCATTACCAGCAACTGGACGGTGATGGCTGGTGAGGGAGGGGAGGGGAGGGGAGGTAAGGGTGGGGGAGGAAGAGGAGGTGAAAGGGACGAAGAGGAGGGGTAGGGGAGGGAGGGGTAGGGGAGGAAGAGGAAGGGTAGGGGAGGGAGGGGTAAGGGAGGAAGAGGAAGGGTAGGGGAGGTAGGGGAGGAAGGGGCGGGTAGGGGAGGGATCAGAGAGGATGATGGAATAGATGAGTGTGAGAGGGGGAGGGAAGTAGGGTGGATCGGGAATAAAAGCAAAAAGAAAAGAGGCGAATAAAGATGAAGAGGAGTTTGGCAAGATTGTGTTCCACTTTTGCCTAATCTGGGTAGTTCATTCAGGTCTTGACACTGAGGGTGCTATCACTGTTCACTGCCACACAGGACAGAGGTTCATACACAAAAGGAGTAGGTCATATTCATTAGTGTTATAACGGAGGACTAATCAGCGTAGACTAACACATTTAGGATAGAGTACCAGAATATCCCCAAGAACTCCTGAAGACTGCCCTATATGGTGGTGTGGTGGCGTTGGTGAGGTGAGGTAAGAGAGGTTTGCTTTAGTTAGAAGATGGTGTCTTATTACTTTGGTAAGGTCATGCCGCATTTTCTTTCATTTTCTTGGGGGTAGTCCATTATTTTCCAAACACAAGGCCATAAAAAAAAGAATGACCATATATGAAATAGTTATAAAGTAAAAATCTGGGCAGTCTTTTCCATTACTCTGCATAAGGCGGGACCAGAGAAGGCCACAGTATTCGAGGCATATTTTTTTTACGAATGTCATTTTTCACACACACATATACGCATGCAAGGAAGCACGCACGCACGCAGCCACGCACGCAGAGAGAGAGAGAGAGAGAGAGAGAGAGAGAGAGAGAGACTACAAGAATAGTAAAAACAAATGCAACTAATAATTTATTTACGAACAAATAAACCTTAATATGAGGAATAAATCGGTCAGCTCAGGTCAGACAGAGCGCCTTGAAGCCCCTGTGTCTTTTGACCTTTAAGGGTCAAGCAATAAAGAAAGTTAGGTCACGCTAAATGTATAAATTTCGTGCAGGGTGAGAACACGACCATTCATCACTGATCCACATTAAACACCAACCTAATGCCTCGCCCCTAAGCGCCATTGTGAGGATGAAATAACCTAAGCTATAATTGCCTGCGACTTGAAGATTGTGGGGGACGAGTCGTCAGATTTTACATAATTAACTGTATAATTATAATGTTTTGTATTAAGTGTCGCCCAACGCTTCTTTCTGCCCCCTTCTCCAACACATCTGTTAAGCTTCCTCCTATCCCTCTTTCTAACCTCTCTAGACCTTTCCCTCTCCCTCTTCAACCTCGTGTGAACCCCAACTTCTTAACCTCCCCACTGTTCTCCCGCTCTTCCCTCCTCCTCTAAATCTTCGCCAGGGTCCAAAATCCTGAAGTATGGGGGTGGCGACGCCTCCTGCCTGACGCACCTCACAACAAAGTGACATAAATGAGGGTGTTCTCTCTCTCTCTCTCTCTCTCTCTCTCTCTCTCTCTCTCTCTCTGGTACACTCCTGGGATACACCCAAATCACCGGTCCCGGTACTTCTGGAATACTGAATGTCATTTGGTAATCGCCAGTAAACCGACACACACACACACACACACACACACACACACACACACACTAAGGCTATGGCGTGTCAAGACAATTGAACGGGTCACTTTTTACCAACAACCTTTTTAAGACAATCGTGTAGACGTGGCACGCAAGCCGACATCCATGGACGTTATCCCTCTCATTCCCCACGGCCAGGTAACTCTATCCTCCCCCTCACTCCCTTTCTGAACTCTTCCTTCCCCCATCCTTAACACACCTCGTCATTCAAGCCGACTAGAAAAACAGAAAAAAAACACCCAAGTAAAAAAAATCTAATTCACATTCTTAAAATATCCCTCTTTATAATTAAGGCAAATTTACGTTATTATCCGCGACGGTATTGAGCCGCCGAGCAAAGAACTTCACACGCCCAATGTTTAACCGAGCAAATTCGCAAATATTTCGCTTCAGATTAATAAAGGCAAATTTCTATTTACCTAAGCCACGTGGGCATTACCTCAAGCGAGGGGGGGGGGGGATGAGTGGGGGGGTGAGTGGGGGGGGGGCAGAGCTTGGTACATGAACACTGAAGGAGGACAGGTAAGGCACACAGGGCTTGGAGGTGAGGCCACTTGACATCTTCATTATTACAATCATGATTTTTTGTTCCGCTGTGTTACCACTAAACGCACCTACAGAAGTTGTTACGCAGGAGGAGGGGGTGTAGGACGAGCGTCAGTATGAACAACGTTGAGGACTAATGTTATGAATGTGAAGATAATTAAAAAAAAAAACTTAGATGCAAATTACTCCGAGAACAAATAAATGAGAACGAATGAAAGCGAGTACCAGTTAACATCACTACACGTAAAGAAGAATATAAAAAGTCCGTACTAATATATTAAAGTGGAATGAACACGAGTATGAACAAATGCCAGCACGATTCAAAGATGGAAATGTAAATGGTGGGAATGGTGGTGGTGGTAATGGAGGTGGTGGTGGTGGTAATGGTGTTGGTGGTGTTGGTGGTAATGGAGGTGGTGGTGGTGGTGGTAATGGTGTTGGTGGTGTTGGTGGTAATGGATGTGCTGGTGGTAATGGTGATGGTGATAATAGTAGTAGTGCTGATGGTGGTGGGCGTCAGGAGGTCAAGTTTAGCAGGGTGTAATTGGCGCAGTTATGGCGCACTTCTCGATTCTCGGGGTCCCTTCATTGACGCACTTCTTGAAATAATTACCACTTTATACCTGGTGGGTTACCTGAGGGGTGGGATAATGGTGGAGAGTAATCATGGGTTGCGATCGAGTTAGTATTTCGATTAATATGCAGTGGTTCCTTGGCTGATGAAGACAATC
The DNA here is from genome assembly GCA_958450375.1 of Homarus gammarus. NCBI lineage: Eukaryota > Metazoa > Arthropoda > Malacostraca > Decapoda > Nephropidae > Homarus > Homarus gammarus. Next base: position 906,197 of record CAUDMG010003604.1, read on the forward strand.
ATCAGTCTAGGGTTTTATGTTAAGGGAATGGGAACGGAGAGACTGATAAAAAAGAAAAGAGGTGATGTTAAGTGGGAGAGGTAAAGACCAAGAAGGATATGAGGGGTAGGATGGGGTGGGGCGGGAATATGAGGGGTAGGATGGGGTGGGGCGGGAATATGAGGGGTAGGATGGGGTGGGGCGGGAATATGAGGGGTAGGATGGGGTGGGACGGGAATATGAGGGGTAGGATGGGGTGGGACGGGAATATGAGGGGTAGGATGGGGTGGGACGGGAATATGAGGGGTAGGATGGGGTGGGGCCGGGAATATGAGGGGTAGGATGGGGTGGGACGGGAATATGAGGGGTAGGATGGGGTGGGGCCGGGAATATGAGGGGTAGGATGGGGTGGGGCGGGAATATGAGGGGTAGGATGGGGTGGGGCGGGAATATGAGGGGTAGGATGGGTGGGGCCGGGAATATGAGGGGTAGGATGGGGTGGGGCGGGAATATGAGGGGTAGGATGGGGTGGGACGGGAATATGAGGGGTAGGATGGGGTGGGACGGGAATATGAGGGGTAGGATGGGGTGGGGCGGGAATATGAGGGGTAGGATGGGGTGGGACGGGAATATGAGGGGCAGGATGGGGTGGGACGGGAATATGAGGGGTAGGATGGGGTGGGGCCGGGAATATGAGGGGTAGGATGGGGTGGGGCCGGGAATATGAGGGGTAGGATGGGGTGGGGCGGGAATATGAGGGGTAGGATGGGGTGGGGCGGGAATATGAGGGGTAGGATGGGGTGGGACGGGAATATGAGGGGTAGGATAGGGTGGGACGGGAATATGAGGGGTAGGATGGGGTGGGACGGGAATATGAGGGGTAGGATGGGGTGGGACGGGAATATGAGGGGTAGGATGGGGTGGGGCCGGGAATATGAGGGGTAGGATGGGGTGGGGCGGGAATATGAGGGGTAGGATGGGGTGGGGCCGGGAATATGAGGGGTAGGATGGGGTGGGGCCGGGAATATGAGGGGTAGGATGGGGTGGGGCCGGGAATATGAGGGGTAGGATGGGGTAGGGCCGGGAATATGAGGGGTAGGATGGGGTGGGGCCGGGAATATGAGGGGTAGGATGGGGTGGGGTGGGAATATGAGAGGTAGGATGGGGTGGGACGGGAATATGAGGGGTAGGATGGGGTGGGGCGGGAAGATGGTGGGGGGGGGGGAATGAAGGGGATCCAGGAAGTGGAGAACATGACTGTGGATAATTATAGTCATATGTTACTCGTCATTATCAGAAGTCCCGGAAAATCAGAAGATTCGGATCAAGTGTTCGGGGGTCCGGTAAGACTCGCCCCTGTCCGGTTAGTTCAATACGAGACACCAACAGACGCTCTTTTCTGTCTAATAATAATGCATAAAAGAATCAAGTGACTTTCATGCACCATCACCATAGCTCCAGTGCATATTCTTTACAATGGCGTCGACTGGTTCATGGGGAAGTCACAACAAAGTCAAGCGAGAGTGTGTGTTTACTTACGACTGAAGAGGGACTGAAAAACCGAAAAAAAGGTCTATCAGGCCGTTTTAAAGACCTATCGGGACATTCTGAACAAAAGAGTTAATAGTATAATTACGTATTTCTTTGACCAGAAAGACCAGTCAGTTTCTTATTGTAGTAGTAAGGACTGTTTTCTTAGGTGTGTGTGTGTGTGTGTGTGTGTGTGTGTGTGTGCGCGCGCGCTAAGCTGTAGAAGTGATTTTTTCAGGTGTCTGAGGTAGTCGTTTTTTCAGGTGTTTATTGGTAGGTAGTAATTTTTTTACAGGTGTGTGTGTGTGTGTGTGTGTGTTGTAGATGGGGATATTTTTTTTCAGGTGGGGATAATAGGTGGGGGAGGGTTTTTCAGGTGTGGGTGGCAGGTGATGAGTTTTTACAAGTGTGTGTGTGTGTGTGTGTGTTACCTCAAGCCACGTCAAGTGTTCCGTCTGCCACGTTCTTGTTTACCTGTAGTGCGTCTCTGGCGTGTCGTGAGGACCCTCAGCGCCCGCCACCTGTTTACCTCCCCCACCTGTTCGGCTGTTTACATACGACCTGGTTTACGCCCGGGGTAGACCATCTCTCCTCTCCGTCCCTTACCCCTTTACAGGTATAGTCCGGACTAATTGCATCGTAACAGGGGGACTGAGGCCACCAATGACCTAACCTAATGTAACATAAAGCGTAACCTAATATAACGTAACCCATCGCAATATTAACTAAAATTCTATAACAAAATATTGTCATCATATTGTGCCTAATCTACGTAACGTAACCTGCGTCACTTCACCCAACCTTCCTAATTTATTCTTAACTACCTAACGAAGCCTAATTACTGTGATCAAATTCATCCAATCTAACTTACATAATTTAACCTACCTATTCTAGTCTAATAAACCTAAGCTTAAGTTATAGCCATATACAAAACCGAACTTAAAATTATGAGAAACACCATAAATTATCATCATCTTGAGACGTCAACTATATGGACAGCAACGGTTGTAGGTAACAGTGGGGGGATGATGTGGGGTGGGGGGTGATGTGGGGTGGGGGGATGATGTGGGGTGGGGGCGGCGTTGGTACCACTCTTCCCTCCCCGAGAGAGAGAGAGAGAGAGAGAGAGAGAGAGAGAGAGAGAGAGAGACTTCTATCTTTTGTATATTTTTTTTCACACACAGAGGAGCGCAAATAATCAATTTTCACGCACTAAAGAGACTTCCAGTATCGTGAACAAGCTAACCATATCCTCACCCGGAGTAAAAAAAAAAAAAAAAAAAAAAGAAAAAAAAGGTAACTCCTCTCCTGTCCATATAAACCATAACAAACCACAAACAAAACCACTAAAACAACAACTCGGCAGCGGTTCGTCCTTTACTCAATTTGGGTTTAATCCGGTTACACAGCCACCAACCTCGGTCACTCCCCCAAAGCATTAATTCTCCTTTAACACAGACCCGCGCCCTCAAATTGTCTGTGGCCACCCGACCATTATACTAACCCTTGTATAGGATTCGCTCGCCATTGTGCTTTCCAAACTAAAAATGTGTACATAAAAAACGGGAAAATAAAATAACCCCAAACTCGCTTATCTTTCATGTCTTGACTCGTATGAAAATCCACAGGTCAGTAATTTTACATGGGTGGTATATATATATATATATATATAAATACATACGTAGAATTTTTTTCTCTTTATTTTCTCTCTTGCTCTCTCTTTGCCCTAACAAAAATGAAATTCGCGACGACAGTTGGAAAAGGTCTGCAGTAAAACCGATCATTTGTTGAGGAATGTAATCATACGACATGAGGCCAAAAACTGGATAAAAAACGGAATAGGTCACGCGAGGGGCCGAGACAATACGCTCCATCGCCACCAGGAGGAAGACAGCGCCGCCTGGTCATCATGATGGCACCTTGCGTGTCTTGCCAGCCTCTACCTGTGTGGTGGTGGCACTTGTTGCGTCTACACTCCTCCCCACACCACCAGCTGGGGCGTCTGTCCTCCCCACACCACCAGCTGGGGCGTCTGTCCTCCCCACTCCAACTGGGCCGTCTGTCCTCCCCACACCACCAGCTGGGGCGTCTGTCCTCCCCACTCCAACTGGGCCGTCTGTCCTCCCCACACTACCAGCTGGGGCGTCTGTCCTCCCCACTCCAACTGGGGCGTCTGTCCTCCCCACTCCACCAACTGGGCCGTCTGTCCTCCCCACACCACCAGCTGGGCCGTCTGTCCTCCCCACAACATCAACACCAGGGGCACCCAATTCATCTCGAAGAGTTACCCCGTGACCGACACGAGTATCCCCGGGTACACGTTTATCTTATCCACGTTTCCATTGTGGATCTACATGAAATATATATATATATATATATATATATAATCAACGACCTCACCAGCCAGGACTCGAACCCTCGACCTAATGCATTAGGTCGAGGGTTCGAGTCCTGGCTGGTGAGGTCGTTGATTATATGATCAAAGTCCGCGTGTTATATGGACTAAAAATGAAGTAAGTATATATATATATATATATATATATATATATATATATATATATATATATATATATATATATATATATATATATATGTGTGTGTGTGTGTGTGTGTGTGTGTGTAACGATTTACAATTTGACATGCGAGGTGGCTAATTTATTGGGCACCCCCTTGCATCCTGTGCAAAGCGAGGCGCAATGTAAGTGGACCTCCATACAGTTGTAAGTGACCCCGGGTGATCTGCCGTGGCTGAAGAGACTGGACCAGAGGAGAGAAGGGGTCTGGGAAGAGGTTGGAGAGGAGGAAGAAGGTGGGAGGGTTATGGAGGGGTAGGGAGGGAGGCGGCAGGCTCTCGGGACACCTTAGAACAGACGACCTGCTTATGGAATGCAATTTGCAGAGGTGAAGTATGGTGAGAGTGAGTTATGGAGACACACTGGGAGGATCACCAAGTTTTGGAGGGACTATTGAAGGCAAAACAAACTAAATATGAGAGGTAATACGCACAAATGCAATAACTATGTATAATGTCACAGGAGAATATATAAAAAAAAACCCTGGAAATACATCAGAGAGATTGGTAAAAGACCACTTTTTTATATTTACTCGAAGGAATATATAAATAAAAAGAGGCGGGTTTGCTATACGGCAGTTTGCGAGTCTGTGTAGGATCCCCCGAGACTTGCCAGCGAAGCACAAGAAAGAGCAAGATATGAAAAAAAGAGGTGGGAGGATGAGGAGGATCAACGCGCGGTAGAGTGCTGGGGCGGGAGGAGGAGGAAGATGGGGATGGGAGGGGAGAGAGGTAGGGGGAAGGAAGTGGGGGAGTCAAAGGGGGGTCAGAGGGGGAGAGAGAGAGAGAGAAAAGGGCTGAGCAGAACCATATGTACGATAAGTAGTAAATTTGTGGCGGTGATCACTCTCGACGTAGCAAGGCCAGTCCACCGCCTAGTACCGCTCCTCTCTCTTCCACCAGGAGGCCGCAACACTTCACCTTGCCACAATCACCTAGACAACATCTAAACATCAATATCCACATTAACACAAAACGTATACACAAAATAATGAACACTTAAAGCGCCCCAAGAAGATCTACCACGCGTTTTTTACGATCTTGCGGCCTCTGGCATCCAGACAACTTGGCCAACTAATAAAAACTGCTTAATGCAATCAGTATTGACCAGTTGTGCAATGGGCTGCAACATCTGCTCGCCCACATAACCATTCCAAATAAGCGTCTCTACAACCACATCAAACCACTTCTTCATTATCTTGTCTTGATAATTCCCGCCAAAAAAGAAGAAAAACAAAAATTAAGGGAAACCATAAATATTTTTTTAGCTGACAAACTGCTTCGTTACAAGTTTTGAGACCCGACATCACACAACACAAATCAACGTTTTTAAAAAAATATATAATTTATGGATAATTTTGATTTAATAGTTCGTCATAAATTCGGGGTGTGGATAATTTATAGCGAGCAATAATCACGGCGGACGTCAATGACTCATAAGCCGTTGTTTACACTATCAAATGGTCGCCGACCACCCTCCCACCCGCCTGCCAAGGCTGCCCCTACCTCCTACACTACACCTCCTGAGCTAGTACTACTGTAGTGACACCCCCGAGCTAGTGCTAGTGTTTCCTAGCGAGTCCTAAGGCTAGTGGCCTCACAAACACTATAGAGTACACACACACACACACACCATTATATACACTTCATTACCATTACCACTTGTGTATATTAACATTATACTCCGCCGTGCCATAACTAGTTTCCACGACGCAACCATTTTCTCCTGGCACTCTCGTAATTGTGTCGTTAACAATTAACATCACTGAACAAAACACAGTATTCGTGGGCCACACCGGAATAGGGTATGGTAACGCGTTCTAATGCCCCCCCCCCCCCCTAAAAAAACAGACTACAAAAAAACAACAAGCTACCCATTAGATTTTGGGGTCCAGTACGAATGGACACACGACGTAACCTAATCTAACTATTAGGAACGTTACCTCGGGGGCCCTGGTAAGACCCGGGGCCATTAAGCCTCTACAACATCTCACCTATAGTGTTAACCTAAGGGTATTACTTGTTTACCAGTTGTCTTCTTCGGTATTGTTTATAATATCGCCTCTTCTTTATTCTCCTCTATTTATTTTCACTTCCGCCCTTTCAATTAATTTTCCTCCGCTGGTTCCTTTACAAACTACTTCACCTCTCTCACTATTCACCTCTCTAATTCCCTCCCTCTCCTCCCCAACCATCTCTCGCCCGTCCCTCCTCCTTCCCCCCCTTCACCTCTCTCACTATTCACCTCTCTAATTCCCTCCCTCTCCTCCCCAACCATCTCTCGCCCGTCCCTCCTCCTTCCCCCCCCCCCCTTCATCTCTCTCCGCCTAGCCAAAAATCATTCCTATTACCATATAAAAAGATCAAAATAAATAACACGTCAAGTGCACGGCGCCTGCTGGCCTGCTCGGAAAACCGACTCCTTCGGGGCCTTAGCGCTCAACCTCGGAATTCTCGGACGCGACTCAGACTCCGCAAATACTTAAGGGGCAGAAAAAAACAACAACAACAACCCTCCCTTCACACCGTTCATTGGCCACCACGCTCAAGCTATGGGGAAAGGGGGAGGAGGAAGGATGAGTGGGAGGGGAGGAAGGTAAGGAGAGGAAATGGGGAATAGGGATTGGTGTGGGTAGGGGGATGTGGAAGAAAATGTGGGTAGTCACGAAGTCTTAGCCAATTGGGATAATCAATTAAGAGTGTAGGAGGAGGAGGAGGAGGAGGGGGGGTTCTGGGGTGTTGCGGGGGCACTGGGTGGTATGTCAACGGGCGGCCGTGTAGTCGACTCCATCACTGGGGGTGAAAAATGACCTTCCCAGGGCTAGGCAGATCCTATAGCCGATAGTAATAATACCGTGTAAGCCTGGCGCCCCGCCGTAATGCTCCTCCACCACCGCTACCTCCTCCTCCTCCTCCTCCACCACCAATACCACAACCTCTATCACCACTACCGCTACCTCCTCCTCCATCTCCACCACCGCCACCTCTATCACCTCCACCTCCTTCTCCACCACCACCGCTACCTCCTCCTCCATTACCGCCACTACCACCACTGCCTCCTCCACCATCACCTCCTACCCCCATCACCTCATCCACCATCACCTCATCCACCATCACCTCGCCCACTACCACCTGTTCCCCCGCCACCGCCACCACTCCAAGTTTTGTACAATAAATTTCCTCACTAACACGGGATAAAAAACACAACGCAACTAACTGGTTTACACAAAGCTGACGACCCATGTGACGTCAAAATGGTACAGGGACTTTGCTCTACCATTATTAAATAGGTGTTGTCTTATTCTCATTAAAGGAAATATAATTCGACGCACATGGCTAGGGGGCGAGGGGGTCTCCAAGCTCTGGTGTGGTGGTGGGGTGTGGTGTGGTGGTGGGGTGTGGTGTAGTGTGGTGTGGTGGGGCCGGTTTCTTCAACACCACTTTGTTCTCCACACAGTGAAAAACTATCTCTCAGTGGTTTTTAATCTCCTTACCGGCTGATTCTGTAATTTTATAATTATTAAGCGCGGGTATAAATTAGTCCCCCCTCCACCTCTGGCTGTGTTACCAACAAGTGCATCACGACTTATAAAAATTTCTTGCTGGACATATAACACTCGGGTGGGCTGAACGTTTGGAGAAGACCCGCCATATATACTTGTTTACAAAAATGTATATGGAAGTATTTTTTCTCTCTCTGCTGGAGCGATATAGCAGCGTCAGTGAGCACTTGTATACTTTTGATATGAAATATGAAGTGAGTTCCCAGACCTCGGAGTTTGTTCACTGGCCTTCGCTCCGTTCCGGTAAATGATCGCTCCAGCGGACCACTCTAAGACGCCCTAACTAACACCGCCACGGTTCTCGTATTTTTTTTATTTTTACCTTCAGCCGTAAGAGTTTGGGCTTTATAAAACCGGGGTGGACTATCCTCCATGCCTTGCCTTGAAAAAATCACCGGGCTTCATATCCGTAGGTCTGGGGGTGAGGACCAAGCCCGGCCCGGCTCCGACCCTGGTGGCCGCAACATTCTGAAAAGCGAGTCCAAAAATACTGCCAACTATCCCGAGCGAACACAGAGCGACTTAGCAGTGATTGATGAACAGTATAAATCTGACGTTGTTTAATGTCATTATCGTTAATATTACCAAACCGTTTCACAACCATGACTGAATTTCCATTTCATTTCAGCTCTGACCTCTTGAGTATTGTTCTGAGGGGGGTGGGGGAGGGGTAAAGGGGGATGTTTAGAGGGAGAGGGGGGGAGGGGGATATTCAATCACTGAAGAATTTCCATTTCTTCGCAAATTTCCCAAAACTATGCCCGGAGATGGAGAGGGGGAGGGGGAGGGGGGGGGGCCTAGGTGCTGAGTCGCGGTGCGCTGTGTGTATTTAAGAAAGGTATTCATTGCGCAGACTGGGGGATAATAAGGGGGAGAGAGGGGAGAGGGGGTGACTAGCTTTGTTGTGGTCACCCCCTCCCCCACCCGTTTACTGACCCGCCCACTCTCGTCCTCCCACACCACTCATACATACATACATACATACATCATACACAAACGTTCACTCTCACGCCCGCACATTCTCACCCTCTCACACATACTTAGGAATCTACAGATTGCCAACTCACACAAAACCGTCAATTTACAATATGCACACTTTCATACTTACAATCTGCCCACTTACACACTTACAATCGGACTCACGCACCCACACAACCTTATCCACTCACACACCTACAAATCTTCCATTCACCCCTAATCACCAACCTTTTACTACCCATTATACACTCCCTAACTACACTTTCCCAATCTCTCACACCGTTTGGATACCCCCTCTGTAAACAGCTTTTCTCAAACACCCTGTAAACAACGAGTGATCTTAACCAAATTCAAAGTCGTCCCCTTTCAAACACCTTACAAACATAGTGTGATGATGTAAACCCAATTCAAACATCTTTTCTCAAACACCCCGTAAACAACAGTGGTCTAAACCCAAGTTACTGGTGTTTATCCCACCCCCTGAGGACTACAACATAACCCCCCCCCCCCCCCTTAGCCTGATACGACTCCACGTCCTCTTTGTCACAAGTAAAGTCGTCGATGGAGGGGTTAAAGGGAAACCCATCTCTCTTAACCCCCTTCGTTCCCCCTTAACCTCCGCCTGTTCACAGCCCGTTACCGTCAACCAACAAACAACCCTGCACTTAAACACTGACTCCCCTCCCCCCCCCACAAAAAAACAGGGCGAGGGTGTGGAGGGGGACGAGGAGGGAGGGGGAGGAAGAGGGGACGGGGGCAACAGTGAGGGGAAGCTCCGGACAAACTAATATATAGACTAATAAACCAAAGGGGGACAGCAGGGTGAATAAAACACGATGCAGCCAAACTTCCAAAATCGCCTACGACCTCTATGTAAACAAACCCGGGAAACACCGAGCCCCCGACTCCTGCCTAGGCCACTCGTGTATACATACAAAACACATACACAAATATATACTACGTACATACATGCATACAGATTCAGATTCGGATTCACAAAGTTTATTCAAGCAACATCAGGACAAGTATACAGGTTTAGGTGTAACAGACAGACTCGCCGATTTGCATGTGGTGACACGCGTACATGCATACAAGCCGTGGGAGTTTATATCCAGAGTCGTCAATTCACAGGTGCAGGTATAAAGTACGGTACAGGTGTAGGTATAAAGTACGGTACAGTTGTAGTCGTAAGGTACGGTACAGGTGTAAAGTACGGTACAGGTGCAGGTATAAAGTACGGTACAGGTGCAGGTATAAAGTACGGTACAGTTGTAGTCGTAAGGTACGGTACAGGTGTAAAGTACGGTACAGGTGCAGGTATAAAGTACGGTACAGGTGTAGGTATAAAGTACGGTACAGTTGTAGTCGTAAGGTACGGTACAGGTATAAAGTACGGTACAGGTGCAGGTATAAAGTATGGTACAGGTGCAGGTATAAAGTACGGTACAGTTGTAGTCGTAAGGTACGGTACAGGTATAAAGTACGGTACAGGTGCAGGTATAAAGAACGGTACAAGTACAGGTATAAAGTACGGTACAGGTACAGTATTAAACAGATGGGGACATAGAAGGTGAAGTCACAGCCGAGATATAATCTTGCATAATTTTAGATATGATAAGAAAAATGTATATAAATTTACATAACCTAACTATATACACGTTGTAACAGAAACAGCCCACATACAGCACACGAGTCGATGGCTGGATGGGGGTGAGTATTGTGTAAACTTTCTAAGACGAGACACAAAGTAGTAACACAGTTTGGCGTCTTCACAAGAGTTATTTTGGCGAAAACTGTCAACCCAATAAAGTAGATATTTTAAGTCACTCACACACACACACACACACACACACACACACACACACACACACACACACAGTATATTTTCTAACATACATGAATCTTATCCCCCTGTCCCACCCTCCGTCCCCCAAATTTGTGTTCATCCGCGTCAAAACAAATTTATCTGGAGTTCGATACGAGCAGAACACTGGCTGGAGTCCGAGTTATAGCTTGACACCACGACTACTTTATTCGAGTACTGTAGATTAAGGACTCACTAGTAGCTTTTACTTGAGTGAGGATCATGAAGTGGCCAGAGTGAACCAGAACCCATGAAGACCTATTACTTGAGTGAGTGGGTAGTAACTGAGACCTGATAGTAATGATGAGCAGAGAGAGAGGGTGGGTGGGGGGAAGGGGGGGGGGGGAAGGAAGGTCATGTGTGTGTGGCACTGAGGGAACACCTTTGCTGTTATCACCGACAACACTCATTACGGATGAACGCTCCTTTTGACGATACGACGCATATTGGGGGGGGGGGGACTGTGTTACCCATCTCGGAGGGGGAGGGATAGGGGGATGAAGGTGAGAAGAACAGAAGGAGTGGAATGGGGAGATGAAGAGGTAATGGGAGGGGGAGTGGAGAGAGGAGTTACAAGAGGGAGGCAGGAGGGGGAAGGAAAGGAGGGGGAAGGTAAGGAAAGGGAGGAAGGTGAGGATAGGGGACATATTTATTTCTAAAATCACAAAAAAACATCACCCTTTAGGCTCCTCCCCCTCGTACCATACCACCACCACCATCCATATCATCCCTCCCAATCCTTCCACGTCATTCACCCATCTCCCCCTTCATCCCCTACGTCACCATCAGAAACTCACGTCACCTCTCCACAACTTCCCCCTCCCACGTCACCCCAGCATAATACTCGCTACAACACATTCCCACAACACCCTCCACGTCACCCCGCCACAACACCTCACGTCACACCAACTGAGGAACACACTAGACTCGTCACAATTACTCACACCAACAGGAGCAGCACGTCTTTACTCCAGCATCTATCAGCGCTATGCACCTTCACTATTGTTGAGGTGCGTACCATGCCGCCTCAGGGTACGCGGGAGCACGTGTGGGGGGCGCTGGGAGGTAGGGAAGGAAGGGGCGGGGCGGGTGACGGGGAGGAGGGAGTGAGAGAGGAGGGAGGGAGAGAGGGGAGGAGGGAGGGAGAGAGACAGGGGGATACACGGGATGAAGAGAGAGACAGGGAGTAGGAAGGGGTAGACAGAGGCAGGCAGGGGGTACAGAGAGTAGGGAGGGAGAGGGGAAGGAAGGGAGGGGAAGGGAGAAGGATGCAAAGTGGGAGGGGAGGAAGTATATGAACAAAAGGACATAGGGGGAAAGGGGGGCGCGCGCGCGCGCGCGAGAGAGAGAGAGAGAGAGAGAGAGAGAGAGAGAGAGAGAGAGAGAGAGAGAGAGAGAGAGAGAGTCGTGACCCCGTAACTTGTTTTCCTTTCCATCAGTTTTCATTTCCCACCCACCGTCGGGGTCTTCTTCAGGCTGGCCTTGAGAACCCCCGGGAAGATGAAGAGGAAAACACCACCCAACAACATAATTCATAGAAAGGAAGAAAGAAAAAAGAAGAAAACACATGTGTGACTGAAACACGAAAAAAGAAATGCACCGAAAACAGAATGTGACGTCGAAAAACTAGTCCCCCCTCTCCCACACAACCCCCACCCCCTCCCTCCTCTCTCCCTAACCCCTTTCTAAGAAAAAAAAGAGGAGGAAAACTCCCCCGGAAACCCTGATAAACACCCGAGTCCCAAGAAAATGCAGATAAAAAAATCAATGTATATTTTAATTTCAAAAAGCAATTACACAGGATATTCACAACAAAATACCTCCCCCCCCCCCACCATCACCCCCGGTCGCGGAAAATCTTGAAACAAATAAAAAATCAACTGAATCAATACAAGACGTAAGACGATGTTGAGGGAGGGAGGGGAGGGAGAGGGGAGGCAGGGGAGAAAGAGGTGAGGGAGGGTCTAGAGAGTGAGAGAGAGAGAGAGAGAGGAGAGGAGGGGATGAGAGTTACAAGGGAGGGGAAGGAGAGGAGAGAATGGAGGAGGGGGAAGAGGGGTGGGGGAGGAGAGAGGGGAGATGACGGGAAAGGGTAAGAGAGAAAGGGAGGGGGGGAAGTAAGAGAGAGAGAGGGAAGGGGGGATTCTGATGCTGGTGGGAGGTAGGGGTGAAGGTAGACACGATAGTTTCCGAAACTGCGCGAAACTCTCAGGAATGGAAGGCAAAACGCAGTGTGGTGAGTTTCATACAACATCGAGAGTTTGCAATTTCGATACCATTCCGCAAACTACGATCCCTAGCTGATAAGGCACACACAAACTTATTATAAATACAAGAGACGACCACACCACAAGCTTTTATCACCAAGCATCTATTCGGGATTGTGATCGGCATTCGTCAAAATTGCACTAAAGAATCGGGTTGGCCCCTTCTAAAATGAGTGAATTATTATGGGTCCTCCCTCCCACCACCACACCACCTACTACCACCACTAGCGCCACCTACTAAGTTTCCTGTGCTGAGTTCGGGTAGTTATTATACATCTGGCTGACAGCTATCAAAAGTAATATATTATTATTAATATTGGCTCTATCGCACAGCTTCTCCCCCTCCCCCTCCCCCTCCCCCTCCTCCTTCAGCTCGGATTGCAAGATTTTCATGTATTGCTCCTACATGGTCCCCCCCCCTCCCTCCCTCCCTCCCTCCTCTCTCTCTCCTCTTTACATATACACACACACACACACCTTATGTCCTGCAACTCCTCCTGCAACACACTGCAAGGGACCTAACGAACGATCATTTAACGAGAGCAATCATATTAATACGTTAACCTGCATCATTAGTGTCAAACATTATCATCATTACCATCATTATCATCGCCATCATTATTATCAATTTAAATTACATTAGGTGTAACTGTATAACAACAACAACAATAGGTGGTAACAAAAGAATAAAACAACAAAAATAACCACATGAACTATACCATCAGAAGCAGCAGTGCTACCAACGACAACAACAGCAGCAGCAGCAGCATTACCAACAAAAGCTGCACCGACGAAAGCCTCGAATTTCTCTAAGTATCAAGTAATTGCCCTCGACTGTTCGGTAGTTACCATCTTCTGGGGAGGGAGAGAAGGCAGGAGGGGAGAGTGAGAGGAAATGAATGGGAATGGGAGAAGAGAGAGAGAGAGAGAGAAGATGGGGAGAGAGGAAAGAAGTGAGAGTAAGTCGGGTGAGGAAGGGGGAGAAAGAGTAAGTGGGAAAGGGAGAGAGAATGGGAGAGGGGGGAAGAGTAAGTGGGAAGGGAAAGGGGAGAGATAGTGAGAGAGGGAGAGAGAGTGAGAGTGAAAGAGCGAATGAGAAAGGGGAGGGGAGGGGGAGGGGAGGGGGAGTGGAGTAAGAGAGGTGAGAGGGAAGGGATAAAGGCTGAAGAAGAGCAGGAAAAGAGAGAGATAGTTTTTTTTAGTTTAACAAATTTATTGACAAAGCTTGGAGTACAGTTTGCCTATTGTGAGTAATTCAGTCAGGTCTTGACACTGAGGGTGGTATGACTTGTCACTGCCACGCAGGACAGAGGCTCATACACAAAGAAATACATCATATTTATTAACATATATATATATATATATATATATATATATATATATATATATATATATATATATATATATATATATATATATATATATATACAGAAATAGTGTATGGGGAGAGGAAAAGGATGGGGTGGATGAGATAACGAAGAAAGGGGAGGGTAGAAATTCTCAAAAGGAAGATGACAAGAAATAGGAAAGGGCAGAGGGGGAGAATATATTAATAGAATAGGAGGAAGACATATAAAAGATGGGAGAAAGGGAAAGAGGAGGAGGAGGAGGAAATAAAGACAATAAGGGCGGAAATAAAGGAAGAGAAGAGAGGAAAACATATGACAGGAGACAGAAGAAATTGCAAAGGAGGAGAAGGAAGAAGAAGGGGAGTAGAAGAAGGGAGGAATGAAGAAGATGGAGGGAGGGGACGAGGAGGACAAGGGGGAAATAGCAAAGGAAGTGGAAAGAAACAAGAGGGAGATTGGGAGAGGAGAGAGAAAGAAAGAGGACGAGAGGGAAGGAGGGAGAGGAGTAAAGGAAGGAAGAAGCTAAAGGGGAAAGGGGGATAACAACGAGAATGATGAAGAGGAGAAGGAAGAGAAGAGAGAGAGGAAAATAAAGAAAGGGAAATAATGAAGAGAGGGAGAGGAGGAGGAGGAGGAAGAAGAAAGGGAAATGAGGAAGAAAGGAAGAGCAAGAAGTAAGATAGAGAAGGAAGAAAGGCAGAGGAGGATGAAGAAGAGGAGGTAGAGGGAGGAGTAAGGGAACAGCCCACCAAATTAATCACGTTGCGGTCGCCTCAGCTGTACGGCCTCTCTAAGTCTCTAACCGATGACGTCACTATCCCAAACAAGATGACGTCACACTAACGAGACCTAACACCTTACATGATGACGTCATAACCCACCCTAGGGGATATAAATGGTGACATCATAACCCAAAACACGATGACCTCAATAAACCAACCACCTCTATAAATAAACCCACAATTAGCGTAAAAAAACAACACCGGAAAATGTGTAAAAAAAAAAAAAGAAAACTCATTAATCTAAAAAACACTTAACCTCTATATCAAGGTCAAATACCATAGCAACAAGCATACAAATGAGAGATGAAAACCATACATCCCAATCTGAGAAACCATCCACCTGACTGAGACACCATACAAAACACCATTCCATACATTCCTATTAACCTATTAAAACCTCGGCCTGGAAACCCCTACATTTAATGGGGAGAGGGGAGTGAGATAAGGGAGAAAGGGGTTGGTAGACAGGGAGAGAGGGGTGAGATTGGGGGGGGAGGGGGTGAATGATAGGGGAGAGAGGGGGGAGTGAAATGGACTAAAAGACTGAAATGGGGGAAAATTGGCTAAATAAGACTTGAGGTGAGGGTTTTGGGGGTATTGGGGAAGGCTGTATAGATAGGGAAATGATGGGGTGAGAGGTAGGGGCGGGGGGGGGAGGTGTAGGGAGGGGCGTAGTGGGGAAGGGGCATAGAAGAGAGGGGAAGAAGCATAGATTGAGAGATGATGAAACGGAGGGAGGGAAGGAGGGAGGAAGGGAGGGAGGGAGGGAGGGAGGGAAGGGGGAGGGAGGTATGGTAGGTGAGGGAAGGAGGGGGGTGGTAGGCAAGTATGGTAGGTGAGGTAGGGAGGGAAGGAGGGAGGTAAGGTAGATAGGTAGGTATAGTAGATGAGAGAGGGGGAGAGGTAGGTATGGTAGGTGAAGGAGGGAGGGAGGGAGGTAAGGTAGGTGGGGGAGGGAGGTCCGGGGAGGTAGGTAAGGTAGATGAGGGAGGGAGATATAGTAGGTGAGGAGGGAGGGAGGGAGGTAAGGTAGGTGAAGGAGATGAGGGAGGAACCAAAGGAAGCTCTCAAGACCATTCAATAACCCCACCCCTTGATTTGTTAAGAGATAGGGTAAAGGGAATCCAATATTACGTTAATATGCTACACGAGAACATGTAACATAATATTCCATTTTCTATAAGATATCCAGAAGCGGGATCCAATATTCTATAATGAATTCCCATTACGGCTAGCCAGAAATGTAATAAGAGAAGCTAGCGCAGGGGAAAGAGGTGGTGGAGGAGGAGAGAGAGGAGAGAGGGAAGAGGAAGGGGAGGTGGTGGAGGAGAGGCAAGGTGGAGGAAGGAAGGGAAGGTGGTGGTTGTGGAGGAGAGGCAAGGTGGAAGGAAGGTGAGAGAGGTGGTGGTAGTTGTGGTGGAAAGGCAAGGTGGAAGGAAGGGGAGGTGGTGGTGGAAGAGGAGAAGGGGCTAAGAAAGGAGAATGGGGAGGAAGAGGTGGAAAAGCAAGAGAGAGGAGGGGAGGGAAAGGAGGAGGAAGATAGGAGAGAAAGAGGATGGGTGGGGAAGGAAGAGAGAAATGAAAGAAAGGAAACTGTAGATAGGAAGGACAAATAAAAAATATGAAGAGGAAAAGGAGGAATGAGGAAAAAGGAGAAAAATATAAACGACGGAATAAAACTAATGAACCATTAAATAAAATACAAAAATAAAAACAAAAAGAACAATGGAATAAGAAGATAATACGAGTAAATTGAAAAACACGAATAATGAGATAAAAATAATGAAGAAATATATAAATCGGGGGATGGAAATGAAGCAATGACTGATCAAGAAAGAACTACGAAAGGGAATGACAAGAAGATGGAGATAATAAGGTAAGACGAAATAGACAACAAAATAACAATTAGTGGGAATTAAACTTTTCAAATAGAACGTTTTAGTTTTATAATAACTACTTCCGGCTTCACTATATGTTACATTATTATCCGAGAGAGAGAGAGAGAGAGAGAGAGAGAGAGAGAGAGAGAGAGAGAGAGAGAGATAATATAATGAGACAGAGGGAGGGACTGAGTTGGGGGTAGTGACAGTAAAGAGGGGGGGGAGGAGGAGGAGGAGGAGACGGGGCAGGGAGAGAAAAGAGAGGGAGAGGAGACAGGGGGAGGGGGGAGGAGTCAGGGGGAAGGGGAACAGGGGGAGGAGGAGGAGACAGGAGGGGGAGGGGGAGGAGACAGGGGGGGAGTCAGGGGGAGGGAGAGGAGACAGGAGGAGGGGGAAAGGGGGAGGGAGAGGAGACAGGGGGAGGAGACACGGGGAGGGGGAGGAGACAATCACTGGGTAAGGTTCACATACTCTCAGCTTCCATCTGTATTCTCATTAATGTACTCTGTGACGAGCGGCGTGTAGACGAGAATGGGCGTGTGGGTATGAAGGCGTGCAGGGATGTGGGCGTGTGGAGACGTAGTGTGTTGGGTTGAATGATGTGTTTGGGGTGAGGTGTGGGCGCTGGTGTGTTTGGAGTGGTGTAGTGTGGTGATGAGAGGGGTGGGCGTGGGACCATCGTGACTAGCCAACAGGGCACCATCAGTCAGAGGGACGGAAGTGACGGTAGAAAAAGTGTCAACAACCCACTCTTGTCTGCGACCTAATTCCGGCCCTTCCTCCTTCTCCTTCTCCTCCTCCTTCCTTTCTCCCTTCCCCTTTCTTCCTTCCCTTACCTCCCTTCTACTCTTTCTTCCATCACAGTTCCTCCTCCTCCATCATCTAACTTAACTACTGCAACAACCACAACTATAACAACTTCAACAACCACAACTACAACCACAATAACCACAGCATCAATAATCTTAACTACAGTAACAATCTTAATTAGCTCAGTAAAAACAATTTCTAAAATAACCTCAAGTACCACATCAACCACAATAATCTCAACTACCACCACTACCACAACACCCAAAACTACTAGAACTAAGCGTGGGCAACAACCGCTAATTAGTCTAGTTAAACATTAGCTAATATGTATTACGACTCATAATTAAACAATACACAAACTTTGCTCAGTAAACATTAATAAAAATACGTATAAGAAAAAATAAACGAACTGAAAATAAGAAAACTTTCATTATTATAAATATACCTTTAAGTAGTTATTATTACCATTTTCAGGGAATATCCGGCTTTGTATTATTACTACTCCACGTATACATCCCTTATCCGGCCAGTTACTACTATAATACTCCATGTATACATCCTCTTATCCGGCTATGTATAGTAACTCCACATATATACATTACCATCATCTGTTGGGTGACCGTAAACCATCACCCAACACGAGACAGGTTGGGGAGGAGGTGCAATTTTCACACACAATTACAGGTCGTTGCCAATGAAAACCTATTAGTTAATGCTAAGGTCCTCGAAAACCCCCTCTCAGGAGGTTAAAATAGAGGTTAATTCCACCCCACAAGCCCTTCCCTTCCACCACTTCTCCACCCCACTTCATCATGGGGACAGGTGCGAGCCTGGCTAAGGATTTCCACCCCCATTGGAGGTGGCAGGAAGAGCGATTGCCCCTTGTCAGTGGACAGGTGTAACGCGACCCCTTAATGACGAAACACGGGCACAACACACATGACACGACGACACCGACTTAGGTGAAGAAATCACTATTTCAGGGAAGACTGATGGAAGATTGTAAACGACTAAAGGGTAAGACTGATGATTAGGAGGAAAGGATTAGTGGAAGAATATGGAGTAATGGGAGAAATAGCACAAAGGAATAAGAGGGAATGAAGGAGGGAGGCAGATAAGATGCCAAGTAGAGGATTATGGAAAAGAAAAAGTTGAAAAAAAAGAGCAGAGGAAAAAGTGGTCGAAAATGAATCTCGGACTTTACATAGCAAAGGTTATTACACTATCTTCGGTAAATCCAAGCAACCTTATATTACGACATGGACGGTATGTTGCTCAAAGATGATTTTACCCCACAAAAAGGAGTTGTACACCCCCACCACCAGTTGGCTCACTAGTTAGTTGTGTAGCCTCACCACAAGATGGCTTATTAGTTAGTTGTGTAGCCCCGCCACCAGGTAGCTCACTAGTTATTTGTGTAGCTCCACCAACATATAGCTCACCAGTTAGTTGTGTAGCTCCACCATCAGATAGCTTAAGAAACTTAGCTGTGTACTGTAGCTCCACCGCCAGATGGCTCACCACACCATCGTCAAATGGCAGCAGCTCCTCGGCTAAACTTGACTGATAAATCGTGGTCTCTCCTCCCTTTCCTCGGCCGGGATAACTTACGGCTCGCGGCCTGGATAATATTAACATCCAGGGCTGTTTGCTCCAGGATTAGTTAGACAATTAATCCTCTTTAACCCCGGTGGTGGAACTCTGCCAGAACCGAGTCGCAGCGTCATTTACCACCAGCGGGAACTAGACCTACAGCTCAATACCAAGGGAGAGAGATCCAGACACCTTGGTCGACGGCATGTGACAAACGGTTTATGTAGAGTGATGTTAGGGCGTATGTTATCAGATGATTTCCGTTGAATGTCAGTCCAGAGGAAGATGCGTGTCGAAGGGTCTACCTGCCTGAAGATGTCTGCCAAACTATTGGGCTGATCATCTCCGAATATCTTGTTTAAACACTATTCCACTGTGGGCCTTCCTACAGGCAAGTACCTCTGTCTTGACTTAATGTCATCATTTCGTCGTTCCCCCCACTCTCCCCCCCCCCTCCCCACTATTCTCTCTCTCACCACGGATACATCCACTTAGGCGACTGTGTAGAAAGCCAGTCGCGTATATAGGTTATTACCTCTGCAACGTTGACAAATGCAACATGCGGCCGCCCCATTTCCCGTGTTGTGTTAGGGCCGACCGCAGCGTCGGTGACAGCTCTGGCCTGCGACAGTGGCCTCAACTCCAGCAGTTTGGCACAAGACACACTCGTCAGATAAGCTCGTTTACAGTCTATCGTGGACTATGACTGGTGTAATGCTTGTTTCAGGGCTATCTTAGAGCTAATTAAGGGACACAGTTATCGCGGATATTAACTGTCGTACGAGTTTAATAGAATATCTTTAGGCATACTAGAGACTATTTTGTTGCTGTAGTACGACTATTTGTTGGGGTTTCCTACAGTTTAATTGTTTAATGCCCGTTGTTTAATGATACTTAATGCTGAAATAAGCTAACTTATGATTCTCTGAGTTCTGAAAGTCGACGTGTATTTGGTGACCCCGGGGAGGTGTGGTGGAGTCCCGAGTCACAGATGATCCAGGTCCGGGTCCCTCTAACCATATGTTGGAAAATTTTCAAGATGGAGAAGGTAGGAACCCGATTTACGGAGAGGAAGAATAATAATAAATAGAAAGAGAGATCAGGAAGGAAAGCTGGAGAAGGCCAATTCTAGGGAAGGAGAAGAAATGAGAAACAAAAGAACTAAAGGAAAAGAGGATGAGAAAAAATGAAGAAAAAAGTAAGCTACATAAAAGAGGACATAAAAAAGAAATAGGATAAGTAAAATGAAGAAAAGAGGACTTGGGAGAGTTGAGTAACACCACCAAGAGGTGTAGCCACCCAGCTCCTCTGATCAGAAATAAACACCCTTAACGTTCCTTTAAATTTCGACGCCAGTAATTCAGGCGTCCCGGACGTACAAGCAGCTGCCGAGAGATTCACTTGACGTCACAACTTGTATGGGTCTCATTTGATAGTCGCAGGTCTTGAGGGGAAGGAGAGAGCTTATCATCAAAGGTGAGGGGCCATGTTGACACACGCCGCGATGTTCTACGACCCAGTGAAGGGGGACCTACTCAAGAACCAAAGGGTAATAATATGAAGGGGGTCAAACTCCAAGCTTCTGACGGGAGCACAGAGAAGAGGGGAGGACGGCAATGTATATTTAGGAATGGCAAGGAGGAGGGCTGTTGTAAGGTATGCTAGGGGAGGGTGGAGGGAAGGAGGGGTTATTGTATGAGAAGGGGAGGTGGAGGAAGGAATGGGCGTGTACCGGGAGGTGTGTTGAATGGTAAGTCGTAAGGAAGGTTCAGAACATCAGCACTTCCTAAATAGCTCACCAGTGTAAACAAACCCTGTGTGAGGTTTACTGCAGTCTTCTCTTAATGAAAACATTCTGTACAGGTCAGACAGACCGCTAAACTGACGTAGGTTGAATGCCATTTTTCTCCAAACTCGGAGATTTCAACGCCGCCGTTTGTTCACAATAACGTTCTCTCTGTAGATCCGGAAATAAAAACTTTAATTCAGCATAAAAATAAGACATTTCAAGAATATAAAATCTATGACGTACTTCAGTAAGAGTGCACTATGTCAGGGTCCTTTATAGTGTCACAATAATTTGAACACTCTGTAAAAAAGTTCCTTCGACAGCCGCATCCTCCAGCGAGTTAAGGACACCAGCGCCTTCTCACCGCGGGGGCCGAGGGAGGGAGGGAGGGAGGGAGGGGTAGGTGCATGCCCGCCTCCCCCCCATCAGCAACACAGCCCCTCACACACACACCAACAAAGGCCTCCATAGTGACTCGGCCTTGTTCCACCAGCCCCTCCAATCCTCCCCTTAAAATCCCAAGCGTGGCGATGGATCATGTGCAATACTATCGGCTACATGCTCAACATCGGCCATTGCACAGGCCAGCCACCCCTCTCCCCCAACACACACACTGACGGACACGCTGCACACGCTTTGTTGCACGGTGAAGGATGGCACCGGGCATTGCTCGCGTATTGTTATTCAATGAAGGATGGCGCTCCGACTCCGCCTTCTTGAAACTTGTGGTCAGAGGCGGCAAGGGTGGAGGTGGAGGAGGAGGACGGGGGGGAGGGGAGGGGGAAGAGGGGAGGTGGGGGTGGAGGAAGAAGGAAGAGTAGGAATTTGGAAAGGAGTGAAGTGGGGGGAAAGGGGGGATAAAGGAGAAAAGGCAGAAGAGGAAATGGGAGGAAGGGGGAAGGGGAAAAAAGTTGGGGAGAAGGAGAAACGGGAGGAATTGGGAGGAGGGGCAGAAGGGACTGGAAGGAAGGGTATAAGGGAAGGGGAGGAGACAGGAGAATCGAAGAGCATGGATTCTTGATAGGGAAGTAAAAATAGAAGAAAACGAAAAAGAAGGGGAGGATCAGGAAGAAAGGGAGGAATGGAGGAGGGGAAGGAAGAAGAGGAAGAGAGGAGGGCGAGAGGGACGTGGCAGCTGAAGTAATGAGAAGGGGATGTGTGGTGGTGGTAGATGTGGTTGGTGATGGTGGGAGTGGGTGGTGGTTGTGGTGGTAAAAGATGGTGGTGGTAAAGGATGGTGATGGTGGTGGTAAAGGATGGTGATGGTGGTGGTAAACGATGGTGATGGTAAAGGATGGTGATGGTGGTGGTAAAGGATGGTGATGGTAAAGGATGGTGATGGTGGTGGTAAAAGATGGTGATGGTGGTGGTAAAGGATGGTGAAGGTAAAGGATGGTGATGGTGGTGGTAAAGGATGGTGATGGTAAAGGATGGTAAAGGATGGTGATGGTAAAGGATGGTGGTGGTAAAGGATGGTGATGGTGGTGGTAAAGGATGGTGATGGTGGTGGTAAAGGATGGTGGTGGTAAAGGATGGTGGTGGTAAAGGATGGTGATGGTGGTGGGTAAAGGATGGTGAAGGTAAAGGATGGTGATGGTGGTGGTAAAGGATGGTGAAGGTAAAGGATGGTGATGGTGGTGGTAAAGGATGGTGAAGGTAAAGGATGGTGATGGTGGTGGTAAAGGATGGTGATGGTAAAGGACGGTGATGGTGGTGGGTAAAGGATGGTGAAGGTGGTGGTAAAGGATGGTGAAGGTAAAGGATGGTGATGGTGGTGGTAAAGGATGGTGATGGTGGTGGTAAAGGATGGTGATGGTAAAGGATGGTGATGGTGGTGGTAAAGGATGGTGATGGTAAAGGATGGTGATGGTAAAGGATGGTGATGGTAAAGGATGGTAATGGTGGTGGTAAAGGATGGTGGTGGTAAAGGATGGTGATGGTGGTGGTAAAGGATGGTGATGGTAAAGGATGGTGATGGTGGTGGTAAAGGATGGTGGTGGTAAAGGATGGTGATGGTAAAGGATGGTGATGGTAAAGGATGGTGATGGTGGTGGTAAAGGATGGTGATGGTAAAGGATGGTGATGGTGGTGGTAAAGGATGGTGATGGTAAAGGATGGTGATGGTGGTGGTAAAGGATGGTGATGGTAAAGGATGGTGATGGTGGTGGTAAAGGATGGTGATGGTGGTGGTAAAGGATGGTGATGGTGGTGGTAAAGGATGGTGGTGGTAAAGGATGGTGATGGTGGTGGTGAAGGATGGTGATGGTGGTGGTAAAGGATGGTGGTGGTAAAGGATGGTGATGGTGGTGGTAAAGGATGGTGGTGGTAAAGGATGGTGATGGTGGTGGTAAAGGATGGTGATGGTGGTGGTAAAGGATGGTGGTGGTAAAGGATGGTGATGGTGGTGGTAAAGGATGGTGATGGTGGTGGTAAAGGATGGTGGTGGTAAAGGATGGTGATGGTAAAGGATGGTGATGGTGGTGGTGAAGGATGGTGATGGTAAAGGATGGTGATGGTGGTGGTAAAGGATGGTGGTGGTAAAGGATGGTGATGGTAAAGGATGGTGATGGTGGTGGTGAAGGATGGTGATGGTAAAGGATGGTGATGGTGGTGGTAAAGGATGGTGGTGGTAAAGGATGGTGATGGTGGTGGTAAAGGATGGTGGTGGTGGTGGTAAAGGATGGTGGTGGTAAAGGATGGTGGTGGTAAAGGATGGTGATGGTGGTGGTAAAGGATGGTGGTGGTAAAGGATGGTGGTGGTAAAGGATGGTGATGGTAAAGGTTGGTGGTGGTAAAGGATGGTGATGGTGATGGTAAAGGATGGTGATGGTAAAGGATGGTGATGGTGGTGGTAAAGGATGGTGGTGGTAAAGGATGGTGATGGTAAAGGATGGTGATGGTAAAGGATGGTGATGGTGGTGGTAAAGGATGGTGATGGTGGTGGTAAAGGATGGTGATGGTGATGGTAAAGGATGGTGATGGTGGTGGTAAAGGATGGTGGTGGTAAAGGATGGTGATGGTAAAGGATGGTGATGGTGGTGGTAAAGGATGGTGATGGTGGTGGTAAAGGATGGTGATGGTAAAGGATGGTGATGGTGGTGGTAAAGGATGGTGATGGTGGTGGTAAAGGATGGTGATGGTAAAGGATGATGATGGTGGTGGTAAAGGATGGTGATGGTGGTGGTAAAGGATGGTGGTGGTAAAGGATGGTGGTGGTAAAGGATGGTGGTGGTAAAGGATGGTGATGGTAAAGGATGGTGATGGTGGTGGTAAAGGATGGTGATGATGGTGGTGAAGGATGGTGATGGTGGTGGTAAAGGATGGTGGTGGTGAAGGATGGTGATGGTGGTGGTAAAGGATGGTGATGGTGAAGGATGGTGATGGTGGTGGTAAAGGATGGTGGTGGTGAAGGATGGTGATGGTGGTGGTAAAGGATGGTGATGGTGAAGGATGGTGATGGTAAAGGTTGGTGGTGGTAAAGGATGGTGATAGACGTCGACCAATACACACTGCCAACACCAAGATGTAAGAGAATGTTAGGGGTAAGAGAACCATTAATTATCTGGGGTTTATACAGTATGAAACACCATAACAAGGCGCATAAAATGAGCACAAATTGAAGGGTATATTATTAAAAACTAAGACCACACCACAACCATCTTCACGGTGTTGAGACGTGGCACCGTCGCCTAACCCGGAAATAATCGGCCTAAAAAAAACGCAGGCACACACACACGCACAGACACACACACGCACAACCTGGCGAGATACACTAGTCCAATAATGTATCATTCAATAATTACGGTTCATATCCCGGTGATGGCATTAGCCCAGCGCAACACATACGATTATTTGTACGATAGGTTAAAATACTCAAACACCGTGAAAGATGTAAGATTTAAACTACCCGGAAGGAGAAGAATACTACGTGAGTCTTAGGGTGCGTGTCACAGCTCGACGAGACCACACCTACGACACACGACCCGGGTATAGTCGTCGTCACCATCGCTCATCGTCTGACAAACGACGGGTCACCTGCACGACACTCCCGTCCCTTTTGACCTACTGAGGAGGCTTTACGCTATTGGTTCCTGTACGATCAATGACCTTCAAGAACAAACTTTCAAAAAGACAAATATAATCACTGACCTTTGTAAGCAGGCTGACCTTCAGGACTCTCCTCCCCTGACCCTGGTAACAGATGCCGCCCGTGTATGATAGTATTAACCTGAGGGACTGACCTCTGCTGACTCCAAGGGACTATTAGTGACCCTGTAACGATCATAGAACTAACATTAATATTGTTCCTTTTCATCGTCTTTCCAAATCTGAATCCTACCAAATAGCTCAAGTACAACCTCCTCCACCAGCCTCTATGTACATCACACACACAGACTGTCTTATCTTCCCTCACAAGAATCCTCACAACATCCTTTCTTTAGTCAGAATCCTACGACTAAAATACATTTACCCTCCTTTACGATTCTATCCTGAGTATCCGAATCCTTCTATAATAATGAAGTACCATCCTATCGCCGCCTACGAGTCCTACCAAGGAGAAAAGGTTGGTCTATCCCCCCCTCCGCGTCCCACAAGACAGAGAGGTGATGGCAAGAGTTCACAAAAGGGCGTCGTACACAGCCAAAAGTAAATGATGGAACGATTCATTAGTTTGTTGTGACACACCACTGAGAGAGAGAGAGAGAGAGAGAGAGAGAGAGAGGTCTGCTGGTGTCTGTCTCTCCAGCCAACCCCCACCCGTCTCCCCAGCCCACCCCACTCGTCTCCCCCAACCTACTAAACCAGTCTCCCCAGGCCACTCCAGTCTCCACCTACCAGTCCCTCCTCTTCTCCCCATGTCATTATCACTTGGTCGTGACTCCTCCTGCCAGGCCTACAACCTCACTAACCTGGACGAGCACTGTTCATTACCGTCCTGGAAAGAATGATCACACAAAAGAAACTACACAAACATTAAGACTGAGTAAAAATAACATCTATTGTGTATATAACAATTGGTGATAATTATATAGAGATTAATTAGATACAACTAAACATCCATTCACTTATTCGTATTAGGTAGAATTTGTTTACATATATATAAATTGTATTACTTAATCACAATTGAGTGTTACAGCTTCCCTTGTAAAGCAGCCGTACACGAGAGGGCGAATCGGAAATATCTTCGCTATAGTAATGACACCCTGTGATGTTTGGTTGTGATCCCCCTCATAACTACCCTACCAGCATCATTGGCCCTTACCCCAGAGTACTACCACCACCATTTCCCCAGAGTACTACCACCACCACCGTTTCCCCAGAGTACTACCACCACCACTTCCCCAGAGTACTACCACCACCATTTCCCCAGAGTACTACCACCACCACTACCCCAGAGTACTACCACCACCACCACTACCCCAGAGTACTACCACCACCACCACTTCCCCAGAGTACTACCACCACCACCACTACCCCAGAGTACTACCACCACCACCACTTCCCCAGAGTACTACCACCACCACCACTTCCCCAGAGTACTACCACCACCACCACCACTTCCCCAGAGTACTACCATCTCCACCACCACTTCCCCAGAGTACTACCATCTCCACCACCACTACCCCAGAGTACTACCACCACCACCACTACCCCAGAGTACTACCACCACTTCCCCAGAATACTACCACCACCACCACTTCCCCAGAGTACTACCATCTCCACCACCACTACCCCAGAGTACTACCACCACTTCCCCAGAATACTACCACCACAACCACTTCCCCAGAGTACTACTATTCCACACATTACCCTTCTACCTATTCGTAATAACGCCTTTCCTCTATCCTTAATAAGTATCTCACTTCTCCTATTCTCTATCTAATGACTATCCACTTCCACACTTCTCTTCCCTATCCTCTGCGACAATCCAACTCCCCCCCCCCCTTTTCCCTTCCCTTCCCCTCCCTTCCCAAGACAATTGCATCCTTCAACTCAGAATCCCTATCCACGCCTCAGCACTTCCCTTCAACAACTATCTATTCTTATCATTTCCTCTCTCCCCCTCCCTCTGCCTCATACACTCCTTTTCCGTTCCAGCGCCTACTATTTATCTACCTATCCCAAGTCTGTCTATTCCAGTGCATCAAATCGCTGCTTCCGGAGTACTTAGCCTTCGTTCCATTGCCTTCCGTTCCATCCATTCCATTCAGCTATGCTCCATTACCTCCTTGATATTATTCCATCCCATCTTTTCTAACCTAACAATCTCTCTTCCCCATTCTTCAAACCTTCACTCACTACACCTTTCCCATGATTCTTTTCCATTCATTCTATTTATCATTCTGTATCTCTTATCCCGTTCCATTCCGTACTCTTCTGTTTTTCTTTTCCACCCATACTTTCACTCCACTCTCATGTACATCTTCTCTTATTTTCCTTTCCCTTCTGTATACTTCTCTTCTTTGGTTCTTCCCTCCTACTCCTCCCCCCGTCTCTTTCTTTCTCATTCCCTCCTGTCTCTCCTCCTCATCCTCCTCTTATCCTCCTTCCACATCCTCCTTCATCTTTTTCCCTCTCCTCTCCCGTTCCCTTCCATGCCAAATACTCCTCCTCCGTCTCCTCTTCTTCCCCTTCTTCCTCAACCCCTCACCACCCTTCCATATCCTCCTCCATCTTTTCGTCTTCCCCTTCCTCCTCCTCTCACCTCCCCTTCCACACCCTCCTTCATCTTTTTCCCTCTCCCTCCCCGTTCCCTTCCATTCCAAATACTCCTCCTCCGTCTCTTCTTCCCCCCTCCCTCCTCCTCCCCAGGCCGGTCTCCACTTTCTAGTCATATACAGCTCGCAGTGTAAATAATGGAGAGTTATTTGTGCACGTCACGGCTGACAAAGAAAAATGCGAGCCGTCGATAGCGTAGCGTGGAAATGAATAGCGCCTTTTTCTGCTCCAAACTTTTCAATATGATAAAAAGGTCGATGCTTTTAACGCTGAAACAAATGGTTCCCGGCTCGTCCCATACAAGGCTAGAGGGGAGGAAATTTTGGGGGGTTATATATTTTTTTTTTCTTCTCTACTTCTTCTTCTCTCTCTCTCTCTCTCTCTCTCTCTCTCTCTCTCTCTCTCTCTCTCTCTCTCTCTCTCCTTCGTGTGCTTCATCTCACTCCCAACAATGTATTCTTTCTCGACCTTCCCTTTTATCTACCTGCTCTTTGGAAGGGTTATGGAAGGAAGGAAGGGAGGAGGAAGGGGGGAAGGGTAAGATAGAGACACAAGCAGGTAGGTAAGTAGGTAAAAGGGGGAGATGGAAGTGAGAGGAAAGAAGGGAAAGGGTTGGAAGGAGTGGTGAGAGAGAGAGAGAGAGAGAGAGAGAGAGAGAGAGAGAGAGAGAGAGAGAGATAGATTTAACAGCTTTATTGACAAGATTGAAGTACAATTTTGCCTAATCAAGGTAGTTCAATCCGGTCTTGGTATTGAGGATGAGGCTATTGTTTACGGATGAAAAGGAACAAGGATAGAAGTGATAGATGGCTCACGAGAATAAGGACTTGAGGAGAGAGAGAGAGAGAGAGAGAGAGAGAGAGAGAGAGAGAGAGAGAGAGAGAGAGGGGGTGGGGGCAAGGCGAACGTATAAGGTATGAACGGGGAGAGTGATGGTGGGAGTAAAAACGAAGTGAAGGAGGGGAAGACAAGGAGTGAATGGGGATAAATAAGGAAGAAAGAAGAGGGAGAGTAATGAATAGAAGAAGGGACGTAAAGAGATAATAAAAAAAAACATAAATAACATCAAACTAAGACAAAGGTTAAACTAAAAACTAACTGGATATCAACAAGTAATAAACATCTCCCATTCACCTTCATGTAACTAATAAACACAAACAACATCAAGGTGATTACAGGTACAGGTATCGAGTATTTTACAATTAACTATCGACCGTTCACTAAATAAGCCGGTGTTTTCTTATCTGATAATAAATGACAGGGATTGACCGGCCTCTCCAGAATGGCTGTTATCTGTTCGAGTGAAATTAATACCACGGTTTGGTCTCGGATGGATGGGGCTCATTTTCTAAGCCTAGGCATAAGATAATTGAGTTTCACAGAACGTGAGATAAAAAAAGAATCATATTTAAGAGAACACACACACACACACACACACACACACACACACACACACACACACACACACACCGTTTCGTTTGCTCTGAGATGTGCTTCAGAAGTATGTGTTGGCGCTCATCTCGGATGTGTGTGTTGGGGGGGGGGGTTGTTTGTAAGTCCTGCTTCGGATCAATAAACGAACCCGTCTCGAAACACATCGATTCGTTTGCTTATTTAATTCCTCTTTAAAAATATAATAATAATGCTGAATTAACTCTCTCTCTCTCTCTCTCTCTCTCTCTCTCTCTCTCAGGATGCTGCCTAACCGAGTCTTTCTATACCACCTTAAGACGTCGTCCTGCTCATGTAACTGCTCATAAAACTGGACTTCTTGCTAAGTAATGTGTCGAAACTATTTTAATGAGAGCTGCGCAGGCCAAGCTAAACCCAGCTATGCCAAGAACCTTCCAATAAGATGACGGCATATATTATTTTTTCCTTTTTTGCTTCTCGGAATTTTCTTGTGTTACAAAAAATATCCTAAGTAAAACAACCATGGCACGTTATTGGTCAGTGAGGTGATGACGTCAGGAGAGTTGTGGTGCTAGCCGACTACACTGCTAACGAACGCTAGAGATCTGTAGGACAGTATAAATAAACAACGAAGGTCATGATGAGAAAGAACATATAAATATAGATGGGGTGTGAAGGAGAACAGATAAATAGTGGCGTGATGAAGAGGAGATAAATAAGAGGGGATGATAAAGAAGGTCAGCGAGAAGTGACGATAATTTATGTTCACACTACTCATCACTGCCTACATTAATCCTCCAGCCAAGTCCAAGGGGTTGCCTCCACACACCCTCCTACACCCTCATTACATTACACCCAGCTACACCCTCATTACATTACACCCAGCTACACCCTCATTACATTACACCCAGCTACACCCTCATTACATTACACCCAGCTACACCCTCATTACATTACACCCAGCTACACCCTCATTACATTACACCCAGCTACACCCTCATTACATTACACCCAGCTACACCCTCATTACATTACACCCAGCTACACCCTCATTACATTACACCCAGCTACACCCTCATTACATTACACCCAGCTACACCCTCATTAGAGTACACCCAGCTACACCCTCATTAGAGTACACCCAGCTACACCCGCACCTAATACACATACTGTACACCACACAAACTGTAAAACGTCAACACCTCCTCACACAGGTGTCATATAATTACAGATACATACAAGTATATACATTATACCTATATAACTGTATACCTGTAATATCTCAATTAACACAACCAATAGAGTTAAATACAGGGGGGTCTGGCATCACATTTCCGGAGTCATCATTCATTCTATTGATGTTTTTTGACTAATTACCAAACTTAATGAGCTAGAAACTCCGCGAGGTGATTAATAAGTTTGAACCAACTAAATGACGAGGCATCAATCCAGCCATTTTCCATACACGTCCAAAGTTTTTTTTTTTTTTTTTTTTTTTATAACATTTCCCTTGAGAGGAACTTCTCCTTTGGGCGTCTGTGTGTATGAGTGTATTTCCGTATTTGGGTGTAACTTATTTTCATTAATACACTTATATAACGGTGTTTATTACTAATGTTCTATGTAAACTCAGAAAACAGTTTAATTTTTTTTCTGCATTTTCCTTAGATAATTTGTTTCATCTCTACTTTTCTTTTATCCATTCATCATAAACACTCATTTACTCAGCCTGGCTTTCCTTCATTTGCTGCCTTCATCCATTACGTTTTCTCATGTCACTATTTTTTTTCTTCGTCTCTGCACAATCCCACCGCTGCCACCAAATCCTGTATACTTCATCACCTTACACGCTAATAACTCACCCTGATTCACCCTGACTCACTCCTATCCACACTTATAACTAAATCTTTTTTTTTATATTTACCTGTCTGCACTATTACCACCTACACTACCACTACTCACACCAACACCACAGTATCCACCCACACCATACACCACCACGACCACACCAAACACCACCCCACCCACATCCCACCCCGCCCACACCACACCAAACACCACCCACACCATCCACCACCCCACTACACCACCCACATCCCATCCCGCCCACACCACATCTTAAACCTCACAGCAGAAATCAACAACCACAACCTAAAGACTTACAAATCGGCGCGGACCATTCAGCCGAGGTCCGGACACGGGCAACGGGGATAAAGGATGATAAATGAAGAATAATGCTATGATAAATGAAGAATAATGCCGTGATAAATGCGTGACGGCCGAGGAGGAAAGGTGGGAAGGGGATGGGACGGCGGGGAGGGGGTGGGGGAGAGACGCGCTCTACTGAGGAAGATGAGCGAGAGTTTGTGTATGGGAGGGGGAAGGGAAAATAGGGTAGGCAAGGGAGATAAGAGAGGGGAGGTAGAGAAGGGGGCGGGAGGTAGAGCGGAGGGAAGGGGAAGGAAGGTGGAAGGTAGAGGAAAGGAGAGGAAAGGAGGGAAAGGGAGATGGGAGAGGGGGGATGGGAGGGAGGAGAGGGGCGAGAGTGAACCCTGACATGAAAATGTGAGGAAGTGAGAGAGAGCGAGGATGAGTGAACGCAAAGGTGAAAGTGTGCGACTAATATTTTAGAGTGAGTGAGTGAGTGAGTGAGTGAGTGAGGGCGAGTGAGAAAATGACAAGCACAGTTGGAGACGAGAATGAAAACAATAATGTTGAAAGAGAGACAGTGAATGAAGGACTGACAGAGACAGAGAGAAAAGAGTGAGTGAGTGAGTGAGTGGGAGGGAGGGAGGGAGGCATAATCCAGGGCCATGACAGGTAAGAGGGGCGTAAGCGGCGGCAAGATGAGGTGTTTTGATAACTCGGCCATAATAAATACCCGGGCATTTTTTAGGCCGCCTCATTTGGGCCCGGAGCCGAAGAGTAATAATTCTGGCAATCTATTTCCTGGCCGCTAAATTATATTCTTGTGCTGTTCT
Source organism: Homarus gammarus (assembly GCA_958450375.1). Lineage (NCBI taxonomy): Eukaryota > Metazoa > Arthropoda > Malacostraca > Decapoda > Nephropidae > Homarus > Homarus gammarus. The sequence continues at coordinate 938,267 of CAUDMG010003604.1, forward strand.
GGGGGGGAGGGAGGGAGAGAGGGAGGAGTTGGGTGGGTGGGTAGAAGGGAAGAAATGAGGGATTGTGGGAGGGAGGGAGGGAGGGAGGGAGGAGTTGGGTGGGTGGGTAGAAGGGAAGAAATGAGAGAGAGAGAGAGAGAGAGAGAGAGAGAGAGAGAGAGAGAGAGAGAGAGAGAGAGAGAGAGAGTTGAACTTGGGTAGGCGTGAGAGAAAGATGGGGATAGAGGAAGAAGGTGACTGACTCCCCACGATATAAACCCATCAGCGCCCCTACACCCACTCTTTGTATCTCTATCTTACCATCTTCCCATTTTCATCCCCATCCTTCCTGACAACAGCAGGCAGTCCCTAAAATAATGATGATAGCGAAGTCCTATCTCCAGTCATGAGTACCGACCCGACTACACCTGCTCAGGAACACACACACACACCCTAGCTACACCTGCGCACACGCACACAGCCTGCCTGCCTACACACACACACACACACTACACCCTCATTAATCACCACTGTGGGTATGAAGTAAGAAACTCTCCGGCCAGGACGAGAAACAAGTAATTCTTTGTATGTTTATCACGAGTCTGATAATGACACGGACGTTACCCCTCTGGTCACTGCTGCTGCTCCCCTAACACTACCACCTCTACTGGGGCCACCTGACTCCCACAAGCTTATTTCACGTGAAGACCAACCACCCTAAAACTAACCTAAAAACCAAATATCTAACCTAACAACCAAATATCTAACTTAACCTAACCTAACAACCAAATACTGTATCTTATCTTATCTAACCTAACCTAACAAACAAATATCTAACCTAACCTAACCCTCAGGTAGCGTTAGGGTCTTTAATCATCTCAGGTAAAATAAAATTAGGGGTTAATCTTCAAGTGGTTCCATATACCGTATACCGAAATCTGAACGTACAATTCTGAATTAAATCGAAATCTGTATATATGCCACCAACACTTCACTCTAACTATACTGTATACTAAAATTAAAATCTGTATATTAAAATCTGAATAACATCTTTGGTTCATAATAATATCCGTCACGACTTCATCTGTCACGAATATTCCTCTCATACACGTTCTCCTTCCCTCTCCCACACACACTCTCAACCCCTACCCTCCAATTACTCACTTTCATTTCCCTCCCTCCCTCTCTTTTCTCCCCCCTCCTATCTTTTCATCTCTCCCTTTTCTATACTTCCCTTTTCCTCCTTTCCCCTCCCCCTCATTTTACCTCTCGCTTCCCCAACTTCCCCCTTCCCTTATTTTCGGTCTCCCTTCCCTCACCCTCCCTCCCCCCACCCCCACAAGCAGGTAAAATCAGAATCGGACTCGGTATTTGCCTGGTGCCGCTGGACGGGCGACCACTGGTGTATAAAATTGATTTACATAAGTAGGGAAGCAACGCCACCACAACACTGACCAGGTGTACGTATGTAGGGAGAGGGGAGGGAGGGAGGCTTTGTCTAATGGCAGGTGGAGGGACGCATGTTTAATGGCTGGAATGGGGAGGGGGAGGTGGGGGAGAAGAGACTAGGTGGGGGAGAAGAGACTAGGTGGGGGAGAGTAGACGTGGTGGGAGAGAGAAGACGAGGAGGGGAGAGGATGAAAGTGGGAGGAAAAGAGGAAGAAAATGGGACAAGGTAGTGGAAGAGGGGAATATAAGAGGAAAACAAAATGTAATGGGGAGGGAATGAGAGGAATATGAGGGAAAGGAAGGGGAATGAAGGGAGTAAAACAGAAGAAAAAAAACAGCTTATGATTTTTTTTTTCCTACTTTTAATTTACCTGCCTCTTCCTATCTCCCCAACAAAAACAAAAGGGGGGAAATGGAAGGAAGGTGGGTGAGGGCGCGGAAGAAAGAGGAAAGGAGGTAGGGAGGGGGAGAGGAGGGAGGGAAACGAGGGAGGGAAGAAGGAAGGAAAGAATGGGGGAAAGAAGGAAGGGAGGGACGGAGGGTGTGGTGATTCCTGGAGAAATACGCTTGTATGGTGAAGAGGGCAGGAAGTAAAGAACCAAATACAGACTTGTGGTGTTGACTATGACCAGATGGTGAGGCCCTGAGGCGGTGTTCCCCCCTTACCCTCCCTCCCTCTGCATGGGCTCCCTCACCTTACTCCCTTCACCCTTAAATCCGTACATAGGCTCCCTCACTCTATTTCTTCTATCATCACCCTATACATCGTTCCCTCCACCCTTTCACCCTGGGAGTTCCTTTGTATCACTTTACCAAAGTGTGAACCAAGACATTATTCACAGGTCACCGTCGACGTATGCGGGTCTACTTAATAATAAATGCTAATATCAATTCCATTATGTTCTACTTAACATCAATAACTAGTAATATTAATGGTGCAGAAACTATGACGTTAAAATGAACGAGTAATTTAACATAAATCATCGTGTTTTAGTTAAGAGTGAAGTCGCCATTATTGCTTCTACTTCATATACCGGTCATTAAATGTAAAGTTATTAATATTATATGCAATAATGACGGCTCATTGACTTATCTTTTTTATATCAAGTAATTATAATCTAATATTGATGAGAACTACTTTTTCACTATTAAAAGTACGTTCTAGCAGCTGTGTCATAATGTTTCGTACTGAGTCATATTTGTGGAAGTAATAACAAGCCTCACACAGCAGTATATTACTATCGTCTTACTAAAACACCTTTCCCAACCCGTCCGTAACACTTATTAAACAATTCAGTATGCTAAAATTACTACATTCGCAATATAATTATCTACAAAACATTCCTACTCTGTTTATTAAGGTAATTACGTATACTTCTACTTATACTGGACTCGGTATCTCACGAAGCTCAATCGCCTAACCACACGTCTCCACGAATCATCAACGTCCACACTATCACGAAACAAACCTTAAGAAGATATCCACAACCTCAACACGTCAGGGTAAAAAAAAAGAAAGGTAAATAAAAAGTTGAGCCTACGAATCCAGACTGGCAACAAGAAAAACGAGTCTCCCCTCGCCAATCTATCATTACGTCACGTTGTTTACACCATAGACGAACGCGACGCCGTAAAGGAGCGCCTTAAGGTCGACACCAGGGGAGCACACACTCTAGACAATGAAATATATATAAACGCGACCCCATGCTGAAGTCCTACACGATGGGACAATGCCACGGAAATGACATGAAGTGAAAAGTGGCGGTGACGACTTTGGGGGAGTAGAGGCATTATAATGATGATGAGGGCGATGATAATGATGATGATGACATGAGCTCCGGAGGGCCTCAAGATTAATTATTTTGATAAGGCATTGCAACCGTCCCTTCTCAGACTCATTTATTCATATCAGGTGTAATGGTTATATAATAATAGACGCACTGAAAGAAATAAATGACTCGAAATTGCAAAGCTGAATAGATCCCTCTGAACAATACAAATGGCCGCTCAGTCGTCGGGGTGGCCGGTTAAGGTTTTAATTCATTATTTTCGCCTCGTATTTGACGGAGGATTGCAGTCAGCCCTGACCCCGGCCGGCTGGCTGGCTGGCTGGGGCTGTTCCTCCCAGGGATTAATATTAACCTCCACAAAAACTCCCTACATGACCTGTGAAATCTCCCCCCACCAGTCCCCTACACCTTACAGGCACAGATGAAAGGTCAGTCGAGATAAAACTGCCATAAAATGATTTAACACCTCCCATTCTGGTCTCATATAAGCAACTCTGTGTATAGTAAATGTTGCCATATGTATCAGAGCGGGGCCTGTCTTGTATGCCTAGCGTGCGTCTTGCCATATGGGTGCCAGACGTCGCTTAATCAACATCTGCGCTGGAGAGTATGGTCGGGGCTCGCTTTCCCTTAACCCTCCTCAACACCACCACACACCTAACAACCACCACACCTCCCCTACACAACCCAACATGCTGGATGAATTACACAAATATATCAAAAACTATTCCACAACCACCCTCTCAGGTTCCCCAAATTTCCTATGGGCATAATCCGATGTATTTGCATTCATCCGGTCACTGGCAAAATGAGCCACAAGTCACCGCAGCCGAAGGTCGATCTTGGCTTGTGGTGGGCGGGTGCTGCTTAGACCCTTCCACACATGAGCGGCTGCCATTGTGTAAGTCTGCCATGTTGATATGCCACGATAGGTTATCACTTTCCATTATAATATAACGTTCATAAGCACAGTGTGATAAGACTTTTATTACTCTCACTGATTATGAGAACAAAGACCTCAATCCTAGAATACGACTTGAGGGACTGCTTCGATGAGGGGTTTGTTCTCTCTCTCTCTCTCTCTCTCCGTCAGTAAGTATGTTTATTCTCGTGCTTTACTTACACTCTCTTTACCGGTGTGTGTGTTTTGTTCTCACATCATATCTCTGTCTCTCTCTCACTGTCGCTCCATATATCTATTCCTTATATAATAAAGTTGTTAACTAATCTTCCTCGTGTTCAGTCTCCACTTCCCTCACTTCTCTCTACTACTCACCCACCTCTTGTAATCCCCCCCTCCCTCCTTCCCTTTAATCCCTCTTCTTCCACTCCCGCTCTCTGTACTCCATCCTGGTCTCTATCCCTCCCTGACACAACACCGCCAGGTAAGGCAGTGTTGGCCAACAGGTGCACACGGGTGTTCCATTAAAACACCTGCCTGGGGGTCGTGTCACCTCCATAAAGCTGGTCTCTTGGATTCCTACCACAGTTATCAATAGTAACGGGCCGATGCTCAAGGACTGCTATAGGCTTTCTTCCACACTATTTCTTCTCCTACCTATGACTTTTGTTGCCTCGCCTCACTTCACTTCCACAGCCCAGCTCCCCTCAGCATCCTCATCTACAATTACCCTCACAACTCTTGTTTACTTCTTCTTGCTTGTAACTCTGATTACTTTCATTAATTTCATTTCCTCCTCCTCCCCCCCTGCCTCACCACCATCCAGCTCATCCTCCTCCTCCTTCCTTCACCTTCCTCCCCCCGTCCTCTCTCCTCTCCCTCCTTCCCTCCACCCCCATCTGTATTCCTCAAAGCCGGTACCTAACGTGCAACATTTAAGCCGAGGTTTCGTTAAGGCAGTTAATTAAATCTTTACTCGTGTAGGGCGAACACTGCATCGTCAAGCGCTCAGTCCGGCCTCCTCATTAATACTATTTCAATCAGCTCTTGCTCAAGTTTCTAAATTGAATATGTACTGGTTTCCTTTGACTTGTATTCACCGTGGAAGTTGATGATGCTTGGTCGGCGTCTGTGTTTGATGATATATATATATATATATATATATATATATATATATAATATATATATATATAATATATATATATATATATATATCATTTAATCTATTCAATGCATTAGCATGAAAAATAATAAAACATACTTATTCACACACACACACACACACACACACACACACATCTCGCTTCATCAGTAATATCATATTATCTCCCGGCGTCTAAATTACTATTGGTCGACCTTAGGGAAGGACAGTACTGTACCACACGATTTGCTAGTTGTTGTGTATCGCTGGTCACTGTATCGCTGGTCACTGTGTATCGCTGGTCACTGTATCGCTGGTCACTGTGTATCGCTAGTGTTATGGAGGTATCTATCTATCTATCTATCCATAAATACGAATTATACAACTGCTCCCTATACACCCTCGATGACGTCACTCATTGTTTATCTCTGCACAGCTGATGACTTGCCAGACAAATATGGCGGCTCAGCAGGTGCAGTGAGCCCAGGTGATAATTAATACCCCCATAACAGGAATATATTACTAAATTATCAGGTCTCGTTTCCCTCTGTGACAAGATGCTATTAGTCAGCAACAGACCGTTTGTGAGTCTTGGCTTTATGCGGCCGTATGTAGCAGTTAACAGCTCCTGCCGCAGTTAACAGCTCCTGCAGTTAACAGCTCCTGCCGCAGTTAACAGCTCCTGCCGCAGTTAACAACTGTCGCAGTTAACAGCTCCTGCCGCAGTTAACAGCCCCTGCCGCAGTTAACATCTCCTGCCGCAGTTAACAGCTCCTGCCGCAGTTAACAACTCCTGCCGCAGTTAACAGCTCCTGCCGCAGTTAACAGCTCCTGTCGCAGTTACCAGCTCCTGTCGCAGTTACCAGCTCCTGCCGCAGTTAACAGCTCCTGTCGCAGTTAACAACTCCTGCCGCAGTTAACAGCTCCTGTCGCAGTTAACAGCTCCTGCCGCAGTTAACAACTCCTGCCGCAGTTAACAGCTCCTGCCGCAGTTAACAGCTCCTGTAGTAGTTAACAGCTCCTGCCACAGTTAACAGCTCCTGCAGCAGTTAACAGCTCCTGCCGCAGTTAACAGCTCCTGCCGCAGTTAACAGCTCCTGTAGTAGTTAACAGCTCCTGCCACAGTTAACAGCTCCTGCAGCAGTTAACAGCTCCTGCAGCAGTTAACAGCTCCTGCCGCAGTTAATAGCTCCTGTAGTAGTTAACAGCTCCTGCCACAGTTAACAGCTCCTGCAGCAGTTAACAGCTCCTGCAGCAGTTAACAGCTCCTGTAGTAGTTAACAGCTCCAGTAGTAGTTAACAGCTCCTGCCACAGTTAACAGCTCCTGCAGCAGTTAACAGATCCCACAGCAGTTTACAACACCAGCACCACGACGACAGCAATAACCTACCGCGACAAATCATCTATAATAGTACAAGAAATAACAGCAAATATAAAAACAACAATGATAATAATCTGCAGCAATTAAAGGTTCCTAAACAATAACAGTAACATCAATGAAAGCTGCAACAGCCTTCTTGGTCACAGGGAAGGGACCAACAGCGGTATCAGCTAAAGAAACCAGTGAGGAGACAGCAAGACAGCGGAGGTATACGAGATGAGGAGATACGAAAAGGAGGAACTACCAAGCACCGACGATTGGGGAGAAGGCAACGACGATAACTGGGAGAAGACAACGACGATAACTGGGAGAAGACAACGACGATAACTAGAAGGTAACGACGATAGCTGGGAGAAGACAACGACGATAACTAGGAGAAGACAACAACGATATCTGGGAGAAGACAACGACGATAACTAGGAGAAGGTAACGACGATAACTAGAAGACAACAACGATAACTGGGAGAAGACAACAACGATAACTGGGAGAAGGCAACGACGATAAAAACGACGATAACTGGGAGAAGACAACGACGATAACTGGGAGAAGACAACGACGATAACTAGGAGAAGGCAACGACGATAACTGGGAGAAGACAACGACGATAACTGGGAGAAGACAACGACGATAACTAGGAGAAGACAACGACGATAACTGGGAGAAGACAACGACGATAACTAGGAGAAGGTAACGACGATAACTGGGAGAAGACAACGACGATAACTGGGAGAAGACAACGACGATAACTGGGAGAAGACAACGACGATAACTGGGAGAAGAAACGACGATAACTGGGAGAAGACAACGACGATAACTAGAAGGTAACGACGATAACTGGGAGAGGACAACGACGATAACTGGGAGAAGACAACGACGATAACTAGAAGACAACAACGATAACTGGGAGAAGATAACGACGATAACTAGAAGACAACGACGATAACTGGGAGAAGACAACGACGATAGCTAGAAGACAACAACGATAACTAAGAGCAGACAACAACGATAACTGGGAGAAGATATCAACGATAACTGGGAGAAGACAACGACGATAACTGAGAGAAGACAACGACGATAACTGGGAGAAGACAACGACGATAACCGGGAGAAAACAACGACGATAACTAGGAGAAGACAACGACGATAACTGAGAGAAGACAACAACGATAACTGGGAGAAGACAACGACGATAACTGGGAGAAGACAACGACGATAACTGGGGAGAAGACAACGACGATAACTGGGGAGAAGACAACGACGATAACTGGGGAGAAGACAACGACGATAGCTAGAAGACAACGACGATAACTGGGAGAAGACAACGACGATAACTAGAAGGTAACGACGATAACTGGGAGAAGACAACAACGATAACTAAGAGCAGACAACAACAATAACTAGAAGAAGATATCAACGATAACTGGGGAGAAGCCAAGGACGATAACTGGGAGAAGACAACATCGATAACTAGGAGAAGACAACAACGATAACTGGGAGAAGACAACGACGATAACTGGGGAGAAGACAACGACGATAACTGGGAGAAGACAACGACGATAACTGGGGAGAAGACAACGACGATAACTGGGGAGAAGACAACGACGATAACTGGGGAGAAGACAACGACAATAACTGGGGAGAAGACAACGACGATAACTGGGGAGAAGACAACGACGATAACTGGGGAAAGCTAATAATTGAAGAGAAACAAAAACAATTACCAAGTGAGAGTCGACACAAATAAAACTATAAGTGGAGATGAGAAAGAAGCTTAAGGGAAGAACTGTACTTTCTTTATATTCTGTAATAATGATAAAAGTTCCGACCTTTAGCGGGGATTAACTTTCTTCAACACGCATGAACACATCCACACACACCCACACACCCCCCCCCACACACACACACACACACACTCACCTACACCACCCCCCCCACACACACACACTCACCTACACCACCCCCCCACACACACAAACACTCACCTACACCACCCCCCACACACACTCACCTACATCACCCCCCCACACACTCACCTACACCACCCCCCCCACACACACACTCACCTACACCACACCACCCCCACACACACACACACCTACACCCCCCACACACACTCACATACACCACCCCCTCACACACACAAACCTACAGCCCCCCTCCCCTCCCCACCACACACCCCCAAAACGCGCGTAACGCCTTATCATAACAAAGCCCCTAATCACGTGCATTCAACAGCGTTAACTCAAAACTCGTAATCTACAGTACAGTACATACGGACCACCGCAAACGTAAATTTAGTAACCCTGCGGCTCTTGGGTATATATCTTAACATACATGCGTTTAACAATCAAAGTCTAGGATCTTATGTGAAGGGCAGTAACCTTCATTCTTATTTTGATTCTTTCAGTATTTCAAACCTTCAGGGAGTTCAGTGTCTCTCGCAGTTCATCACAACACTGCGGCGCGGGAAGAGTAACAATAGAGAGGGGGAAAAGCCTTGAGCAGCAGGAGGGAGTCAACACTAAACACGGGTCATATTCGGTGAAGTAACAACACCTACTTCCAAAACGACCATTAAATATCGTGAGTTTACCTCTGTATTTTTTTTTGGGGGGGGGGGGAGGGAGGGGGGTGGGAGGGGGTGTTATTAATCTCCAATCATTCTGAATATCATGAGGTCCCCTTTTTTATTAATCGCCAATCATTCTACTAATCAAGCTTTGTCACTGACCATAACTCCGACCATTAATCTCCACCATGTAACCCGTAATTAATATTAAAAATGAAAAATCTATTACACAATAACAAGAACTAATGAGGGGGCGTGGATTCTCTCCCCGACCCCTCCCGACCCGGCAAGCTGGTGGGGGCCAAGATTGGGAGGGTGGGGAGGGGGGTGAGAAAGGAAAGACACAGCGGTAGAGGTGGGGAGACGCACAGTACGTTGGCATGGGGGGACAAGTAGTATGGGTACAGGTAGTGGGGGATAGGATGAAGACAGCGGGATAGTAGGTAATGGGGAGAGAAGTTGGAATGAGGGGGCCGGAGGTGGTGGAGGGTGGGATATGAGATGTTGGAGAGAGAGAGAGAGAGAGAGGCGTCAACACTATGTGAGATCGGACAGACAGACACACAAATGAAATGGAACGGATGAATCCTGGATATACTGGTAACACACACACACACACACACAGAGGGATAAAAACAGACAGATGGAGAAACAGACAGACAGACGCAAGACAGTCGGAGGAGGCAGGGCAGCTCCACGTCCGTCTCGAGGGCCAGGCACGAATTTGATGACCTTCGGATAATCTTTGTATTGCCTCACCCTCTCTTTAATTACTATCTTTATAGTTACGCCCCGGTCATCTCCAGCCCGGCCCGGCCCGGCCCGCACCGGACTCTGGGCCCCACACCAACCAACTCACCCCAATAATCCTAACATACGTATTAACCGGATCCGACCCGTCGCTTTTATCCGGAGCGTGTGCCGAGTGACCTCCGGACGTCAGCCGGGTGTATTAACCGGCCACATTATCAAGGTTGGGCACACACCGGTTTCAGATTCACAATAATGGCGCAGGTAATAAATTCTTCTTTTAAAGCCACCATTAAATCTGCAAGCCAAATATCGCACACAGTCTGGCCGGCTTGTTGAGTGTGTGTGTTGAGGGGGGGGGGGGGTGAGGCAGTGTTCGCAACATTATCATAATTCATCATAATAGACCTTAGAGAATGCTGATGCAGGGATAATTATACCCTGCCATGATTTCATTGACATGACTAACCTGAGAGAGAGAGAGAGAGAGAGAGAGAGAGAGAGAGAGAGAGAGAGAGAGACCTTAGCGTTTACGAAATTATCTCGGCTATTGCGCACGCCCGCCTTCAACACCACAAGGAGAAAGTCTATTAACCCTACCTGTACTTGTAGTAGGAAGTCTCATTAATAGGGACGACCAGGTGAATCTAAACAACGACAACAGCCCAAAACAACATAACTTCCACCTGTCTCTGTCGGAGGGGGGGAGGGGGGTGAGAGAGACAGAGGGAGAGAGAGAGAGAGAGAAAAGATCAGGCGAGAAATGCCACAAGGCTATTATTAAACTCTCAATCTTAGGCATGATTAAGGCCAGCTTCATAACAATCACACCTTAATTATAAAGTACAGACAGCCACTTTGCCTCTAAACCCCCTCCCCCCCCCTCTCTCATATTACAGTGGGGCCTACGACCACCTGCCACAGCGAGAACCGGAGCTGGTGAGTATTAATAATTATAAAAACAGCGGAGGTCAACAGCGATCTGTCAAAACAGCCGGCCAACACCCACCATACCGACGTTTATACTCCACTACAACAAAAACATCAGACAACGCCCACTACCCAACATTTCAATATACTGTTCGCAAACACTACATGTTGCTGAGTCATTACAGTGTTTCAACAATTACGGAAAATTATTGGCAATAAAAATTCTTGATTACATGATAAGCAAATGTAGAAAAACCTTTATGAAACTTAACGAAAGACAAAGAAATATACTTCCAGCTATATATAAAATCCTATCTTATTTATTTATATATACGGATTATGAAGCTCGGACCAAAAACACGAATTCTAATATCAATATCTTACTCAGCCAATTTATTCTGTACAATGATAATTTAAAATATACACCCCCAGACCCACTCCCCCAACACCCCCGAAACCCCTCCCCCAACATCCACAGACCCCCTCCTCCAACAACCCCCAGACGCCTCCCCCAACACCCCCAGACCCCCTCCCCAATACCCCCAGACCCCTCCCCCAACACCCCCAGACCCCCTCCCCAACACCCCCAGACCCCCTCCCCCAACACCCCCAGACCCCCTCCCCCAACACCCACAGACCCCCTCCCCCAACACCCCCAGACCCACCCCCCCTACACATCCAACACTCGTTTATGAAGGAAAACTCCAAGACTGAGGAGGAGGGAAGGGGGCGGTCCCACAGGTCAGGCCTTGAGGTAAACACTTAACAAGATAACACACAACCAACCCTGTAATATACAAGTCCGAATTCCGAGACATCACCTATCCTCACCCAACACTCAAGCTAGTGTTCTGATTTTATCCCTCAGGCAGAACCAGAACCTTCAAAAACTCTAGTGGTCACTTGAACAGAACCACCGTCCTGATAAGGTGGAATTCTGATTTGTGTCTTAAGCGGAAGCATTTCTCGCCTTCTTGAGTGGCCATTCAGAGTCATCCCTTGAGCAGAAGTATTTCCTTAAACTAAAATGTCATCCGCTTAAACTGAACCAACAACCCCTTAAAATCAGGTATTCAAGACACATCCCTTGAGCAGCACTTCTTGAGCGCTCCCTCCCAAATCAACATGTCACTGACTCACTGTCTTCCTCCTCACCTCCCCCTCAACACTAAAAAGATCCTTTTTTATACACGGTCTCCTATCATAACTAAAATACATTTTCTGAATAGCGAATCAACGAAAGGAGAACAATGACGGATGTATCGAAGTTGTGTCAATGGCTACTCACACAATTGAGGCAGCCACTCAAGTCACGGCTCAAGGGCTCCCCCACCACCTGTTTAAATTAAGAGGAAATACCCAGCGCACCACATTCTCAAACATTCTTACCTCAAGTCTGTTTCTTTCACTCCCATTAAATGAAAACTTACTTATGATTCTCGCCTTAAAATGAAAACTTACTCATGATTCATCCCTAAAAAGAGACCTTCCCAAAGATTCGTAAGTTATAGCATTTTCTTCCCTTAACTGTTCAAATAAAGTCTCCGGGTAATTTTGACGCCATCTTTGTGTATAGTAAGTTGAGGGACCTATTAATAAAAAAAGGCCCGCGTGTAGAGGAATAAACAAACGAAAAAAAAAAGAATCCACGCTAAGAATCTCCAAGAATCTGGGTCGTCGTCATGATGGAGGTTGATAAACAGATCCCTAACTTACGGCGTTGTATATATAAGTATTTATGAAAGAATGTAAACTGAATAGAGGGAGGTGAAGGCCAGCAACTTCTTCCTTCTCCTCACAGATATTATATACCTTAAACACTGGTAATAGTCGTTATTTTATTTTTAATTTACATAAATGTGAATCATGTCCGAAATAGGTCAGAGGTACCTGAAGAGAGAAGAAATGTGTGTGTGTGTGTGTGTGTGTTATGTACGGAGTAGCGTGGACTGCTATGCCAATCCCTGATAAGATTACTCAGCGAATATTAAGAGTTGATGTTCAGTATATACAAGTTTATATTGTAGAGCTTCCGTATTAGATAGACAGTGTGTAGGTGTGTAAAAACCAAACCAAAACTTAATTATAAAATTGCCAAAGAGAAAAAACATTCTAATCAAAAAAGAAAAAAAAAAAAAACCGAGGATGTTTTTGTGAGAGAGATGCAGGGAAGTAAGAAGTCCAAGTGGGGTACTAAGACTCAAGTGAGCGTCCACCAAAAAGTTCATATGACAATATTGACACAGTTAAGTCCAGCACTCTGATAGTGACAAAGCTAAAACTGGTATATTTTTGTCCCTTTTTTTTTTTTTGGTGAGCACTTAATTGTCAAACAATGTAGTTATGACGTCAACACAGCCTCCTCCTCCACAGCTACAACATCTCGCCTTTTAGACAACTACAAAAAAGTGTTGTCTAAATGAGCAGCATTTCGAATCAGTTGGTTGTAAATTGGTTTTGGAATCCTCGACTATTCCCCACACAAGATTCTCCCGATTACCTCTCATTTGGCGGGAACACTGCTGATTGGGCAAATTTTGGCGGGTAAACCGAGCCAATCCAAGGCAGGCACACCAGGCCATTAGGAGATAAGTGTGCGTGTCTTAATTTATGTTTCGGTAGCTGTGAGGGGTCGATTTGTGTGGTGACGTCATAGCCGTGTTTACTTACCAGCCATTGAGGTGCCCATCCAGTGGTGAGAAGACTCCAGCAGCTTGGCCTATGAAGAGAAGAGAACAAGAAATTATAGGCAACAGTTATACCTCAAGTCAATACCATCAAACGATATAATTTACCAACATTATCTTAAATGTTAAAGGAAAAAAGATCAAGTCATAAAGGGATTATATCATAACTTTTATTGCTATTTTTGTCGATAATAATGTACACAGGTAAGTTTATATGAGTTAAGTGGAAACACAACAGCAATGCTACAGTATTGTTCAAGCTACTTTTTGTGTTATTTTGAATATAAATTCATGTATAACTTTTGCCACACCCTATAATTACGAGCCCAGCTGTGTATAATCCAGGTGTGCATAATCCAGGTGCGTGTAATCCAATAACCTGACAACAAGAGCAACAACATTATCTCCAAAATATAGTCCACGTCATGGGATGTATTCATTAGGGTTAAACAAGGGATCACCCGAAGATTACTAGGCGCCCAAACGCTTACCTAACCCTCCCAGGTATGGTTAAGGTGTTTAGTCATAAGGTGAAATAAGCTAGGGTGTCTAATCTTCAGGTGATCCCTGCACATTTTGGTCACTACAATTTTACACCGTCATATGGGTAATCTACAGGATCTGGCGGTAGTTGGTGATAAGGCGCCTCAAGCTCCACCACCCTCTATAGTAGGTAAATGATAACAGCTCACCTGAACACCTGTTATCTTAGGAGAACACGCAATCACCGCCCCTCTACTGATAACAACCAGCGTTAGTTTTCCATGTGCAAAAGAAATGACTTGTGTGTGTGTGTGAGTGTGTGTGTGTGTGTGTGTGTGTGTGTTGATTTTTTTCCGGGGCTTTACCATGTGTAGGGGAGGGTGTGGGAAGGAGGAGGGGAGGGAGCGGGGAAGAGGAAGGGAGGGAGTGGGGAAGAGGAGGGGAGGGGATAAGGTCAAGGGGCATAAGAGAGGAAGGGGAGGTGTAGAGGGGATTGGATAAGGGAGGGGAGAGGGGATTGGACAAGCAAGAGAGAGAGAGAGAGAGAGAGAGAGAGAGAGAGAGAGAGAGAGAGAGAGAAGGGGAGGGAAAAGGAGGGAAGGAAGGGGAGGGAAAAGGAGGGAAGGAAGGGGAGGGAAAAGGAGGTGGAGGGAAGAGTAGGGAAAGTGAGAGGTGGGGAGGGGAAGTAAAGAGAGAAAGGGGGAGGGGAGAGGAAGGAAGAGAAGGAAATGGGATGGGAATGGAGAAAAAGGAGAGGAGGGAAGAGACGGGAAGGGAGTGGGGTGGGGGGGGGTTACAATGTGACGGGCATTTCCTCTCCACACATAAAAACAGCTGTGTCGGTGACGTCATTGGGTCGTGTATACATTTCCACACATTATTGTAATTTATTATCAGCCGAGTGTGTTGTTTGTCCGAGTGACTGTCATTCTTGCCAGCGGTAAGTGGGCGAGGCTGGGAGAGTATTATTATTATTATATTATTATTATTATTATTATGGAGAAGCCGATAGATTAGTATTATTATTATTATTATTATTATTATTATTAGTAGTAGTAGTAGTAGTAGTAGTAGTAGTAGTAGTATTTTTACTATTATCGATGACCTTGTATTGATGGGTGATACCAGCTTGTGTAAAAAGACAAGGACGAGGTAAAGCACATCACATCACATCTGTCACAGCATATCACAGCACATCCGTCACAGCATATCACAGCACATCCGTCACAGCACATCCGTCACAGCATATCACAGCACATCCGTCACATCTTATCACAGCACATCCGTCACATCATATCACAGCACATCCGTCACAGCATATCACAGCACATCCGTCACAACATATCAAAGCACATCCGTCACAGCATATCACAGCACATCCGTCACAGCATATCACAGCGCATCCGTCACAGCACATCCATCACAGCATATCACAGCATATCCGTCACAGCATATCACAGCACATCCGTCACATCTTATCACAGCACATCCGTCACATCATATCACAGCACATCCGTCACATCATATCACAGCACATCCGTCACATCATATCACAGCACATCCGTCACAGGAGAATGAATGAATGAATGATATTGGATTGTGAAAGAGTCTGTATTTTAGCGGTCACAGACTTCGATGAATGAATTACAAAATAAAACAATGTTGGGGTGTTTGTTGTGGTGGTGATAGTGGTAGATGGTGGTGATAGTGGTAGGCGGTGGTGGTAAAAGTATAGTAGGTGGTGGTGGTGGTGATAGTGGTAGGTGGTGGTGATAGTGGTAGGTGGTGGTGATAGTGGTAGGTGGTGGTGGTAAAAGTATAGTAGGTGGTGGTGGTGATAGTGGTAGGTGGTGGTGATAGTGGTAGGCGGTAGTGGTAAAAGTGTAGTAGGTGGTGGTGGTGATAGTGGTAGGTGGTGGTGATAGTGGTAGATGGTGGTGATAGTGGTAGGCGGTGGTGGTAAAAGTATAGTAGGTGGTGGTGGTAAAAGTATAGTAGGTGGTGGTGGTAAAAGTATAGTAGGTGGTGGTGGTGATAGTGGTAGGTGGTGGTGATAGTGGTAGATGGTGGTGATAGTGGTAGGCGGTGGTGGTAAAAGTATAGTAGGTGGTGGTGGTGATAGTGGTAGATGGTGGTGATAGTGGTAGGTGGTGGTGATAGTGGTAGGCGGTGGTGGTAAAAGTATAGTAGGTGGTGATAGTGGTAGCTGGTTGTGATAGTGGGTGGTACTGGTGATAATAGTAGTAGAGGAGACGATTGTGGTAGGTGGTGTTGGTGGTATTGGTGACAACACTCATTAAACAACAAACAAACAAACAAATAAACATCAACAACAGAACAATTAACTTTTCGTTTAGTGTTTGGTAAAAAAAATTATCCTTAAGAACACCACAAAGCGTCCCTGTCCCCCCCCCCCCTCCTTCTCTCCCACCTTCCCTTTCTTCCTCTCCCACCCCTCCTCTCCCACCTTCCCTTTCTTCCTCTCCCACCCCTCCTCTCCTACCTTCCCTTTCTTCCTCTCCCACTCTCTACTCCACTCCCACTCCTCACCCACCCACCCCCCTTCTCTCCCCACCCCCTCTTATATGAACCAAAACTTGTCACAGGTAAAACTTAATCAATGCGGTTACACGATTACCTGAGATAAAGAGGTCACAGGCGACACGACAAACTAAATGATAAGCGACCTTACAAAATATATTAGTAGCGGAGGAGGGGGGAGGGAGGAGAAGGGAGAGGGGAAGACGAGGAGGAGGGAGGGGGGGAAGAGGAGGAGGAGGGAGGGGGGGGGAAGTTGAGGATGTGGGAGGGGGAGGAGTTGGTTGCGACATTCCCCAGGGTCGGTTGGGCCTATTTACTGTACAATAAAATTATATGCCTCTCTTATCTTGAGCCATCGTCTCCCATAGCTGATAACACCTTATCTTTTGTAGGGAGGGAGGGAGGGAGGGAGGGGGGTGAGAGGGGTGGGGGGGATGATGTTAGAGGGAGGGAGGTAGTGCGAACAGAGGGGAGAAAGAGGGAGAAGTCTTTATTGTTTATAGGGAAGGAGGGAGGGAGCTCAGGGAGGAAGATGGAAGACAGGGAAGGAGATACATAAGGGAGAAGAGGGTGAATGAGAGACCAAAGGAATGAAAGAGAGAGGGAAGATGTGAGAGGAAAGAGGAGGATGTATATAAACGGAGGAGGGGAGAGGAACGAGGAGAGTAGAAATGTGTAGAGAGAGGAAACTAAGAGAAGGGAGACACGAAACACAACAAAAAGATAAGAAGAAGAAGAAAGAGAGGGAAGGAATCAACAAGTGAAAGAAGAGGAGTTACATAAGAGGAAAGGGGGTGGGAGAGGAGGGGAAGGGAAGAATCATGTGGGAGGGAAGAAGATGGGAGGAGGTGAAGGAGGAATTGCATGAGAGGAGGGAAGGGAGAAACATGTATGAAGGAGGGGAGAGAGATGGATGTGAGAGGAAGGGGAGGGAAGGAGTTAAGTATGAAGGAAAGGTAGGGAGAGTAGAAGGGGAAGAGTTATGTGTAAGGGAAGAGAAAGGACGGGAAGGGAGCTGGAAAGGGAGAGGCAACGTATCAAAGATGAGAGAGGGGAGACGCAATGTGTAAAGGGTGGGAAGGGGGGGGGGGAGGCCAATGAATGAAAGGAGAAACAAGAACGAGAGAAAAAGGCGAGAGGAGAGACAAGACGATAAGATGGGGAGAGTAACAGGTGGAGCGGGAGGGAAGGTAGTAAATGAAAGGAAGAGAAAAGAGGGAGAATATGAATGGGAGGAGAGGCAAGAACGATTGGAGGAGGAAGAAGAAGAACAGAAAGAGGGAGAGACAAGAGAGAGGGATCAGAGGAGGACGATTATGACAGAAGAACGAGGACACGAGAAAGAAGATAGGAAAGCAAGAGACTGACGGAAGAAGAGAAAGAGGAATATAGAGAAAGAGAGGGAGGGGACAGAAGAAGAGGAGGAAGGTAAAGTCGGATTACTGCGTTCATTAAATTTAATTTTGTTTCGACATATTAAAACTTGTCAATTCCATCTTTTCAGAAACAAGCAGCAAAAACCACGACATTTTTTGAACAGCTGATGAGATGTGAGGGAGAGGGAGAGTGAGGGTGAGAGACAGTGAGGTGATGGGGTGAGGGAGAGTGAGGGTGAGAGACAGTGAGGATGATGGGGTGAGGGAGAGTGAGGGTGAGAGATAGTGAGGGTGATGGGGTGAGGGAGAGTGAGGGTGAGTGAGGGTGAGGGAGGGTGAGGGTGATGGGGTGAGGGAGAGTGAGGGTGAGAGACAGTGAGGATGATGGGGTGAGGGAGAGTGAGGGTGAGAGATAGTGAGGGTGATGGGGTGAGGGAGAGTGAGGGTGAGAGATAGTGAGGGTGATGGGGTGAGGGAGAGTGAGGGTGAGGGATAGTGAGGGTGATGGGGGTGAGGGAGAGTGAGGGTGAGGGATGTGAGGGTGAGAGAGTGAGGGTGATGGGGTGAGGGAGAGTGAGGGTGAGAGATAGTGAGGGTGATGGGGTGAGGGAGAGTGAGGGTGAGGGAGAGTGAGGGTGATGGGGTGAGGGAGAGTGACGGTGACGGTGAGGGTGAGGGTGAGGGAGAGTGACGGTGATGGGGTGAGGGAGAGTGAGGGTGAGAGAGTGAGGGTGATGGGGTGAGGGAGAGTGAGGGTGATGGATGTGGGGGAGAGTGAGGGTGAGAGATAGTGAGGGTGATGGGGTGAGGGAGAGTGAGGGTGAGAGAGAGTGAGGGTGATGGGGTGAGGGAGAGTGAGGGTGATGGATGTGAGGGTGAGAGATAGTGAGGGTGATGGGGTGAGGGAGAGTGAGGGTGAGGAGAGTGAGGGTGATGGGGTGAGGGAGAGTGAGGGTGAGGGATAGTGAGGGTGATGGGGGTGAGGGAGAGTGAGGGTGAGGGAGAGTGAGGGTGAGGGTGAGGGAGAGTGAGGGTGAGGGAGAGTGAGGGTGAGAGATAGTGAGGGTGATGGGGGTGAGGGAGAGTGAGGGTGAGAGATAGTGAGGGTGATGGGGTGAGGGAGAGTGAGGGTGAGGGAGAGTGAGGGTGATGGGGTGAGGGAGAGTGAGGGTGAGGGATAGTGAGGGAGAGAGATAGTGAGGGAGAGTGAGGGTGAGAGATAGTGAGGGTGAGGGATAGTGAGGGAGAGAGATAGTGAGGGAGAGTTAGGGTGAGAGATAGTGAGGGAGAGAGATAGTGAGGGTGATGGGGGTGAGGGAGAGTGAGGGTGAGGGATAGTGAGGGTGATGGGGTGAGGGAGAGTGAGGGTGAGAGATAGTGAGGGTGATGGGGTGAGGGAGAGTGAGGGTGAGAGATAGTGAGGGTGATGGGGGTGAGGGAGAGTGAGGGTGAGGGATAGTGAGGGTGATGGGGGTGAGGGAGAGTGAGGGTGAGGGATAGTGAGGGTGATGGGGGTGAGGGAGAGTGAGGGTGAGGGATAGTGAGGGTGATGGGGGAGAGTGAGGGTGAGGGATAGTGAGGGTGATGGGGGCGAGTGAGGGTGAGTGATAGTGAGGGATAGTGAGGGTGATGGGGGTGAGGGAGAGTGATGGAGGGAAAGGGTGAGGGAGGTGAGGGGGGGAAAGGTGAGATGAGAGAAAAAGATGGGAGAGAGACAGGGTGAGGGGTAAACATGAGGGAGAGTAAGAATAAGGGAGGGATGGTAAGGGAGAGAACGAAGATGAGGGAGGGTAAGAGACAGTAGAAAGAGGGAAATACGCAGTGGGGGAGAGAAACAGTGATAAAGGAGAGAGGAGAAAGGGGCGGAAGATTTTAGATACGAAAGGAAGGGAGGGTGACGAGATGGAAGATACGTGGTAAGAGGGAAGGAAGAAGGAAAGGGAAGGAGGGAGGAGCAAAAACAGAAGGGAAGAAAGGTTATGAGGAAGGGAAGCAAACAGAAATGGAAAATAAAAGGAGGAATGGAGGTGGAAGAGACGGTAAGAGAGAAGGAGGAAAGGTGAAGGAGAAAGGAGGAGATAGTGTGGGAACACCGGGGGGAGAGGGGTGGAGTGGCGGGCTGGACGATGCCGTATGTATTGCTCGGCTGACAATTTTATGAGTGGTTCGGGGATTACCGCATCGAACATTGATGCTGACATTTATACTTGTGGGGTGAATGTTGCAGCAAGTCGAGATGGCAACCACCATCCATCATTGACGACCCCCCCTCCTCCCCCTCCCCTCCCAACCACCTCCTCCTAACGTATCATGAATTTACTCCCCCTCCACCCCCCCCCCATCCTCAATCCTCCAAGGACTCCTCCTCCTCCTCTTCTTCCACCTCCCTTCCCCATCGTCAATCACCAAAACCCCATCCTTCACCCAACCCACATCCCCATTCTCTCCGTTTCCTTACAACTCCCCCCATCCTCAACCCCCGTCTTTCCCCCCTCCCCCTTAGACAACTTACACAATAACAATGTATTGACGAAGTGACTCATAAACCAGGCAATTTCAATTCCCGATTCCATTTGATGCTGCCACTGTCATTCCAGTTATAAATAATTGTGAGTGCGACTGATGGAGCCCTGTCGTCAATTTTACACGCTACAGACGTTAATCAAGTCATTTGAATAACACCTGGGCGAGCCTCATCATGGCGATACACAGGTGCGCTGGGAAGAGGACAGGTAGGTAGCAAGTGGTTGGTGTGTGTGTGTGAGAGAGAGAGAGAGAGAGAGAGAGAGAGAGAGAGAGAGAGAGAGAGAGAGAGAGAGAGAGAGACTAAATGAAGAAAAGGAGGAAAGAGAAGTAGGAGAAAATAAACTTAAGAGGATGGGAGAATGAGTGGAAGGGAGGGAGGGAGGGAGGGAGGGAAGAAATAGAGAAAAAAGAGAGGCAAGAAGAAGGTAAATAGAAGTAATAATAAAACAAATAAATAAATAAAACGTCCTTCCCGGAAACTGAGGACAAATGTCATCTGTGGGTATAAAAAGTATCTATATTTTTCTTGTTTTCTCTCTTACCTCCACAGTGAGTCACTCCAGAGCAATACACCCCCCATCTTCTCTCCCCCTCTCCTGCTCCCCCTTACCCCCTTACCCCTTCAGACCCAACATCAATCATTAACCCCCCATCTCTACCCCCTCCTCTTCCTCCTCCTCCTCCTCCCCATGAAATCTTGCCTTTCTGACACACGGACATGACGAGATAACCTGAATAAACCATCTTCCGCATCTTGCCTCCTCCATACCGTACTCCTGGATGCTGCCTTCGTCACCCACCAGCTCGCCAGTATGGGAAAGGCAGGACTGGTGGATAGGTGAGTGGATAGACTGATAGACGGAGTGAGGAGATTAGTAAATAAATAAAAAGTGGCATGTAAGTAGATAGATCGATAAATGGATTGAAAGGACTTGAATAATAGATTGATAGATGGACAAATCGATAGGTGTACTGAGAGAACTGGTTGACAGATAATAGACAAGCAACACAAAAGATATAGACAGGGATAAGTGGACAGGTAAACAAACAATCAAACAATCAGTCGGTAACTTTTGTACGTAAACAAAAAATAAAAATAAAGTGATATCATTCATTAACTTTCTACAAATAATCCAGTAAATCGATTAACTGCTAATAACTAGTTATTAGACCCATTACAGTATTGATTTTTAGTTTGATAGAGATTAAAATTTAACAAGTTCGACTGATAGATTAATAACTAATAATATACAGTGTAGATCGATAGACAGGTATGGGATAATTAAAAGCGATTGTCAGGTAATGCTCGTTCACATACACAGCAAAATATCAACAACAACAACTGCAGCAGCATCAATAATAATAATGATAATAATAATAATAATAATAATAAAAAATAAAATAATAATAATAATAATAATAATAATAATAATAATAATAATAATAATAATAACACCTTACACTTCACCAAGGCTACCTGGCCGCTCACCTCTCGTCCGGCTCTGCCATAAAAAAATAATATTTTCCACTCTACGTTATCTGAGACAATGACTGCTATCTGGCCCGCTTGATATCGTAGAGGGTCACTTACCAGATAAAGCCTCCTGATAATACACTAATACACACTACACAAATATACGCTATACAAATACACTATATAAATATACACTAATAGAGTATACAGTCACTACACTAATACATACACTACAATGCACAGCACTAATACACAAACTACACTTCACTGTATTAGGCTAAAATACAATATTATAGTACACCTCATTATAACCCTACAATATACTGTTCAATTTCATTACAGTATACTGGAGAGAGAGAGAGAGACCTCACTAGAAGCACCACAAATAAACAAAGTTCCTCTATAATATATAAACATTAATGGTTCAGCAGGCGTGTGTAAATGCTTCAACCACCAATCAAAGCATTACTATGGTTTACCGGGAATTACCCCACGTTCCATTAATTAATTATAATAAGAAAATCATCCTAAAACCCTCTTTGACGAGTTAAATATATTAGAACTAATTATACATACATACATTACATAAATAAATATATATATATATAAATATATATATATATATATATATATATATATATATATATATATATATATATATATATATATAACATGTATTTATACAGTATGTTATATTGAGGGTAAACATTAAATGTATTAAAAGAATTCTGATTGTCATTATAACTGATTGTAACAAAAGAAATATTGGATTTACCACAAAACACGGATTTTGCCATTAAATATCTGTCTTCGCCACAAATAATTTAATTAACATAAAACACTAAATTAACCTTACCGTCAAGTATTGAATTTCCAGCAAAAACACGAAATTTACCACAAACACCAAAAAAAAACAAACATAAATTTACCACAAACATATAAAACAGAAGCGTTAAACACCACACACACATTGGGCAGCAGAAAATATAACACCAGGTAACCAAAGATGTGAATAATTACGTTTGTTTAAGGAATCTCTACATCACTCGAAACAAACTCTTTCCCCCTTTCTCTCCCCTCTCTACACCTTTCATTCCTCTTCCTCTACCCTACATAACCCCCTTCACCCCCTTTCCCCCTCCCCTCCAGCATCAAATCCCCGGATATCTAATAATTAAAGTCAAACCGTAATTAAGACCGAGAGTAATCACCGATGCTGACCAGTCGATGGTGATGTTGGCCACACTTGTTTTATTTAGACTGTAGAGAGTGTTAAACTTGACTGCTGCTCTAACTGGTTCTTGTGTACAGTCAGTCTCTCTTGATGTCCTCACTGCTCTGACTCCTCCCCAGAACTGGTTACGCGATGCTGTTGATTTGAGTTTTAACTTCGACCACGGGATAATTATTGATTTTTTTTCCTTATAGCTTGCTGATTAACTTAACACTTGTCAATATTTTGGTCAGGGATGTTGAGCACTGAGAGTCAAGTCTAGAGTGTGTGGGTGTGTATCGTCTTCGTTGGCGGTGGTGTTGCTGTCTCACTCACTCTCTTTCTCTTAAGAGTGTATACTTCAACAACAAGCTTACCTACCTACGTACCTACCTGCCTGCATGCCTGCCTGCCTGCCTGCCAGTAAAACAAACACAAACACACACACACATACACACGGTACACACACGGTACATATGGTATACTAGAAGCGTGGTGCCAGAGTATACTACACTTGCTATTTTCAGCAAATCATCAACCAAATCAATCCCCATCAGAGGCGTTTAATTATCCCACACTGTGGTCGGGCTGCCATCAATCTCTGACGAGGCGAGTCTCCGCGTCCGCCGTGTACTATGTTTATCACGATAATTATATACCAGCGATAACATCATCCTCTCGGTGACACCAACATTATTACCCGCTTGTCCAGGGCCCCCTACCACTGGCCCCAGGGTACGTTCAGGGCCCCTTGCCTCTGCCCCCAGGGTACGTACAAGCTTCTCAACCAAGTGAGAGACCTGTCAACATCTCTTGAACCACGGTTCGAGACCTGTCAGCGATCTTCACTCACAGTAAAGAACCTGTCAGCACTTCCTCAACCACGCGGTTCGAAACATGTCAACACTGCTCAACCACGGTAGTAAACCTGTCAGTGCTCTTCAACCACGGCACGAGTCCCCAACACGAGTCCCCAAGATAGGGACGCCCAGTGTACTAAACATCAAGAGGAGGTCCCCAAGACTGCTGGGAGGTCCAAAGTACCCAACACCACCAAGAGTCCCCAAAGCGGTTCTAAGAAGGACAGACTCTATTGATCTCAGCTCGAGTGAAGAGTTAATCTGCGACATTGTTAACGCAACAGTCCTCCAGCTAGTCCAGCCAGCAGCAACGAAAATTAAAATAATTTATTCGCAGCTACGACACCACCGGATTTTATATATTATTCACGCTGTTTTCCTAAGAGCGTTGAGCGGGGTGGTGGCACACAGCCCCCCCTTCAGTGTGGCCCTCACCTACTAGCTGTATGAGATGACTTTGACCAATAATATGTACAGGAAATAATAATAATAATAATAATAATAATAATAACAATAACAATAATAATAATAATAATAATAATAATAATAATAATAATAATAATAATCATTACACCAGAGGAGGGAACTGACGACATCACAGCTTAATATGGAATTGCTAATGAGTGAGTTACCCTCAACTCTTCATTATAAAACCTGTCTCTAGAGGGTGGGCTAGCTGGTGGGTCAGTTGGTGGGTGGGTGGGTGGGTTAGTTGGTGGGTGGGTGGGTGGGTGGGTTAGTTGGTGGGTGGGTGGGTGGGTTAGTTGGTGGGTGGGTGGGTGGGTGGGTTAGTTGGTGGTGGGTGGGTGGGTGGGTTAGTTGGTGGGTGGTGGGTGGGTGGGTTAGTGGGTGGGTGGGTGGGTGGGTGGGTTAGTTGGTGGGTGGGTAGTTGGTGGGTGGGTGGGTTAGTTGGTGGGTGGGGGTGGGTGGGTTAGTTGGTGAGTGGGTGGGTAGGTTGGTTGGCGAGTAGGTGGAGTAGGTTGATGTATGGGTGGGTGGAGTAGGTTGATGTATGGGTGGGTGGAGTAGGTTGATGGGTGGTTGGGTATCAAATGGGTGGGCGGGCACTCGTAGCACCGAAAACCTACCGATACCGTTAATATGAGGAACAAAAGATCAGTGACGGTGAGATCCTGACAGGGTTCAAGGCTACTGTGTCCTCCCCCTACTGAAGGAGCTGCTACACCCTTTTGCATCCTGTGTCAGCCATCGTTTCTCACTTACTGGGATGTTATTGAGGAGTCCTTAGCGTTATTCATTTTTCTCTCATCTTTTCTTCTTCCTCCTCCTCTTGTACTTTCCTCCCCCCCCCCTTTTGTTTCTTGTTCATGTTATACTCTCCTCTCTCTCGTGCTATCGTCAGCCGTTTCTTATTTTCTCAGTCCCTCCTCCTTCCTTCTTCATCCTTCGTCTCACCATCCCTCCTTCATCCACTTTCTTTCTCTCTCTCGTTCTCTTGATTTTAGGTGCTTTTTCTCTCATTCTCTCACTTCTTTAATTCCTTTCTTTCCTAGGTTTCTACTTTTCACATATTCTTCATTTGGCATCCCTGTTTCTCCCTCACACGTCTCCATCACAGTTCCAAGCTCCCCCCCCATAATCAACCTCCCTCCTCTAACTCCCCTTCCACACCCCCATCACCCACCCCCTCTCCTTCATTCACCCTCTCCCCCCTTCACCCCGTCCCCCACCCTTCCCCCCTCCTCGCAGTACACCACTTGTCTTACATCGAGATTAATTTTAATATTTTATATGCGCGAGAGAAGGACAGATGAACGCACAATGAGTCATCAATTTTTAATGAAAATCCAATCATTTATTTAGCGCGCGCAGGCGTTTTCCCTCGGTCTGGTTACACGGCGGCGACGACCGAAACTGGTCCTTCCGGAGACCATAATTGCAAATCCTTTTAGGAACAATGCCTATTCAACAATCCTCCGGGATGGGGACACTTACCGGCGACCTAACCCAATCCTCTGTCTATCCCTTTATCCCTCACTCTCATGGCGCTGACACCTAACTTAACTTACCCTACCCTAACATACCCTAACGTACCCTACCCAACCCTACCCTGACCTGACTAAATCTAACCTTACGTACCCTACCCTACCCTAACCTGACATAACCTAACGTACCTTACCCTACCCTAGCCAAACTCAGTCCTCTGTTATCTATCCTTCCATACACCCTCTCATGGTATTGACACTAAGAGTTTAAGGGTCATTTTCATTACCTTCCACGCCAGAAATCCTGCGAAGTACACCCATCTCGGCCTTGAGTCCGACAATCTTAACATCAAGTCCTACAGGTCCCGTCCTCAAGTCCAATTAAACTGACCCTTAAAATTCTAACCATTACTAATCCGATCCTACCAATCTTGCCTCAGTTGAAATCAATCTCAACATTTTCTACTAATTTCAACTCAGGTCATACCAATCCACTTAAGTCCTAACACTCCCAGTCAGTCCTAACACTCCCACCCAGTCCGAACACTCCCAGTCAGTCCTAACACTCCCAGTCAGTCCTAACACTCCCAGTCAGTCTTAACACTCCCAGTCAGTCCTAACACTCCCAGTGAGTCCTAACACTCCCAGTCAGTCCTAACACTCCCAGTCAGTCCTAACACTCTCAGTGAGTCCTAACACTCCCACCCAGTCCTAACACTTCCGCTCATGTCTTAACACTCCCACTCAAGTCTCAACACTTCCGCTCATGTCTTAACACTCCCACTCAAGTCTTAGCACTCCCACTCAAGTCTCAACACTTCCGCAACTCATCTTCGCCTATCGTCTCTCCTCTCCTCCCCACTTCCCTCTCCTCCCCCTTTCCCTCCCCTCCCCACGTTCCTCTCCTCTCTACGTTCCTCTCCTCCCCACGTCCCTCCCTCCTCCAGTCCATTTCCCTCACTCTCCATCTCCTCCTCCTCTTAAAAAATGGCGTCATATCCAGATGGTGCTCTCTCTCTCTCTCTCTCTCTCTCTCTCTCTCTCTCTCTCTCTCTCTCTCTCTCTCCCACTAGACAGCAGCATCATGTTAATCATTACACGTATTGAAGCGCAGGCAAGGTCTAATTCCCCACTAACTATCCCCGCCTCTTGCTGCCAATCAACCCAGGCCCGTCACAAGCAACCCTGGCCCGTCACAAGCAACCCTGGCCCGTCACAAGCAACCCTGGCCCGTCACAAGCAACCCCGGCCCGTCACAAGCAACCCTGGCCCGTCACAAGCAACCCCGGCCCGTCACAAGCAACCCTGGCCCGTCACAAGCAACCCCGGCCCGTCACAAGCAACCCCGGCCCGTCACAAGCAACCGGAGTCCGTCACAGGTAGTCCAGCGCGGAATGAAAAAAAAAATGTATATCCCAGCAATCAAGAAAGTTGGTCATAATGCATGCCGAGCTAATTAAGCCTTCTAATTATATATTTATTACCGTCTGTGCAACGCAAATGACGACTTATTTGCAACGTTAATGACAAGAAACTGCAACGCGAGCCTTTGGGGTAATTCCGAGGCGGAAATGACAGAAATGGAAACTGCTGCTGCTGCCGCCCCCCCCCCCCCCCAACGATTTCTGGCCTGGGAGAAAATTATGCTGTAGCAATGTTGTAAGCGCTGGGGGAGGGAGAGGAGGAGGGTTCAATTCATACCCCTGGACTATAATATATATACCTTCGTTTTGGTCTCATATCTCTACTCCTCTCCCTCCTCCTCTTCCGTCTCCCTCCTCCTCCTCCTCCTAGCATCACCTCATCGTAGCACCACCCTCTACCTCCTAGCACCCCTCCTCCTCCTCCTAGCATCACTTCCTCCTCTTCCTAGCACCCCCCTCCCCCTCCTCTTCCTCCTAGCACCCCGCTCCTCCTCCTTCTAGCACCCCCACCTCCATCTTCTCCTAGCACCTCCTCCTCCTCTTTCTACCACCACCTCCTCCTCCTAGCCTTACCTCCTCCTCCTAGCACACCCCTTTCTCCTCCTCCTACCACCGCCTCCTCCACCAACAACTTTTCACTACGGTCCTTCCATTTACAAAATTTCCACAACTTACTCTCGGGCGTTTCTCATCATCTTCGGAACAGGTTCGGTGTATCGTTCGGCTTGTTTTAGTTAATTAATTGCCTGTACGGTCGAAATTACCCAGAGACTGGTTTCTATTATTCGCTCACGCCCGAGCAAAATTAATTATTTCACATTGAGGTTTATTGGAAACAGAAGTCCTTGTTTAGATCTGTGTTTATTAAGTGTGGGTGTGTGTGTGTGTGTGTGTGAAGGGGGTGGTGAGGGGGAGCACCACACCAGCCTCTGCTTCGCCTTCGGTTGTCAACCCGCACAAATACCCCCCCCCCCCCCCTTCCTTCCACCTTTCCTCCCTCTCTTCCACTCCCTTCCCATTATCACCATTCTTTAACCGACTACAACTTTCTGGGGAGGAAGGAGAAACCCAAGTCGCTCTCAACAACTTTTATGACCCGATATACAAAATGATATTTGATGTCGGAGGCGGCCGCACACCCACTTCATTAAAAGTTGTATCCCTTTGATATAGAAATCAATTAAAACTATTCTTGCAGTTCCTTCAGTTACGTTCACCCCCTCGCAAACATCCCCCGGGGGAGAATAATCATAACATTAAAAATTCCCATAATTATTCGTAGTGTAGTGGAGTAAGTTCGACCAGGGCGGCGGCGCTAGTTGATAAAGGTCGTGTTCGTGAGGCTCCTCTCTAAACGACCCTCTCCAACCACTGAACGAGTCAATTCTCTCGTTCACTCCCTCTTCATATCTCTCGTGGTTGCCTCTTCATTGATTCCAAAACACGGAGATGGAGATAATCATTAAAATATTATAATTAGAAAACTCGAGATGTAGATAAGCATAAGATGAGAATAAATTAATCTAGGAGTTTTTTACCCGTGGAACATGTTGACACGGAGGCAGCGGCAACAGCTCACAGTTAACACACACACACACACACACTTCAAAGTTTTACATTAATTTCTACCAATCCCACCCAATGTCTACATCAAGTCTTACCAATCCTGGCCAAAGTTCAAACAATCCCACTCAAAGTCCTATCAATCACACTTTAGAGTCCTCCTAATCCTGCCTCAAGAAGACAACAGCAGACGCAGTTCTTCCTCCGAGTAAATTCTTCATAAACACGACCAACAGCAGTTAAAAAGTGCGCCACTAGTAAGACAAGACGTGTGAGAGATTAAGTTCTGCTGCTGGGCGTGACGCAGAGAGAGACAACAACAGCGGAGTTACTACTGACAGCAACAAGAGGTAGAGTGCCCCTTCAAGTTGTATTTATCCCTAACAGCGACGGCAGAAAGTATATGAGAGTTAATTACTTGTTGGCACTTGATCGGTCGACGAGTGCCATGTATTATTTCTGTTGGCAAGTGTTTGAGAGCAAATGAATGGCTGGCACTGCTGAGAGTCCGGAGTGCCGGAATAATGAGCTCAAACTATTAAGCAAATACAGCAATATCTAGCAAGTGTCATCGATGCTGATGGCTCCCTGCCGTCGAGCGCGCCGGCACACGCAACGCTTATTACAGGTGAGCCAGGTGGAGCGAGGCTAAATGAAGCACACACGCGCTAAGTGGCAGGCTTTGGCCCGCCAAGGCAAAAGTGGAACTCACCAGGCAATGATATACTGGGTCGGGGGGAGGGGGGCAAGAGGGGGGATTGGGAGGCTTCCTACTGGACTAAGGTAGGGGTTAGAGGTGGAGTGAGCCGGGGGAAGCAGAGTGAGATTGGTTGGGGGAGGAGGCTTCATACTGTCGCGGGGGAAAGGGTCCAGGGAAAGGGTCATAGTTTGAAAATGAAGAAAGGAAAATGAGGAGTAGGGCTGGGGTAGGAGACGGTGGGGGAGGGTCTTCCTTGGTCTACAAGATGTGTGTGGAGGGGAGGGGAAAACTGGCTTATCACAATGAGACGACAACATCACCGAGGCGACGACTAAGTGGACGACGCTGCTGCAGGATGTCAGATCAACTAGCAGGTGACGCTCTAACATGATGAATCACAAGGCAGGTCATTGTTAAGGAGCATCCTCAGGAAGGATTGGGGAGTGTGGGAGGGTGAGATGGAGGGAGGGTGGAATGGAGGGAGGGAGGGAGGGATGGAGGGATAGAGGGAGGGATGGAGGGAGGAAGGAAGGAAGAAATGGAGGGAGAGAAGGAGTGTGGGTGTGAGGGAGGGAGGGAATAAGAGTGAGAGAGAATGAGGGAGTGAAGGAGTGAGTGAGGGACGGAAAGCGTAAAGGAGAGATGATGGATGATGGGGTACAAGGGATTGTGGGAGGATGTAGAAAGTGTAAAGGAGGGAAGATGGAAAGGACAAGCGTAAAGGAAGGAGAGAGAGAGAGAGAGAGAGAGAGAGAGAGAGAGAGAGAGAGAGAGAGAGAGAGAGAGAGAGAGAGAGAGAGAGAGCACAATGAACAAAAACAATACGGCAATAAACTTGGAGGTCATTTAGTAGGAGCAGCTGTGACTGTCATGGTAGGCCAGGAAGACACTCCGCCCCCAGCTGCTCAACACCCTAGATAGTTACCCCATGGCTGTTAAGTCACCTGATACCTAAGGCAAATCCCAAGACCCCTAAAGTAAGTCCCAAAACGGCCTAAGTAAGTCCCAGTACATCCAAAGTAAGCCCCAAGACAGCCTTAGCAAGTCCCAAGGCAGCCTAAGTAAGTCCCAAGGCAGCCTAAGTAAGTCCCAAGGCAGCCTAAGTAAGTCCTAAGGCAGCCTAAGTAAGTCCCAAGACAGCCTAAGTAAGTCCCAAGACAGCCTAAGTAAGTCCCAAGACACCTACTGTCAAGTAAGTCCCAAGACACCTACTGTCAAGTAAGTCCCAAGACAGCCTGAACAAGTCGACCACGACATGCAAGTTAAGTCCCAAGAAGGCCAGGGGGCAAGTCCAACAATACCCAAGACAATCCCGTAGTCAAACAGTCAGGTGTGTGGGTGTGTGTGTGTGCAGGGTCATTACTTCCATGTCTGTCTATTCAAACCAATCTCCATCATGCTTAAAGTCTGTATAGGTCAAGCCCAGCACAACTAACTAACCAACCAACCAGTCAACCAACCAACCAACCGACCAACCAGACAACCAACCAACCAGCAAACTAACCATTCCGCCAGCCAGCCAGCCAACGAGCTATAACAGGCAGGGAGGAAGCTTCATATAAGCCACATGATATATGCAACATGTAATTACTATAATCCAGTTACCATGAGAGGCTAACTTTTCCCAATCTAGTTACGGCGTCGAATTCCCAAAGTCGTTACTTGAGGGTTGAGGGCCGCTCTGGGGTACACGTCTTGTGCGTAATTGACTCAAAGAAGGGAAAAAAAAAAAACACTTCACTTGACAGAAGGATTTGACTTGATATTTTGACCTGTGTTGTAAGATGACATGACTGGGGGCGTCACCACCTGCAGCAGGAGTCAGGAGGAGGAGGAGGGTGGGGAGGAGGAGGGTGGGGAGGATGAGGAGGGTGGGGAGGATGAGGAGGGTGGGGAGGTGGAGAAGGAGGAGGAAGATGCGAAGGAAGAGGAAGGAAGGTGGGGAAGACAAGATGACGTCATTATAATTCCCGCTAGAATGTCAAGGTACGTTATTATACTCACGGAGATAAACCATCGTACTTCAGCAGTAATATTGATAAACTCAAGTGCTATCGTTCTTGCTTTCGTTCTGGGTAAGGTAAACTGTCGTACTCAGTGGATTACAGTATCGTACTCAATGGGTTAAAGTATCGTATTCAATGGGTTACAGTATCGTACTCAATGGGTTAAAGTATCGTACTCAATGGGTTAAAGTATCGTACTCAATGGTTAAACTATCGTACAAATGGCATTAAAATATCATACCTAATATGACCCAATAAATCATCGAACTCAAATCATCATACTCAATACTTAATGTTATTGTGCTACGTATCGAAGAATTCAAGTATTGTCTTCAGTCTATGAAAAGTATAATTATTTTCAATGGTTATCAACTACGTGTACACAAAGGCTTTTCACAATGATTCGTTCTCGTGTTTAATGGGTTAATATATACATCTATACAATAAACAATAACATTCTTCAATATTTCTTTCAGTATCGTCTCGTGACCGCATTCTGAAGAGTTTACTAAGAGAAATTAATTGAACAACTAACAGGGGATGGGTGGGGGGATGAAGGAGGGGTGAGGAGGGGATGAAGGAGGGGGTGGGAATGGGATGAGAAAAGGGTGAGAAAGGGTGGGGAGGGAAGGGAGCGGGGTGGGGAGGAGGATGAGGGGGGAAATAGTCGAGTTTCGGTGCACTTTGGACGCCATATTAAGTAAGTACTTTTGCACTTAGGAAATGGTTGTTATTATTTATTTGTTGTATTATGTTCAATATATTATTAATATTTTTATTATTAGTATTAGTATTTTCTCGACATTCATAGTGATTTTATCGGTTTATTATTATTATTATTATTATTATTTTTATTACAATCATTAAAATTAATATCATCACCATCATCATCACCAGTAATTCAGGAATAATGAGAATTTACGGGGCTTGACTTCAGGGTTGTCCGTGGTACATCCTGGTGCATGGGTCGTCCGTGATACGCGGGGGTCGTGGTGGTCGTCAGCTGGACACCTCACGATAGACAATATATATTTATATATATATATATATATATATATATATATATATATATATATGTATATATATATATATTTTTTTTTTAATGATCAATAACTTCCCCTTGGCTCTATCCTCAATCTTAATCTCCCTCCCTCATCCTAAACCCCTTCTCATCCTCCCTCAAAACTCAATACATTCCTTCCTTCCTTCCTTCCCCTCCCTCACTCTTCCCCTCGTATCTCCATCCTCTCTCCCTCATGTAACACCCCTCACAACCCAATATTCCCCCTCCCTCCCTTCCTTCCTTCCAACTAAAAACTCAATCCACTTCGTCCTCTCCCCTCACCCACCAAGCCCTCTTTCTCCCCTCCCCTCCCTCTATCTCTTCACGTTCCCCTCACCCACCAAAATCTCCCACTCCAAAAATCACTCTTTCACTTCCCCTCACTTCTCCTCCCTACACTCCCTAACCCGCTTCCTCATCCCCTTCACTCCCTTACCTCCTTAACCTACCCCTCAACCAAACTCTCCCTTCACCCCAGCTCCCCTTCTTTGCCCCCCTCACCCCAGCCCCCCCGTGGTGCTGCCCATGAGACTTGGGGCTACAAGAACCAGCTGATAATTATAAACTTAGGAAAATTGATGAACGTTGCCCTCATCCCCGCGACGACAAGCGCTGCTAATATCGACCCGCCCTGCCTCATTACCTTCTCTATTTCCGTTCAATTACCACGCGCGTGCGCTCACGTGCGCGTGTGTATGTTTGTTTTTATTATATATATATATATATATATATATATATATATATATATATATATGATTGTTGGACGAGGGGTAGATATGGGGTGTGTGTGGTGTGAGTAGAAGGTGCGCGCGTAAGTGCGCGCGCTTGTGAGCATTTGTGCGCGTGTGCGCGTATAAATTTGTTCATGTGTCTGTTTTAACGTGCAAGTGAGTGGGTCAAAATATGACAGTGTTTGAGCGTGTGAATTTGTGTGTGTATGTATGTGTGTGTACACGACTGTACGAGTGGATCATATGTCACACACGTACACTTGTATACAAAGCAGCTTGTGTACGCGTGTCTATATTCTTCCATGTGTATTTTAGCGCGTGTGCGTACGAGGTCCTACCAGTGTGTACATTCACTTCCAGGTGTACAGGTAGGGTGGTGCTTGCGTGTGTACGGAACATCAGTCGACCAAGCCGGCCATGACAGCCTCCACACTAAACCTTTAATACTTCATGCATCTCCACGCCACAGTAACGGACGCTTGTCAGGGATGAAGTTGTGGCGAGGCAGGGGGGGGGGGGGTAGGCAAGGAGGGAGAGTGGGAGGGTAGTAGACAGGAAGGGAGGGAGGGAGGGTGGTAGACAGGGAGAGAGGGAGGGTAAGAGAGAAGGGGAGGGGAAAGGAAGAGAGAGAGAGAGAGAGAGAGAGAGAGAGAGAGAGAGAGAGAGAGAGAGAGAGAGAGGAAATGGGTGAGAGTGTAGGGAAGGGAGGGGAGGGAAGGGGGGTGCGAGAGGGGAGATTATATGTTGGGGAGGTTCTACACCCTAAGTCATGAAACATTTAGGGGTTTAGGAGAAGAGGTATGACACCGGTAATAATAACCCGGTACACAAATCCGATATTACAAACCCGGTACACAAATCCGGTAATACAAACACGGTGTAGAGACCCGGTAGAATGAGATATGATCATTACAACACGACTAACGTTCACCAGCCTCCCACAACACGACTAACGTTCACCAGCCTCCCACAACACGACTAACGTTCACCAGCCTCCCACAACACGACTAACGTTCACCAGCCTCCCACAACACGACTAACGTTCACCAGCCTCCCACTACTAGACTAACGTTCACCAGCCTCCCACAACACGACTAACGTTCACCAGCCTCCCACAACACGACTAACGTTCACCAGCCTCCCACAACACGACTAACGTTCACCAGCCTCCCACAACACGACTAACGTTCACCAGCCTCCCACAACACGACTAACGTTCACCAGCCTCCCACAACACGACTAACGTTCACCAGCCTCCCACAACACGACTAACGTTCACCAGCCTCCCACAACACGACTAACGTTCACCAGCCTCCCACAACACGACTAACGTTCACCAGCCTCCCACAACACGACTAACGTTCACCAGCCTCCCACAACACGACTAACGTTCACCAGCTGATCACAACACGACTAACGTTCACCAGCCTCCCACAACACGACTAACGTTCACCAGCCTCCCACAACACGACTAACGTTCACCAGCCTCCCACAACACGACTAACGTTCACCAGCCGTCCCACAACACGACTAACGTTCACCAGCTGATCACAACACGACTATGTTTACTATCGTCATTTCCGGTCGTGTGAGGTAATCTAGAAAATTATAGACTAATTAAGTAAGTAACTCCGGGATGGCAATTAAACACTAACCGGCACCCTAATCCCCGACGGCAGCGAACCACCACCGGCTTGTTGGGGCCCAATTATAATAGTAAAGCAGTTTAAAAAAAAAAGAAAAAAAGAAACCGATTTTAATACCCCTTACACAGTCCTTCCCACCACCCCCTTCCTTCCTACCACCCCCTTCCTTCCTACCACCCCCTTCCTTCCCACCACCCCCTTCCTTCCTACCACCCCCTGGCCCTCTCATTTACCTCCCCAATAACTTCTTCCTTCTCATCTTCTCACCCTTCCTACTCTTTCACTCCTTCATCCTCACCTTCCCCAGCTTTCCCTTGTCCTAAATCCTAAATCATCTCTGCTAATTTCCCCAATTTCCCTCCCGTAGGTTTCTCCTCCCGCCCCCCCCCCCTCCTCCCTATACACCCACTCTACTCTCATTCCTTCCCCTGCCCTATAAACCCCTCCCTTCCCCTCATCTCTCCCACTTCCCCTCCCCAACACACACACACGCACACACACACCCGGACCTCTCGCCGCTTTCACCCAAGTTCCTGGTTTTTGAGGTTCAGGAGATACACAACCGGGAACTGAGAGTAAATAAAAAGACTTCCCGTGTTGTGTAGCGCAGCCCTGAGGGGGGAAGTGAGACCACCTCCATCCTGGGATAAAAAAAAAGACGTGTGTGTGTATATATATGATGAAGAAATGGCGAATTAACACGATATTGTCACTAGAGGTATAAAAAAAAGTCATGTGTGTATTAATATGGAGTTTGTTTATACTGGTGTCCTATTGGTGGCAGATGTGTCTTGCTTAAACTGGTATATATTGTATTGATGTCAGGTGATATTTTATGTTTAAATTGGTGTCATATTGGTAGTGAAGAGAACTTAATACTGAACGGGCATCATACTGTTTGTAAAGACTACCTCAATGTTTACACGAACATTACACTGATGTTAAGAGACGATTTCCTAAACATCAACACATTATAGAGAAAACACAAACACAACTTCTCCCGATGTTTTAAACAATTCTAAACATGGATGGGAATCTAAACACTGAGGAGTCACGCTTCTCGTGTTATAAGTAGCGGTCATGACGCAATTCTTAAAGGCAGTAGGTTGAGTGTAAGGTCTGTTACGTAATTAAGAGTAATTTGATATTTAAACTGTGTATTTCGTGGTTCATTCTTCATAACTCGTTCTCTTTAAAAGTTTCCAAGTATTAACCGTCGTTTACCGTAATGATGTAGTGAAACTGGCTAATTGTATCTTAAGGAGGGAGTGAGAGAGGAAAATTATCTTGACTGATGTTAATGTCACTACACTAACCCGGAATTAGCGCCGTCACATAACCCGGAGTTTTACCCACACAGCTATACATAACTGGAGTCAAACGCCGCTAAATACAAACCGGATTTAAAGCCGCTACACAACCCAGAATTAACGACACAACGTAATCCAGAGTGAACGATACTATAAACCACAGAGCTGCTTTATAACCTGAAATCAACACTTCTACACAACCCGGAGTTAACGCTATTACACAACCCGTAGTTAAAGCTACTACAAAAACCGGAGTTAACACTAGTACACAACCCGGAGTTAACGCTACTACACAACCCAGAGTTAACACTACTACACAACCCGTAGTTAACGCTACTACACAACCCGGAGTTTACTACAAAAACCGGAGTTAACACCGCTCTACAAACCCTATTTAAAACTGCATAGCTGGCCACCGTCGGCACTACTCAGCGTACACTACAAACTTTAATATTTAATGTATGGAAGAAACCATTATCGAATACCACAATTAGGCCTCTGCCAGTTTCCCCTGTTGGGTGACGTCAGCGTGCGCCGGCTCCTGTGATTGGTCAAAGTAATCAAGATGGCGCGCCAATACACAAACACACACACAAAACAGTACACCTCCGTAGAGAGAGAGAGAGAGAGAGAGAGAGTTGAGTGGTTCATTGTTATTGAGGTGACTTATTAAAAATTAACTCTACCGGACCGGCTTTTCTTAAAACTGATCAAGCGATTTTTTTTCTCAATGAATAATTAACAATAAAACTAAGATGCTGAGAAGTATCCCTTTTCCTTCACACGTACACATATACGTACATGTACACAGACACGTATATTATACATATACATACATACAGTATATCCACACGTATACATGATTGAATATACTGATTCCTCCTTCACCTCCACCCATCAACCCTCACCTCCCACCCATCACCCTCCACCCTCCCCACCCACCGGTGCAGAAGGTGTTGGTAGTGGAGGAAGGAGAGAAGGGAAACGGGGTGAGGAGGAGAGAGGGGGGAGTAGGGGGGAAAGGTGGAGGAGAGAGGGTGGAGGAGGAGAGAGGGAGGGGTAGGGGGAAAGGTGGAGGAGGAGAGAGGGGGGGAAGGGGGAAAGGTGGAGGAAGAGAGGAAGAATAGGGGATAAGGTCTGAAGATGAAGGAAATGGGAGAAGAAGTGAATAAAACTAAAACGGATGAAAGGAAAAAAAGAAGAGGAGGAGGAGGAAGGAGGAAGAAAAGGAGGAAGGAGGAAGAAAAGGAAGAGGAAGTCGTATTAAGAATGGCATGGGAGGCATTAGTGTAGTAACTTGTTCAAGGGACTGGCATTGGTCGTCATCACGGAGAGAGAGAGAGAGAGAGAGAGAGAGAGAGAGAGAGAGAGAGAGAGAGAGAGAGAGACCTTCATACATTTATTATTTATGTCTACCAGTAAAATATGGATACTATAAAAGTTTGCCTCAGGAAAAAAAAATGGACTTGGGAAAAATTTAAGACGAAACCTTCAAATCCGACTTGCCCGCTCGTGACGTTTTCTTTTACCCCCTTGACGTGTACCTGCCTCCCTCCCCTGACCCCTACGATGTACCACACTCCCATACTCCATACTCCATGACGTGTATATGCCCCTCACCACCACCTCTCAGCCTTTCCCCCTCCTCCACGACGTGTACTGCCCCCCCCCCCTTTCACTCCTTCCTCCA
Organism: Homarus gammarus; assembly: GCA_958450375.1. NCBI lineage: Eukaryota > Metazoa > Arthropoda > Malacostraca > Decapoda > Nephropidae > Homarus > Homarus gammarus. Next base: position 976,398 of record CAUDMG010003604.1, read on the forward strand.
TGATATGTACCCCCACTCCCATGATATTTCCACCCCCATGATCGTGCCCATATTCCAATGAGATTTAACTCTTACCCTAAAATGTGTGCCTATTACCCCAGAACATGTCTCCTTACCTCATCCCATCACCCCCTTCCTCTCTCTTCCACCATCACAAGCTTAATTCTCCATGGCATGTGTCTTGCCTACTCAATATGTCCCCCCCCCCCCCCATCACTCACAAGGCCAAGACTTCCTCTCGCCCCAACCCTTCTTCACGTGGTCCCTCATGTCTCGTACACGTGCCCAATCCTTCACCACGTGCCAACATCCTTTTATCACCTGCCAATATCCCTTTACCACGTTCCTACATTCTCAAAATTCACCCCTGACATGCCCCACATCCTATAAATACAACACACACACTGTTTACACATCCCTTCAACTTAGTTTCATAGTTTATTTACCAAAACTTGTGACAAATTCTATATTATAAGCGACTGGAACACCAGCTGCCCCACAAGAGGCCACGAGAGCGCTTCGTCAGGGGAATACAGTACAGTATATCCGCTACACACAGCCTCCCTTGAGTAGTTTTCGTCGTACGGCTGGTAGTGACAGTTCAGTGAATCGCCCTCGTGCTGCCACCCGCCTAGAGACATATCGTACATCAGAAAAAAACAAAAAACAGAATATACCCAACAGGAAGCTGCAATCGACATGAATTCTTAATGATGTGAAATATTACCTAACTAAGTCCGACAAATTTTCATTAATATATTTTTCCTCGAGTATTAGCTGCGGGGTGTAGAGTGAACCGGATACTGGAATATATCATCAGACGGAAAAAAAACTGATGTGCTAATTACCTTACAATAGCATACAACACTACTAGCCAGGTGTGTTGATTAGCCGTTCACAAGGCGATAAATATTGATCCAAAGATTAAAGTAGTAATGACATTTAAGGTGTTAAGCTGACTGTACATAAAGCAATTTAGGGTAAGCTTACAGTATATACCCCAGGCTATACCTCTGGGTAAGGGAGGGGGGGTTAGGATAGTGAGGAGAGAGGAGGAGGAGAAAGAAAGAGAGAGCGGGAAGATGGAGAGAGGGAGAGGGAGTAGGTGGCAGCGTGTGAGAGTGTCGCCGGTCGCTGTACATAATACCATCAATTATTCACAGTATATATCCTCGCTCCCAAATTGCATATGAATTATTGAGTGCGTCTCAATAATTTAATACAACCAAGGCCCTACGTCGCCCTGCTTCATGCCTCCTCTTCCCACTTCTAAGATGGCGAAGCTTCTGCTGTTTGCTGACCTTCACACCTACTGCCTCTTGACCTACACTTCTGCTGCCTACTGACCTCCACACCGATTGTTCTCCAGACCTGCTAAGCTACACACCTGTAGAGCTCCACAACTACTGAAATCTACGCTTACTGGTCTCCACACCTGTCTTCCATACCTACTGTCTACAATATGCTGATTCATCCATACCTGCACGCGGTTTCTGATACCCTGTTGACTTAAACGTTTAGGTTCACCTGCCCAGCTGCATATGTAGTCTGCGAGACCAGGTAGTCGCAGGCAGGTGGTGATGGAAGATGACAGGGTGCCACAGGTGGTGACTGACGGCGAATGGTGAACCGAAAAGATGGTTGGGCGAGTCACCAAGATGCACAGTCGCCAAACAAGTCACGATTCCAGTAGAACTCATAGAAAAAACAGGTGTTCATCTACATAACAATAGGCGTACAGTGTGCGACCAAACCATCTCCCCAGTTTTGGACGCATGTATCGCGGAGTACTGGGGCCTTCCGACACGCTCTCTGGGAAACTTTTGAACAGTTGGCGGGTCTGGAGAGGATGGCTCCCCAGTTTCCAGGTGCATAATTTAATAATACTTAGAGCTGTAATAATCTACTGTAAAATATATCATTTATCACATTAACCACTTTAAGATGTTGTGAACCATGATGTGCTTCATGTTCAGTATAGAGCTTCTCGTCTCACATGAATCATACCACCCAGTCAGGCATAACAACTGTTCATGTATAGTCCAGGTAAATCTTGGTTTATTTCGCTTACTATACGTCTGAGAGAAAGATTAATTAGATTACCTGTACCCGTAAAACACTGATGGCACCGCTTTTCACATTGACCACTAAGGTTAACGTCCTAAAATGAGCTGTGAGCTAAGGTTAACCAAATATTTAACCGAAGTCTTTCCCGCACCTCCCCAAAAAGACCCGAAATGTAGGTCGCGGTGATCAATGTGCGCTGTGATGCTGTAGTAATTGCTGTAATCATAATTTTGCTGTGATGTTATAGTACTTATCAAGATACATTTACAAGTGCAGTTTCATGACTGCTTGCTCAATAGTCTGAGAGAAAAAAAAATAATATAATTTACTATATATACGAATCTTACTCACAAAAGTAAACAAATTCACATAGACCAGTCCGCTCATAAGGATGTGTGTAAAGGCGGGCGGACAGACGGACGGACGGGCAAGAGAAACACTTCATGCCCCCTTCATTATTGGCGGAGAAGAAGAAGAAAAAAAAAAAACCAGTCGACCTAGCAAGACCCTTGAAGACGAGGGTTTTAGTTCGTCTTAGCACAGTACTATGTCTCACTCTTTCGCCTTGTCACGCACCGCCTCGCCCTGTCGGTCGTGTCACGCAAGCATCATCTTCTTCCAGAGGGTGTGCATGTACCAGGTAGGTGTGTGTGTGGGAAGGAAGGGGGCCACCGTGCATGGTCTTCAGTACCGGTGAGTCGCACGACAAACAGCAGAGCCACTTAACTTACTGCACCTCACACTGCAGGCACCACTCACCTCACTGGCTCTCCTTTCTGTTCTTCGAATTTTTAGTTTTATCAATGAATCAATCAATTCTCTTGTTTTCTCTCCATCATAAATTCTTCTTCAGCTTTAAATTCACCTCTCCAAATCTGGACCTACAATATATTCTCTCGTATTAAATAAGAAACACTAAATAAAGAAAAAGTAAAAAGATAGAAATTTTTTCCATTAAGAGATCAATTCTCTCTATCTATTTCTCCTTCTCTTAATTCCATCCTACGAACATTTTTCACTCTTTTCCTGAGAAATCCTTCCATCACATCTTGGCAATCAGTTCCTTCCCAACACCTTCAAGTATGTTTTCACCCAGCGTTTTCCTCCCGACCTATACCCTCAAGTAAGTCTTCACTCACCCCTCTCCACCCTCACTACCGCCCTCCACCCTCAAGTAAGTCTTCACGCACCCTCCCTCCACCCTGAAACAGTCTTCACTCATAACTCAACATAATCTGTTTTCTTTACTACACGAAAAAAAAAAAATAAATAAAAAAAATAAAAAAAATAATCACCCCCCTAAAACAATCTCAATCCACTTCTCCTTACCACTCCCCTCCCTTCACCAAACCTCCCCTCAAAACAATCTACCTACCCTTCCTGCAAACACTTCCCTCCCTCCCCCTACCCATCACCTCCGCCTCTAGGTAATGGAGTCTACCCTGTGCCAACTAACTAACTAACCACCCAGCCACCGCCTCTTCCCACCACATTTAACCACCCCAACTCACCTCCCACTTTTCATTCACTCTCTCTTTCCCTCCTCCTCCTCTTCTTCTTCTCATGCTTCCTTTTATTTAATTTCCCTTCATTCTTCTACAATATCTTCGCTTTCTCCTTTCCTTCCTCCTCCTCCTCTCTATCTTCCCTCCGTCATCCTAACTTCCCTCTCCATTTTTCTTTCCCCTCCGTTTCGCTTCCTTCCTCCTTTTCTTCTTCCTCCTTATCTCCCCCTCCCCCTTGCACCCCCCCTCCCTTACCTCACACACAACACCTGAACCAGAATGTTTTGTATCTTTATTTGTCAGTAAAACACCTTTCTATATCCTCCTCCTCCTCAGTAGTCTTTTATGTCGATCGGTAACAACAACAAAAACCACGATTCAGCTCAAAGTTTGACACATTGTTGTTACTGACAAAGGCACCTCCACCTGACGTGACGCACCTTACCTCACCTCACGCACTTTACCTTCCCTCCCTTGTAGCACCTGTGACGCTAGTGAGGGGAGGGAGGGTAGGGTTGAGTCACATGAACCTGTTGGTAGTCGTCATCAAAGAACTAATCACAGATGGCTAGACAGACTATCTAGACAGGGTCAGACATACAGACACCGGCAAACAATAAGACACCTGGGAACAGACAAAGGTTGACAGCCACAGAAAGCTTAGACAAAAGGCCAGTTGTCGTGGTGAGACAAAAATACATGAACAGACAGTCGCGGGGGTAAGGTAACACAGACAGACCAATGGGGGCACAGACAGACATATAGACACAAGGCAGAGACAAACACACAGACACGACCACTGGTACCCACATCCCCGAACTTGGTGTATTAATAACGCAGTTGAAGGCTTTATACGATGACCCCGCTGCGTATGCACAGTATTAATGTATGTATACAAACTATATTCCCGTCATACATATGTATATCCCTGGTGCTCGTTGGCTGCTCCTCCACACGACCAGCGGTACCTTGCTATACACTACCGCCACCTGCACCCTGTTGTGACGACCACCTTCAAGTCTTCCTTCAAGTCTGTACATCTAAAGTGTACTGTATGAATTGTTTAATGTATATACATGTATAGTGGAAATTTTGTTTCATGTCTGTATTTCAAAGTGAATAATTTATATTAATATACAGAAGTAGCCATTTTAATGTATATTTTGTATAATATATATTTTCAAGTGAACAATATACCGTCTATATATAGTGGCTACTTAAAAGACACTTGATGTACAATCTATTCCTCCACGTACTAAGTTTCCACGTACTAAGTCTCCACGTACTACGTTTCCACGTACTAAGTCTATAAACACTAAAAAGGATCAGGCAAGATACGCTTCATGAACTACCTGTAGCATAAAGTGCACAACTAATCATAATTTCAAACAAAGTGTTCGCCCGCTACACTGGTTACGTGTTGTTCAACGGTGTACAACGTCGAGGTGTACAGTACAACGGGCCGTTACTACAGCCATCTTGTTCAATATTCATAAGAGACAGTGAACTCTGTATATATATTAACGTTGTTTACTTGAGTTAGAGATATTTTCCGATAAGTGCGGCCCTCCACGCACGACGTATCCGTGTTCAATGGTTGTATTTTGGGCAGTGCGTGCGTGCGTCAGCCCCATGCGTACTTCTACCGTGATATGCGTCAGTGCGTGAAGGACTAAGCTCACAGCACTGGTGGGGGGGGGGGGGGGAGGGTGTTGTGAGTGTATGTGTTAACTTCCGTTACGTGCGTAGACGACCGTGCGTTCGTCAGCGGTTGTGTGTGCGTGCGTTAGTGGGTAGTGCGTTAAGTGCGTGAGGTAGGTAACATGTGGGCGGTTACCAGCGGCTACTTTACGCCACCCAAGTATTGATTACCTCACCATATTACAGTACTATGTTATTATTACGTTCATTACAACCACCACAACACTCACTACAACCATCACAACACTCACTACAACCATCACAACCTTCACAACACTCACTACAACCACCACAACACTCACCACAACCACCACAACACTCACCACAACCACCACAACACTCACCACAACCACCACAACACTCACTACAACCACCACAACACTCACTAAAACCACCACAACACTCACTACAACCACCACAACACTCACTACAACCACCACAACACTCACTACAACCACCACAACACTCACCACAACCTTCACAACACTCACCACAACCACCACAACACTCACCACAACCACCACAACACTCACCACAACCACCACAACACTCACCACAACCACCACAACACTAACTACAACCACCACAACACTCACCACAACCTTCACAACACTCACCACAACCACCACAACACTCACCACAACCACCACAACACTAACTACAACCACCACAACACTCACCACAACCACCACAACCACCACACACACACACACACACACACACACAGAAGACTAACATGTTGAATATACCTAAACTATACATGTGTATCCAATGTATACATAGTAATAAGCATATTACACCAATCATGTATACTCCGTTACTTGGCGAAGTGTACAGATCAATAATACGTGTGTATACATATATATATATACACACACCATCAAATAAACTCCTAATGCAGTATCATCAAATATACAGTATACACAAACGAAAATATATTAATACACATGAAAATACACCAACAAGACTGTACTACTTACCCCTCTAGCACACTAAGTATACACAACATACACAAACATCAAACATACATTAAGCATAAAAGTATGTGTGTACAATCAATAACACACATTAAACAAAGGAATATATTAACACACCACACACACACACACACACACACAATACAAATCCCAAGTCCACCTCTCTCCCTCCCACAACACCCCCACTTCCCTACCCCCCCTACCCTCCCTCCCACCTCCTTTAGCCAAAATATACAACGACAGCAAATTGCTAAAAGCGGTATCATCTGCATAATATAATCTTAGTAGGGAATCATAGTGCACGAATCACATTTTAGTCTTAATCCTTACGCCCAAGTCCCAAACCTCCCCAGCGCCCGCCCAATACCCCTCTCTCTCTCTCTCTAATCCTATTTTCTGAACAGCTCACCCCCTTCGCTCCCTCTAATGCAATTTTCCTATATTTATAATTTCAAAGTTGCATACACGGTTATTAATCATATTGATTTTCCAATTTACTTCCAATTACGTTTATAATTTGGCCCTATTTTTCTCCGAGCCCGCTCAGGATTAATGTAGATAGGCGGCAAAAGTGCTTCAGGGGAGGGGGAGATGGGGGAGGGGAGGGGGAGATAGGGGAGGGGGAGATAGGGGAGATGGGAGGGTAGAAGAGAGAAGAAACGGGGGAAAGGAGAATGGAGGCTAAATAAGGGGGATGGAGAGGGAGGAGAGGGAGGAGAGGGAGAGCGGGGAGGAAGAGAAAGTTGGAGGAGAAACAGGAGCAAAAAGGAGAAAAAGAAACTAATATATTTAAAAGAGAAAAGAAAAAGGAATAGAGAGAAGGAATGAGGACTGATTAGGAGAGGGGGAGAAAAAAAAGAAGAGGAAGGAACGGAAGACAAGGGGACGGGAAAGGCGGAACCGAAGGGAAGGAGAAAAGGAAAAAAGGAGGAGGAGAGGATGGGATGGGACGTAACGAGAAGGAAAGGCTTAGGTGAGATAGAAAGGGAGATACTTAGGTGGAAAGGTAAGAATGGGAGAGGAGGAAGAGAAAAGGTGATGATGGAGGGAGAGAGAATGTGATAATGGAGGAAGGGAGGAGATAAAAGATGATGAATGAGGGAGAGAGAAAATTTGATGATGGAGAGAGAGAGAGAGGGAGAGAGAGAGAGACTACAAAATTCATTCTCTCTCTCTCTCTCTCTCTCTCTCTCTCTCTCTCTCTCTCTCTCTCCCCTTACCCCCCTCCTCCCCTTCCTGCCTTGTACCTTTTAAATCACAACATGGAGTGGGAGTGGCAGTTAGCAGGCGTCAATAAGGTGTGCCAACTAATAGCAAGATTACAGGAGTGTCGCCCTTGTTACAACCCAATTATGACACGATCAACACGCTGACGGCACACTGGCTGGCTGACGACGCATTGACTGGCTGACGGCGCACTGACTGGCTGACGGCGCATTGACTGGCTGACGGCGCACTGACTGGGTGGCGGGAAACTGGTTGGCTGACGGCACACTGGCTGGCTGACTGACGGCACACTAGCTGACTGACGTGGTACACTGGTTGACTGACGTGGCACACTGGCTGACGGCTGACTGACTGATACCACCACGGAGAGCTACTGAAGGACTTATTACTATCGTCATCACTGTGTGGACGGACGGACGGACGGACGGACGGACGGACGGACACACACACACACACACACACATCAGTACACATCAAAGAACGAAAACAAAAATGAACAAAAATAATCCTCAAAACAAAAGAAGAATGAATGGAGGAGTGAAGAGAGAGATAAAGAGTTAAAGAGAGAGAAGGCGAGGGGGAGAAATAAAGAAGAGAAGGGATAAATGTGGTAATCACGGGGTGTGGGGAGGAGGAGAAGGGCGACGCATCCATGGCAAAGAGAGAAAGAGAAGAGAGAGAGGGAGAGAAAGAGGAGAATTGACAAATTACCCGGAATTGTGGGGGAAGGGAGAGAGGAGATGGGAGAGAGAACAAAATACGATTGGGAACTGCGGAAACAAACGAAAGGGGAATATAATACCTTAAACGAGAGTAATTAACGAACTACTGCCACTTGCAAGGAAGGGGAGACACAGAGAGAGAGAGAGAGAGAGAGAGAGAGAGAGAGAGAGAGAGAGAGAGAGAGTCCGTAACACCACCAAAAACTAGACCAAAATAACAACATACATAAACCAACAACAATCACAACTATTCACATTGTAAACCACCACTACCTACTACTACCATCACCTACCACCACTACCCCCCCTCCCTCCCTCCCTCCCTCACCTGTGTGCCCTCCTCATTGCCACACCTGAGGTAATAATCTAACCCAAGCTAATCGTAAATTCTTCACACCCCCAAAATGACAGAGAACGTGACGTTAAGGACTCCAGCGTATGTTGGGCTCGCGTGCCTGGGGGGGGGGGGGGGGGGGGAGGTCTTGTGGCCAGGTTTTAGCAAATACTTTTATTTTGGACGAATCGTTAAGGCGGATTAACTTAGGTGTTTGTGGTAGATACTATATCTGTCAAGTCGATGAGGTGGGAGAAAAAAAACCCAGCTTAATCTGCATTCATCTAGTCGTCATCCTCCTGTTCCCTGTTTCCCCCCGTCTCCTTCCTTCACTCATCCATCTCATCTCTCACCGCCTTCTCTACCTCTCTCACTCACTCTCTCCCCTTCCCATCACTCGTCACCTCCTAACCCCCTCCATCATCCTCTCCCATTAGCATATTTTTCCTTTTCTCTCCCTCTCTCTCTCTCTACACCTTCTTTCCCCTCTTCGTACTTTTCTCATTAGTCCTTTACAGATATACACAACTTACTATACTATGCAATGTACAAGTCATACATTAAGGCCCATACAAGACATACAATTGTACACCAAATCATATTAAACAATTATACTACAGGACACACACACACACACACACACACACAGCTCCCCTTCCCTCCCTTATCCACCCCTACCAACCCCTTCCCCTTCCTTATCCACCCCTTACCAGCCCCCTTCCCCCTACATCCCCTTTACAACCCCAGGAACCCATTATAACACGCGAGATGTTATTTTATTTCAGAATTAACGCTAAAAATATATTATAAATCACTCAGAAAACGCATAAAAGCCCCACCTTCCTCTCCCCCCCCCCCCCCCCCCCCCATTAAAGGGACGGGCAAAAAGTGGTTCCCCATAAAATTAAAGGAGGGGCCGCCCATCCTCCAGCGTAATAAGTTTCCCCATTAAGAAAAAACTAATTAAAAACAAACGCCGAGATAAATGATAATGTATTTATTACATATAGTATGTATGTATGTATGTATGTATGTATGTATGTATGTATGTACACTCTCCTATTCGTATGTGTAAACTTTAAACATATACATACAGTAGGGTCATGTATGCCATACCAGTTTTTCACACATGTATACCTGTTTATCTTGATTTTATGTAATAATGCATTCGAATGTCACCCAAATTATGCATTCACATACATATGCATATTGCATTTGCATGTACACACCGTAATATGGGTTAAGCACTTATCAACGGTTATCACAGTCACTTAGCGTGTGAAAGAAAGAAAGAAAAAAGAAAGAAAGACAAAAAGAGAGAGAGAGAGAGAGAGAGAGAGAGCCCGGGTCAAGTTGCTCCTCAATACCTCCTAGTTTAATCTCAAATGTGGTAATTACAGATATACAAAACGGTGCGCCAGGCAATTAAAAGTTACTTGTAACAAGCTCTCCCAAACTTTTATTCCTCATTAGATTGGAATCAATTATGTTACACGCTAAAGTGCGAGGTTTTTTCCTTCCTATCCCCCTCCTCCCTCACTCCTCCCTCCCTCCTCCCTCACTCCTCACTACTCCTCCCTCACTCCTCCCTGCTGTTGATCGTTCCTCATTCTTACTAACAGTCATCTCTTTCCCCCTCTTATTCTTTACTCTTTATTCTACGTCGTCTTTTTTCCCCTATCACCTCTTTCCTTCTCCTCCCTCTCACTTCCCTCTTTATTCCTCTTACTCTTTACTAGTACTACTTTTACTCCCTTTCTCCTTTTCTTTCCACCATTATTCCTCCTCTTCCTCCTCATTCTTCTCCCACTCACCCACCCAATTAATCCTTCTCACTCCCACTCATTTTCATCTCTTCCCTCCCCCACTCCTCTCCTCTTTCACTTGCCATTCCTGTTCTATCTTCCAGCCTCTCACTGTCAAACTCACCTCTTCCTCCCCTTTATTCTCCTCTCCCTTCCCTTCTTTCTCTATTCCCACTTCTCCCTCTTTCTCCTTCCTTATTATCCATTTACTCTCCCTCTCTCCCTTTCTAAATCATTAATCTTTTCCTCTTCTCTTTTCTACCCCTTTCTCCTCCTCTTTTCTCTCCCTCTCTCTCCCTTCCCTCCCTTTCTCCGTGTCTCCCTCCCCCCCCCCTCATGTTTTCTAGCTACACTCATAAAATCATTAACAATAAAATATTATGAAAATTAGTAGAGAATAATTTCCATTTTTTTTCCGTAAAATATAATGTTTATTAAAGCCAAAATAAACATTAATGTAAGGGAATATAGTGTGTCCTAGTTTAAAATATTAACTTCCTAATCAAGGTGGACATAGAGTAAAATTGAATTCAAATGTAATTTTATTAAAAGCCAATTAATATGAAATAATAATGACAAAAATCTTGCTTCATAATTACTGAAATTAAATGCCAACTCGCAATTATACGGCACAAAAATTCTTAATTAATTCTTCAAAATTTAAGCCGTTGGACAAATTACAGCAAATCCCACGCAATAATAACAACAATATATTGTCATTATCATCAAGTTGAGAACGACGCTCCAGCCATCACAGCTGACGTGCGGACCCCACTATGTTGCTGCTGTTGTTGTTGCTGTTATGAAGCTAAAACAACATCCTCATGAACCTTGTCAAGTCATGATCACTTTCTTATACAACACCTTCCCACTTATTCCCTCCTTTCATCATCAGCTTTCCTTCCTACTACCCGCATATTCCCTCCATTATCTGTTCCCTCCTTTTCACATATTCATTCTTCCTCCATCAGCTTAACAAATTACTCCTCCAAACATCAACTCCACAAACTCTTCCTCCCTCCCTCCCTCCACAAACTCCTCCTCTCTTCCTCCCACAAGCACTTCCTCCTCTGGTCTTCCCTGCTCGCTCGCTCACCCTCGTCTTTCCTTTTATAGTTAATTAGAGCCACCCTAAATCTGTGTTTTACATAACTGCGACTTGACTTAACTCATGGTCTTTAGTGTTAATTCACACAGGTTAAAGGTGAAGATGACACACGTCTTGAATACCACAGGTAAAGCCACCTATTACGTCTGTCATTTACCTTAATGACTACTGTGCCAGTCTCCACATACATACATACATACATACATACATACATACATTACATACATACATTACATACATACATTACATACACACATACATACATACATACATTAATTTAAGTCTCCCCAGCTCGTATACTAATCCAGGTACTATTCTACAGTTACCTGTTTACCTCGTAACTCCAGCACCTGGGGGACGCGCACCCACAGTGAATGTGTCCAGCTACACGCTAACACGCTCAGGTGTGTTAATGCTCAGAGAAACAGTGTTAGAAAAGCCAACTCAGCTTCCTGTTCTCCCTCCTCGCCCTCACCTGAGATCGTATAAACTAAGGGAGGATCGGTACACGCGACCTGGAGCCCCAGGGGGGTGGTGGCAACGTCCACGTTACCAGCCCGACGCCCCCCTACCCACCGTGGCAACGCCTGTGTTGCCCCCGTAGTCAGTGCTGGCCTACCTCCCACCCTCCTCCACTTCCCCCGCAGGCGCGGAGTCATCGTTGAGGCTGCACACGACAACAATGCAGTGGGCAGGTTACCCTCGTCCAGATAATGACAAGTGAGCATCAAGCTGGTGAAAACAATGCCACGAGTCAGTAGTTGGTGCTGTTACTGCCGCTGGTGCTGTGTTGGTGCTACTGTTGCTGACGCTAGTGCTGTGCTGGTGCTACTGTTGCTGACGCTAGTGCTGTGTTGGTGCTGCTGCTGCTGTTGCTGACGCTAGTGGTGTGTTGGTGCTACTGTTGCTGACGCTAGTGCTGTGTTGGTGCTACTGTTGCTGACGCTAGTGCTGTGTTGGTGCTGCTGCTGCTGTTGCTGACGCTAGTGGTGTGTTGGTGCTGCTGCTACTGTTACTGCCGCTGGTGCTGTGTTGGTGCTACTGTTGCTGACGCTAGTGCTGTGTTGGTGCTACTGTTGCTGACGCTAGTGCTGTGTTGGTGCTGCTGCTGCTGTTGCTGACGCTAGTGGTGTGTTGGTGCTGCTGCTACTGTTGCTGACACTAGTGCTGTGTTGGTGCTGCTGCTACTGTTGCTGACACTAGTGCTGTGTTGGTGCTGCTGCTACTGTTGCTGACGCTAGTGCTGTGTTGGTGCTGCTGCTACTGTTGCTGACGCTAGTGCTGTGTTGGTGCTGCTGCTACTGTTGCTGACACTAGTGCTGTGTTGGTGCTGCTGCTACTGTTGCTGACGCTAGTGCTGTGTTGGTGCTGCTGCTACTGTTGCTGACGCTAGTGCTGTGTTGGTGCTGCTGCTACTGTTGCTGACGCTAGTGGTGTGTTGGTGCTGCTGCTACTGATGCTGACACTAGTGCTGTGTTGGTGCTGCTGCTACTGTTGCTGACACTAGTGCTGTGATGGTGCTACTGATGCTGACACTAGTGGTGTGTTGGTGCTGCTGCTACTGATGCTGACGCTAGTGCTGTGTTGGTGCTGCTGCTACTGATGCTGACGCTAGTGCTGTGTTGGTGCTGCTGCTACTGTTGCTGACACTAGTGCTGTGTTGGTGCTGCTGATGCTGACACTAGTGCTGTGTTGGTGCTGCTGCTACTGATGCTGACACTAGTGCTGTGTTGGTGCTGCTGCTACTGATGCTGACGCTAGTGGTGTGTTGGTCTGCTGCTACTGATACTGACACTAGTGCTGTGTTGGTGCTGCTGCTACTGTTGCTGACACTAGTGCTGTGTTGGTGCTGCTGCTGCTACTGATGCTGACGCTAGTGGTGTGTTGGTGCTGCTGCTACTGTTGCTGACACTAGTGCTGTGTTGGTGCTGCTGCTACTGTTGCTGACACTAGTGCTGTGTTGGTGCTGCTGCTACTGTTGCTGACACTAGTGCTGTGTTGGTGCTGCTGCTACTGTTGCTGACGCTAGTGGTGTGTTGGTGCTGCTGCTACAGTTGCTGACACTAGTGCTGTGTTGGTGCTGCTGCTACTGTTGCTGACGCTAGTGCTGTGTTGGTGCTGCTGCTACTGATGCTGACGCTAGTGCTGTGTTGGTGCTGCTGCTACTGATGCTGGTGTTGTGTTGGTGCTGCTGCTACTGTTGCTGCTCTTGATCCTGGAGGGAGGGCGTCTGTCTCGCTCTGTAGGTCCTGCAAGACCCGGGCCAGGAGGGGTACCAGAGCGCCCAGCGGCAGGTGCTGTAAAGCACACTTTGATCCGCTGAGTTAATGACTATTAAGAGAGAGTTGGGACAGTGTTGGTCTAATCGGGAACGTTCCACGGCCTACCTACTACATTATGCAGCTGTGCTCTTACCCCGTGGACTGTGGGAGACGCTCGCGATACTCAACGAGAAAACAATATTTTTCATGTTGGTATCTTAAAATAAGAGGTGTGTTCACTGTAGAGGCCAGGTGGTGCGTTCACTGTAGAGGCCAGGTGGTGTGTTCACAGTAGAGGCCAAGTGGTGCGTTCATTGTAGAGGCCAGGTGGTGCATTCACAGTAGAGGCCAGGTGGTGTGTTCACAGTAGAGGCCAGGTGGGTGTTCACAGTAGAGGCCAGGTGGGTGTTCACAGAGTTCATCACCACCACTCACTCACCTCAGCCACAACACTCCACATACTCCACCACCACTACCTCCGTGTTATAGAAGACGCACATCCACCAACTGGCTAATCCACATCCTGAAACTTCTCCTCCCTATACTCCCTTCCCTTCCCTACCCCCCTCCCTCTCTCTCTCTCTCTCTCTATCCACATCCCCAGGTTCCAACTTTTTACCCCTGGGTCCCAACAGCCATAAATCTAACAAGAAAATCCCCAGTTACTCAGATACAGAGTCTACTCCCTAAACGCAATAGTCCACCCCCTAAACTCCACTTATCTACCCCCTAACTCCACCTATCCACCCCCTAACTCCACCTATCCACCCCCTTAACTCCAACCCCTAACTCTACCTATCCACCCCCCTAACTCCACCCATCCACCCCCTAACTCCACCTATCCACCCCCTAACTCCACCTATCCACCATCATCGATCCACCGCAACCACATAATATATATATATATATATATATATATATATATATATATATATATATATATATATATATATATATATAATCTTTAGCATCAAATCTACATCCACCAAAACATGGCTCCACCAAAACGTCACTCCACTCCACCACCACAAAGCACTCTACCGCCTCAACACACTCCATCGCCTCCTCAACACACTCCACCGCCTCCTCAACACACTCCACCGCCTCCTCAACACACTCCACCGCCGCCACAACACACTCCACCGCCGCCACAACACACTCCACAACATACTCCACCGCCACAACACACTCCACCGCCTCAACACACTCCCCCGCCGCCTCAACACACTCCATCGCCGCCACAACACACTCCACCGCCGCCTCAACACACTCCCCCGCCTCCTCAACACACTCCACCGCCGCCACAACACACTCCACCGCCGCCACAACACACTCCACAACATACTCCACCGCCACAGCACACTCCACCGCCACAACACACTCTACCGCTGGTCCACTACATCCGAGCCTTCAGCGGACTACGGAGATCCCTATTGCCATTCTCAAAGGCTCTAAATTCAATTACTAGTCGCGTTCGTTTTAGAGGCGACTCGCTAATTCGATCTCGTGGTCAGCTTGGGACAGAACGGTGGTGGTGGTGGTGTTAGTGTTGGTGGTAGTGGTGTTGGTGGTGGTAGTGGTGTTGATGATGTTGGTAGTAGTAGTGGTGTTGGTGGTAGTAGTTGGCTGTGATGGTGACGCCAGAACTAGTTTTCAGAATGGTTATAATCATGGCAGAGATGATGTCAGTAATGATGATTGTCCTTAGTATTAGTTAATAATGTTAGCGGTGATGACGTCATTAGTGGCGTTAGCATGATGATGTCATTAGCGGTGTCAGCAGTGATGGTGATGTCATTAGCGGTGTCAGCAGTGATGGTGATATGTCCTTAATATTAGTTAATAATGTTAGCGGTGATGACGTCATTAGTGGCGTCATCATGGTGGTGATGTCATTAGCGGTATTAGCAGTGATGGTGATGTCATTAGCGGTGTCAGCAGTGATGGTGTTGTTTTATCGGTGTCAACAGTGATGGTGTTTTAACGGTGTCAGCAGTGATGTTGTCATTTGCAATGTCCGCGATAATGGTGTTTTCAATGGCAATAATAATGATGACGATGATGATGTCATTAACGGCGTGTCATCGCGTTGACGTCAAAGAGATGATGTCAAGAACTGGTGTCAGTATGTTAGCCATGAGAGCTGTCGGCGGCGAGCAGGCAGAGGGCGGCGAGGAAGACTTTTGGCTGGAGGCGGGCGAGTAAATATGGGAGACGGGTACCTTAATTCCATTAGCGATGCATCATTGACGACAAAGGAAACCGGCAGATAGACTGGAGAAACCTCGGCTGACCTCTGCTCTCCCCCCTACCTTCCCCCATCCCTCCCCCTCTTTTACCCCACCTACAACCCCCATCCGCCGTCTCTCCGTCAAACACTCCTCGTCGCCTCTCTCTCTCCCTTCTTCCCTTACAACCTATAGTATCTTCCATCTTCCCCCACCATCATTGCCCCCCTCTCCTCCCCCTCTTCCTCTTTCCTCTTACCTTACACTCCTTCCCCTACAACCTCTGACCACATATAACTATTCCTCTCCGTCCATCCTCCCCCCCCCTCTTCTCCAACACAGCTGTTCTTCCTCATTCTGTATCACCACCACCACTACTCCTTTGCAGCAATTCAATCGCCACCAGAATCTCCCTTACCACTCCACCACCACCACTCCCCACTCCACCTCCACTAACCCCCACCACTACCTTCCACTCCACCACCCCCACTCCACTTCCACCCACTCCACCAACACCTCCAGTACAGTTAATTCATGAAACTCTGGCACCACCAGCAGCAGCTCCACCCGCGTCCGGTTATTAGAGGCGGATTCAGACTTCCTTTTGTTAAAGCGGTGCAGTTCCTAACAGGCTCAAACACAGGCCGCGCCGACAATAAATTACAAATATAATTCAATCACCCAGAGCAGTAATCACGTTTGGCACAGTGAATCGCCAATATCCGAACTGCTGGAGTCGAGTGGCTCTCCCTCCCAGACACCAGGGGCTGGATACTCACTCAAGGTGCATACATTCCCCCCCCCCCCCCCCACACACACACACCTTTATGACCAGTCTAGATAGAAGATTCTTGGTACTGACCTAAACGGCTTAAATTCAAGAAAATACAATTATACTTCCAGATACCAGCGGATACCTTCTGAACACAAGTAAAATTATACTGTTGCCTGTGCACTGTAGCTATTTATGATCATTGAACGTTTTTAAGTATGAATAGAGACATTAATCGCTTCATTGCTTAAACTAATTGATAACTCCAATTTTGCAGACAATACGAGGGCTTCCTACTAACCCGGTTAAAAGCTTCATTTTAATTTGGCCAAGGGCTTCTGGTTACCTTGCCACTGGTTTCATACCATCTTGGGTAAAAAAAAAATCCCCTTAACTGGCCAAAGGCTTCCTCCCGTCTCTGTCCTGGCCATAACTTGGCTCAGCGAGGAGGCCGGGGACACGCGCACTAAGCCTGTTATTACACACACAACATCGCGAGTAAGCCCTTGAGTAAGTGTGAGTAAACCCTCGAGTATTTCGTAACACAGTGAGGAACAAGTAAGAGATAACCCCTGAATGACTGAGTAAAAAGCCACCCCCTTGAGTAAGTGTTAGTCAAGCCACTGGGAAGACTGTTACGGTAGTATGTTGAGGAAGGGTCTAGCTAAGCCAGTCCTCCCCGACCCACTCAAAACAAAACATGGAGGCCACAAAAGGAAGTAAACCAGGCTCACCACCACATGACCTACCATGCTGAAGCAAGGCACTTAATCCCTCGTATACCAAGTCAAGGACGATAAAACACGCATCTCCCGACGGATTTTGTTTCACGACGGACATATGGACGGGCAAAAAACACCACCAGTGGTAGTTACAGCGGCGGTAGCAATAGTAGCCTTAAGTAGCAACAGTAGGAGCGGTAGAGGGGTTGTAGCAGCGGCAGCAGTCAAAGTAGCAGATACATAGCAGGAGTAGCAAAAGAGGCAAGTACCAACAGTAGCAAGAGAGGCAGTACCAACAGTAGCAAGAGAGGCGGTACCAACAGTAGCAAGAGAGGCAGTACCAACAGTAGCAAGAGAGGCGGTACCAACAGTAGCAAGAGAGGCAGTACCAACAGTAGCAAGAGAGGCAGTACCAACAGAAAGGCAGTACCAACAGTAGAAAGAGAGACAGTAGAGACAGTACCAAATGTAGCAAGAGAGGCAGTACCAACAGTAGCAAGAGAGACAGTAACAGAAGTAGCGACAGTAGATGTTACCAACATACTCGTATACCAAAAACCAAACATATGCATTGTCTTCTCTCTCTACTTTTCCCCTGGCCACAATGGCGTCCGCACTTCCACACACAAACTATAAAGAACTAACGACTGACTCATTCCTTCCGTTTCTTTACTCAGAATTAAATCACTACATCAACAGCTAAAAACAAAAACCCATTACTCAAAAAACAATATAGTACAGGTCATTCACCGTGACACAGAGCAGAAAGAAACATTCCTTCACTGTAGACACTGTTGTTCACCTCGACAGGGTAGGTTCTCTCACCCCGACCCTGTACGAGGCAAGGCAGGAGTAGTCAACCACAATATAACAGAAGTGGGAGGGAATATACACTTCCGTTTGGCCACTAATATATAATTCAGAGCTAAGTATCCAAACCTACCTAGGTAATAGCACAGAGAGAGAGAGAGAGAGAGAGAGAGAGAGAGAGAGTGTGTGTGTGTGTGTCAGTCACGTGTTGTTACCAAGTGCTACATAGGAAAAAAAATCACACCATATGACTACTGAATAAAATGTTACCACAAAAAAAGTTGGATTTCTCTGTGATTAGAGAGTTTAGTTTTTACTTATGGTATTATAGTAATATATAGGAGCATATACAATATTTATAAGCTGGATAGATAGAGCAAAAATTATATAGTAGAAAGTAGATTTAAGGGAGATTAAAGTGCGACAAACTTGAACAAGACGGAGAGAAAGAGGGAGTAAAAATATATAAAGTTGTTTATATACAAGTTTATCTGCGTCTGAGGTGAATGGCAGCTGGCAGGAGTGACCTTACCTCCCGCCTCTCACTCACCACCTCATTAATTATCCACCACATCCATTTAACAATAACAACAACAAAAATCCGCCCGACATCAAATATACATTTATAACCCTAAATAAATGTTTCTTGTCAACACCACTTCAATATTTATTCTCCTGCAACTTTCACCGGATTTCGTGGGTTTTTTTTTCAACCAGGAATTGATCATGAATAATGAAATGAAGCCAATACATATTTCATTCTATATTATAAATTTATAAAAAAAATCATCGGACTGAACCTCCACGGTATACCACACTCCCTGTACTTACCTGTTCATCTATGTGAGTTATTCATTTTTTGCTCTTTATTACTGATGCAAAATACTCCCAAAATTACAAGAATAATGCGGGGCCGTCGTGTGCATTATTCATAGTCAAGACACAAGTGAAAGGGTATAAATAACAGTTAAAATCTTATTAATTCATACGCGGCCAGAACAAGAGAGTCAGTCTCACACACACACACACACACACACACACACAGGTAAAAATTCCACACGCTGGCATTCAGGCACTCGGTCATTACAGTGCCTCTCCTCCCACTCCTCTTCCTTCGTCTTCTACTTCAACACACTTCGTTGTCCTGACTTTTAGGTGGTATTGCTTTTAGACTGCGTTTGGCACCGCCTTGACACCGTGAACTGTCTTCGTATCATCTTCATCACCAAACAAACTCCCTTAATACCACATACTACCTTCTCATTTTCCGTCATCACCCTAATACCACAGATTAACTAGGTATACATCTATTACACCCTTATTATACCAATAAGTACCTTGGTATTACATTCTTGTATTACCCAAATATCTCGGCAAAGCCTTAATACCATCTTACTGTTACTTGGTATAAAGGTATCTGGTATTTGTATGGCAGTCCTCCCTCCTTGGGTGAGTCAACACTACACTAAGTCCCCCTGATACGTCAATATTAACGAGGCATTACTTGGTATTATGTTGGTATCGCGCTGGTAATGCTTTCGTACCGCTTTGGGAGTGGACTCAAGGCTCTTTGATGTTGTCTGTAAGGTGGGTTTGGTATTGATTTAACACCTAGTTACTTGGTAGTGTGTTATCATTATTTCCTTGTCATTACTGGTATCGTCTTACTGTGTAGGTCTGTTGGTTCGAGCCCGGTGTACCTCTAAGACACACAACTGTGAATTGGTACCTAACTTTGCAGATAGGGAAGTGAAGACGGTCGAGTGCAGTACAAAAAAAAAAGGAAAACAAATCTACATTGTGCTGTTTACTCACTGCCTCTAACTGGCCGTCAAGCCCATTAGACCACCCATTTTCACACTGGTATCCCCCCCCCCCCCTGAATTACTTCGTATAATCGATTAGTACTGTACTGGTATGATACATCGGTCAGACGGCTCCTGTCACGTAGCATTTTGGTATTTAATGAAGCCTCGAATTGATACCAAGTCCTGTCACTATGAGGGAAGGAAGGAGGGAAGGAGGGAAGTGACAAAATGGAGAAAGAGGGAGGGAGGGAGGGAGGGAAGGGTGCCATCATTAAAGGGGAAGGAGGGTACAGATCAATCGTGGAGGAAGGAAGTGGAGTCGAGATAGAGGGAGTGGAAAGAGTGAAGGAGAATAAGGAATAGAGAAAAGAAAATGTGGGTATAAATAGGAGGCAGGGAAGTAAGGGAGGGACAAAAGAGAGGCAGGGCAAGGAAAGAATCGAAGTAGAGAGAAAGAAGGAAAATGAATGAAGGAAGGAACATGGAGGAGTGGCGTGTTTATATATCAAAGGAGTTTTTTTTTTTTTGCTAAGGAACCACTTGAACGGCCGGCAGGACTCAAAGGGCTGGTTGTAGTAGTGGTAATAATGATGGTGGTAGCTATTATAGTGGTAGTTATGGTAGTATTAGTGGTGGTAGTGGTAATTGTGGTGGCAGCTACGATAAGTGTTAATTATGGTAGTGTTAGTGGTGGGAGTAGCTGTGATAGTAGTAGCTCAGGTAGTACTAAGAATAGTGGAAGTGATGGAATAGTCATTATGGTAGGGTCGTTTTAGCGTTAACAATTTACTTATAGACGCGATAGTGTGGTACAATTCTTAACAGTGGTACCTAACTTATGGTATGGTAGTTCACACAATGGTATCGGCCAATTGGTTACAGTGACGCTAATTAGTAAGTAGTTTACACCATATAACAATTACCAGTAATCTATGGCAGATGGTTTAGAGCGATAGTAACTAGTTATGGTAGCGGTTCAGTAAACGAGTACGTGTTAAACCAAGGGATAGTCAAACATTCTTAGAGTTTTATTTTAGTCCTTCCGTGTGAATTAAACATTTAGTAGCATTTCAATTAAAACTTTAGGCAAACTTTCCGGGAAATAATTGTTGTTAGTCCGGTTACAAAAATGACTGGTGAAAGGAATCATTTTCGAGTCGATATGTTTATATTGTTATTATTATTATTATAATTATTGTGTGTGTGTGTGTTATGAATTATATAACGCAATCTGTCCCAACACAGTGATTATGTAACATTCTCATATAAAGACTCAAACATAATCAAACACAACTATCACCACCAAACACAAACATCATTATCATCACCACACACCATCACCCAAAACAAACATCACCACCACCACACACCATCACCCAAAACAAACATCACTATCACCACACACCATCACCCAAAACAAGCATCACTATCACCACACACCATCAACAAAAACATCACCATACAAACATACACACCATCACAACACATCAACAAACATCACCATACACACACCAACACCACACAGGCAACTGAAACGTCGTCACCACAACCACAAAACCCAGACGAACTCCGGCACCACCATATACAATACAAATTCATCAGTTCCTCAATTTCTGCGCTGACCGATGGTGAAGTGGAGGGAAAGGGAGGGAGGGAGGGAAAGGGGAGCGTTAGGAGGGTGGGGGGAGGAGGAGGAGGAGGGCTGTGGTGATAGTGGTGATGGTGGTGGCTGGTTTGAGGGGGAGGAAACGAAGGATGGAGGGAGGTGGTGATGGGGGTGTGAGGGAGGACTGAAGGGGAAGGGGGAAGAGGAGGGCAAAAGTATATAGAGAAAGGGGTGGCAGTGGTAGTGGTGGATGAAGGGGGAAGGGGAGGGGAGGAGGGGGATGGTTATTTCAATGGGAAAATAGAGACCATTTTATCGCAGTTCCACCAAGCCTAAGGTAAACAAAGATGGTTGCGTTTTAAATTTAATCTGTACGCCAAGTGGTGGGCGGATGTTATTTTAGGGAGGGGTCCACCAGCCTCGCCCCACCTTTTTCGCTCAACGGCGCTTCGGCCTCACTGTTTTTTTCACATCACCGCACACACCGCTTCGATTCCCTCATCCAATACCTAAACCAAAGCAAACGTTGGTATCACCACCTTAGAGATATAACACCAAGATGCTCTACATGAGAAGCCCTAGAAATACGTTCCCGTTCACTGGATGGCGAGGCGAACGAGCTGAACACGCGTCCGAAAACGCACGTTTAGAAAGCGAAACAACGAGAAATATTACGTTCGACGTGGCAAGTTCACACTTCGGAGCTTTGTTTATTCTGCAATTAGTTGATGTGTGTGAATTTATCGAATATTGGAGGCTATTGTTTGGGGCCGCGGCTCGTCTAGGATTTCACCAGCGGGAGAACTCGGCCCAAGCTGTCTGGACAGTGTGCCAATAATGAAAAACCTTTCACACTTTGCTATACATTATACAAGAGCAGAGACATTCCACACTTAACACTTTATACAACACCACAAACACACCACACTCTATACAACACCACAAACACACCACACTTTATACAACACCCAACACAGAATTAACTTACAATATCATGAATTTTTTAATACCAATAATGAAGAAAAAGCACATTATTAAACATATTTAAATAAAAACAAAGTAAAATGACATAAAACATACAGGTCTTAAAACACACATTACCAAACCGAGTACCGCCAAGACACAACAATATATGGTAACCGGAAATGAAATTAACACACAATATAAATTTCCATCCAGCACCTTCAGCACACCACAAGTGACTCTATGGGCAATCTCTCTTGTGTTACATATGAGAGAGAGAGAGAGAGAGAGAGAGAGGTGCTAATAGGGTGTAACCATATCTAGAAGACGCCCATCCGTTCCGCTCACTCCTCCCCCCAAAATTCTCATCCATCCACACCCTCAACCCACATCACCCCATCCCCATCCATACCAGCCAATCTTCATCCACATCTCATCCATATCCATTCCCTATCCTGATCCACTCTCATCCACCCCCCCCCCATCCCATAATAACAATAACTGACTTGCTATGGTCTCGTTAGAATGGAAGAACACCATAGTGACTTTTCACGTTATGTGGTCAGTGGTTGGCGTGGCATCATCCTGTTAATTGGTGGTGGTCCCGCTTTTTGAGGTCATGTGTGCCCCCCCCCCCTCTACTTTGCTTGTTTCCACGCCAGTATAATCACTCATTTTGCTGGCTAACCATTATTATTATTATTATTATTATTATTATTATTATTATTATTATATTAAGCTGTAAACAGTTATTGTGAAAAGACATTAACAAAAATCATTAACTAATTTTACAGTACATAAAAGCCACGATAAGCGTTCCTGATGTTACATAATTATTTCAAAATTCCAAATATTCAAAGTGAAAATTCGTTAAAAGCCATAAAAAAAATATTGAAACTTTTACTCTGTAGGTATATAAAACCAGTACCTTAAATGTCAGTTCGGGACACACAGATTGTTCATTACAAGACACACTGACGGACAACCAAAACACACACAAAAATATTTAGTGGTGCGTGAGGCGAGGGGGACGGTCAGCCACCAACACCAGCGGGAGCGGTGGTGAGTGGCCAGCAGAGGTCGTGTGAGTGGCCAGCAGAGGTCGTGTGAGTGGCCAGCAGAGGTCGTTTGATTGGCACCACCACCACCACCACATCATCAGCAGCACAGCAACATCACCACAGTAGCAGCACAAAGCACAACAGCAGCACAACAGCAGTAGCACAGCAGCAGCACAACAGCACAACACCAGCATCACAGCAGTAGCACCACAGCAGCAGCAGCATCAGGTTGTGTACAGGCCGAGCAACAAAGAAGTAAATAGCCATAACTCTCACCATCTACCGCAAAAATATTTATACCAATTCCAAACAAGCTTTTAACAGGACTCGGTAAATAGTGTTACGTAAACCAATTTTATCCCCTAAAGGAATTATTCTCGGCCTTCAGATGGATTTATTGCTGAGGAATTAATAGTCAATTTTGTAACAATTGTCGCAACAAAACTGTGTACCATTTTCAATATTGGTGTGTGTGTGTGTGTGTGTGTGTGTGTGTGTGTGTGCCAGTTTAGAGCCCAAACAAGGCAATTCATGTATCTCTGGTAATTAGTTTAAGAGTGTGGGTAATACACCTGACTTGACTCCTGGCATAGGATGATATACCTGTGTACGTCTGAGCTTCCGGGCGTCAAGTAAGAGGAGAGGGTATAGCTGGAGGAGGGGGTATAGCTGGATGAGGAGGTATAGCTGGAGGAGGGGGTATAGCTGGAGGAGGAGGTATAGCTGGAGGAGGAGGTATAGCTGGAGGAGGAGGTATAGCAGGAGGAGGAGGTATAGCAGGAGGAGGGGGTATAGCTTGAGGAGAGGGGGGGGGGGGAGTTTAAGAGGACGATAAAGGGGAGGAGGAAGTTTGGAAGGGGGAAGAGGAGGAAGTATCCCTGGAGGAAGAGGAGGTGAGGGCGTCCTCCCCACCCTGGCAGAACATTATTCGTGGACACGCAGCCTCACACTATGGATCCCTGGTGCGTGGGCTTACCCCCCTCCCCCTCCCCTCACTCAACACTTACCCCCTCCCCTCACTTCCATCTAACCCCCTTCCCTCACTCAAAACCACCCCTCTCCTCACTTCCATCACCTAACCCCTTCCCTCACATCACCTAAACCCTCTCCTCACATCATCTAACCCTCTCCCCTCACTTCCATCACCCAACCACCCTCCCCTCACTTCACCCCTTCCCTGACTTCCATCGCCTACCTCCTGCCATCCATCACCCATACCTTCTCTCCATCATCCATCCCTCCCTTCCATCAACCACACGCCCCCCCCTCCCCTCTATCATCCTCCATCACCAATCCTTCATCTCCATCACCCATCCGCCCCCTCTCTTCCCCCTCCATCACCCACCCAGCCCCTCACGCAGCACCTTCCTCTCCATCACTATATGAAAGACGACCACCCACCCTCTCCCCTTCCCTCCCTCCCGCATACATCGTCCCTCCATCATATTAACATACACACCTTTCCTCTGGACATACTAGGAGCATTTTTTGTCACAGTGATATGCCAGGCTGTCATAACCCAGTGACAGGTGTCGTCAGAGATTCATGTGTGTGTAGTTTGTGTCACTACGACCCTTTTATCATGTTCCTCCGCGTATATTGTTTACCATATACGGATAAAAATAATAAGTAATAATAATAATAACAATAATAACAATAATAATAACAATAATAATAATAATAATAATAATAATAATAATAATAATAATATTTTAAAATTGGTGTTGCTGGGTGATAGTAGTAGTAGTAGTAATGGTTCTGTTACTGCCGTTGGTGTTCGTGGTTGTAATAATGGTGGTGGTGGGTGAGGGAGGAGGGGGGGGGGGAAGATAAGTGGGGAAGGTGAGGGGGAGGTGAGTCGGGAGGTGAGGGGGAGAAGGTGAGTAGGGAGGTGAGGGGGAGAAGGTGAGTAGGGAGGTGAGGGGGAAGGTGTGTCGGAGTGGGGTGGAGTGGGATGAGGGTGGGGTGGGATGAGGGTGGGGTGGGATGTGGGTGGGGTGGGATGTGGGTGGGGTGGGGTGAAGGAAAGTAACACAAGACGCGGCTACCTATAACCCAAATAACCAACCTACCTGTACCTTCAGGAGTAAACACGCCCCTGAAAGCCACCCCAGGTAACGTTCACCAGTACACCGGTCTTAACCTACACAGTACCTGGTGAACTATGAGCCGGGAAACTGGAACTAAAAGAGGAGATAAATTCTATACCCACCCAAAAAAATAATAATAATAATTACGTTTGGATTATTATAAAGAAGTGACTGGGAGGACTATAACGTGGGATAAATTATTATTATATTATTATTATTATTATTATTATTATTATTATTATTTACTATCGATTCTTATCATTATCCAGTATGAAAAAGTTATCATTCCTTTTTATTTTTTATCATTAGCTGTTATTATTACCGCTATAATTTCCATTTCCATTAGACATCTTATTCTGTGAGGTTAAATCAGACCAACACGGCGTGAGTCAACAATGGTGAAGTTTGAGCCCCACTACACCAGGTTCACTAATGACTCCTCTACCGTCAGCCAGTCTCTCTCTCTCTCTCTCTCTCTCTCTCTCTCTCTCTCTCTCTCTCTCTCGTTGAACCCCTTCCTCTCCTCTTTCGTTTAAACCTTTCCTCTTCTTTCAAACTCTTTCGTTAAACCGGTTCTTCTCTCTCGTTAAACCCATTCCCCTCCTCTACCTCTTCTATCTCATTTTCGCTAAAACCCTTTCATCTCCTATTCCATTCTCTTTCATAAATCCCTGTCCCATATTCCTACGTCCAGCCTCATACAAGTGCCTCGCTCCTCCCCCTATCCACATACACCACTGCCTGCCCCCCTGGCCCCATAAACCACTGTCCCCTCCCCTGCTCATTACTCCCGACCACGTCTGAGGTGGGAGGATGGAGGTGGGTGGAAAAGGTGGGGGTAACGGGAGGTGGGTGGAGGTGCGTTGGAAGGGGATGTAGTGGGAGAGGGAGGGAAGGAAAGGGGGATGTAGGGGATAAAGGGAAGTTTGGAAAGATAAGACAGGTGAAGGGTTGGGGGTGTAAGGAGGGGGAAGAGGAAGATAAGGGAAGGGGAAGGTGGGGAAAAAGGAGGCGGGGGATTGGGAATGGGAGAGAAAAAAGGAAGGAGGAGGGAGGGGGAATTAGGTGGGAGAGGTTAAGGGGTAAGGGAATAGGGGATTTGAGGAGGTAAGAGGAATAGGGGAGGTAGGGAGTAGGGGGTTTGGAAAATTAAGGGGGGTTGGGAAGGTATGGGAGGTTTGGGGAGGTTGAGGGTAAGGGAGTAAGGGGGGGGGGGGGAGCTCGCTAATGTATTTTCGACACGTTAAACAAGAACCTCATCGCAACAATGTGCTGAGTCACGGGGCCTCCACAGCTAATCTCTCAAATATTTAATCAACAAAGTTGGTCGTCTCAGTTGTGTGGATGGAGGTTTCCAATCCTAAGGGGGTGAGGGGGGTCTACAGTGCGCACTGGACAATTCCCCACTTCTCCCCATCAACCTCCCTTTGATGCACCCCTTCCCATTTTCCCCATCCCTTTGGCGCATTCTTCTTCCCCCTTCCCTTAAGGGCGCATTCCCCCTTTCTCTCCTCCTCCTCCTCTCCATGCGCCTCCATCACCGCGCACGGGTCATTGTGTCATCAGAGCGAAGCTTACCTCTATGGCTCTCCCCTTCCCTCCAGTGTCAAGACCTGACTGAATTACTCAGAATAGGCAAACTGTACTCTAAGCTTTGCCAATAAATTTGTTAACCGTTAAAAAATCTGCCCCATCCTCCTACTTCCTCCGTATCTTCGTCCCCCTTCAATGTTACTCCCCCTTCCCCCTGGACGCTGTAACACTCACCACCAACAGGTTGAATAAGATGCTACACAAAAGTACTGTACGATAAAATATTCCTGTACTCGGAAATGGTGACGAAGTGTTGATAGAAACGAAAATATCCGTGAATTTTTTTCTCAGTGTTCATTGATTTCACTGTATAATTATTTACTAATAAATTTCTATTAAGTTATACGACCTTCCACGAACCATGATGTAAACTTCATTACAGAAACTAAATTTTGTTGAGTCACAGGGAAGTTTCACAAAATTTTCTATTTAATGGCACCAAAACTCTATAAACAAGTTCGTGGCGTTCTTGTCAGTACATCGGGTCGAACAAAGTCATCTGCGACCATCTTTCAGAAGGTCATTAAGCAGTGTACACCCCGGGGTCCAGTAATTTAGGTTACACTGATGAGAAAGGATGTCATAGGTGTCAGGTGTCACAACTTTCGCTTCACCGTGTGAGAGAGAGAGAGAGAGAGAGAGAGAGAGGTAATCGAATTTAGGGCACTGTACGGCAGCATTAGAGGAGTTGGTATATGGTATGGCAGGGCAGGGTAGGGTAGGGTAGGATAGGGTAGGGTAGGATAGGGTAGTCACTGTAAGTAGCGGGACGACCTTCACAACGGCGTCTTTCTTACTACCTTGGACGGGGCAACAAGAGAACGCTTCTCTAAAAGGCCTCTATACTACTTCTTGTTGCTCCCTTCTCTTTCCTTCCATCATTACATATGTCTATCTCCCTTCATCCTCATACTTTGACCTTTTCTCCCATTTAACGCTCTCCATCCAGATACGTTGTGTTGATGTCTCTCTTCATGGATGTCTTAATTTCTCACTTCTCTTCCTCTTTCCCTTGTACCTGTCCTCTACCTCATTTCACTTTGGTTCTCGCCTTATTCATCGGTTCACCTTCTTTACTACATACTATCCTATATGTGCCTCCTTCCCTCCCCCCCCTTCCATACGCTTCTGCCCCCCCCCCCCCGCCCACACACACAAAGTTCGTCCACATCAGCCTCTTCTTCCTCCCTCTATTCATGGCTCTCCCTCACTCCCTTCCTCCTGCACTTTTCTCCACCAAGTTATTGACATTAGTTTGTCGGGCAGTGGGAAGGTAATATATATATATATATGTTATCAGGATCAACAAGGAGGGAGGGAAGGCCACCACTATCACCAGCCAGGATGGAACAGCGTTATGGCTCGGCCCGCGCACTGAACAGCGCATTTGTTTACATTACTAACTGGCCAAGAATCCCCACCAGACAGCTGCCTCTCTTAAAAACCTCGCCAACACTTCACGAGCACCCAACGAGCTGGTGCTGTACATCCCTCCCTCACTCCCTACCCTCCTCCTTCACCACCCCCCCCCCCCCCTTGCCGCTACAGATTTACAAGAGCCAATTCAACTAATTCAGCTAATTCAGGGTTGTGTTGGGGAGGGACGGGACTAAGGAGAAGTGGGGGGGGGGGGGAGGTCAGGAGGAGGAGTAGGAAGACGAGATGGGAGGTGTGAGGGAGGAAGATACGGAGGTGCGAAATGCAGAAGATGGAGAGGAGGGAGGGGGAGAAGGTCAAGAAGTGGAGAAAGGGGAGAGGAAGAGAAAAACTGGGGAAGAAATGAAGAAACACAATGTAAGGAGGGGGGGGGGAGATGAAGAGGGAGGAGGAGGAGGAAGGGACGGGAGGAAGAAGAGACAAAAAGGAAGAACAAAAAGAGTAAAAAGTGAGTGGAAGAAACAAGGAACGGGGAAGAAAAGAGAGAGAGACAGACAGAGATCAAGAGGCAGGTGGAGAGGAAGAAAAAACAAAACTGGAGAAGAAGAAAATGGACACGAAAAGATAGGATAACTAAAAGAAACTCCAAGGATTCAGGGGCAGAGTCAAGGAAAGGAGAGGAGAAGAAGAGAGAGGAAAGAAACAAGGGGATAGAAGGAGAGACGAAGGAGATGAGTTGAGAGAAGGAGAGACATCGAGGGATAGGCGGGGGA
The DNA here is from genome assembly GCA_958450375.1 of Homarus gammarus. Lineage (NCBI taxonomy): Eukaryota > Metazoa > Arthropoda > Malacostraca > Decapoda > Nephropidae > Homarus > Homarus gammarus. Next base: position 1,005,908 of record CAUDMG010003604.1, read on the forward strand.
GGAGGAGAAAGAGATATCGATAAAATATAAATTCTCAGCAAGGATTAAGCACAAGAGACTTATGACTCATCTCGTCGGGAAACTTTAAGAGAGACGGTCTTAAGTTTCGTGACACCCAAGACCTGACATGTCTCGCATTTCTCCCCGGCCAGAACCACACACACACACACACACACACACACACACACACACACACACACACCTCAAGCTATATTGTGGCAGATAATCCCGTACCTGACGATAACACCCCCTAAAGCTAAATGGGGGGGGTTGGTTAGGTTAGGTTAATTTAACATTGGGCTGTTTAATATTTAGGTGATATAACCAGGGGGTCCTAATCTTCATGAGATCCCAATACCTTAATATAGCCATCACTGTTGAAGCAATAATAATAATAATAATAATAATAATAATAATAATAATACTAACACTTGTTCTTCACTCAACCTAAAGAAACCATTGAACTACTCGACCAGGGTGATGAACAAAATAAACAATAACTACACTTGTTCTCGATAACACGACGTACTGCACATCCGAGAACCAATATTACCGTCACTAGAACCACCTCTTAAACAGACAGTCATCGGTAACTATATAACTACATAACAGTACATATCGTTAAACGGAATATAACTACATAACAGTACATATCGTTATACAGAATATAACTACATAACAGTACATATCGTCATACAGAATATAACTACATAACAGTACATATCGTTATACAGAATATAACTACATAACAGTACATATCGTTAAACGGAATAAACAAGAGATAGGTAGGTAGACATAAGGAACACTAAGTGGCTTACCCCGCCACCATTACTGCGTTGCCACTTAACAGGAGAGTATATTGTCTCCCGGGGCTACTAAATGATGCTTTGCTCCAGAGAGGTCGGAGGTAGGGGAGGGGGGGGGGGGGGTGAATACGTGGGGGAGGAGGTATTGAGAGAAGAAAAAGAGGGGGTGATGGAGAGAAGGGGAAGAAGAACAGTAAGGGGGTGATAGAGGAGGAATAGGGAAGGACGATGTGATGGAGAGGGGGAAGAAAAGAAGGAAGGGGTGATAGAGGAGGAGGAGGAAGAAAATAAAGGGGAAGAGGGAGAAAAAGGTCGGGCGGGAAGAGGCAAATATTAGGTCGAGAGAGAGAGAGAGCGAAGGTGAGAGAACGTCTCTCCTACTTTTATATTAAAGGGGTATCCATCTCCCTCGTCTTTCTCCCCCTCTTACCTCTTCCCCCTTCATCATTTACTCTCTTCCCCCTTCATCATCTTCCCTTCTTCCTCTTCTCTTTGTCCTTCTTCATCTTCTATCTTTCCTCTTCTTACTCTTCCCCTTTCTTCACCTTCTCTCTTTCTTCTCCCCTTCTTCTCTCTTCCCCCTCCTCCGTCACCTTCCCTACCCCCTCCCCCCTACCCCTCTACGTCCTTACCCTTGACAGCTCCATCTTTGTCCCAGGCACTAAACAGCTGTCTCATACACCTCTCTCACCATGCACGCACTACACCCACACACTACACTCGACTTACATCACCGATACCCCCCCCCCTCCCCCTCCTTGTATACAAAAATCCACGTGTGTATTGAGACCCCGATATATACCCACGAATATATGTAAACACAACCTCCGTGTACACATTTCATTAACACAATCACTCGTACACTTAACACACAGGAAATGACGAAGAAAAAGACAACAAAAGAAAATGAGACTTTTTGAGGGGAGACTTAAATTAACAGAAGAGACCCCCTCAAGTTAAGCAAAGTTATGGACAAATTGGATTTACACATCATTTCCTCAGCCCACTAGTTATGATGAAGGAAAGTAGAGAAACAAGGCAATAAATAAGATGAAAACGTCTAAAAATGAAGAGAGACAGAAGGAAGAATAGGAGGGAATAATTCACCCGGGCCAGATCACAAGGTCGAGGAGGACAATACCAACCAATCAGAGCCCTCAGATTCTAACAACCAAGGTTACGATCGTACTTTCTAGTCCACCAATTAGACACCAGGATGGGAGGCCTAGTAACAGTTGGAATCGCTTAAACCACATCCTACCCCAAAAGCTTCTTCCCCCCCGCCCCCCTAACAACCCAATTAAATGCCGTCACTGAGTTCTCTTACCAGCAAACCAATCACATCTTAACGGTGGGTTGCTAGGTAGCCAATGAAACGCCAGGAAAGAGCGCTTACACAACAATACAGCCAATGAGAATCGAGTAAAAGGTTCGGGGGGTGGGGGGGGGGGGGTAAAACGGAGCAACAACAGTTAACTCGGCCCTGAGCGAACCACCATACAAACAAGCCTGGTCATAACTCCAGGCGTCTCTCCTTGTGTAACTCCTTGATTTATTTTCAATCTTCCTATGCACACACACACACACGCACACACACGCACACAAAAAAAATTCCCCCGCTGTATAAAAGAACAACAGTACGTATAATTGCATGGAACATTAGACATAAAAAAGAACTTAATTCACCAGTCCATCATTAGCGAATCCGTATTTTTTCTTTCCTCTCTCTCTCTCTCTCTCTCTCTCTCTCTCTCTCTCTCTTTTCCACACGATCACTTAGCCCTTAAATCATATGAAACAACCAATGAGAACGTGCCGCGTGCGTCGCTCAGCCAATCATAGCGAGGAATGACTCATCAGCCAACAATTATATTACAGAAACTCCAGAGCTTCGGGTCGACCTACGAGCCACAAGACTCAAGTGGCGGATGAACCTGTAGGAACCCTAGCGAAGGACCTCCCTCCCCCCTCCCCCGTGTGTCCTACCTTATGCTCCTTGTATGGGGAGAAACTTGAGAGAGAGAGAGAGAGAGAGAGAGAGAGAGAGATTTTTTTTTTAGTTTATCAATTTATTGGCAAAGCTTGGAGTACAGGTCGCCTATTGAGTAATAGAGAGAGAGAGAGAAAGGAAAAGAAAGCTACAGTAAAGTTAATATGAAACAATTCGAACTGCATAAAGAAGCAGACGCCTATTCAACGCTCTCTCAAATCGGAAATTCAATACGCGAAGCTGTATTTTCTCTAATATATACAAAAATCTGGTAGGGGAGGAGGGGAAGTGGGAGTCGTTCGTGGGGGGTGAGGTGGGTGATGGTGATGAGGGGGAGTGTTGTCGGCGGGGGTGGGAGGGGGAATCGAGGTATGGAAGGGAGGTAGGGTGGTGGTGGAAGAGGAGGGAGAAATATTAATCTAGACAAGTGCCGTTTCTTTAAATATACATTAAATCGATGCAGGACCGAAGGCTATAATGAAATTCTTGAAATGGTAGAGCAGAAAGCCCAATAAATTCTGAATGATATCGAAAAATAATATCCAAAGGCTAATAATACTGGGGAATGCAATAAATTCTAAGAACATCTTATGGCATTTGTTCTATGGGCAAGGGGGAGGTAGGGAGGTAGGGAGGGAGAGATGAGGTGAGTGGAGGAAGGGAGGGAGGGAGGGAGTGTGGGCGAGAGAGCTGCAGATGTAGTGGTGAAATTTTCATATCATCGTGGCGAATTTCAATAGGATAAGGCTTTTTATCAAAACTTTACGTACAGCTAATATCGGTGCTATTTTGGGGTCCTACGCTAAGGCGAACGTATCTTAGAGGGTGAGGTGAGAGGGAGAGAGAGAGAGAGAAGGGGTGTGGGGGGAGCTGAGAGATGAGGAGAAGGGGGGGGGGGGGAGATGGCTATAAGGTGCTGCTTAAGAGATATCCGACAGATACACACACACACACACACGTATAAACAAAATGACCCAAATATACCAAAATTACTACCATATGGGGAAGTAAATTCAACATACATTAAGCTCTGGTGAATGTCCTTGTCCCCCTCCCCCCTCCCCTTCTCCCCACCACACCGCCACATTTCCTCATTACAATACTTGATTATGCATGAATAATTTTAAATGTTATCTCCAAGCCGGGTAGGGCAGCGCGCCGGGGAGACCACCCTCTCTCCCTTTTATTTAACTTTTTTATAATCGAAAATATGAAGGGTGCAGGAAGGGTGGGAGAGGGTGAGACTCTAACAGTAGGGCGAGTGATGGTGTGTGTGTGTGTGTGTGTGTAAGGGAGGGCTGATGGGGAAGGGAGGGAGGGAGGTGTAAATGGGTGTAAGGGAGGGCTTGGGGAGGGAAGGGTGGGGTGTAGGCTACGTCTTGGGGAGGGAGGGAGGGAATAGATGTAGGGGAGAGTTGGCGAGATGGGAGGGGGTGTATGGGAGGGCTAGTGGAAAGGGGAGGGCTGGTGGAGAGGGGAGGGCTGGTGGACAGGGGAGGGCTAGTGGAGAGGGGAGGGCTGGTGGACAGGGGAGGGCTAGTGGAGAGGGGAGGGCTGATAGAGGGGAGGGAGAGGGGTGGACTGAGTAAGTAATGGAGGGGGACGCTAATGGGGGAGTGGAGTGGAGAGTAGGGTAAGTTTAGGGACGGTGGGGAGAGGAGTGGTGGACTGGGGTAATGTATGGGGAGGGAGTGGCGCTACAGAGGTGGGGGGACTGTTATGAAGGGTTGGGGAAGAAAGCAGAGGATGAGGGGTGTGGATGAGGTATGACTGATAAAAGGGAGACGCGTGAGGGAGAGGAGTTGTGTTGTGAGGGAGTAGAGATTGTGTTGTAAGGGGGGAGTTGTGGTGTGAGGGAGAGGAGGAGGAGTAGTAATGAGGAGGGGAGGAGGGGAGGGGTAGAGTGGCAATGACGGGAGGGAGGGAAGGGGAGGGGAGGAATAGACAAAGAAAACTGTCGGGCAGATGGTGTAGTAGTAATATAGATGGTGAATGGCACAGGTGGTGTAAACGACACAGGTGGTGTAAACGACACAGGTGGTGTAATTCGTACACATAGAGCAGAAGGTTATGGTAACACGAATAATACATACGAGTATAACAGCAAAAGAGTACAAATATTACAGGTGGTATAATTCAACAGGTGGTTCAGAGATTACAGGTGGCAAAGTCTGTACATAAACAGACAAATGGTTCAAGTATAGTTTGGTGGTGTGGCTACAGGTGTACTGGGATAACAGCTGGCGTGAGAAGTATCATCTACAGGTGGTTGTACAAATCAAGAGAGAAAAATACGTGTGTGTGTGTGTGTGTGCGGGTGAATGTGAAAGTGGTGTGTGTGGTGTTTGTGTAGCATGACGCACTATTATGATAACCACAGTGGCGGGGTTGACGAGGGCACCATACACGCCTAACATAAGATAAACAACTCTACTCCTCCACCCTGTCTCTTCCTCCACCCTGCCTCATCCTCCACCCTGCCTCCTCTACCTCCTCCTCCACCCTGTCTCTTCCTCCACCCTGCCTCCTCCACCCTAACCCTTCCTGCCTACTCCTCTACCTCCTCCTCCACCCTGCCTCATCCTCCACCCTGCCTCCTCCACCCTAACCCTTCCTGTCTACTCCTCTACCTCCTCCTCCACCCTGTCTCTTCCTCTACCCTGCCTCCTCCTCCACCCTAACCCTTCCCGCCTACTCCTCCACCACCTCATCCTCCCTGCCTCTTCCTTTACATCCACCCTACCTCCTTTCCTATCCTAACCCTTCCTGCCTCTTCCTCCACCCTGCCTCCACCTCCACTTCTACCCTAACCCTCCCTGCCTCTTCCTCCACCCTGCCTCCACCTCCACTTCTACCTTAACCCTTCCTGTTTGCCTATTCGTCCACCTCCTCCCGCTTCCTCTTCTACCTCCACCTCCCTCCTTATTGTTCCTATTCCACCTTCATCCTCTTGCCCACCACTCCACCCTAACACTGCGCCAAGGAAGTAAGGTACCGTTATAATATTCAGAGAGAAAAAATCTCTCTCTCTCTCTCTCTCATTCTCTCTCTCTCAAGCCAAGAACTATCACACGTAGACATTAATTCGGTTAAAAAATTAAACCTCATGTTGGTTTACTGAAGACGAGGTTAAAAAGTGGCTCCGCAAAACCTTTCCTTCCCTTACCTCCCTCTTCCCTGCCCTTCCTCCTCCCTAACCCCTTCTCTCCCCTTTCTTCCTCCCATTCCCCTTAAAAAAAAAAACTAAAACGAAAAAAACCAGTGGTAGTAAATACTGTATTTGGTTTGTCAAGAATTACATGAGAGGACAGTGAAGCATCAAAGTTGATTTTCAGTCCCATTTTGGGGAGTCAATTGGGCTGAAAGAAACAACAACAACAAAGTGTAAGCTGAAGGTATCTGGACTGTGAAACTAAGCTGTGTTACCGTATATATGTAAGCTGAAGGTATCTGGACTGTGAAACTAAGCTTTGTTGTCGTATATATGTAAGCTGAAGGTATCTGGACTGTGAACTTAAGCTTTGTTACCGTATATATTATCCCAAGCTTTTAAGTGTTCCCGAGGGTGACATACTCTAAGAAACGAAACTTAAAGAAACACACTTGAAATATTGATTGTAATTTTGTTTTCCAATAATAAAAAAAAAAAAAAATATATGCTTTTTGGTCAGCTGTCTTAAGACGACAGTAAAGGACAAAACTAATTCTTGAAGGACTCCTGACGTCTAAGAACTTCCATCCTTTGACAAGTATGGACCAAGACCTTCAACCTTAATTAAATACATATACTACAGCCTTCATCCTTTAATTAAAATATACATGGAACCATCATCCTTAACTAGCCAGGTGGGTATACATTTAAAACTTCAATACACACATACATAGATACTAACACCTTTACCCCTTAATTAACTACATACATTAACACACATTTAACCATTTATCCTCTACCAAACCATATATAATATACACTAAACACCTTTACCCCAAACTACATAAAAATTTCACCTTTTAATAACCCGAATGTGTATGTACCCGGGACCTTCCATCCCTTAAGTACTCGGATATACAAGTATTTATGTACAGTATACACGGTAGGTTAGGCGGGGCGGGTAGAGGTAGTAGCGTTGGGGGGTACTGATCTTCATGCAGATTTTGGTAGGGGGTGAAGCGTGTGGACCAGGGAGGCAGAGAAGGCGTGTTTGCCTCCCAGCCAAGACTATTTACCTAGAAAACAAGACCCAGAAAAGGAATTTAACGTAAACATGTGTTGCACCCTCCCTCCCTTCTCCCCCTGCCTCCTCTCTCTCTCTCTCTCTCTCTCTCTCTCTCTCTCTCTCTCTCTCTCTCTCTCTCCTCCTCCTCCTCCGTCCCCCCATGCTCTGATCTTTCCATCTTACTTTCTCTTTCTTTACTTCTTAAGCCTTCCATCCCTCCTTTCTATCTCCCTCACTTTTCTCTCTCTATTCCTCTCTCCTCTTCTCTTTCTCTCTCACTCTTCATTTTCTTCTCTTATTTTCCACAACCTTTCTCCCTTGTTCCACTCCAGTCCCTCTCCTTTATCTCCCTTTTCTGCTCTTCATTTATTCTCTTCCATTCCCTCTCTTTATCTATCCTCCACCACCTCCTCTCCCGCTCTTCATTTATCTTCCCTGCCTCTTTTGCTCTCTCCTATACTCCTTCTCTCCCTCCTCTACCCCCCTCCCCTTTTCGGCCTCTCTCTCTCTCTCTCTCTCTCTCTCTCTCTCTCTCTCTCTCTCTCTGTCCCCTTCACTTTACTTCTGTTTCTCCTCCATCTTCTATCCCTGTTCCCCTTCGTCTTTTCGTTCCTTCCTCCTCTTTATTCTTTCTCTCTCACTTCAACCTTTCCTTTGCCACCTCATGCGCTTCCTTTTATAGTTCATGACATCCACATATAGTATATAATTCTCCATCATCATCATCACCACAAATACCACCACTATCATCACCACAATTATCATCACCATCATCAGTTGTCACAATATCAGGCAATAGAAGACAAATCATCAATAATATCAAACCTGACATTGGAATAAAAAAATATAATTAAAATGACAAAACTAAACTAAAAAAAAATTAAAAAAAATAAACTCTTGGAATAAATTGACCAAACTCCAAAAGATATATATATATTCATCCACAAAAAAACCCCGACATTATACATAGGAATTAATACCCCCCCCCCCCCACCCAAAAAAAAATCCCAAATGACAATCAAAATAAATTCGAACACCATTAAGAATAAACTTTTAAAAGACACCATTACCCCCCCCCCCCCCCCACCACCACCACCTCCCCAAAGAACGGACTGAAAGAAAGAGAAAAAGACGAAATTTATCTGCAATAGCAAGTTTTAAATTGGAATCAAATCTTTTAAGCCGACATCGGAAGACAGTAAACTGAGAAATTCGCATTAAGGTCGAGTATTTGGCTCAGACCGATAGTGCACGACTCCTGGGTGACTGGAATACACAATTAACACCTATAAAATATACCTACCTTACGTAACGTGGTATTGGAAACTGACAGGTAGAAGTTAAAGGTAGAATTACAGGATAGATGACTAGATGTAGTGGTAGAATTAGAGGGTAGAGGTAGAATTAGAGTTGAAAATGGAGGTAGAAGGTAAATTTAATGGGTAGACTTACAGCTAAAGTTAGAGTGAGGGTAGATGTTGAAAGTATAGATTTTAAGGGGCGAGTTGACAGTAGATGTAGAAGGTAGATTTAGACGGTAGATGTAAGAGACAGACTAATAATATATTCAAAATTAAAGTACAGACTTGAAGAACAAAACAGAATTAGATAGAAAATCAAGTAAGCGACCAGACATAGAAAACAGAATTAGAATTAGTGAATAGAAAAGAAATAAAGAAAATATGTAGATTTAGAAACCAAAGAATTTAAAGAACAGACTTAAAATACCCACTTATACTCCTGTGTGGATATATGGGACAAGACTACACCTACCCACTTGGTTACTAAGGATTTTAATATCCACAGATAAATGACATCATTAAGCAGAACTCAATATCCGACGGGTACTGTGCGGATATCGGGCCACTGTGATACATGTGGGTAATATTTGAGAATATGATGACTTACTCTGCGGTTATCTTAGAATGAGGACCGTTATATCAGGTATTGTAAAGAATCATGCGGGTATTATGCGGGTATTATGTGGATACGAGCGGAGTGAAGCGGTTACAAAGTGTAAGTCGGAGGCTGGGACATTTAAGATAACCAGCGGTCATTACAGATACAGTGGTGGTGAGGCACTGCACCACCACGCAACCTGACCTGTCGGGGGAGGGGGAGAGAGGCAGGGGGGCAGGAGGAGATGGGAGGCAAGGAAGGGGGAAGGAAAGGTAAAGGAGGAGATGGAAGACAGGCAAAAGAGGAAGGGAAGATGGAGGACGAGGAAAGGATGATGGTAAGAGGGAAAGGAAAAGGGGGCAAAGGCAAGGAAGAAAAGGAAGGAGACGGAGGAAGGAAATTGAGGGAGGGAGGGAGGGAGGGAGGTTAGAAATTTACGGCGAAATAAAACAAAACAATAATAAAACTAAGAAAAACGGAAATAATAAAAATAAAACGAGAAAAATAAATAAATAAATAAAATAAACGGAGAAAGTAAATAAAGAGAAAAGGAATAACGAATAGAAGAGAGAAAATATAAATTATTCTCTTCCTCATCTGAGTATAAAACTTGCCCCGGGAGATAAACGAAGATGGGAGAGATAAACGAAGATGAGAGAGAGAGAACGAAAGGATAGATAAACAGCAGATATGGCATACATAAATGATGAAGGCCAATAAGGAGTAAAGACTGGACACGGCGCAGTAATGCATTTCCGAAGAGACGCAATGTAGGACACGTAGCCTAACGAGCAAACGGCAATTAATCCATATATATAAAACGGTAGTAAAGCTTAACGAACGTAGTCAGCAGAACGGTAGAACATTGAACAAGCACCAGAACAACCCGTTATTGTACAGACATGTTGGACAAGGGAACTGATGAGTGCAATGTGAAGGGTGAGGGAGAGAAACGGGGAGACAGGATAACGAGAGTGGGGAGGAGAGAGAGAGAGAGAGAGAGAGAGAGAGAGAGAGAGAGAGAGAGAGAGAGAGAGAGAGAGAGAGAGAGAAAAGGAGGGAGGATGATAGAGAAAATGAAAAGGATGACTGAAAGGAGAGAGACAGAGAGAAGGGAGAGGATGTCAGAGAAGAAAAGAGACAGAGAGAAGGAAGAGAATGATAGAGAAAGAGAGAGAAAGAGGAGGGGGGATGGGAAAGGACTTGTGATAGAGAAAATTCTTGTATAGTTCAGAACCTTAGGCGAATACCATGTAACTTGACCTGACAGTTTTTGACTTGTTGAGTGTGTCGTCACGTGCCACCAGGTTGAGGGGTACACGTCCTTCAAGGTTCATGTTCATTGTACTCACTCACTCACTCACAAAACACACACACACACACACGCCGCTGTATCGCTCGTCACATACTCAAGTGTGGTACCTCCTGTAGTCTATCTGCAGGTGACAACTTTATCTCTACTGAGTGTTGATTGGATATGACGTGGGGAGAGGAGATGCTGGTGGTGGTAGATGTAGTGGTGATGGGGTGATGGGGGCAGAGGTATGGGGGGGGAGAGATGATTGTGGGGTGGTAGTGCTGGTAGTAGGGAAAGGTGGGGGTGGTGGGGGGGGGTAGTGTTGGTGGTGGTAGGGGGTGGTGGTAGGGGGTTGTGTTGGTGATAGGGGGTTGTGTTGGTGATAGGGGGTTGTGTTGGTGGTAGGGGGTTGTGTTGGTGGTAGGGGGTTGTGTTGGTGGTAGGGGGTTGTGTTGGTGGTAGGGGGTTGTGTTGGTGGTAGGGGGTTGTGTTGGTGATAGGGGGTTGTGTTGGTGGTAGGGGGTTGTGTTGGTGATAGGGGGTTGTGTTGGTGATAGGGAGTAGTGTTGGTGGTAGGGGGTTGTGTTGGTGATAGGGGGTTGTGTTGGTGGTAGGGGGTGGTGTTGGTGGTAGGGGGTGGTGTTGGTGGTAGGGGGTGGTGTTGGTGGTAGGGGGTTGTGTTGGTGGTAATGGGGGGTTGTGTTGGTGGTAGGGGGTTGTGTTGGTGGTAGGGGGTTGTGTTGGTGGTAGGGGGTTGTGTTGGTGGTAGGGGGTTGTGTTGGTGGTAATGGGGGGTTGTGTTGGTGGTAGGGGGTTGTGTTGGTGGTAGGGGGTTGTGTTGGTGGTAGGGGGTTGTGTTGGTGGTAGGGGGTTGTGTTGGTGGTAGGGGGTTGTGTTGGTGGTAGGGGGTTGTGTTGGTGGTAGGGGGTTGTGTTGGTAGTAGTGGGAAGAGGTGGTGGTAGGGGGTAGTGGTTGAAGGGCGTGGTGTGAAGGAAGTAGTGATGGGGGAAGAGATGGTTAGCGATGTTGATGGGGAGTGGTGGTGATAAAGGGAAAAGGAGTGGTGGGAGAGAGGGTGTGGTGGGGAGGGAGTCGGGGGGGCAGTGTGGTCAAGACTGAGGGAAAGTAGATGGGCGAGGAAGAGCGTGAGAGGGGTGGGGAGTGTGGGAGGGTGGGGAGTGTGGGAGGGTGAGGAATGTGGGGGGAGTGTGGGGGTGGGGAGTGTAGGGGGTGGGGAGTGTAGGGGGTGGGGAGTGTGGGGAATGTGGGGGGTGGGGGGTGGGAAGTGGGGTGAGGAGTGGGAGTGGGGAGTGGAGTATGGGGACTGGAGAACGTGGGAGGGATGGGGAGTGTGGGAGGAGCGGGGTGTGAGGGGGATGGGGTGTAGAAACAGTTGTGGGTGTTGGGGTAATAGAAGAGGGTGTGTGGGCGAAGGATCGTATAGGTGGCGGTGTACGACCAAATGTAGGGGAGGGCGAGGGTGTGTAGGGGAGGGCGAGGGTGTGTAGGGGAGGGAAGGATATGGAAGGGTGTAATCGAAGAGGGGGGGGGGGCATGTAGGTGTGTGGGCGTAGTGTATGGACGTGGGAGGAGAGGGTGTAGGAGGGGTGGACGGAGGGATTGTAGGGGCGTAAAGGGAAGGAGTGTAGGGGCAGGCGAGGGTAGTGGCGGAGAAGGCATATGGCGGGGCAGTTTAAATATATATCTTGTGTAAACAGCTAGTGCTATTTGCTTGACGGATTCCCCACCACCTCCCTCTTTCACCATCCTCCTCCCAATCCAGAATTAGGAGGGATTTTTTTTTATATTACAAGACGAGGGATTTACCGCCAGGGATATATATACTGTGGGGAGGAGGACGACTTATAAAGTTTGCGGTGCAAGGTGAACTTTTGGGAAGGGGAAGGGGGAAAATTATAGGGGGGGGGGGGGGGTTGTGACGCGAAGTTAAAACGTCGCAAAATTGTAAAACACATCCTTATACTTACCAGCTTACACTTTATACTTTACTTGCTCTATACCTTATATCTATTCGCCTATCTTACACTTACCCTGCACCCATCAATCGTACGCCCTCCTTATTAAGCTACCTTACACCCTATAAACCTCTTCCACCACATACCCTACACCCCCCACAATCCCCTCCCATCCTCCCCAGACTCAACTGTAGGGTGGAAGGGAGGGAGGGAGAAGGGGCCAGGGTAATGTAAACAGTGATACTCTGTATTTATAGAAGGAATATTTTGATACGGTAGGACCAGGCTTGACGTCACCGGAGGCGTGGGCAAAAAACGGACGAGTGGCCTTCTAGATGTGTAGCTACGGTGTGTGCGTGTGTTGAACTGGGTCAGTAGGAACAGGCATGCAGTTCAGCAGTACACACACACACACACACACACACACACACACACACACATACATACACACATACATACACACACACACACACACACTGGGCGCGCGCGCGCCAAAGGAAAGAGACGGTAGAGCATGACGGAACACCACTCTAGCCAACACCTTCAAGCGACTCAAAGAAATCAGTTTGGCATCGACGCCCGGCGGCCTCCATAACACCCAGACCCGTTTTTACACCAACAAAAATGTTTTCTCTCAAAATATTGGGAGTAGCAATTCTCCAGCCATCTTATTTCTTTTTATGGTCGCTTCAGCAGTTAATTAAAAAAAAGGGGGGGGGAGGGCCACACCGCCCCCTGTTGTGTTTTTAAGTTTATTTTCGCTATTGGTCGAAGCAACAGAGTTGAGGACACTCAGCGTAGGACACCACCACCACCTACCACCTGCTGGAGAGTCAGTGGGGGAGGGACCGGTGGTGTGTACTTGTGTCAATATCCAGGGGAAGGAAGGAGGGATTGAAGGAAGTTGGAAATGTTGTTGATAGGGAAAGAAAGGGACAGTGATATATATAATGAGTGAAGGTGGTGGATTGTTAGTGTTGAAGCACAGAAAAGGAATAGGAAAGTTGATGCTAAAATACAAGGAAGGAAGAGGAGGAAGACACTATAATTGTATCTACCTGATAAATCATCAACCAAAGTAAATACACCACCAAATAGAACTAACATCGGACATTAATAACACCAAAATAAGAGTAAGTGAGATAACAGGTGACATCGCTGCTGACGGTACAGTACACTAGTGGTTGTAAATAGATCAGCAGCAGCGGCATAACATAACGCGTCAGCCGTCTGCTTTAGACATAACAATCTCGGCCGAAATAGCTGAAAGGCGAAGAGGCCAGAAAACTCAAAAACCGACCAGACATAACAACGATGAGAGAGAGAGAGAGAGAGAGAGAGAGAGAGAGAGAGAGAGAGCATAAGCTGTGTGCATGACACGACAGATTTATCAATATTACAAGCGCGCCAACTGAGAGCATATTAGAGTGACAAGCTTTATACATACAACGCCAACATTATAGACGAAACACAAACGTAAGTAATACAACGCCAACATTATAGACGAAACACAAACGTAAGTAATACAACGCCAACATTATAGACGAAACACAAACGTAAGTAATACAACGCCAACATTATAGACGAAACACAAACGTAAGTAATACAACGCCAGCATTATAGACGAAACACAAACGTAAGTAATACAACGCCAACATTATAGACGAAACACAAACGTAAGTAATACAACGCCAGCATTATAGACGAAACACAAACGTAAGTAATACAACGCCAGCATTATAAAGTAAACACCAGCAGCCGTCACCATTATACACGCAGCACCAACCTGTCGGCAGGGCTTCAGACCGCCAGGGTTTGGGTTGTCTATCTTCATCCGAAATCATTAAAGTATGTGAATAATTAACTCCCCTGTACTGCCTCCAGTACGATAGGTGACGAGGAAGAAATTAATACACTAAACACCTCCGGCTAGAAGAACATTCACGACTCAGAACGACTTTTTAGGGCGACATAGACTCTACAGTAACGACAAAAGTGACACCTACAGGTTCTCACTCTCATACACTCACACATACTCTTGCGGGCACACAAAGAGCACCAAACGCACCCGACTCGCTCTCTAATCGCTGGTTGGTCAGCCCGAGGTCCAGTGAGAGCACTGTGATTGGTTTTGCATGTCGGCGGCGTCAATGAGTGCCTCTCATTGGCTGCAGCCCAGGCGTAAGAGGAGCCTTGCACTGACTACAGTCACGACAAAGAATGCCTCTCATTGGCTCCAGTAAACTGTGGCAACGGCTCTTATTGACATTAAGTGAACGGTGATAGCGGCTCTTACTGGCTACTGTGTACGGAGGTAGCGGTTCTCATTGGCTACAATGTACGGAGGTAGCGGTTCTCATTGGCTACAATGTACGGAGGTAGCAGTTCTCATTGGCTACAATGTATAGAGGTAGCAGTTTTCATTGGCTACAATGTACGGAGGTAGCAGTTCTCATTGGCTACAATGTATGGAGGTAGCAGTTCTCATTGGCTACAATGTACGGAGGTAGCGATTCTCATTGGCTACAATGTACGGAGGCAGCGGCTCTCATTGGCTACAATGTAAGGAGGCAGCGGCTCTCATTGGCTACAATGTAAGGAGGCAGCGGCTCTCATTGGCTACAATGTACGGAGACAGCGGCTCTCAATGGTAGAAAGTTTGGCTTCTACTGGCTGCAGTGTTATGAGATGAGCAATTCTGAGTGTCTACAGTCAACGCCTAAGAGAGCGATCCCCATTGGCTGCAGTCAGGGGAGGGGGGAGGCAAGTACCACCAATCCAAGCAATTAGAAATAATGTACTTAGTATTTGAGGGTTTTTAAGCGGTCACCAAGAAATCATAATATTTTGCTCCATCGACCTATAATTCAATTTAGGCTCCCCAACAAAAATACGTCGACCTACCCGAAGCGCTTTTCCCTCCCTGTCACTGACCCAACAAGCTCATTTTCCCATAACCATACTGTGATAAAAACCACGTTTGCCTTTTAAAAAAATCACAAACAATGGCCGACCACAGCCTTAAACGCAAACATCCCCCCTCCTCGCACGCACGCATAAACACACACACACGCACACGGGGTTGTGATCTTCAATAGGTGTGAAACAGACGGGGGACTGATGAACAAAACACTACTCTTACAGGTACACAGGTATACCAGGTGACTACCACACAGGTAACAACTCACCAATTATTCATCAAACACAAAAGTGACAAAACAAAAGTCGGTTTCAAGAATAAAATAGCAGTTTGGCATTAGAACAAAAAATCAACCATTAATTATAGAAAGTTCTCGGAACTCTGATAAAAGCGTCACGATATTCGGATAAAGTCACAATCTTGGGATAAAAAGGCACAATATTCGGATAAAAGGTCACATTATTCGGATAAAAGTCACAATATTCGGATAAATGGGTACTATATTCGGATAAAAAGTCACAATCTTCGGATAAAAGGGTACAGAATTCGGATAAAAAGACACAATATTCGGATAAAATAAATGAAAATAAAAATCGTCCAAAACATCCTGTTGTCACGGAGAAAATACTTACCTCATCTAAGGATCACCTGAGGATTAAGCACCCTAATGCTAAACTAACTCAGCCTAACCTATCTGGGGTGGTTATTCTTCATGGGAAATAACCTGTGGTAAATAAACTTCAAGTAACCATTTAAGGAAACCAGTTACACCCACCCCATCATCACCCACCCCATCATCACCCACCCCATCATCACCCACCCCATCATCACCCACCCCATCATCACCCACCCCATCATCACGTGCATGACCCATTAATTCTGTTTTTGTATCACCTAAAAATTAGTCATCCCAGCTTATTTCAGCTGATAACTAAACACCTGGGAGATTGGATTTGGTTAGGTTAGGTTACGTTTCAATTGGTTTAGTTTGGTTATGTTTGGTTTGAATTGGTTTATAGTTTGGTTAGGTTTGGTTTCAATTGGTTTAGTTTGGTTCTGTTTGATTTGAATTGGTTTATAGTTAGGTTAGGTTGGGTTAGCGTTAAGGTGATTCCGATTAGATTGAACTGGGGTGCCTAATCTTCAGGTGATCCATTAGGCTTAATATATGATTTTTTTTCTCTTGTCTACAAGTTTGATAGTCATACTTAAATACACGAGGCCGGGTTGAGAGAGCGGGCTCAGGGGTCAGGTTGGCTCGCTGAATTATGGGTGAGCTGGTGTGTTGGGCCCGTGTGTCAGGGACTCGGCTTCCATGCAGGATTCATGCCACCTTCCTCACCCCACACACTACCCACATTGTCAACTACTTTTTTTTGTGTGGATGCGAGTTAACCAAGACGAGAGAGAGAGAAAAGGATTTTCTTCTTGGCTGAAACCTTTAGCTCACTTGACCTCCACCTCATCCCCCCCCCCCCCACCACCCCGCCCGGACCTGTCGCACCCCTTCCCCCTCGTGTGTGTGTGAGGAGCTATACATATGATGGTGTTGTTACGGTCAAGTTACTAAGCCAGTCGAAGCTGCTTCATTCGTTCTTTAGGGAAAATTCGGAATAAATCACAAGTCCAGTAAGCCGCAAGAGAAACACAAAGATGAGACGTTATTTCTGGCATCTTCAGGCAACCATTTATCACTTTACTTGTGATAAAAATGCATAGAAACTTTTACAGTGTGTGTGTGTGTGTGTGTGTGTGAACAAGATGAGGGAGAGTAGAGAACAGTGGTAGTAGTGGTAGTGGTGTTTGGAGTTGGTATTGATAGTGGTGGTAGTAGCAGTGGTGGTGGTAGTAGCAGTGGTGGTGGTGGTAGTAGCAGTGGTGGTGGTGGTAGTAGCAGTGGTGGTAGTGGTAGTAGCAGTGGTGGTGGTGGTGGTAGTAGCAGTGGTGGTGGTGGTGGTAGTAGCAGTGGTGGTGGTTGTAGCAGTGTTGGTGGTAGTAGCAGTGGTGGTGGTAGTAGCAGTGGTGGCGGTAGAAGCAGTGGTGGTGGTAGTAGCAGTGGTGATGGTGGTGGTGGTGGTAGTGGTGGTGGTGGTGGTAGTAGCGGTGGTGGTGGTGGTAGTAGCGGTGGTGGTGGTGGTAGTAGCAGTGGTGGTGGTGGTAGTAGCAGTGGTGGTGGTGGTTATGGGGACGACGGATGTGTGTGTGTGTGTATGTGTGTGTGTGTCACCGCCACCCCTAGCGGCTCACACATCCCAGCCACTGCTCCTGAATCATTGCTCACCGCCCTACGCTTCTCACCTACCCACTATAACCTACTTTTAGAAGGGCCGGCCGCCGAGGGGTCACACACACACACACACACACACACACACATCCCTACCTATAAATGAATAAATCACCAAATCTCTAAAAAGTTGTCAACAGGCCTACAAGGACGCACCCTGACATCCTCGCTCGCTGGTCCTCCGCCGTTCTGGTTGATGGCAGGCCGGGGGAGTATGCAGTCGCAGCCTTTCCATTTTGTATTATTCTCAGAGAAAATCTAAGTTAGGATAAAAGAACCAGAGGCATGACGGAATACCTGGACTCACATGAATTCCTAAGAAGGGAGGACTTCCACAGGTTGCCCAGGAGAGAGAGAGAGAGAGAGAGAGAGAGAGAGAGAGAGAGAGAGAGAGAGAGAGAGAGAGAGAGAGAGAGAACGGTGCTATTTCTACACACCCTCTCCCCCCCCCCATCTCAACTTACAACTGCTCGTAGATCTTGTTAACCTGAGTGAAGAACATCTTGAGAGACGGTGACCAGGCTCTGCTATCAATTGTGTGTCATCAATAATAACGGAAGGAGTTGACCTGTGGGACCTTCCCCCCCCCCTCTCCCTTCTTCAGCCAAGCCTGACTCGTACAAGGTCTGTGCAGAAGTGACCTCCCACTGCCTCTGTGTAAATAATGCCATTACCATCTACTCTTCGCCCTCTTCCTCACTCCACATCCTCCTCACACCTACGTTTTCTTCTAGCTAAAACTGACGAAACGGGATTTTTTTTTTCGTTCCTAGTCTTCCAACACGATATTTAGAGGTAGATTATGGATGAGTGACGTCGAGAAAGTTTGTCACGACAGACTCTTGAGAATGGTTGAGAAGTGGACGGCAAAGATCACACACCTTATCTCTCCTCTCCTCCTTGGATTTTGTATCACTCGTCCTCTCAACTTAACGCATTTATTAGCACTTTCTCCCCTCTTACTCACACCACCTCTCTTGACACTCCTCCCTTACTCACACCACCTCTCTCGACACTCCTCCCTTACACACACCACCTCTCTTGACACTCCTCCCTTACACACACCACCTCTCTCGACACTCCTCCCTTACACACACCACCCTCTCTTGACACTCCTCCCTTACACACACCACCTCTCTCGACACTCCTCCCTTACACACACCACCCCTCTCGACACTCCCCCCTTGCTCTTCCCCCCCATGTTTGTGCCCCACTACTTCACCCCCATTCAATCCTCCCGATATATTACCCCTATTGAAGTTCCCTTTCACAAACTGTATCTACCCCTCTCTCACCCCTGTGTGTGTGTGTGTCACCCCTGTCTGTGCCTCACCCTCTCACCTCTTCCTATGCCATCCCTACCTCACTCCGTCCGTGCACATCCCGGTCCACTTTAAGTACTATCATTACGTACCAAGCACCGCGGCAGGGGTTTAAGTACTCCCAGTAGAAAGAGACGAACCTTATGTTGAAAGTTTCAGGGCCGAGGGTTCGATGTTTCATGGCGCAGGTCGACCAGCACGATGATGAAGGACAGTGGTGCCAGCTAGTTAATATTCGTCATCATAAATTTTGTAGGAGAGGGGAGGGAAGAAGGCAGGTGGGAGGGAGGGAAGAAGGCAAGTGGGAGGGAGGGAGGGAGGGGTGGTGGGAGGGAGGGGTGGTGGGAGGGAGGGAAGGGTCATGGGTTGCTTGTGGAAGAGGGTAAGGGAAGGTTTCTCAAGCTGGTGGAGGGATTTGGTGTGTTTATGGCATGAAGGGATGGGAAGGGAGAGAAGACGGAAGGACAGGGTCTTACCCTTAGACAGTTCACGAAAATAAAAGGCAGACAGACAGAACTCAACAACGACCAAGTAAAACAGGTCGAGCTGGAGCGAACTTGGAGACAGAAACACTGAAATATTAAGCCTCTCATGTCACTGCAATATTAATTATCTATACATCATGTAGTAGCCACAGTCTCTACGTAGCTGAAGACCCCGCACCACCCCACCTTCCCTCCCTACCTCCAAGACCTTGTTCCTCTCACCCGCCAACCCTCACTCCCTCCCTCCAAGACTCCACCCACTTCACCTCCATCTCTAAAACCCTACCAGTCCCCATTCCAAGATCACACTCCCCCTATCCCCCAAGACCACAACTTCCCTTACTAAGACCCTTCCTCCCCAACTCTCGCCGCCCCTCCACATCTCCTCTTTCTCCCCCACATTATCCCCAGATCTTGAGACCCAAATCAAATATTCGAGCGGCTGGCGTCCACCTTAAGACTCCTGCTTCACTTAGCGACCTTTGTTAAATGTCCGCGTGCATAATGCAGCTCCCGCTAATCTCGGCCGCCACCGCTGTCCACGTCTCCGGCGACACTCGCGTCGTCTTGACACCGTCACGTCCCCCGTCCTCCTGGCAGGGGAGGAGAGGGAACACCGGAGGGAGGGAGGGCACCGGAGGGAGGGAGGGCACCGGAGGGAGGGAGGGCACCGGAGGAAGGGAGGACACCGGAGGAAGGGAGGACAACAGGGTGTTGTAAACATTGGCTATACCGGAGGAGTGGAGGTATAGTGCTATAAAATTTTGGAATCTGATGATTAAATATCCTAATTCTAAATGGCGGGAATTTGGTTAGGTTATGTTAAGTTAGAATCAGGGTGTTTAACCACTGGACATACTGTAGATTGCAACCCCATAAATAGGATTCTCGCATTTGTGGTCCCCAGCAGGTGTGACCCTCCCCCCCCCCCTTTATAAATCGAGCTGATTGACACGCCGCCACCGCGTCCCTTTACCATTCATTATTTTTACATGAGGCTCAACATTGTGCTTGTGTCCCCCTCCCTCCCGTATGCCCTCCTGCCCCTCCCTCCCGTGCCCCCCCCCCCCTGCCATCCATGAGTCATGTGCTGTGCTATTGGTTGGTCTAACGTAACATTACCTCCCAGTGTCTCTACATCACCCCCATGAAATTAACATTCATAGCCAAAAATACAGTACATCTACCTTAACAGTTTCGATACAGTACTGATCAGCAAACAAAAGCTGTTACTAAAATGGTAAAGAACAGAGCCGTCACCTGTACCCCATTAATATTGACGCTTAGAGTATATGTAATAGATATTCATAGTTCTTATTCATTTTGGAACGGCAGATATTGGCAGATTAACGGAAGTATTGTTGGAAACATGTAGACCAAATGTTGAAGATTAACTTACTGAGTGTGTTCAGAGGTAAATGTACAGATATAAAAAAAATTAATCTGGTACAAATAATAATAGTAAAATAATAATAATAATAATAATAATAATAATAATAATAATAATAATACAGAAGTACAGGGTAGGATGGGGGAGAAAACGAGCGATAACTTCAGGCGCGTTCATGAATCGGTTGAATTGGATTGGGTTAATCTTTGCCCGATGTTTTATATTCTTTCGGACGCCTGGGATCTCGATAATTTTTGGAATGACCGTATCTAACAGGCACACAACAACAGGGAGCGCCACCGGTCTCGCCTCGGTACCTGTGACCCATCCAACATCCACTTTACCTCAAAAATATCAATCAACTTTCACATAAGCTGTAATCCTCTGTCTGACTTCTTAATATATATTCTGCCCAACCTGTGTGGTCATATGAAGTCATTGTATTGGTACGTTCAACTAATCCACCTCTATCGTGACCAAACCATCAACCTATCTATCCCGTTAAGCTATCATCAGTTCATCCACCCAACCTTTATTTACTCTACCCATCTCAATGCGTGGCTGATCGGCTGATGTGGGTGGTTGGTCGGCTGAGGTGGGTGACTGGTCGGCTGAGGTGGGTGGTTGGTAGGGTGATGAAGGTGGCTGGTCGGCTGAGGTGGGTGGCTGGTCGGCTGAGGTGGGTGGCTGGTTGGCTGAGGTGGGTGGCTGGTCGGCTGAGGTGGGTGGCTGGCAGGGTGATGTGGGGGTGGCTGGTCGGCTGAGGTGGGTGGCTGGCAGGGTGATGTGGGGCTGGCTGGTCGGCTGAGGTGGGTGGCTGGTCGGCAGGGAGGACGGTCAGGCCATCTCCGGGCGAGGGAAGGTCGGGTCGATGTATTGACGGAGTGTTTTGTTCCATCAAAATTGAGAAGGTCACATTAATCATGGCAGAAGACGGACCACTGGAACTTTAATGCAACATTCAGTGGTGTGAGACGCCTATATACACCAGAACACCCCTCACCACTCAATGGTGTAGGGCACCTCCACACACCACCACACCTATTTAGCATTCAGTGGTGAAGGGTGATTATAAACGCCAGTACATCCATAATTTAATATCCACTGATATTAAACTCCCCAAAACAGCAAATACCCGTTAAATTCAGTGGTGTAAGGCGCCTACAGCCACTCGCACATCCCATAACATTCAGAGGTGTAGGGCGCTTATGGCCACCAGCTCACCACCATATACGTATTAAGGATTTCTTCTATCGACGCAATATGTCCGTTTTATACTTATCCATTAACGTTATATAACCATCACCCACTGTATTTAAATATTCATGTTTATCCTGGCTTAAAACGTTCTTAAAAAGGATGATTATGATGTACGAAACAGTGAAAATGACGACGTGTGCGAGATGTGACAGGAGTCAGGTAGGGCTAACTCACTGTCTTCGCACGTCGTCCTCGGCACAGTCAGTCAATACAGCACAGCCAAAATCAGGTTATGGTCCATACCTGACGGCCGTCAAGCATCCCTGGCTGACTCGCACACCTGCTACTCCTAGACACCTGCTCCCAACCACAAACACACCTGCATACACATATCATATTCTCTACGTCTACACAGGTGTCGCCGAGTCCTACCCTCCCAACGTTTGTAAACACACATCAGACACTCTCCTATGAAATAACTGTTCCTACACACCTGTCCTTCATTACTCAACACCTGTCAACACACACATTAAATTACCAATATCCACACAGGTGTTACCTGTCACCTGCCATTTATTAGATCATTCGCCACATGTTGCCAACACCTGTCGAACATGTTATAATATCCCCACCAAGTCCACACAGTAATTTAAGACACTTTCCCCCCTCATCTGCCCTATTAATACACTCCCCATTGACCTAGGTAATATTCTCCCCAATTAACCTAACCTAATCCCCAATAACCCATATATTCCCTATTAGCCTCTCATTCTCCCCATTAACCAACCTAACATGCTCCCCATTTATCTACGTAATATGCTCCCCATTTATCTACGTAATATACTCCCCACTCAACTAACATTAACCTGTCTGCACAAATAACCTCATTAACCTATGACACACAATTATATACCCCCATTAACCTCCTCACCCATTATTTATTAATATCATCTTTATTTTCGGTCACCACAACACCCATCCATGATCACCACCATCGTCACCACAATTACCACCACCACCATCCCAACACAGTACTAC
This sequence comes from Homarus gammarus, assembly GCA_958450375.1. NCBI lineage: Eukaryota > Metazoa > Arthropoda > Malacostraca > Decapoda > Nephropidae > Homarus > Homarus gammarus. The sequence goes on from CAUDMG010003604.1 coordinate 1,028,732, forward strand.
TATCACAACAATCACGCTCATCATCACAACAATTACGATCACCATCATAACAATACGATCACCATCACCACAACAATCACGCACACCATCACAACGACCACTATCACCACCACCACCACCACAACCTTCACCACCGTTCTCCAACACGGACTCAAACATCCAGGTGAGGTAGACAATTTATTAATTACATATTCAGGACAATGTGTGGAGGTCACCTGGGAGCTGCAGACGCAAATAACTTTCAAAACTAGTGATGTGAAAGTTTACACTCCGGATAGTGAATAACAGCCCAAGAACTTTTATTGCCTTTTTGTTTTCAGTCAAATGCAATATTTTCCGGCCAAGATATTAATTTTGAGTTTATACAGTATGTCGGAGTCTCACTTTTCTTCCCCTATATTCCCGTGTTTAGTTTTGTTTTGCTGTTATTCGCTGTGGCAGTATAGTTGTGGGTTTTTTTCTTCTAATTATATGTACAATTGACTCTAAGGTTAGGTTAAGTTAGGTTAGGTTAGGTTAGCTTAGGTTAGGTTAGGTTCAGGGTTTGATTAAGGTTTAGGTCAAGTATATTGAATTTTTGTAAAGATGATTTTGATGTTTTTTTAAGCAAGTTGGTTTTCTCATAATTTTCGGTTGACAGTGTCATGTGTGACTGTTGACAGTGTCATGTGTGACTGTTGACAGTGTCATGTGTGACTCTTGGCAGTGACACGTGTGACTGTTGACAGTGTCATGTGTGACTCTTGGCAGTGACACGTGTGACTCTTGACAGTGTCATGTGTGACTCTTGAGTGTCATGTGTGACTCTTGACAGTGTCATGTGTGACTCTTGACAGTGTCATGTGTGACTGATAGTGTCATGTGTGACTGACGACAGTGTTATGTGTGACTGATGACAGTGTCATGTGTGACTGACGACATTGTCATGTGTGACTGATGACAGTGTCATGTGTGACTGACGACAGTGTTATGTGTGACTGACGACAGTGTCATGTGTGACTGACGACAGTGTCATGTGTGACTGACGACAGTGTTATGTGTGACTGACGACAGTGTTATGTGTGACTGATGACAGTGTCATGTGTGACTGATGACAGTGTCATGTGTGACTGTTGAGTGTCATGTGTGACAGATGACAGTGTCATGTGTGACTGTTGAGTGTCATGTGTGACAGATGACAGTGTCATGTGTGACTGTTGAGTGTCATGTGTGACAGATGACAGTGTCATGTGTGACAGATGACAGTGTTATGTGTGACTGATGATAGTGTCATGTGTGACTGATGACAGTGTCATGTGTGACAGATGACAGTGTCATGTGTGACTGTTGAGTGTCATGTGAGACAGATGACAGTGTCATGTGTGACTGTTGAGTGTCATGTGAGACAGATGACAGTGTCTGACTGGAGAGGTAAATTAAAGTGTGTCAGTATATAACATGTTTGTTTGTTTCTTTTTAATGACAGGAAATATCAGAGTTTTTACTTCTGGGAGAATAAAATTGTCTCCAATGAAAAAGAAGAAAAACTGAATAATGAAGAAATTTAAATATTCAATGTTGTTGTATGATTTTCCTGCTGTCACTGTGTTCTCTTCCTTCCCTCCCTCTCTTCTTCCTTCCTGCCTTCTCTCCTCTCTTCCCTTACGTCCTTCGCACCCTTTGATTCCCCTCCGACTTCCCTCCTTCCGTCCTCCGCATTCTCTATCTTCCCTCTTCCTCCTCCTCCTTCCCTCTCTTTCTCTCTCACTCTCTCTTTCCTTCTTACGTATCCTCTCCCTTCTTTACCTCTCTCTCACTCTCCCTCTCTCTCTTCCCTCCCTCCGTGCTCCACCGCCTCTCCCTTCCCTCCTCTCACACCCTCTCCCCAGTTCGCTCCCCTTCCCCTTCTCTCGCTTTACAGTATCCTGTTATGTATGTAGCTATTTAAATACACATTTCGAAATCAAAGTTGTTACCCCTCTCCCTTTCTCTCCCCTTTCCCTCTTCCTCTCTCTTCCTCTCCCTCTCTCTCCCTCCCTCTCTCTCTCTCTCTCTCTCTCTCTCCTTCCCCTTACTATCCTCTATCTCCACCTCTTTTCCTTTTCTTCTTTCCCTCTACTCCTCCTCCCTCCTCCTCCTTGTCCTCCTACTCTTTCACCGTTTCTCATCATCCCCTCTCCATTCCTTCCCTCGTAATTCCTCAATCATCAGCCCCTTTCCCATCCCCTTTCCCACCTCCGTCGCTCCCTTCTTGGGCATTAATACAACTAGTTGGGGATTTAAAACAATTCTTGCCACGCCTGGTCTCTGTTCTTCACATTGTTCTCTCATTTCCCTTTCTCCCTCTCCCAATATTTTCACTCTCCCCTCTCCCTCCCCTCTTCCGCATTAGTACAGAACCGGCCCGGGATGTAGACATCAAGGAATTAATTACTCAATCAGCGTTATGCTCTCCATTCGTTTCGCATTATTCTCTCATTCGTCTGTGTGGCTCTCCCCTCACCCCTTTCCCTCTCTCTGTCTGTCTCTCTCTCTCTCTCTCTCCTACCTCTCTCCCCTTCCCTCGTCCACTCCAACCGGCATGAGGGGAGAAGAAGGGGGAGAAAACCTCGTTCAAAAATCCTCCTTCATCCCCTCTTATTATTTATTCTCTCTCTCTCTCTCTCTCTCTCTCTCTCTCTCTCTCTCTCTCTCGTCAGTTTCCCCTTGTTATTTCTAACTTTCTGATTTTCTCTCTCTCCCTTGGCTCCCCTTTCCTCCTTATCTTTTTTTTTTTTTACCATTTCTCCTGATTTTCTCTTCTCGGTTTTTATTCATTTTGACTCTCTCTCTCTCTCTCTCTCTCTCTCTCTCTCTCTCTCTCTCTCTCTCAGATCCACTTCTCTATTTTTCTCCCATCTTTCTCTTTATTCCTTTTTTCTCTCCCACGCCTCCTATCAACTATTTCTTCTCCCTCTACATCTCTCTTCTTCCATTAACTAGCCTATCCTCTACTCTCCTCACTGATCTCTCTACTCCCTCCTCATCTCTTCCCTCTCACATGCCTCTCCCCTGCCCTTCTCCCCCTCTCACATACTACTCTCTCTCCCCTCTCCCCTATCTCTCTCCCCTCCCTCTGTCCACTCTCTATAGCTTTTCCTGTTGATGTCGTCCCCTCACCCGTCCTCCTCTGCTTCCCGTTCTGCTGCTACTGGCTTTACTCTCCCCTCTCGCCACCCTCCCCTCTCACCACCCTCCCCTTTCACCACCCTCCCCTCTGACCACTATCCCCTCTCACCGGCCTCCCCTCTCGCCACCCCCCCTCTCGCCACTATCCCCTCTCACTTCTCCCTCCCCTATTACCACTATCCCCTCTCACCACCCTCCCATCTCGCCACCTTCCCCTCTCGCCACCCTCCCCTCTGACCACTATCCCCTCTCTCTGGCCTCCCCTCTCGCCACCCTCCCCTCTCACTTCTCCCACCTGCCTCCCCTCTTACCACTATCCCCTCTCACCTCCCTCCCCTCTCACCACCCTCCCCTCTCAACGGCCTCCCCTCTCGTTACTATCCCCTCTCACCATTACCAGTTCCTTCTCCTCTCACTCCAATGACCCCCCTCCCTCCCTCTTACAACCTCTCTCACCATTAACATTCCTCTCACCCCCCCCCCCCCCCGTTCTCCTGTCCCTCTCACAACTTCTATCTCACCTTCCACCCCTCTCATCACTCTACCCTCTCACTCTTAACTACCATTGCCTCCCTTCTTCCCTCCACTCCCCCCATTTCTCCCTCTTTCCTCTTACTACTATAATTTATCTCCTGTTTGTGTTTATCTTGCTCTTCTCTGTCTTTCTTCACCCTCCCAATTTTTACCTTTTCTCTTAGTCCTCCCTTCCTTCCCTCCACTCTCCTCTTCCTAATCATCATTCCTCTCTTTCCTGTTGCTCTCTTCCCTCCTTTCTTTTTTTTTACCTTCCTCCTAATCCTTTCTATCTCTTTATCAACCTCATTCCCCTCTCATTTTTCACCTTCCTTCCATTCCCCCTTTTCCTGCCTCTCACTTTACCTCCCTCCCACTTCGCCTTCCTTCCCTCTCCCCCCCCTGTCACTTTCTTCGCCTTCATTCTCCCCTCCTTCCTCCCCTGCCACATTCTTCGCCTTCCTTCTCTTCCTTCCTTCCTTCCTCCCTCTTTCCTCCCCTGCCACTTTCTTCGCCTTCCTTCTCTTCCTTCCTTCCTCCCCCCAGCCACTTTCTTCGCCTTCCTTCTCTTCCTTCCTTCCTCCCCTGCCACTTTCTTCGCCTTCCTTCTATTCCTCCCTCCTCCCCTACCCCTCCACATTAGGCTAACCGGATATGGGTGCCGCTGTTCAAACGACGATTAGGAGTGAGGTCGTTATCGCCATGAATGCATAAAAAGGTGAAGCGGACTACCAGGAGGAAGGAACTATCGGCCGTCATGGTGAGAGGTGAGGGAGAGGGTGAGAGGGTGAGTGAGAGAAAGGGAGGGAAGGAGGAGGGCCTGGGGCAAACACAGGAGTGAAGTAAAAATGGAGAGGGAGAGAGAGAGAGAGAGTCCAGGAAAACCGAACAACCGTCAATATCCAAAACCACAACTATCGCAGCGAATACAAGTCATCACAACAACTATCACCATCACAACAACCAGCTCATACAATACCTCTTATACAACAAACAACTTTGATAGACCAGTTACAACCACCGAAAAAAAACAACCACAATTATCACCACAAACGCAAGGATAATCACCACAATCATAACTGTCACAACAACCACAAAATATGTACAAATATCAAAACAACCACAATCGCCACCAGCACTACCTCTACCACCATTCCCCTACTGACCCCCCCCCCCCCCTATCTTCTCTAGTTCACAATCCCTATTCCATACCATCCCTTCTTTGGTTCCCCCTCCCTTTCCATACCACTCCTCCTTGACCCCCCCCTTCCCCAACACCTCCCCTTCTGTACCCGGATCCACAGTTTACCTTCCTACCCCCCCCCCCTTCCCCACCCCACGATACGCAATATCAAAAATGCAAACCAGGTCACACCCCCCCCTCACTGAGTTAGACACAACGAGGACAAGTCAGCCAAAAATGCTAACGATGGCGTCCTCTTAAACAATGCAATTACACATATCAGTCGCGGCGTTATTGAATAAGAACCAATTTTGAAACCAGGCGTCGCACTTAGCCTCGCCGCCACGCTGAAAGGAATACATTACCTGATTTACATGTATAGATGGTCTTTTATAATGCAATAACAGTCCAAACGTCTTTTTGATGTTCAACGACGCTTTATAATTTTGCCAGAATTTGAATATCAATCAAAATGTCAGATTGTTAATGGGGAAGTTAGCAAAAAAACGGCCCCCCGACATTCAATTTGTTTGGCATCGCCTCCTGTTTTAAGATCAATAGAGAAACATATTAAGTTGGAATTGAGTGGGTGCTCTCTCTCTTCTCTCTCTCTCTCTCTCTTAGACAACTCCTCACATAATCAGGCTCATGACAAGAGACACGGAAGACAACACTACCACATATACACGTGCCTGAGAAAAAAAGAGCAGGCAAGTTCCTCCGACACACACCTGTCTCAGAGTAATACAGAATACAGGGGCCTCTGAACACAAGCATACACAGCTGACTCAAGCAACTAAAATATGCAAAGCCCGCACACAAACACACCTACATCACAGATACAATATACTAAATATACCACACACACATATACAAGCACACAGTACTGTAGATTACTATAGCATTGTACTGTGTATATATATATATATATATATATATATATATATATATACTTCATTTTTAGTCCATTTAACACGCGGACTTTGAACATACAATGCAAGTAAATCACTGTAGCAAATATACAAGAATTGACAATACAGAAAACTAGGTACACTGACTTGGTATTATTACGTTATTAAGAAAGCTTTATAAAAACACACATATACAGAGTTCCCACTGAAAGGAAATACAAGGGTTTAGTATACACAAAACCCGACGCGTTCACTCATATACACCTTCCTACCTAAACCAACCTGGTATACACAAATACAACATACAAAGCACTCCTAGGACCACACACACATTATATATATATATATATATATATATAATATATATATATATATATATATATATATATATATATATATATATATATATATATATATATATATACATAATACTTCCTTGAGATAAATGTATAGTATATTACAGGTGCCTCAAAGAGAGCTCAGGTTCTCAACTGGCTCAGCCATGTTAATCTTGTTATTATTATCCACTTTGTATCTGTATTTTTCTGGCTAAATAAAGTGTTACAATTCAATATATATATATATATATATATATATATATATATATATATATATATATATATATATATATATATATATAATTTAACTCGCACCTGAAACGGACTATACAACACACAAACACATACACTTGACACATCTGATAGAAGTATAAGAAATACTACACCTTCCAAAATTCAGGTGTAAATCAGAAACTGAAGGAGTTCGACTAGCCGCTATGTTAGGTTAATCTCCAAACAGGTGAACGTGATTAAAAATACGAGAGAGAGAGAGAGAGAGAGAGAGAGAGAGAGAGAGAGAGAGAGAGAGAGAGAGAGAGAGAGAGATGATACTAAATGTTGCACATACGCTCCGTCAAATGCCACTACACATACTCCGCCCAGCACCAACTCAGACACACAAGGCAGTATGTTCCCCTCCCCTCTACAAGGCAAAACCCACCACACTCAACCAGCACCCGCTGAGTCTTAGTGCCATAGTCCGCCACCAACCACCTCCAGGGTGATTACCACCGCTCTTGTATTTCACGTCATGAATTGCTACTTGGGAAATGATTAATTGAACTTTACCTTTATTTCTTCTCCCGGTGGCTGGCATTAATCAACCTTAGCCGCGACACTAGGCACTCCCTGCGCCAATCCCTCAATGATTTAGGGTGCCAGCCTCCGGTAATGCCACAGTGCCAGCCGTCCACGTTTACATAAGGAAGATTTGTCAACTTTAACATACCGTATTAGTTTGGTTACTTTTAAAATAATTTATACTTTTTTTTTCAGTATACAAGGATCACACGAACCATATATTATAAATGGACAGGTTTAACCTTATGTTCAGATAATATCTTGTTACATGCTCCTCCAGTCTATATTTACCACAACACCAGAGTTGTTCAAGTAATTCTACCACCATCTCGCTCTTCTGTCCACATGTGTTACGATTTCCCGTGTTCTTATTGTTGTATGTTTACCATTTTAACTATACATATGTTACCCCCCCCCCCCCATTACAGCCATTGCGACGCCCCTTTGCAGTGAGAATTGGGAGACACTGTCACGACTAGCACGACGACCCGACGGACTGAGAAACGTTACCAAAACCATGGTCTAAATAATCTCGACCAAAACGACGTCTCGACAGCCTAACCTACTTTCAGCTCTCAGTACTAAGAAACAGGACCAGTACCTATTGTTGTGCCTAGATTGTGCTGGAGGTAACTTCCTGTAGTTCCTGGAGATGGAGGCACCTGGCCTCATAGTATTACCTGTACATGGAGGCACCTGAACTCCTAGTATTACTTGTAATCGGAGCCACCTGACCCCCAGTATTACCTGTACATGGAGGCACCTGGCCTCCTAATATTACCTGGAGATGGAGGCAGCTGGCCTCCTAGTATTACCTGCAGTTGGAGGCACCTGGCCCCCTAGTACCTGAGGTAAGTGGGGAGGGAGAGGGAGAGCGACCGGCGGTGCAGCGGACGTGTAGCAAAAAATGATAATGAAAAGCCTGCAGTTATCCAGCGGTTCTTTTTCAGCATTAACTCCCAGGTATCAAATTCATCCGTGTGTAGATTTTTACGGGGCTCGATACTTCACTTTAATAATGAAACACAGACGACAGTGTAAAAAAAATTCCCCCGGTGAAACAATACTCAACTCTTTCTGTTCCTCTAGCCAGAAATATTAACACCAAGAACCATTTTATTTTTAACCCCCCCCTATTCTTTTTCCCTTTTCTTTTTTACAGAAATTAATTACGCTTAACAAAATGCTCTGTCAATATCAGTAATGAGAGGATGTGTAAAAGAGCCGCACACGTAAAAAGAAAAAGTAATACATTTACATGGCGGGAGGAGCAGGAGGGGAGGAGGAAGGAGGAGAGAGGAAGAAGGACGGAGGAGGAGACGGAGGAAGAAGGAATGACTTGAGATGGAGAAAAATAGACGAATAAAAGTGGATAAACCAGACAGGACAGAAGGACAGAGAGAACCGCTTACAATAAGAATGGAACTCAGCAGCTAACAGAACAAAATAAACTTAACAGAAAAACCCCTTTACAACAGGTCTTACCATCATTACAGAAGACAACAGTAAACGCTAGAACTAACAACAGAACACGTAACAGCAACATAAAATCATCAGGAGCCACAGAAACGGATACTTACAAACTGCACCACGTTTTAATGGCCAAAAGACACAGACAAACACACACACACAAACACACACACACACACACACACACACACATAAAAAAGTCAAGCTTGGAGGATGAATGTGGACGAGAGGTAGAGTGGAGAGGTTGCGTGGAGGGGCAGCGTGGAGGGGCAACGTGGAGGGACAGCATGAAGGGGTAATAGCGTGAAGGGGCAGTGCGGAGGGGCAGCGTGGAGGGGCAACGTGGAGGAACTCAGCTTTGACAAGTAGAATCCCAAAGAGTAAACCCAGGAATTAAAATCAGAACCCCAGGCAGAAACTCACCAGTGTCACATTGCAGTGAGGGGGGGGGGGGTTGAGGGGGGTGAGGGTGGAGGTGGGGGCACACAACAGTGACAAGAGGAGGAGGAGGAGAAAGTGGAGAGGAGGGAGGCAAGAATTGTGCGTGTTACGATGAGTAGATGGAAGAAGGGTTGGAAGGGCGGAAGAGGACTGGTAGGTGGTAGGAGGTTACTCAGCAATGACACGAGGAGGAGGGGGCTAGGGGGAAGAGAATGAGGGATAAGTAGGAGGATGAGGGCTAAGGGGGGGGAAGAGGAGGAGGAGGAGGAAGACTAGGAGAAGGAAAACTAAGAGTAAGAAGAAAAGGAAGGCTAGGAAGAAGAAGAGGAGGAGGAGGGGCAAGAAGGAAGAGGATGAGTGGCTGGAAAGAAGAGGAACAGGGGGGGGGGGCAGGAAGAAGAGTAGGAGGGGGGGATGTAACTAAACAGTGACCGACCCTCAGAGAGGAGCGGGACTCGAGTAATAAAAAAATCTAAGAGTGTCTGGCGCGATTTAATTTCAAGTGTGCTCAACAGGCGGACAATGCGACGGATTCTGAACACTACTGAGCCAGCGACGAGAGCTCCCGCGCCCACACACCTGTACGTTTATGTAAGTATCTGTAATGTGTACGAACTTCCGTGTGTGTGTGTGTGTGAAGGCATACATACACTTCAGCATTAATGTTCAAGTACCTCTGTAATGACATGCTGAGAGTGTTAGTGTCTTAATAGTGGTACATCTGTAAGTTTTCATATAAAAAAATAGTAGACAACTGTAGTCTATTAACCATCTTGAGATTGATGCACCATACTTACAACTCTTACGTCACCACAAACACTCAACAGTGACAAGGTAAAGTACAAAAGGTAATCACTGCGACAGACACCTACAGTACACCACTGGGATGGAGACGCACCAAGCTTCCACGACGTCTGTGTTACTGGTCGAAATACTTTGGTCGCAACTATGAACAGACGGAAAGACAGACTTAACCAGGCTCTCCTTAACCTATTAGCACCTTAATGATGCTACTACAACAACTACCACCACCACCGCTACTACTACCAACACTACTACTATCACAATCACCATAACTGCCACCAATAATAACACAAAAATATTAATGTCTAACTTACCTATAAGATAAGGTTACGATGAGACTATAACATTAACATTATTATACGAACAGAAGTTAACACCAGAATAGGTTAACAAAAGTGGCAGGTATACAACACAATAACCAAGTGTGTGTGTACAATAAACGTCCGCAAGTATACTACCAAGATAAGCAGGTAAACTAACAACATTTACCACACAATATAACAAGTAACAACTCTGGCATACACGTAACAACATTATCACACAAACACAGTACAGTGCCCCTCCCCCTACACACACACTCACGCAGTTAACAACACTAACAACCATTAACAGTATAACAATCATTAACAACACTATAACAACCATTAACAACACTAGAAAAACCATTGACAACACTATAACAACCATTAACAACTCTATAACAACCATTAACACTATAACAACCTTTAACAACACTATAACAATCATTAACAACACTATAACAACCATTAACACTATAACAACCATTAACAACACTATAACAACCATTAACAACACTATAACAACCATTAACAACACTATAACAACCATTAACAACACTATAACAACCATTAACAACAAGGTGGGCGGGGCAGAGTCGCTACCTCATTTGCAGGAATAATCCTCAAGCGCTGGGTCACATGATCCCAAAATGTCAACAAAGACTTTGTTTAAATTATTCACTCTCAACCCAACACTTTTTGTTTTGGGGGGAGTCTTTTTTATTATTACCCAGCCTGCTGCTCTCTGTCTCTGTCTGTCTGTGGCTATTTCCTTCTCTTATTTTCTGTCTGTGTTTGTCTGCCTGTGTCTTTTTTGTCTGTCTGTCTCTCTTTGTATGTCTGCTTGTCTGTCTGTCTGTCTGTCTTATACTGTGTCTGTCTTTTACTTTCTCCCTCTCTCTCTCTCTCTTCTCTGACTCTCTTCATCCTCATTTCCTCATCTCTTTCATTCTGCTGTTCAACTTTCCTTCCTTCATACACACGGGCATATACAGACATACATTATAGTACAGACATATACAAACATAAAACATATATACATAAAATCCCACTTGGTACACTTACAGACATACATAACCACACACAGGCATACACTGTGGTGGAGGTATGCACACAGAACCCATAATAACAGCTGCCCCTAGTGTTACAGGATGGCCACCGAGACATGAATTTGTTTAAGTGTAGAAGCTGTCACCAACACCACAACAATACCCTGAGTTAACGAGCTGCATGACCCAGTGTTAAGGAATAGTCCGAGAAGAAGACCGGACAACTTACCAACTGCACTGGCTAACCATTACCCAGGAACACGACTAACAAATCGATTACCTTCCACTTTCCGAATTACTGATGGGTAGACAGAGGCAAATGGCGTAAAGAAACTTGCCATAAATCACCTTGCAAAAGAAACATACATACATACATACATACATACATAACCACCACACACAAACATACAGGGACATACACACAACCACACACATAAGTATACAAGGATTCATAGACTCATTAACTAGACAGTGTATTAACTTTTAATGTTGTAGTCAGAAAGATGTTGAAGAGGGAGGGGAAGCTGGGAGGGTAGGGAAGGGGAGGGAGAGGGTGTAGGAGGGGGAAAAGAAAGTTGAGGAGAGGGGGGAGGAGAAGAGAGGAAGGCGGGGAGAGGGAGGAGTGGGAAGGGAAGAAGAGAAACTGGGAGAGTGTGGGGGTAAAAAGAGAAATACGAAGAAAGAGAAATACGAAGAAAAAGAAAGAAAGAAGGGGGGGGGCCAAGGATACAAGGAGAGGAGGAAGAGAGGATTAGCCGACGGTGATAAGAGATAAAGAGGAGGAGGGTAAACGAAGAAGGGAGTAAGAGAAAGATAGAATAGACGACGGAGGGAATCGAAGGAGGAATAGAGGGAGAGTGAAGGATAAAAAGAGAGAGATGGAGCTTGGAGGTGTAGGAGAGAGAGAGAGAGAGAGAGAGAGAGAGAGAGAGAGAGAGAGAGAGAGAGAGAGAGAGAGGTCAGAGTCAGGGAGTGAGTTTGGGGGAGGGAGAGAGTAGTAGGAGGAGGAGGGAGGAAGGAGGGAAGGGAAGGAGTAGGGGGGGGGGGGGAGGGGTCAAGCCATCCCTACTACGAGAAAATGGCAGTTTAATTGGGATACAAAAGTGGAGAGGCGCGCACCGGTTTAAGCTTAATGATCCTTAAACACAGCAAGCAATTTTCCCCCTCCCGTTCATTTATTTCTGAAAATATGAAATTTCAGGCACCTCATTATTTTTGTCCAAGGTAGACGCCATGTTGCCTGTACCTTTTTATACACTTGTCGTTCTATTCTGGGATATATTAGCTACGGCGTTGATGTATTCTGTATTGTCAACGGCAGTCGCTCTGGGTACAGTTAAGCGTTTTGTATTTTGTATTTTTTTCCTTGTATTGTGTTAATGGTTAGTTATTTTTCTTGTTATTCTTATGGTTATTATTTTATTATTATTAGTTGCTGTTATTATAAGTCATTCATTTTGTTGTTGTTATTATTATTAAACATTTTGTCTTTATTGATGGAGGAGGCGAGTTAAGGCTGTAGCGTAGCCCCCCCCCCCCCCACCAGCCACCTCTTACCTGTTGGCCTCTCCATTCTATACTTTCCTCACCTCATGTTCCTTGCGTCTCGTCCCTCTGAGAAGATAGGAAAAGGTGGAGAGGAGGGGGGGGGGAGGAGTAGTTAAGAAGAGTAGTCCGAAGAAAAGAATGACGGACGGTCGCGCACACAAACACACACACTTCCACCACATTCCTTCCTTCCTTCCTTCCTTCCTTCCCTCCCTCCCTCCCCCCCTCCGTGGAAAAGAAAAAAAAACTCGCCCGTGCCTCCGGAGTTGCAAAATTAAAACGCAGTCCTTGAGACAATTGCCAGGCACACTCCAGCACGATCACGGGTTGAGAGCCATCCACGCCCTGCGACAATACGCCAGGCATAATGGCGACAAGTGACTCATTGATCTCCAGACAAAAAATTGATAAATGTGAATTAGTGGGGCGAGAGACCGAGAGAGAAAAATGTAAGAGGGGGTAGAGGTGGGTGGGGGAGAGAACGGGAGAAGGGAAGGGGAAGGTGAGGAGGGAAAGAGATGGTATTGAGAGTTGAGGGGTTAATTGGAGAAGAAGGTTGAGGAGAAAGGGGGGAGGAAGGAGGAATGGGGAAGTAAGAGGGAAGGGGGAGGGAAGAGGGAAGGGAGAGGGAAGAGGGAAGGGGGAGGGAAGAGGGAAGGGGGAGGGAAGAGGGAAGGGAAGGGGGAAGGAAGAGGGAAGGGGGAGGGAAGAGGGAAGGGGGAGGGAAGGGGGAAGGGGGAAGGGGGAGGGAAGGGGGAGGGAAGAGGGAGGGAAGGGGAAGGAAGAGGGAAGGGGGAGGAGGGAAGGGAGGAGGGAAGGAAGAGGGAAGGGGGAGGAGGGAAGGGGGAGGAGGGAAGGAAGAGGGAAGGGGGAGGAGGGAAGGGAGGAGGGAAGGAAGAGGGAAGGGGGAGGAGGGAAGGGAGGAGGGAAGGGGGGGAGGGAAGGGGGGGAGGGAAGGGAGGAGGGAAGGGGGGGAGAAGGGAAAGAGATGAAAAACGGAAAAGGAGAAAGCTCTTAAAGAGATTTCGGTGAGACCAGGTGAGTGTGAGAGAAGGTACTGAGAGGGAGTTGAGGGGGTGAAGGGTAAGAGACCAGAGACGAGGAAGGCGAAAACTCTTAAGAGATCATTATGAGACTGGGTCAGAGATGGCACTGAGAGCTGAGGGGGGGGGGGGGGGAGATAGTGCGGGGAAAAAGAGACCCTGATGAGATAGGTGACAGAGACAGAACTATAAGAGAGGGAGACATAAGATGAAACGGAGAATAACTGAAAAGACCTGAGAGAGGTTAAAGACATGGCAAAATGGAATGGAATGAGAGAGAGAGAGAGAGAGAGAGAGAGAGAGAGAGAGAGAGAGAGAGAGAGACCACCACCACTCCACGTCACAGCTGCAGAGTGAGATACATGAAATAACAGCTCAAGAGGTAAAACACAACCCCAGGCAATCGAGAAGAGATGACACTGCAGCGCCCCAAGACAAAGCTTGCTACGCAGGTGCTTCGGTGAGGAGACTCGAATAACCCGGCCAGAGATATATTGAAACTTTTAAATCTCCCACATAAGTCGAGGTTTGTTTCTGGAGCTTCGAGAAATCAACTTCCCCCAAATACATCTGTTCCGGAGCAGTTATGAATATTCGTATACAATTCACGAGGAAGTTTTTTTGACAGGCTAAAGGAGTTTTATTTATTGGGCTTCGGGGTTGGAAACAGTAAAGACTTGGCAGTTTCTTAAGCTGTGGAGATTCAGGTAATAATCAAGGTAAAGACCATTAACTTGTTTATTTGTGGATAGTCTATAATACAAGACCAAGAACTTCAGTAAGCAGTTTGGACATCACTAATAACCTAACCTAACCTAACTGGAGTGCTTATGGGTCATCCGTGTTTCGACCTTCCCTGGAGCCAAGGTGTGGGTGGGGGGGGGGGGGGGGGGTGAAAGCCACAACCCTATTCTTCCTCAACACAAAAACTGGCCACTCAGCAAGACGCCAGCATTATATTCCCATTTTCTATCAGATATAGATCCATAGATCCCTTCAAGCGCCCTCACCGTCTCACAGAACTAAATGAAGGACACTCCACCTCCATAGAGATTTACTCTTCTCTTCACCGCCTGATATGAACATCTCGAGAAGGGATGACGAAGAAAAACCTATATATTTTTTTCATCCAATATTTAAGTAACTTGAAGTGAATTTAATATCCAGTTTATATATTTTTCTGAAGAAAGGGGGGAAGGGTAGGAGAGATATACTATAGTTCTTTTCTTTATATTGATGTTATAATCTCACCGCCGTAATGAGACAATGTTAAACCTGATCACAAATCGAGAACAAACTGCGAGTCCATCTCCATTCAGTATCTGTACACTCCTGAATGGACATATAATTTCTAGTTAAGTAATAAAATGTGATTCTTATATATATATAATTTTCTTTATCAGCGAGGCATATGGTCGAGTCTAAACCAGACAGACGCGTATATAATGTAGTAACAAGAAACACTAGGACTAGTGCCCGGCTGGACCCAGAGAAGAGCGGGTCTCCTCACGCTAAGAGAACGCCACCGCTCTCTACCTCACGGCATCCCTATATTCCCCTGATCTTAACCCTGATAGATTATAAAACGAAAGTACTTATATAAAAGGAATCTGTACCTTATCGTGCGTTCGGGCGTGTGGGACGAGGCAACGCGCGCGTCTATCTCTGCGGAAGTGACTGACAGGCTAATGGGTAATTGTGCAATTAATTGAGAGACTTAGTTGCAGATAATGAAGGGATCATTGGTGGTGAAGAACACAGACCCTCACGACACCACCGGAGGTAACTGCAGCAGGTGAGCGTCCGTCTTAACTTACATAAATCATAAAGAAACAAATAAATTTAAATCAATCGCAGGAGTTGGCGTGAGAGCACTGGTAAGACTGTTAGGCGACGTTTTGTTGTACAAACCTGTGGTCAGTGTGGGGTCTTCAGCTCAACATGTACACAGCAACAGCAGACATAAGACAGCTAACAACAGCAACAGTAGACATAAGAAAGCGAACAAGAACAGCCGACATAAGACAGCCAACAGCAGCAGCGGCATACAGCCATCAGTACCAACATCAGACACAAGACAGCCATCAGCAGCAGGCAAACATGCAGTGCCCCCCCCCCCCACCCACTGGTGTAAGCTAGTCAACATGCTGTGTTAATGTAGAGGCAAGACCTTCTTCACACACACACACACACACACACACACGCAAAACAGACTGAGGTTGACTGCAGAGGACGGCTCATTGTCTTCTTACAACATGTACTGTACCCCTAACATGCTGTCCCCAACACTGCTGTGTATTTTTTTTTTGTAGGAAACAGACAAGGCTTTCCCAGCTAATGATCAATAGAGAGACTTGGCTAGCAACGGCCGGTCAGAATGGCGGGTTAACTCCACTTAAAATCAAATTAATATTTTTCTTCATATACACAAGTGTCATAGGTTGACGATATCCAGGAGTGTGGGCTATAAAAACAAGAAAGATATTGCACGTGTATACACCCGCCAAAGTATCGAAGACAGTGTTGCCGATATCTAAGATTGTAAAAAAAAAAAAAAAGATATTGTAATCGGTTAAACTTCTGCGATTTTTTTGTCATTATTACGATATGAATAACACACAGGAGGACAATGGGCAGTTAGGTTAACATGCGATAAATACATTATCGCGGTGTTTCTGTATAAAATGTTTAATGATTTTGATCAGTCGAGGATTTTTTTTTTTAATCTTGATCACCCAGGGATTTACAAGTGGCTACTGCAGCTGGCTAACTGTGGGAGCCGGCACAGCGGGGAGGGGAGGAGGGGGGAGTGGGGGGAGAGAGAGAGAGAGGTGGAAGTGGGGGAGAGGAAGGGTGGGAATCGGAGGAGAGGGAGAGTGGGAGTAGGGGGGGGGGGTGAGGGAGGGAGGGAGGGAGAGAGAGAGAGGAGAGAGGTAGTGCCGGCAGTGCCACATGCCCCCCATCCCCATCCCCTGCTACCGGACTCAACAAGTGCCAGCGTCCGGTCACCCTGCACGTACACCTCCACCTCCACCTCCTGTCACTCCTCATAGCCACCGCAGGTAATGATCTTCACCTTGCTAACCTCAACGATCCTCTACGCTAAAAACACTCTCTAGGTAACTGAGTCTTTACTACAGTACTATCCTAGAGACTCTGACTAAGAAAACTCCAAAATAGAAAAAAAAATATTAGGTTAATAGCGACTGGGCAGCGGTTAATAAAGTGGAATCACCTGAAGATTAGGCACCCCAGCTTTTTTTTCACCTGGTACTTTAAACACCCACCCAAACGCTACCTGGGGGAGTTGGGTTAGGTTAGGTTAAATTACATTGGATTAGGTTAACTTAGGTTAGATTGGGTTACGTTAAGTCAGGATAGGTTAGGCTGGGTTAGGTTGGATTAGGTAGGGTTAGGTTTGCGTTAGGGTAGTTAATCTTCAAGTGAAATAAGCTGGGGTACCTAATATTCAGGTGATCCGTAAACTGAACAAAAGGACTAACATCTAGTATATAATGCCTAGGGCGTCAGTCACAAACAAAGAGGAATACTCAGGTACCATGTCGGGTGCGTCTCTGCGTCTCTGGAAAAAGAAAGTCGGTTTTAGAGACATGAAAAACCTCGTGGGGGTAGTTTACTTCTGTTTCCTAGCCCTCCCCCCCCCCCTTCTGCCTACACCTCTTCTTGTTCCTGCTACTACTACTACTACTACTACTACTACTACTACTACTACTACTGCTCCTGTTCCTGCTGTCGCTCATGTGTTCCTGGTATGGGGGGGGGGGGGGCTGGTTAAGTTAACACGCCGACGGAAATGAAGAGTTAAGGGTCATACTGAGCTTTGCGATAGCTAAAGGTGACTGTTGCTTTTGGGTGTCTGTAACGCCACCACATACAGTACCACCACCTATACAACCTTCTCTCTATATCATCACAACTATCACCAAAACACCTTTCACCACAATCACTGCTACTACCAACGAGTCCTTCCCTATCACTCTACATCTACCACCAGCACACCACCACACACCCTCAAATACCATTATCACCAATACAACTTTCAATATCATCACCAACAGTACAACAACAACCACCATCCTCCGCATCACATCACCAACAAGCCAACCACATCCTTCATTACTAACTACTACACTACTGACCACACCACACTACTGACCACACCACAAACACTTCTTTTTTTTTTTGGCCCTCTACGTAAATTGTTATTGTATGGCAAACTGAATAGGATAAAAATATTTCCTATTAGATAGACAACTCAATAATGTAGAACCAATTTGGGAAATATGTTTTGACGACAACCAGAAAGTGTATTTGATTCCCCGGTCTTCATCAATGTACTTTATTTACGACCTATATCAATCTGGGCTACTCCCGACCTACATCAATTTGCGTCGTAAAAAAATTAACTGATTTACAGGAAAAGACAAAAGACGCCTTATGTCTATCTACCATAAGTTCGATTTATTCTAATTAAAAACAATTCCACCAGGAGTTAATACTTTTTTCTAATCTACAAAAATATCTGATATACTTATTGAAAAAAAAATCTTACGTCGTTAATTATTTTATCTCTTGCATTCGGGGATATATTTCGCTCTATATTCCACTTGTCCAAAAGATTAACATTTCTTGATAATATATCACTAGACCGGGCTACCTGATGTATGAGTCACCTGCCTTAATTAGCTACAAAAAATAACACCTGTACGACAACGACTGACTAAAATATCTACCTCTTTTTAGCTTTAGTTTGTTGTACATCGCATGTTTTCGTTAATAATAATAATAATAATAATAATAATAATATACAGGTTCTTTTCAAACGCAAATGTCTCTTCCTGAAAGTTATTGTCATACCCGAGGATGAACAAACGAGAACACAAGCAGAACAATTGTATTTATCGAAAAAAAAATGCAAAAAACAATTGAATAACAAGAAAAGCCGACAAAAACACACAAGGCCCATGTAAATAAATCACTTGTTTATATCATCACCTGCAACCAGTGAGGTCAGGTACTATGTATAATTAACTTACAGGTGTACCTAGGCCTGGATCACAAGGTGACCAATATCTCCGCTCTCTTCCCCACTTAAGTCTTCACTCCTCTTCTTGCACCTTTCAATCTCTTCCTCTTCCAATTACTCTTATTTGCTTGTGTAATTCTTCCCTCCTCCTACTTCCCGTTCCCCTGCTTTTCCATTTCCCTTATTCATCTTTATTCCTCTATGCTTCCTCCTCCTCCTTCCTTCCCCCCAAAATTCCTTACTCCCATTTCTAAATCACAAGTGAACGTGGCAGTTTCTCCAGCAATACCCGCGATACTAAATCAATCTCGCCTTCTACCGATTCCGCCTCCAACCTTTATATTTTTCCTCTCACGTACCTTAACAGTGTCGTATACCTCAAACTTACCCAAGCTTCTCAGATATGTAGACGCTGCTAGAGGAGGAGGAGAAGAAGAGAGAAGATGAAGAAGAAGATGAAGAATATACAAAGAAAGGAGTTGAGTAAATAGCACAGGAACGACGACGACGACGAGAGAGAGAGAGAGAGAGAGAGAGTTGGATAAAACAACATCATTCAGTTCCCACGGCAACACACACACACACACACACACACACAGTACACACAAACCACAAACACGATAAACAATAGGACATCCCATACTCGAACCCAAGACTGTGTTCTGCGAAACCTACTCTGAAATTCCCGGAAGGCTATTCATTGATACACATCTTCCATACGTCTCTCCCTCCACTTTTATCGTTACTTTTTTTTTTCTCTTTCCACCAATCTTTATTCTTTATTGCAAAAATAGGAGATTCTTGTTATGCACTTGTTATTGCCGAGGGGAAAGGCATAAGGGGAGTAAATGGACGAGAGGGGGAAGGGGAAAGAGAACTAATATATATTACCAGTGAACGTGATGTCCGCCAATAACCCGCTGGGTAGAGAGAGTATCATAGACAGGTGACAACTTTCCTTTCCTCAGATTTGTGTAAACTGTGTGGGGGAAAGGGACTGTATTCTGTCCTCAAGTGGCTTATAGTTGAAGGTTCCTCTTACACTTTCTTCCTTCCTTCCTTCCTTCTTTCATTCCTCCCTTCCTTCCCTCCCCCTCTCTCTCTCTCTCTCCAACACTCATATCCACCTCCTCCTACTACTCCCCCTCCCCGTACTGCCCCTCTCACACACACACCCCTTACCTACCCCTACCTCCTCTCTCTCTCATCCCCACCACTCAACCGCCCCCCCCCCCTTGTACTCACACCACTCATCCTTCTACCCGCACTGTTACTCACACCACTCATCCTTCTACCCTCACTGTTACTCACACCACTCATCCTTCTACCCTCACTGTTACTCACACCACTCATCCTTCTACCCTCACTGTTACTCACACCACTCATCCTTCTACCCTCACTGTTCCTCACACCACTCATCCTTCTACCCTCACTGTTACTCACACCACTCATCCTTCTACCCTCACTGTTACTCACACCACTCATCCTTCTACCCTCACTGTTACTCACACCACTCATCCTTCTACCCTCACTGTTACTCACACCACTCATCCTTCTACCCTCACTGTTACTCACACCACTCACCCTTCTACCCTCACTGTTACTCACACCACTCACCCTTCTACCCTCACTGTTACTCATCATCTGTTTGCAGTATTCCCACCTCCTTGTCCCCAAACTACTACTACTACTACTACTACTACTACAATAACTATTATCACCATTACTACCACCTCTCCCACTACTATTACTACTACCACCATTACTACCACCTCTCCCACTACTATTACTACTACCACCATTAGTACCACCTCTCCCACAACTATTACTACTATCACCATTACTATCACCTCTCCCACTACTATTACTACTACCACCATTAGTACCACCTCTCCCACAACTATTACTACTACCACCATTACTACCACCTCTCCCACTACTATTACTACTGTCACCATTACTACCACCTCTCCCACTACTATTACTACTACCACCACTACCAATATTCTTACTCACACATTCATTCATGATCACTTTCAAAATTTGTCTTCTCTACTACTACTACTACTACTACTACGACTACTATTATGTGTTGTCATGTTTATTACCACATCTCTCTCTCTCTCTCTCTCTCTCTCTCTCTCTCTCTCTCTCTCTCACACACACACACAAACTTGATCTCTAAAAAATTACGAAACTTAAGTTAAGGAAATGAAAGCAATAACAAACGAGAGACAAACACTCAGAATAATTACTTATGATAATGAATGAAAAAAGCCAAAGAAATAAAAATAGTAAAAATAAAAACTAAGTAAAAAACAATGAATACAATATATATATATATATGAAAATTAATAAAGGTTATAGTTAAGAAATAATGATAAGACTATTTGAAGGACTTATAAAATCATTTTAAAGAATCCATTATAAGTAACATAATATGAAGAAAATGGTAAAAATTATATGAAAGAATTATGTGAAAGAAATATATGAACGACAAAATATATAATATAAACTAACAAGGAAAAAAGGACGTGGAAAATTTAATACAAAAAATACATATGCAAGAATTATATGAACAAATTAAATGTTACAAAAAAAACTCGTCAGTCAACACTTCACAGGCGTTTTCTTGTGAACGTAATAATATATTATCTCAGGAATTTTAATTCTATCCTGAACGCCCACCTCCCCTCTGTGAAGGATTTGCTAGCTGTCGAAATGAGTTTTTTTTAGCACTTTCGGTGTATTTTTTTGTAATTAAATACGTTATTTTCTCAACAATTATACATTTCTTGTGTACATGAATACATTATCTTTCGAGTACATTGGTTTTTGTAACTCAATGCGTTTTTTCGATGGTCTTATGATGTGTAATCTCGTCTCTAAATGCGTTCTCTTTGAAGCACCATTGATATAATTTCTCTATTTATATGCGTTCTTTTCGGGGACCAGGTGATAAAGTTTTCTGCCTAAACACATTCTTTTGGAAGCACTTACCATGTTTTTCTTGACGCTCCGTTTCTCATCTAAGAGTCCGTGGAAAGATGTTCAAACTTATTTACCTGTAATCAAAGGTGAAAACTCCCACAGGTGTGCCAAGGTGTGTCTAGGTTTGTTCAGGAGTACTGAGGTGTGCCTTTGGGTTTAGCAGGTATGTCTTGGTGTTCCCAGAGTATGCCCAAGTGTTCTCAGGTGTGTCCAAGTGTGTGGCCAGATGTCCTTCGAATGTTGAGCTAAGTGTGGGTTATGACATACTCTTTAGTCTGTCTGTCTGTCTGGCCTCTCAAGTTCTCCAGAGGATAGTGGTGACACAAGTGGCTTTCACCATCACACACACACAGGTATATACACTCCTGTGAACGCGCCTGAGGACTGAGGCTAATTGAACATACAGAACGCTGAGTATGTGACTGTGTGTGTATGTATATGTGAGCGCATGTTTGTATGCATGTGTCTCCGTTTGTGTATATGTAAGCTATATGTGTGGATGTGAATGTAAGCAAATGAATACATGTACAGTACGTTCATGCTTTCCGTTTATTTTCAGATGAGCCCAGAGCAGCAGGGGTGTATGGTCGCCTTGTGGGAGGACCATACTGCTTCCTTGTGTCGATTATCTCACGTATTATAAAATGTCAACGTAATTTGTTGTTAAGATATGAGCAGCGACGTACGAGGTTCTGTGACGATCAGCGTCCAGTCCTGTTATCACGAAGGACGACAAAGGACAAACATAATTCAATACCACAGTTCCCGTTAAATATTATTTAATTCTTTGATGTGATTAATAGTTTCCATAGTCCTGGACACATACCTTATACAGCTTCCGGTTACCTGTACATCAACCCCCTTCCACCACCTCCTCCACACTTTGCACCTCAAGCTTGTCCACCACCATCACCACCTAAACTCCCACCACCACCGCCACCATCCCTCAAGCGAGCCTGCTAGTCTCTCATCATGCAAAACATTAATGAAAAAATAAAATATATAAAACCGAGTCATATTAACGACAGCAGCACGTAACAAACAACCTGCAACAGCCTGCAACACAAGGGGGGTCGAAATTGATACGAGTAGATGATGATCACGATTCATCACGCTCCTCCACGCCATTCATCACCATCTGCTTAGCTGTAATATCGCAGAATGGGGCGGCGGGCGTACCAATCCTACCCGGGTTAGGATTCCACTAATGCGTCAATATGCAGGATTGTATAACACGTTTGGCGGCACGATATGGCCCGCCTGCTGGACCGGGGCCATTCATTCTCATCCACTGGCCCACAGAATTGACCACAGGATAAAAACAGATATTGTTATTGTATGGACATTGGTTTTAACTTGTGCCAAAAGCTAGTTCACTTTTTTATTTCTCCATTTCCTTGTTAAATATTGACACGAGAGGAAAATAATAAAACATGGCTAAAACAGATATTATTCCTGGCTTCACCTTTCACGTTAATTTACCCTTTAAAGATGGTAATTAATATAGAGACCCAGGTGAACAAATATTATATTCGGCCCAGTAGCTTCAATAAGTTAAAAGGGTGCATTTAACTTTTTTATTCCCTTGTTAAATACGGTAAAAAATAACTAATTGTATTTCGTGTGTTAAATTAATTAGTAGGTATATGGAGCATATTATATTCATAATTTGATTAAGCGGTTAAAAATATAACACGTGACAATTACAATTATTCAATGGAACATGAGACCCACTGGTCAATGATGGTTAAGGTATTATTACTGCAGTTAATGAAACACTGGCGAACACACACACACACACACACACGTAAACTTAATGTAGGGAGACATATACATACACAAACGGTATACATAAAAAGACACGCAAACAAGACACACGCAAAGAAACACAAAGTGGGTGCGTTCTCTCTCACACACAAAACAAAACAAACAAATAAACAACAACAGCAGCCAGCCCGGGATCACACCATTAAACCATTTTCATGTCCACTTGAAAAATATATCAACCAAGTTAAATCAACCATAATCCAAACCCATCTGGCACGCAAAAATACAATCAAAATATTATCTAATTACAGCCCGTTGTGGACCGCCCATATAAACACACACCATCATCCACCACCACCACCACCTACCACCATCATCCACCACCTCCCCTTCTACTATTACCACCATCACCAACAACACCTCTCCCCTATACTACCGCCTCTTCCTACCACCACCACCACACTTCCCCTACCACCACCTATCACCATCCTCTACTTACCTACCCACCCACCCACCTACCTTCACCACAATTAACTTCTACCACACCACCACCACAATCGCCACCTACCACACCACCACACCACACACCCCAAGAGGTATATACCACATTTTCTGGTCACTCTCTTATGTACCTTTATTCTAGTAGGTAGGACACGATCGTTATACCGAGGTTTGAATTATATTTCCGACTCCCTCCCTACCTCCCTCCCTCTCAACCTACCTCCCTCCCTCCCTCCCCCATCCCACCCTCCACGCACACATTACATTACACATCAGCTACGGATGAATAATGACGTACATTTATGCATAATGAAAAAATTCTTCACAGCGGATATGGTCATAAACGCGGGTTGCCAGTTCGTTGTCTATTTCCATTAGAATTTTGGTTATTTATTCAATATTTTTTTTTTTTTTTTAATTTTCCCGACCTTATTTTCGAGGGTTTTTTGGAGTCTCGTGAAATAGGTAAGGGAATAATTATATATATATAGTGAAGATTGTATATATGTTAAGTCACTTTCTGCTTCTTATAGTTTTTTTTCCCCTGACGCCTTCTCCGTTAAGCAAAGAACAAATAAAAAATGAAAAAAATAATAATAATAAAAATACTACGAGGTGCCGGGGTGCTCCACTCATAAACGTATTTCTTGTTTTAGACGTTTATTTCCAAATTGACCGTTAAAGTTTATTATTCTTCGTCGGAGCTTTGGGTAAGGGGTGGTGATGGGAGGGGAGGTGGTGATGGGAGGGGGGTGGTGATGGGAGGGGGTTGGTGATGGAAGGGGGTGGTGATGGGAGGGGGTGGTGATGGGAGGGGGTAGTGGTGGGAGGGGGTGGTGTTGGTTGGGGGTGGTGATGGTTGGGGGTGGTGATGGTTAGGGGCGGTGATAGTTGGGGGTGGTGGTGGTGGTGGTGATGGTTGGGGGTGGGGGTGGTGATGGTTGGGGGTAGTGATGGTGTTGGTTGGGGGTAGTGGTGGGGATAGTTGGGATAGTGGTGGGGATAGTTGGGGTAGTGGTTATTGGGGTGGTTGTGGTAGGGGTGGTTGTGGTAGGGATGTTTGTGGTTGTGGTGGGGATGATTGTGGCTGGAGTAGTGGTGGGGTAATAGTGGTGGGGATGGTAACGGAACGAAAGGGTGGGAGGGGAGGTGTTCAACTGATGGGCCATTTTTATAGCTGATATCATTATACGTTTAGTGAACAACCTTTCCTTGAGTACAGAATAAAACTGCTCATATAATAGTCAGTCTCTCTCTCTCTCTCTCTCTCTCTTTCTCTCTCTCTCTCTCTCTCTCTCTCATAATAACAAATACACGTTAGCAGTATTGTGCCCGAATCATGCCCGAACCTGTCCCGAATCGCCCCGTGTTGACAATAAAACTTGAGTCAACCCTAAAACTAGCCCGATTCGATCATATATTTGGTTCAATCCGTGCTGTAAATTAGCCGATTCGACGCCACTTCATCCTGAACGCTCACTGGTTCAACTCTAAGTCAGATAATTAACCACAAATCAACCTTTAACGAGCATCAAGAAACCGGAAATCAAGTCACATTCAATCATAAATCAAGCCCCAAATCAACCCAAATCAAGCCCCAAATCAACCCAAATCAAGCCCCAAATCAACCATAAATCAAGCCTTGAAAATCAGCCCGTGTACAAGCCGGTTCTACCTTGGGCCTCAAAGAGTAATAGAATCTAATTCAATATTTACCTTGTTGGTCGCGTCTTCCTCACTCGACATGACCTTTTTCCCTGGGCCATTATTCGCCACCATCTTTCCTTTATTCTCGTCTATATCTTTTTCGCGGTGGTCGATCCTCCGCCAATTGTACTGAGGAGATTGATCGCTGGAGTGTGTTTGCTTCCATCGCGGTCATCTACCTGGTTTTTGCCTCTCCTCGCTCATTATCCAGTCCTTCTCGTCATTATCTCTTTTTATATCCTACGTCTCTTATTTATTTCCCTCTTCTCGTAAACGTCTTTCTCATTTTTATTTTATTTGTTGTTGTTGTTATTCTCCATTCTATTCCTCGGTTGTGTTTCTCATCATCTTTTCATTTACACTTTTTTTTTTGGGGGGGGGGGGGGGTTCTGTTTTTGTCTGTAGTCCATCTTGTCTTTAGTCTTCCTTTCGCTAATTCTTTCCTCTGCTATGCCATGTCCCTCGTTCCAATGCGCGCGCAGACAGACAGACACACCAAGTCACCATTATTGCTTGATGCCAGATGGTTAACTCAATCCTCGTAACCGTCCGTCACCTACTTACCCACCTCCACCGTCGTTCACAACAAAACCCTTAAATCAGCCGTATGCAGTCTGTCCCACATACTGTATAATATCATAATAACCAGACACACACACACACACACACACTCTCTCTCTCTCACTCTCTCTCTCTCTCTCTCTCTCTCTCTCTCTCTCTCTCTCTCTCTCTCTCTCTCAGGGTATTGATGAAACTACGTCAAGAATGAACAGTTTTTAAGATATAACATCACTCAATATACAATTATACTTCTAATTTATTTTAAGACAAATTATTTTATTCATGCTTACCCAAGATTTTTTCTCAATTAACAGAACAAAACAGAAACGACTAAACACGATGTAATTTACCTAACCATAATTTATTTAAAAAAAAAATATTAAACAAATTTATTCCCTGATATATTATGAATTAATCCGTGTTTATTCATACCTAATCACGATTTCTTCTCTAAAAAAATTGCGAATAAATAGGAATTAATCATATTTTAAGTTTCATTTTTTTTCCCCGCAGTATGAACGTGAAGGGAAGAAAAACAGGCGAGGAACCAAACCTTCCTTCGGGTTTTATGGGCGTCTGGCCTTTGTGTTTTTTAATTTCGGATAGTAAAGCGGCGCATAAAATGAATAATAATCAGGGGGCCAATGTAAATGGGGTTCCCTGTTTATTCTATAATATAAAAGGGGAGGGGAGGGGAGGGGAGGGGTGGGAGAGAGAGGGAGAGAGAGAGGGAGGTTGGGAAGGAGGCAGAGAGACGGAGGTAGGGGGAGAGGTGCTCTACAACAACGCTGATGAGGAGGAAGGGAGGAGGGATTAGATATAGGGAGGGAAAGGGGAAGAATCTAGGTGAGGGAATAGACGAGGTGGAAGGTGTGTTTCTAGGAAGAGGGACTGTGGTGTGAGGGAGGGACTGTGGTGTGAGGGAGGGACTGTGGTGTAAGGGAGGGACTGTGGTGTGAGGGAGGGACTGTGGTGTAAGGGAGGGACTGTGGTGTGAGGGAGGGACTGTGGTGTGAGGGAAGGACTGTGGTGTAAGGGAGGGACTGTGGTGTGAGGGAGGGACTGTGGTGTAAGGGAGGGATTGTGGTGTGAGGGAGGGACTGTGGTGTAAGGGAGGGACTGTGGTGTAAGGGAGGGACTGTGGTGTAAGGGAGGGACTGTGGTGTGAGGGAGGGACTGTGGTGTGAGGGAGGGACTGTGGTGTGAGGGAGGGACTGTGGTGTAAGGGAGGGACTGTGGTGTGAGGGAGGGACTGTGGTGTAAGGAGGATGTGGTGTGAGGGAGGGACTGTGGTGTAAGGGAGGGACTGTGGTGTAAGGGAGGGACTGTGGTGTAAGGGAGGGACTGTGGTGTAAGGGGGGATTGTGGTGTGAGGGAGGGACTGTGGTGTAAGGGAGGGACTGTGGTGTAAGGGAGGGACTGTGGTGTAAGGGAGGGACTGTGGTGTGAGGGAGGGACTGTGGTGTAAGGGAGGACTGTGGTGTAAGGGAGGGACTGTGGTGTAAGGGAGGGACTGTGGTGTAAGGGAGGGACTGTGGTGTAAGGGAGGGACTGTGGTGTAAGGGAGGGACTGTGGTGTGAGGGAGGGACTGTGGTGTAAGGGAGGGACTGTGGTGTGAGGGAGGGACTGTGGTGTATGGGGGGTTGTGGTGTGAGGGAGGGACTGTGGTGTAAGGGAGGGACTGTGGTGTAAGGGAGGGACTGTGGTGTAAGGGAGGGACTGTGGTGTAAGGGAGGGACTGTGGTGTAAGGGAGGGAGGGACTGTGGTGTAAGGGAGGGACTGTGGTGTGAGGGAGGGACTGTGGTGTAAGGGAGGGACTGTGGTGTAAGGGAGGGACTGTGGTGTGAGGGAGGGACTGTGGTGTAAGGGAGGGACTGTGGTGTAAGGGAGGGACTGTGGTGTAAGGGAGGGACTGTGGTGTAAGGGAGGGACTGTGGTGTGAGGGAGGGACTGTGGTGTAAGGGAGGGACTGTGGTGTGAGGGAGGGACTGTGGTGTGAGGGAGGGACTGTGGTGTAAGGGAGGGACTGTGGTGTGAGGGAGGGACTGTGGTGTGAGGGAGGGACTGTGGTGTGAGGGAGGGACTGTGGTGTAAGGGAGGGACTGTGGTGTGAGGGAGGGACTGTGGTGTAGGGAGGGACTGTGGTGTAAGGGAGGGACTGTGGTGTAAGGGAGGGACTGTGGTGTGAGGGAGGGACTGTGGTGTGAGGGAGGGACTGTGGTGTAAGGGAGGGACTGTGGTGTGAGGGAGGGACTGTGGTGTAGGGAGGGACTGTGGTGTGAGGGAGGGACTGTGGTGTGAGGGAGGGACTGTGGTGTAAGGGAGGGACTGTGGTGTGAGGGGGGACTGTGGTGTGAGGGAGGGACTGTGGTGTGAGGGAGGGACTGTGGTGTAAGGGAGGGACTGTGGTGTGAGGGAGGGACTGTGGTGTAAGGGAGGGACTGTGGTGTAAGGAGGGACTGTGGTGTGAGGGAGGGACTGTGGTGTGAGGGAGGGACTGTGGTGTAAGGGAGGGACTGTGGTGTAAGGGAGGGACTGTGGTGTAAGGGAGGGACTGTGGTGTGAGGGAGGGACTGTGGTGTAAGGGAGGGACTGTGGTGTGAGGGAGGGACTGTGGTGTGAGGGAGGGACTGTGGTGTGAGGGAGGGACTGTGGTGTAAGGGAGGGACTGTGGTGTAAGGGGGGATTGTGGTGTGAGGGAGGGACTGTGGTGTAAGGGAGGGACTGTGGTGTGAGGGAGGGACTGTGGTGTGAGGGAGGGACTGTGGTGTGAGGGAGGGACTGTGGTGTGAGGGAGGGACTGTGGTGTGAGGGAGGGACTGTGGTGTGAGGGAGGGATTGTGGTGTAAAGGGGGATTGTGGTGTAAGGGGGGATTGTGGTGTAAGGGGGGATTGTGGTGTGAGGGGGGATTGTGGTGTGAGGGGGGATTTTTATTCGAGAGAGAGAGAGAGAGAGAGAGAGAGGCTCAAAATTCTTTATAATTATATATACTTTCCATCGACTACTAGCCATGGAATAGGGGGGGGGGGGAGGGATGATGGGTAGGGGTGAGGAGTGGAAGGAAAGGTAGGGGAAACAGATGAGGGGTAGGGGTGAGGGGGGGGGGCAAGTGAGGGGTAGAGATGTCAGGTGAAGAGTGAGGATGGAGTCTTCTATACCACAAGTTTCGTGTGTGTGTGTGTGTGTGTGCGTGCGTGCGTGCGTGCGTGTGTGTGTGTGTAAGCCGGCATTACACCATCACTCACTATACGCATATAACCACCACCCATTACACACCCATACAACGGCGTACGAAAATGAATAACACCAGTTTCACCATTAAGTTGTTTACATCCGGCACACACACACAGCACATTGGCAGCGCTGCTCCTCCTCATACACTCAAACTTGGCACCACTGCACCCGTATACAGGTTGTATATATACGTGTATAATAGTATAAACAAGATAACTCGACCCGTCTTTTATACCTTTCAACGCCGCGTTCATACAACATACCCATATCTAAACATACACTAGAACTCGTAAACCACCAGACTCCTCCTAGAACTTGGCAACCATCTATACACACGTTATACCTACACTTAGTAACAGTAGATTAATATACCCCGCATACCTCACAGCCTAAAGCAGACACCTGTGCTACTTAACTATGGCCAGGTATGTTGCTTTTACCCTACTGATATAAGCCGGTTGGGACATTAAAAGCCTGATATGTGGTTTATATGTAGGTTGTATATATGCATGTTCTCAAATGAATTATTTACCTCAATATAAACATTCCTTTTCTAAATATATGGCCCGCGAACGTACACACTGTAACACGGGTGGGGAAGTGAACGTGTGCGTAGTTATTTGGAAGTAGTTTTAACGTACACGATATGCATACGTCACTGACCTATACCTCCCTGTCTCCTGCGGGCGACACACACACGGCACATCACCCTAGGCCTAACTATTCCTCTACATCCTGTTGTGTATATAAGCCCCCACACACACAGGCCTAAATTCGGTCACGTACACACATAACTATAGACATGCCAAGGCCTAAGTGTAGTCATGTACGTACACAAAAGGCGTGGGTTACAGGGATGTAATCAAGGTTATGCAGCCATGTGTATATAATCACCGATACACACAGACAGACAGACAGACAGACCTAAATGCATTGATGTACACAGAGTCAAGATCGGACGGATGGACGAACGGAAGCACACGCACACACACACACACACACACACACACGCGCACACACACACACACACACACACACACACACACACCCAGGAATAAGATGCAGTTATGTACACACAGCCAAGGACACACGCACAGGCCTAAACTGCAGTCCTGTACACACAGTACAAGGACATAGGGGCGTGAGACAAGGCCTAACGATGGCCTATAAAAGTACACACACACACACACACACACACGAAATTCAGTGTACAAAAGAGCGCTGTAGCTGTGGATGTAGGTGTGGATGTGGGTGTAGGTGTGGATGTGGGTGTGGATGAAGATGTGGATGTGGGTGTGGATGTGGATGAAGATGTGGGTGTAGGTGTGGATGTGGGTGTGGATGTGGGTGTAGGTGTGGATGTGGGTGTAGGTGTGGATGTGGGTGTAGGTGTGGATGTGTGTGATAACTGTACAAACGACATATCTATAAAACCAAGGTTGGACGCATAAAAGTCTTCAGTATGGGAAAAATAATTTATACCTTACCTGTAACTATAAGACCCTCCCTCCCTCACCCTTCCTCACTCTCCCTCGCCCTTCCTTACTCTCCCTCACCCTTCCTCACTCTCCCTCCCTCCTTCACTCCCCCTCCCTCCTACACTCCCTCTCCCTCCCTCCTTCCCTCACTCTTCCTGCCTCCCTCTCCCTCACAACGACTCACAAACAACAACAACGACTCACAACAACAGCAACGACTCACAGACAACAACAACGACTCACAGACAACAACAACTACTCACAGACAACAACAACGACTCAAAAAGAATGACTCAGATAACAACAACAACGACTCAGACAAAAACACAACTACTCACAAACAACAACAACGACTCACAGACAACAGCAACGACTCACAGACAACAACAACAACGACTCACAGATAACAACAACGACTCGCAGACAACAACAACAACGCCTCACAGACAACAACAACGAGTGACAGACAACACAACGACTCACAAACAGCAACTCATAGACAACACTACGACTCACAAACAACGACTCACAGACAACAACGATTCACAAACAACAACGACGATTCACAGACAACACAACGACTCACAGACAACACAACGACTCACAGACAACACAACGACTCACAGACAACAACACGACGCCTCACACAGAGCAACACAACTTTTCATTATTCAGCCTCACAAGTTAATAGAAAAATACGAGTAAACTAAAAACAAATTTTCATTAACGCTCCATTGAGATGAATGGCTGAAAATAAATTGAAATATAAATCAGCTCCACGAACGCTGTCCTGATTATCGAGGCGTTCGCTGTAAATGAGGGGGAAGGGAGCTGTAAATGAGGGAGAAGGGAACTGTAAATGAGAGAAGAGGTGTATATATTACATTACTGTTTGTTGTAAATGAGGGAGAATGGAACTGTAAATGAGGAGAGGTTACTGCAAATGAGGGAGGAGATATATATGTGAACGGCAAATGGGAGAGAGGTAAATTTCCTTGGAATTAGCTGTAAATGAATGAGATAGGAAGTGTGAATGAGGAAAAGTGTAAATTACCTTGGCTTTTGTTGTAAATGACGAATAAGATAGCTGTAAATATGAGAAGAGATATAAAACACTTTCGTATTTGAATGAGGGAATGTAAATTGTACAAGAATAAAATGTAAATGATGAAAAACGGAGAAACTGTAAATGTGCAACTGTAAATATGGAGAAGGGGATAATGGCACTCGTAAATGAAGTTTGTTTCCTGTAAATGAAAAAGGGTAGCGGTGATTGGTGTAAATGAGAGAAGAGAATGACGGGGTGTTCTCTGTAAAACAAATTCCTGGTAAACGAGGAAGTCATGGCACAAATGTAAATGTAAATGGCGGAGGATGGATGTGGGTATTTCATTTGTCTTTGTAAATGAGAGTTGACGGTGGTAATTAGTTCTGTTGGCTGTAAATAAGAAATGACGTGATGAATGGCATAGTTTTCACTGTAAATGATGGTAGGCAACAGATTCCTTGATAAACAAAGGCGGCCAGAGAGTTTGTTGTAAATGAATGCAGTCAAAGGGTTCATTGTAAAAGAAGCCCAATCAGGGGTTCATTGTAAATTAACCCAATTAAAGTGTTAGTCATCAGATCCTGGGAACATTGTAAATTGAGCGGAAAATGTAAAAAAAAAATCCTTCGTTGTAAATGAAGGTGAACTTTGGTCGTAAATTAGTTGTGGGTCATGATGCACAATGTAAATGAAAGGAAGGAGAGGGAGTTACTGTAAATCAAGTAATAAAATCTCTCGTAAAAACGAGAGAAGAGCGTTCAATGTAAATGAGGGAGAAGTGTGTGGGGGGAGGGAGAGGTGTGTGGGGGGAGGGAGAGGTGTGTGGGGGGAGGGAGAGGTGTGTGGGGGAGGGAGAGGTGTGTGGGGGAGGGAGAGGTGTGTGAGGGGAGGGGAGAGGTGTGTGGGGGAGGGAGAGGTGTGTGGGGGAGGGAGAAGTGTGTGGGGGAGGGGAGAAGTGTGTCGGGGAGGGGAGAGGTGTGTGGGGGAGGGGGAGGTGTGTGGGGGGAGGGAGAGGTGTGTGGGGGGAGGGAGAGGTGTGTGGGGGAAGGGAGAGGTGTGGGGGGAGGGAGAGGTGTGGGGGAGGGAGAGGTGTGTGGGGGAGGGAGAGGTGTGTGGGGGAGGGAGAAGTGTGTCGGGGAGGGGAGAGGTGTGTGGGGGAGGGAGAAGTGTGTGGGGGGTGTGGGAGAGGTGTGTGGGGGAGGGAGAGGTGTGTGGGGGAGGGAGAGGTGTGTGGGGGAAGGGAGAGGTGTGGGGGGAGGGGAGAGGTGTGGGGGGAGGGGAGAGGTGAGGGGGGAGGGGAGAGGTGTGTGGGGGAGGGAGAAGTATGTGGGGGAGGGGAGAGGTGTGTGGGGGAGGGGAGAGGTGTGTGGGGGGAGGGGGAGGTGTGTGGGGGGGGAAGGAGAAGTGTGTGGGGGAGGGGGAGGTGTGTGGGGGAGGAGGTGTGTGGGGGAGGAGGAGGTGTGTGGGGGAGGGGGAGGTGTGTGGGGGAGGGGGAAGTGTGTGGGGTAGTGGGAAGTGTTTGGGGGGGAAGTAGGAGTGTGGGGGGAGGGAGAGGTGTGTGGGGGAGGGAGAAGTGTGTGGGGGGAGGGAGAGGTGTGTGGTGGGAAAGGGAGGTGTGTGGTGGGAAAGGGAGGTGTGTGGGGGGAGGGGAGGTGTGTGGGGGGAGGGAAGGTGTGTGGGAGGAGGGAAGGTGTGTGGGGGAGGGGGAGGTGTGTGCGGAGGGAGGGGGAGGTGTGTGCGGAGGGAGGGGGAGGTGTGTGTGGAGGGAGGGGGAGGTGTGTTTGGGGGGAGGGGAGGTGTGTGGGGGGAGGGGGAGGTGTGTGGGGGAGGGGGAGGTGTGTGGGGGAGGGGGAGGTGTGTAGGGGGAGGGGGAGGTGTGTGGGCGAGAGAGGGAGGGATGGAGGGGAAGGGTTAATGTGGGAGAGAGATGAAGAGGAGAGGAGTGGCGTGGAGGGGACAGTACACGCTGCTTACTTTAAATGAGATGGCCGGCAGTTCAGTGTAATGAACGGAAAGCAGTTCAGTGTACAAG
Source organism: Homarus gammarus (assembly GCA_958450375.1). Taxonomy (NCBI): domain Eukaryota; kingdom Metazoa; phylum Arthropoda; class Malacostraca; order Decapoda; family Nephropidae; genus Homarus; species Homarus gammarus. Next base: position 1,062,648 of record CAUDMG010003604.1, read on the forward strand.
GGAGGAAACGACGTCCAATGTGTGAGAGAGAGGGAGAGAGAGAGAGAGAGAGAGAGAGAGAGAGAGAGAGAGAGAGAGAGAGAGAGAGAGAGAGAGAGAGAGAGAGAGCGCCTTCACATGTTGTAAATGAGGGAGGAAGGGGGGCACAAGGTTCACTGTAAATGTCTTGCCTGACTGTGAAAGAGGGACGCCGTTCATCTTATAATTACCCTCCGTTGTTGCTCACACACTGATCATCTTACGTTACGAAACAACAACCTCTGCGTGGGGGGGGGGGGGATTATAATTGTCAACTATTACTTCACACTTCAACCACAACTATTACACACACACACACACACACACACACACACACACACGTGTGCATATTATTACCAAAACGTAACTTAAACTACCTCACCGTCTAAACATCTATCACCTTTCATTATCAGTCTCAAGAACAGCCCAGCGATCACAAACACCATCCTACAGGTATAACTAAGTGAAAATCTCTCCGTCACTACTCTACTTCCTGGGAGAAATCAGAGAGAGACTCACATAATTCGTATTCCCTATCGTCGCAAAATTCCTCTAACTATTGTCTAACTCAAAAATAGAATCCTACTTAAGAGAGGAAAAAATATCAGAGTAAAAAATATTCAGCCTCGCCACCCACAAAAATTTCATTTATTTTTCACATTAAATTCAACGTATCCTATACCATTCTCATTAAGATATGCAAATGAGGTGTTCCTTTTGTGTAATGCTTCTCGTTTATTATCATTATTTCTCGAATCCGTATAAAAACTCTCTTCGCGGAGGGGGGTTAAGTATGGCACACACGCACACAAATACACACGCCACATACACAAGACGCGCGCACACACACACACACACACATATACGCGCGCGCGCAGTGGAGAATAATAGAGGATACCAAGACGATTTTGATCAACTGAGACCCAAGGCGGGACTTCACATAAACAGGGGCCACACGCGCCTACCCAAACACACACACACACACACACACACACATTACCTTAACGTTAATTGTTTTGTATTAGCCGCGTCTTAATAGAGATCGTAGAACCTCAATGAACCCTTAAGTGAACCTCCTCCCCCCCATATAACCCAATAAACCCCCAGCCACGACTTCGACCACACACACTGGTCACGACTCTTAGACAAAGCGGCCACCCATACCACCACCACTCCACCACTAATCCCATAATGTCAACGGTTTATAAAAGTAATACAAGTATACTCTCAACAAAAAGTATACCGTGGACAGTAAAGTGGAGAGAAACATACCTACTTCTCCCTAACGATAACCCCAAGACTATAAACTTATTGGTAATAGCTTGCCGATACAACATTCCCAAACTATTTCTACCGCGGAATTGGCATCATTAAAACCATTTCCAAAACCCTTCTATCTGGATGCACGGCCAAAACGAGAATTTTTACGACGTATATAAAATTTTATAATCTGTCCATGCGCCGTTTGGTGCGCGGTGAGGAAAGGTAAACACGGGGTCGTCGGGCGAGCATCCTCCCGAACACCCAGTCGCAGATGAAGCAATTCCTGTCCCCCCACCACCACCATCACCACCTACCCCAAACCCCCTTCCTTTAACCCTTCCCTCCCTCATATGGCCTGATAAGGACACTGGTTACGACGCCAAGGATCGTTAAGAGTGTCCTCCCTGGTTTAAGCTTTAGCAAATTGGTATGTGGTAGTAGTTAGCTGGTGGTGGTGGAGGCGGTGGGTTAGTCTTGGAAATCTGCAACATTGACACAGACGCAGCAAAGGCTGGAGGAGTCGACCTCCAACTCGCTGTTCATGTATTGCTTCGTGTTAACCCACAAAAAACTTCATATTTAGAACCTTTTGAATGAGCAGTAAGGTAATGCGATGGATAAGAGTCGGCAATAAAAGGCTAAAGTGGTGTTCAGAGGTTCATAAGATGAACACATAATCGGTCACCATTAGCAATAGCGGTTATCCATGCTTGTCAAAATCACTAACTGAAGCCCATTTTCGCCAATCTAATCCATCAGCGTTAATGTCTATGGCGCTGCTTATCCGTCCACCTGTGTTTACGAGAAAATAAACCGGGAGGAAAAAACCGGAAAACTTTTTACAATGGGAGGAGCAGCTAGATCTAATTGCCATTACAAGTCGTAGAGATAGTGTAGAGAGCAGTGTCGTGCTCTTACTCACAACACTAATTCTCACCGCAACACTACACCACTTAAAACTCTAATACCATCAGCTTGTTTCACTCTAATGGCTCCTTAAACCCGCTCTTTTATCTCTTTATCAAAATTATTCCCCTGGCATTTTATGGACTTTATACAACGATGATTTATTTTGGTTATTAAAAAATGTGGTCATATTGTTTAGACTTTACCGTGAGAAAGTGATTTTTTTTTTTTTACTTTAAGATAAAACTAGTGAGGACAGTCACAATTATGTAGACAAAATTTATTGTCTATTCTTATGTACAGTATATTTACATTAGGGGCGACCATACCAGAAAGGCTCGCAGATTTACGGTAATATATTCACAGCCAACAATTATACAATGCATACGTAATTTACCGTGTAAGGTCAGGGTGGTACTTTAGTTTCTATAAAAGTCTCTGCTTCACCCAACATCCCCCTCCCCCTCCTCCTCCCTCGTCCATCATCCCTCCCACTGTTCAAGAGCTTCAGTACGTCTTAATATACAAATTGATCCCTTGCTAAGATTTTTCAAGGAATTAATTGAGATATTTTTTCACATGACAACCATCAAAATAGACTCAACGCCATAGCTACCTCTTTAACGCAAGTCTTTGTCACCACCAAAACTGCAACCAACACCACAACTCCCACCAACACCACAACTCCCACCCTCTGCACTGATGTTACCGCCTCACCTACTCATCACCAGCAGTCACACGGTCATTTACCCAGAGGCGACTCCTTCAACAATAGTCTCAATACTGACACTATTCCTCTAATGAATAAGGTTCTCGTGTACGGAAAGGGCCATCCACCACGGAGCACCTATCCTTTACACACACACACAAACATCCACAAATTGGCCGTCAGTTAGCACAGACCCTGAATAAAATACCCTGTACCTACATCTAACAGCAATAAAAAACGGGTGTGGGGGTGGAGCAAGCGGAGAGGAAGGGGGTGAAGGAGGAGCTACGGATGGGGGAAACGTGGGGGGGGGGGGGGGTGGTAAGGAGAAGGAGGAGTAAGAGAAAGAGGAATGGTAAGAAAGGTGCAACATCCTACCATCACTTAATGAAAACAAAATGACAAAGCGTAGTAAGGAAGAACAACAAAAGAGGCGACATTTATCAGCTGGAAAGAGAACAACAAACTCACAAAAGCCTGACGGATAGCGAGGTGCAGTCCACACAAAAGCCTCAAACAGCCACCCTCCCATATACGGCCACTCTTCCCTTTTATTATATGCGCCTCCTCAAGATCCCACATAATGCCGCGCGCCTTATACAGAAACCTATAAGTGGTGATATAAGATTATCTCCCTCATGCCTACGGATACTATATATATATATGTATATAATATATATATATATATATATAATATATATATATATATATATATATATATATATATATATATATATGATTTTTTATAGGTAAACTGTTTATTGAAATGTGATTAAAGTAGATACAGGTGATAATACGGAGTGAGGGAAAGAAAAGTGAGAGAGTGAGGGAAAACTGGGAGGGAGTGAGGGAGGTACTGAGAGGGAGGATTGAGTAAGGCACTGGAGGGGGGGTAAGGGAGGCACTGAGAGGGAGGGAGGGAGGGGAGTGAGGGAGGTACTGAGAGGGAGGGAGGGAGGGGAGTGAGGGAGGTACTAGAGGGAGGGAACAAGATATGTAGATAGTCTCATCTACATTATTATTGTATTCATTCATATATTCACAGTTAATGGTCTAACAACCCCTAACTAGACTCATGATTTTTCAGGGATGAAAGGCAGTGTTTACGGCAACCATGGTCATGTATGAACCATGAATCTTAACCCCCTCTCCCCCTCCCCCTTCCTCACCCCTACCCCCCCTGAAAGTGAATATAATGGTACGCATTACATTTAAGAGGTCACCACCACAAGTGTTAAGGTCAAGCTAAAACACATTGGGTAGAGATTCATTTTATAGTCATGTAAACGGTTAAGTGTCCCAGGAACTGTGTTGAGTGATAGTGGAGATTAATTCTGATGATGTTACCACTACAGCCACCATCACCACTACTACCATCACCATCATCACCACAATCACCACTACTAAATACCACCACCATCACCAACATCGCCACTACTACTTCCACCACCATCACCACAATTACAGCCTCTATCATCACCTTCACCACAATCATCACTACTACTACCACCATCACATCAAATGACTCACAGGTGTCGCCAGAGATACCACACACTTATATCTTCACTACTGACAGTCATCAGTACAATCGTCGCAACACGTTACCTGCGGAACTAACACTTTCTAATTGTCAGCCTCACCTGCGTTACCATAAAGAACAACGCAACCCAGAGCTAATTAATGTGTACGTTGTCTTGAGGAAAAAACAAACTTGTCCTATACTTTACACAGTGGTTCAGGTGAGGGGGGCAAAGTTAGCTAAAGAAGACAGCGGATACACCTGGAGGAGGAACAATAATTGGGAGGTTATAATTATAATGTAAGGGCAATAACGGGCAATGCCAACTGAAGAAGAGAAAGGTGACGGGCAAGACACAGATGGGGAATATCTGAAGGGCAATGCCGGAGAGAGACAGTGGGGGTTATATATGAAGGAGGGGCAATAATGATCAGCCAGCCACAACAGAGGATAGGTTGTATTAAAACAGGTGCGATGCCTGCAACAAGGGCGATGATGAACAAGGGCAGGTTGGGAAAAGGGCATTGAAGGGCAACTGATAGATGAAACAAGGGCCATTCAAAGGGAATTAGTGGCCCTAAAGGGACAGAGCAGGGCAAGAACAAGGAGAGAAGGGCAAGATTTAACGGTGCAGGAACCATAAAAGACAACAAAGGCACTGAAGGGCAAGAAGAGCTGTACAGGGGGCAGGACAGCGCTAATAGTGAGATGACGGATTTACTAGAAATTTTAATAACAAGGGGCAGTGGCACAAGGGGCAGTGGCACAAGGGGCAGTGACAATAAGGGGTACTGGTATCAAAGGATAGTGGTCGGATCCAGGGGCAGTAGCGCCTCGGCCAATGTACGCACCACCGCATCTCGGCCAATATACGCCCACCGTGCCTCGGCCAATGTTCGCCCACCGCGCCTCGGCCAACGTACGCCCACCGCGCCTTGGCCAATGTACGCCCACCGCGCCTCGGCCAACGTACGCCCACCGCGCCTAGACCAACAAGTTACTCATCGCGTCAAGCAGCTCTAGTGACTGTGACTACAGCACCAGGCACGAGGAGCTCACACCGCGTTACGTGCTCCAGTGTACTAGTTCACATTTCAATGAGTCACAAATACCAAAGATAATTTTATCTAAAAGCTAAAACAATTTAAGTTAATTGTGTTATAAACTGGTGTTAAATGAACGTACCTGGTTAAATAATATACAAGTGTAATTTTAATAGCATGTTGAATGATATTTTTATGTTTAAGTAAATTCAACCATTCATATGCGTTCTAACATCAGTATAATTTCAAGGAAAATTCAGCCTCCACACTTGAATTTGCGTCGGCGAAGTTACGCTTAACACGCTCTAAGTTAGTCAGTGCAGTGTCTGTGCTTAGCGTGCATCCATACATACAGTAATACTGCGCCTTGTCCAAGTGCGCAGTATTAATAAAAACACCACGTCAAAATAAAAGTCAGCGCACTTTATGTAAATCCGATACGAAATTTGTGCATGGAGAAAAACCAAAAACAACGTGGTCACTATTTACCATCACCTACCGCGGGTCGACGTGACAAAGAGAAGCGTCTGTATGTCATGTGACGCCGCTCTACTCACATGTTGTGTATAAGTTCATGTCAGATGATCGCAGGCGAGGAGAGCTGACAGCACAAGAGCACGATACGAGTGCTGTTAGACAACTCATGACGCAGACGATGATAGGAAGATGCACCTCAGAGGCAGAAACAGACGCCCCGGAGCGCTGAGAGCCTCCTATACATACTGCAGAGGCTCAAACAAGTAGCCAATCAAAACACTGAGGACATATACACAAAACTCTTACTATATACGTGCACATGCAAAACACCAAAACCACACACACATGCAGGCGTGCACACTGGACAGGGACACACACGTTAAGGACACGCACATACGATACAGTGACGGTATACTTACACACGGGTACACAGAAAGACACAATACCTGGGTCAGGCTCACATTATTTGACACTACCACATGGAAATAAGAGGAGGAAAAAATACAGAGAAATGGATACGACAAGAGACGAAGTGTACTGATCCTCCCAGTTTGTGATACAGCTGCATGGTCTGTCAGTGGCGCCCGGGGACGGGGGCCTTAAAGAGATATATCAACGACTAAATAATACGTGACGTAGACACATTATCGTGTTCTTACTTCTTATGCTGTATTATAAAAACCTTAACTTTATTCTCTACTTGACACCAATATGTATAATTCATTGTCTTGTCTTCAGGCGCACGCGTACGTACGTGTACACACACACACACACACACACACACACACACCATCTAAAAATATATAAGTCTATTGAATAAAGACAATAGCTAGCAATGGACGTTCTATAATGCGTAAGACATCGGACATGTTTAGACAAAAATAGACACGTCTCCGAGGTGGCGGGGCGGGGGGGGGGGGGGTGGCAGCGGTGTTTAGCGAGGAGGAGGGCGGGAGTAAGGAGAGGCCGAGAGCATTTTTAATAACAGTCCGGTTCCAATATAATATGGAAGCTGAAATGCAGGAGGGTCCGGCAAGGCCACACTCAGCCAGCCAGTCATCCAGCCAGCCAGCCAGCCAGCCAGCCAGCCAGCCAGTCAGCCAGCGATGTCGACGCCAAGGTAGAGAATTATCCCAGCTCACTCACTCACACTCCACAACTCCCCCGCCACTCATTTATATTTACTACATTGGCCGCACACTTAAGAATTATAGCGTCTAAGGTTAAGTGGATTATATTAAGCGGAGACGTTTTGACGATGGGGAGTATACAGTATATATCAAGAACCTTGTTAAGTTTATAACCAAAAGCGTCCAGCACCCACCCACTCACCCGCCCCTCCCCCTCCACTCTGCTCCTTCCTCCCCGCGCCATGTTGGCTTAAAATAAATGAAGACCACCCCGATGACAACACCAAAGGCAGGTTCAGATTTCGCTTTATCTTCTGTGCGGATATTTTCGTTCGGTAATTTCAAAAGTTGTGTTCGAGGGTCACGACACCCGGCAAGATGCTAATAATTAATTTACATCAAAGCGTCAGACAAACATTTTAAAACACGTACCATAGATATAAACCCAAACACTCATAATAACAAACACTCCTTCAACACAGGCCTTCGCAGGTTATCCCAATTAAAAAACACACAAAATAAACACCTGTAACATTGAAAACATCAAATGAGTCGAAACAAAGCGACATCAGTTCGAATGATCACGGTCAGGTTTTTTTTTTCTGTAGCGAATTTTTCAATGCATATTCAGAAGTATATTCTTACAGGAGGCGGCGGCCGTTTCCACGTTAATTGTAGGTTGACGCTCAACTTCCACCTCCCGCGCAAACACTGCCAGCCAGCCCCAGCACCACGAGTTGCCAGGCTCCCTCTGTCCCTCCTTCCATCAATCTGTATACTATCACTTTAAACTATCCCCAAACGTTGTAACTAGCCAGTGATGTCAAAGACTATCATAGTGTGTTATCAAAAATCAACAACATTTTCAAAACAAATTAGTTTTTTTTTCCTGTGGGACATTTTGTACTGTCAAGGATCTCAAAAGCAAATTTTCACCTATATATAAATATTCATATAGAAATATTTGGATAATAAACTATAGCGCATTAAAAAAACAAATATTTGGAACTCATATTTTGTGGTAAATATGATGATGCTCCAGGTGAAGCCGTGGCGTGTCCTCACCTCACAGCACAGGTGTGGGGGACCATCGATCAGTACGTCAACAACACGACACAGGTGATCGACTGTCTTATCCATGATCCATAACACACACTAAACAATACTCAGATATTTAATGATTATATATTAAAATCTGAACATTCTTATTCGATGACCTTGTATGTACTCAAACAGCTGCAGCCATCAACGCGCGCCGCACCGTAAGCTTCCTGCTAGTGTTGAATGATTAAACTCCAGCCTTACATATATACAAATACATACATGGATGCACATATTCAACATACACAGAGACCAACACAAAACATGCAGATCTATTGAAATACACATTGAAAAAAAAATATTGACACACTGAACTGACTGTCGGACTGACGGACGAGATATACAGACAAGACAGACAGACAGACAGAAACAGAGACAGACAGACACATACAGACACAAATATCTAGACAAGTAATACAGGAATCACGTAGTCTCATAATTATATTAATACGTGAATGAACATAATCCAAAAATTACCTATTGAAGCACCCTCCCTCCCTCCCTTCTTCCCTCCCTCTCCCCGTCACCACAACCCTTCCTCCCTCCCTCTCCCCGTCACCAACACCCTCCGTCCCTTTCTCTACCCGTCACCAACACCTACCCTCCATCATCCCGTCACCAACACCTTCCCTTTCTCTCCCCGTCTCCAACACCTTCCCTCCACAACCCTCCCTCCCTCTCCCCGTCACCAACACCCTCCGTCCCTTTCTCTCCCCGTCGCCAACACCTTCCCTCCAACATCCCGTCACCAACACCCTCCCTCTCCCCGTCGCCAACACCTTCCCTCTCTCTGCCCGTCGCCAACACCTTCCCTCTCTCTCCCCGTCACCAACACCTTCCCTCTCTCTTCCCGTCACCAACACCTTCCCTCTCTCTCCCCGTCATCGCTGTTACAGGAGGCGACATATTGTTTATGTATTAGTGTCATCTTGAATTTCTTGCCTGTACCTGTAATTTTAGCTGTACCTGTGGTTGTAACTTTAGCGGTACCTGTACGTACTCTCGTAACCTTATCTGTGAGTATTCTTCTATCTTTAGCTGTACCTGTGTTTGTAATTTTATATATACCAGTGTAACTTCATCTGTACCTGTAGGATATTGAGTAACATTAGTGAAATATTATGTTTATTTCCAGTGCCTTACGCGTAGTATCTATATATACCTGTACTGCTAATTATGATTAAACAAACCCTCTAATTATTATACATCTATGTTCAACTGAACTAACCCCACCATACTTACCCCAAAATATCCCCACCCTACTACACCCTCACCCCACCACAACACCCTCACACTACAACACCCTCACCCCACACCACCCTCACCCCACACCACTCCCTCACCCCACACCACCCTTACCCCACACCACTCCCTCACCCCACACCACCCTCACCCCACACCACTCCCTCACCCCACACCCTCACCCCACACCACTCCCTCACCCCACACCACTCCCTCACCCCACACCCTCACCCCACACTACCCACACCCCACACCACTCCCTCACCCCACACCACCCTCACCCCACACCACTCCCTCACCCCACACCCTCACCCCACACCACTCCCTCACCCCACACCACTCCCTCACCCCACACCCTCACCCCACACTACCCACACCCCACACCACCCTCACCCCACACCACCCTCACCCCACCCCACACCCTCACCCCACACCACTCCCTCACCCCACACCACTCCCTCACCCCACACCACCCTTACCCCACACCACTCCCTCACCCCACACCCTCACCCCACACTACCCACACCCCACACCACTCCCTCACCCCACACCCTCACCCCACACCACTCCCACACCCCACACCCTCACCCCACACTACCCACACCACCCTCACCCCATCAACCTAACCACAAAAATCCTCACTAATATATCACTAAACAATCCCGTCCTCTTACGACGATAAATCAACCTTAATCGTCCAATAATAACGATAGAAATGACGACCCGGCGACTCGTCCTACACCCCCCCCCCCCCCCCGAGTCATGCTTGTGCCTGGAGGGTGAAGGGGAAGGGGGGAGGGTGAAGGGGAAGGGGGGAGGGGGGGAATGGGGAGGAGGAAGGGGAAAGGTGAATGAGAAGATAAGAGGGGAGGAGGCTGAAACAAAAGGGGGGGTGAAGGGGTGAAGTAGGTTAGGGAGGGAAAAGGTGAGGAAAGGAGGAGGTGAAGGAGGGAGGGAAGAGGTGAGGGACGGAGAGAGATGGGGGGAGTGGGGAGATGAGGGAGTGGAGAGATGAAGGAGGGGGGAGGTGTGGGAGAGGGGGTAGGGAGTGGTCTGGATCTCGAGTTCCAACTTCTTTAATCCGAGTAACCACACTACCTTGGCACCCCTCCTCTCACCCCTCCTACCATCTCCCCACCCCTCCCACCATCTCCCCGTTCCCTCCCACCATCTCCCCACCCCTCCCACCATCTCCCCACCCCTCCCACCATCTCCCCGCTCCCTCCCACCATCTCCCCACCCCTCCCACCATCTCCCCACCCCTCCCACCATCTCCCCGTTCCCTCCCACCATCTCCCCACCCCTCCCACCATCTCCCCACCCCTCCCACCATCTCCCCGTTCCCTCCCCAACACATTCGGATAGATAAGATATCAAGCGAGGTGTAATTACTCTCCCTAACCAACATAATGATGAGGTCAACAATAACATTATATACGTTTCATTATTTAATTAATTGGAGAGAGAGAGAGAGAGAGAGAGAGAGAGAGAGAGAGAGACCAGCCAACACTAACAGCGATCAACGAGGACTTAACGAATCTTGTTTACCCGACGTGAGAGTGAGTCAACGAAACGTGAGTGTTCAGCGAATGTTCAACGCCTGGTGGTGCCCCGGATGTTCTAATTGTGGGTGTTAGATGGCGTGATGGGGTGGAGAATCTCGCCCTTATCACCAGCTTTAACAAGGATCAGTTTGGTATGTTATATGGCTTTTTTTTATTCAGTGTTTTTCGTCGCTCGGTGAGATTCTTACATGGCATTATTATTATTGTTATTATTATTATAACTAATCACCTCTATTATTATTATTATTATTATTATTATTATTATTGTTTTACCATTCATTACCGTATTCAAGAACTAATGACAACTATCACTATTATTATTAATATTATTATTATTATTATTATTATTATTATTATTGGTATGATTATCATTAATATATTTTCATCTACCACATTAAATTACTTAATAATATCTAAGTTAGGTCGGAAATATAATTATGTCGACTCCTTCTAAGACGCTTCATCTCGTGAGCATATACACACCAGTCCAGATTATATAATATATAGCTATATCTCCCTTCACCTCTCAAGGCCTCTCCTCAACCCCTACCTAGCGTCTCCTCAACCCCTCCCTAACCTATCCTCAACCCCTCCCTAACCTCACCTCAACCCCTCCCTAACCTCTCTTCAACCCCTCCCTAACCTATCCTCAACCCCTCCCTAACCTCACCTCAACCCCTCCCTAACCTCTCCTCAACCCCTCCCTAACCTCTCCTCAACCCCTCCCTAACCTCTCCTCACCCCAACACACCCCCCCCCCCCCCTCCTCACCCCAACACACCTCTCTGGGCTCCACTTGGCCTTCCTTCCCAAGCGCTTAATACTCCCAGTCTTCCTTTATTTACAAGACAAACCTTTTCTTAATCAAGCTCTGCCCATCGAGTGAGACAGCCACACCCTCACCTTCAGCTTCTCTTCACCAAACAAAACAATGACATAAAAAATTTACCACCAATCTATAACATTGCCAGCTGCCCCTACGCCTATATAGAGGGGGTGGTGGGGGAGAGGAGGGGGTGGTGCGAGAGAGGGGGGGTGGTGGGGGAGAGGAGGGGGTGGTGGGGGAGAGGAGGGGGTGGTGGGAAAGGGGAGGGGGTGGTGGGGGAGAGGAGGGGGTGGTGGGGGAGAGGGGGGGTGGGGAGAGGAGTGGTGGGGAGAAGGTGGTGGGGAAAAAAATGAGTGAAGATAGAATGAAGGAGATAAGATGAGTAAAGAGGTATGGAGAGGGTGGGTAGGTGGGGTGAAGGTAGGGGGGAGGGAAGTGGGGAAGAGGTGGGGAGGAAGAGATGAATGTAGGGAAGAGAGAAGGAGGAGGACGAAATGGAAGAGGGTAGGAGGAGGAGGAGGAGGAGGAGGAAGGAGGGAGAGAGGGATATAGGCAGAGGATAAAGGGGAGGAAACAGGATAAATTATTCATATTATAATTAATAGCCCGTTTATAATATCCTTCAGAATATCTTAATTACCAGGATATCCGTGTCAATTACCCCACCTATTTATAATTCGGACAGGTAATTACACAACACGTATTCCCATTCGTTTTGTTTCTTGTAGAGTCGTTTCCGCTAGTTAAAAGAACACTAATCCGGGGTAGTTAGTGGCGTTATTACCGCTAGTTATGACGACTCCAGTTACCAACCCACGATAGTCTAGAGTGGTGTATTAGTTACGCTAGTTGAGTCATTAGTTCAGGCTAGTTTATAGTATTTTTGGCTAGTTAGTTTATATTCTTATACGTACTGTTACCTGGATGATAAATGATGTACCTGAATTTCTTACCTGTACGTCTATATCAACCCTCCTAAACACTGAAGGTAATCCGGATTAGGTTCCCGGCCTCACTACACTCACGCCTAAGAAACCATAACTCTCAAGAATACAGAGATGTTATGATCATTACTAAACTGGTCTGAGATCTTTTGTTATGGTACACACTCACACCAAGATGGACTATAATAATTCAGTGTTATTTATTCACGTTATCGTAGTAACAATTCTCGAACGGATGGATGGATGGCGTAAAAGAATAGAATACTAAGTCTTTCTTTCTATTTTCCTTCCTTCTCGTCCACGATTCCGTTATTTAGTTTTTTTTTCTCGGTAACATAAGATTAATTCACTCTATCTATCGCTCTACTTTGACTTCTGAATACGATATTACACCTATTTATGATAGTATTTTCAGCTGGTGTTGCTGTTACCACGAGTCACTATTCTATTTCTCCTAGTCTTACAGTATACACATTACTAGTTGTGACTATTTTTGTTAATTATTATGCTATATATTTTACTTAAGGCACTATTCCAGCTAGTTGTGGCTATTTTCTGCTGTTATGACTCTTCCTATTAGTTAAAGAGCCCTTTTCCACTAATTCGGACTATTCTGGCTAATTATATCATTTTATTTCATCGTGGGACTAATAATTACTATCTAAAACACTAGTTTCTCACTACTACCCGATAGTTCCCGTCTACTTCCACTTATTTCGACATTTTATCCGGTAGCTACGAAACTATTTCCGTTAGTGATGATAATACTTCCGGTAATTAAGACAACTAGGGACTAATTTCCTCTAATCTCGATACCATTTTCAGTAGCCATGACACTAACTCCGTTAACGTTGACATTTCCTGCTAGAACACCAAAAACATCAATAGTCTGACAACATTTTCCGCTACTCAATGGTACTAGTTCCGCTAGTTTTGGTCATCTATCCGCTACTAGTTTGACAGTACTCAGTCGATACTGTTGACATGTTCCGTCCATCGCCAAGTGACATAACGAAACACAACAATAACTGGATCTAAAAACTCGTACAACAAAATACTGATAAAAAAGAGAAACGTGATGAGAATTAGGCAATATAATAATAATAGTAAACATGCGATAAAAACCAGGAAAAAGTACAGTGAAGTGAATATAAATACAGTCAAGTGAGAGACAATCTGAGGTGTTAAGATGACAAGCAATATAATGATAGAACAACAAACTCACTTAAATGCATTGTAAGTTTCCATTTCTTAAGTATATATCAACACTTAACACTTCAAATTCGCTCTTTCAATAAGTAAATAAATTGATCAATACAAAATAGGTTAAAATTTTACATTAAATATATGTATGTATATACAGTATATATAAATAACCTTTACCCACAGTGATTCATTAGCAGAGTGAAGTAAGTGCATTGGAGATAATTTAAACCACACTAAAGTCAACAATTACATAACAAAATTCTATAAATGTAGAAGCCACTACGTTAAGAGACGAAATATATTGAATACTTTAAGCATTTTTCAGCAGTAAATACTCACAAAAATGGTGTACACGAATTTAACTCACCTGTAAAGAGAGAAAAAAACATAATTAATACACTTAAAATCGGCAACAGTTAAAAAAACCAAAACAACAACACCTTACATAACAAACTTTGGAACAAATACACATTGTGGAGATACAGTTTAATAGAGACTTATACTTCAGGGAACAAGAACATTTACATGCCACCGGGAAGGGAAAAGAAACATAACACAGAGGCCGTAACAGATGCATTATAATACATCAAGGGAGTAATACGCTTGGCATCTCCTCCTCCTCCCCACCCTAAATATTCTACCTGTACCGTACACCGCCTCTCCACCTCCAACCTATACCGTGCACCGCTTCTCCACCTCCTACCTGTACCGTGCACCGCTTCTCCACCTCCTACCTGTACCGTGCACCGCTTCTCCACATCCTTATTGTACCGTGCACCGCCTCCTCTTACCTCCACCTCCCTCCGACATCGCCTTCCATCTTTCAGCTACCCCAACAACGCCCCTTCCCCCCAGTTCCCTCTAACACCTCCCTCCTCCCCCTCCAGTTCCCTCTAACACCTCCCTCCTCCCCCTCCAGTTCCCTCTAACACCTCCCTCCTTCCCCACCAGTTCCCTCTCACACCTCCCTCCTCCCCCTCCAGTTCCCTCTAACACCTCCCTCCTCCCCCTCCAGTTCCCTCTAACACCTCCCTCCTTCCCCACCAGTTCCCTCTAACACCTCCCTCCTCCCCCTCCAGTTCCCTATAACACCTCCCTCCTTCTCCCCAGTTCCCTCTAACACCTCTCTCCTTCCCCCAGTTCCCTCTAACACCTCCCTCCTTCCCCCCAGTTCCCTCTAATACCCCCCTTCTTCCCTCCAGCTAACTGCACCTTCCATCCAGCTGGGTTCAACACTCCCTCCCTCCTCTCCATCGCCGTCTAAAATCAACCCCCTTCCGCCCAGTTCCTCCTTTCCTTCTCTCCACCACCCCCTACGCTAAGTACCTCCCCTACCTCGCACTGTACAGGTGCTGAGGGAGGCAGAGGGGGGAGGGGTGCGACTGTATTGTGGCGCATATTGAGGATAAACACAACGGGTGTCGGGGTGCCAGCAACAAGTTGATGTGTCTCACCCTCTATTCTGACAACTGGCACGTAAGCTGGACTGGCCAGAGAATGTGCCGTCAGCCAGCATTGTCAGCACACACCACTGCAACCATCTTAATCCAACCAAGCATTATGCAAGCATAAGCTGCCAAGTTTCACAACCCTCTTTCCCCTCCATGATGTGTGACACTCAACATGTCTGACTCATTACACGGAAAACAATCATCCGAGCCGTTATTAAAGAAGCAACACCAACAACATGACAATACTCCAAAACTAAACAATAGTGGAATCAACTTTAGAACCAAACTTCAACAATCACCACAAAAACATCCACACTGTATCACCAAACACTGTATCACCAAATATTTGACTGTGTGGCTGCAATATCAATCACCAGCAAGTATCATCAACTATATTTTAATATCAAAAGTATTGTCGCGCCACACCCCACAAACACACAATCTTCATTAAACGCATCCTCAACAGGCAAGCACAAAAAAAGCCAACGCCAGGATGCAGTCGCTGCCTCCGTGAATGATAAACATACACACACTTTGTGTTTCGCGCCGAGCTAGGCAGAATATTTTCAATGTTTACGAGCCAAGTTCATTCCTTTCTTGCTGGGCTCAGCATAACTAACCTTGGAGCAGTCATCGCCGTGGCCTGCTTGCCTTCCCTTTTCTTTCACTTCTTGTTCGGCTTCACATAACCTCGGTCTCTCCCAACACCCTCATCTCTCTTATCAATCTATATATCTCTCTCTTCACCTAGCCTTGCCTTGGCTCATCTGGCTTCTCCTGTCTTCTTTAAATCTTGCGTCATTAGCCTCTCTATTCTCGTAGTATAGTTTCAACTCTCTCTCGGTCTCTGTCTGTCTGTCTGTCTGTCTCACCCAAGCAGCCGACGAAGTAACTAGTTATCTCTCACCAACCCTTAAATACTTTCCAATATGAAAACTTTCTCAGCCTTTTTTAACTATGTATGCAGTCAAAACTTGGCTATTCTTCCTCTGCTCGAACCCCTCCCCCCCCTTCCTTCGTTCATAAACAATGAGCAACTTGAAACCTCCCCTTTCCTCTAATCTTTTCTCCTACCCTCTCTACCCTCTTCCCCTTACCCCCTTTTCTTGAATATCAACATCTCCTCCCCCTCTTCCCCCCCTAACATCCCCTCCCACCTTTCTTCAATAGCCAGAACAAACCCTCAACAATAAAACTCATTTATCAACTGAAAACATTTTATAACATTTTCCCGGAGTCCAGCCTCGTGTATTTTTCTTCTCTGATAAAATTACATTAAAATTTCATGGCAATTACAACCGTAGGCTAAAAAAATAAACCAATTACCTTAATTCACCAAGTAATCAGTGTGGAAAAAAAATACAATTGAGAAATGGCAAATCTATTTAACGGGGTCTGAACTTCATTGGTGTAGGCGCGAGGGGGTTCTTTAGAGTGTTGGGGATAACATTACAGTTACTCAGTTTTAGAATATTGCCCCCTCCCGCCCCCACCTCTATATACACGTACTGTACACGTCTAAACACACGCACAATTCCAAACACCCGAATACGTCAAAGCAAGCACGCACACACACACACACACACACAGGGCTGCAACATCTAGTGATACAGAGGTCTGGAGTAATTAAGTAGTTTACACAGTGGTTTGGGTGTGTCAGCAGACAACCAACCACCTCGTGGCGCTACCCACAGGTCAACCGCACTTTTTTAATGCCACTTGAAGGGTCACGGTTTTTACGTGTTTCAAGTGTGAGTGTGAGTGTGGTTCTCAAGTCCCAAGACTTTACTAACACTTGAGGGTGGTACTTCAACTTCCACCAACAGATGTTTCTTATAAACCATTAGTGCACACACACACATATATATATATATATATATATATATCATACCTTTAATATATAATTACTATCTAAAAGTATTAATCAATTAAAAAAACATAATAAATCACAAGAGACACTAATAACATCTTCAAGACAATTCGACATGAATCTTAAAAACTTCCAACGACAAAAACTAGTGCGGCCGTAATAAATTCCAACGCTGGAGAAGAGTCGCCGGACTTGACTCAGGCAATAAAGAAACAAGACATACCAGTTGGTGACCTCCGCTCCGACTTGCACCCCCCCCCCCCCCACACACACACACACTCTTCACTGTCTTTAAAATATAGCCACGTCCAGTTAATGATAACCATGCAAGAATGAGATTACTATCGTATCCAATTTCAATCACATTGTATAAATCCAGCCATACCATGTGTAAATCCAGTCATATTATGTCTAAATCCAACCATATTGTGTGTAAATCCAGCCATATCATGTGTAAATCCAGCAATATTATGTCTAAATCCAGCCACGACCACACCATGCCCATACACTGACACGGACCAACAGACAGCCAATCCACGCCGCTTCATGTAACTACAGCCAAGAATCGTGGAACATTAAGGACTTTTTCCTTCCATGACTGACCACTACTGCTTAACCTTAGAGGGTGTGGTGGGGGGGTGAGGGGGTGAGGGGGAGAGAGGAGACGGGGAGGAGAGAGGATGGGAAAAGAAGAAGAGGAAGATTATTGCGGAGGTGAGAAGGGGTGAGGGAGTAAATGAGGAGGAAGGGAACAAATTTTGGAGGAGGAAAGAAATAGGGAGGAAAAAGAGAAAGGAAGAAATGGAAGAAGAAGCAAGAGGGAATGGGAATGGGAGGACAACAGAGAGGAAAGAAATGTGTTAAGAGGACATCTGATTCAAGTAGTGAGACGCACGAATCCCGAGGCAACATTATTATGAATGTTGTTACAGATCACGCGACTCGTGCAGTGGGGCTGAGGATTCCACCACAACAAAGGTTATCTCTCTCTCTCAAACACACACGTTACGTACATGAATACACACACACACACACATTACGTACACGAGCACACAAGTTCAGACACTTTCAATTAAATGGTTTCCCAGGTGTTACAAGTGGTTTGCTTTTGTTAGCGTAACTGATATTTTCATTCATCAAGAACTTAATAATAGGCGAGATGCAACTGTTTCCTTTGTCTAAAACTACGGTAGAGTATCTGTGAAATTGTTGTCAGTTTTGATGAAAAGTGACGGAATTAGACGAGCCAACAGTCATTCCTTTTTACCAGGAAAGTGATGCGAAATTCACATTTTTTTGTGTGGGTTAAAAGTAGTAAATTTTGCCACACAAGCCATTACCATCCTTGTGTTTAAAAAATGTTTTTTCGCATGACGGACCGCTTGTTAGAGAATCCTGAAAATACAGCCACAAATCATGAGCTCTCCTCCCCCCTGCCCATCTGTCTCCACTAATAAAACTGGACAGAAATGATCCTTGGGCCCCACGGCTTCCAGCAGCATCCCCCCAACGACCAGAACCCACAGAACCCCTCCCCCTCAACCTGCACCTCGCGTCACGGACACCCATCCTGCACCATCCTACATCCAATCCTAGTTAGGTATACTTCTACGCCCAGCCCCCAGAAACACCAGCCTCGAGACGCCCTCCCTCTTGCTGTACACCTACAGCACCCCTTCTTCACCCAGATAAAAGTGGTTCTCCCGACATTCACAACTCTACAAGTCTCCCAGCCCCCATACACTACACCAGTGACATCGCCCCCACCTACACCCAGCCTCAGACAAAAGACCTCCCCTCCTACACTATGATAAATACCTCCCAACCTCGGTAAAACACCGCCCCTCCAACACCCAGAAGCACCACCACTCCCACACTCAGATAAAACACCTCCACCCAACACACACGTCGACCCTTCTCCTTCCTCTTCCCCACCATTCACCCACACATTATATATATATCACACACACACCACTAGCACCATTCCCCTAACAACTTCCCCCCTAACAACCCGTGCGCTTCTAACACCTCCTCTCTCCCTTCAATTGCCCCGTTACGACCCCCTCCCCTCCTCACAAACTAGGTCTTGCCCCTCGGCGCCCCTCACACAGTGTCAACGAGCGGAGGGGAGGGTCGCCCGCCGGACCCTCCGCCAGGCTCTGCAACATTTGCTTACAAATTCACTAAAACCTTCCTCTTCCTGCCCT
Organism: Homarus gammarus; assembly: GCA_958450375.1. Lineage (NCBI taxonomy): Eukaryota > Metazoa > Arthropoda > Malacostraca > Decapoda > Nephropidae > Homarus > Homarus gammarus. Next base: position 1,082,125 of record CAUDMG010003604.1, read on the forward strand.
CAGCATTTCGGGACCAGCAGCTGGTGTGTGTGTGGGGGGGGGGGATGGTTAAGAAAGGGGGGGGGGGGGGGGCAATGGTGAAGGAGGAGAAAGAAAAAGAGAAGAATCGAAGGTGCGGTAAATGGAGAAAGGAGACACAACAAATACAGTAGATGTTATTAAAAACAAAATATAAGACAGACAGACGTAATACATCCATCGTCTTCAGGACATACGTAAAATAAATCACTTACACCTCATTAGTTTGTTATGTGCGTCAGCTGTTTATTAATCACGCACTACTGAGTAAGGTTTAAATTATATAAACCATCGGTGACCTCATACGAGCGCCAAACACTGAACCATGTACGTATAGTTACATAGGTGCACACGGATTCACAGACAGGAAGTATAAAAAAACATATCTACACCACACACGTGTATAAACACAAATAAACACAGACATACAAACACAGCCATATTCAAACACAGACATATACAAACACAGACACAGGGAGGTGGCAGCGGTCGTAGTCGTCAACATGTAGAACGAGACTAGCAACACCTTCGACCTCGTCATTATCCCGTGTTCCTCCATTGTCTCCCTCCGTCTCCTCTCAACACCTCCTCCTCCTCCTCCTCCTCCCTCACTTCTATTTCACCTCAAGCTCAACTCCCCCTCCCCATCCTTCCTTCCCTCCCTCCCTCCCTCCATCCAATCCTCGAATCGTGGTTGACACCAATCGAGTGATACTTAGCACATTACGGTCACATCAGCCACACGTTAATATACAGTGTGTGTCTTATCAGGGGTCCAGAGCATAGGTTCGTTTTATCAGGCCCCGGTGCCCCTCCTTATCGTGGCTATCAGCCCTAGACTCTCTAACTTCTCGGAAAAATCACCTTCGCATAAATCCATCAGAATAAAAACAAGGGTGATATGCAATTTCTGCCGGAGACATAACTTCCAGCCGGCATAAAAACTCGGCCCATCTCGGGAGACGTTGAGCATCGTCGGCGAGGCTATACAAGGCCCCAGCCACCTGCCCGGACAAATTCTTATTTATAATATTCGTCTCACTTCTTTTTTTGTTCTACTCTTTTTCTTTTTTTCTCTCCCCTGTGTGTGTGTGTGTGTGTGTGCGCGCGCGCCAGGGTTGTCTAGGGATGACCAGGTCCCCCGGGTGTGTTTCACTACCCCCCCCCCCCCTTTGGCCACGTCCGATATAGCGAGTGGTGACGGTGAGGTGCCCCGCCGAGTCAAGTCAACGTGAACCTTTGTACCGAGTCATTTTTTTTTTAAGTTTATTCACTTGATCTCGGTCCTGTAGACATCTTAACGATGTCTCATCAGACCGACGCCAAGTATTTCCGAAGTCTTAATCATCTAACATCGAAACTCTGGTCAATTAACATAACGATATGAAACCACAGATAACAACGCCACCGCTGCTAACAACTACCTTCACTACTACTCTTAAAACAATAATAAGAGCCCCCCCCCACCCCCCCCCCCGTGTTGTGAAGACATGGGAGGATACGGACACAGTTTCCTGAAGCATGAACACTTTTTTTCCCTCATGTTTTCGAGAATGTAGTTTACTTGCGCATGCGTATACTTGAGTAAGCACGCATGTATGTTTTCGGAACCGTGGAACTACTGTTGAATATACACGCATTCTGTATACATCTTATGTATGAGACTGTGTGTGTGTGTGTGTGTGTGTGTATGTGTGTGTAGGGTTTGTTTTAATTGTGATTACGTGTTTTGGAGTTATACCGAACAAGGTTAAACCAGTTCCCGTAACCCATCAATCCCCCCCCCCCTCCTCATCTCCCTCCTCCTCCCCAACTCTCTCTCACCAAGCCCATCCGCGTCTGTCAGGCTTAAGGGTTCTCATTATCAAACACTCCTACTTTAATATTTTCCTATTTTTTCTCACCTTAACCGAAGATAAATAAACGTATCGAGATATGCTAGAGTCTCAGTGCAATTTCGACGCCATTTTGATCGTCAACTTTGTCATTATCGTTCAAGTGGGTTAATTCCAATACATTTTTACGTCTCCTAATTGAAGAAAAATTAACATACGCATCTTGGATAATCTGGCCCACCCCCAAATTAACGAGGACAAGTTAATTTCAATGACTAAAAATTTTACTTTGTCAAATTTTAAGTAAAATATGAAAGCTATTTAACTAGTATGAAAGTTAAGCAGAAATCATTACAACTGAGAATGAAAGATTAAACCAGAAAAAAAGTATGTATTAAAATCAAAATCAATAAATTTCTTCATTATCCATTGAGAATTTTGACTACCAGTAATCGGGTTCAACAGAAAAATAAAAATTCGATATTCATTGAAATATAAACGTGTCCCAAAAATCAATCGACCCTGTCATTCAAAATCTAAGTCATTGTGGGTGTGTGGTCGGCTAGAGCTGGTCACACTACAGCACCATCGCCACATCACTCTAAAGTCTATATAAAAACTTCCTACACATGTGACCTATATACTATTATCAACCGGGACTTCCAGAATGGTTACGTTTTACTCTAAGAAGGTCTGGAGCTGGGGAGGTGTTGACAGCTGACGATGAAGCGTAAGGTGTTTTAATCGTGGATGTTTCGACCACATATTGTTCCTTCGTGTAGGTGAAGTTAACTAAACCACACTGTAACACCAGCTGCCAAAGCCTGCCACCACATAGTGTCTTAGTGCTGGCCGTCATCAGTATCTCCCTACCACACTGTCAGCCTAACTTCATCCACTTCGTCAGCTAACCTTGGCTAAGTAATGTTTATCTACGTGTCTTCTATGTCTTGTCACGTCGGATTTTTCTATATTATGAACAAAGGTTTGGTGTATGTAGTCCTCTCGCGTTCATTTGCTCTACTCATTGCTTTAACTGTTACCTGAACCAGTTTTTATTAAATCATATGTGATCAAAAACTTGTAGTACAGTGACAATGTAGAGCTGCCCACGTACGACAAGATGTATTATTACTATTATCAGTATCTACAACAAATTAATTTACTCTTTATTTACGTGAAATAGATAATGTATAAACATAGAATTAGCTAAAAAATACCCAAATTAGATTTACCTTAACAATAGTTAGATCATTCACTAGAAACACAAAACCTGAATGTCAACAACCAACCAACCCTAACCTTGACGTCAGCCAGTGTTACCTGTACTACAAACAACCTCTTGCAACAGGGCCAGTGTTACCACATCCTTTATCAACCTAGACTCCCCTCCCCTCCCCCTCAAAGAAGCAAACAGTCGCATGCTCTCTTCTTCTTCTTCGTCACAATAAACTAATGAACCATCCGCCAGCAATCAACACACAACTATTTCTAAGGGACATAAGACTAATTGACCAAAAAATCCCAGCCGGAGCAAGTTCTGGGTAGGAGATAACTCAGCCGCCGCCGATACCAACTCCCCGACATTATTCGCATTTGGCCAAGCGACAGCATCTTGATTAGAAGAGGGGCAAGTGACCGGGCCGGGTCTATATAGAAAATATAGATAAAAGTGTCAGATGAGGCGGCACGTTATATAGAAGTTAACAGATAAAGCTGTCAAGGGAGGCGAAGAGAGGCATTAGACCCAGTGAGCTACAGCGCTGCCTCTACAACCCTCCCGGCCACAAACTCTCCCTCAACAACTCAGTTTTTTCTATTGTTTCTCTTGACAAGGGTAGTGAGTGAGGGTGGTGAGTGAGGGTGGTGAGTGATGGTAGTGAGTGAGGGTGGTGAGTGATGGTAGTGAGGGTTGGTGAGTGAGGGTTGAGGGTGGTGAGTGAGGGAGGTGAGTGAGGGTTGAGGGTGGTGAGTGATGGTAGTGAGTGAGGGTTGAGGGTGGTGAGTGAGGGTGGTGAGTGAGGGTGGTGAGTGATGGTAGTGAGGGTTGGTGAGTGAGGGTTGAGGGTGGTGAGTGAGGGTGGTGAGGGTTGGTGAGTGAGGGTTGAGGGTGGTGAGTGAGGGTGGTGAGTAAGGGTAGTGAGTGAGGGTGCTGAGTGATGGTAGTGAGGGTTGGTGAGTGAGGGTTGAGGGTGGTGAGTGAGGGAGGTGAGTGAGGGCGGTGAGTGAGGGTGGTGAGGGTTGGTGAGTGAGGGTTGAGGGTGGTGAGTGAGGGTGGTGAGTAAGGGTAGTGAGTGAGGGTGCTGAGTGATGGTAGTGAGGGTTGGTGAGTGAGGGTTGAGGGTGGTGAGTGATGGTAGTGAGGGTTGGTGAGTGAGGGTTGAGGGTGGTGAGTGAGGGTGGTGAGTGAGGGTGGTGAGGGTTGGTGAGTGAGGGTTGAGGGTGGTGAGTGAGGGTGGTGAGTAAGGGTAGTGAGTGAGGGTGCTTAGTGATGGTAGTGAGGGTTGGTGAGTGAGGGTTGAGGGTGGTGAGTGAGGGAGGTGAGTGAGGGCGGTGAGTGAGGGAGGTGAGTGAGGGCGGTGAGTGAGGGTGGTGAGGGTTGGTGAGTGAGGGTTGAGGGTGGTGAGTGAGGGTGGTGAGTAAGGGTAGTGAGTGAGGGTGCTGAGTGATGGTAGTGAGGGTTGGTGAGTGAGGGTTGAGGGTGGTGAGTGAGGGTGGTGAGTGAGGGCGGTGAGTGAGGGTGGTGAGTGATGGTAGTGAGGGTTGGTGAGTGAGGGTTGAGGGTGGTGAGGGAGGTGAGTGAGGGTGGTGAGGGTTGGTGAGTGAGGGTTGAGGGTGGTGAGTGAGGGTGGTGAGTGAGGGTTGAGCGCGGTGAGTGAGGGTGGTGAGTGAGGTCGGGTGAGTGAGGGTGGTGAGTGAGCGTGGTGGTGGTGAGACGGATGGTGAGGGTGGATGTGAGAGGGTGGGAGGAGGTGGTGGTGGTGAGAGTTGTATGAAAGAGGGAGAGAGTAAAGAGATGAAGGGGGTGATGATAGAGAGGGGAGGAAGAGGAGGGGAGACTGGTGAATAAAAGTGGGGAATGGCGAAAAAAGACAAAACTAAAAGGAATAGAGCGGGAGAAGAGAAAGACGAAGAGAAGGAACAGAGAGAGAGAGAAACTGTAAAAGAAAAAGAAACATAGAAGAAAGATAAAACGAGGCAAAAATGAGACAATGGGAGGATAGAGATAAAGTGGGGAGTAATAAAGGGCAAAGGAAAAGAAAAAAGAACAAGGGGAAAGAAAGAGAGGGAAGATAATTAAGACAACTAAACTGTAAAACAAAGACAGTGACAAGAAAAAGAGAAGAATGAAAAAAAAGAAAAAAGGAAGAGTAGAAAAAAAGAAAATGTAAATAAGATAATAGAAGGTAAGAGAAATAAAATAGAGGGAAAATAGGAGACAAGGAGGAAAAAGAGAGAGGAAAATAAGGAGGCAAGGAGGAAAAAAGGACATGGGGAAGAAGGATAAGCAGGGGAGAGATATGAAGGAAGGAAGGAAGGAAGGAAGGACCAGAACTATCACATGGCATCCAACCCTTACAATGTGTTGCTCGCTATCTGTATCTATATGCAACATTGTGCAATCTCTCTCTGTACCTGTGTTCAACATGGTGTTATTTACGGTATATATCTAAGCAACTCGGTATTACCTATATGGTTATCTATATGCAACATTGTGGTATATCTCTATAAATTTATGCAACAGGGTATATTATCTATACTGTATATGCAACATGGTGTCATCCCAACTATCAATATGCAACATCGTATCATCTCTTATTTAGGGACCACAAAATCTTCCCCCGGCACATATTCTCACCAAGACTCTCCCTCGCCTGTTGTGTCATCGGTTATCTGGGCACATTCCAGCGTGGGACACCGAAAACAACTCCGTAACACTTTGTCCTGGGTATTCTGATTGTCTGGGGTGTTCTGATTGTCGGCGGGTACTCTGCTGAGGGTATTATGTTTGGGTATTTTTGATTGTCAATGGGACATTCTGATTGTTGGGAGAAATTAATTTTAGGTTAAGTAATTTGGGGGAAACCCCGGCAACATTTGTCACAGCATCCCGATTGTCATAATATCCTGATTGTTAAGTCAAACTATCACACGCGTCCGGCGACTGCATTCTACCTCCATTTTAAAACGGTATTGTGACATGATACAATGTCCCCAGGTGATGGGGGGGGGGGGGGGGGAGTGGATAGAAGAAAGGATAAAGGGGAAAGAAAATAAAAGGAAGGTAGAAATGTCAAACAAAATGAAAGAGAAAGTTGAGAAGAGAAAAAAGAAGAATTGTTTTACCAGGACAAAAAAAATATTGATTGGAAAAAAATAAAAATAGAAAAATAAAGATGATGCAAGGCTCAAAATGAAATAAACATGCGTACAAATTGTTTGGAAATTAGTAAAGTACGAATGGTCGCTAAGTAGGAGCGTTTGATGGGCAAGTGACTTGAAATTATTCTATTTTGGCGATCATGTTGAGGTGGTATTCCTTCGTCAGGTGATGGTGGTGAACACGGGTTTAACCACTCTCTCTGTAAAGCGAATCTTTTTCTTCGGTATAAACGAAAGTTAACCAAATTCTGTTGAAGCGACATTGAGCAGATTGTTGACGTCTGCTTGTCGGGGCAATGATGAGATTAAGAGAGAGAGACGGGGGGGGGGGGGGGGGAGTAGGGAGGAGCAAGAGGGCAAGCTTGTCTTTTGATGTTGGCAATAAGACTTGTCCCCAATTTGCATACGGAGACTAAAGCGCCAGAATCACAACTCAGTGCATACTAATGCCTTCGTCAACTCACTTTTATCCCAACTGTAATGGTTCAGGAACATTGCGGTTAAAACCAAGTTCAACACGACACACCGAACCATTGTGAATCTCTCGTGTACTGGCGCCATCTACCATACACACCTATATACTTAACCTCTCCTCCACATCACCGCTACCATCACCTACTTAACACAGGAGGTGGAGTCTATATTTTCTCACCACAACTACCACCGCAATATAAACCACCTCCACTACCCTTCACAGGCAAGATTACCACCATCAACCACCATCTCTCCTACCATAAATTTCCATTTTCATCTCCACCTACCACCACCATCAACCACAATCATAAACACCCACTACACTATCTTGCATTTTTATCACCACCAGAATGACCACCAACCACGACCACTACCCCTCACCCCCTCCACCCATAACCATCAACAATTTACCCGCTTACCTCCAAGAATTTGCGTCACCACCACCAACCCTATACCTCACAACCATCAACATCCTACCACCTTATCTAACCAACGACTGCATCATCAACACCAGCAACACCGGCATCAGCAGCGACAACATGGAGGTGGCGTCAACAGGCCCAGCACCTTTGGCATGTCACTCATACCACCTACGGCAGGTAACTTACACCTACCTACCTATCTACTTACATGACCATCCCTACTACCTTCCACACGACCACTGCCATTGAGCGATAAGAAGGTTGAATTCAGAGGCGAGTGAGCAAGAGGGAAGAGGGTGAAAATGAAGGAGATTCCAGAGGCTGAAAAAAAAGAGTATTGCTAGCAAAGAACATACAGTAAAATAAAGAATGGTGGCAAACTGACAAGGGCGAAGATAATGACAAGCCTCTAGCAAAGGTAATAATAAGAGGAAGAGTAAAAACAAGAAACAGAGTGAAAACTGAGAAGGTGAGTTTAATAAGAAACACACCAAGAGGAACGCCCCGTGATATTAACAGTTGACATTACCACCTGACACACACTAATGAGAAGTATTAACGGGAAAATTAAAGTAATAATCTCAGGTTAAGAAAGTCATTACGGAGTTAGACGAGAGTAATATAATGAGATGATGCCTCCAACTTACTCTACCAAAATCAAGAGAACTTAATTCAGATCGACCCAGGTGGGTAGAGTACAGGTGTAGGTATACAGTACAGGTAAGTGTAATTCCCATGAGATGGTAAAATGACAATGGTGGTGCATATTACCTCGCGCAGGAGAGATGTGTATCAGAAAAACTCGACTTAACTGGACGGCGTCAGAGTTTCATGTAACACACCTCTGAACTTTTGGTAGTATTAATGTAGCAAATTTAAACACGATATCTACAGCAATATTATCATGTGTCTCTTAACTGTTTACTTGGTTATCCCAACTTGTACAGAATCCTCACATTAATACTTAAATCCTTATTGCTATTATTATAATCCCTAATAAAAAGTTTCTACAGGTGAAATCCCTACGGTGATATTAAAATCCTCATGGCTAAATAAAAAAAATCCCCCATAAGACATAATGCCATATAAAAAAAAAAAAATTAAATCCGACCAAAGATGTAAAGCTCTCCATCACGATACTAAAATCCCTATAACGACATGCAAGGATTTCCTCCAAGTATATCCCAAAATCCCAACAGTGAAAAAATCCCCCTTTCTACATTATAATCCCCCACACTAGTATAACCAACGCTCAACATATTGAATATTTGTGTTTTTTTTTACTCTTTTACCGATTTTTCACCCGATTGAGAAATATTTGAATGTTTTTTTTTTCATCTTTGTCCTCAAGACGCTTAAAGCCAAAACCTCGCGTTGAGAGGCAGTAAACTAGGCCTTGTCACCTTGTTAAACCTGTAAACCGCTGCCTCGCATGTCTCTCTGTCACATATAGATGGCTATCAGGCTCCGGCCATCAGAGTATTTTGATTGGCAACAAGTATCCGACCAGGAATGTGGAATATGTCGGCACCCACGGACAAGTTTTCTTATCAAGCGTCAGCCCGAGTGTGTGTTTATGTGAGTGTGAGTTTGAGTGTGTTTGTGAGTGTGTGTGTGTATTATGTGTGAGTGAGTGTGTGTGTGTATATATGTGTGTGTACTGTAGGTCGGTAGCGTGTCAACCTTGGTTAATTATCGCTATATTGAGGTGAATCCATGGAGGTTGGCCCGAGTATATTTCGTAATGTACTGCAACAGACAAGCAGCGTTGAGTGTATGTTGGTCAACGTATTGCTTGCTGGGGAGGGAGGGAGGGAGGGAGGGAGAGGTGGGTTGACAACTTGACACATCCAGAGGTAAGTAACAACACTCGCAATAGAGCGCAGGAATAATGTTGCTATCACAACATAACTCAGCAGCTGTCCATTACAGCAACACAAACATAAAACCTCAGCGGATTTAAAAGATTTTGTAACACAACATCACAAGACTCCTCCAACACAACACACCAGCACAACACTCCTCCAACACAACACTCCTCCAACACAACCCATCCCAACCCTCCTCCAACACATCACATCCCAACACTCTTTCAACACAACATCACAACACATCAAAACACTCCTCCAACACAATATAGGGACGACGTCAAAACACTACTTCACCGCCACTACAAACCCGTGGCAACACTCACGAAAGACAACAACACCGCAACACCACCACAACACTACTCAGGCGAACCTCAGCCCCTGACGGTGGTATAAGAAACACGTCGACAAGATTCGATAAATTAAATGTGTTCGAAATTTTATACGTAGTGATCTGAAGTTTGTTTCCATTAGTCGCCATTCATCTATCTAATTCAATATATAAATGTAAAGAAAAAAACATGAATGAGAGAGAGAGAGAGAGAGAGAGAGAGAGAGAGAGAGAGAGAGAGAGAGAGAGAGATCCATAAACCATCTTAAGAGTGATTAACTTAAGTTACATGCAAGAAAAGTTTCCAAGTCAATCCGAGTGACGAGTTTTTAGAAGAAATTAATAGCCCATCCTTCGCCTCCCCTAACTACTCTCTCCCCTCTCCCCATAACTTGTCGCCCCTCTCTCCTCCCCTCCTCTTTCCCTTCTACCTCCCCTCTTTTCCACATAGCTTACCCCTTTCCTCCCTCCTATAACCAACACCTGTCCTCCCTCCCGTCTCGCCCCACTCCCCCTCCCACCTGGCCTTTAGTTCTGCCCTCAGTTTTTCCCACCCCCTCACCTCCCTCCCTCCCATCCCATCTGTCCTCTCCCTCCCACCTGTCTCACTTACCCTCTATTTACCCTCTCCCCCTAAATACCACTCCCTTTACCTACCTCAACCACCACCTCATACACACCTGTCCCTTTCCTCTCTTTTTCTCCCACACCTGCCTCTCCCCACCCTCTCCCCTCACCCACCCCTACACCTGTCCCTCTCTCCCCTCCCCCTCCCCAGACCCCCAGGTACTCCAATGATCAGCCTTCGTGTGCCCCCCGCCCCCCCCCCCACACATACACACTGGGGTTCACAGATCTCACTCCGTTTATTCACTTGACTTTGGACTTGTGCTCAATACCTTTAAAACCCTAGCCACAAGTGTCTCACTATCATACATCTGCTTTTTACCCCCGTCTGTCTCCTGATCGAGTCATTGTGGGGAATAATGATGTTTGGTGAGGGGGAGAGAATGGGTGAAGTGGATGTAGGGTCAGGGAGAGGGGAGGACGATGAGAAGAAGGAAGGAAGGAAGGAAGGAACCCCCTATATAACAGAAGGAATAAAAAGGTGACACGCGTGGGTAAGATACGAAGGAACAGGAGGAGGGGTCAGTAGAGCATATAGACAATACACGTTGAGCATACCCGGGAAATAGTTGTCTTGATATTATTCAAGACACGCACACAAACACACACACACACACATATATATATATATATATATATATATATATATATATATATATATATAATATATATATATATATATATATATATATATCTCCTCTCATAATTCATAAACTAAATGAGAAATGGGCGAAGACATGAATAAAAATATGTATCAATACTACTACTACTACTAATAAGGTAATAACAATAAAACGAACAATAATTAATTAAACAATAACAGTCAAAAAGCTGCCATAGGTCGCACACATTAAGTAATAATCACCATTCATATGATAACAATTTTGTTGGCTTGGTAATTAAGAACACGAACCATTTGTTATGGAAGTTTCACTAATTGGTCTGACTCATTATTACTTAACGATCTCACTCTCATGAAACATTTGTCATTTGATTGTTGAAAAAACTAATGGGCAAAAGCAATCTAATTATCATTAATATAATGATATGAAAAATTACAAATGCTATTATTTGTTAATTACACAATAATTGACCATTATAATTTGACTGATATAGAGAATATTATGACAGTGTTAAGGGGATGTGTTACCGTTAACCTCTGTGTCAAGATCACCTGTGGGTGTAATACGCTATTTATATGACTTCAATTCAGCGTCAAAGTCTGTGATAACTTAAGGATATATCATATACCTGTGTTAGTTTCTTCTCGGCAGGAAACTCTGGGAAAGAAACTCAATATTTGTGTGGTGAACGTCTGACTGAGTGTCGTCAACACACTAATGACGGAGAGATTTGGGAGGAATCTACTTGTTTACCAATAAGAAAATATAATAATAATAAAAATATTTAATAAATAATAATAAATATAAATAATAATAACAACAACAATGATAATGACGACAATAATAATAATAATAATAATAATAATAATAATAAAACGCTAAACACTCAGGGATATTTTACACCGACCAAGAGTGACTGACCTCCAACGTGACTTACATCAAGGGTTCTACTTAACAGTGTGGAGAAGAGGCGGTAACAAACAAAACCACTAAGATCCTCCTTGGTGAAAGGTTTTACAAGGGAGTGCATCTAAGGTCTGTACTAGAAGAGCTACGACAACAAGCAGCATCTCCTGACGATCACTTCCAACCAGGATTGACAGGTTTATGAAAGTTACGGTCGACTTGTATGTTCACATCCGCTTTCTATCTGCACTGGCGAGCATATATGGTAGGTGAATGAGACAGTGTGGAGGATATGGTGCTAGTGGTGAAAAATGGTAGAATATTGTGGTGGAGAATGGTGGAGTGTGGTGCTGGTGGTGAAGAATGGTAGAATATTGTGGTGGAGTGTGGTGGTGTGGAGGGTGGTGGTGTTGATGGAGTATGGTGGTGATGTAGATGGAGGACGGAGGGGTAGTGATCAACACACACACGCTACAACCAAACATGCAAATATCTTTTCGTTCACCACTTCACCCTCGAATTACAATTACTTTATTAAGGTCATTATCCTTCATCACGATCCTACCCGGCCAGGTCCTTAACTCCTTCTACAACTCCTTCCTTGGGTGAGGAGGAGGGAGCTAACATCCCCCTCCCCTCCTTCATAATCTGACGACCCATTCTCCCAGTCTCCTCCCACATATATATTGGCCGTGTAGAGGGGCGGGGGCAAGAAGGGATGAGGGGTTAGTTTGGACCCCCCCCCCCCCCCCACCTTTTAATCTTTCAGTCAAAAACACGACACGCGTTCGTCTTTGAACTCGACACCTTTGACACGTCAACTACCTAATCACCCGCTAGTTAGTGTCAACAAATCCAGGCTCTGATTGGGGCCATTTCCCTGTCACGCTAACTCAAATAACCTCTTAAAAAACGGGGGAAATAGCGCCCCCTTCCCTTACCTGGGTGACGTTCAAGGAGTTAAGCAGCCACAATTGATTAGCGCCACCGTGTGCGTGGGGGTAATTACAGCGTTCTTTTATTACCTGGACTACTACACTTAGTAAGAGTTCTCAACAACGCATTCACGACCACTGACCAATGACAGGCCAGACGCCATCAAACGAGCAGTCTCTCTCTGGGTGCTTGACTCGACGACTCATTCCTCAAACTTAACTCATTGTTTTGTCTGTAAATTATTAAGGTATTATGACGGTCCACTCCATGACGACTCTCTTATGGTGAATGAAAACATTAAGATCTGTATCATGAAAACATTGGAATATTGCCGTCTTTCCTTCAGTCTACAGTGGCACTCATCCCTCTCACAGTCTACAGTGGCACTCCTCCCTCCCTCAGTCTACAGTGGCACTCTTCCTTCCCACAGTCTACAGTGGCACTCTTCCCTACCTCAATCTACAGTGGCACTCTTCCCTCCCTCAGTCTACAGTGGCACTCTTCCCTCCCTCAGTCTACAATGGCACTCTTCCCTCCCTCAGTCTACAGTGGCACTCTTCCCTCCCTAAGTCTACAGTGGCACTCTTCCCTACCTCAATCTACAGTGGCACTCTTCCCTACCTCAGTCTACAGTGGCACTCTTCCCTCCCTCAGTCTACAGTGGCACTCTTCCCTATGAGTCCACATATGAAAGCGAACATACAGGGGCATTGGGAGCTATCTATGTACAGGTGCTGAGGTGCGTCTATGAATACAGGTGTGCTGCTACCTCCTACACCTGTGTCTTGTTCTTCGCTGCTACAGTCAAGGCCGGGAGAGGGGGGGGGGGGACGAGAGGTGAGTTAGGGGGTGAAAAGTAGTGAGGGGTAAAGAGAGACAGTGAGGGGTAAAGTGAGAGATACAGTAAAGGGTAAAGGGAGAGATATAGTAAGGGTAAAGGGAGAGATATAGTAAGGGTAAGGGGAGGGACAGTAAGGGTAAAGGAAGTAAAAGTGAGGGGTCATGGGACAGTAAGGACAAAGGGGAGGGTAGTAAAGGCCGAGGGGAGGAGCACTAAGTGAGGAGGAGGGGAAGGTGGAGGGAGAAGAGGAAGCAAACGTCAAATCTGCCACTCTACCGTCAAGAGTTCACATGACCTAACTCTTCAATGTCTGACGTCAGTTTGGTGACGCCGGCGAGTTTCTGCCCCCCCCCCCCCCTACCCCCACTCCACCTTATGAAAACTAGATGACGCCAATTATAAGCTGGTGATTAATTACTATAATCACCTGATGACACAAAAAGCATTAATCTAAGACAGAATACTTGAAAAGGACGGACCCAGTCCATCCTGGAAAAAACACGAGAGGATCATGACTAACGTTGAATGAGAGTTACATTGAAAGAAACTCCTGGGAAAAAAATGAAAGTTCATGTCTATTACCTATAAGTGCGTAGGTCTGGCCATCAGTGCTCTATCGCAGGTGGGGATCTAGGGTGTGGTGACAGGTAGGTCATACGTCGCTGCTGACGTCACATACATTACGGACGACTGTGATATTACGTCAGGCCACACACACACACACACACACACACACACGTATCCAAGATGCCTTTATTGATTAATGTTAAAATACTTCTTGTGGATGTGTTGCAAGCGGCGGCGTGCAGGTGACAGGAGGTCGGAGGTATAGCTGTGGCACCCAAGACAGTGGCACTGTGAGGCACTCGATGTATATATTCTGTTCATGTTTTTTTTTCTCATTCATCTGTGTAAATATTTATTCATCATTTTATTTCTTATCTTCATTATCCTGGTGAGTATTTTATTGTGGAGGTTTGTTTAGTTTGTGTGTGTGTGTGTGTGTGTGTGTGTGTGTGTGTGTGTGTGTGTGCGTGCGTGCGCGTGTGTTAAAAGCGTCTTTACCTGAACAATACTTGTAAATGTCTATAAAGGAGCCACATAATACTTTTTTCAGGTAAATTATAGGTATATAACGCCCCCCCCCCCCCTCCCACACACACACAGATGAGAAAACCGAACATCACAGCGCCAAGATTCGGATTAGAGAGACGTTACATCCGGATACTACTTTATTGGAATACTTTTTTGTCCATTCTGTGCGCCATTAGAGGGATATTACTATCGGCTCTTAATCACGTTCCCGGACAATGGAGAAGAGAGTCCGTAATATCGGGAATATTTGTAATGTGAGAGATTGCTTTATCTGAATTATTTATGAATACAATTCACTTTCTCATTAATATTCATATATTTCTAAGGATCACCTGAAGTTTATTTCACCTTTAGATTAACCGCCCTAACGCTGATCTAACCTAGTGTTACCCAATCTAATCAAGCCTAATCTTACAAAGCCAAACCTAACCGAGCTAAACCCAATCTTACTGTACGTTGTCAAACCTAATCTAACCTAACCTATAAACACCAACTTCCTCCCCCTCAGTTTGTATATATACCTTGTAGGGGGATAAATACACCTCCCCCCCCCCCCGTTTATGTATACCTTCGTAGAGGAATTCATACATATTGTATTTCTACCCCCTCCACATGTATCACTGTATATATCCCGGTCACGTATGTGTGTGAAGATTTTTAATACACAAAGCAGAAATATTAACCCCAGTTTAGGAATAACATTACTAAGTGTGGCAGGTCTTAAGTACAGAAACTTGTCAATTTTGCCTTACAGTGTCACCCCCTCCCCTCCCTTGTTACATGCTAGGGGGTGGGGTGGGGTGGGGGGGGGAAATGTTATTTGTTATTTATGTTCTATATACTTTAACTCTTTTATTTGTGTTTTCATTATTCATTTATTTTTATTTGTTAATAAGCGGGTCTTAAGTTTTTTATTCGGTTATTCATTTAAGGTTTCTGTTCATAGGTAAGGGAACTTTTACCGAGTTATTCATGTTATTTCAGTGATAGTTATTCATTTCTTAGGTACAGTTATTCACATGTTCTTTTCTAGCCAACACTTCCTCATGAGATACTCACGGCCGTTTTATCACTCACTGTATTCACTTGTTATACGAATATACAAATGCGCTTAATTGCTCATATGCGCAAACTTAGAGACGCTCTTCAGCGCTGTTACGCACATGTACATGGCGTTATTTACAGGTATATTAACACACATGAGTGTAAACACAAGTATATATATGAACACACACACACCACGTGAGGCCCCTCATAACACCATCTGTGAGGGAGTTACTACACCACGTGAGGCCCCTCATAACACCATCTGTGAGGGAGTTACTACACCACGTGAGGCCCCTCCTAACACCATCTGTGAGGTAATTACTACACCACGTGAGGTCCCTCCTAACACCATCTGTGAGGTAATTACTACACCACGTCAGGTCCCTCATAACACCATCTGTGAGGGAATTACCACACCAC
Source organism: Homarus gammarus (assembly GCA_958450375.1). Taxonomy (NCBI): domain Eukaryota; kingdom Metazoa; phylum Arthropoda; class Malacostraca; order Decapoda; family Nephropidae; genus Homarus; species Homarus gammarus. The sequence continues at coordinate 1,097,951 of CAUDMG010003604.1, forward strand.
GTCAGGTCCCTAATAACACCATCTGTGAGGGAATTACTACATCACGTGAGGACCCTCATAACACCATCTGTGAGGGAATTACACCACCTGAGGTCCCCCATAACACCATCTGTGAGGGAATTACTACACCACGTGGTCCCTTATAACACCATCTGCGAGGGAATTACTACACGTCAGGTCCCTCATAACACCATCTGAGGGAACCACTACATCACGTGAGGTCCCTCCTAACACCATCTGGGAGGGAGTTACTACACTACGAGTTTGCTGTTCAACACCTACATTAATCTGTATGTTCACTGTATGTTCCTTTACCTTTCTCTAATGAAGGCTTTTGTTAAACCACCAATGTATGTAATAAGTCATTTATGTCCAATGTATATTTTCAGCCTTCGGGCTGCAGAACTTTTTCAATAAACCGTTAATTATTATTATTATTATTATTATTATTATTATTATTATTAAACAAATCACAAGAAATCACTTTTTAAAACACAAAGGAGAAACAAGAGAATAAAACGAGAAAAAAATAAATAAACAGAGGAACACACACACACACACACACACACACACACACGCGAAAACAAAAACGAAGAGACAAAAAGAGAGGAAGCAGAAAGTGAGGAGAAAAGGATTATTAATAGCTAGTAACATTTTTCTGATGCAAGATATTGGGTATTTGCAATTTAATTAATTTAGCCCAATTATACATCCAATAGACTAGGAAAAAGTGGTATTGAGGACAATCAATTATCAATGTTTTTTTCCTTGCAAGTTAAAAACCGATCCACAATTGGCCTCTCTCTCTCTCTCTCTCTCTCTCTCTCTCTCTCTCCGCTGTTCTGTTTCTCTCTCTCTCTCTCTATCAATCAATCTCTCTCTCTGTTCTGTTTATCTCTCTCTCGCTCCATCTGGTCTCTCTCTCTCTCTCTCTCTCTCTCTCTCGCTCTATATGTTCTGTTTCTCTCGCTCCATCTGTCTCTCTCTCGCTCCATCTGTTCTGTTTGTCTCTCTCTCTCTCTCTCTCTCTCTATCTGTTCTGTTTCTCTCTCTCTCTCTCTCTCTCATCTGTTCTCTCTCTCTCTCTCCATCTGTTCTGTCTCTCTCTCTCTCCATCTGTTCTCTCTCTCTCTCTCTCTCGCTCTATTTGTTCTGTTTCTCTCTCGCTCCATCTGTTCTGTCTCTCTATATGTTCAGTTTGTCTCTCTCTCTCTCTCTCTCTCGCTCTATATGTTCCGTTTGTCTCTCTCTCTCTCTCTCTCGCTCCATCTGTTCTGTCTCTCTCTCTCTCTCTCTCTCTCTCTCTCTCTCTCTCTCGCTCCAACTGTTCTGTCTCTCTCTCTCTCTCTCTCTCTCTCTCTCTCTCGCTCTATCTGTTCTGTTTGTCTCTCTCTCGCTCTATCTGTTCTGTTTCTCTCTCTCTCTCTCTCTCTCTCTCTCTCTCTCTCTCTCTCTCTCTCTCTCTGTTCTGTTTGTCTCTCTCTCTCTCTCTGTTCTGTTTGTCTCTCTCTCTCTCTCTCTCTCTCTCTCTCTCTCTCTCTCTCTCTCTCTCTCTCTCTCTCTCGCTCTATCTGTTCTGTTTGTCTCTCTCTCTCTCTCGCTCTATCTGTTCTGTTTCTCTCTCTCTCTCTCTCTCTGTTCTGTTTGTCTCTCTCTCTCTCTCTCTCTCTCTCTCTCTCGCTCTCTCTCTCTCTCTCTCTCTCTCTCCTCTCTCGGTTCTTATCCAGGTATTTTATTATTTTTTCTTTCATTTCCATCTACTTTATCTCGCTTCTCTCCTATCTATTATACCATTAATTTCTATTACCCATTTCTTTGTTAAACCTTAATAGAAATATACTTGAATTTGTTTTTATTTAGCTGGTAAGGTCAGGTTAGGTCAGGGGTTCTGATTTGACTGCTGGATGTTTTTAGTATGCGAGGTTGTTATTTTTACCTACCAATTACCCCACTGAACACTCTCATTGGTCACTTCTTCTTCTTCTTATTTCAATCTCCAATTTTTTGTCTAAATCCCATATTCCATTTTTTTCCATTTACCTCTTTCTCATCTCCCCATTCTATTCTCTACTCCCTGCTTCCTCCCAGTTCCTCAACCTCCTCCTTCTCCCCCACTCCCACTCAGTCCCCACTCTTCCAACGTCGTCTCCACTCCCCAATTTCCTCCCCCCCAACATCCTTCCCTTCCTCCCCCCCAACATCCTCCCCACTCCCCCACTTTCCGAGTCAGTGGGGCGGGAAGGATTGAGGTATTTACCTTCCCTCATCCCTGGCTGCCTAACCCCACCCTCCCCTTCCACCACAGTCTGCCACGTCCTCCACCACCGTCTGCCATGCCCTCCACCACCGTCTGCCACGCCCTCCATCTCTGTCTGCCACGCCCTCCACCACCGTCTTCCACGCCCTCCACCACCGTTCTGCCACGCCCTCCACCACCGTCTGCCACGCCCTCCGCTACCGTCTGCCACGCCCTCCACCACCGTCTGCCACGCCCTCTACCACGCCCTCCACCACCGTCTGCCACGCCTTCGGTACAAGATATAACATGAAGTATAAAAGAACAACAGGAAAGAATAACAAAGGAAAAGAACATAACGATGAAAAATAAAAAGTTAGACAATTAATAAGAATAAGAGAAAAATCGAATAAGTAGAGGAAAACGACGATAATGAGCAAGATAAAGGGAAGGAAAACAGAAGATGCCGTAGAGGGATAAAGAGGGAAATAGCAGCACAGGTTAATAAACATGAAGGAAATATGAAAAGTGAAACGAGGAAAATAATATTGGAAAAAATGAGAAACAGAGACGCAGAGACAATTAAAGATAGGGAGAGACGGGGGGCATGGAGGGAGACGGGGGGGGGCATGGAGGGAGACGGGGGGCATGGAGGGAGACGGGGGCATGGAGGGAGACGGGGGCATGGAGGGAGACGGGGGGCATGGAGGGAGACGGGGGGGGGCATGGAGGGAGACGGGGGCATGGGGGAGACGGGGGGGCATGTAGGGAGACGGGGAGGGACGGGGGGGCATGGAGGGAGACGGGGGGGCATGGAGGGAGACGGGGGGCATGGAGGGAGACGGGGGGGCATGGAGGGAGACGGGGGGCATGGAGGGAGACGGGGGGGCATGGAGGGAGACGGGGGGGGCATGGAGGGAGACGGGGGGGGCATGGAGGGAGACGGGGGGGATGGAGGGAGACGGGGGGGGCATGGAGGGAGACGGGGGGGGGCGGATGGAGGAACGGGGGGGATGGAGGTGACGGGGGGGGATGGAGGGAGACGGGGGGGATGGAGGGAGACGGGGGGCATGGAGGGAGACGGGGGGCATGGAGGGAGACGGGGGGCATGGAGGGAGACGGGGGGCATGGAGGGAGACGGGGGGCATGGAGGGAGACGGGGGGCATGGAGGGAGACGGGGGGCATGGAGGGAGACGGGGGGCATGGGGGGAGAAGAAAGAGAAGTTTGATGTGAAAATAAACATTAATGACAAGTACAAATAAGAAACAAAGGAAAACAAAGAGGGAATATAGAGGAAAAATGAATAAGTGAAGGAATAAACACCCAGAAAAATAATGAATAACAAAGAGAAATAGAAAAGAGAAGAAAAAAATACCACATGAAAAAAATATGTAAGAAATAAAAAGTAAAAAATAAATGGCAGAGGCAATAAATAATATAGGAATTAATTGATAAATGGGGAGATGCAACAAAGAGAAAACAATGCATAGAAGAAAAAGGAAGAGAGAAAACGTGGCACTGGACAACAAAACTGTAGGAAAATGGGACAAAAAAAAAGAACACAAGGGGATAACACATGGAGGATAAAGGGAGAGAAATAGTCGCACGAGGGAATAAATATGGGGTGACAAAGGGATGAAGGAGAAAAAAAAACACTAGCACGGAGGATGATAAATGAAGGGGATAGGAAGGATAGAGAGAGGCGAGTATCACATGAAGGGAAAGGGGGGGGGGAGAAAGAAGGAGAAGGGGAAGATACAGGGAAAAGGGGTTGAGAATGGAGGGGAAGGGGAGGAAGGAAGGAAGGAAGGAAGGAAGGACAAAGAAAAGAGAAGGGAAAAAGAATTTAAAAAAATAAGAGAATAAAATAAAATAAATTAAAGGAAGAGAAAATATAGACAGAGGTAAAGGGAGGGAGGGGGAGAGAGATAACGGAGGGAAGAATAGGAACAGTGAAAAATAACTGTTATAGAAATAAAAGAATCATAAAAGGAATCCCAGAAAACAAAACACGTAGAGAGGAAATGGGAGAGAAACGGAGGGAGCAAGGAAAGAAATGTAAAACTGAAATATAGGATTGGGAAAAAGTAAGTGGGTGTAAGGGAGGTGGAGAGGGGGAGAAGATGGGTGTTAGGAGAGAGAGAGAGAGAGAGAGAGAGATGGTATGCGTGAGGAAGGAAGGGTGTTAGAAGAGAGGGAGGGTGGGTGGGTGTTAGGGAGAGAGAGAAAGGGAGGGAGGGAGGGTGTTAGGGAAGAGGGAGGGTGGGTGGGTGTTAGGAAGAGAGGGAGGGTGGGTTGGTGTTAGAAGAGAGGGAGGGTGGGTGGGTGTTAGGGAGAGAGGGAGGGAGGGAGGGTGGGTGTTAGGGAAGAGGGAGGGTGGGTGGGTGTTAGGGAGAGAAAGAAGAGGTGTGTTAGGGAGAGAGGGAAGGGAATAGGGTGTTGGGGGGTGATAAGGGGGGGGGGGCGTTTAATAGGGAGGAAGAGAATGGATGGGAGAGGGATAAGAAAAAATAAAAAAAAAGTGAGAAAGAAGAGAGATGTGAAAGAGGGAGGGACGGAGGAGAGGGAGGGACGGAAGAGTGGGAAAGACGGAAGAGAGGGAGGGACGGAGGAGAGGGAGGGACGGAGGAGAGGGAGGGACGGAAAAGAGGGAGGGACGGAAAAGAGGGAGGGACGGAAGAGAGGGGAAGAGGAGGAGGATATAGAGGACGGAAGGAGAGTAGGAGAGATGGTATAGACCAATAGACACAGAGGGAAGGAGAAGAGAAGAAGAAGCAGAAAAGGTTAAGAAGAGAGGTACTGGGGCAGAGATGGTAAAAAAAGCAAGGGGGGAGAGAGAGAGAGAGAGAGAGAGAGAGAGAGAGAGAGAGAGAGAGAGAGAGAGAGAGAGAGAGAGAGAGAAGCACAAACAAGCTGGCAGACACTTGGAGGCAAGGAGGAGAGAGATATTGGAAGAGGATGAGAATGGAGGGAGAGAAGAGTGGGGGGAGTTAGCATCAAGAGGAAGATGGATGGAGGCGAGGGGGGGAGAAAGATGAGGCGAGGGAGGTTAAGCAAGGGGATGGAGGGAGGGAAGTGGGTAAGGAGGGAGAGGTTAGGAGAGTGAGAAGGAGGGGGGGGAGGGAGAGGAAAGTGGGAGGGAGAAGAGGAGAAGAAAGGGGGAAGGGACAGAGGGAGGGTTAGGGTGGGGAGGGGAGGAGAGAGGGAGTGGGAAGGGGAGGAGAGAGGGAGTGGGGAGGAGAGGGGAAGGGGAGGGACGGAAGAGAGCGATAAAGCGAGTGAGAGAGAACGAAATACTAAAATAATAGCAGGTCCTATCAGGGGATTCTTCACAGCTGCAAGAAAACAGAGAGTGTGTTTGGAGTCACAATATTTGACCGTCCCGCGCATGTTTTATAAATCAGCACGCCGCTCCTCTCCACACTTTCGGGGGCTTTGCGCAATATTTTTCGTCGTGATCGCCATCATCGTCGTCGTCGTCATCATCGCCGTGCTGTAGTCGTCGTCGGGAGATATATGTGTTTTAGTCGTCGGTTAGAGCCATACTGTGAATCGTCGTCGGAAAAGCTCGCATTGCTCTCGTCGTTAGAAATGTTACATTACAATCATCATCATTATACACACGTTGTCGTCGCTATTGCCATGTTGGAGGTACAGCTGTAGCACCAGTATCTCTCACAACTATGTCATGGGTTCGAGTCCTGTTTGGTCCGGACACATGTGAGAAGGGTGTTATTCAGCGTGACATTACCAAACATCCCAGGTTTCCTCCTATACTAACACTGGACAAATGCAGTTCATAACAAAGTAGCAAAGATGGGACCAACCGCCCGAATGGATAGAGAGTAGATAAATGGTGAAATGATAAATAAATAAAGTCGCTGCCATCGTTAAGTTCCACCATAGTCGTAGTTACCACCACATTCCTCCTGCTTCCTGTTGACCATACCAAGCACCATCAACACGCCCCAACTTCCACAACCAAAACAACAAAATCCCTATTCTCCCTCACCACTACCCTCCTCCACCACCCCCCTCCTCCTCTTTCCTCAGCCTCCACCACCACCAATAATGGCAGACATTTAAGAAACCTGACATGTACCTAGCAAGGAAAGTCTTTTGTTTGGTCATGGTGACTATAACCTTCGACCTTCTGACCTTAAAATTAATAGGGATAACATGACTTTGAAATACAACCCACATGTAAAGTTTGGTGAAGATATTTTTTATGGAAGTGTAGTTATAGCGCGGACACCAGCAGCGTGACGGAATGACGGAAAGGTGAAGACAAAAAACATGACGTTCCTCGAATTTAGTCGGTGGGGATAAAAACACCATCTAGCTAAACAGCCTCCCCATCCCCTTTACCTCTCCTTCTTACCCATCCCCCCCCCCCCTGTCCCCCTCCCTATCCACCAATATATCCAACGACTGCAAGACAAAAAAAAAACCCAGCTACTACCCCCCCCCCCCCCCTCTAATGCCTCCCCTTCTCCTTCCGGCTCTAACACCAACCCTTCCTCCCACCCCCCACCCCCCTACCCACCACTCCCTATCCACAATTCCACCACAATCGCCACCAACCGGCTCAGCCCCTCTACTAACTGCATAAAAATCGCTTCCTACCCATTAAGATATATAAGGAGTTGCCACCCATTCATCACAACCCGTATCTGGCCTGACACGCTCCTAAAAACTTCATTTACATACACATTCCATTAAACCGTGAAAAAGAGTTACACACACCGATCTTTTGCAGGGGTGCAGATGCCAAATGTAACGACTGCCCAGAGATGTGGGGAGAGGTTGGGGAGTGAGAGGGAGGGTGAGGTGGGGAGAGGGAGGGTGAGGTGGGGAGGGGGAGGGAGGTGGGGAGGTGGAGGGAGAGAGGGAGAGAGAGAGAGAGAGAGAGAGAGAGAGAGAGAGAGAGAGAGAGAGAGAGAGAGAGAGAGAGAGAAGGGGGGCGGCATTCCCATAAGTGTGAGGTTGGCAGATACGGGTACCAGTGCCGGCAAAATTCACTGTTGTTGGAATGTGTCTCATTACCCGAGAGCAAAATGGTAGGTGGCCACTGGAAACATATTCTAGAGTAATTCAGCTGTGAGAGGCAGACGAGTGGGGAGGGGGGGGGGAGAAGTTCAAGTTGGGGAGTGAAGTTTAAGGGTGTGAGGTTCAAGGGGTTGTGAGGTTCAAGGGGGTGTGAGGTTCAAGGGGTGTGAGGTTCAAGGGGGTGTGAGGTTCAAGGAGGTGTGAGGTTCAAGGAGGTGTGAGGTTCAAGGGGGTGCGAGGTTCAAGGGGTTGTGAGGTTCAAAGGGGTTGTGAGGTTCAAAGGGGTTGTGAGGTTCAAGGGGGTGCGAGGTTCAAGGGAGTGCGAGGTTCAAGGGGTTGTGAGGTTCAAGGGGTTGTGAGGTTCAGGGAGGTGTGAGGTTCAAGGAGGTGTGAGGTTCAAGGGGGTGCGAGGTTCAAGGGGTTGTGAGGTTCAAGGGGGTTGTGAGGTTCAAGGGGGTGCGAGGTTCAAGGGGGTGCGAGGTTCAAGGGGGTGCGAGGTTCAAGGGGTTGTGAGGTTCAAGGGGTTGTGAGGTTCAAGGGGGTGCGAGGTTCAAGGGGGTGCGAGGTTCAAGGGGTTGTGAGGTTCAAGGGGTTGTGAGGTTCAAGGGGTTGTGAGGTTCAAGGGGGTGCGAGGTTCAAGGGGGAGCGAGGTTCAAGGGGGAGCGAGGTTCAAAGGGGTGTGAGGTTCAAAGGGGTGTGAGGTTCAAGGGGGTGCGAGGTTCGAGGGGGGTGACTTATATGAGGGTAGGGGAGGAGAGGCTGGTGGGTTATGGAAAGAGGATGGGGAGGGGAGTCAGGAGTAGGGGCTTAATTGGGAGGAGGAGGAGGAAGAGGTGTGGGAGAAGGGGAGAGAGAGAGAGAGAGAGAGAGAGAGAGAGAGAGAGAGAGAGAGAGAGAGAGAGAGAATCGAAGGGGGGGGGGGGGGTAACCTCTATCTGGCCTAAACCCTAAGATTAAAACCACACTCGATGTGTGTGGAGTCACGAGAATAGTGTGGGTGGGAGGGGGGAACATACCTGCCCCGCCCACCAGGTAACACATATCATACCAACCCCGGTACTCAGGTGTGGGTTGAGGTCGGTGTTCCTTCTTAATTAATCACCCCCCCCCCCCCCCGGCCACAGGTACAACACTGACCGCTATACGATATGTTGTTATAAACCAAACTGAATCCAAACCATTGAAAGGGGTATAACAAAACAAAAAACAGTCACACTGACATACATTCACACACGAGAGAGTCTTACACACACACACACACACACACACACACACACACTAGACCGGTTATTTCTACCACAAAAAGCTGCAACCTTCAACACGTAAATTATTCCTCTGGTAACACTCGCTGACTCAAACTAGGTGGATTTAGGACCAAGGAACTCCCACATGAGTAAGGGCTTGTTCTCTACATGGGTAATAGGACTCCCACACCCCAGAGGTAAAAGGACTCCCACTCCCCATATAGGTAAGATAGTTTCCTACTCCATAAATAGGGTAAGTGTCCCTCTCCCCACATAGGGTAAGGAGAACTCCCACTTCTCCCTACATAGGTAAGAGGAAACCCCATTCTCTTTATAAATGGGACAGAGAGAAGCGAAAGGAAAAAAATAAAATGAGACAAGGGGAGGTGAAGGGAGGTAAAGAAATGGTGCAAAGGGGAGGTAAGGAAATGGTGCAAAGGGGAGGTGAAGGGAGGTAAAGAAATGGTGCAAAGGGGAGGTGAAGGGAGGTAAAGAAATGGTGCAAAGGGAGGGGGGGGGGTGAAGGTAGGTAATGAAATGGTGCAAAGGGGAGGTAAGGAAATGGTGTGTGTGTGTGTGTGTGTGTGTGTGTTAATAATGTCAAGAGAAACGAGAAGCCATGAAAAATAAATAAATAAATAAATACATAAATAAATAAATAAATAAATAAATAAAATAAATACATAATTAATTAAATAAATAAATAAATAAGATATAGATGAAATTCGGCAAATGGGAAGAGGAGAGAATGCGGAAAGAGACAACATGGAGGAAGAGAAAGAGGACAACTGAGGAAAGTGGAAGATAGAGAAGGTGAAAGTAAAATACGAAAGGATAAGAATAAAGATGAAAACTAACGCAGGAGGAGGAGGAGGACGAAGAGGAAGACGAGGAGGAGGAGTTACATGAAGCAGGGAGAAAAAAACTATCGGGTAATCGATGAATAACTGACCAACAATACAATACACAAAGGGAAACACCGAGCAGGCAAAACTATGGCGATAACCCGGCCTCATCACAAAGACACGACGGGGGGTTAATGGGGGGGAGGGGAAGGAGGTAACATGGAGGGATTAGAGTTGGGGAAAGGGGAGAGAGATGGGGTAGGAGGAGGAGTTTGTAGGGAGGTGGTTGAGAAGGAGAAGGGGGTAGGAAATGAGAGAGGGGGTGAAGCCCAACAAGGCTCCATTATTCCACAGTATTTTAATCTTATTGCCGTCTTTCTCACGGCTCGTGGGGCCAGTCTTCCTTGTGAAGGTGGCCCACCGCCCACCACGACCACCTCTCTCTCCCTCTTCACCACCACCCCTCACCACCATCACGCAACACCACCACCTAGTTAACACCATATCTAGCTAACACCATACTTTACACTAACCAAATTAGCCAACAAACCTCACCAACAATGAAGCGTTGACGTCACAATTCATATAATTCATCCATTCATCTGCTTGTGGTGGTTTATGTAGGTGTCAACAGGCGACAATGTGTACGTCTCTCTACTTGATGGGTGGGTGGGTGGGTGGGTAGATGGCTGGGTTGAACAAATCACATGCTACGACAAGGAAACAGTGGACTAAGTCGCATACTTATCGATAAATCACGTGTCATTACAATAAATTGCGCGCGCACACACACACACACACACACACACACAGTCTTAAAACATTAAACATACAATACAAGAGAAACTATCACGAACAATAAGTTAAAATATGTTAATCCATAATCTATAAGGACGGTCACGGCGGTGTCCAGTCCATGACGAGTGTGGGGAAGAGGGTGCGGGGGAGAGAAGAGGGTGTGGGGGAGAGAAGAGGGTGCGGGAGAGAGAAGAGGGTGCGGGAGAGAGAAGAGGGTGCGGGAGAGAGAAGAGGGTGCGGGGGAGAGAAGAGGGGAGAGGATCTGGTAGTGAGGGAGGGGAGAGGGTGCGGGGGAGAGAAGAGGGTGCGGGAGAGAGAAGAGGGTGCGGGAGAGAGAAGAGGGTGCGGGAGAGAGAAAAGGGGAGAGGATCTGGTAGTGAGGGAGGGGAGAGGGTGCGGGGGAGAGAAGAGGGTGCGGGGGAGAGAAGAGGGTGCGGGAGAGAGAAAGGGGGAGAGGATCTGGTAGTGAGGGAGGGGAGAGGGTGCGGGAGAGAGAAGAGGGTGCGGGGGAGAGAAGAGGGTGCGGGAGAGAGAAGAGGGTGCGGGAGAGAGAAGAGGGGAGAGGATATGGTGGTGAGGGAGGGGAGAGGGTATGGTAGTGAGGGAGGGGAAAGGGTGCGGGAGAGAGAAGAGGGTGCGGGAGAAAGAAGAGGGTGCGGGAGAGAGAAGAGGGTGCGGGGGAGAGAAGAGGGTGCGGGAGAGAGAAGAGGGTGCGGGAGAGAGAAGAGGGTGCGGGAGAGAGAAGAGGGTGCGGGAGAGAGAGGGGCGGAGAGAGAAGGGGCGGGGAGAGAAAAGGGGAGAGGATCTGGTAGTGAGGGAGGGGAGAGGGTGCGGGAGAGAGAAGAGGGTGCGGGAGAGAGAAGAGGGTGCGGGGGAGAGAAGAGGGTGCGGGAGAGAGAAGAGGGGAGAGGATATGGTGGTGAGGGAGGGGAGAGGGTATGGTAGTGAGGGAGGGGAAAGGGTGCGGGAGAGAGCAGAGGGTGCGGGAGAAAGAAGAGGGTGCGGGAGAGAGAAAAGGGGAGAGGATATGGTGGTGAGGGAGGGGAGAGGGTGTGGTGGTGACGGAGGGGAGAGGGTGTGGTGGTGAGGGAGGGGAGAGGGTGTGGTGGTGAGGGAGGGGAGAGGATATGGTGGTGAGGGAGGGGAGAGGGTGTGGTGGTGACGGAGGGGAGAGGGTGTGGTGGTGAGGGAGGGGAGAGGGTGTGGGGGAGAGAAGAGGGTGCGGGAGAGAGAAGGGGAGAGGATATGGTGGTGAGGGAGGGGAGAGGGTGTGGTGGTGAGGGAGGGGAGAGGGTGTGGTGGTGAGGGAGGGGAGAGGGTGTGGTGGTGAGGGAGGGGAGACGGTGTGGTGGTGAGGGAGGGGAGAGGGTGTGGTGGTGAGGGAATGGGAGAGGGTGCGGTGGTGAGGGAGGGGAGAGGATATGGTGGTGAGGGAGGGGAGAGGGTGACGTGGTGAGGGAGGGGAGAGGGTGTGGTGGTGAGGGAGGGGAGAGGGTGTGGTGGTGAGGGAGGGGAGAGGGTGTGGTGGTGAGGGAGGGGAGAGGGTGTGGTGGTGAGGGAGGGGAGAGGGTGTGGTGGTGATGAGGGGAGAGGGTGAGACGGGGAGGGGAGAGGGTGCGGTGGTGAGGGAGGGGGAAGAGAAGAAGGCGGGGGAGAGGAAAGGGAAGAAGGTGAAAGGGGGAAGGGGAAAGGGTGAGGGAAGGGAAGGGGAGAGGGTGATGGACGGGGAAAGGGAGAGAGCAAGATGGTGAAGGAGGGGGAGAGGGGTGAAGGTGAGGCGGTAATAGAGGGGGAAGAGAAAGGTGGAGGAGGGAAGAAATGAGGGAATGGTAGAGGAAGAGGAAAAGAGAGGGATGGGAACGGGATAGACAGGAGGAGGAGGAGGGGGAGAAGGAAGGGGGGAGATGAGGAGGGGGGAGATACAATATGTAGAGGTAAGGGAGAGACGGGGGTAAACAAAGACAATTCCCTAACCATTATTACTGCCATATATACTCTCTACCCAGACACTGACTCCCCGCATCTCAACCCTCCCCTCCGTCTTCCCCCCCCCCCAATACCCCCCTCAATCATCTCCAACATCTTACCCTCCCGATCATCACTCTAACCCCCCCCCCTCCCTTCCATCCTCCCTCATCTCCTCAACACGCCGTCACCCCTAAGAGTTAGCTCCCCACGTCTAATTATCACAGATAAGGCGGCGAAGGAGCCGGGCTTTCATTATCGACTCCATAACTAGCGACAAAAACACGGGAACACCACGATCCTCGACACCAGGCCACGTGATAACTAATTGAATCCACGACCCTCCCACACTGTCGCTAAATCATCAACCACAATCCTCCTTTACACTAAACTCCCAACCGTGTTTTAAAGTCCTTGTATTAATCAGTAAAGCGTAAGTGTAACTGTCTGAGAGGGGGAGAGTATGGAGGAGGCAGGCGTCGTTTCTTTTTTCCCCCGGCTGGTGTCCCGACAAATTCTCGTGGATAGTGTAACACTGTCGAGGGGTTGGCTGGCTGAGGGGGCCGACAGGGCGCCCAGCATCGTACCTCGGGCAGAACGTGTGCAAAACTGGCATTCTTATCGGCGATCAGTTTCTACATACCGCAAGACCACACAATTCCGCATGCGGCGGCGGCGGCCAAGGCGGTGGCGGAGGAGTGGGCGGTTCGCACGGGCGGCTGAGTTTCCAGCGGAGGTGGAGGGAGGTAACAGCTAATTGTATGTATCTACAAGTTTATCTAAGTTACTCCTCACAGTTTCTCTCGTTTTCGTCGGGCGGGAGTTGCTGTTCTTGGACATATTCTTCTCTCTCCTTCGCTCACCTTATTATCACTTTTAATTTCGTGCTTATCTTCGTTTATTCCTACTTTGTGCTCTTTTCCCTCCATTTCGTTCGTTTTTGTTCTCTCGTTGATTTCTACCTACGTCTCGCACTCTTCGTCTCACTATCCCAATTCTTTTTCTTCATTATGTTTATTCTCACTGTCCATTATCCCACACTGTTGCAGTCTCTATCTCTCTCTGGTTTTCCTCATTCGTTTACTGTTTTCCCTCTCTTCTCGTCCTTACCCACCGCACTTCTTGTTTTTTTTTTTTTCCATTTCTTCTGTTTTTTACAATTATGAATATTATTAACACTTATAATTATTATTAACATAACCAGTGTCATTAATATCATTATCTTATTATTATTATTATTATTATTATTATTATTATTATTATTGTTCGTTCCTTTATTCGTATTGCTTTTCATTCTTTTTCATTGCACCCAATTATTCGTGTGTGTATGTGTGTGTGTGTGTGTGTTATTCACCTTGGTTGACCAGTGACGGGCGAGTCAATAATAATGGTGTAGCCGTCAACAGCCACTGTATTCATTGTGTTGATGGAACCCCCGCTGTTTAATATGAAAACACCGCCACGTTTAACCATAATAAACATATGTCCGCTCAGAGGCCCTTCCTCCACCTCCACAGCCACGGTTCTTCCTCCACCAGAACTACAACCAGTGTTAGTTCCTCTTCCACCACCCACTTAAAATCACTACTATCCACCTGCACCCACCACAACCACCTATTTACAGCCGCCTCCTCCACCACTCACCCACCTACAGCCGACTCCCCCACCTACTACCACCTACTTACAGCCGCCCCCGCCACCCACCTGCCCCCGCCACCCACCTGCACCCTCCACCACCTACCAACATAACCAAAGCCTTATCTCGTAGCATTAGCCTGGGCGGTCGACACTTCCTGCATATAGCAACCGTCAAGGACACTGGGCGAGTCACTGCCCCCTCCCCACACTATCTCCCAAATACCCATATGGCATATACCCTCCCCCTCCCCATATAACCCCCACCCGAGCCTTAAGCCTCATCTCCCTCTCCCTCCCCCTCCCTCACTCACTCCCTCCCATTACGTTTATCCTTTCTCGGATTTTTTCTCTCTCTCAGTCCTCTAAATTCTCCACCTTTCTTAACTTTTCTCCCTCTCACTCCCTCCGGCTCTCTACGTCTTCGCTCCCTCCCTCCTTTTCTTCTTTATACACTGCTCCCACCACCTACTACCCCCCCCGCCCCGTCGTCTCCCCGCCAACCATTTATACAAATAGAGATCGGCCTTACGTTGTTATACACGAGGTGTCAAGACTCCTTCATGTCCTGTTGCTAAAATCTTACCCATTCCACCAGAGGGAGAGGGGGGGGGGAGGGGATGGTAGGTGGAAGGGGCGGTGAGAGAAAGGGGGAGGATGAGAGGGAAGGGGAGGGTAAGAGGAGAGGAAAAGGTGAACGGGTGAGAGAAGGATGAGGAAAGGAGGTAAGAGGGAGGGGAGAGGGAGGAGGAGATATACAGGTAGAAGGTGGAAAGGAGGAGTGGACGAGAAAGATGAAGAAGGTGGTAAGGGAACATAGAAGGCGACTTGATTAAAGGAAGGGAATGGGAGAGTGGGATGGAGAAGGAAGAAAATACAATGGAAGGAAGCACTACTTCAGAAAGATGGAAGAGGAGGAAACATGAAAAGGGAAGGAGGGGTAATTGGAAGGAGGAGTCGGTGGGAGAGGAAGAGAGGAGGAGGAAGAGAGGAGGAGGGAGAGGAAGAGAGGAGGAGGGGGAGGAAGAGAGGAGGAGGAGGAGGGGGAGGAGGAGGAGGACCACGGGAAGATGAAGACTAAGTTTTGTTTAAGGTGTGAAAACGGCATGTGAATATCTTTAGTCATTATTGATTCCCTGCGTATCGTGGGGAGGGGAGGGGAGAGGAGGGGAAGGAGGGGAAGGGAGGGAGGGAGGGAGGGAGGGAGGGAGGATAGGATGGCATAGGGGGTGATGAGAGTAAGACGACGACTGCAGGGTGAGAGTGGAGGGAAATCGGAGAGGATAGGAGTGAAGGCAGGGGTGGGGTGGGGAGTGTAAAGTTGGGCGGTAAGGAAGAAGGGAGGGGAGGGAGGGAGGGCAGAGGAGAGGGATGTGGTGTTTGTGATAATTCAGAGGTTGTGGTAAAGAGGTACAGGTGGGAGGTATAGGTGGGAGGTACAGGTGAGAGGTATAGGTGGGAGGTATAGGTGGGAGGTACAGGTGAGAGGTACAGATGGGAGTGGGAGGAAGGTGAAGCCCAATTCTTGGACTCCACCACGTCATGAACTTCAGGTTGATGGTAGATTGAAGCTAAGACCCTTGTAGATGGTTGAATAAAGCTAAGACCCAAGGTAGATGGTAGATTAAAGCTAAGGTCCCAGGTTGATGGCATATTAAAGCTAAGGCCCAAGGTAGATGGTAGATTAAAGCTAAGGCCCAAGGTAGATGGCATATTAAAGCTAAGGCCCAAGATAGATGGTAGATTAAAGCTAAGGCCCAAGGTAGACGGCATATTAAAGCTAAGGCCCAAGGTAGATGGCATATTGAAGCTAAGGACCAAGGTAGATGGTAGATTAAAGCTAAGGAATAGAGAGAAGGTAGATTCCCACGAAATGACGCCAAAGTAGACAGTAGTTCAGACACTTACGCCCGTATTATTAAACAACATCTTCCTTTGAAGAGGGTCGTCGTGTTTCAACCCGAGTTTTATACTAAATGAGTCCTGAGGGATACCCCAGTATTGTACTTAACGGGGTGGTGTGGCGGTAAAATTAACTAATTCCAATATTATAAATTAATTTTATTGGAATTAGTCAATTTTACCACCACACCACCCCGTTAAGTACAGTACTGCGGTGTCCCTCAGGACTCAATTAGTATAAAACTCGGGTTGAAACACGACGACCCTCTTCAAGGGAAGGTGTTGTTTAATAATACGGGCGTTAAGCTCTTGTAGATTGTGTTGCATGATTGAGTAGATAGTAGATGACATAGGTAAGGAAAGTAGACACTGCTTACTAAAAAATTAGGTATTGATTACTATAATACAACATACAGGTATTGAGGGTAATTACAGACACCAACCAGGTAATGATGATAAAACACCTAGCTAAAATAATCAAATATATCACACGGTATGAGGAAATACAAATAATACACAGTGAACACAAGTACAGTACAGTACAGTACAGTATACTGAAATGCAAAACTACAAAAATAAAATACATAAAATACAGTGTGTGAGACTTGTGGATAATTGAGTGGCAGATTTTTATCAATATCGAAATTACTTTCCTTTACTACAGAGAGCTTAAGGCGACAAGTGGATGTGACATTTTCTACTGTAATGACTGAAAATGTTCAACAGATGTGGGAGAAATGCTTTACTAAGGTGAACAAAAACCATTAACTGGGGTGTCAAAAAACGTTCAACAGGTGTAAACAAAAAACATTCAAGGGGTGTGAACAAAAAACACATTCAACAGGTGTGACAAAAATGTTCAACATGTATAATAAAAAAAACGTTTAACAGGTGAGGAAAAATAAAACGTTCAACAGGTGTGCAAACAACGTTCAACAGGTGTGATAAATGAGAGGAGACACACGTGGTTAATTTGTCAAGAGAGGAAGTTAGCAAGCAGAAAAAGGCGAAGGGGGGAGAGGGAGAGATAGATAATGAGAAGGGGGATGGGGAAAGAAGAAATAAGAGGCAGGGGGAAAGAGGAAGGAGAAGACAAGGAGGAAGAGGAAACGAGAAAGGGGCAAGGAGTGAGAAGTATGAAGAAGACGAAGGAGGAAAGAGGGGAAAATAAGGAGAAAGGGAGAGGGGGATAATGAGAATGATGAAAAGAGGAATAGTCGTAAGATATCTAAGACGAAAATGGAAGGTGAAGGAATTGAAATTGAATTGAAACAGTTTATTTAGCCAGAAAAACACAGTTACAAAGTGGATAATAATAACAATATTCACCGGGATGAGCCAGTTGAGAACCTGAGCTCTCCTGTAGGCACCGGATATACACTATACATTCATCTCAAGGAAGTATTATATAACATTACTAACTTCTGGAATAGTACAATAGCATGATGGTAATAAGAACATGTTACCACGGTTATCACTTCAATATTTATTTGTTTTATTTATTTATTATTATTATTTTGTTTTTATATATTATAAGGATATACATATAATTACAGTGGGAGGAATAAGAGGGATGGTGTAGCAAAGATGGAGACTTGGGAGATTTGGAATGGAGGTAGAAAGTAAATGGGATGGTAATAGTGGAAGAATGGAGAGAGAGAGAGAGAGAGAGAGAGAGAGAGAGAGAGAGAGAGAGAGAGAGAGAGATTACAAGTGGGGGCTTAAGAGTGCTGTATTGACTGCACTGTACAGTATATTGAAAACCACGGAACCACACGCCTACCGACGCTACCACAGGCCTGCCGACGCTACCACACGCCTGCCGACGCTACCACACGCCTGCCGACGCTACCACACGCCTGTCGACGCTACCACACGCCTGCCGACGCTACCACACGCCTGCCGACGCTACGGTCTTCTCTTTCCTTACGTACGTCCGTCAGTAAAACATATCCCTCATTACACACATACACCATTACACACTACCTTCCCTTCACTAAATATTCATACCATCTCTCATAACTTTTGAGCCATTGAAGATAATTTACCCCAAACTTTACTCAAACAACCACAAGGCGGTGTGTGGCATACAGAAACCACAACCCTTGCAACAACCACAACCCTTGCAACAACCATAACAACCACGACCCTTGCAACAACCACAACCCTTGCAACAATCACGACCCTTGCAACAACCATAACAACCACGACCCTTGCAACGACTATAACAACCACGATCCTTGCAACAACCATAACAACAACGACCCTTGCAACAACTATAACCACGATCCTTGCAACAACCATAACAACAACGACCCTTGCAACAACCATAACAACCACGACCCTTGCAACAACCACAACCCTTGCCACAACCACGACCCTTGCAACAACCATAACAACCACGACCCTTGCAACAACCACAACCCTTGCAACAATCACGACCCTTGCAACAACCATAACAACCACGACCCTTGCAACAACCACAACCCTTGCAACAATCACGACCCTTGCAACAACCATAACAACCACGACCCTTGCAACAACTATAACAACCACGATCCTTGCAACAACCATAACAACAACGACCTTTGCAACAACTATAACAACCACGATCCTTGCAACAACTATAACAACCACGATCCTTGCAACAACCATAACAACAACGACCCTTGCAACAACCATAACAACCACGACCCTTGCAACAACCACAACCCTTGCAACAACCACGACCCTTGCAACAACCATAACAACCACGACCCTTGCAACAACTATAACAACCACGATCCTTGCAACAACCATAACAACCACGACCCTTGCAACAACTATAAAAACCACGATCCTTGCAACAACTATAACAACCACGATCCTTGCAACAACTATAACAACCACGATCCTTGCAACAACCATAACAACGACCCTTGCAACAACCATAGCAACCACGACCCTTGCAACAACCACAACCCTTGCAACAACCACGACCCTTGCAACAACCATAACAATCACGACCCTTGCAACAACTATAACAACCACGACCCAGCAACAAAAGTTCAAGTCATAGTAGTCGCATTATTGCACATTTACCATTAAGGAGTGTAATACGACGGATATCTCTCTCTCTCTCTCTCTCTCTCTCTCTCTCTCTCTCTCTCTCTCTCTCTCTCAAACGAATTAAGGTATAGTAGTTGTACTAGTAAAAATAGTACTAGTGGTGGTGCTGGTAGTTGAAATAATTTTGTTAGTAGTAGTAGTAGTAGTAGTAGTAGTAGTAGTAGCTCGATGCTGCACATAGGAGGAACGAGAACGACAAGAGAAGGGCATATGGGGAGAGAATCCAAAACGTTGATCAAGGCAGCTTCACTCCTCTAGTGTTCACAACCTCTGGTGGGATGGGCCCAAGTGCAAGATGTTTCTATGCCAGACTCGCGGAGGTGATCTCCGAACAGAAGCAGCAGCCCAGAAGTTATGTTACAGCCTGGATGAGATGTCGACTGTCTTTCTCTCTCCTTCGGTCGGCTTTGCTCTGCCTCAGGGGAACGAGAGCTTCTGCCCCTACTCCGACAACTGCTGCAGATATTGACTATGAGGCTACAGTCACTGAATGCCGCATAGATCTGCGGCTTAACTGATTTAACACAGATAGGATAGCTTCTTATGTATTAGGATATTTAATATTAAGGTAAATAAATGGTGGCGAAGGTGTGGCTATTGGGGGAGGCTGGAGGCCACGTGAAAAAAAAAGGAAAGTAGTAGTAGTAGTAGTAGAAGGCGAGAGGAGGAGGAGGAGGAGGAGGTGGTGATGGGAGAAGGAGAGAGACCAATGGTACCTGAAGTATACAGGTGAGGAGGCAGTGGGAGGAGGGAGAAAGTGGGAAGGAGAGAGTGGAAGGAGGGAGAGAGTGGAAGGAGGGAGAGAGTGGCGTGGAGGGAGAGAGTGGAAGGAGGGAGAGAGTGGCGTGGAGGGAGAGAGTGGAAGGAGGGAGAGAGTGGCGTGGAGGGAGAGAGTGGGTGGAGGGAGAGAGTGGTGTGGAGGGAGTGGGTGGTGTGGAGGGAGAGAGTGGCGTGGAGGGAGTGGATGGTGTGGAGGGAGTGGGTGGTGTGGAGGAAGGGAGGTAGTGTGTAGGATAGGAGGGCGGTATAGTGTAGGGTGGGAGGGAGGTTAATGTGTAGGGTGGGAGGGCGGTATAGTGTAGGGTGGGAGGGCGGTATAGTGTAGGGTGGGAGGGAGGTTAATGTGTAGGGTGGGAGGGAGGTTAATGTGTAGGGTGGGAGGGAGGTTAATGTGTAGGGTGGGAGGGAGGTTAATGTGTAGGGTGGGATGTAGGGTGGGAGGGAGGGAGGGAGGGAGGTATACCAGTGTGTGGAGGAAAGGACCGCCTCCACCTGTTTGATGGACTAGCCAGTTGGTGCCTGACTCACACTCACCTCCAACAAGTGCTAGTTACTGCCAGAATACATCTCCGAGTCGCCACGCCTCCAAGTGTGAATATTTACCTACATATTTGCATAAACAACTTTGTATCGCACTCTGAAGGTAAAACAGTGCTGGCCGGCCACCCCCCCCCCCCCACCCCCTCAACCTAACCATTTGTACCTGTCCTCACCTCCACACACACACACACACACACGTACACACACACGTACACACACACCACAACTAGACAAAAACTACAACAAATGCTGATGAATACACACGGACACCACATAAATCAGCGCCCCCCCCCAATGCCCCATATGCCCTCCTCTCTCTCTCTCTCTCTCTCTCTCTCTCTCTCTCTCTGCCTTTCTACATTTCCCATCTCCCCATCCTTCACTTCCCTCCCTCTATCCATCTTTCATCCTTTCTCATCCCTCATTTACTCCATTCTTCTAGCTACACCATTTTCTCTGTCTCTTTCCCCGTCCCTCCCTCATTCACCTACCCCTCCCTTCTTCCCTCCTTCACCTACCCCTCCCTCCATCAGCTACCCCTCCCTCCCTCCCTCCTTCACCCTCCCCCAACACCTGGTAAACCCACCATCTTGAGACCTCCACAATTCATCTCCGTCATTACCTAAACATCACCATCGCCACCTCGCCAACACTCCCCCCCCCCCTTCCTCTCCCTTCTTACACTCCCTCGACACTCCCCTTCTTTTCTCTCCCTTCTCACCCTCCCTCGACACTCCCCTTCCCTCCCTTTCCTTTCTCGTCCTTCAGTTCGGTACCCCTCTCTTTCTCATCTCGTCTAATCTTCCCTTCCCTTCCCTTCCCTCCCCTCCCATCCCCTCCCCTCCCTCATTAGCCTCCTCACCCGTCCCTCCTTACCTCTGAAAAATGGCTCCACAACATCGTCTCTCCATCTCTCCTCCACTCTGAACCTTCCATCTTCTCACCACATCCACCCCACCTATCCACCCACACCCTCCCTTCACACCTTTATTCCACAACTTTCCCTCCCACGCCCACATCTTCCCTCTCACCCCCACACCGTCACGCTCTCCTAGGCGGGCCAACTTATTTAGGGTTCTCATCACCACAAGTATTATTTATATCGGTGCCATTATCTCACAAACGCCCGCTAACAATACGGGCCGTCACGAACCTCCTGTGTTATAGGTTTCTCACCCCTCTTCCTAACCCCCCCACCCCCCACCCCTCATCACCCTCCCCTCCTCCTCTTCATTCCCCCACCATCTTTCTCACTCCTTCAACCTTCTCCTCCTCCACCACCATTACCTCCCCCTCCTCCTCAATGCTTCAACCTCTTCCTCCTCCTGTCAGTCTCACCCTCCGCCTCAAGTCTTCCTCCACACCTCCTTCTCACTGCTTCAACCTCTCCCCCCCCCCTCCTCCTCCTCCTCCTCCTCTTCACTCCTTCAACCTCCCACTCCTCCTCCTGTCAGCCTCACCCTCCGCCACACGTCTTCCTCCACTCCTCCCCCTCCAACTGTTTCCCTCCATTAGTCACTGTCGCCTCCATTCTTACACTGACAAACGTAACTTTTCTACTTCGACCATACCTGCTACTTCCATTAGCCACAACCATACACCACCGCAAGACCATTACTACCATTCATCAAAATCGTTTACACCACTATTGCCACCATTACAACCACAGTCTCTACCATTATCTGTTACAACCAACCATTGACCATCACCATAAGTTTCAGGTTCAACTGTACACCATAACCATTACTAACCACAGTGGCTACCGTTATTAATCTCAACCATAAACCATCGTCGTAATATCACTTCTCTCACCACCATATACTACCACCATCGTCAACTAACCGTGCTCACTGCCATACTTACCATCAACCATATCAATGACCATTATAACCACTAATAACCACTATCATTAATAAACCACAGTCACTACCATAATCAGCCTCAACCATACCCTACTACCATTAACTACCATTGTAAACTACCCATTTTCGAACCACCTTTAGCCTTAGTATACCTTAATAATTATGACTAATTAACACCTTTCCCTGCTATCTCTGCCACCTCCTCTGCCATTCCTGTCTCATCCCCTGCCACACCCTTTAAAATCCCATCACATACGTAAAGTTTTGCCACATCCCTAAAGCCCTGTCACACCCTTAATCTCACCACATCACACACTGCACCTACTCACGAATCTCGATATTAATGTGATCACCACCATTACCACCACCTACGTTAACTACCACCCTCTCTACTACCATCTTCCCTACAAACATCATCTCCATCACTACCATCTTAGTCATCACCACCACCATCATCTCCTCATCACCACCAATACCGCACCTCCATACCCCACCCACCAACACCTCCCAATTCTCACCACCACCAACCATCACCACCGACCAACCACCATCTCATCCACTACCATCTCCACCAACATCTCCACCACTCCTCCACCAACAGCTCCGACACAGTGAACGTCACGGAACCTTCACACTCATGTGCATTTACAGGCGAGGATTTCTCATAAATATTGCAATGTGCAATTTAATAATAGGATACGGGGGAAATACATTTGTTACGTCTGTCAGTCCGTATTTGCGGCCGCGGATTTGGCAGCTCTAAATTTGGCGAATCGTGCGCCAGGCTGACAGTGATCAATGCACGTATGTAAAATATTCGCAGAATATAATTGACCCGTACAAAGCCTCACAATCGCCACCTTATTAGCATTATGCAAATCCGCCAGCCGCGAACTTTACCCGCCCGCCAAAAGGAAGACTGGTTGCAATATAAGAATTTAACATTGAATCGTTCATTTGAATGGGCATTACCATGTGAAAAGACTCCGAGAGGATCCAGCAACAAAAATCGACCAGATTAAATTACAGGGGGGAGGGGGAGAGAGGGAGTGGGGAGGGGTACGGGGGTATGGGGTGATGGGGTAGAGTACGGGGGGTATGGAGAGGAGGGTGGGGTGATGAGGGTAGAGTAATGGGGTATGGGGGGAGGGGGTGAAGGAGTACTGTTGAGGAGGGGGATAGAGATAGGGAGTTGTGAGGAGGAAGTCTTCAAGTAAATGAACGAGTTTAAAGGAAGATTGTGTGAGAAGCTAAAGGAGAGTAATGAGGGATAGTAAAGAAGGAAAAACAGAATAGAGGGAGACAAGAGGAGGAGAAGGGAAGAGGGAGGAGGGGGGAGAAGATGTGAAGATACAGTATCGGAAGAGAAGCGGGGGTTGATAAGGAAGGGGTAGAGAGGAGGGAGGAGTAAGGACAGGGAGGGAGAGGGAAGGGGGTAGGGGTAGGTGGAAAGGGACGGAGGAGGAGGAAGAGAGAGGGGAGGGAGGGAGGGGGAGGAGGGAGAGGGGGAAGAAGAAGGAGGAGGAAGGGTAGGGTGGAAGGGCAGGGAGGGGGAAGTAGCCAGGCAGCGTGACTTGTATCTCTTGTAAGACGATTTAATATATGTAAAGTCTAATAAAACCTGAACTCCTCCTACGACTGTTCCTTAATAACAGTGTGTGTCTGTTATAATATATTATATCATGTACACACACACACACACACACAAATCATACATCGCGCAACATGTTTCTTCATCATCAACCCCACCCCTCCATAACTCCCTCCCCTGACCTACCTCCCTCCCTCCCACCCTACCTCTCCCTCCCCCCCACCCTACCTCTATGTTCCAACCCATCCCAACCACCCACTCCCACCCTCACTACCCCCACCCTCTCTAAATCTCCCTTCTACCTCAACCTCTCTCTCCCTCCCTCACCCCTCCCTTAGCACCCCCTCTCCCTTAGCACCCTCCCCTCCCTACACCCCAAACTGGCAATCTAGCTTATGGGTGAACACATTCGTAGCTCAACCAACGACAGTCATATAAATGATCCCTAACACTCGTTAACCACACCATTACAATATATATGAATAAAACACGGATTATATCATGCCAAACACCATCCATCACACGAGACAAAACAATAAACAAGCGAGCAACACACACACACACACACACAAGGCCCCCACTATAATAAGCTCGGCTGGCTAATCAAGGTTACCATTTGGCGCGATTTTCTGCGTTTCCGCGCCGACTCCACACAACGAGGTGATTGTTGCGCGCCAAAACTCGCCAATTGAATATCTCAGACGCTAATTATTTGTTGGCCGCGGGGCTACAGTTTACGTCATTCATGCTCAAGGATCTGTATTTCCTGTACGTTTTGAGATTAATGATAGAACGTCAGTTAATGATCGGGAGTATTCTCATCCTGGCAGCCTGCGGGGTAGAATGGCACGTTCTACAAGGACCACGAGATCAGTGATTCAGGATAGAAAGTCGGTGATCAATAAAAGAGTTCCCATGCATTACGACGTAGTAGAATGACACGTTCTTCACGGATACATAATTTCTACCCTTATATTCCAGAGTCCTGGTGGAGAAAACGGTGACGAGTGACTCACTGTACTAGTGTGTGTGCGTGTGTGTGTGTGCGTGTGTGCGCGTGTGTGTAAATAATAATAATAATAATTAACGGTTTATTGAAAGAGCTTGGCAGCCAGAAGGCTGAAAATATACAGTTACATATTTGGGGAATGGGTTTCGAATTACAAATAATATACAAGTAACATAAGTGACACAAATAAGACATATAATAACTAGATGTGTGTGTGTGTGTGTGTGTGTGTGTGTGTAAATAATAATAATAATAATTAACGGTTTATTGAAAGAGCTTGGCAGCCAGAAGGCTGAAAATATACAGTTACATATTTGGGGAATGGGTTTCGAATTACAAATAATATACAAGTAACATAAGTGACACAAATAAGACATATAATAACTAGATGTGTGTGTGTGTGTGTGTGTGTGTGTGTGCGTGTGTGTGTGTGTGTGTGTGTGTGCGTGCGTGTGTGTGTGTGTGGGTGTGGATGGGTGGGTGCGGGTGTATTTCACGCTCACTATATAGGATTATTGATGGTTCGGTGAATAATGAGGACTGTGAGGTGGTGGCATGATAACACACCAGGAGCATGACTCACTCATTGAATATATCACAAATAGAGGCCAGCCAGACCCGCATCACAATAACTTATGTAATTATGCACTTGAGATCAATTAAAATTAATCAAGACTCTCCCCGCGGCTCCAACCTACTCATACTATTTTAATAACATAAATGTAGGTAGCCTCCACATTTTTTTCTCAGAAAAGCTAAATGAATACAATTATGAGTCCTTTCCCCCCAGCACGACACGGCCAGCTCGACTCAAGGCTCCCCCTAATTGTGTTATTTACCCTAGCAAAACCACTCATTGTGTTGAGGCATAAAATTATCGAGTATGTCAACATGACTGACGATCCTTCCTCCCTACGCGTCCGACTGACGCACAGTGTAAACGGTAAAAAAATTATCGTCTGTGTCAATCAGATGTCGCTAACACAGTTGCAGAGCTCCAAGTGCGATGCAAAGAGGGGGGGGGGTAAGGAAAGGATGGAGGGAGAGGGTGAGGTAACAAGGGAGGGAATGAGTGAGGCAAGGAGGGAGGGAGGCAAGGAAGGAGGGAGGTAAGGAGAGAGAGGGAAGGGGGGGGGGGTAAAGACGGAAGGAAGGAGTGAGGTAGGGAGGGAAGGAGGGAGGATGAGGCAGTGTGACCCCAGCCTGGCGTCACTGTCTCACACACACACACACACGCTATAGCAACAAGTGTTGCGCCCCAGTGTAATGCCACATTTAAATCGGAACGACAAAGCTTTCATATAATATACACCATCCCTCGCCCTACACCTACCATAAGCTACACTCACCTACACCTAAACGCTTAAAGTCGTCTTAAATATCAATTAACATTCAACCATCCATTTCGAATACACTCTACACCCAACACCACCTTCTCGAATATCCATCTACACCCATACCAATACCCTCCCTACACCCACACTCTCACCACATCCTGCCAACACTCCTCGCACAAGAAACCCAATTTTCACGCTCATCCGAACACTGGGAGTCTATTAGTACTCCTCACACTTGCCACGTGCACCTTGAATACTTATCGGCGGCTTCCTCTGGGTCACACACACACACACACACACACACACACACACACACGGAAAAATATATATGTCCATTACGAAGTTGTTGTCAGTATCACGAAAAAAGTGTGTAGGTATCAGTGCATTTTGTCATTGAAATATAATAGGGATTTGGGATATGGTCTGGCGGATAGACACAGCTATAATAAAAACATAAATGAGGTAAAAAAGTGAGTGAGTGAGTGAGTGAGTGAGTGGATTGCCTACAAGACGGATGATGGAAGTCAACTCAGGGATGCATGCAGTATACATACTGTGTACGTATAACAGGCTGGTAGGCATGTACGTTTCCAGGACTTTCAGACATGTAGACATATTTACTAAGCCTGTGTACAGAGAGGAATCCCAGATATATGTGTGTGTGTGTGTGTGTGTGTGTGTGTTTGTAAGAGTGTATATCTGTGTGTGCGTTTGTGTGTACATAACCGGCAGAATCGTGTGTGTACATAAAGACACTGTACTAGAGGCATGTGTACATAGACATTAGACATGTGGGCGCTCAGACATGAGACGCCTTCACACGGATCAAAGTCTTTTTCCATGGTTATTAGTTGACTAAAAACCTTTGGTGGGTGAGGAACCGTACAGGGTGTGAGGTAGAGGCAGGGTGGAAGGGGGAGAAGGGGAAGAGGAAAAGAAGGGAGGGGGAGAGAGAGGAGGGGTAGGAAGAAGAGGGGGAGAGAGAGGAGGGGTAGGAAGAAGAGGGGGAGAGAGAGGAGGGGTAGGAAGAAGAGGGGGAGAGAGAGGAGGGGTAGGAAGAAGAGGGGGAGAGAGAGGAGGGGTAGGAAGAAGAGGGGGAGAGAGAAGAGGGGGAGAGAGAAGAGGGAGGGAGAAGAGGGGGAGAGAGAAGAGTAGGAGACGTGAGATAGAGGAAGAAGATGGGAGGCTTGAGATCAATGGGGGAGGAAGAGTGGGAAGAGAGGGAAAAGGGGAGACGTAAAGTCGTAAGGTAAAGGAACAAGGAGGAGGAGGAGAGTAAGAAGAGGGAAGAAAGGTAGAAAAATGAGGAGGGCGAAAGAGGGAACAAGAAGGACAGACAAGAGTAAAAGTTGAGTTACGAGAGTTTAAATAAAGAGAGAGAGAGAGAGAGAGGCAGAAGAGAGGGAGATGAGAAGCCGGAAGAGAGAAAGAGTGTGAGGGGGGGACGATCAGAGCAACAAGTGAAAGAGTTAAAGCGAGAGGCAGAGAGCGGAAAGTATGCGACTGACCACGAGTGAGAGTTGAAGTGTGT
The DNA here is from genome assembly GCA_958450375.1 of Homarus gammarus. Lineage (NCBI taxonomy): Eukaryota > Metazoa > Arthropoda > Malacostraca > Decapoda > Nephropidae > Homarus > Homarus gammarus. The sequence goes on from CAUDMG010003604.1 coordinate 1,125,385, forward strand.
GAAGAGGAGTGAGTGAGTGAGTGAGTGAGTAAAACCAACGAATAAGAAGAATGACTCGCATCAAAGTGAATAGTGTGTGTAAAATCAAGAGAAATTTTATCATTTAATGAAAAATATATAAAGAATAAATAAACGATTTAACATAATTTACGATTAACGATGCTTATTCAGGTGTCCGCCGTTAAACGACCCCGCCCTTGGTGCTTGTTGACCGAAAACGTAACATCGGACATTTTTATTTTTTATTTAATTTTTTTTTTTTACAATTAGTTTCATTATACGCATATTTATTACTTGTTTCATTCTATGCATTGTTTTTATAGTTATCCAATTAAGAGCATTTTTTTACAACGTGTTCTACGCAGATTTGTACAAGTTGTGCCATGTTACGCATTTTTTTGATCATAAATTGCTCTAACGTACGCAATTTTTACAAGTTTCCCATTATACGCCATTTTTTGTAAGTTGCTCCATCATACGCACTTTTTAACTACTTCCACCTGACGTATGTTTTATCAGCTGTTCCATCAAACGCATTAGTAAAAAAAAGCTCGTTCCTTCCTGGTAGCATTTTAACACTAGAGCAAACCCCCCCCCCCTCCCCCCAACCACTCGACAGAGAAGGTGTAAGTAGCTACAACACAGCACCTGACGCACGCAGGTAACGCAGTCAATTACCAATTCCTCGTCATCCGCTTATTTTCTCTCCAGGAAGGACGGACGGACGGACGGACGGGTGTATAGAAATTACCCTCCATCTACCGTCTCTTTTTGTCTTCCTCCTCCCACTAGTACTGTAGGGCGGACGGACCCCACCCACACGAACCTCAGACCCCACCCCCAAGGACTCCAGACCACAACCCCCCAAGGACGCCAGACCACACCTCCAAGGACCCTAGACCACACCCCCAAGGACTCCAGACCACACCCACACCTTCCGTGACGGGCGGGGGTGGTGGTTGGTCCTCCAGGTACCTCAACCCCGACATTTCCCCTCATAATTGGTCCCACCACTCCCAGGTGATCATCAACCACTCAATAGGCACCAATTTTTACCTATTTATCGATGAAATGGTCCAAGTGTAGCATGGGATTTATATGTAAGGGGGGAGAGGGGGAGGAACTTAGGGGGGAGGGAGGGAGGGAGGGAGGGAGGGAGGGAGGGAGGGAGAGAGAGAGAGAGAGAGAGAGAGAGAGAGAGAGAGAGAGGCTTGTGTACGGTAATGTTCGTGTGTAGACGCAATCTGTGTACGAGTGTATGTAAATGTATTATGTAGACAAATTGTGTGTGTGTGTGTGTGTGTGTGTGTGTGTGTGTGTTTGTTTACGCTTTTGTGTGTGTGTGTGTGTGTGTGTGTTTGTATACGCTTGGGTGAATGTCTGTGCGTGTACCCGTGTGCGCGCGCTCCCTCACATGTGAACATAAATGCGTTTGTGTACGTGTCAGTGCGTGTCAATGCAACAAGCGCTCCCATTGTCTCACGGCGGCAAAGGAAAGAGGGAGAGGAACAGGGAAGGGGGAGGGACATGGAGAGGAGAGGGGAAGGTGAGGGAGATAGGGAAAGGAGATGGGATGGGAAGGTGAAGGGGAGGGAAGGGAGATGGGGAGAGGATTTAGAGGTCGAGTAAGAGAGAGAGAGAGAGAGAGAGAGAGAGAGAGAGAGAGAGAGAGAGAGAGAGAAGCACAACGCGGAAGTAGTATTACAACACCCAATGCCCGCCGCCCCCTCCCTCCCTGGCCACTTACCGCCCTCTGCCACTTACCAGGTACCACAACACCTCCCCATTTCACCCCCTTCCCTCTTCTGGATGCTATTCACAACATAACCTCATATAACTGAATAAAATAGCAACTAGTGGTTATATTACACCATATGTGTGGCACTGTATATAAAAAAAAATAGTCTAAGATAATTCCTCAAATAGAGCGAAATAAAAATGGCTCCTCTAGGTTATATTACTATCCCGTATACATGATATGTGTAGCACTGTATAATATGGTATAATTAAATATAGCCCTTCTGTGCTATAGTATTACCCCCATAATGACGTACTGCTGTGTATATAATATATCCCTCCCATAGTCGTCCTAACCTTAGACAGATAACCTAGAATACAAAAAAAAAGCTTGGATAATATGGCTACTATCGGTTATATTGTTCGCCATATTATGCTATGTATGCTGTTAATAATACAATTCTCCTCTCCACCGTAATTACACATATTTACCACCTCCCCCTCTCTATAAGATCCCCTTCCCTCTATAAGATCCCCTTCCCTCTATAGGACCCCTCCCCTTCTCTAAAACCCCAGCCCACCTCTCTACACGACCCTCTCCTCACTCTATACAGGACACCATCCCACCTCTCTACACGACCCCCTCCTTCTCTTTATAGGACTCCCCCTCTCTATAGGACCCCCTGCCCCTCTCTCTAAATAGACACAGGCAAATCATAGTGTTATTTACTACAGGCTATAACAGGACATATTTAAGGTTGAGAGCTGGCAAGATACTGTTTTTGGAATGCACACACGCACACACACGCACACGATGGTGCCTTTGGAACCATTGATGCTCTGATGACTTTTAATGTGGTGAGAATAAAGGCATTTCTGGGTTACAAAAAATAAAAAAAGTAAATGCATCCTTTAATACCCAATAATATACGAGTTAATTCTGGCTACAATATAGAGTATGGTGCGTTATATGTGGTATATTATTAACGGTGAACTATACATGGTGGTCTTATATGATATAAACCAGACTTAAACATCCACCTATTAATAGCAAAGACAAAATAGCCACGTTATCACCAGAATAGCCAAACGCTTTATGACACAATAAGATCGAAATAGCGTGACCCTTTCTTCCTCCTCCTATTATTCTTCCTCCTCCTCTCATTCTTCCTCCTCCTCTCATTCTTCCTCCTCCTCTCATTTTTCCTCCTCCTCCTCCTACTACTACTCCACTGTCTCCTCTTCCTTTATTATTCTTCAACTCCTCTTTACACTATCCTTATCCGTTGCGTTTTCTCTTATTCTCCTCCACCCCTTCCATTCCCCTTCTCTTCATTCACCTGTTCCTTCTCTTCCCCCTTCTCATCTTCCTTCTCTTCCTCCTCCTCCTCCTCCTTCACTGCCACCAACTGCTGAATGGCTGCAAATATTGCCCAGTGGGAAGGGGGGGAGGGGGGGGGGGAGTGATAAAGGAGTGGAAATAGGGGGAGGTGATAAAAGGGTGGAGATTGAGGGGAGGTAATAAAGGAGGGGAAGGGAACGTGAGGAGGAAAAGGGAGAATAGAGAAAAAAGAGAGAAAGAGAGGAGAGGGAGTAGAGAGTTGGGATAAAATAACTGTGGGATGAGAAATAGAGGAGAGGGGAGAATGGACAGGGAAACGAAGGAGAGAATGGAGGGAGGGGAGAGAGGAGGGAGGGGAGAGAGGAAGGAGGGGAGAGAGGAAGGAGGGGAGGGAGAGAGAGTGTGGAGGGAGGAGGGGAGAGAAGAGGAGAGAAAAAGAGAGAGGATGGAAGGAAGAGAGAGAATGATAGGATGGGAGAGAAACGGAAGGAAAAGAAAGGAAGAACAAATAACTATGAGAATATTAGATAAAAAGGATATAAGAGATAAAGAAAAGAGAAAAAAACGATGGAGAGAAATTAAGTAAAAGAGAAAGAGCAGAAAGGGATAACAACAGGGAAGGGGACACTGAGGGAAAGGTCGAGATAAAATGAGAAAAAATGGAAGAGAAAAATAAAAAAAGAAAGAGAGAGAGAGAGAGAGAGAGAGAGAGAGAGAGAGAGAGAGAGAACAACAAAACAGACAGGGAGGAGAAATTGACGGGGAGACCAACCGCTACTCGGAATGAATAACAAAATATGCAAAATACCCAGAACAAAAGTAGACGGTAAAAAAATAAAATGTATAAAGAACAATGAAAAAAAAATAAGGGTAAGGGGAGGAAGAAGAAGAGGCGGAAGCGTGGGACAGATGGGGAAGAGGAGGGTACGGAAGAGGAGGGTACGGAAGAGGAAGGTACAGAAGGAGGGTAGGATGGAAGAGGAGGGTAGGAGGGAAGAGGAGGGTAGGATGGAAGAGGAGGGTACGGAAGGGGAGGGTACGGAAGGAAGGTAGGAGGGAAGAGGAGGGTACGGAAGGAAGGTAGGATGGAAGAGGAAGGTAGGAGGGAAGAGGAGGGTAGGATGGAAGAGGAAGGTAGGAGGGAAGAGGAGGGTAGGATGGGAGAGAAAGGTAGAGGAGAGGAGGGAAGGAAGAGAGGGGACACATGGTTACAAAAGAGAAAAGGAATAAGAAACGAACGAGAGAGAGAGAGAGAGAGAGAGAGAGAGAGAGAGAGAGAGAGAGAGAGAGAGAGAGCCCTGTATACAAACAGCACTACAGTAGCTTAAGAGAATTCCCATGATAAAAACAACAGTAATTAATATCGTAATAATAACACGGAGAAGTTATCTTAGTTAACTTACTATAACACACATACAGATAACAGCTAAGTAACCAGCCATAATATTTAGTAAACATTATCACAAATTTTAATTAATAACAATTACTTTCATAACATATAACTAACATCTATTACTAATTCTCTTTATAATTTAACGGTTAACTATTAAAACATATTACTAACTATTACTATTTTTCTGTATATTTTAACGGTTAACTAACATCAACCACGAACATTTTATCATTGCAGCAAAGAATAATTAACATTCAACATCAACTGTTAAAATCTACAACTACCCTCCACCAGAGTACCACACGTTCTACCACAACAACATATACCAGGCTTCCCTCCACTCGTCCTTTCTCTCTCTCTCCCTCCCTCCCTCCCTCCCTCCTTCCCTCCCCACCCTCATCCTTTTTCCCTCCCTCTCTTCCTCCATCTCTCCCTCCCTTTCCCTCTCTCCCCTTCCATTACTTTACAATCTTCTTCATCTAATTATTTTTTTTAAACATCCACTTCCATTCTCGCCGACTCATTTAGGGGGGGGAAAGCGTCAGCCCGATCCAGTCCCCAGCCCGCAGGCCAAGCTCAAAAAATTGTCTTTATGGGTCATTTGCATTTGAAAAGTTCCCCCCCTCACGTTTTCTAATATATAATACTGGTGAGAGACGGACCCCACCACCCCACACTACAATTAGCCAACACCAGTACCGTCTGGGGTATGATTATTCATATTTTATTATCATTATTATTATTCAGAAAATTAATAAATGAAAATATTCCCCCCTTCTCCCTTTATCATGTACTAAAAACACTATATAGTTTGTGTGTGTGTGTGTGTGTGTGTGTGTGTGTGTATGTGTGTATGTAGTCCTAGACGAAGACTATATTGAAATTCTGATAAAATTCCCCCAGCATTATTATTTATCAACAGTTTAATAGCTACCGTATTTATTACTTGATAAAAGTTAGGAAAAATATCCCGGCATTTATAATTTATTAAAAGTTTATGAAAAATGTATTCCATTAAAAGCTTAGGAAATAAAAAACACATCCACTTTTATTAAAGATATGAAAATACCGCCCATTATTTACCTAAATTTCCCGCAGAGGAACAAGTTTAAAAAGCAACTTTACACTTATGGAAATAATACGAGGAGACACACCTGTACACACCTGAGGGCCAACTATGTTAGATGACTGGTCGTCTCCTGACACCAGTAAATGTAATTCTTTAACGTCAATACTGGAGGGTCGTTCTTACATCAGTAACTAACAGTCACGGCGCTACACTACCCCACTAACTACATCTCTCTCTACATATCTACAAGCTTGTTACATACTACAACGAAATGTATTAATGCACGATCTACCACACTACGGATCCATTAAATACGAATATACTGCATAAGAGTCCACTATACAGGAAGGGGGGCAGGGGAGACTGGGGTGGCGAAGTGGTGGGTAGAGACAAGGGGTGGGGTGGGGGGGAGGTAGAGAGAAGTGGGGTGGGGGGAGGTAGAGAGAAGTGGGGAGATGAGGCTAGAGCCAGTCTTATGATCATTACCAGTGAGGGAGAAAAGTTGATTTTGATTAACAACAACAAAAAACAACAAAAAGACGACTGACAACATTACCAACACTGACTTTGACAACAATATCTCCAGCTGCACACAAAGGCGGATTTACATACATAAATGCAGGCACACATGAGTACCTCCACAACGTTCACATGTGTACCGATTTAGGTAAACGGTTTGTGCAGACTTATATTTGCTTACACATATATGCCATCACAAACACCTGACTCTCTCTCTCTCTCTCTCTCTCTCTCCTCTCTCTCTCTCTCTCTCTCTCTCACACACACACACACACCCTACAAATATTCTTCACTTGGCCAAGCACGAAAAATTAATACAAGACCAATTTTCAAAGTTTTATGACTCACATATATCATAGCACCAGTCTTGAGAGAGAGAGAGAGAGAGAGAGAGAGAGAGAGAGAGATGTGTGTGTGTGTGTGTGTGTGTGTGTGTGTGTGTGTGTGTGAGTGAGTGAGGCACGCCAAGAAAAAATATATAGTTCGTAATTCAATGATTCATATGCAAATTGCCCCGATCAAATATCCTGGCCGCTCTACTGTCTTTTGGCGACGGTGAAATATTCGCGACGAGAACAAAAAAAATCTTATAAAATCCAACTTCTTTCTCTTGAGCGCTAGTGAGGTAAAACACGGCTTAGTCCCCCCCCCCCCCCAAAAAAAAAAATAAAAAAAATTTTTTGTATTTGACTCTAGGACGCCGTTGTATTTTTATTTACTTTCTTTACTAACACACAACACCAAAATAAGCCTCTGCCTAACTGTTACCTTTAGCCGTACACCGTAAAACCTATAATAAATGCCTTGGATGATATGGCATACGACTACAATGTATATCAGACACACTGTGTGCAGCTGAATATATCCCTCACATTATCTCTCTCTCACGAGGGGTGCCTACACGTGGGAGAATATACCTATACACTGGTGCTCCGTCACGGTAGGTAGACACACACACACACACACACACTCTACTACACTGCGGTGTGTGTGTGTGTGATCACCACCAGATAAGTGTGTGTGAGGTTGAACACTTGCCAAGGTGTGTGTGCGTGCGCGTGTACAGTATATGTATGTATGTATGATCCAGCGTCATTGTTCAATAGGTCGAAGGAACACAAAGCGAAAACACCTGAGACGGAAAGACACAAAACCTCATTAATTCATGTAGGTAAATCACCCTTCAGCGCCCTCTCTGTACTCATGTGTTCTTCACCTCGCTGATTCTAAGATACGTAGAGTAAAGAAAAAGTCAAGAATAAAAAAAAAAAATTTATATATTATCTTGATTACATACATTTCCTTAAGACATAGTGCTGACAGATAAACCATTAGCAATTGTGAAATCTCTCCATTGATAATTCGCCTCCAACCCATCAAAGGTAACATTCAAATGGTACCTCTCTCTCTCTCTCTCTCTCTCTCTCTCAAAGACTCATAATCACTCAAGCTTGTCAGGTGGACTCGGTCATCCGAATCTTTCCGCAGTCATTCGCATTCGTCCATACCCAACGCCTGGCGACCTATAGTGATCATCCGACTTTATTACGGTGTCCGAAATGTTCGTATTCATTAAGTTTGCTCAGTGGATTTTGTTGTATCTATATTTACACCAGTTTCATCCACATCCGTCATCCAAATACAAAATCACGACATAATCATCCACTCTCATATATTCATCGACACTCATCCATATCTCTCAGCGGTACCTTAATATATATATTCATCAACACTCCTCGCACGAGCGCTTACTGAGCCTCAACTCTCACCCAACTCAATACATATGAAATACCGAACAAATCTCCGAGATCCACAAGCAAGGCAATGAAGCAACGGGCTGAGCCATCTCCTCTAGCCTCACTGCTCTCCTGGTTAATTCCTCCATCACTCCCTCACTCATTCCCTCCTTCCATCTCCCTCATTCCCTCCCTCCCTCATTCCTTCCCTCCCTCACTCACTCCTTCTATCTCCACCCATCCCTCACTCGAACCATCTCTCCTTCCCTTCCTCACTCTCCCTCCAGCCATACCTGCCTCCATCCCCCTACTGTGTATATCCTTCTCTCTCTCTCTCTCTCTCTCTCTCTCTCTCTCTCTCTCTCTTCATCCTTCCTGCCTCACTCTATCCCTCCTCCCCCTCCCTCCCTTCAACGCGGAACTGTGTGTCTACCGGGCAAATACCGCTCGTTCTTCTAAACTATTATTTCCCATAAGTTTACTACAATCAGTTTACCAATGGTTGACTTCGACTTATCTGCAGTGATTTACGACGCATATCTACCCTTTTTACCTTCCAGTGGTCCCTATCTTCTTATAAACAATGGTCTCCGTCTTAAATCTACTTCCACGACCCTCCCAATGATTATTATCTACTAGTTCACAATGACTTCCCTCCCCAAATCTACCGCCATCGGCCGCAGTCTACATTTACCAAGATTATTTCACACTCAAAATCTACTTTCACAACCCTCCCAACGCTCACACTCCAAACCGCACAGACTTCCACAACACACTGACGCACCCTCCCTCCCTCCCCTCACTGTCACCCCACTTGCACAAACTACATATCCGCACACACGCACTGCCACCCCTCACCCCTCACTACACACACCACAAATCCACGTATATACAACCCAACCCCCATCTCTTCCTCACCTCCTATACCCTCACACCCACACATTACCCCCTCCACCCGCCACCCCCCCCCCCCCACACATCCACACACATTACCCCGTCACCCTGCTCACTATTCCACCCTCCTTCATCCACATTAAAAACCCACAAAACGCGCGCATGTGGGCTGGCGGCTCTTAAAAAGGAAAGCTTTGTCCCACACTGACCATCTCGTTTTTGCTTAATCATTTCATCCATTTGTTCCGGTCCTCAATTTGCATAAAGCATCACACACTGTTTCGTTTCGTTCGTTCGAGTTCCAAGCGCTGTATAAGAACACATCGGATGGAGGGGGGGGGGGGGAGAGAGATGAGGGAGGGAGGGTCTCTCTCTCTCTCTCTCTCTCTCTGACTATCTCACTGTCTCTGTTATTCTCTCATAATAAAGAGATTCTTAGATTGATTTCTCTTCCTTTTCCTTGTCGAGGCTGTGAGAACGTGTTAAACTAACTACAATACAAACACAACAGCTTTACGTGGCTAAGACCAAGTTGAACTGAGACTCACTCTTAATCATGACGCGTTGTGCCCACTTTGTGTCTCTCTCACAAAACCACACAGTTACGACGGGGCTTAAAACGAATCTTAAAAGTACGAAAACTTTCAGAATCCTGACTCTAAAACTATAATAAAAGATGTATTGTTTTGCCTATTGTAATTAAGTGAAACGTAGTTCACCGTTGGTCCTAGGGTAAAATGGTAGCTTGTGGAGAGAGAAAAAATATACACATACACACACACACACCAAAAAAAAATACGTGTTTGGATTTTGATCTCTATGAAGGACATTAACATAAACCAGAATGACGATGGCGGGGTCCAATGTTCACTATTCACCACAGCTGAAGCCTCAACACACGGGAAACATCAATACGAAAAGAAACTTCTATACTAAGGCATTAACATCTCCCTCTTCCCACCTCTCCCTGGCTCCACACTCCCCCCCAACCATCCCTTGTCGACGCGAACTCTCCCCCAATCTCTCCCAACCACCCCCTGTCGACGCGAACTCACCCTTCTCCCCGTGTCTCCCTCCCCACCCATACAGACAGACAAAGAGACACCACATGTATTAGAAACGATGATCATTGCTAGCATCACTCCGAATAATAATAATAATAATAATAATAATAAAATAATAATAATAAATAAAATAATAGTAAATAACAAAATAATAATAATAGTAATAATAATAATAATAGTAATAATAATAATAAAAAAATAATAATAAATTAATTAATAATAATAATAATAATAATAATAATAATAATAATTAACGGTTTATTGAAAGAGCATGGCAACCGGTAGGCTGAAAATATACAGTTACATAATTGGGGAATGGGTCTCTTGATTTACAAATAATATACAAGTAATATAAGCGATACAAATATGACATATAATAACTAGGTGGGGAGAAGCCCAAACTACAGGGCATTTCAACATAGTGACAGTGCAAAAAATACGATTGACTGGGAGTGAATACACTGGTTGATTACAAGTTGTGTGTGTGTGTGTGTGTGTGTATGTGTGTGTGTGTGTGTTGTATTATGTGTGTGTATGTGTGTGTGTGTGTGTTGTATTATGTATGTGTGTGTGTGTGTGTGTGTGTTGTATTATGTGTGTGTATATATATGTGTGTGTGTGTGTGTGTGTGTGTTGTATATTGTATTATATGTGTCTACGTATGTGTGTTGTTATTCTGTGTGTATGTATGTATGTATGTATGTATGTTTGTGTGTGTGTATGTATGTATGTATGTATGTGTGTGTGTACGTATGTGTGTTGTTATTCTATGTGTGTGTGTGTGATGTGTGTGTGTGTGTGTGGTCAGGATCCCGTGTAGTTCCCAATAGTCCTCAGCGGGTCCACGGAACCCAGCCAGTTGTCAGGGAGTTCTCCAGCGTTCTCTTTGTCCAAGTTGGTCAAAAATGCACAAAAGTGACCCAGCTAGCGGCCCTGTTGTTAGTATTAGGCAACGTTAACTACGGTCAATCTACGGGCGGCTCAATCCTAATTTCAGCACTCATGTTGTTTATATATAACTTATATAACGTATTAACACACTTTTATTTATATAGGCATGAATATACGTATACAGATATATACATTTACAACTTGATTTAAATATATACATGGATTGATATACAGAACTGGATTTATATGTGAATTTATATAGATGTGGGTGTATTAGGAATTTAAACACACACACACACACACACACACACACACACACACACTTATAGATGATTTAAACAAATATAAGGATTTACGTTGATTTATATCAGGACTGAGTTTTTCTTACAGTCAGTGAAGATATGTATACATGTATTCTCGTACACGCCCACAGACATACAGACACAGGTACACACGAACGCGGACACAGATAAACACAGACAAAAACACACACGGGCACAAAAACGCCAGGATGGGAAAGGAAGGGAGACTGAAGAAAACACAAAATGGGATGGAAAACTGTGAAAGGGATCTATGGAGGAAGAAGAGGGAAGGGAGATAAAACAGGCAGAGAAGAGGAAGAAGAAAACATGGAAATAAGGAAGGAAGACGAATAATAAATGAGGAAATAAGAATGAGAAAGGAGGTATGGGAAAGAAAGGTGGATAGGAAGAAGGAAGAGGTAAGAAGGATGGTGGATTGAAAGTGAATGAAAATGAATAAAGGTGGGGGAGAGGAATAGAGGAAGATGAAAAAGAATAGGAGGATAAGGTAGAGAAAGAGTAGGAGGAGGAGGAGAAGAGGAGGAGGAGGAAGAAGAACGAACAGGGAAGTCCACACAAGACCTAACCTAAATAATAATTACACTCGCCCCCGTAGTCTTGCCCCCACTATAAAAATACCCCCAATAAACTTTCATTAACCTCCCCTCTCCTCCACTCTCTCACCCCCCCCCCCCCCCTATAATGAAAACACGCACGGCAAAAGACCAGGCAAGACTTTTCCCCTGGACGAGTTCATTTTGTGCCAATTTTTAACCATCCACATCAAAGTACGACCATTTTATAGTTCAATAGTACTCAAATTACGGAGCCACATGCTACCCAGGGGTGACTAAATGACTTAATAACTATTTTATGTCCCTCTTTTCGCGGGTGCAATTTATGTGTATATATATATATATATATATATATATATATATATATATATATATATATATATATAGTGTGTATATATATATACTATATATATATATATATATAATATAATATAATAACATATATATATATATATATATATATATATATTTCATGTAGATCCACAATGAAAACGTGGATAAGATAAATCTTGATAAAATCACACGGGAAAAGGGAAACAACGGAGCACCTTAACTTTCGTCTTTATTCAAGACATCTTCAGAGGCCTCTGAAGATGTTTTGAATAAAGACGAAAGCTAAGGTGCTCCGTTGTTTCCCTTTCCCGTGTGATTTTATCAATACATATATATATATATATATATATATATATATATATATATATATATATATATATATATATATATATATATATATATATATATATGTGTGTGTGTGTGTCAAACTCCATGTTTGTTTGGACTTCCCTCATTTTTACGGAGTTTTTGTTAGAGAAGCTTTTGTCACTCAGGTGTCAGTAACGACTCTAAAACATTGACCAATAACATGTACTATTTACATTTGTTTTTATTCTTTTCCCCAAAAGCTGCTTTTTTATATTCACATTTTTATTTACTTTTAAAAACACGAAGGATTTTAAAAACATTTTTGCCAACAAGATCTGTAGTGTAGCAGTGGGTGAGTCACAAACATGGAAGATTTTGTTCGTATGTGTTTTAATGTCTATACAAAGGTTTTTATTTGTATGATTTATGTATATTTGTATTTTATATTTACTGTATGTTGTATATGACTGCGTGAAGAGATTTTTAACACTATGTTTTATATGGAGTGCATGAACGCCTATAGCATTTGATCTCCTTTACACTCGGTCACGTTACTTATCAAACTACGTAGCCCAATTGACCCTGTCCACACACACACACACACACACGAAGTCCTAAGCTATCGCGTGCCGCCTTTTGTTGCGGTAAATGCTTTCAAAACAACACCTTAAAAAACACATTAGCAAATGGGTGGCTCATTCCTGCCCTTAATTGTGCAGGTAATGGATCAGTGGAGTAGTGGCGTCGTCCACTAGCGCGCCACTACCGCCACTAACCACTCACCATTAACATCTATTATACGATTCAGCTTCAACCTACAGTGAATGGTGATGGTGGTGATAATGGTGGTAGTGGTGATGGTGATGGTAATGATGATGTGATGGTGATGGTAATGATGATGTGATGGTGATGGTAATGATGATGTGATGGTGATGGTAATGATGATGTGATGGTGATGGTAATGATGATGTGATGGTGATGGTAATGATGGTGATGATGAAAGCGATAAATAATGATGAATAATAATGAAAAAATATAAAACAATGAAAATAAGAACAATGATACAAAAGAATTTGAACAATGAAAATCAACTATTAAAATGAGAATGACTAAGTAACTTCAGTATTATCGGCTTCCTCCCTTACTTGATAACTTATCCCGAGTTACGCTCCCTCCCCTCTCCCCTCCTAGTCTTCCTACATCGCCCCTCCCCCCTCAACCCCCCCCTAACTTCTTTCCCCACCCCCTCCTCCCTACAAATTCACATCTATACGACCCCCCCCCCCTTATAAAACTTTTTCCTTGCGAGTTCCGTATAAAAGTTTCACGAATTCCTCAAACAAGTTTTAGGAACATGCAAAATCTAAACTTTTCAATACAGTTCGCCGTGGAAATTGATTTGCCTATTTATTTGATCACAGAAATAAATAATATCAGTGTGTGTGTGTGTGTGTGTGTGTGTGTGTGTGTGTCACTGACGTACACAAGCTCATATGTATTGATAGATAATTAACATGTAATCTAGAGAGACAATGTGTGGCACCAGAGGTCTGCGGGCTAATGTAGGTCACCACCACCCCCACTCACCACCACCACACCACTCACCATCAACAACTCCATTCACCAACACCACCCCACTCATCAACCACCACCACTACTCACCATCCCCACTCAACACCACTCACCATACCCCACTCGCCACCACCAAGCTATTAGCGACCGTCTCTATGGCTATTAAAACCCCCTTCTCTGGCACCCCACCACCCAGAATAGATAAATTCCCCGGTCAGTCTTTCCCCACGGCCGCCGAGGGGAGAGAAGAGGGGAGGACAGAGGGGAGAGCCCACAGGTGTGACGCCAACCATCTCATCTGTGCAGGTGTCTGTTCCATTAGATGCTTAAAATTCCCACGGTGGAAGGGAGAGCGAGGGGAGAGATTGAGAGGGATGTTTTGGGGAGGGGAGAAGAGGGGAGGGGAGATATACTGTAGAGAGGGATGTTTTGGGGTGGGAAGGGGAGTGGAGGAGAGGGAGCCAGAGAAATTGGAGAGGTGTTCTGGGTAAGGGTGGGGGGGGAGGGTTGAGTGGGATGTTTTGGAGAGAGAGAGAGAGAGAGAGAGAGAGAGAGAGAGAGAGAGAGAGAGAGAGAGAGCACAACAGAAATGGAACAGCTGTATTTTTATTTTGAACTTTTTTCCCCTATTGACATGCCAGCCAAATTGACAACCCACTGTGACCTTTACTCTTGTCATCTTGACCTCTGAACCTAACTTTCTCCAGAATCAAATCATCTCATTCACGGCTTGACATCACCCCCCCCCCCCCACCCACCCACCCGAAATTACTTGAAAATCTGTCAAATTATTTTATTTTCATCGATATTCATTTAAAACACAGACAGACAGGCCGAGTCAACAACTCCTCCCTCCAGGTGGTCAGTTAACAGGAAGAAACTCACGTAAAGCTTAGGGACCCCAGCTTATTTCACCTAAGATTAACCATCGTAACGCTATCTGCAGGGGGGGGGTTAGGTTAAGTAAGAGTTAGGGTGGTTAATATTCAGGTGAAATAAGCTGGGGTGCCTAATCTTCAGGTGATCCCCAACCGAGATAAGAAATACCTAAGGTTGGGAAAGACTTTGGTGATCAACCTTACCATCACTTTCCCTCTACTCTCTATAACTTTCTATCTTACCCATCTCTCTCCACACCACAATATACTGCGTAGCACACCACCACCACACAGCATACCACACCACCACACAACGTACCACACCACCACACAGCGTACCACACCACCACACACAGCGTACCACACCACCACCACACAGCGTACCACACCACCACACACAGCGTACCACACCACCACCACACAGCGTACCACACCACCACACACAGCGTACCACACCACCACCACACAGCGTGCCACACCACCACCACACAGCGTACCACACAACACTTTTTCTCGATCAAAAACTTATCTTTAAACTCAACAAAGTTTGTGCTCGTCGTACTTTGAGTAAAAAATAAAAAAAGAGACCATGTACCCTTAGTAATAACAAGTTTTAACCACCGAAGGCAACAAGCTCAGTCTCTGTGGCAGATGTTTACCACACGACCCGGGGTTATTGGTACAAATGGCTGGCTGTGCGTGAGCAAAATGTCGGGTTGTCAGGATTTGCTGTTATGATTCCTCATTTCATTTCACTTTAATTCGTTCAAAGACATCGACGTGAGTACAGGTAGAAACTACAACATAGGTACAGATATTTTTGACAATTCAGAAATATTCGGGAAGTTTTCGAAGTTCAAAAAAGTCGGTAAAGGCATAATAAGATAAATTTTCACAATTCAGAAAAAAAACATCGTACGGGTAAAGACCGGGGACGTTTACGTAATTCAGAAATAACAGTGAAGGCACAATTAGGAAATTTTCGTAATTCAGCAACAACAGTACAGGTAAAATTAGGGAAACAACAGTACAGGTACATTACATAAATTCTCTTGCTCCACAAAGACCAGTAGAGGCAGGGGTACAGGAGCTTCAGATAATACGAGTACCGAGACTTCATAATAATAACAACATATACTAATACGGGTTAATACCGTTAATCTACTTAAGGACACAAACTGTTATTTAGACTTTAGAGTAAATGATCTTCAGGTTTCGGTCAGATCATTAAAGTCTTACGTCAAGTTTTTCTCCAAACTGTAAGTCATTTTTACCCGAGTAACAAGGGATGAGAAAATGCATTACGGACTTGACCTTGGCCTCCATCTTGTTTGTTGTTGCTTTAGTGAACGAGTTAAGACAAATTCTTACCTTTTCACTCGAGGGAAAATTTTAACGTAAGAATCTTCGATAATCCGGACGCTGGAACACTCGGGAGACAGTTTGGACTATGGAGTGATCTTCATGAGAACTCTGTTAAACCTCGTAGCATGGTAAAAATAATATATATATATATATATATATATATATATATATATATATATATATATATATATATATATATATCTGTAAAACGTCTAAACTCGTTTCACAAATATTCTTACGGTAGATTGGTCCTTCTCTTGCTTGGAGATAATATAAGATCTAGTTACTTTAGCCTTAGTTAAGTTATGATGCCAATTTGACCGCGATATTTACGTCAAGGCACAAGTGAATCGGTTTGATGCATTCTTATATCCTCATCAAGAGAGAAAATATTACCGTAAGAACGTTTGGAAATCCAAGAGAGGTGGGTGGGTGTAGCGCGGACGAGACCCAATGCACCCAGAGTCAAACAGCGCCTGCGCACACTGATACACTGAAGAGCCTGAGTAAACCTCTTGACGATTGTTCTACTACAATGGCAAATCTTCTTTAAACCTTTTGTTACGTTTATTCTCCTCCCTCTTGGGTTGCACAGCTTCTTGTCATTGTGTCTAATTTCACTACTGTAGTCAGCTTTTTTTCACGTGCGTCCGGCATCTCGGGTGTGCAGTACCAGTGAAAAAAATAACAATCCTTTCGTCTTTTCTTAACCATCTTCAATATTTAAAAAAATAATAATTTAACTAAGACTTCCCCACCTGAGTACAAATAAACGTGTAAGGTACAGTATATGAATGTCCATAAGGTGATAGTACTATATTATGAAGGCATTACAGTTGTATGTTTCCATCACACGGTGCTAGGGGCCCCGGCAGTTGTTAAAACACCTGAGACAATCGACTAAGGCGAGGTAATTTCTACGTGACGAGGGTCATAAAGGTGGTATCTTAACTCACATATAGTTAGTTATATATCTTAAGGTCTGGCTGAGGGTCACGTGTAGAAAGTGTTAAGCCACTCCCTCCTCAAGGTATGGTAATGATGTGGTGATAAATGCCTGTCACACCTTGCCTTTCACACTCTCACACCTCTTCACACACAGCACGAACAACACCGCACCTTGCCCAAGACACACTCTCACACTAACACCACGCACACTATCGCACCTTGACCTCTATACACACACACACACACTCACAGTATCACACCTTGGACTATTACAAACACGCCTTCCTAAGTTCCACGTACCTTTACACAATATACACAGACCATCATACCTGCCCCCCCCCCCCCACCACCACCACTCAAAAGCATCTTATTCTAATACTGTGTGCGTGCGGGTCTGTGTGAGGAGCCGTGATTCCCTGTGTTGTGCTAGATAACCTCCCTTAAGTCTTTGTGATTCAACCTTAACATCTCCCTTGCTTCTTCCCTTCCTCTTCTTCTCCCTTTATTCTCACTACTTCTTAATTCTTTCTTTACACGTCTTTCGTTCTTAGCTACTATCTCCACCATCTCCACCACAACCGTCTTACCACCACCACCAGTACCTCTTCCTACACCACATTACCTCCACCACAACCACCTCTTCCTCCACCACTACCTCCACCATCTCCCTGGCTACATTACACTGATAAGCCATCATCTGCATAAGCGGGTGTTTCTCCTGTCGGCCTTACCTGTACTCTCTCTCTCTCTCTCTCTCTCTCTCTCTCTCTCTCTCATCACCATGATAACTCAAAAGCCTTAATATTTTCTTTAAGTTGTATTTATTTAGTATTTGAATTATCTCTTTCCTCCTCTCTATCCTCAATCCTATTTTCCTCTTTCTCCGACTACCCCTTCTCTATACACACTCTTCCCCTTACCCCTAGTTCGTTCTTTCTTCTACATCCCCCCCCTTCTCATTTGTCCTTCTCTTTCTACTTCCTCCCGCACTTTTCCTCCTACTTCCTTCTTCTCCACCTCTTCCAAATGCAGCAATAACCTGTGCTCAAAAGTGATAAAAGTTCATGTTGGTTTGATATTGTGAACGAGTGTGGTGGCTGTCTGACATCTCCTCTCCACCCCTTCCCCATCCCCTCCCCTCATCCTTCCCCAACCCCTTCCCCTGGGAAAGACGTGCAGGATCAGACGCTACAAGCACTCAAGGGGGCGTGGGTGGAGGAGTAAGGGATGGGGTCGGGGGAGGGAGAAGGTGGAAGAAATCTTTGGAAATCCTCACGACACAGAAACGAATTTCAAATAACTGCTTCCTGACTGTTTTGCTCCACCAAGACTTCCAGAATACCTACGGAATGGTGGTAAATAATAATAATAATAATAATAATAATAATAATAATAATAATAATAATAATAACAACAATAATAATAATAATAATAATAATATACCTCAAAGGTAATTGTCCAAAAGTGTATTTCCAAGAGCACAAAATCCAAGTCTAAAGGGCACTGAATCCACTGCCACCAAGTCCAATGGCGACATTATACTCCATGGTCAAAGTCCAAGGACACAAAATTCAAGGTCATCAAATCCAAGGCCACAAAATCCAAGGGCAGGAGGTTTGCGTGTGGCCAACCAGGGGGAAGGCCTGCACCCTGGTTCCTCTCTCAGTTACCATGGGCAAGTTTTTGTTCAGCCGGGATGTAATGTCACTCCCTACCTTCACCTTGATGATGTAGGTGCAGGTGACGGGGGAGGGGGGGGAGGGAGGAGGAGGAGGAGGGGAAGAGGGAGGAGGACTGAACGAGATGGAGGTCTGGAGGAGGAGGAAGAGGACTGAAGGGGGAAGAGGAGGAGGACTAGAAGAGGAAGAACAGGAGGACTGAAGGAAGAAATAGGAGGAGGAGGAGAAGATAATGGAGGATACGACCAGAGGAGAACAATTTCTTAATATATGACTAACTTGTAGACCACTACTTACATCAACAACAACCACCACCACTTACAACCCCCACTTACAACAACCACCACCATCACCACAACTTACTACGCACAACCATCACTACCACGTCCTCACCCTCCCCCCCCCTCTTCTCGAGTTTGGTAATGACTCAACCTCCCCCACTCCCCCCTCCCCCTTTCCCTATCTCTTCTTACCTCCCCCTCCCCTTCTCTTCCTCCTCTAGACAAGAACAAACTGATCGCACGATATCGCAAATTTGCATAATCGTTTCACCTTGGTTATTTTTTTAATCGTCTTAATTTTAATATCTGCGAGAGAGAGAGAGAGAGAGGAAAGTGAACCCGAGGAAAGAGAAGGAGAAAACGGGGAAGAAATATGAAGAGAGAAGAAAAGACTACAGTGTGTGAAAGAAAAAACGCACACACACAATGACACACACCGATATATACACACACACACACAGACGAGACACACACACACACAAACGACACACACACACAAAACTCCCCTCCCCCCCCCCCCCCCCCCAGGGCAACATGCAGTATTGAATTTCCCCTCCAAAACTTTTCAGAAAATATACTCAGAAAGTTGGATACGAATGACATACAAGTTGGGACAGCAGAGACGCCAGACATTATCATATTTGCCGGCTATGTTTTCTTTGGCGATTTACAAGAATTATTGCCAATTCCGCTAAATTATCCCCATTGCGTGCACGGCCAATTCGTTATTATTTTTACTTCCCAACCTTCAACGTCGTGAAAATTGGGAGTGGGGGGGGGGGGGGAGTGAGAGAGGGTAGGGGGGGAGTGAGAGAGGGTAGGGAGTGAGTGGGAGAGGGTAGGGAGAGGGAGGGAGGTGTGAGGAAAAGGGGGGGGGGGGGAATTAACGGGCTATCGTCTGTCAAAACTTTTATCCTTGCTAATGGAACATCTTATTCTGTTGCTTCTCGCTTCTCTCTCTCTATCTCTCTCTCTCTCCCCTCTTCCCGTTACCCCACCCCCCTTTTCTTCTCCTCCTCTCCCTCTCTCTACCTTAAACGTATTGGTAATCTACCCCTAAAATTATTTTCAGATTTAATTAAGTTTAACAAAAAATCTAGTCTTTAAAATTATTCCGATTGAAAGACTTTAAATTCCAATCCCCTTAAGTGTATACCTTCTCCTAAAACCTTACCTTAGTCTCAAATTCCGTACCGAAAGTCTTTAAATTCTGACTGGTACTGTCTCTTCCTCAGGACTTCCTTAAACTCAAAGTCTCCGAAATTCTGACACGTACCGTAATACCTCAAACTCCAGGACACCCGAGAATTACATTACAGTATCAACCCAATGCTTCAAAGTTTGTTTTTTATTATTATTTTTATCATTTTGTTTTTTATTGGTATCGGGATTCCTAGTGTTAACAGGTTAGATCTTTCCCCCATTTTTTACTGTTTATATCAGAAATCGTCTGTTTTCTAATGTTCATATCGTTTAAGCTTTCGTTTTCTAAGTTCATGTCTTTATCGCTTACAGTTTTCATCAAGTATTGACAAAATAACTAAGAATATCGCTCTTCATGCATTATATTATCTTGTTTGTTATTGATGTGTATACTTGTGAATGATCCCTTATACATACATACATACAGTACATACCATTATAGAACCATCCATGTCTGCTTAAGCGTTCACACTACCCCCCCCCCCCCACACACACACACGTAAATACTTAATACACGAAGTCTTCTCCAGCTGAGACTCAATCACCCCAGAGAAGTAGAAGCTCACCCTACAACACGCCACTATACCCCCACACAAGACACCTTCTTTATACACCACTCAACTATACAACCATCCAAACAATCTACCCACGCAAACCATACACTCTCGTCAACAGAAATAAATCACACACACAAACCACCCAACCTCCCACACCCACCACCCACTCACCCGTCTCACCCTCCGGCAAACACAACCATACAGGCGAACGGGCCATCTTCATCAAATAAAGCCTCGGTCATCTACAACTGGCAGAGGAGGACAAGGAGGAGGAAAGCCCAGCTGCACGTCCGGGGCAACAACCTGCCTCCCTCCCCTCCCCCCCCCCCTCCACCAGCTTAGGGTACCCCCATATACACACCCCTACATCCGCGCCAGCGCTGCCGCCGCTAACACTGCCATATTCACCCCGACATCCACGCCAACACACCAACACCGTACACTCCCATACGACCACGCCAATACCATATACTATACACGCCCCTACGACCATACCAACACCGTACACGCCCTTACGATCACGCCAACACCGTACACGCCCTTACGACCACGCCAACATCATACACGCCCCTACGACCACGCCAACACCATACACGCCCCTACGACCACACCAGCACCATACACGCCCCTACACAACCAAGCCATCATACACGCCCCTATGACCACGCCAACACAATACACGGCCCTACACAACCATGCCAACACCACACGCCCCCACGACCGCACCAATACCATACACGCCTCTACACAACCACGCCAACATCATACACGCCCCTATACAATCACGCCACCACTGTAACCTAACCAAGAGTCCACACTACAATCATGAGCTAACAACCTCTAGCTAACAACCTTCATCAAGTCATACACAGACAAATCCGCAGATAGTTAGCTTACCCAACTCATTCTACTCCTGACAACATCCCTCTTGTTATTCACGCGCACATCCCTATATTGTATGTCATCCACTACCACTCCTCCCTCCCTCCCTCCTCAACCTCCTGTCCACTCCCTCATCTTGATTCCCTAGGCAATTCTAACTTACGTAGCAGTAGTGGGATTGAGAATAGGGGGGAGGGAGGGAGGGAGGTAAGATGGTTGGGGGGTTGGAGAGAGAGAGAGAGAGAGAGAGGGGGAAGGGGGGGGGTAGTATGGTGGATATTTGCATAATGGTGGGTCGGTGAGTATGTTGGTCTGACCGCTGGGTAGCTCCGCAAACTCTCACTCAGCGTTCACACGAGTTTTCCCATATTGCAGCGTTCACAAGGAGGCGTTCCGTGCACCACTGGACGATCAGGAGCGTTCTTTTTTTTCTATTATTTCTTCCGCTTGATATAAGAAAAACACAGGAAAATAACGAGAGAGAGAGAGAGAGAGAGAGAGAGAGAGAGAGAGAGAGAGAGAGAGAGATACGAGATGATACGCTAGTCCCCAACACCCCCCCCCCCCCCCCCGCCACACACAGGTGAATCACTAGCTACACCTTTACTACATACACTTCGTCACACCTCGAATCAGTCATCCGGAGGGGCAGCAAAACTCACCCGACAGTTTTCAGTTTTCAATTAAAGAGCTCAGGGGTGGGTGGGCGATGGGTGGGTAGGTGGTAGGGGTGGGTAAGCGGTAGGGGTGGGTGGGCGATGGAGTGGATGGGAGGGGTGGATCCAGGAACTTTGGTCATCGTTGGCAGTTTTTCTAAATGCGCCTTTCCACTATTCCCACACACACTTGAACGTGTTAATTGTAGGTGCTGGGAGAGACATCCTGAGTCAGCTTCGGTCACAACTCTTCATTACTCCCACCTCTACAACCTCCTCTTGGCCACAAACCCAGAATTTCGTCTTCCCAACACCCGAATCACATATATTTGAGCGGAATGATACTAATAGTGAGACAATATAATCGTCATATTTACCCGTCAAAAGAAGATCCTTAAAAATTTCCATTTACATTTTCCTGCCGATTCCATTTCTCGCTATAAAATATCAATTGGCGAGGTAAGCGGAGCCTCACACTAGGAAGTATAATTATTATCGCGAAAATTAGAGACTTGTTGCTACACTCCCGCCGCCACATTAACCTCCCAAAACACAGATCTTAAGCGGAAAGTAATATAACACGAAGAGATGGATATGCTTGTGGCGACGGCAGCGGCGTTGTAATGAGTGGCGGGTTTTACACACACTTGTAGCCAAAGTGTGATGGTGAGGCGCCCGCCACTGGTCCAGGCGCGAAGCTGGTGATGCCGCTTACACCTGCCCCGCCTCCCTCCCTCCCCGTTCACCTGCCCCGCCTCCCTCCTTCCCTCCCCGTTCACCTGCCCCGCCTCCCTCCATCCCTCCCTCCCATCCGCCTGCCCCGCCTTCCTCCCTCCCGTCCGCCTGCCCCGCCTCCCTCCTGCTAAACCTCTCTCTCTCTCTCTCTCTCTAACAATCAAACACATATCAGCTGATCGATCGAAACAAAACGGCTCCTCCATAAAAATCAGGTTTCTTAAGGTTCATTATAAACACCCAACACCTCCTTCATACTCCGGGATAACGAGCTTCACCTGCGGTAGACCAGGTGTGGTGCTGCCTCAGGCATCCCCGGGACCCTCAGTGAGCAGGACAGGTCGCCGCCGCCCACCCACCCTCATTATATATTACCTCGTTAACTCACGATCTTCCAGCCTGGACAGGTAACTTAACAGTCACTCATGTCATAATATTAACCAATTTATTTTCTGTGTTCGTTTACCCACATAAAATTTTAATTATCTTTATACAACAATCAGTTATTAACCTTTAATCTTAAGACTAAAGACCCTGACGCATCCCCGATATAACGGCAACAATATATATTTTTATCCATTCATAAAAACCTTTTACTATAGTTGAGTGAGGCAGGTTAACACTTATGAGGTAGTGGGTTACCTTGGCGGCATACTGGTGCACTGTTCCACAAGCAAACCTAAGAGTGTACTATCTGAGCAACAAGTCATACACACACTCAATGCAAAATATAAATTAATTAATTTAATAAGTTAAATAAATTAATATATGCATGCATGAACCATTAAAGCATTTTGCCGTAGAAAAAATATACTAAAATATCAGATTATATAAGATATACCCCGAGGTGTGGGTGAGGCAGGGGCTGTACTATGGCCAGTAGCAGGCCAGCCTTAGAGGGCTCATGTTACCCACTGGAAGATGTAGGAAACAATCCACTAAACACACCAAGTGGAGCCGTCTTGGCAGCTACTCAATACCGGGGCGGTGCAGTGACTGGTGGAGACTGGGGGAGGGGAGTAGAGGAGTGTGTGGAGGTGGTAGTGGGCGAGGAGTGCATGGTGGCGGTGGTGGCGTGTGGTGTGTGGTGGTGGCTAAGGAGTACGTTATGCGGAAATAGAGATGGTAGTGAGGGAGTAAGACACGGTGGAGGAGGCAGGTGGTGGTAGTGTAAACATCACCAATAGTAGTAGTAAGAGCAACAGGAGGTAGTAGGTGACGGGGCAGGTGAGTAGATGATGGTAGAGGTACTAGTGATGGATGAGGTAAACAGGTAGTGGGGAGACGCGATGATGACAGGGAGGTGAAAAGACGAGGATAGGGGAGGGGAAGGTGGTGGTGGTGATAAAGGTGATGGTGGTGGTGGTGGTGGTGGTGATGGAGATGGTGGTGATGGAGGTAGTGGAAGTGGTTGTGGAAATAAGTAGGTGGTTTTAGTAGTTAAGCAGGTAGTATTAGCGACCAACTCCACACGTGTTGACAATCAAGGGTGGCAGTTCACCGTACACCAACATACTCACTCACACTGACACACTCATATAAACTGATCTCTTATGGCGCTATTTTTCCGACTTTTAGTACCGTACCTTAATTTACCCCAGATGGAGACGGTCAACTCGGCTACCACAAGCGACAGGAGAGATAGTTGGGTTTACATACCAATCATACCAGTAACCGACTACTCACATCAGTCACTACCCAGTACCTATCAATAAAAATACCTGGCATACATCCATTTACAAACTCACAATAAATATATATATACCAAAACCTCATACAACCACCCCCAGGTACAGTATATATTCTGTATGTGCGAAGAACCACAGCCAAACATATAAAAAAATAGTCTATATACCAGCATATAATAGATAATAATGATATATATAAAAAAGAACCCCACCTCTAATCACCATTCATATATCAGAGAACAATCCGGCATAATTCACATTCACGTGCATTATATATCAGTAAAGTATCCCAGCTATAAAGTATATGACAGATGTATAATATTGATAGATATATATTTATACACGCCTTGACATCTCGGGTTACTTTAGTGGTATATATTTTCAGGAAACTTGGGTTCAGAGATGCAGAGGGGAAGGAGAAAACTTTCCATCGACCCACAAAGATAAGGAGGTGGATTTTGTCCACTGGGTGACTGCTTGGTGGTGATGTGTTGTCCAGGGTGATTGTCTTGGTATACCTACTGAACGTAACCACACAGTGACTCACCTGAAAGAAAGAAACACTACATTAGTTACTGTTGAACACAAGTAACATATAATAAAAAAAATACATAGAAAACGGAAGGTAAGTCAAGATCTATTACTGCTAGTGACTCTTTTTAAATTGCCAAGTATTTATTTCCACTTTAAAAACAGAAGATAATTATCCTGCAATACAGGTTGTAGGATGCATGTTGACTCACTGTAAGTTGATATTAATGTAACCAAGACAATGAAATATAAGATACATAATTATATATATTAACTAACATGTAATAGAACAAACTGTAAATGAAAGGAATTAATTAAGACGTATTATACAGGTAAATAATATGTGTCATTAATAAATGTAATTAAATGGCAAGGTGTAATTAATAAGCAATTTGACTGATACTACGACATGTAATTTAGATAATAGGAATTGTAGAGAGCTAACCCATGTACACACAACCCATGTAAACAACTAAAGCATGTACACACAACCCCTGTACAAAAACAAGTCATTATAGACAAAAATCCAATGTAGATACAGGTCATGTAGATAAACAAGACAAGTACTAAACACAATGAACATGTCACCATACTCTCGTTCATGACAAGTACCTGAGGCAAAATTGAAATATTAACAATGCAAAGCTGAAGGTGAACCCATAAGTACCTCGCCTTGAGCAACACAACCAGTGATTGACAGCGGGAGGTATTGCAACACCACGACTTATTACTCCTCCTCCTCCTCTTCCTTCTTGCCTGATCCTCCTACTATTCTCTTCCTCCTTCTATTCCTTCTCCCCTGTTCGTCCTCCTCTTTCTTCTCCACTGTTCCTCCTTCCCTTTCCTCTCCCCTATTCCTCCTCCTCTTTCTTCTCCCCTGTCCCTCTTATTTCCTCCCAACTAAAAGAAAAACAATAAAAACTGCAGAAAAAATAAAAGAATGGACAAAACAAAACAGTAAAACGAAAAGAAACAACAAAATTAAGAAAACAAAGGAAAAGTCAAGCACATAATAATAATAAAAAACATAAGTAAAACGGTAATAAGTAGAATTAATTATGTAAAAAGACACCGTGAAAGAAACAAAGAAAGAAATGAGGAAAGAAAGAGAGAAAGAAAAAGAGAATAAATTAATAAAAGCACACAAAAAATATATATCGAAGGGGGTCAGCTGTATACGAGGGGAAAAAACACCGTAATAAAATACTCAGTAGGGAATTAAATATTAATGTTTACACGAGAAGTGGACCAATGAGGAGCCTCTCTTTACTACCAGTTCTAACGACTCAGATCATTACTAACATGCGAACTTCCTCCTGACTTGCCCTCTTGCCCCCCTCCTCCCCCTTTCCTCCCTTTCAACACCTCTTGCCTTGCCCCTTTCACAACCTTAGCTGTTTGTACTCTTGCCCTCTACACTTCACCTTGACTTTATATTTATGTTGATTCTCATTTTTTTCTCTTATTGCCCTTTTATCGTTTATTTCGGTTTCATCGGATTGCCCTCTTGCTCTTAGCCTATTTGACGGTCCCTTTTTCGCACTCCATTGCCCTTACGATTCTCATTGCCCTGTGATTAATCTTTTCTTAACATTAAAATTTCATACTGCCCCTTGCCTGCCCTTAAAACACCTCTTGTATTGCTCTTAACCTTTACATATCCTCCTCACCTCTTGCCCAAACTCGTCTATGCTCCCCCTTTCCCAAACAAACCTTGATTCTTGCCCCCCCCCCCTCTCTCTCTCTCTCACACCAAAATTACCCCCCTCTTCATTGCCCTTATATATATATTGCTACCTCTTGCCCAACCATACCTTGCCCCCTCCTTGCCCAGTGCTTAGCCTCCGACAACTCTAAACGAACTAGAAAAAAATAATAATTTGCGTGTATGTTTCCTTATCAATTTCATCACTGTCCTGCATAATTTAAAGGTCATGTTTTCAAGTCTTCAATTCCCTTCAGGACTCCCCCCCCCCCTCTCCCCCCTCCTCGTCATCATCGTTGTCGTTTGAAATCGTTCGGCCATCGTCTCTAAAGTTGTCTGGTCTTGAGTCATCGGGTTAGTTTTTTTTTTTTTTTATCGCCATCGTCGTTCAACATCGTCGTAATTGTCGTTTTGCCACCCATCAATAAAGACGTGTTTGGGGGAAGTGGTGGTGATGTTTTAGGGTACACACAAGTGG
Organism: Homarus gammarus; assembly: GCA_958450375.1. NCBI lineage: Eukaryota > Metazoa > Arthropoda > Malacostraca > Decapoda > Nephropidae > Homarus > Homarus gammarus. The sequence continues at coordinate 1,152,707 of CAUDMG010003604.1, forward strand.
CGTGTTTGTCCTCGTCGTGGTGTGGATGGGTTTGTCCTCGTCGTGGTGTGGATGTGTTTGTCCTCGTCGTGGTGTGGGTGTGTTTGTCTTCGTCGTGGTGTGGGTGTGTTTGTCCTCGTCGTGGTGTGGGTGTGTTTGTCCTCGTCGTGGTGTGGATGTGTTTGTCCTCGTCGTGGTGTGGGTGTGTTTGTCCTCGTCGTGGTGTGGGTGTGTTTGTCCTCGTCGTGGTGTGGGTGTGTTTGTCCTCGTCGTGGTGTGGGTGTGTTTGTCCTCGTCGTGGTGTGGATGTGTTTGTCCTCGTCGTGGTGTGGGTGTGTTTGTCCTCGTCGTGGTGTGGGTGTGTTTGTCCTCGTCGTGGTGTGGGTGTGTTTGTCCTCGTCGTGGTGTGGGTGTGTTTGTCCTCGTCGTGGTGTGGGTGTGTTTGTCCTCGTCGTGGTGTGGATGTGTTTGTCCTCGTCGTGGTGTGGATGTGTTTGTCCTCGTCGTGGTGTGGGTGGGTTTGTCCTCGTCGTGGTGTGGATGTGTTTGTCCTCGTCGTGGTGTGGATGTGTTTGTCCTCGTCGTGGTGTGGGTGTGTTTGTCCTCGTCGTGGTGTGGGTGGGTTTGTCCTCGTCGTGGTGTGGATGTGTTTGTCCTCGTCGTGGTGTGGATGTGTTTGTCCTCGTCGTGGTGTGGATGTGTTTGTCCTCGTCGTGGTGTGGATGTGTTTGTCCTCGTTGTGGTGTGGATGTGTTTGTCCTCGTCCTGGTGTGGGTGGGTTTGTCCTCGTCGTGGTGTGGATGTGTTTGTCCTCGTCGTGGTGTGGATGTGTTTGTCCTCGTCCTGGTGTGGATGTGTTTGTCCTCGTTGTGGTGTGGATGTGTTTGTCCTCGTCCTGGTGTGGGTGGGTTTGTCCTCGTCGTGGTGTGGATGTGTTTGTCCTCGTCGTGGTGTGGATGTGTTTGTCCTCGTCGTGGTGTGGGTGGGTTTGTCCTCGTCGTGGTGTGGATGTGTTTGTCCTCGTCGTGGTGTGGATGTGTTTGTCCTCGTCGTGGTGTGGGTGGGTTTGTCCTCGTCGTGGTGTGGATGTGTTTGTCCTCGTCGTGGTGTGTTTGCTGTCGTGCCTTATCGTCAGACAGTCGTTGTTGTCGTCGTATCATCATACTCGGCCTGCCATACTACTACTACTACCACCTCGCTACCAAAGTGATAATTCAACAGTAAACTTACTCTCCCTAAAAACAATACAACACCCCCTTCCTCGTCTACCACCACCATAAGACATAACCACCCCTAACCCACTCCCCTCGACCCACCATATGACAACACCCCCCCCCCCCATCGACCCACCATATGACATTATAACACCCCCTCACCGCCCCCCCTCCCCATCTACAAAATGATTACCGTACAAGAATAACCTGTTGAAAGCCAATTAGCCGACCCCAAAAGATGGTGCTATTACGACCGCTTTTGTTTACCCCCCAAGACTTTTATGGCCCCCGTACCGAAGAGAAATTGCTGTTGCATGCAATGATGGCACACACCCAATCCCAAGCAACTGACAATGGAACTGGAATTGATTCGCTTCAAGTAAACAAGTCTCGAATTCCACTCACGACACTCGGGAGGATTTTGTCAGGAGTGAGGATTGTGCTGGTGAGGGGAGGGTGAGGAAAGGGGAGGGTGAGGAAGGGTGAGGGTGATATGAAGGGGAGGGTAAGGGAGAGATGAAAGGGGAGGGTGAGGGATAAATGAAAGGGAGGGTGAGGGGAGGATGAGGAAGGTTGAGGGAAGGGAGAGATGAAGGACAGGGTGAGGGAAGGATGAGGGGAACGGAGGGAGAGATTAAAGGCAGAGTGAGGGAAGGATGAGGTGTGAGGTGAGGGTGAAGGGAGAGTGAGGGTAAGGGGAGGAAAGGTGAGGATGAGGGAGGAATGAGGGAAAGAGGTGAGAAAGGGGCACAATGAGAGAGAGGAAGGTGAAAGGGAGAGAGCAATGTTTTTCAAGAGGGATAGGAACTAAGAGGAGAGGAAGAAAGAAGAGTGAGGAAAATGGACGAAAGAGGGGAGAGAGAACGGAGGGGAGGGTGGAGAGTGCGAAAATGAACAGAGAACAGTAGAGAAGAATAAAGAGGAAGGAGATGAGAAGAGAGGAGGAAAATAAGAAGGGGGGGAAGGAAGGGGGCGAAGGGGGGGGAAGGAAAGGGGCGACTAAGGAAAAAGTGAGAAGGGGGGCGTGGAAGGTGGAACTAAGGGAGATAGGGGAAGGGGGAGAAGGGGGCAAGAGACTGGGATTCCACGCCTTATAAACTTAAACTATCCATCTAAACTTAGTGGTCCAGTTAAGTAGGAGCAGCAGCTACGTCATCGAGAGAGAGAGAGAGAGAGAGAGAGAGAGAGAGAGAGAGAGAGAGAGAGAGATCCAAAGAAAATACCACACCAAGGAAAAAAATATATATATAAAAAATAATAAACTTTGAGAAATATTACACCACGACTCACTTGTCCAAAATATATCGCATAAAGAATTCAAAGGGACGATATGAGCGGAGAAGAAATATAGAAATTACGTTGAAAAATTTAGTATCACATCAAACACGACCCAAAAATATATCTGCCAACAGGTGAATAATACAAAAACATTATATTTATGGCCAACCTGAATAAAATATTTACCCACTAACATATATATATTTTTTCACGCACAAAAAAATTATAAATTTTATAAGAGAAAAAAATGTGTTTGTATGTATTAAATCATCGTCTCATTTATAAGATACGTATCATACATGTATAGGATATGTATTATTCATGTCTTTTTTTTATATTTTTTATTTTCCATGTTTCTCCTTCCTTCACCTCCTCTCCTTCCTTGTCCTTACCCTCTTCTTCATCCCCGCCCTTACCCTCCTCTTCTTCCTCCCTCTCCACCCTTTTCTCCCTTTCCCCCCTCTCCCTCCCTGTCCTTACCCTCTTCTTCATCCCCGCCCTTACCCTCCTCTTCTTCCTCCCTCTCCACCCTTTTCTCCCTTTCCCCCCTCTCCCTCCCTGTCCTTACCCTCTTCTTCATCCCCGCCCTTACCCTCCTCTTCTTCCTCCCTCTCCACCCTTTTCTCCCTTTCCCCCCTCTCCCTCCCTGTCCTTACCCTCTTCTTCATCCCCGCCCTTACCCTCCTCTTCTTCCTCCCTCTCCACCCTTTTCTCCCTTTCCCCCCTCTCCCTCCCTGTCCTTACCCTCTTCTTCATCCCCGCCCTTACCCTCCTCTTCTTCCTCCCTCTCCACCCTTTTCTCCCTCTCTCCCTCCTCTTCTCCATAACTGTTTTCCAATGAAGAAAGAAAATTGTAATTTACGTACAACCAAGACAGTATGGCAGAGAAACAAATATTCAGGTAGAGGAGAGTCACCAACAGTGACCCCGAGCCGTGACACTTGACATGAGGGCCATGACACTTGACATGAGGGCCCATGACATTTGACATGAAGACCCATGACACTTGACATGAGGGCCTATGACACTTGACATGAGGGCCCATGACATTTGACATGAAGACATATGACACTTGACATGAGGGCCTATGACACTTGACATGAGGGCCCATGACATTTGACATGAAGACATATGACACTTGACATGAGGGCCCATGACATTTGACATGAAGACCCATGACACTTAACATTAGGGCTCATGACACTTAACATGGGGACCTATGACACTTGACATGAGGACCTATGACACTTGACATGAGGACCTATGACAGTTTAACACGAGGGCCCATGACACTGACACTTGACAAGAAGGTCCATGACACTTGACATGAAAGTGTGACACTTGACATGAAGGTCCGTGACACTTGACATGAAGGTCCGTGACACTTGACATGAAAGTGTGACACTTGACATGAAGGTTCGTGACACTTGACATGAAAGTGTGACACTTGACATGAAGGTCCGTGACACTTGACAGGAGTGTGATACTTGACACGAGGGTGTGCGTGTGGCTGAGACGAGGCGACTGTCCTGCCTTTAGTTCAACATCCGTTTATCAAATACATAACGACCATTCACACCCGCCTTACAAGCCGGGGAGGGGAAGAAAAGAACAGGAGGCAAAGGGGACGGAAAAGATGGAAGAGGAGGGGTAGTAAGGGTTGAGGAGAAGACACATGGAAAGGTGGGAAGTGGGAGATATGAGGAGACAAGAAGAGTACGGTGTAAAGAGGAAGGAAGTGAAGGTTGGGGAGGGAAGTGGGATGAGGGGAAGGGAAGGGAAGGGGAAGGGGAAGTGTCCACCTTTCAGTCCACACCCTTTGATTAAGGGTTTGAGTAGAGCGTCTTCATTACCAGATAAATAACCTCACCTTACATTAGTACTGTGCTAATGGAAGGGGAGGGGAAGGGGGTGAAATGACTAGGAGGGATAGAGAAGGGAAAGGGGGAGAAAAGGGGGTAGGGGAGCCACAGTGTCCCGCCGGTGTGGTGTAACGAGAAGGGGGCAGAGCACAGGAAGATACAGCAGTACAGTCACACATGTACAACTCTGAATATAACTTCCCTTACCTAATATCTACACGTTGTGGGGACAGTAAACACAGACCTAGATACGGACTCAACAGAACCAGAGACGGCACAGACAGACGGACAGACACCGATTGACGATGTAAGACAGACGTAAGACAAACAAACAAATAACAGACAGACGAGGACGAGAGGAAACAGACAGACAGACGAGGACGAGAGGAAACAGGCAGACAGACGAGGACGAGAGGAGACAGACAGACAGACGAGGACGAGAGGAAACAGACAGACAGATGAGGACGAGAGGAGACAGACAGACGAAAACAAGAGACCCACGTAAAGACAGTCAAACTGAGACAGACACGCAATCAATACCACAGGTGTCTGATGCCCCTCCAACTGTGGTGGTGGTGAGGAGGGAGGGAAGGAAGGAAGGAAGGAAGGAAGGAAGGGAAAAGAAAGGAGGGAAGGAAGATGGAAGAGAAGGAGGGAATAGAAGGTTAAGAGTACATAATTATCAACGGTTTCTTTAATCACAAAATCTGTGATATTTTATTCAATATTTTCTCGCGCTACCCCCCCCACCCCCCCCCACCCTTACACACTTGTTTTGCCAGAGTCGTGAAGGTGGTGGTGCGGGTGAGAGAGGGATGGGCAGGGAGGTGCGGGTGAGAGAGGGATGGGGGAGGGAGGTGGTGGGGATGAGACAGGGATGAGAAGGGAGGTTATTAAAATTACAGGTGGTCCAAAATGAAGCCCTAAGATTCGTCACAGGTGGCAGATACCCCTTCACCAGAACCACTGCCGAGATACATAGAGACCTGAGAATGAAACCCATCAACCAGCAGCTGCACACCCTGGGCAGCAGAGTCTGGCAAAAGATAGAACGATCAGAGCAAGAACTCCTTCAAAGACTCCCACCAGATAACGACAACAACCATACATGGTTCCCAAAAAGTTACCAAATCTCAAAAGGTCCATTACCACCCCCGATTTATACGGCCAGGCACAATAGACAACCTCCCTAGACCAGCATCCGCCAGTAGGGTCGGCGTAATATGAAATAAGGCCCTCAAAACACCCATATATGGGACAGGGTAGGCTGTCTAGTGCCTGCGTCGACAGACATTAACTAACCTATGACACAACCCTAGCACATTATTAGCTTAGCTAACCTACAGCTAGGCGGTCGGCCCGCCCTCTCTTACCTCCTCCTAAATTTCTTCAAATTCCGAACTATAACTTCCTTCCCCCACCTCTAATCTTCCTTCACCCCTCCTTTATCTACAAAAAAAGGAGGTAGTGAAGATGGGACAGGGATGGGGTGGGAGGTGGTGGGATGGGACAGGGATGGGGAGGGAAGTGGCGGGGATGGGACAGGGATGGGGTGGGAGGTGGTGGGGATGGGGTGGGAGGTGGTGGGGATAGGGTGGGAGGTGGTGGGGATGGGGAGGGAGGTGGCGGGAATGGGACAGGGATGGGGTGGGAGGTGGTGGGGATGGGGTGGGAGGTGGTGGGGATGGGACAGGGATGGGAAGGGAGGTGGTGGGGATGGGACAGGGATGGGGAGGGAGGTAGTGGGGATGGGACAGGGATGGGATGGGAGGTGGTGGGGATGGGACAGGGATGGGGAGGGAGGTGGTGGAGATGGGACAGGGATGGGAAGGGAGGTGGTGGGGATGGGAAGGGAGGTGGTGGGTGCGTAATAACTTCAAAATCTCACCGCATTACTCTTAGATCCATAACTCTCATCAATAATATAAACATACACAGGTATTTACACCCTGACAGCTTTTTGCACCATCAACACTACCACCATCATCATCGCCACCACAACCACCACTACAACACCACAACACCATCACCACCAAATTCACTCCCTCATATCGTTCCTCGAACTAGGTTTATACACAAATTTCGAAGACTGGGTTTTTACCGGTTTTATTTCGTCCGTGTGTGTGTGTGTGTGTGTGTGTGTGTGTGTGGTGGGGTGTGTGTGTGTTCTCCTATATGTTTGATGAGTCACATTCAAATCACCACACGACTCTCGCACCACCCCGAAGAACGACACGACTCTCCCAACACTCCCCAAGCTCACCTGGGACCCGCAAAAGCCCAAACACAAATCCCAACATGACCCACCACCACACGTCATACAGGGGGGGGGGGGGGCTACCTGTAAAAGGGTGGGGAGGGTTACCTGTATGTTAAGGGTGGGGGAGGGCTACCTGTACGATAAAGGGTGTGGGAGGGAGGGCTACCTGTAAAAGGGTGTGGGAGGGCTACCTGTAAAAGGGTGGGGAGGGTTACCTGTATGTTAAGGGTGGGGGAGGGCTACCTGTACGATAAAGTGTGTGGGTGGGAGGGCTACCTGTAAAAGGGTGGGGAGGGTTACCTGTATGTTAAGGGTGGGGGAGGGCTACCTGTACGATAAAGGGTGTGGGAGGGCTACCTGTATGTTAAGGGGTGGGGGGGGAGGGTTACCTGTATGTTAAGGGGTAGGGGAGGGCTACCTGTATGTTAAGGGGTAGGGGAGGGCTACCTGTATGTTAAGGGGTAGGGGAGGGCTACCTGTATGTTAAGGGATGGAGGAGGGCTACCTGTAAAGGGGTGGGGGAGGGCAACCTGTAAAGGGGTGGGGGAGGGCTACCTGTAAAGGGGTGGGGGAGGGCTAACTGTAAAGGGGTGGGGAGGGCTACCTGTAAAGGGGTGGGGGAGGGCTACCTGTATGTTAAAGGTCGGGGAGGGCTACCTGTATGTTAAAGGGTGGAGGAGGGCTACCTGTAAAGGGGTGGGGGAGGGCTACCTGTAAAGGGGTGGGGGAGGGCTACCTGTAAAGGGGTGGGGGAGGGCTACCTGTAAGGGGGTGGGGGAGGGATTCCTGTATGTTAAGGGTGGGGGGATGGCCACCTGTCGTCGGTCAAGGGGAAGGCTACCCTTTAAAAGTTTCTCCCTCCCGCCCCTGCCTCTATCCCTTTCCAGTTCACCCCCCCCCCCCCCACTGGTCTAGCGGTGGGCATAAATCAGGTGGCCGAACCGCTCGCGTCTGGCCTCTCCAGGGGGCGTACCTACACGCCCATTATCACCCCGCAACTGTCACCTGCCTCACCCGTCAGCTCTACCCCATCCCCGCCTCACCTGTCATCCATCCCCAAAACTATCACCCATCTCACCTATCATCCACGCCATCCGTTAGCTCTATCCCGTCACTTATCGCCCTCTTTATTCATACAGCAAGTGTCATCCAGCTTATCCATCATCCACCTCAACCGTCCACTGCATCCATCACCTCAGTCCTCATCCGTACACTAAACTGGTGAGCATCATATGATTACCTGTTACGCCGCTCACCTGTCGGATGTCCAGGGCGGCCACACTCTCATTCCCTCGAGGCCGCCCACTCTCCCCATATCACCACCCACAACTGCCCACTCCTCCCCATCCACAGCCACCCATTCCTCCCCACCACCACCCACAGCCGCGAACTCTCTAACCACCACCCACGGCCACTCATTCTCCCATCATCACCCACGGCCGCCCACTCCTCTCCATCCCCGCCCAAAAGCCACCCCCACTCACACCTAACCACCATCCAAATGCTTAATCACTACTATCACCACCATCATCCTTCCAACTACCACCATCCACCACCCCTCCTACTACCACCATCCCCCACCCCTGCTGCTTCACCATCCCCCACCTCTCCTATTACCACCATCTACTAATTTTCTCGTCCTCATTACGGCCAATAGACATTAGCATTGTTCTCTTCCTCAAAATCAACACCAGAATCTCACCACCACAACCACCATCAACACGATTATAGTCAGCACAACCACCACCAACCACTATCACCACCAACCAACACCACCATTATAGTCTTCACCGCCAACCAACACCACCATTATAGTCATCACCACCAATTAACACCACCATTATAGTCATCACCACCACCATTATAGCCGTCACCATCAACCAACACCACCACCAGTACCACACAACCTTAACTCATAGTAAACCAACCCCTGGGGACAACAGGGCCCTCCTCCACCACTACCCACTAAATACACCCTTATCTGCATCCCCCTAACCCACCCTCCCCCTCCTACCCTGACCCACCCTCCCCCTCCTACCCTGACCCACCCCACCCCTCCTACCCTGACCCACCCCACCGCTTTACTTGGTAGGAATCTTCATCCTAAATCATACCCGCCACTTCCTCCTCATCATCATCCTTTCAAAACAATCCCTCTTTTATCTTAAAGACTTAAGCCATCCCTTGTCCTCCTCCTCCTCTCCCCCCTTCTCCTCACTTTACACTCACTCTCTTCCCTACTTACTTCCTCCAACAGAATATTTCACTACACTCCACATCTTTTCGTCTTTCTCCTCCTCCACAACCTCTTTCCTTTCCCCAAAAAACTTTCAATTTTACTCCAAATCGTATCCCGTCTTCCTCATCATCATCTTCCTCCTCCTCACTAATCCATACTCGCCATCACTAACAATGACGTGTGATCGTAATTCCTTCCGCCGCCATTAAAATAAAATAATAAAAAATAATAAAATAAACCAGTAATCCACCCCCCATCCTCCTCTGCTACCCATCACCAGCCAATTAACACAGAGGGGCACTACCATCATCACCCACGCCGCCATCAACATCTTCGACAGAAAAAAATAAAAAGATTAAAAAAAAAAATAAAGTCGCTCCTCCTCCCCGCACTGACTCAATCTTGCCTAAAGCACACAAACACGGTGGTCGTCAGTATTATCAACAAACGGGGTCTTTCCCTCTCGCCTATCTGTCATCCCCACACCCTTGTTACGCCGTAACTGTCACACCACCGTAACATCTACCATCCTATCACCACTTAAACCACAAAGTTGACTCACTAATAATACAGTAATTATGGCACGCCGCTACCGTCAACGGGGCGAAGGTGGTGGTAGTGCTTGCGGCGTTGCACACACACACACACGGGGTCTTGCTAACATAACACTCACCACTTTATACTATATTTACCCACAGGAAATATCATGTTCAATATATACCCTAAAATCTGGCCGAGTAAAGAGGAAGAGGAAGGTTAAAAATCAGTTTGCAAGGGAGACTCCAGCAACTAGCCCGGGCCGGAGTGGCTTACAAGGGGGCGGTGTGGAGGTGTCATAAATTAAGGCGGTAAACAGCTTGCCTGGTGCGGCACAGGGGGCCACCACACCGCCGTAAAAACTCTATTACAGCCTCGCTACCCTCGTTAAAGCAACTCTCACTATCGTCACCCGCGGCTAATCCTGCTAAAGCTAATAACACGGCGGCGGAGCTCACTAATTTAGCTGGACGGGGGATGGCTCAACTAGATGGTGGTGATCGAGAGGAGCCACGGGTCCCTCCTGAAGGTGGTGTGGGGGGGGTATAGTGGTGAGGGGACACGCTGGATGATTGCTGTGCTCCCCCATCGCTACCGACGTCCCTTAACACCACACTACTCATAGCATCTTTACCACCCTGACAAACTATTAGCAGTCGCCACACACACACACACGATGACCACCACCAGTACGTACAAGGATCACCAACAGTACGGACACGAAGAGCTACCACGGACACAAGACTACTTACAAGGAAAGATACAGACCATCACCACCACAGACACGGACCACAACCAATAATAGTCCTTCTGAACAACCAATAAAACCAAACACAAACACCACCACCTCAACCTCCGTCAACAGGGGAAAAACCGCCTCCCTAGAGGCATCGGTCGACACTTGGTCACACATCTTGAGGAGTCATGTAATTGTGTGAGGATATATGTGTGTGTGTGTGTGTGTGTCCCAGTATTACCACTCCCCCATTAGGTAAGTGTCTTAGTGGGGCGTCTTTCACGGACCCTACTGCCACTGAGGAGAACGAGGACTGGTTCACTGTGTATCGTTCAGGGAGGTTGTGGCTACTAGGGGGAAAAATAAAGTGTTTTGGGGGAGTCTTGCACGAACTCAAGAAGACACCATGAGATTTTGTTTAGGTTGAGAAGGGAGAGAATCTTGTAAACAAATATACTGAATCATTGAGAGTTTAAGTAAGTACTAAACGTGTTTCACAGGATCTTGGTGGGGTTTTTGTAGTTTACAATTTGTAGTTAAGGTACAGTACACTATGTAGAAATACAACACTTTCCTGTTACTTCACACACCGGCGTTTGAATGAACTTCCTGTGATGACTGCCTCGCTACACGGTCATGACCTCTATCACGTAACAATGTTTCTACGTCATTGTCGGTACATCATTGTTTGTCACCAACCATATACCGTCACACCTACCAAACTACTACTACTGCTGCTGGTGCTGTTACTACTGCTGGTGCTGGTACTGCTGCTGCTGTTACTACTGCTGCTGGTGCTGCTACTACTGCTGCTGCTGTTACTACTGCTGCTGGTACTACTGCTGGTGCTGCTGTTACTACTGCTGGTGCTGTTACTACTGCTGGTACTGCTACTACTGCTGCTGGTACTACTGCTGGTGCTGGTACTATTGCTGCTGCTGTTACTATTGCTGGTGCTGCTGTTAGTACTGCTGCTACTACTGCTGCTGCTGCTGGTGCTGCTACTACTACTGCTGCTGGTGATGCTACTCCGCCATAACCAACCTACCACTAACCCGACCACTACTACCACCCCCATCAACTACTTCCCTCACCACCAACAACCACTACCCTGACCACCATCATTACCACCATTACTCTGACCATCATCACTACCACCATTGCCCTGACCACTATCACTACCACAACTTATCTGACCGCCATAACTACCACCATTACTCTAACCGCCACCACCCTCCATCAAGATCAACCACTATCCTGACCACCACCACCCTCCATCAACCACTATCCTCACACCCACCCTCACCACTCCCATCAACCACTAGTCTGACCAGTGCCAGGTAGTAAAGCAGGGGGCCGCTTCACAGCATGTCATGTGGCCGTGATTTTACGCTTTTAATCTGTTTATATAAGGTTATAAAACGAGCTTACACGAGATGCATCATAACATTACAAACAAACATAAGCGCGGAAACACACGAAGGCCACCCCAGCGACACGCAACCCTTGGGGGGGGGGGGGGAGAGAAGGAGGGGGGACTTTTTTTTCTTCACTTACCCAGACTTGTCTCTTACTCTCCCTCTCACACTCACTCACTCACTCTCACACTCTGGCAGCTGTCCAAATTGTCCCGGTATATTCAACCTCTTCTCACTCTCGTTTTCCTCCTCACTACTCCTACTCCTCCTCCTCCTCCTCCTCCTCTTCCTCCTTCCCTCCTTATTCCCGATCAAACACTAAAACTAAACCTCCATCAGAGAAGCTATGAACCTCCATACACACAACCCTTGATCGACAAAAGAAACCCCCCCCCCTCCCCCTTCCACTCTCCTCCTCTGTCCGGCAAAACCAAAAACCCCACCTCGCGCCGCCCCCCCCACCCCACCCCTTTAACACAAACCCCCAAACAAGCTAAATACCGAATACAACACACAGCTAAATGTCAGGCAACATACGTACAAAAATAAATCCCGCCGCATAAACTAACTGAACGAAACAAAAGGGGAAAAATGCGGTCACCAGCGTTTCCAGTCTTAACTCCCGGCTGCAGAGATTTCCAACAGCTGTTCGCTCACACCTGTTGCAGAGGGAGGCGCCGCTACCCTTTTTTTTAACAAGTTTTTTTCGTTTTTTTTTTTTTTTTTTTTTTTTTTTTTTTTTTTTACACCTCGTGTGGAGGAAGACGATGAGTTTGGGGACAGTAGATAGTGATGTGAGAATGAGCATTTGTGGGTGGAGGAGGAGGAGGAGGAGGAGAGAGATGGTGGTGGGGGAGGAGAAATGGCGGTGGGGGAGAGGAGGAGAGATGGCGGTGGGGGAGAGGAGGAGAGATGGAGGAGGAGGAGAGATGGTGATGGAGGAGGAGAGATGGCGGTGGAGGAGGAGGAGAGATGGAGGAGGAGAGATGGTGATGGAGGAGGAAAGGAGAGAGAGAGAGAGAGAGAGAGAGAGAGAGAGAAAGAGAGAGATGATGATGATGATGAAGGAGGAGTGAGAGAAGGAGAGAGATGGTGAGCGGTACCTAACATCCTACAACAAACACATCACCGGTACCTAACATCCTACAACAAACACATCACCGGTACCTAACATCCTACAACAAACACATCACCGGTACCTAAAATCCTACAACAAACACATCACCGGTACCTAACATCATCTACAACAAACACATCACCGGTACCTAACATCCTACAACAAACACTTCACCGGTACCTAACATCATCTACAACAAACACATCACCGGTACCTAACATCCTACAACAAACACTTCACCGGTACCTAACATCATCTACAACAAACACATCACCGGTACCTAACATCCTACAACAAACACATCACCGGTACCTAACATCCTACAACAAACACATCACCGGTACCTAACATCCTACAACAAACACATCACCGGTACCTAACATCCTACAACAAACACTTCACCGGTACCTAACATCATCTACAACAAACACTTCCCCGGTACCTAACATCCTACAACAAACACATCACCGGCACCTAACATCATCTACAACAAACACTTCACCGGTACCTAACATCCTACAACAAACACATCACCGGCACCTAACATCCTACAACAAACACTTCACCGGTACCTAACATCCTACAACAAACACATCACCGGCACCTAACATCCTACAACAAACACTTCACCGGTACCTAACATCCTACAACAAACACATCACCGGCACCTAACATCCTACAACAAACACTTCACCGGTACCTAACATCCTACAACAAACACATCACCGGCACCTAACATCCTACAACAAACACATCACCGGCACCTAACATCCTACAACAAACACATCACCGGCACCTAACATCCTACAACAAACACTTCACCGGCACCTAACATCCTACAACAAACACATCACCGGCACCTAACATCCTACAACAAACACTTCACCGGTACCTAACATCCTACAACAAACACTTCACCGGCACCTAACATCCTACAACAAACACATCACCGGTACCTAACATCCTACAACAAACACATCAGCGGCACCTAACATCCTACAACAAACACTTCACCGGCACCTAACATCCTACAACAAACACTTCCCCGGCACCTAACATCCTACAACAAACACTTCACCGGCACCTTACATCCTACAACAAACACATCACCGGCACCTAACATCCTACAACAAACACATCACCGGCACCTAACATCATCTACAACAAACACTTCACCGGTACCTAACATCCTACAACAAACACTTCACCGGCACCTAACATCCTACAACAAACACATCACCGGCACCTAACATCATCTACAACAAACACATCACAGGTACCTAACATCATCTACAACAAACACTTCACCGGTACCTAACATCCTACAACAAACACATCACCGGCACCTAACATCCTACAACAAACACTTCACCGGCACCTAACATCCTACAACAAACACATCACCGGCACCTAACATCCTACAACAAACACATCACCGGCACCTAACATCCTACAACAAACACATCACTGGCACCTAACATCATCTACAACAAACACTTCACCGGTACCTAACATCCTACAACAAACACATCACCGGTACCTAACATCATCTACAACAAACACTTCACCGGTACCTAACATCATCTACAACAAACACTTCACCGGTACCTAACATCCTACAACAAACACATCACCGGCACCTAACATCCTACAACAAACACATCACCGGTACCTAACATCATCTACAACAACAACAATAACAACACACTTGGTAATTAAACCACCTTAAATTACTTCAATCACCTGGGACTAAGATAATTAATTACCTCCACCACCTGGGACTAAGATAATTAATTACCTCAACCACCTGGAACAAAGATAATTAATTACCTCAACCACCTGGAACAAAGATAATTAATTACCTCAACCACCTGGAACCAAGATTATTAATTACCTCCACCACCTGGGACTAAGATAATTAATTACCTCAACCACCTGGAACAAAGATAATTAATTACCTCAACCACCTGGAACCAAGATTATTAATTACCTCCACCACCTGGGACTAAGATAATTAATTATCTCAACCACCTGGAACCAAGATAACTAATTAGCTCAACCACCTGGAACCAAGATAATTAATTAGCTCAACCACCTGGAACCAAGATAATTAATTAGCTCAACCACCTGGAACTAAGATAATTAATTAGCTCAACCACCTGGAACTAAGATAATTAATTACCTCAACCACCTGGAACCAAGATAATTAATTACCTCAACCACCTGGGACTAAGATAATTAATTACCTCAACCACCTGGAACCAAGATAATTAATTACCTCAACCACCTGGAACCAAGATAATTAATTACCTCAACCACCTGGAACCAAGATAATTAATTACCTCAACCACCTGGAACTAAGATAATTAATTACCTCAACCACCTGGAACCAAGATAATGACACATATCGTCCACCTGTAATAAGTAAGTTTGTTGTTGTTTCACTGGTCAAGGAAACCTCAGAAAATGTCACTGAATTATTTTGGTCACAATCGACTGGAGGTCAGAGGTCACCGAAAAAGGTTACATTCTTATTCTAGCTTATGTTCACAGATTGAAAATGACCACCTTGTTTCAGCGACCACCTTGTTCTAGCGACCACCTTATTCCAGTAACCAAGCTTGACCGAACGACCACTAAAGAGCTTCTTACTCCAGTAGATAAAGGACGTGTGAAGGAGCATTTGGCGGGGGGGGGGGGAGGAGGTGAGAGAATATGAAGATAATAAATATAAAAGAAATTTCGCAGCAATACACGACAGATGGGACAAAGATATTAAGGTATTGTAGGTACACATTATTATTATTATTATTATTATTATTATTATTATTATTATTACTAGTATTATCATTCTTGTTATTATTATTATTATTATTATATTATTATTATTACTTTTATTATTATTATTACTATTATCATCATTATTAATATTATTATATTATTATTATTATTACTATTATTATTATTATCATTATTATTACAATCATTATCATTATTAACCTCCTTGCCTCAAGACGGTGGGAGGTACTCGAGTCTTTTATTTATACTGTGTCCAGGTAGCTGAACTGTGGGAGGACGAGGGTCATGGTGGCGGTGATGACATATTGAGTGAGGGAGAGAGTGGGCTGGGGAGAGGGTGAGCTGGTTCAAGATGGTGGGCTGAATCGAGAGGGTGGGGTGGGAGGAGAGGGTGGGGTGGGAGGAGAGGGTGGGGTGAGAGGGTGGGGTGGGAGGAGAGAGGGTGGGGTGGGAGGAGAGGGTGGGGTGGGGGGAGAGGGTGGGGCGGGGGGAGAGGGTGGGGTGGGGGAGAGGGTGGGGTGGGGGGAGAGGGTGGGGTGTGGGGGAGAGGGTGGGGTGGGGGAGAGGGTGGGGTGGGGGAGAGGGTGGGGTGTGGGGGAGAGGGTGGGGTGTGGA
Source organism: Homarus gammarus (assembly GCA_958450375.1). NCBI lineage: Eukaryota > Metazoa > Arthropoda > Malacostraca > Decapoda > Nephropidae > Homarus > Homarus gammarus. The sequence goes on from CAUDMG010003604.1 coordinate 1,168,761, forward strand.
GGAGAGGATGGGGTGGGAGGAGAGGATGGGGTGGGAGGAGAGGATGGGGTGGGAGGAGAGGATGGGGTGGGGGGAGAGGGTGGGGGGAGAGGGTAGTGGCGTTGGTGGTAGTATTAGCTGTGGTGACAGGGTATACCTATTCACAGACGCCCGCACACACACACGCACACACACACACGAAAAAAATGAAAGAAAAACAGCCAAGAGCAAACAGCATCCTTAACAGAAAATTTATTAAAACAAAACAATCACACTACCATACACAAGACCTCCAACCATTAACATTACAATAACCAAACAAACAACAAACACATTTAATATCACCTAACAAACATGCATCATATTTCATCGTGACAAGACAATGCTCCACCACCCCCCCCCCTCCTACCCCCGATTTTCTTACACGGGACACCACCCAACCCCCCCCTCCTCCCCTCCCCTGTTTAATGTCATTCTTTATTCATTTTCTCTCTTTGTCTTCTTCTTCTTTCTCGATTTTATAGTAAATGAGAAATAGAGGGATAAAGGGAGAGAATTATATACATATAGTTTTACACTTGACTTTATTTACCCCATTATTCTCTCTCTCTCTATATATATATATCTCTCTCTCTCTCTTCAAAGCTTTCAATATATTTACCAGTTGGAAACGAAGATAAAATGGAAGCGGTGAGAGAGAAGGAGGAAGGAGAGAGGAAGGGAAGGAAGGAAAGAGGAAGAGGTGGGAGGGAAAGGGAGGGTAGAGATTAGTTACTCCTTCATCCATCCCTCCTTCCTTCCTTCTTTCATCTCTTATCTTTTCAATCTCCTTTTCTGTTTGTCATCATCCTCCTCCCCCCTCTTCCTCATTCATCTATCCCCTCTCATCTCATACATATATCCTTCTCCCTTTATTACAAATCCCCTCTTTCTATCTCCCTAAATTTCTTCACAGTTACCTTTTCCCCTTCTTACTCCCCCTTTACTTTTCAATCTTTACTTCCTCCCTTCCCATCTTCATCCTTTATTCACCCCTTTCCATCCTCTCCACCCCTCTTTATCATGCATTCTCACTTCTCCCCCCCCCCTCTCTCTCTCTCTCCTCTCTTTCTTTCTTTCTTCCCCCTACATCACCCTCTCTTCACTCTCTTATTCACCCTCACTCATCGCCCCCCTCTCCTCCTCCCCCTCTTCCTTCCCTCTACTCCTTCGCCATCCAACTGTTCCTTCACCATACTATAAACACATTTAATTAAAACCAAATAAAGAAAAGAAAAGACCCCGTGAATAATTTACCGTATAAACAAGAGTAGCAAAAGTACTCATTACCATTAGTAGTGTTGTTGTTCTTTATCATCAACTACATGTTCTTTATCATTATTGTTGCCGTTCCCGTCGTTTTAGTGTTCTTTTGTTCTCTCTGTCAAGGTTTAGTGGAAGAACATCTTATGAAATATATGTTTAGATTAAAATAGTTCGCAAAGGTTTACTACTTCCCAGAACTAACACTCTCTCTCTCTCTCTCTCTCTCTCTCTCTCTCTCTCTCTCATTCACCTCCCACGGCCCTTCCTCCTCTTTCTCTTCCCTCCACACACATTGCCTTTTCCCACCTCCGTACTCTACTCATCCCTCTTCCACCTACCCTTTCTGTCTCATTTTTTATTTTCATTATCTCTTCTCTCCCTCTCATTTACCTTCTTCCGTCCCTCACTTATGCCCCCCCCTCCTCCCTCACTCACTCCCCCCAAATACCATGGTCACTCCCATTAATATATCAAGCCCTACCTACCACCTTCATCTTCTTGACCCGCCTCGCGAAAGTGACTAGAAATTAACTAATAAATCCGGGTCGTATTACCGACACGAAGGAGCGACTGCCAACAGCTAAGCGACGTTGGCGTGTTGTCCTGACCATTCTGACGTTCAACTTAGCTTAGGATGTTACGGCATAGATACGCCCCTCGTGGCTCTTGTCAGGTAGGCCCCTTGGGGATCTGGTCAGGTAGGCCCCTTGGGGATCTGGTCAGGTAGGCCCCTCGGGTATCTGGTAAGGTAGGCTTCTCGTGGCTCTGGTCAGGTAGGCCCCTCGGGGATCTGGTCAGTGTCGTTTTGAGCTGCGATGTTATAGATCTTGGGGCGGTAAAGTCTACGACGTGCTGGTCTCGGGACGTGGTGAATTAAAATGTCTATGACAACATTACCTGACGCACACTTGTATGGCGGGCGGGGCGAGTCCCAACACTTGGCCAAGAACGTTCGCCTGTAGTCGGGTCGACCCAGAAACAATATATTTACCTCACCTCTCATAACTTCTCTCACGATGGTGTGCGTATTACGGTCAACGCCTCCAATAAGTCAGCAGCATTACTTCTTGAACCACATGATAATATTTGCTGACAAACTTTAAGTGAGGAGTCGGACACGCTTTATGTAAACAGCTGTTGAGGGACACATTATCGAAAGACGCCGAACAGATGACATACACAAACAGAAAAAGCTGGAGGGATTATACACATACATAAACATATATTAATTATTTCACGTATTTAATAAGATCCCCCCTGCCTCCTCCTAAGACAGCTGGATACTGAGCTGTTGTAAATATATCAATAAATCATCTCTATAAGGTCGTTCTCCTTCCTGTCCACCAGAAATTGACTAGGTCCCTTAATACCTTCCCCTGGCCACAAACTCACCTGGATAAGCCCTCAGATTAGCCTCCTAAAACAAAGCTTAGTTTAGGATTTATTAAGAAGAAACATACCATAAATCAAGGGTAAGGAAGGTAAGAGTGAGCCGTGTGTCCCCCTCGTGGTGGAGGCGGGTCTTCCCGGACAATATATGTATGAGATGCGCGCTATGCGGGTTAAAAGGCATTGAGTGTGCTGCTTTATTCGACCTACCAGACGACCCTCGCTGTTAAAACCCCAAAACATATTCAAATAAAAACATCAATAACAATCAACACCTGCTGTAATATAATCCCGAACTACATTCAAATAAATCAAGATATATTTTTTCCCCAAGACAAATGTTAACTTTGAACCACATAAGACCAGAAATATAAAATACAATCTAGAAGTGCATCTCGTGAGCCTACATACGCCGGCTCAGAGACCCTCAGTAACACCCCTGCCAGGCGCACGACCCATAACACACACACACACACACACACACTGCGTCTCCTTGAATACCTCGGTCGTAGTGGCTAGATAGCCCAAGGGCGAGGCTAAATAGGCTAATATGTACTTGTAGGTGACGTGGACGTGGTCGCAGCGCAGGCCTATAAATGTAAATGCAGCCGGGTGTTGTAGCCTTCATGCATATGGATTCCTAGAGGCTCGGATTTGCATTTATGTTAAAAAGAAATATGATTTTAAATTAGGAGCGTCCCGGTGAAAGGTATGGTTACGTGTCGGGCTGTTTGGTGTGTTTTTTTGTTTGGGCTGTTTGTTTCTCGTTGAGTTGCCGCTTCGTAATACTGCCGGATTTTTTTCAGCATTTCATTCAAGCGGCGTTGTTATGGGCAACGTTCTAAACGCATTAAAAGAATGACGCTACATGAATGGCGAGCTCCGGTAGGGGTGGGATGGAGGAGGGGGGGAATAGCGTAGGGGGGATGGGGAGGATAATAAACAATGTCAACTACTGTATACTCATTGTCTAACAGCGGAAACGAGGAGAGGGAGAGAGAGGGAGGGAGGGGGGGGGGTAAGAGGAGGTGGATGTTTAAACGTGTCAGGATTAAAAAAAAAAATCGCACAGGTTTATGTCATTTGAATAAGAATCGTAAGCGTGATAAATTAAGCAAATCAGGTCTCATTTCCCTCTCTGTGTATGGCAGGATAATGGACTTTGCTCTAAATCCCTCACCCAAGGCCATCGTCATTGCCCGTCACTTATTACTACACCTCCCCCCCCCCCTCCAGGCCTTTATGTCTCACTCATACTGAATTAAAACCTTTATGACTCACGGGGGGGGGGGGGGAGCCTTTTTTGATGACTCATGGAGGTATGAAGCCATTTTTATGACTCAGGATTTGAAACCTTTTTAATGACTCACGGGGATTGAAACTATTCTTGATGACTCACGAAGAACTTAAACCTACATTTAGTTAAAAGAATTAAAACCTCTTTATCGCTCATATCGATACAAAAACTTTGACTTATTGGGAACTGAAACCCTTTTAGAACTCACACTCGCAGGGATGTAAAAACTTTTATGACTCACAAAGGATTAAAACCTTTTTATGACTCCGGGAATTAATAACTTTTTGTGATTCACAATAAAAACCTTCTTTTTATAAGGGAATTAATTTTTTTTAGGCTGGAGAATATATGTTTTTACGACTCACAAATTAATAAAATAAAAAATTCTTCAATAAAACTCGACTCACAAATGACTCAAAATCTACTTTTATACCGCTCACAAAATATTTTTCTCTAAAAAGGCCAAACTCAAATAATTTGGAAAATATGAATAATTTATAGTCATATATATACTATATATATATTATATATATATATATATATATATATATATATATATATATATATATATATATATACGCCTAGAGAAAATAAATAGAAAAAATAAATTAATGTCTCATCAATAAGTTAGCACTGACAGGCCTCAGGTAACACCCCAAAAATGACTAATACCATAAACTCCCCAGCCTACCTACCACCCCTCCTTCCCATCCCCTCCAGCACCACCTTTCCTGTTTTCATTAATTCTTCCTCCCCCTCCCCGACCTCTCTACCACCTCACCCTCCTCCATTTCCTTATGGTCCCACCCAAAGAGACACAGACTTCCCCCTCTCTCCGCATACAGCACCCCCTACCCCTCATACAGCACTCCCCTCCCCCTCGTACAGCACCCCACCCCTCCCCCTCGTACAGCACCCCCACCCCTCCCCCTCATACAGCACCCCACCCCTCCCCCTCATACAGCACCCCACCCCTCCCCCTCATACAGCACCCCACCCCTCCCCCTCGTACAGCACCCCACCCCTCCCCCTCATACAGCACCCCCACCCCTCCCCCTCGTACAGCACCCCACCCCTCCCCCTCGTACAGCACCCCACCCCTCCCCCTCATACAGCACCCCACCCCTCCCCCTCATACAGCACTCCCCCCCTCGTACAGCACCCCACCCCTCCCCCTCGTACAGCACCCCACCCCTCCCCCTCGTACAGCATCCCACCCCTCCCCCCCCTCGTACAGCACCCCACCCCTCCCCCTCGTACAGCACCCCACCCCTCCCCCTCATACAGCACTCCCCCCCCCCTCGTACAGCACCCCCACCCCTCCCCCTCATACAGCACTCCACCCCTCCCCCTCGTACAGCACCCCACCCCTCCCCCTCGTACAGCACCCCACCCCTCCCCCTCATACAGCACTCCCCCCCCTCGTACAGCACCCCCTCCCCTCTCCCTCGTACAGCACCCCACCCCTCCCCCTCGTACAGCACCCCCTCCCCTCCCCCTCGTACAGCACTCCCCTCCCCCTCGTACAGCACCCTCCCCCTCCACTCAGATAACTACGACGGCCTATAACAATGGTAGTTTGACTTTTATTAATCTACCATACTTGTCTACTATTACAATAACCTTACTGACACTTCGAGTATCCAGCTTCTTTCTTGGGTTATCGTTCATATCTAATTATTTCGTTATTTATTCAGTATTATTCACTATTTCAAGTATAAGTAAAGACGATTTTATTTACTGAAGTCTCAATCAATACCAACCACAACCCGTAAGCACATACTCGAAGGCCTTTAATCATACACTCTACATATACGAAATACATAAATCATACAACTTCAACATAAAACATCATATCAATACTCATACACAATTTACCTGGACAAAACACCAACATACGTATTTCAAATGTACTATAAAAGATTGAATGTATATTGTTAAAACACGCTATTCATTTATTTATTCGTACGTACAGCATAGTCAAAATAGTGGAGAAAAGAAACGATCGCTATAGCCCACCCCACCTGTATGTAATGACGGTGACTGTGGGTAATAATCATCCCTCATACCTGCCCGTTACTACCTGGTGTACGTATGCTCTCTCTCTCTCTCTCTCTCTCTCTCTCTCTCCACCCCCCTACACCAAGTACTTTCTCTTATTCCTCTCCTCACCTCACCCACCTCCCCCTCCCTCCTTCCGTCCCTCACCAACCCACCTCCCCCCTCCCTCCTCTCCTTAGAATAACACCTACTCCCTCATCTCCCTTGACAACAGAACCTCCTCCCTACCACCCTATCACCTCCCCTCCTATTCCCTACTCAACCTCCCCCCTCCCTCCCTCCCTTCCCCAGTCAACTTCCCCCCTAGGTCTATAAATGGGAGTATAATATATACCATGATGTGAGCGTCCTTCCACGAATGATTAAGCATATATGGGAGGCAGTGGCCGACCCTTCACACACTACCCAGAACGCATCCACTAAACTAGACTCTGTAACATACCTTTGGGGATATACGAGAGGGTGTGTGTGAGTGTGTGTTATACCTACTTATATACAGGTCTAAATATCTCTATATAATTATATTTGCTCAGACTTTACCGAAACAGTTCATTATACACACACACACACACACACACACACACACACACACGAACATAAACCACAAGATACACCTGTGTGAGGGATAAAGGTTGAGGGAGGTGGAAGAGGTCCAACAGGTGTCGCTTGACCAACAACTACCCCCTCCCTCCCTTCCCCCACCTTCCCTCCCTTCCCTCACCTCCTCCTCCCCCTACTGTTTTTATCTTGTCTTTTAGGGTTTTTGTGGTGGTTCAGCTGGACACGACACAAATAATGAGAGATCAAATATTCGGCGCATGTGAACCCAGCAACGACCATGAATTATTTGCGCATTATTCGCACACATCTCAGCCATTCGGTGCTTCTTCGTGTCGGCCGCACCTACGTAAAAAGGTATAATTACACCTCTAATTAAGATAACCCTTTAGGAACACCACGGTAGATGAAGCACGAGAGAGAGAGAGAGAGAGAGAGAGAGAGAGAGAGAGAGAGTTCTGCCATCGTCACAGTTATAGCGATAAAGTACAAGCCCGGTCCAATTATCTCCTTACTCTAACCTGAGCAACACGGACGGGCGGACACACACACACGTGAGGTCCTTCATATCAACACCCGAGGACGAGTTACTACACCACACCACCCTATGTCCCAATGACCAGCCCAGGCCCGGGCCATCAACTATAAACTATAATAATTTGTATGTTCAATTCATGTTCCTTCTTCTTTCAGTAATGAAAGCTTTTGTTAAACGACCCACCCACCCCATGTCTTTGTATATAACAAGTCATTTTTGTCCAATGTATATTTTCAGCCTTCGGGCTGCCGAACTTTTTCAATAAACCATTAATTATTATTATTATTATTATCACACACGCTATCACCTAAAGAACAACCACAATATACACTCCAAATACATAAGTCCTTATTGACGCAACGGATATACGCACTACCACACAATTACTTACAAAAAATATAATTACAAACACTGCCCCCCACGACACTATACTCACTATAGTATACTTTAAAAGCATAAAATCACGTAAATAGTAAATATACTATAACATATTACATATACTATAACATATTACACTCATTACTTTCGCAAACCATTTAGTATACTTTTACAACCCCTCAATATACCTTCACAGCCCTTCAGTATATCGTCACAACTCTTCAGTATATCTTCACAACCCGTCAGTATACCTTCACAACCCTTCAGTATACAATTCACAGCTCTTAAATTCAGTACAACATTTTAATGCCAAAACTACGACACCCGAAAAACACCTTTATACTCAGATAAAAAAAGGTCGCTATACTTCCGGTCGCCATGAAGGTCTGTTGGCCATTTATAGCGTGGAGAAAAAACTCTTCACTAATAACAACAATCACAAACGCACTACCCGAAGAACTACGCACAAAAATATACTTATTAACGGGACAAATTATATACGAGTCTTGACGGTCAGGATGTGATGTAGCGGACCCGGGAATGTGAGAGAGAGAGAGAGAGAGAGAGAGAGAGAGAGAGAGAGGACACACACAAACAAACAAAGCCTCACCTATCCACACCATCATGAATATCCATACAGGTGAACCCTTATATACACGCATACAAACCCCTTTCTAATACACCATCTGGCCTGTATTACACAACACGCCCACCACAACATATACACACACACACACACTATTACCTCAGAATGTCAAGTGAATAAAATATGGACAGGTTGCGTGTGTACGGTTAATTAGCCAGATGCAATAATACTGCTCACTATAATGCCAATGTGTTAAAAAAATATTAATATTGAATAACACATTGTTAAGTGAGAAGGCCAATAGCACCTTACATGTATAACTAGGAGAGAGAGAGAGAGAGAGAGTGTCACCCGTAGGAATTATTACAACAACAACAATTACAGTAATAATAAATATAACAGGCACTAACTCTAGTAGACGAATGACACAATCATTACTAACCATTAAAAGGTAAAAATACTACTTCTAATAATAATAATAATCTAGACAAAACTGACAATAAAAACAATACAAGATTAGAGAAGAAACGACACAACAGAAGGCAATCGATAAAACAAGACGCAAGTCAAACAATAAATGTAATGTTATGAACACTTGAAGGGCGGGGCGGGGGGGGGGGGGGGGGGGAGGGGGGATGGGAGGGAGGAAATGGTTAGGGAGGAAAGGTCTGACAGAACAAGGGGGAGGAGGAGGCTCGTGCTATGCCAGTCATTAAAACATTTTCGATGACAAAGCAAAATTACAACAACAATGAGCCATTCTAATCCACACGTTTTCGATTTCGGGCGAGCGAGTGGTACCTCCTTTCTTCCTTCCCTCAAACACACACACACACACATTCAAACTAACAAACAAACAAACACATATTCAAACAAACACACATTCAAACATACACGGTCCAACTCACCAAACATACAAACATCGCTCGCACAGAACGCTATCCAGCGCCTAATAATATATAATTCAAAGAGACAAACTTATAATATTTTAACTTATAATTCACCCCACTCACTTACCCACCCACCCTTCGCCCACCCCATCCAACAGCCCACCCTCAAGCTACCAACCCCCCCCCCCCCCCACCAACCCTGCCCCCCTCCCTCCCTTAAGGCAGCGTACGACAACAACGAAACAATGTGTGGAGAGTAGCGGACTACACCCCCCTCCCCTCCCCACCACTACCCTACACCTCAAACGAATAATTGCTATTCCCGATGTCTCTTCCACTCTTTAATATTTCCTCTCTCATTTTTCTTCTACGTTGTCCCGTCCCCCGTTTTCTCTTGGGGGGATTGAAAGAGTCAGGCGCCTAAGCTAGTGAGATGTTGGGTATACCGAACACACTGAAACAGTTCAAGAAACACGAATGAAAATGTAGGTAAATATTAAGGCGCTAGTAGACACTTGGCAATCGCCCCCCCCCCCTCCTCCTCCTCCTCAATTAATTCTTCCAGCGAGAACCGGCAACTGAAGACCGCCTGAGGGGGCAGATACAAGGGGACAATAACGTCAAATTTTACTAAATATATTATTAATGCCTCGCCTTCGATCTACGTTCCACAGATCGGCTCTCACTCTCTCTGTGTTTGCCTCTCTCCTGCTCCACCCCACCCTCTCTCTAAACAGTGTTTGTTTACGCATTCTGGCTGGAGGAATGGTGAGGTTAGGTGAAACTTGAAGACTCCAACTAAGTAATGCTTAGACGAACGTTCATGAGAAGTTGTTAAGGTAATAAACAATACATACATATATATACCCACGTTATATACATATACAATTTTCTTTCAAATTCAACACAAAAGTTTTGCAATCAGGAAAACAAGAAGTTTATACATGGATGGAGAAAGCGTCGTGCACACAAACTCACGCACGCCCACAAACGGAACACAATTTCCGCTTAAACCACCTAGTGTGTTTTATACAATTAATGCCTTTAATAAACCCAACTGGCTGTAGCATCCCACCAGCGCTCCTCCGCCTCTCAGCCACAACACTCAGTATGTATGTATGTAAATAAACAACACAGCCAAGGTGGGAGACCATTCAACAACCTTATCGCAAGCCTCTCAATGTCATCCTTGTAATATTTACGGCCTTGTCATGTATATAACAAAACGCTTGTACCGCCATCGACAAGGCTCGATTGTCAATGGTAAAACTGGGGACAAGTATTCCTCACCCACACGAGGGTGCAGCTTCGGCCCAACAGGTGTGAAAATGGTCGATTGAATTACCTTTCATTGTGAACAAAAGGCATGACACACTAAACTAACTGCAGTCTGCGGCAACACACACACACTACTGTCACACCTCCCCCCCCCCCTTCCTCGATTCCTTCCTCCTCACACTCCCTCTCCCCTTCCTCCCTTCCTCCTCACACTCCTTCCTTCCCTCCTCTCCTCTTCCTTCCCTCTTACCTTCTTTCTCCATGCCCTCATACTCCCTCCCTCTTTCCTTCCTCATCCCCTCTCACTCCCGCTCATAACCCTTCCTTCCTCCCACTCCCCCTTTCTTATGATCCCATCATTCCCACTCACCACCTCCCTCCTCCTCCTCCTGCCTTCTCAGCGTCCTCCCTGACTCTAATTCCCTCCTAACCATCCTCTCCCTCTCCCAATGACCTCCCTTCCCTCCTAACCACCATTTCCCCTCCCTCACTACCTCACCATCCCAACCACCCCTTTCCCTCCCTCCCTGGTAGTTTGGAGGTAGAGTCGGGCTATAATTTATCCCTCCCAAGAGCCGCGCGACCCGGTGGGAACAGCAATGTGCAAAGTTGCAATATAATGATACATGCAGGAGTCCCCATCCCTCCCCTCCCCCCTTCACCCTTCCCCTTTATAAATGATGAATTAACAAGGGTCGTACAATTCATCTTTCTCCGCTACTTGGAACTCAATATTTAAACAACGCGACCTGACAATATCATCCTCACGGAGTTAAAAAAAGCGGCGCCCCCCCCCCCCCCCCCCCCCCCCACCACACACACACACACACTCCATCATCGACCAGCTCGAGGCCTCACGTCCGTTCTGCAACTTGTAAACGAGTGGGAACTGTTACGGCTAAAGACATCGCCAAACATCTGCACGTGACAGTTTGAAAGATTAACAGAGCCTACATTTCTCAAAACCCGCAAGACACCTACACAAATAATATATATACTCTCTCGTTCTCTCTGTCCTGTTCCCTCGCTCGCTCTAGTCCGCCCGCCCGCTCTTGCTCGCTCTCTTCACCTCAAAGACTTCGATTCCAGGGTTTAGGATTTAAGAATTTTTACCCTCGCTGCCGACATTTTTCCCCCAGCCTTATCTAGACACATCACCATAAAACCAAACACAAACTAAAAAAAAAAATACTTCGCCAAAAACAAGGCCAGCCATAGCCGGGCGGGTGGCGTCGACTAACCCAAATGCTGTATAGAAGATGGGTTCCCCCCTACAAGCACAGGCAAAATGTCCAAAGTTGATGATAATTTCATTCTATAAGCCATCCACATGAAATATGAACAAACTTGTGCCATTATTTAAACGATAGTTGCTGGAAGTTTGTTGATCCCAGCCCGATATGCGTCACTGGTCTGCTCTTCCAGCCAGCCATACAACCCGCCAGCCAACCCCGCCAACCCGGGCTATTTCGCGGCAGATATATCTCCCGCCAAAGTCAACCTCCATCATCAAGAAAAAAAAAAAAAAAAAAAACAACCGCCTGGGAAAGCTTTCAGTAACGTGTAAATTAATCACAGGTGTCATAATTATCCATACCATATATACATAAAAAAATACACTAAATTAAAAAAAAAATTCCTAAAAAAATTACAGAATTTAAACATTGACCTTACTTACTGATCACATTACATACAGCCCAGAGATAATTCACCTTGCTAAGATAACTAACTCGGGAAATATCATTAACTATTCAGGTATAATCCCACTAAAATGCCTCACCGCTTGTATATTATTCTCGGTAGACACACACCTCACCAAGCCCTACGTTAACGCATCGATTATTAAGTGTAGACCGGATATAATATACGATGTTCTATAACTTAACACAGCCATCGTACCAACAGCATAAAACGGTAATAGCTGGCACTATTAACAGAAGTGACACCCGGCGTTTTGAGTATGACATCGACAGCAACAGTGACTGACAACAGTACCAACAGTGCAGGAGAGAGAAACGGCGACAAGAGCGACAGCAATAACAGTAGCAAAGGCAATAGAGACAGTGAAGACATTAGGAACAAGATAAAAACGACATTAACAGCCACACGAACACCAACAAAAAAACAGTTTACAGTGATGCGCAACAGTAGTGTCAACAGTAGTGTCAATAAACAGAGACAACAGGAGTAACATGCAGAATCTATAAACATTACATAAAACAGAAACTCTAAATACAGCGTCAACAACAGCCATAACAGCGGCAACCATTTCAAAACAACATTGACAGCAGCAGTATAGTAGCAACAACCTCCCAAGGGACCAACAGAAGCGGCAACAGTAGGAAGCGGAGGGAATCAATCAGTGAAGACAGTACTAGAGCAGCAACAACATCAACACAACCTAACAACAGCAAAAGATAAAGTAACAAGAGCACCAACCAATACGACAAGCGGGGCGGAGGGGAGTAACAGCAAGTGAGCACAGCAACCTACCTACCTCTCCCTCCCTCCCAGGCCGCCACCACAAGATGTTCAAAACGCCCAAAAACAAACACACGTAAATTTTTCCGCGCCGCACAAAAGCGACTCCACCCCGACACAATTGGGGACTGAATCACGCCGAGCCATCCCCAGGCATTCAGGTCCTCCTCCTCCCTCCCTTCCTTCCCCTCCACCTTTTTGGTAGGTAAAGAGAAGGAAGAGGGGGAGGAGATGGAGATGGAGGGAGGAGGTGGTGGTAAAGGAGGAGGACGTGGTAAAAGAGGAGGACGTGGTAAAGGGAGGAGGTGATGGTAAAAGGAGGAGGTGGTGGTAAAGGGAGGAGGTGGTGGTAAAGGGAGGAAGTGGACGTAGAAGGAGGATGAGCACGTTGAGAGGGGAGGGGGGGATGAGGAGGAGGTAGAGGGAGGAGGAGGAGGTAAAGGGAGAATGAGGAGGAAGTAGAGGGGGGAGGAGGAGGTTGAGGGGGTGGAGGAGGAGGAGGTAGAGAGGGAGGAGGGAGGAGGTAGAGAGGGAGGAGGTAGAGGGAGGAAGTGGAGGTAGAGGGAGGAGGTAGAGGGAGGAAGTGGAGGTAGAGGGAGGAGGTAGAGGGGAAGTAGAGGGAGGAAGAGGTAGAGGGGAGGTAGAGGGAGGAAGTATTGGGAGGAGGAGGGAGGAAGTATTGGGAGGAGGAGGGAGGAGGAAGAGGGAGGCTCAAGGTAAAAAAGCCCTCCGAGACCTGTGAAGGGGTGGCGGGAATCCCTGTTCAACGGGCCGCACTGCACGTGTTAGGAAGATAATAGTCACAAAGTGGCTTCAATGCTCCGTCTTGGAAGATGCCACGGAGCAAATTTTTTCGCTCTTAACACTTCCAAACTCTTGTTTCCAGATCCAGCCTGTTTTATTTCGTTCTTTCACCCTGTTTCGCGTAGGTGTCCGCGCGGGGTCCGAGAGAGAGGGACTAACCCAGTCTATTAAACGTGCAACACGCACTACATCACATACCTTATCCTACTAACATCAAAGAGACTGACCGTAAAATAATAACACCCATAAAACGTTACACTAACCGAGGTAAAACAAACCGTGAGTACCAGTCATTCGCGAGTATCTTAGCCGATGTTTTCTGGGAAGCAAAACACAGTCCAAGAAAAACTGGGGAACAGAGGGATCACGCGGGCGGTACATTCAAATGCAACGATTCTCATCCAATTCACGCCAACTTCCAGCAGGAGAAAAACAACATAATATTCCAATTTATATACAGAAATGGACAATCCAAAGCGAATGTTTATGCAAATGAAATACAAATGATATTTTCTAATTCCCTGCCTGACGTTCATGGAGATCTTCGAACAAAAATATTGTAATGGGCTGCGTGGTATTCCTACGCCCTGACCCCGCCAAGTGCAAGGGTCGCATCAAAAACTCCGAACACGGCTTTCTCCAGTCTTTTCCTCATCAAATGCATGAATTATAAGGCGGGGGAGAGGGGGGGGGGGGTGAAGGGGGTCTACACGGCCAGCCTTCATCGGTGGTTGAAGGTGGTGGTGATTGTGGTAGGTCCTCCCTGCGCCGCCACCTCCCCCTGCCCTGTCTTGTCCACCCAGCTACTACTCCATACGTCTTCTCATCACCTCCTCCTGTCCTCCTCCTCGTCCTCCTCCCTCTCCGCCTCCACGCTCCATCATCATCTCACTCTATGATCCTCCTCCACACCACCTTCCTCTCCCTCGCCATCTCCTAATCCCTAATCTTATTCTCGACACTCCAAATAACTCTTGAATTCCCTATCATTTGGTTTCAATCCTCTATATTTACCAGTCTCTCCCTCTCTCTCTCTCTCTCTCTCATTCTCCTTATTTTCTTCTATCCCTCAACCGGCTGTTCTTCCTCTTTTATTATATGTAATGCAATTCTTGTTTTATGTTTATTTTACAACTCTCGCCAGCTTGTCGTGTCCGTGTGTATGTACTAAACCTCGCTCCCGACTCTTCATATATTGTCTTTTTATTTTTATCACTTATCTACATCTTCATAATTCCCGTGGTTACTTGTACACGGGTAGTTGGGTCGTTAATATGATCCAATCACCTGTCCAGTCACCCACCTCTTCTACCCCTGTACTTCATCCCGTTAAGTAGTCAATTTAAAGATCAAAAGACTGTCCAGCATCAATTAACCAGGTCCAATCGTCTGTCTATCCAGTCACTAATCGCACCTGGGTCTAATCATCTACGTCATACCCCATTATTTCATGTCTAATACCCCATTACATCACCCAATCGTTAATTACCTCACTTCCCCTACACTCCCAACTATCCCCTCATCCCTCACCATCGACTCTAATCCCACGATGTTCCTTGCTTTCCGACCATAACCATAACCCGACCCTACCCGACCCTACCCGACCCGACCCTACCCGCGACAATCCAGCTTGGGCCAACTTATAATATTGTTTTTTTTCTTCCCCGGTTGAGAGTCGGGTGGGGGTGGGGTGAGGGTGGGGGTGGGTGGGAGAGGGCGAGGGAGTGCAGACGAAATCAACCTTATTTTTTATTCATCTGTGTGTATCTGCAGAGAGGGAAAATAATGATAATGAGGTCCAGGAACAAGAAAAATGGCACCAATGAACGCCACCGCAAAAATGTCACCGAGTTTTTTTTTCTCTCTCTCTCTTTTATTTAATTTTTTTCCTTCCCTCTACCGGGCGATGATTATAATTTTAATGATTTATGGAATATGTACGAATAAGATGGATGTTAGTGGGTGGGTTGGTTGTTTGGTTGAGGGAAGGGGGGGGGGGTGTTGGTGGGCTGGGTGTTCGGTTGAAGGGGTGTTATAGGGTCGTTTGTTGACAGGCTGGCTACTATGGTTTTGGAGGGGGTTGGTTGGGTGGAGGTTGATTGATAGGGGTAACTGGTTGGTTGCTTGTTTGGTTGGTTGATAGAGTAACTGGTTGATTGGTTGGCTAATGGGGGAGCTGATTATTTGGTTGACTGGTGGGTCGGTCGTGTCTGGTTGTGGTCATTCCTGAGACGAACTGTTTTTTCATTTTCTTTTCGTGTTTTGGTTGTGAATTATTTGGTATCTACTTGTTAATTGATAGAGGCTAACAATTACCTTGGTCACGACACACGGTACAACCCGGGCGTGGGGGGGGGGGAGGAGGGGTTGGAAGGGGTGAGGAGGGGGGTTGGAAGGGGCGAGGAGGGGTTGGAAGGGGCGAGGAAGGGTGGTTGGAAGGGGCGAGGAGGGGTTGGAAGGGGGCGAGGAGGGGTTGGAAGGGGGGAGGAGGGGTTGGAGGGGGCGAGGAGGGGTGGAAGGGGGCGAGGAGGGGTTGGAAGGGGGCGAGGAGGGGTTGGAAGGGGCGAGGAGGGGTTGGAAGGGGGCGAGGAGAGGTTGGAAGGGGGCGAGGAGCGGTGGAAGGGGGCGAGGAGGGGTGGAAGGGATGAGGAGAGGTTGGAAGGGGCGAGGAGGGGTAGGAAGGGGGCGAGGAGAGGTTGGAAGGGGGCGAGGAGGGGTTGGATGGGGGCGAGGAGGGGTTGGAAGGGATGAGGAGAGGTTGGAAGGGGCGAGGAGGGGTTGGAACGGGCGAGGAGGGGTTGGAAGGGGCGAGGAGGGGTTGGAAGGGGCGAGGAGGGGTTGGAAGGGGCGAGGAGGGGGGTGGAAGGGAGCGAGGAGGGGTTGGAAGGGGCGAGAAGGGTGGTTGGAAGAGGCGAGGAGGGGGTTGGAAGAGGCGAGGAGGGGGTTGGAAGGGGCGAGGAGGGGGTTGGAAGGGGTGAGGAGGGGGGTTGGAAGGGGCGAGGAGGGGGGTTGGAAGGGGCGAGGAGGGGGGTTGGAAGGGGCGAGGAGGGGGGTTGGAAGGGGCGAGGAGGGGTTGGAAGGGGGCGAGGAGGGGTTGGAAGGGGGCGAGGAGGGGTTGGAAGGGGGCGAGGAGGGGTTGGAAGGGGGCGAGGAGGGGTGGAAGGGGGCGAGGAGGGGTCGGAAGGGGGCGAGGAGGGGTCGGAAGGGGGCGAGGAGGGGTCGGAAGGGGGCGAGGAGGGGTCGGAAGGGGGCGAGGAGGGGTCGGAAGGGGGCGAGGAGGGGTGGAAGGGGGCGAGGAGGGGTTGGAAGGGGGCGAGGAGGGGTTGGAAGGGGGCGAGGAGGGGTTGGAAGGGGGCGAGGAGAGGTTGGAAGGGGGGCGAGGAGGGGGTTGGAAGGGGGCGAGGAGGGGGTTGGAAGGGGGCGAGGAGGGGGTTGGAAGGGGGCGAGGAGAGGTTGGAAGGGGGCGAGGAGAGGTTGGAAGGGGGCGAGGAGAGGTTGGAAGGGGGCGAGGAGGGGTTGGAAGGGGGCGAGGAGGGGTTGGAAGGGGGCGAGGAGGGGTTGGAAGGGGCGAGGAGGGGTTGGAAGGGGGCGAGGAGAGGTTGGAAGGGGGCGAGGAGAGGTTGGAAGGGGGCGAGGAGGGGTTGGAAGGGGCGAGGAGGGGTTGGAAGGGGCGAGGAGGGGTACAATGAATGATACTGCTCTCTTATACACTTCTAACAGCTCCTCATTAACAAATACATACACACTTCCCCCACTTCACCACACCCACTACCTCCCTGTATCCGACCTTCATCTATTACCCTTCCTTATAACCCCCAACCTAACCTAACCACCTCCCCCACCATCACCCTACTACCTCCCCCACCATCAACCTACCACCTTCCTGAACCACTCATCACCTCTGCTAACCACGCCACCCAGCCACCACCTGTCTCTAACAACCACCTTCACCACACACCACTACCAAGACACACTACCACCACACACTACACACGCACACACACACACACACTACATAGACACGCACCACCACACAAACACCACACACAGCCACCACACACACACACACACCACCACTACACACACCACCACACAACACCACCACACATACATACACACAACCACCACACACCATTACCACCACACACACACGACTACCCAACAAAGAAACTCCTTGTGGTAGCCAAAGGGAACGAACAACCACCAGACTTATATATATAAATCGAAAATTTTGTATACAACATTACTTTGCATATAAATTCTCTTCATGAGAGCTGATTAGCATATAAAACGTGTCCGTACAGACCGACGCAAGAGGTTACCGCTATATCACACATTATCTGCTGCTGCGTTACCATCATATCATACAGAGCGGGGTATAACACAAGGCAACAAAAGGCGCCGACGGAGTATAACGCCTGGTATAACCGTGGGGTGATGTCCGCCGCCGACATATCCGTGGAAACGCGCCAGTTGTCAGAAACAGAGAAGCGATGAAAGGGCGTGAGGTGACGGGGGGATGATAAGAACAGGGTGTGTATCATGGTGTATGTGGGGTGTATGATGTAGGGGGGGGGGTGTTGCATCAAGTTCTGTGGGAGGTGTATGAACGAGTGTATGACTGGGTGACATGGGATAAGATAAGAACGGCAAGGGGGTGTGTATGGTGGAGGTGTGGCGTGTATTTTAGGTGTAGGATGGGGGGGGGGGTTAAGGGAGGTTGTGTATAAAGGAGTGGTAAGAATGGGGTTAGTGTATGACACCCTCTATAAAGGTATGATATTTGTAGTGTAACTGATGGGTATATGAGAGAGAGAGAGAGAGAGAGAGAGAGAGAGAGAGAGAGAGAGTACAGACGGTCCTTAGGCAGACTGGAATTGTCTATTAGTGTGGCTGGACTGTGGTTTGTGAAGCGTGCTGGGGTGGAGCGGATAGTGGATAGCGCGGATAGGGCCATACGGATGATGGTGTGGATAGTAAGGACGGCTAAAGGCTGTGTGGCTGGTGGTGGGTGATAAAATGTGGATGGTAGAGGTTGACAGGGTTGATATACAATAAATTGATAGTAATGTTAACGCTACCTCTACAATCTACATGTTACCTGGTTTACGTGTTACTTGAACTACGTGTTACCTGGTTTTGATGTTACCTGGTCTACGTGTTACCTGGTCTACGTGTTACCTGGTTTTGATGTTATCTAGTCTATGTGTTACCTGGTTTACGTGTTACTTGAACTACGTGTTACCTGGTTTTAATGTTACCTGGTCTACGTGTTACCTGGTCTACGTGTTACCTGGTTTTAATGTTACCTGGTCTATGTGTTACCTGGTCTACGTGTTATCTGGTCTATGTGTCATCTGGTCTATGTGTTACTTGGTCTACGTGTTACCTGATCTACAGGTTACTTAGTCTGTGTTACTTGATATACGTGTTACCTGGTCTTAATGTTACCTGGTCTACGTGTTAATTGGTCTACGTGTTACCTGGTCTAAATGTTACCTGTTCTTCATGATATTGGTCGACGTGTTACCTGGTCTTAATGTTAGCTGATCTAAATGTTGCCTGGTCTAAATGTTACCTGGTCTAAATGTTACCTGTTCTTAATGATATTGATATTGGTCTACGTGTTACCTGTTGAGATACCCCACCAGGAGCTGAATATCAAGCGTCTTACCTGTAAAGAGAAAGAGAGACTTAATTAACATATATAATTAAGAATAACTATTATAATGAGTCTAATGCTGAATTTTGACCCTTTTGTATACGAGTAAATGTGTTTATTTAATATACTACATTCACAATAAACACGTACTTAGGCTATAATAATAATAATAATAATAATAATAATAATAATAATAATAATAATAATCTCAGTTTTTAGACAGGTGTGGACTTTCCTCACACCTGAACAGCTCCACTATCTGGTGAAAAAAGTTGATTTGAAGTGTCCCGTTCAGTACGACCCAAGCTGCTGTTATTATCATCATCATAACATATATATATATATATATATATATATATATATATATATATATATATATATATATATATATATATATATATATATTCACAAAGGAATATAAAAAAAAAACACTTCCATTATCTTGGCTCCTAGTTCAGGAGGGCAGAAACTGGTCACATACCGAGGTGGTCTGCTACTGAATAATACAGAAGACACCCCTCGCATGATTCGTCTTAATAACCAAAATACAACACTTGGCAAAACGCCTTGACCAGAACGATAAATTTAATAAAAAATAGAAAAAAATAATAACAATATACTGTAGAAGGAAGAAGTAAACTTTTCTTTTCCACGATGCATAAAATATGATACATTCAGATACGTAAAAGTTCCGTGTTATTCCCAAATGTGGAATTATCACCTCGCGTGTCCTGAAGGAGAGAGTTCTCAAGCGTGTGGAATAGAACACCTCCCTCCCCCTCACCTCCACTACCCCTGTACCCCGTTCCTCAATCCTTCAACCTCCCCCTCATTTACCTCCTCTGCCTCCCCTCCTTCACCTCCTCTGTCTCCCCTCCTTCACCTCTGCCTCCCCTCCTTCACCTCCCCTCCTTCACCTCCTCTGCCTCCCCTCCTTCACCTCCTCTGCCTCCCCTCCTTCACCTCCTCTGCCCCCCCCCCCCCCCCGAGTGGGTATATCACACCAGCTCAACACAACAGACCAATACTGACAAAATACCTCAAAATCTTATAAAAAGAAGAAATTGAAGAAAACTAAACAAAACAACAGAATTCCTGGTTTTAATACAAAAGCAATTTACTCCCCACCCACCCCTCCCCCTCCCTCCATCCACCTAACACCCACCCACCCCTCCCCTCCCTCCATCCACCTAACACCCACCCACCCCTCCCCTCCCTCCCTCCACCTAACACCCACCTGCCCAGCACCCTCCCTCCCTCCCTCCACCTAACACCCACCTGCCCAGCCCCCTCCCTCCCTCCACCTAACACCCACCTACCCATCCCCTCCCTCCCTCCAGCTAACAAATACCAAACCTCAACCCTCCCCTTCCCTCCATCCCCCTCCCTGCCTCCACCCAACACCCCAGTCCCTCCACCTAACACCCACCCACTACCTAATAATTTATATACAGTCATAACAATTTGTAAAATGGCATTACGAGCGCCAATACCAGCACCATTACCAAGCTCTTTCGGTGGGCCATTAACTTCATAACCCTTCCCCCAGGCATATTACCCACACAAATATTAAACTCAGATGCTTCACGCTACACACAAGAATAATCCACACTCGATGGCTTCTGTTACTCTAGGCTGCTTGAGGGTAACAGAGATATGGAGGTTAGTCGATGTGCCGAGACGGAGAAGAGAACAGTGCGGACCACCACGGCTCTTTTGACACACGAGAGAGAGAGAGAGAGAGAGAGAGAGAGAGAGAGAGAGAGAGAGAGAGAGAGAGAGAGAGAGAGAAGGGATATCGGACACAAGATAGCCAAACTCTTATAGCAACAGTAGCTGGTAACTAAAACCTTACTTAACGGGTATTGGAGATGGTGCGGATAATGGAGGCGTAACGTTTGCCGACTCCATTAACAGCAACACGGACACCCACAGGCAGACCGCCACAAACGAGGGTAAAAATTCTCACGAGATCAAGGAAAAAAAAAAACATAACTTAAAAAATAACAATAAAAATGGAAAAATCCCTCCAACAAAAACCAAGAGTGATGACATCCATTTGTGTCATTACGATCAAAACATCAATTAATTTTAACATTAACTCACATTTTCAATAAAGATTAAAAAAACCGAAAAAATAATCACCCTGATAATTACTACTGGGGTCAAGCGAGGAAGTGGAGAGGGAGGGAGGGAGGGAGGGAGGGAGAGGGAGAAGAGGCGTGGGAGGGAGGGAGGGAGGGAGAGAGAGGAAGGGAGGGAGAAGGGAGGGAGGGAGGGGGAGAAGGGAGGGAGGGAGGGAGGGGGAGGGAGGGGGGGGGGAGAGAAGGGAGGGAGGAGGGTGGGAAGAAATCACCCTATGAGCAATAGACAATTAAGGTTGAAATAATCACAAACCCTTCCCCTCCCCTCCCCTCCCACTCTGCACTTAGCTAGATTGATTTAAGGTGTAACGCAACACACCCTAATCAGCCAAGTTAATCTAAATACATAATTACCGACGAGTACTCAGAGATCACAAATTAAACATTCTAGTGTAATTTTCGTCCCAGATAATCAGCCCACGTAATCCCTGGTACATAATTAATCCCTGAAAAAAAAATCGAAGCACTTGATAAATATTTAAATGTATTTTCCATCAGGTTAATCCCAAGCGTTAATCCCAGTGTCCTTATTGGGTCTCGTGTCTTCTATACGTGTTATCCACCGTCAAGCTGGATAGGTTTGTGTAACGTGTAGAACAAATTGTACCGTAACTGAAAAAAAATAGATAACATTAACAATAATATCCTTACGAGGACAAAAAATTAACACTCCAGAAATTATTTTATCCATAAAAATCGTTTATTCATGAGTCACTATCCAAGCATCCATGTTTCACGTTATATCTACCATTAAACTGTAGCTTATCCATAAAAATCCACGCCTGGTATGTCGGCTATCCACCTACGTCACAAGACTATATATAAAAAACATCAAGGTATTGACAAATTAGATTAAATATTAAGGTAATAACATCCAGCCCCCCCCCCCCCCCCCCCACAAAAAAAACAAATAAATAAATACAAAAATAACGCGTATCATTCCCAAATAAGGAACTTTAGGGTCACCACTAATGTAATCTAAAAAAAAAAAAATATATGCAGTTCTCACGTAAGTATCCTCTTTGAGTAGACTTACACATTCGACTAAATCGTATCAGACTTATTACCGTCCTATACTTTCAACGTAAACACGATTCAAGACTTTCTAAACAGTTGAAGTTCTGACGTCAACATTTGCTAATATTGTCCAATCATACATAAAACAAACGCCAAATATATTACTTTCTAGGCCATTGAAGTTTTGACATAAAAAGATGACACAGTATAATACCTTCTAAACAAAGTAACACCAAACAGTCGAATACTCTCTGATGGTATAATTTACTCTTCAAGTACCCAAAGTAAGATGGCTGGTCCACCACGAGTATAAACGCTGCAACAATTCCCAAACAGACCGTGAACCTGGCTGGGAGGGTCCGCCACTTCTCTCCATATAATTCTAAGTTAGAGAATTACACACGGAGGGTCAGCCAATTTCCCACAAACTAAGTTCACGTAGCTGGCCTTTATCCAGCCATTAACTCTGTGATGGCTGTACGTACACGTTTATGGTCAAAGTCTATCTTGGGAATAATAATAATAATAATAATAATAATAATAATAATAATAATAATAATAATAATAATAATAATAATATGTTAACTTTGTCATTGTTTTCAGCAGTATTGCATCACGAACAAGATCGTTATCATCGGTACAATAACTCAACTAAGTTAATATTAACATAATAATACCATTACCATCATATTAACATTCACCATCTGGCCAAACCCTTACTGACACACCAGTTGATACTTAACCCACACCATACTTTACATGCCACACCATATCACACCACTACCATCACCCCCATACCACACATGGACACAGAACACTTCAGCCACATCATCACCACACCTGGTCACATCACTACTACATCACACCTATCCTGATGAAACGTATACATCACATCCCCACCTCACAATACCTACCTAAATGACGTTCAGCCACATATCACGAGCAATAGCAACACGTCCACTAAGCTGGGTGACATTTGCCTCAAGATGTAGATGAAGAAACTGTTCCTCCTGCCCTACAACAACAGTGAATAATACAGAACGTAATCTTCTTGGCCACAAGCTCTCGGTGCCAGGAGAGAAACAGAGAGGAGGAGACGGAGGCAAATAACAGAGATAAACAGATACTGGGAAGTAGGAAGGAGAAGACGACGACGAAGAGTAACAAAGACATGGAAGATAAGGGGAAGGAGGAAGAGGAAAGAGAATGGAAAATGAGTGATTGGGAGAAAGATGGAAGACAGGGAGGATAATGATTGATAAAAGAGTAATAAGTGAGAGAATAAAGAGAGAGAGCTTGTAGGTATCAAACAATTAACTGGAGAGAGAGATTACCGAATCCTATTTCTCATAAGATTATTTACTAAACAATAATTTATACTGCAGGGTGCGGCTGCCAGGGGGGGGGGGGGGGGGGATACAGCGCTCCATCCTTGTCCTCAGGCTCGCTAGTCCGCACCCGAGGCACCGACCCCCTCCATTCACCTAACTGTAAAGGAGGTCAAGTACAGTGTTGACCTTTAATGACTCCTAATGTACCAAAGGCTTAGAATACAGACAATCTCCTCAATAAAAATAATGGCTGCAGGTATTATGGGAAAAAATGTAAATGTGTATTAAGTTTACATGCGGCGAGTGTGTTTACAAATGACGACTTACACTAAGTTACTGAAAGCCTTTATGATGAATTATATGAATCAAACTAACTTAACCCAACTAATCTAACTGATACTAATTAATCTAACTTATAACCGAAGATGTTTTGTTTAGGTTAGGTTAGGTTAGGTTAGGATATTTTAATGCATCTTGATACAATTATTTAATGGTGGTCTCAAAGGTTGCCAAAATGTCAACAACCGCCTCGACGCAGGTAATCACATACATATTTAACAATTCTGAGTAAGTTGAGAATCGGAAGAGCAGTATGGAAAAGGCATATGCCGATGGAAGTGCCGAGCCGTATGGGAGAGATGAACGGGAGCGCCAAACAGGAGAGGGAGCTGAAGGAACACAAAAAATTAGAAAGCTAAACGGAAGGGGCAAATGGGAAAGGTTAACGGGAGGAGTCAACGAGCCTATCCCACAACAACAGTAAAGGTGGGACGGGTAGAGTTAATGAAATCCTTAGGCTGTGGTAGTTAGCACGGGTGGGGTGAAGAAGGGGGGAGGGAGGGAGCAGAGAGGGAGGGAAGGAGAGAGGGAGGGAAGCAGAGAGGGAGGGAAGGAAGGGAGGATGGGAAAGGGAGAAAGAGGGGGAATGGGAAGTGGTAGAGTTGGGGGAGAGGGAAAGGGAAGACGGAGGAAGGGAAGACGGAGGAAGGGAAGAGGGAGAAAGGTGAAAGGAGGGAGAGGGGAAGTGGGAGAGTTGGGGAAGGGAGGAAGGTGAGAGGGAAGAAGGGAAGAGAGAGGAAAAGGAGAAAGGGGAGAGGGAGGATGGGAAGGAGGAGGATGGGGAAGGGAAGACAGGGAAGGGAAGACGGGGGAGAGGAGATTAAGAGGAAGGGAGAGGGAGGAGAGGAGGAGATTAAGGGGAAGGGAGAGGGAGGAGAGGAGGAGATTAAGGGGAAGGGAGAGGGAGGAGAGGAGAATAAGGGGCAGGGAGAGGGGGTGAGGGGATTAAGGGGAAGGGAGAGGGAGGAGAGGAGGAGATTAAGGGGAAGGGAGAGGGGGTGAGGGGAGGCAATTTAAAAAAAAAATCGGTCAGTCAGAAATTAGTTGGTCATTTCATCAAATTTCATTCACCGATTCTTCACGAATCATTCATTTACTCATCCAATCATCCCTATAAACTGACTCCCTTTCCCCTACGCTATCCTTCCTTCCTTCCTTCCTTCTTACCCCTTTCTCGAAGCTCTGACGCCTACGTACTCCATCACCCTAAGAATGTGACGCTTTCTTTATTCACTCCCTTAGAGAGAGAGAGAGAGAGAGAGAG
Organism: Homarus gammarus; assembly: GCA_958450375.1. Taxonomy (NCBI): domain Eukaryota; kingdom Metazoa; phylum Arthropoda; class Malacostraca; order Decapoda; family Nephropidae; genus Homarus; species Homarus gammarus. The sequence goes on from CAUDMG010003604.1 coordinate 1,194,062, forward strand.
AGAGAGAGAGAGAGAGAGAGAGAGAGAGAGAGAGAGAGAGAGAGAGAGACCCCCCCCCATTCAACTTTCACCACACTCCACCCACATCAAGAATTTGACCTCACCACTATAATTGTTCGGATCATTCCTCACTAATTATATATGATCACGACCCAGTACCTATAATCTAAGCCCAAACGTCTTGAACTGAGAAGGTACCCGGGGGGGGGGGGGGGGGGGACAACACAGGTGGCAAAACAAAATGATTAGGTGAGTGAGAGGACGTGAGTAGGGGGGGGGGGGGGTTGAGAGGACGTGAGTAGGGGGGTGAGAGGACGTGAGTAGGGGGGTGAGAGGACGTGAGTAGGGGGGTGAGAGGACGTGAGTAGGGGGGGTGAGAGGAAGTGAGAGGACGTGAGTAGGGGGGTGAGAGGAAGTGAGAGGACGTGAGTAGGGGGTGAGAGGACGTGAGTAGGGGGGTGAGAGGAAGTGAGAGGACGTGAGTAGGGGGGTGAGAGGACGTGAGTAGGGGGGTGAGAGGACGTGAGTAGAGGGGTGAGAGGACGTGAGTAGGGGGGTGAGAGGACGTGAGTAGGGGGGTGAGAGGACGTGAGTAGAGGGGTGAGAGGATAGGAGTAGGGGAGTAAGAGGACGTGAGTAGGGGGGGTGAGAGGATAGGAGTAGGGGGGTGAGAGGACGTGAGTATGGGGGTGAGAGGATAGGAGTAGGGGGGTGAGAGGATAGGAGTAGGGGGTGAGAGGATAGGAGTAGGGGGTGAGAGGATAGGAGTAGGGGGTGAGAGGATAGGAGTAGGGGGTGAGAGGATAGGAGTAGGGGATGAGAGGACAGGAGTAGGGGGGTGAGAGGATAGGAGTAGGGGGTGAGAGGATAGGAGTAGGGGGTGAGAGGATAGGAGTAGGGGGGTGAGAGGATAGGAGTAGGGGAGTAAGAGGACGTGAGTAGGGGAGTGAGATGACGTGAGTAGGGGGGGTGAGAGGACGTGAGTAGGGGAGTGAGTGAGTGAAGTGGCTCACGAAAACTTAGAATCAGTCCATTCACCCATTAATTTCTCTCTATAACCCAACAAAACTACATTTATCGATTGCGATTTACATAGTACAAAATAGTCTCTTCTTTAGCTGTGTATAAAAGCTAAAAAGAATGAAGCTAGGAATATGAATACATACACAAGTCAGCTATAATAATCAAAACAACGAAAAATAAACAAAATGGTGAAATACTGATTAAATAAATTATATCAAATGAAAATTGTAAATGTTTATGTAAATTCTTAAAAAAATATATATTTAAAAAAAAAAAAAACGACTATCAGCATAAACCAAATATATGACTTTATATTTTAATTATATTCCCCCAAAAATAAGGTTGAAAAGGTCAAAGAAGGAGGAGAGCCGAGTGTTGTACTTCAGCCCGTAAGAAAAAAAAAAAGTTTACCAGAGACAAAAACAAAAAAAATATAAAAATCATTGAAAAGTAGAAAATTTTGGCGTGGGTACAGGGGCGAGGAGGTGGGCGTAGGGTGAGGAGGTGGGCGTAGGGTGAGGGGGTGGGCATGGGGGGCGAGGAAGTGGGCGCGGGGCGAGGTAGCAGACCGAGTATGGGTGCAGACATGGGTTTAAGACTGAGCGTGGGGGAGGGGAGGGATTGGGCGTGGACGACAACAAAAGCCTGGGCGTGAGGGTGATAGATGAGACGGCGTGGGCGTAATATAGGGCATTAATAGAAGCCAGAAAGAGAGAGAGCGTTGGGATATGGGCGTGACCGAGGACAAGGTCGCGGTATCAGACTCACAGTCGGTGCAAACTTGTTACCACACCTGTCTCCCCCACTCCAACCCTCCCCACCCGACCCCAACCCTCCCGTCCCGTCCTCCACCATAAACGTCAGGCAGATTATCAACACAACATCAGACAGACACCGCCAATGTTACACAGGTGACGACGAACACCTATAAATATAAGGTTACTCATCTTATCTCCAACATTCATTAATCTTCTGTCACCTTATCATGAACTACACGACAGAATAGAAAAACATATGAAAAAAACTAAAATATTCAAAACACAATAATACAATAAGCTGATTATGCAAAATACAGTAATAATATAAAATACAATTATGATCAAAAAATATACAGTATATATCGCATAAAATAAGCTGAGTTAATAAATACAATAAGCGCAGTACACAGAATACAATACACGATATAAATACGACACAATGTTGATAATGAATGAAGGAAATATAACAATAATCTGGTTAAATAAAATAAAGACAGTAGATAAAATACAATACTGTATCAATAAATTAAAAATAACTAACAAAAATATAAAATAACTAAAACTGCGAGTAAAAACCTCCCAAGTTAGAATATACAGTACAATCCCTCCAGGCGCTATATTACTATAAAATAACACTATAGTACACCACGCTATAGTACACCCACGGTATATGGTATTAACACTATATCACACATGAAACACACTCCCCTACACCCACACTCCCCCTACCTGTGTCATCACCTGCAAGATATACGGGTGTTTCGTCATCCCAGCCACCAAAAGCTGTATTATAAGTCCCCCCCCCCCCCCCCCCACACACACACTCTTATATTTTCTATTTGTATTTTACAGCACTCTTGCACCACCTGAAGGTTCACCTATTTGATACGGCTTCACGGACCCCCTCACATACCTGTCAGGTATACCACACAGTATGGAGGGAGGAAGTGCGTGGGGGGAGGGAAGTTATGAGTTAGGGATTATATGTGAGTGAGTGAGGAAGTGTGTGGGGGGAGGAAGTGTGTAGGGGGAGGAAGTGTGTAGGGGGAGGAAGTGTGTAGGGGGAGGAAGTGTGTAGGGGGAGGGAAGTTATGAGTTAGGGATTATATGTGAGTGAGGAAGTGTGTGGGAGGAGGAAGTGTGTAGGGGGAGGAAGTGTGTGGGGGGAGATGTGTGGGGGGGAGATGTGAGGGGGGGAAGCTTTGAGGGGGGAAGGCTGTAAGGGAGGAGGTTGTGAGGGACGGAGGGAGGCAGTGACTAGATGAATGGGGGAGTGAGACAATCAGTATACACAGAACATGGCAACAATCCCTCGCATGGTATCATTAATACCATGTTTGGCAACAATCAAAAACCCCAGGGTGGCAACAATCCTATATATGGCAACGTCAACACCGTATACACAGTAACCTTGCCATGATGTTCCTGCCGCTGATGCCGCTCGACGTATGTGGTATATCACTGTATATACTCGTATAGTTGACGGTGTATATGCTGTATGTTAGTCTGGATATGTTGAGGACAGAGGCTCGGTGGGTGCCAAACCTGTCGCTCATCAAAACGCCTTTTCACCTCAAACCATCGCTCGCGTTAATTACCACCAAACATCGACAACAAAACAAAGATTATCCCCCCAAAAGACATAAACTCTTAAAGACAAGCTTACCCAAAAACTTCTCCCCAAAATAAAATACCAAAATTGACATTTTTATCCAGGGTTGATACTGTTCTCTTCATCGGCCTGGGACAGTCTGGTGAGGAGGAAACATTCTGAAACGCGCACGCAAGACGGGGAAAATTTTTGTAGGGTGCCAAGGAGTGGCAGGCCACACATAACTCAAGGTGGCACACTCTACAAACACGCGCCCCTCACTGATTGCAGACCCAGCTGCTACTTTGGGGGTGTAGAAGGTGGGTGGGGAGTTGGGTGGTTGGGAGGCAGAGGGGTTAAGGTGGGGAGGAGGCAGAGGGGTTAGGGTGGGAAGGCAGAGGGGTTCGGGTGGGGAGGAGGCAGAGGGGTTCGGGTGGGGAGGAGACAGAGGGGAGTTTGCTGGTTGGTAGACAGAGGGGGTTTGCGTTGGAGTGGGGTAACGACGGTGTGGTGGGCGAAGACGGGGAGAGAGAGAGAGAGAGAGAGAGAGAGAGAGAGAGAGAGAGAGAGAGAGAGAGAGAGAGAGAGAGAGAGAGAGAGAGAGAGAGAGAGAGAGGTGAAAGGATTAAAGATGGTAAGTAAGAATGGGGACAGTGGGAAGAAGGGAGGGAGGAAGAAAGAGGAGAATGAGAAGGTGAGGCAGAAAGGGAGGAGAAAGAGGTGGGGAAGGAAGGACGAAGAGGGAGATAGACGTAGGGGCTAGAGGTGTGATGTACAAGTGGTAAGGAAAGGGGAGGTAAAAGATGTAAGAGTGAGAGAAGGAGGCAGAAAGACACGTGACACTGGGAAGAGAGAGAGAGAAAGAGAGAGAGAGAGAGAGAGAGGAGAGAGAGAGAGAGAGAGAGAGAGAGAGAGAGAATCTACAACACCAACTCAAAATAAAATATTAACTTAGTGAAGAACATAACCAAAAAAAAAAAAAAAATACGACGGTGTAATCTTTCATAATACTTCAAGTCTATATTTTTCTTTAATCTCACAGTAATGTTCTTCCATACCCAAAAAAGCAATACCAAACAATGAATCAAAACAAATAATCAAAACACCTTCTCCACCCCCTATTCTCAAGACCTATGGCATATATTCCTCCGTAAAACGCGAAGAGGAGAATAATTAAAATAAGAAATAGAAAGAAGAGAAGAACAACAACTAGGTGACAACACGTTCAACTTGGGCTTCTCTTATACAGTTGTTGTCACGAGTTCATGAGATACCACATTAATTTTAGCACTCCTGGAAGACTATCTCGTGTGTGTGTGTAAACATTCCTTGACACACACACACACACACACACACACACACACACACAGCTTGTATAGCAACACTAGGACAACGCCTCTGTGTGTATTGTAATCACTGAGACACCTTTGTATAGAGAGGCAACTCAAAAAAGACCCATTTTCCTGTGTATTAAATTACTAATATTATGTGCACAGCGACGCTAGGAAGTATTTTTTTATGTACAGTATATCAATACCTGAAAGTACCTGACTAATGATTTACTAAACTGACTAATAATAATAATAATACGAAGGAGAAAAAATATAAAACTAACACATATGCGTCATGTATATTACGTACATATATATTACATTTCCTATGTATGGATACACTCCATTTACATATCCATACATATTACACCAATATCCACGTCAATATATATTACAAACTAGTGTACATACATATATATTGCTAACTACACACATATATACCTCCCAATCTATATATATATATTTATATCATGAGTGTGTGTGTGTACATAATATAGTGAGGGGTAGGCAGGGCTGGGCAGACATAACAAGGGGCCAAGGTCAACAGCTGTGAGGGCCGAACCTGGGACACCCTACCAGAAGCAATTGACAATATTATTATATAAACATTGTAAGTGTCCACATCCGCCACACTAATATACTACAGCGCGTTTGTATATAAATTGTAAGATGATAGTGCGTTACTCTTCAAACTTAGCGATGGGTGGGTGGGTGGGGGATTGGTGGGTGGGTGGGGGATTGGTGAGCGGGGGTGGTGGTGGGTGGGTGAGTATGTGTGAGGTCGTGGATGTGTGATAGTGTGTAGATGGGGTGTGGTGGTGCGTAGGGTGTGGTGATGATGGGTGGAGTGTGGGTGGGGTGGAGTGGGGGTGGGGTGGGGTGGAGTGATGGTGGGGTGGAGTGATGGTGGGTGGGGTGTGATGATGGTGGGTGGAGTGTGGGTGGGGTGGGGTGGAGTGTGGGTGGGGTGTGGTGATGGTGGTTGGAGTGTGGGTGGGGTGGGCTGGAGTGTGGGTGGGGTGGAGTGTGGGTGGGGTGTGGTGATGGTGGGTGGGGTGTGGTGATGGTGGGTGGGGTGTGATGGTGGTGGGTGGGGTGTGATGATGGTGGGTGGAGTGTGGGTGGAGTGTGGGTGGGGGTGAGGTGTGGTGGGGGTGTGCGGAGGGTTGGGTGGGTGTTGGGTGTGAGGCGTGTTGGGTGTGAGGCGGGTCGGGTGGGTGTTGGGTGTGAGTCGGGTTAGGTGTGAGACGGGTTGGGTGTGAGACGGGTTGGGTGTGAGGCGGTTTGGGTAGGTAGGTGTTGGGTGTGAGGCGGGTTGGGTGGGTGGGCGTTGGGTGTGAGGCGGGTTGGGTGGGTGGGCGTTGGGTGTGAGGCGGGTTGGGTGGGTGGGCGTTGGGTGTGAGGCGGGTTGGGTGTGAAGTGGGTTGGGTTTTGAAGTGGGTTGGGTTTTGAGGTGGGTTCGGCGGGTTTTGGGTGTGAGGTGGGTTGGGTGGGTACATTCTTGCATTTACTACAAAAGTCAACAAGTCAACGAATATCATGTGTGTGTAGCATCACCCGCGTGTTGACAGTGACAAGAACATGGAGGAGGAAGAATGAAGGAGAAAAGAGTACAGGGGAAGAAGCGTAAAGAGAAGGAAGAGTAAGGAGGAGGAAGAGTAAGGAGGAGTGGGATAAATGAGGAGGGAAAGGGTCAGGGGGAAAAGGAGAAAAAGGAATAAGGATTTGGAAAAAGGAAAGAGGAAGAAGGGAGGAGAAGGATACACTTGATAAGGAGGAAGAGGAATGTGTGTATGTTGGAGGGGAGGAGGGGGGAGGAGGAGGAGAAGGAGGGGGGGGGGGCATTGCCTACTTGGCTACATAAACCACAAACATAAACCAGGAAACAAAGTCGTGAATAAACAAGAGGTGAGTGTGTTTGTGTGGGGGGGGGGGGGCCTCTCCTTCCCTCACCTGACACTTTGATCATCTCTCTCTCTCTCTCTCTCTCTCTCTCTCTCTCTCTCGTTCCAATCTGCCATATTTTCTTTATCAAAACACACAAATACACCCAACACACCTCTCGTCCCCCGACATACACATCTACTCTCCCCACACCTTCATATACCCCCCACCTACTCCCCACACCTTTACTTACCCCCACACCTTCACCTACCTGCACCCCCTACACACGTCAACATGAGTCAATCACGTGCACCACTCCACATGTGCTTGGGGATTACATCACCGTGCACTACACACCCATACACGCACGTGCACCCGATGATACACGTGCCTGGGTAACAGCTGGCCATACACGCAGGGCCCCAAGGGAAGGAGGGAGGGGGGAGAGGGGGGACGGAGGGAGAGACGGAGGGACGGAAGGAAGGGGGGAGGGAAGGAAGGGGGAGGGAAGGAAGGGGGGAGGGAAGGAAGGGGGAGGGAAGGAAGGGGGAGGGAGGGAAGGAAATGGGGGAAGGAAGGGGGAGGGAAGGAAGGGGGAGGGAAGGAAATGGGGGAGGGAAGGAAGGGGGAGGGAAGGAAGGGGGGAGGGAAGGAAGGGGGAGGGAAGGAAGAGGGAGGGAAGGAGGGAGGGAAGGAAGGAGAGGAGGGAGAGAAGGAAGGAGAGGAGGGAGGGAAGGAAGGAGAGGAGAGAGGGAAGGAGGGAGGGAGGGAGGGAGGGAAAGCCGTATCAAAAGCCACGTCAATGACATTTTGTGTGCGGACACGAGTGTGTGTATGGCAGCACCCACCCGCCCGCTGTACACAACCCCCCGCTCTGAATAATGGAACCTGGGGAGAGGGAGGAATGGGATGAGGAGAGGGGAGGAAGGATTGGGAGAAGAGGAGAGGGAGGACTGAGAGGAGAGGAAAGGGAGAAGAAGGGATGAGAGGAAAGGGAGAAGGAAGAGAGGAGAGGAAAGGGAGAAGGACGGAGGGAAGGCGATGAACGAGAGAATGGGGGAAGAAGGGGATAGGGAGGAAGAGGGATGGGCAAGACAGGGAGAAAAGGGGGAGGAGAAGGAAGGGGAGAAAGTAGGGAGGAAAGAAAAGGGAGGAGAGGAAAGGGAGGAGGAGAGGAAAGGGAGAATGAAAGAGAGGAAGAAGGGATAAAGAGAGGATGAGGACAAGGAAAGCAGGAAGGATAAGGGAAGGGAGGGAGAAAAGGAAGATAAAGAGTAAGAGAGGAAGAAGAAAGGAAGGATAAGATACAGGGAGGAGGAGAGGGACATACATACATAAACATTACATAATTAGTATAACAAAATGGCCCAGTGTTGAAAACATTAACTCGTCTTATTAATGTTGGCACACGCAATTAATTTACTTGCTGCAAAACAATATTCTGTAATCTATAAACAAGAAACTGCTACAGAGAGAGAGAGAGAGAGAGAGAGAGAGAGAGAAAACAAGGGAACGATAGAAAATATGAACAAACACACACACATACATTAAAAACCACAGAACAAAATACAAACACAATACACACCAAGAACATATAAAAAAATTACCACACTACAACCATAACAATAACATAAACAACCGTGGACAGGTGGGAGACACAGTCAAACACCTGACCTGACCTTAAGTGCTGACAATCACGAACAAATACGAGAAATTCAATACTATAGTGATTCTCTGTCTGACACAACAACAACTACCACCACCACTGTATCAAGCCACTTCACTACCACCACCACTGTATCATTCTACTTCACTACCACCACCACCACTGTATCAATCCATTCCACAACTACCCTTACAATATATAAATCCAGTTAACCACCGATCAATCTACCCTGTCAACCACTCCTCTATCACAACTACAGACAGACAGACAGTACAGGTACCAAGTATAAACTACAGGTACACAGACTTCAGAATGAATACAGTACGCTAGCAGTAGTCAGGATCGGTTTTAAATAATTGTGTCACTTCTCGCATGTACAAGGAACACCAGACGTGTGTGTGTTATTCCCGTCAACACAACACGCTAAGTACTTTCCTGGTCGTTCTTCCTCTAGGTCTGCGAGGAGGGGAAAGAGGTAGGGAAGGGAGGGGGAAGGGGTGGGGAGGGGGAAGGGGTGGGAGGGGGAAGGGGTGGGGAGGGGGAAGGGGTGGGAGGGGGAAGGGAGGGGGAAGGGGTGGGGGGTGGGAAGGGGTGGGAAAGGGGAAGGGGGAAGGAGTGGGAAAGGGGAAGGGGGAATGAGTGGGAAGGGGGAATGGAAGGGAGAGGCGAGGGGGGGAATAGGGGAGTAGAGGAGTGAAAAGAGGCGAGGAGGAGGAAGGGGTGGAGAAGGAATGGGTGGGGAAGGTAAGGGAGAAGGGGTGATGGGGAAGGGCTAGAGGAATGAATAAAAAGAAATGTATGGGCGGGGAGGAACGAGGTAGAGAAAGGGAAAAAAGAAGGAAAGGGAGGAGACAGGAGGAGGGGAGAGAGAGAAGGGAGACAAAAGTGGGGAAGAGGGAGAGAGGAGAAGGAGAAAAGGAACAAAAGAATAAGATGCAGAAATAGAAGAGGAGGAAGTAGAAGAGGAGAGAAAAAGAAGAAGTAGACGAAGGTAAATAATTAATTCAAACAAGATACAAAACAACAACAAAAATACTTCCAACTTGACCTGACCTGACCTCTCCCATCCATATACCCCTCCCTCACCCCTCCCCCTTCAAACCACCATATCAAATCACCTCTCTTACCCCTCCCTCCTCCCCCAAGCGGCCTTCCCCCCCCCCCCCCCCCCCGTATCACGTATGACATTCTTGCTCCCAAGTACCTCACAGCGAGACTAGGGAAAGATCGCCACTAAAACAAGTCTTAAGGGCGATTATCCCAGCCTCGAGTCAGGAACTACCGCCCTAAGCCTCCGGGAAGTATTAATATGTGTGAGTTTAAGACGTTGGTCGTTTGCCAGAAGTAAACCACTAGAGTAACCTGAGGGGGTGAAGGTGGAGTAAAGTGGGGGATGGGGGAGTAAACTGGGGGATGGGGGAGTAAAGTGAGGGATGGGGGAGTAAACTGGGGGATGGGGAGTAAAGTGGGGGATGGGGGAGTAAACTGGGGGATGGGGAGTAAAGTGGGGGATGGGGGAGTAAACTGGGGGATGGGGGAGTAAAGTGGGGGATGGGGGAGTAAAGTGGGAGAAGGGGGAGAAAAGTGAGGGATGGGGGAGTAAACTGGGGATGGGGAGTAAAGTGGGGGATGGGGGAGTAAACTGGGGGATGGGGAGTAAAGTGGGGGGATGGGGAGTAAACTGGGGTATGGGGGAGTAAAGTGGGGGATGGGGGAGTAAAGTGGGGGATGGGGGAGTAAACTGGGGGATGGAGGAGTAAAGTGGGGGATGGGGGAGTAAACTGGGGGATGGGGGAGTTAAGTGGGGGATGGAGGAGTAAACTGGGGGATGGAGGAGTAAACTGGGGGATGGGGGAGTAAAGTGTGGGGATGGGGGAGTAAAGTGGGGGATGGGGGAGTAAAGTGTGGGGATGGGGGAGTAAAATGGGGGATGGGGGATTAAACTGGGGGATGGGGAGTAAAGTGGGGGATGGGGGAGTAAACTGGGGGATGGGGAGTAAAGTGGGGGATGGGGGAGTAAACTGGGGGATGGGGGAGTAAAGTGGGGGATGGGGGAGTAAACTGGGGATGGGGAATAAACTGGGGGATGGGGGAGTAAAGTGGGGGATGGGGGAGTAAAGTGGGAGATGGGGGAGTAAAGTGGGAGATGGGGGAGTAAAGTGTGGGGATGGGGGAGTAAAGTGGGGGATGGGGGAGTAAAGTGTGGGGATGGGGGAGTAAACTGGGGATGGGGGGAGTAAACTGGGGGATGGGGAATAAACTGGGGGATGGGGAGTAAACTGGGGGATGGAGGAGTAAACCGGGGGATGGGGGAGTACAGTGGGGGATGGGGAAGTTAACTGGGGGATGGGGGAGTACAGTGGGGGATGGGGGAGTAAACTGGGGGATGGGGGAGTAAACTGGGGGATGGGGAGTAAACTGGGGGATGGGGGAGTAAACTGGGGGATGGGGGAGTAAACTGGGGGATGGGGGAGTAAACTGGGGGATGGGGGAGTAAACTGGGGGTGATGGAAGAGTAAACTGGGGGATGGGGGAGTAAACTGGGGGTGATGGAAGAATAAACTGGGGGATGGGGGAGTAAAGTGGGGGTGATGGAGGAATAAACTGGGGGATGGGGAGTAAACTGGGGGATGGGGGAGTAAACTTCGGGTGATGGAGGAATAAACTGGGGGGTAATGATGGCGTAAACAGCTATTCATAAATTAAATTATGTAAAGTGAGAAATAAATAAATTAAGAGTAAAACTTCAATACCACGAAGTAAACCTGAAGCTCCTCAAAGCAAAGAGGTAAGGTTTTCTTTAAAAGTACACTTATCTCCCAGGCGGCCCCAAGACGAACCACCTTCTAAAAGCTTAATTCTCTCCTATATTTTAAAAGTTCATGAGTATATTACGGTAATTTTCTTGTTGTAATCTGTCCAGGGTTAAACTTTTAATATTTACTGAGATGAAGCACTTGGGGGTGTTAAGAGCAGGTGGAATAATAAGTTTTGAAGGAGCGAGAGAAAAAAATAAACTTAATTCCTTGCTTTTGGGAGATATATATATGTTTTTTTTCTAGTCTCTTGCTGTTTGTATGACTCACAGCAGACAGACGGGCATACACTCATACTGATAATCACACATACACACGTATTGTATGTACTCAAGATAGGTTCAGACAGACAGACAGACAGACACTGCAGTAGCTCCTGACATGAACACAGATCCGAATATCCTTCCCCTTCTCTCCCCACACCCACCTCACCTCTCCCTCCCCCACCTCCCCTCACCCACTTCCTCCTCCTCCTCCCCTCACCCCACCTCTCCCTCCCCTCACCCCTCCTCCTCCCCTTCACCTTCACCTCCTCCCCGTATCCTACATCCTCCTCCTCCCCTCACCACTACCCCCATTCCCAACCACACCAATTACAATCTCTTCCACTCACTCTTCTCTCTGTGGTTAACAAAACGTCTGGATTATCACCTTACACCTGTCCCGGGTAATAAGCAACAGGTGTACTCTGTAGTGACACCTGGTATACTGACGTTAATGATACACTGGCATTAAATATGGTACACTGGCATTATATATGGTACACTGGCATTATATATGGTACACTGGCATTATATATGGCACACTGGCATTAAATATGGCACACTGGCATTAAATATGGTACACTGGCATTATATATGGTACACTGGCATTAAATATGGTATACTGGCATTATATATGGCACACTGGCATTAAATATGGTATACTGGCATTAAATATGGTACAATGGCATTAAATATGGTATACTGGCATTATATATGGTACACTGGCATTATATATGGTACACTGGCATTATATATGGTACACTGGCGTTATATATGGTACACTGGCGTTAAATATGGTACACTGGCATTATATATGGTACACTGGCATTATATATGGTACACTGGCATTAAATATGGTATACTGGCATTAAATATGGTATACTGGCATTATATATGGTATACTGGCATTACATATGGTACACTGGCATTATATATGGTACACTGGCGTTAAATATGGTACACGGCGTTAAATATGGTACACTGGCGTTACAATCGTACACTGGCGCTAAATATGGTATATTACCGTTAACTATGATACACTGGCGTTAAATATGGTATACTGACATTAAATATGGTACACTGGCGTTACATATCGTACACTGACGTTAAATATGGTACACTGCCGTTACATATCGTACACTGCCGTTACATATCGTACACTGGCGTTGAATATGATACACTGGCGTTGAATATAGCACACTGGCGTTAAGTATGGTACATTATCTTAAACTATGGTACAATAGTGCTAGATATAGTACAATAGCTTTAGTAGTGGTATACTGAAGTTCTATATGGTACACTGACATTAACTATGCTACAATGGCGTTAGATGTGGTAGACGCATTAAAAATGGTACATTTGCGTTAGATATAATACAATGGCGTTAACAACGATACACTGACATTAGCCACAGTACATTAACGTTAGCGACGGTGCATTGACGTTAGCGACGGTACATTGACGTTAGCGACGGTGCATTGACGTTAGCGACGGTACATTGACGTTAGCGACGGTACACTGACGTTAGCGACGGTACACTGACGTTAGCGACGGTACATTGACGTTAGCGACGGTACACTGGCACTAGACACTACAACAAGACAAGGCACAACATTCAATAAAGACCGTCATTGGTACTCTGAACAAGGCTAACTGACCTACTGCCTGCCTGCCATTCAAACACCACAGGAGGTGATCGAAGCCCCGCTCACTGCGATGCCTACTACCACATGTAACAACTCAGCCAGCAAAAGTAAACAAGACACAGAAAACGGGAAGTGTATATAAATAATTAGAAATTGTACGCAAGAGTCTTATACTTAAGATGCGATAGGAGAAAAACATTAACTAAATAATAAAAGTGTTCAAGTATGTTATAATCACGACTATGGACCTTATAAATCTGTCTCAACTTCTAAGCTTCAACAGAATCTTGCTAATAATACTTCCCAACATGAAGCTTCTCCGTTAATATGTCTACGATACTCTACCGAGAAATCACAACCCAAGAAGCTTCATTTTTACTCCTGTACAATGAAGCTCACGAGATGCTATTAGGGAAAACCTCATCTCTAAACCAGACGATGTACTGAGCTGGACAAAAAATACAAAACACGTCAGGATGGTGAGGGTTGTAACCTAGGTTGTGGAGACTACAACTCCCAACCACCAGCTGACGAGCAATAAGAGTAGCCAATAACAGTTTTTATCGCCAGAAATGAATTGAGAGCTACAGAAACATTAACATTTTGATGCGCCATAAGAAGGCATTCCCTCCAGTCCACCGTCGTCTGGGATTTGCATCACCGCCGGAAATATGACGTCTTGATGGGGCAGCCAGACCAAAACTGATTCCTTCACCAAATTTATGCTTAACAAAAAACAAGAACAAACGTTCCATCGTTTTCTTGGGCCGTTTTAAGCTATTCGATGCAACAAAGTCGGTAAAAAAAAGAAGAAAAGTTCTTCTATAGTGTACATACAATTTTATTTATATTGAAGGTTACAAATATTATGATTATCATGATCTACCAAGTAACAAATAACAAATCTAAGCTTGAACAATAGCTTTTATTAACCAAATTTATTTCTCGAGACTAAAAATAATGTCTAATACTTAGCATTATAAAATCACAAATATTTATGGTTATTATGATCTAACATAAACACCATATATAAACTTGAAAATGTCTATTATTTTTTGGGGGGATTCTTATTATAGTACAAACTCGAACATAAACTAAAAATAATGCCTAATCCTTAAGGCCATAAATTCAGATTTGTTTCGTGTGGTCCACAAACTTACGTTCACAAGTGTTATAATTTCCTACATATGTACGGTCTAAACTTTACACACAGTCACTGAAAGTTATGAAATTACTTGTGACATTTATGTTTACATCCTGTTATGTTCTACAGTTGTTAAGATATAAACTACGACACAACGCACAACTTTAAAAATTATATGAATTGTGAAGAATACATGCTACAAAACTCCCATTATTTTTTTTAGATAAATTACAAACTCGCAGAGAAAAATGGTAAAATCATTGAAATTTATGAGCGAATTGGTCTAACAATCATATAGTATTTTCCACACACAAGACATAAATCTGGCTGGTAACATACATTAATAACGGTAGTGAGGCAAGTTTATTCGCTTTAACACACAACGAGGTGTATGTAATCCACATTCTGTATCTGTATTAGCGAGGCGACACTAACACTTTCATCAATTCCGATAAACTTTCCGCTTTACAAACATATAAATATATCCACCTTGGTATGTCGGTTCATTACTGAGTGTTAATATTTAACTAACCTTATGACTGTATTTTATCACATATACAGGATGAAAAATGCAAACTGAGGTAAGTCCCCGTCGGCCACAAAATACCCGTAAGATATACGTTTGTTTTAGCTATAATTAATCTCAAAACACTCGAGCCAAAATCTGATATTTATGTGACAGATTTTGCTTGGCGTTCGAAACAGTGATTCCCTAATACTTGAAGAGAGATCATAAATATTCACAAGATTGCCCAATACTTAGTATCAATCTTCCCACCGTATGAAGACCTCAATCATTCCCATACAAGAAAACCTCAAACTGTTTTCCTGGACTGGGACACTGAAGGGGACACAGAGCTGGAAACTTCAATCCCCCAGGGACAGAAAATTTTCGAGACGCTTCGAAGCCCCAACACGAACCCGAGAGAATGAAACGAGCGGCAGCGGTGTACCTTACAACAGGAAACTAGTCGTAACCTTGCTTGCTCCTGTTATTAACTCAACAGTAAATGGCTCCCTGATCTTGCCTAACACTATGTTATTACATATTAAGAATTGTTACATAACATGAATCTCCACAATTTGTCCCCAACTCTGTGACAGACAACCCAATTGCCAAATGCTTAACTACCAACATGACCCGTGTTTTCATAACTGCTTACAATGAAAAAGGTATTCAAACCGCTTGCGTGCGCTTTTCAGCAATTATTCAAGAAACTCAATAACCTGAACCACTGTCATTATACAAGACATATTTCTACCCAAAACACACAACCTTCGCAGTATCTCGCATTTAGTTGGCGAGAAACTCGCTCGGGGAGAGATTTCTGCAATATACAACGGAATAGTTCCGCATATATTTCGGTATGAACATCTCTCGCCCCGACACTGGGAGAAACTAGACGATCACAAGATGGCCTAAGCTACCCCTTCCTCCTCTTTCCCCTCCCCTCTCCCCCTCCAGCCCTCCACCATCAACTGCCCCCCTTTCACCCCCACACACTTGAAGGTTAAAGGTCCACGAACCTTCAGTATTACGGAGTACTCATGAGTGCGCGCACGCGCGCGCGCACACACACAAGTAGAACCTTAATACACTAGTTAGTCTTGAAACAGATAAAGACAAACAAAATAAAAACAAAAGATAATAAGAGAGAGAGAGAGAGAGAGAGAGAGAGAGAGACGGATGAACACCCTCCTCCATTCTCTTCACTGTCCGTCCCTTCACTCTGATCTGCTCGGTCAAGAGGATAAGGTGAAACGAGAAAGTTAGGTCTGGAAATCCCTTCTACATACAGGTGGCAACGACCGTAGGAGGCGGGTTACCATACAACCCTCTTCACGTCACCTCACAATCTACTCTACAAACACCTTTAACTGTACGAAAACAACAACAGCAACAACAACGCGTGGATAAAAACTTGATATTAAAAAAAAAATCTTAATGTAGAAATAGAAAGAACTAAAAATATTCATCGAAGACCAAACCATTTCCATAGCATTCAGAAATTTAAATGGATCTCTTCCCCCGCTATACACGAACATAACTCCCGATTATATCAGTCATTCTCCATCACACACAAGATGTTCGCTTCCCTGCCTCGCCACACCCGGCAACGACTTGGGCGTGGGCAGTTTGGCTGTTGCCGAGGTCTGGCCAACCAAGACGAACGCTCAAGACAACAGACGGAAAAATGACGAGGATGTGACTTGGTTTACAGCGGACGAGTGTGAATCAGTACACGTCTCCGCCACCTTCTTCTACACGGAAGCTTTCTGCTGCATACCCGAACATGTCCGGTACATTACGGAAGGGAGTACAGAGGGAAATGATGTGGATCCTCAGTAATAAACCACCGCAGACACTAAAGTTTACTATGTATTACTTTGACGATCTTCCCCTCAAAAAGTCGTATTAAAAAGTGGTGGCTACACACACACACACACACACCACTGCTCCGTGCACCATACACGCAGGAGAACCATCTATGGGGAACAACCCAACAAGTACTCGACACCGTTGGCAGTTTCTGTTGGGGGTCGGCGTCTATCCTGTTGCCACGTCAAACACATAGCCAGGCATGTTCTCTAATACGCTTATCGTGTACTGTATACCAGAATCACCAGGACATCTTATATCAAGACGGTTTAAACGGCCGGCCCCTGTAACTGTGCTCTCTCTCTCAATGAGCGATAGAAATGGAATTAGACACAAAACAGGTCATAGCAGCTGGGGCGTCCCACTGTGTTTCAGACGGCTGCATATATCATTGTATGGGAGGCGGCGGGGCCCTCACCCTACACCATCATTCACGTACTCCCCCTCACCCCCCTTCTACACGCCCTTCACCTCTACTTCCCGAGCATCTACTTGTCTCGAGTAGCTGCTTCAACTCTGCTAGTAGGATTCATTTGTTCATGATCGCTTTATGCCAGAAAGAAACCCATCACTCCGGGAAAACTTCTCTTAAGATCTGATCACCTGATCCATATATACAATGCAGGCATAGAGGCGGATGTGGTCGTAAATGATCATATCATTTCCATATTCTAGCGTTCACAACGTCTACGGACAAAACCGCCCTACTCGGAGCGATGTAATACGAAGACTCCGCGAATCCTAGTGGTTCCTCACCGCATATGACTGTAACTTTCCAAATAAATGGTACTATTCATCACGAGCTTGTCATTGGATATAAATGAATGCTGTGGGAATTAGAATAATTCCCATTTTGGCACAGGTATCACGGCTCTACCCTCGTGAAAATGCATATTACCGCCCTCTCTGGCGAACTTGGACGGCGGCGGCGAAGGGCGAGAGGCGGCCCCTTCCGCGGGGGAGAAGGGCGGGGTACCGCCACCACCTTCGACGTCTTCATCGCCAGTAAATGTGGATCATAACAGCCTCGCCCCATCACTTGTTTCATAATCCTTCAAATACGTTATGACCGCAAAAAATCCTCTCCCCTAATTATTATACGGAGCGAGGAAATAATACCGCGGGAGTGACGTAAACCGTGCGCAAACCACACCCTGAAATGATTAACAAAGAACCAAAGAAATGCAGGGGCGGCGCCCTAGCTGGCACACACACTAACTGCGGCAGGGCGGTGGTGCAGTTACCACTGTCTCCCCCTGCTCCTGTTACTACTGTTTCTGCTACTGTCGCGCCCTTCCTGCTGCTACTGCTATAGCACACACCTCTTTTGACAACACCGCCTGATTCTCTGTAGCCATTATTGTTGTTCCTTCCCACCATCTGTGGCTGCAGCTGCTGCTGTCGCGGCCCTCCTCCTCCTGCCGCTGTAGCTACTTCTAGTCTTACTACTGGGTAATATTATCGAGCTCCTCCTCCTTCTCTTATTGCTGCTGCTAACCCGCGCCACAGCTGCACCAGGAGCAAGAGGCAGGCGCTACCGTTTCTAGGGTTCATATATCTGGGTGTAGGACAACTAGCGCCGCTGTTAGGCCAGCTGTTATGACGGCTGATACTGGCTGTTAAGTCTGGTCTCACTGCTGCCATAGCTTATTGCCACCGCACCCCCCAAATCACAAGCATCAGACGTTGGATATTATTACACCTCGTTACTACCATTTAGCGGTCATTATGCGCATTATTTGCATTTTACATTAAGGCAGCAAAATTTCCTGCAATAGCAACCGAAGGTAAACAATATCAACACGCGGATGTCATCACCCCCCCCCCCCACACACACACATACTACCTTACTTCATCATCATCCCCCCTCCTCCTATCCTCCAGCACCCTCCATCTCCCTTAGCCCTATCCCCCTGTCCCTCTCCTTTACGACTTACCCCCTCCTCCTCCCCCCTTCCGTCTTCCCTTCCATCTAGCTTGCTTTTAATTACGACCATTTAAATCATTCTTCCTACAGCCAATTATAAGGCCGAACTACGGTCTCGCTTTACGGTCAACCAGTTATAAGACTCGGGTGTGAGCATTATCAAAAATGTTCAAACAAGGTCTAAATAATCAATACTTTACTGTACTCACCAACGCATGTCATCAGTCACAAGTGTCTAATGTGTACGAGACCACAGAGTTAAGAATCATAACCTAACCTAACACGGCCTAAGACAACCAACAAAACATAAACTAACAATTGTGATGATTTAGCCAACACAAACATACACCTGCCGAGGATCACAACACGTCACTAATCACTCAGCCAGATCCTCAACTCACCTGAAGCATCATACAAAATCCCCATCAGCGTGTAACGATGTATACCAGCCTCTATAGACACACACACTGACTGGTATAATACACAGGAATAACATCACTATATAATATACATATCCACTACATACATACTGGACAGTCATTGTATGTACTGGCACATACCTCCCCTATACAACACACAATATACACACAAACTTTCCTCCACCCACAGGACTACCCCCCCCCTTTACACATACACACCTCCCCTACACGATGCAGCATACTACTATACATATTAAATCTTTCTCCCTCTCCCTCCCCTTAATTACCCTCCCCTTACTCCCCATTCCTCTCCCTTAATTCACCCTCTTTCCTCCCTTAAAATCAAAGCCGGGAAAACCCCCTCTTCGCCATCACCTCTTTTCCCCTTACAATTAGATTACTCTCTGCCCTCCCTCCCTCCCCCCTCCCTTAATTTCTCCTTGTTAATGGGTCCAAATGGGTTAGTTTAGCACATTAAATCACGTGACCCAACAGCCGCTATGCAGATATTACACACAGTGAACGCCGGAGAGATGGGACAGGGGAGAGGAAGGAGTAGCCTCGCCTAGCCTGGTGTTTACTTCTAACAGTACTAGATGTGAACGACCACCTCTCAAGTGTTAACAAATACCCTGCGAAGTACTAAGTCAATATTTTTTGTTTTTGTTTTAATGTTAAAGAGTAAAAATCTATTTTTTGATCTTGTTTAAGTAAGAATCTTGTTTGATTTTATAGAATAAAAAGCCATATTCTCTTGTATATAGCATAAACCAAATCATATTTCTTATAGACACAAGAACTTGTTTTTCAAGCTAAACATTATTTCTTTATGAAGCAAAAATCCATTCGTTTAACAAACACGCGCTTAATAGTTTCTTTTAACAGCAAGAAGGTTTCCTTTTTTAAAGCAAGAACCTAATGCAGGCATTGTTTAAGCAAATAAGTATATATGCAATAAGTTGTACTTTTAAAGAAAAACTTGTCCGTTCTTAAGCAAGTAATAAATCTGAAGCATTCTTTTGTTTTTGAAGCAAAAACTTATTGCATACATAAAATAAGTGGATATACATTAAGCAATACGTTTTAAACAAAACTTAAATCATTCTTACGCCAAATTTCTACGTGAGATCATTCTCTCTCTCTGAAAGCAAGAACCAACCAACCAGTCTGTGGAGACCTAAAATACAAGGGTAACTCAGCCAGACAAAAGACTCGCTCCTGACAATAAAATGCCCCACGACAACACATTAAATCTCAGAAATACATCTTAGGAATTTATTAGCATTCATAAATTACTATCACGTGTATGTTCTCTGCCGCCCCGACACAGGAGGAGGAGGGAGGAACTGTGTAAATAAGAAGGCATCGAAGGAGGTGAGAGGAGTGTTAAAGAGAAAGGAGTGTGGCGTGATGGTGAGAAGGGCGTGAGAAGGTGAGGAGGGCGTGGCGGTGAGGAGGGAAGGAGGGCATGGTGATGGGGAGGATATGGGCGTGGCAGTGGTTAAGAAGTGGGCGTGGTGGTGAGAAGGTGGAATAGGGAGTGGTAGTGAGGAAGAGGGCGTGGTAGTGAGGAGAAGGGCGTGGTGATGGGGAGGATGCGTGGGAGCTTAGCGATGGTGAGGAGGAAGGCGTGGTGATGGGGAGAATATGGGCGTGGCAGTGGTGAAGAGGAGGGCGTGGTGGTGAGAAGGGAGAAGAGGGCATGGTAGTGAGGAGGAGGGCGTGGTGATGGGGAGGATGTGTGGGCGCTTGGCGGTGGTGAGGAGGAAGGCGTGGGAAGGCCTTGCAATGAAGAGTCTCCCCTGAAAAAGGAAAACGCATCAAGGCAAAGTGTTGAATGGAGTAAAAACCCGACTTGACTAAATTCCTCGCATATTCCTCACCCTACCACCACCCCCACCCCCACATACCTTAACTCTCTCTTCTCCTCTTATAAGCTACGACATAACATCCCATCAGCGGATCTAACGACACAAGGTCATCCACATTATCTTTTCTATCGATTTTGTTTTCTCTCTCCTCACATCTCTGTCAGTTTCAAAGCATTTCACTTACTGTATATTATATTAAATCATGGGTCTTTCCTGACTCACCCCCCCCCCATCAATTCCTACCCATTTTAGCCTCCCCCTAACCCCCTCGTCCCCATCCCTCCCATATCCTTAATTCCCTTTCTTCCTTCCTTCATCTTTCCCTCTCCCTTCCCCTCCCATTTTCCCTTCTATCTCACATCCTCTCGTTCTTTCCCTCCCTTCAAACCTATCCCTTATCTGTCCCCCCTCCCTCCTCTCCACTGTTCCCTTCCCTCTACCCTCTCTCCACACCTTCCCCTTCCCCTCTCTCCTCCCCCTCCCCCCTGACAGACCGGAGACGCCCTGAAGGCCAGGCCCGCCGCACAATACACAGCTAGGTAATGATGTGCGCCCATGAATAAGTAATAAACTTTTAAAAATCAATCGAGCCCCAACAAAATAGGAACCTCGCTATTGTTTGTGAATTGCCGGAGCATCTGGGCGGATCACCAGCTGCTGTCTCCTAAGTGATCCACGCCCCGAGGATCACCAGCTGCTGTGTCTCCTAAGTGAGCCACGCCCCGAGGATCACCAGCTGCTGTGTCTCCAAAGTGAGCCACGCCCCGAAGATCACCAGCTGCTGTGTCTCTTAAGTGATCCACGCCCCGAGGATCACCAGCTGCTGTGTCTCCTAAGTGAGCCACGCCCCGAGGATCACCAGCTGCTGTGTCTTAACTGTTTTAATCATAACTTCTCACACCACCTCCTTCTATTATCTTCATTTTCCAGTCTTACCCCTTTTATATCCTTCCTCTTCTGCCCTCACGTTCACCCTTATCTTTTCTCAAATTTCCTCTCATTCCCCTTCTCTCTCTCTCACCCTCCTTTATTCCTTCCCTCAGATCCTCTCCCGACCTCCCCTTACTCTCCCGACATCCCCTCACTCTCCCGACCTTCCCTCACTCTCCCGACCTCCCCTCAGTCACCCGACCTCCCCTCACTCTCCACTTCTCTTCACACTCACTCCCCTCACCTCCCTCCCCAGGGCAACTAACCGTCCACGTAACTCAGATTAAAGCACACATAAATACTGAATAGTTTATTAAGTTTTTCTTCAGGTACCTCGTATATAGAGGCCACGTGTTATGTAGACCCAACTTCACAAGCAGTAATTATGACAAGGTGAGAGACGCAGGTCGCTTACTGCAGCAGCGCAGGTGCCTGGAATGGGTTCCTACCTGACGCCACCCAGCCATCACACTCACCTAAGTCATCAAACTTAGGTCCCCAGTCACCTGAACCACCTATCAAGTCACGGAAGTTCAGTACTTAGTCGTCCAAGGTACCGGTAGTCTTAGAAGTAAAAACTCACCTACCTACCACTGTCACATAAGTCACCTCAACCTCGTCACACCTCAAGCCAGGCCACCGACACACTCACTCACTTCTCAGGGTATATAATGTTTTCCCTCCTACCTGATGAGAGAAACACAACGTCACCGAGTTAATGTAAAACGACAATTGACTCAGGTTTCTTCCGCATCATCAAGACAACATAAAAATGATCCACATGACAGCCGATGTCTTCTGTAACAGTGTAAATCCAGCCGTCCATCCAGCCGTCCATCCAGCCGTCCATCCATCCGTCTATCCACCCAGCCCCGATAAATGACAATACTGATGAACATAGACATTTATGGGTTCAAAAAGTTAGTTCATATTTGAACAATCTATGGTCACCAACGGCATCTAGCCAACAATATGGTGACTAATATTACTTGAACAGAAAAATACACACACATATTTACACATATACACAAAATACTCATATACTTACACATACCTACAAACACAATTACACACGTAAACAAAACTCTCTCTCTCTCTCTCTCTCTCTCTCTCTCTCTCTCTCTCTCTCTCTCTCTCTCTCTCTCTCTCTCATTGTGTATTCAACTGTACAAATCGTTTTAAGAAATATATAAGTATAACGTGTACAGTGTTTGAACACCCCCCGACATCATTACTTCAGCAGACGGTAAAAACTACTGCCTCTGCTAACACGCCACGACTCATACGATATAAAAACACGACAACTTGTTATTGTCGTAGCATGACCATTTGTCCAGTTACATTTTATCTCCTAAGAAATAAATGATACACGCACATGTACACACGCGGGGGACGCACTAGTACACGCACAGGTAAAAATATATAACGTACATGTACACATTTTGAAGAGGTTTACATGAAATTTATACTCACATAACCACCCCCCCCCCCCCACACACACACCTACAAAGAATAATTTCCTAGACTCATAATTGTGTGTGTAACTATCATGGTGAGCTGCAACACTATCCCAGGTAGGTCATGGTGAGCTGCAACACTATCCCAGGGAGATCACGGTGAGCTGCAACACTATCCCAGGTAGGTCATGGTGAGCTGCAACACTATCCCAGGGAGATCACGGTGAGCTGCAACACTATCCCAGGTAGGTCATGGTGAGCTGCAACACTATCCCAGGTAGGTCATGGTGAGCTGCAACACTATCCCAGGGAGATCACGGTGAGCTGCAACACTATCCCAGGTAGGTCATGGTGAGCTGCAACACTATCCCAGGGAGATCACGGTGAGCTGCAACACTATCCCAGGTAGGTCATGGTGAGCTGCAACACTATCCCAGGTAGGTCACGGTGAGCTGCAACACTATTCCAGGGAGATCACGGTGAGCTGCAACACTATCCCAGGTAGGTCATGGTGAGCTGCAACACTATCCCAGAGAGATCACGGTGAGCTGCAACACTATCCCAGGGAGATCACGGTGAGCTGCAACACTATCCCAGGTAGGTCATGGTGAGCTGCAACACTATCCCAGGGAGATCACGGTGAGCTGCAACACTATCCCAGGTAGGTCATGGTGAGCTGCAACACTATCCCAGGTAGGTCATGGTAACAATCAGCTGGTTGGGAACACTAACGCTCTACGACAAATTACGGACCAGGACGACGCTAAACGACGACTTTTCCTCCCTCTTGTCGCCCCTACGAATGGTCGTCTTAAACGTGAACAAATAAACAAGCAATAAAATCCCAACAACGACTAAAAAACTTACAAAACAAAATCGACAGTGAGCCATCATACGTAAGTAAAATCCCACTACAGTACAAACATTTATGTCAAAAAGCAAAATCCTAATTGCTATCAAATACAAAACAAAATACTAGTGATACAAGTACCAACTTCAAGCAATTACATACAGGAGAATATAGAAATAAAATCGACACCCACAAGCACCTTAGTATATAAATAAAATCGACACCTACAAGCACCCCAGCATATAAATAAAATCGACACCTACAAGCACCCCAGTATATAAATAAAATCGACACCTACAAGCACCCACTTCTTGCACTTTTACCACAAGTTACTGCTGCCCACACAAGTCTCCTAGACAAGTCGACGGAAAAAAAATAACCATTCTCATCTCTTTGACAAAAGCAAGGACTATTCTCCCTTACAGTACCTGACCATTCTTTTATATTTATGGCTGAAAGGTGCGCGGGGAGGAGGGGGGAGGGAGGGAGGGTAAGGGAGAAAACGAGGGAGGGAGGGAGAGAACGGTGTAAGAGGGAGGAAGGGAGGGAGAAAAAATATCGGAAGGTAGGAGGGAAGGATTACGATAGGATGGAAAGTAGATAAAAAGAGTAGATGAAACAAACAAAAAAGTAAACACTAGTATGAAGAAGAGAGGAAGGTGCAGACGAGAGGAGATAATGATGAAGGAGGATGAAACAGTGAACGGGAGAGAAGAAGAAGAAAAGAGGAGATAAACAATAATAAATAACGATTACATATTTCGCCTCCGACACCGAACTTAGTAAGGGAGGGGCTAGCAGATCTCTCTCTCTCTCTCTCTCTCTCTCTCTCTCTCTCTCTCTCTCTCTCTCTCTCTCTCTCTCAATGTTAAGATAAAAGGGAAGATATAAACGGTAGAAATAATATACTTGGTTGGGGAGAAGGAAAGAAAGATTAGAAACTAGGGAAGGGGAGAGAAGAGAGGGGAGGGCAGGTGTGGGGAGACAAGAGAGGGGAGGGCAGGTGTGGGGAGACAAGAGAGGGGAGGGCAGGTGTGGGGAGACAAGAGAGGGGAGGGCAGGTGTGGGGAGAGAAGAGAGAGGGGGCAGGTGTGGGGAGAGAAGAGAGGGGAGGGCAGTTGGTGGGCCAAGGGCGAGGGGAGAAACGGAAGGGGCGGAATAAGAGAAAAAGAAAATGGAAGGGAGTAGAGAAGGGAGGAGGGATAAAGGTAGCAATGGGGAGATAGGGGGAGGTGAGGATATGAGGAGAGGGGAGAGAGGGGTGAAGGTCAGCCAAGAAAAAGGTGGATGAGAGAGAAAGGGGGAGAAGGGAGGGGAGAGGAAAAGAGAGGAGAGGGGAGAAAGAAGGAGAGGGGAGAAAGGAGAAGAGGGGAGAAAGGAGGAGAGGGGAGAAAGGAGAAGAGAAGGGAGGGAAGAGGAGAAGGGAGGGGAGAAAGGAGGGGAGAAGAGAGAAGAGAAGGGAGGGGAGAAGAGTAGGGAGGGGATAAAGGGGAGGAGAAGGGATGGGAGAAGGGAGGGGATGAGGGAGGAGAGGGGAGAAAATATGAGAAAGAGGAGAGGGAAGAGGGGAGGGGAGAAGAAAGGGGAGTGAAGAAGGGAGGGGAGTGAAGAAGGGAGGGATGGCAAGACGGGAGGGGGGGAGGAATGGGGAGAAGGGGAGGGGAGGGAAGGGAGGGGAGGAATAACAGCCATTCTTCAGAGTTCAGTCAATTAAAGCGACAAATAATATATAAAACGGTGCACGCCATCTAGGACCAAGAGATCGTATGTTGATAAAACTCCCTCCCACCGTCTCTCCCTTCCCCCACCTCTCCCTCCCTCCGCTTCTCCCTTCCCCCGCCTCTCCCTCCCTACTTCCCTCCCACCGCCTCTCCCTTCCCCCACCTCTCCCTCCCTACTTCCTTCCATCCGCCTCTCCCTTCCCCCACCTCTCCCTCCCTCCGCCTCTCCCTTCCCCCACCTCTCCCTCCCTACTTCCTTCCCCCCGTCTCTCCCTTCCCCCACCTCTCACTCCCTACTTCCTTCCCTCCGCCTCTCCCTTCCCTCCGCCTCTCCCTCCCTACTTCCCTCCCTCCGCCTCTCCCTTCCCCCACCTCTCCCTCCCTACTTCCTTCCCTCCGTCTCTCCCTTCCCCCACCTCTCCCTCCCTACTTCCTTCCCTCTGCCTCTCCCTTCCCCCACCTCTCCCTCCCTACCTCCTTCCCTCCGTCTCTCCCTTCCCCCACCTCTCCCTCCCTACTTCCTTCCCTCCGCCTCTCCCTTCCCCCCACCTCTTCCTCCCTACTTCCTTCCCTCCGTCACTCCCTTCCCCCACCTCTCCCTCCCTACTTCCCTTCCCCCACCTCTCCCTCCCTACTTCCCTCCCACCGCCTCTCCCTTCCCCCACCTCTCCCTCCCTACTTCCTTCCCTCCGTCTCTCCCTTCCCCCACCTCTCCCTCCCTACTTCCCTTCCTCCGTCTCTCCCTTCCCCCACCTCTCCCTCCCTACTTCCTTTCCCCCGTCTCTCCCTTCCCCCACCTCTCCCTCCCTACTTCCCTTCCTCCGTCTCTCCCTTCCCCCACCTCTCCCTCCCTACTTCCTTCCCTCCGTCTCTCCCTTCCCCCACCTATCCCTCCATACTTCCTTCCCTCCGCCTCTCCCTTCCCCCACCTCTTCCTCCCTACTTCCTTCCCTCCGTCACTCCCGTCCCCCACCTCTCCCTCCCTACTTCCCTTCCCCCGTCTCTCCCTTCCCCCACCTCTCCCTCCCTACTTCCCTCCCACCGCCTCTCCCTTCCCCCACCTCTCCCTTCCCCCACCTCTCCCTCCCTACTTCCTTCCCTCCGTCTCTCCCTTCCCCCACCTCTCCCTCCCTCTCTCCCTTCCCCCACCTCTCCCTCCCTACTTCCCTCCCACCGCCTCTCCCTTCCCCCACCTCTCCCTCCCTACTTCCTTCCCTCCGCCTCTCCCTTCCCCCACCTCTCCCTCCCTACTTCCTTCCCTCCGCCTCTCCCTTCCCCCACCTCTCCCTCCCTACCTCCTTCCCTCCGTCTCTCCCTTCCCCCACCTCTCCCTCCCTACTTCCCTTCCTCCGCCTCTCCCTTCCCCCGCCTCTCCCTCCCTACTTCCCTTCCTCCGCCTCTCCCTTCCCCCACCTCTCCCTTCCTCCGCCTCTCCCTTCCCCCACCTCTCCCTCCCTACTTCCTTCCCTCCGCCTCTCCCTTCCCCCACCTCTCCCTTCCTCCGTCTCTCCCTTCCCCCACCTCTCCCTCCCTACTTCCTTCCCTCCGCCTCTCCCTTCCCCCGCCTCTCCCTCCCTACTTCCCTTCCTCCGCCTCTCCCTTCCCCCACCTCTCCCTCCCTCCGCCTCTCCCTCCCCCACCTCTCCCTTCCTCCGCCTCTCCCTTCCCCCGCCTCTCCCTCCCTACTTCCCTTCCTCCGCCTCTCCCTCCCCCACCTCTCCCTTCCTCCGCCTCTCCCTCTCCCCCCCTCTCCCTCCCTCTTCCTCCCTCCCCTCTCCTTCCCCCACCTCTCCCTCCCTACTTCCTTCCCCCCGTCTCTCCCTTCCCCCTCCTCTCCCTCCCTACTTCCTTCCCTCCGCCTCTCCCTCCCTACTTCCCTTCCTCCACCTCTCCCTTCCCCCACCTCTCCCTCCCTCCGCCTCTCCCTTCCCCCACCTCTCCCTTCCTCCGCCTCTCCCTTCCCCCACCTCTCCCTCCCTACTTCCCTTCCTCCGTCTCTCCCTTCCCCCACCTCTCCCTCCCTACTTCCCTCCCACCGCCTCTCCCTTCCCCCACCTCTCCCTCCCTACTTCCCTTCCTCCGCCTCTCCCTTCCCCCACCTCTCCCTCCCTACTTCCTTCCCTCCGCCTCTCCCTTCCCCCACCTCTCCCTCCCTACTTCCTTCCCCCCGTCTCTCCCTTCCCCCACCTCCCTCCCTACTTCCTTCCCTCCGTCACTCCCTTCCCCCACCTCTCCCTCCCTACTTCCTTCCCTCCGCCTCTCCCTCCCTACTTCCCTCCCTCCACCTCTCCCTCCCTACTTCCTTCCCTCCGTCTCTCCCTTCCCCCACCTCTCCCTCCCTACTTCCTTCCCTCCGCCTCTCCCTTCCCCCACCTCTCCCTTCCTCCGCCTCTCCCTTCCCCCACCTCTCCCTTCCTCCGCCTCTCCCTTCCCCCACCTCTCCCTCCCTCCGCCTCTCCCTTCCCCCACCTCTCCCTCCATACTTCCTTCCCTCCGCCTCTCCCTCCCTACTTCCTTCCCTCCGCCTCTCCCTTCCCCCACCTCTCCCTTCCTCCGCCTCTCCCTTCCCCCACCTCTCCCTCCCTACTTCCTTCCCCCCGTCTCTCCTCCCCTCACAGACACACACGAAAAAAATAATAACATAAAAAGGAGAAAAATAAGAATAGTGAATTACCCTGCATGGCGTGAAAAATAAAATATCGACAATAACTGAGCTACCTGATCCAGCCATTGTTATCAAGAGACCACCCGCTCAAGCGTTCACTTAACGTCGAGTCGAGTCGCCGCTTGAGTACAGAACATGAACAGCTGGTAACTCCCGCTTAAGCGCTAGAGATGAAAAGTTGGTTTAAACACAAACTAAGGACACGTTACTGAACACAACAAAAAGAACAGCTGGTTTGAGTACAATATAACTGAACACAAAGGTCGGACTGTTTGACGACAATAGAGTACAAAGAACAAGAGAAGCAATGACCGTAAACAGGATGTAAAGTTTGAGCCTAAAGAAAAAAAAAATGATTATCCCTCCGAAGAACAAATACTAATACTATTACTACTCGAGGTCATGTCACAAGTTACGTCGAGCGAGAGAGAGAGAGAGAGAGAGAGAGAGAGAGAGAGAGAGAGAGAGAGAGAGAGAGAGAGAGAGTGTGTGTGTGTGTGTGTGTGGGGGGGGGGGGGGGGGGAGATATTTACGTACAGCATGCGAGTGTCGTCCTAAAGGTCTCTCCGCTTGTGTAGTGTAAACAAGATCCTCCCTTCTGTCTACTCTACTAACCCAGTCGTGGTCACCATCCCTCCCCCCTCCAACTGTCGTGCAAAAAGGTTCTCTAATCCAACTCTGTCGTGCAAAAAAAGGGTCGTCTCCTCCAAGTCCCCCATGCAAAATGGCTCTCTCCTCAAACTCTCGTGCAAAAAAAAAAAAGCCCACCTTTCCTAACCCCAACTCTATCGTGCATAAATGGCCAGTCGTCGCTTCCCCAATTGTACAAAGCGTCCCGGGCCTTCTTTCCCACTACACCTCGTCTGATGAAAAAGTTGTAGAACATAAAATGAACAAAGACAAAAACAGGATAATTACAGCTAAGGACATATGGCCAATAACAAAAACAAACTCCTCCATTACCTAAGCCATTTCTTCATATTTAATCTAATTTTTATGTTATTTTCACCACCCTTTTTTGTTTCCTGGTTAAACGAAGCCACTAATGACTTATCATTTATTCACTCCTGCGTGATACACCTTTGGTTTAATAAAACGGGTATTCCATCGCACAAGACAAGAGGCGGGTTCTCGTTTAACCGGACAACAACCCTCTTAACCGGACAACACCCCCTCTTACTCGGACATAAAACACCTTACCCGGACAACAACCCTCTTAACCGGACAGCAACTCTCTTAGCCGGACAACCATCTTTACTGGCCAATCCTCTTAACCGGAAAACAACCCTTTTAACCGAACAAACCTCTTAACTGTTGGCTTCATGTGATTGGTCTAAATATTGATTTATTACCCATCAACACAGTCGATAAAAACTCGGTAAAAACTGCCGACATCGTTGTATTGTTTAGTAGCAAGACTAAACGTGTCCAACCACAACATTGATCTGAGAGAGAGAGAGAGAGAGAGAGCGAGAGAGAGAGAGAGAGAGGTGATGAACTACGCAGTTATACACCAAGACGACAACATAGAGAAAACTGGCGTTGTTTTTTTGTTTTTGGTTTCATGAAAACGATGAATGCCTGAGGTGTGTACAGCTGCCGTGTCCCTCATCACCTTCATCTTACATATACACTGAGTTGCAGTGTCATAGCAGTGTCGGAAAGTGTCGGAGCTGTGTCGGAACTTTACGAAGTGGCATAAGTGTCGGAACGTGTCGGTGCTGTGTTGGAACTTTCCGAAGTGTGGCACAAATGTCGTAAATGTGTAATAGCAGTGTTGGAACGTGTCGTAGCAATATGTCTTAACTGTCGTAGGCTTGTCATAGTTGTGTCAAAACTATGTCATAGCTCTGCCATACATGCCTTAACTGTGTCATAAGTCTCATAGCTGTATCGTAACTTTCACTGCTGTGTTATAACCGTGTCGTGTTACCAGGGTGGGCACAACCACTCCTTCACCTGCCGGAGTGTGCCGTCCACGTCTCACCACTCCGAGCTGCCAGTACGTATAATCTCCCATACCAGCCAGTTCTTCTGATCAACATTCTTAATAACATATGAGACAGGAGGTTATTCCCACACAGTAAATAAATGACCTTTTAGTCTAGTTACATCGGTCACAGGATACGTAGTGACGAAGATAATGTTATGAGATTTCGATGATTGAAATAATGATGAAATTTTTCGACAATCGACATGATCTCTCTCTCTCTCTCTCTCTCTCTGCCACCTTACATTCTTTCTCTCCATCCTCACTTCTCCATGTCTCTCTCTCTCTCTCTCTCCACCCCCACCTGCCTTTCTCTTTCTTCAGACCCGCCTCCCCCCCCCCCTCTCTCTCTCTCTCTCTCTCTCTCAAAATTGTATCCACCTTCCTTTTCCCCCTCTCTCCACCTGCCTCCCTCCCGGCTCGTGTCGGGGTAGAGCACCACCATTAACATTTGCCAGGCTAGTTAGGACCCCCCTCGTTATGAGTCATTCGTATTTAAATGTTAAATATCACACCGATTAGACAATTAGCCTGGCCAGCCAATTTGATATTTACGCAGCTTAACGAGACGAAGAAGTCCACACGGCTGTACCTGCCTTAGTTTACCCTACTACCTCTCCTTGAAGGTAACGGAGTATTTATATTACACAGGGTGATCAAGAAGTCCCTGTGCACTTATAATAATTTAGCTACGTTGTTATTTACCTTGTTAATGTTTAGAATAGACTGGGAAGGGCTACAGTACACGTTTGAAATGGATAACATTTCTAATATTTACTGTAAGTAGAGCAGGGAATATAATAATGTAGGTATAATTGGTAACAGCTACCTGTATGTTAATTATTATTACAGGTGCACAGGAACTTCGGTAACTCTGCACGCACACACACATGTATAGGTCATTGAGGATGTCTCAGGCTCAAAACACAAACGCTATTCATTCGTTTTAGATCTAACGTACAGTATATCAACTAAAAACCTGCAGGAGAGAGCCCCCGCCCCTTAAACTCATCCTCGCCCACGCAATCTCACTCAAGTTCACCCATGCTGCCCACAAAAAACAGTCCTAGCCATTGCAGTTAACCCTCGGATTAGTCGGTAAGGGGTGGAGGTTAACGGTAAGGGTAGAGGAGGTTAGGTGGAGTTAAGGGTAAGGGTAGAGGTGGGGGGTTAAGGGTAGGGGTGGTGCGTATGAGTCGAGTTAAGGGTCCAGACGCGGGTGCAAGGCTCGGAAGGTCGTGTTAACCGGAGCCGGTCTCGTCTTTTTTACGGGTAACCGGATATTTGGGACAAGCCAGATGGGCCAATATCAACTTTCAAAATGCAAAAATTAGCTGCACGCTCGTTCTAGATTGTGTTGCTGTTGTTGTTGTCTGCTGTGGTTGTGTGCCACTGAAGATGGTCGTTTCATACTGTCTCTGGTCGTCTCTACTGTAGTCGTTTTGTGAATCAGTGACTTGTCGTTCTTGTCAGTGAGGATTTTTTTTTGTACTTCATCTTTTGTTGACACTTTGTTAAACTGTTGTTGTCGTCATTATCACTGCCGTTGTCGTTCTTCCCTGTTCTTGTCGTCATTATCACTACCGTTGTAAGTGTCTGGTACTTTTGGCAGCCTCCATTGCCGTGTATACAGCTAGTATCGCCGTTTACCATATAGGTGTCTCGTCCTCATCATTAGTTCTCTTACATCATCATCATCACCACCATCATCATTATCACCACCACCACCATCATCATCATCATCATCAATCTTACTTCAACCATCATTCTCTTCGCCGTCTACCTAACCCTCCCCCCCCCACAAAAAAAAAAAATCACCTTATCCACAACCTTCTAAGAAAATAAAATGACCCCCCCTTACCCCTAAAAATATACAGGGTGGCGCATAATTCTCTTTACTTATGCTCAACCCTGTATGTATGAATATATAATAGCAAACTAACAGCGGCTATCGTGCGTCGCTGTTGCTTGTGTCGATAAATAATGAAAAAAGGAAAAAAAAAACTCGTTCATAATATAGCAAGTTTGTAAAAGAATTATATGAAAAAGTAGACTGCGTGAGGGCCAGCCAGCGCAGCAACGGACCCCAACAGACACCTAATTTGATGACGAAGATGATGATGATGATGATGATGATGATGATGATGGTTACATAAAGGTAATGAGGGAATAAATATATATAATGGAAACAATAAAACCAGAAAAACATATAACCACAAATAAACCAAAACAAATCTCTAAAAAAAATAAATGAAGAAACGAAAAAAATGACAATGATTAAAACTAAAAAAAAATATATATGTTAATAAAGATTAATTAGGATGACATTGAAAATAATTAAAAATATACATTAAAATCAAATACGCGAATCTGACGGCCAAAACTCGGTAACATTTACTTTACTAATGACTCTTGAGGAATCCAGGTGCGTATACCGATTCGACCCGACACGATCCGAACCGACCCGACCCGACCCCACGACCCATACAGCAACGGACGACAACACATCAATCCCCTGACTTACAACTTAACTCAAAAGGGAACGAGGTGTGAAAATGCTATTTTTCGATAAACTTTTCAAGATCATCGGTAACTATTAACAAGGAAACTGAAAACCAAAACAAAACGTAAAGCTAAGATGTTGATCTTTCATAATTAACATTCAGATGAATCCTTAATAATAATAATAATAATAATAATAATAATAATAAACTTCTTTGGAGTAAATATACTGTATGTATAACAACCAAAAATGCAACAAGCAGAGGAGACAACGGCATCACACCACAACAGCAGTACTGGCCGGAGGAACACAGTACACATGGAGGTATATGCCTGTATATTATCAAGGGGCGGCGTCTCATGCATGTAGAACCCAAGTGCCTATCCAGTCATGAATTTTGATAACGCCTGTAAATTACATCTGGTCTGCAACCTTCAGCTCTGACGGAGGCAACATCCCTCCCTCGCTCGCTCACATTTCCCGATATTCTCAGGTTGGGGTGTGTGGTACATTCGTCTCCTGTAGGTGGTGTAGCTAGCGAGCCAGGACCACATACGCACTGGGTCATGTGAAGAAAGTTTGGGTTCAGGTTAGTCTGTTGAGTGATTATTACTCTGTTGTTATTATTGTTTATTATTATTATTATTATTATTATTATTATTAATTCTGTTACTGTACTATTCTATCAACACTCTTTATTTATTATTATTTACCCCCTTGATATTATTACTAGTGATATTATTGCTAGTAATTAGTGTTATCATATGATATACTATTTATTGTTATTACTCCTGACAAGATCATTACTCTGAATCATCAGTGACATACAGTATTACTTTGCATTACAATTGACATTATTACACCCTCTCATTATTTCATATCATTTACCTGCTGTTATCACTGTTGCTATCATCATGTAGTATTATAATCAACATTTCTCAATGACGACAAAAACTACTACCTAAGACACTGGCAGCTGTGGCCGACACTTTCTTCTCAACCCAAGACACTTACCCACTTAATTACCTTACTACACTATTGCAAATATTTATTATAGCCTATTCCTATCAATAGTACATTGTTACTTCAGGTCGCAAAAATAATGTGTTACATCTATCACTTTACAAAAGGTAATTATTTTCTATTACATCATAAGCTCTAAAATGGTATTCCTCTGGTGTTGTGTGACGAGCCCAACCACCTGTACCATTATGAAGACTCCAGGACAGTAGAATGGGCAACATGTACTTTCTTTCTTGTAACCAAATGGAGGTAAAGCCAGGGGGCACAGGTTAAGAAGCTGTTCATCTTCACAGGGCACAGAGGTGACGAGTCGAAGAACCGGGACTCTGGCCATTCACCTGCTTAACAAAACAGAGGAGGAGGGAGGTGGATGAAGAGGAGACGGGAGGACGAAGAGGAGGCGGGGGAACGAAGAGGAGGCGGGGGAACGAAGAGGAGGCGGGGGAACGAAGAGGAGGCGGGGGGGGGACGAAGAGGAGGAGGCGGGGGGACGAAGAGGAGGAGGCGGGGGGACGAAGAGGAGGCGGGGGGACGAAGAGGAGGCGGGGGGGAAGAAGAGGAGGCGGGGGGACGAAGAGGAGGAGGCGGGGGGACGAAGAGGAGGAGGCGGGGGGACGAAGAGGAGGAGGCGGGGGGACGAAGAGGAGGAGGCGGGGGACGAAGAGGAGGGGGCGGGGGGACGAAGAGGAGGGGGCGGGGGACGACGAGGAGAAGGCAGGGGGACGAAGAGGAGGGGGCGGGGGACGACGAGGAGAAGGCGGGGGTACGAAGAGGAGGAGGCGGGGGGACGAAGAGGAGGAGGCGGGGGGACGAAGAGGAGGAGGCGGGGGGACGAAGAGGAGGAGGCGGGGGGACGAAGAGGAGGAGGCGGGGGGACGAAGAGGAGGAGGCGGGGAACGAAGAGGAGGAGGCGGGGAACGAACAGGAGGAGGCGGGGAACGAACAGGAGGAGGCGGGGAACGAACAGGAGGAGGCGGGGGGACGAGGAGGAGGGAAGACGAAAAGAGGAGGAGGAGGGAGGACGGAGGACGAAGTAGAGAAAAACAAAGAAGGAGGAGGAATGGCAACAAGTGATAAAGGCATTTGTTCCCACCGTCACATTTACCACCACCCATCATTAACACCACAACCACCACCACCACCACGACCCATCACCACCATTACTACTACAGCCCATCACTACAACCCACCACCACCAATCATCACCACCATCCATCACCATAACCACCCCATCACCCACCACCACAACCCATGCCCACAACCCACCACCATCACCACAATCCACCACCATCATCACCATATCACCAGCATCCATCACCATAACCACCCCATCACCCATCACTACCACCACAACCCACCATCATCACCACAAACAACCACAACCCACCACCACAACACACCATCACCACAATCCACTACCACCATCATCACCACCACCCACCATCACCACAATCCACTTCCACCATCATCACCACCACCCACCATCACCACCACCACCCACCATCACCACCATCATCACCAACACCCACCACCAACGGCAGCTCAAAAGCGTAAACCATTTTCAGGGCAGCGGTCCACAGGAGAACGAAACGTCCGGCCCCAACTGTGACAAATGACCCGCCATGGAGGGGGGTGCTAGGAAGAGGGGGGGAAGAAGAGGAGGGGGAGGGGGTGCTAGGAAGAGGGGGGAAGAAGAGGAGGAGGAGGAGGAGGGGAGGGGGAGGGGGGTGTTTATGGAGAGGAGGGCGGGAAGGAAGAATCAAAGCGATAGGAAGAGGACTAGAAAAAAATCACAACTATAGGAAGAGGGAAGAAGAAGGAAGGGGAAGGAGAGGAGGGATGAAGAGGGAAGAAAAAAATCGCATCAAAAAGGAAGAGAAGGGGCAGAAAAATCCAGAAGTATAATGAAGAGGAGGAGGAGGAGGAGGAGGAAGCATATTTATGAGCGAGAGAAGGAAAAGGTGTGGAAGAGAAGACTGTGGGATAGGTAAAAGGGAGGGAGGAGGCATGATCGTAAGATTAAACGAGAAAAAACAGGGAGGAAGAGAGAAGAAGCACGGAGAGGAAGGGAGAAGAAGCACGGGGAGGAAGGGAGAAGAAGCACGGGGAGGAAGGGAGAAGAAGCACGGGGAGGAAGGGAGAAGAAGCACGGAGAGGAAGGGAGAAGCACGGAGAGGAAGGGAGAAGAAGCACGGGGAGGAAGGGAGAAGAAGCACGGGGAGGAAGAGAGAAGAAGCACGGGGAGGAAGAGAGAAGAAGCACGGAGAGGAAGGGAGAAGAAGCACGGAGAGGAAGGGAGAAGAAGCACGGAGAGGAAGGGAGAAGAAGCACGGAGAGGAAGGGAGAAGCACGGAGAGGAAGGGAGAAGAAGCACGGGGAGGAAGGGAGAAGAAGCACGGGGAGGAAGAGAGAAGAAGCACGGGGAGGAAGAGAGAAGAAGCACGGGGAGGAAGAGAGAAGAAGCACGGAGAGGAAGGGAGAAGAAGCACGGGGAGGAAGGGAGAAGAAGCACGGAGAGGAAGGGAGAAGAAGCACGGAGAGGAAGGGAGAAGAAGCACGGGGAGGAAGGGAGAAGAAGCACGAGGAGGAAGGGAGAAGAACCACATGGGGAAGGGAGAAGAAGCACGGGGAGGAGGGAAGAAGCAGCGCGGAGAGGAAGGGGAAGCACAGGGTAGAAGGGTAAGAACACAAAAGTAAATAAAGAAAGAAGTAAAAATAACACAAGAGAATCAAAACAAAGTGAGAGGGAAGTAAGAGGGACGAAAAATAAATGCAAGCCGTAGAATGAGTGGGAGAATGAGTCATTGTTGTTGCAGGAAAGGATAGACAGATTCAGAGATGTAGGAGAGATGAAAATGTGAGGGAGAGGAGAGTGAGGGGCAGAGGGAAAGGAAAGTGAGAGGGGAGAGGAATGGGAGAGGGGAGAGGAATGGGAGAGGGGAGACGAATGGGAGAGAGAAGAGGGTTAAGAGAGGGGGAGAGGAATGAGAGAGATGGCAAAAGGTAAAGGGGAGGGAGAGAGGGAGTGAGATAAAGGAGGGAGAGGGAGTGTGAGAAGCGAGGGAGGGAGGGAGAGAGGGGAGGGAGAGGGAGGGAGAGAGGGGAGGGAGAGGGAGGGAGAGAGGGGAGGGAGAGGGAGGGAGAGAGGGCAAGATCAATCAGGCAATAGGAAGACTAAAAATTTCCTCGCTAAAAGCTCGGGAGGAATATTTAACATAGCGGGCGCCAGGGGGGAAACACAGTGGCATAATTATTACCTTGAAGAGCACCACACTGAGCCACTGATGCGACACAAGGCACACCACAAGGCCGCTTCTTACTGTACACACACACACACACACACACACACACACTAACGAGGTAGCTGTTGAGTGTTGTTGTTCGTTTTGTTTCACTATTAGTTTATGCCTTAGACAATCAAAGATAAATTTTACTGTTTCATGTACTGTAGCCAGCCCAAGGTCTAATACTCGATGCATTTCACGGGATAAAATATAATGCTCCTTATTGTATTAAATTAATCACTAAAGTAACCAACCACAGAAGACCTCAAACAAGTGCTAAAACTATGGTATCAAAACATGAAACAAATGACTACGCCATAATGGGGGAATTAATGCCCAGTTACGTGTTATCACTCGTAGGCAACTCTGCAGCTGGGTCTAAAAGCCCAGGAAAATGACATATCTTATACATCATGATATCAAGGAACACATTAACACACAACACCTACATGAAGGTTTACACCGTTGGTATATCGGGGTGTGTGTGTGTGTGTGTGTGTGTATAGAGAGAGCGAGAGCATCAACGGCAGGAGAAGAAAGAGTACAAGCAGTAGAGGCCTCCGGGAGAAGAAGCGAGAACGAGGTGATGGCTCGCTTCCTGTCCCTGCTACACCCCATCACCACTCTCAACTCCCCTTCCCCCAGGCCGCCCACACGCCCACCCACCAACACAACCTCTCACCCCACCCCCAGGTCACCCACACACCTACCCACCAACAGATACCTCAACCCAAAGGCCACCCATCATCACATGTTCAACCATCTCGTATTTGACCCATTCACACCCACCCACTGATACATCTCCACCCAAGCCCACCCACAATCTTATCTCCACCCACCTGCAACCCAAATTTTAGAAGCAACACACTCACGCCCTCCTACAATCACATCTCCACCTCATAAACACACTTCCACCTATCTACGCCCACTTACCAAACGCACCTCCACCCATCTATCCATCCATCCACAACCACCCACAATCACACCTCCGCCCACATTCACAACTCCACCCTACCGCCGCCGCCACAGCTCAGGATACACCACAATCCATACTGTCACTTAATACCGCTATTAACGACTGGAATTCCTGACATAATCATATCTAGCAAGACCTTCATACATTCCACCATCAGTCAGTCACCCACCACCTGCAACAAACTCCACCTGACTAGATAAATATAATATAAATTTAAGAAGGTTTGCCAGACAAGAATTTCTCTCCTTGGCAAATACCCGACGACCAAGGTAAAATAAAAAGAGGAGGCTTCACTCTCTCACGTACCTCTCACGGGGGTCGAACATAGTCACTCATCCTCAGTTATCCAGCGAAATGAACACTCGCCCCACTCTTCCATCCCGCCATCGTCTCCTCACTTGATATGAACGACAATTATTTCCTACGATTCGGTGAAGTGCCATTGATTTACAGCCACACATTCCTCAAACAACCAATATAACGTAAGCATTTCACTACCAACTCAATACACGACGCTTCATATTAAACAATTGATTCAGTTTTCTTTCCAATTCTCGGGCAATTTCCAATTAATAGAGCGTGTTTTCCACCAAACGAACGCGCCTGCTGTTGTCTTGGCTCTCACATAGTTCTAAACATTTCTGAGGTCTTGGGAGATATTTCTACTGACCAATTACTTAACTACACCAATGAAAGCAAAACTAAATACTTATAAAAAACAAAAAAGGAACTCGGAAATTATTTATCATTTGTCCGACTCTATTTACCTTCCTCTGTTATGATTCATTTATGGAAGACGGGTAGCCGGTAACAGCATATTTCCAATAATTCAATTAATTTTCAAAATCAGACAAAATCATCAGTGAAGAACAACGAAGAGACATATTTCCGGACGAATATGAAGACTCAAAGTTGTAAAGACGGCGACAGTTAACATACGAGCCAGAGAGGTGATGGGTGACTGTGCAGAGCAAGAGTAAAGAAAGCTGCATTACTATCAGAGGCTGTTGGGGGAGGGGGTGTGATCCTCGTCTCTGCTGAAAATGAAGGAAGAAACCCTGCAAGTAGGACAAAAGAAGAAGAGGAGGAATAGGAGGAGGAGGAGGAGGTGATAACGACGGGTGGTGGAGGGGGCAAGAAACAAAATATATTCCCCAGAGTTCGAGACCAAATAAAAGGAAGAAGTTGAGGAACTAAACTTGGCTGCGAATCGATACACAAATACTTTTAGCCTTTTTGCGTGCCTCGGAAACGGGAGGTGGCCGCGACGCTCCCCCGAAACTCCCAACACCCTTCACATGCTTCACTTGTAATCATATATAAATAAATATGGTGATAGTGAGGTGGTGTAGGTCACAATAGGGGTTCTCACTAGGCGATTACGTCACTATGGCTCCCTGTGTACCGCCCTGTCTTCCTCACGCTGTCATCTTCTATTCAAGATCCCAATTCAGAATAATCTCATATCGAGATATAATAACGACTTCCATATTGTGGGAACTGGCGACGAACTGAATACAAATTACTCAAAATAACTAACTTAACTTAGGTCCAATTATTGATTCCCAAATGATAAGAAAAGAACAAAATCCGAAAAATTATCCATAACCAAAACAAGAATCTTCGCACAAAAATAGTATTAATAATAATCCCTCGTTACAAAATTAAACAATTTAGGGACTATGAACACAGATGATGCAACACCGGTTTTTTTTTTATAATACGGGCCTTAAGATGTCCCCATGGTGTGTTCTGAAGGGGTACACTCAGAGGTGTGTTACGATACACTTGGGGGGTCACAGAGGAATGGGACGACGCTCCTTCCGGTACACACTATATAAGCATCTCACATACATGGTCGAGCTTCATACGAGTGTTTCACGGTGTAGCAAACTATTACACCCATTGTGGGCTAAGTGTATAAGATGACACACACACACACACACACACACACACACACACCGCATAACAAGAGACATTATTGTACAGTTGTGGTCAAGATTCCCTGAACACTCGACAATATCTGGCAAATAATAACGTTACTTTTCATCACGTATTATATCGGAACCACAAAAAATGGAGAACATAATTATTCCTTAAATGAAAAAAAAATCTGAGAAAATAAGCTATAATTGCAACTTCCCTCAACTAATCATACTTCAAGTACTTAAATACCAGATACTGTCAAGTGTCCAGGGAGTTTTTTTCCGCAACTGTACATATATTATAGTTCAGAAAGATTATACTCGGAACAAATAGATTAGTATACCGCGATGCCTTGGGGTTTACGGTGTAGCAGCTTCCTCATAAAAGTTTTAAAACTCCCTTTAACTTTCACAAGAGGTAAGCTGATTAAGTAAAGACACTGTGGCTGTTAAAACCAATGAGACAATACTATACATTATAACCTGAAGTGTAACCCAGCCAGTCTCTCTCTCTCTCTCTCCCCCCTTACAGGTAACAACATTACTGGAGGATTATGTAGATGAATACTGTTGATCACACACACACACACACACACCACACACACGTCCCAAGACTACCATTCCGTTCCATACATAACTCCATCTCTTTCACCTCCTGTACCACACACCTCCCATGTACATCGCACTAAACACCTAACTTCTCCACCACCTACCATTATTCCTTTCCATTCTCTTCTACACCATAGTCGACCCCTCCCTCTCCCGTCCCCTACCTTACACCACACTCTCCTCTCTATACCAACTATCCCCCACTCGCCCACCTATCCCTCCGCCCTTTATCCCCGTTATATACGAATCACTCTCTCTCTCTCGTACAGTACATATCAGGTCTCAGTGCCCGCCAGTAGGCCAGGGAAAACGCCATTACCCATTATAATTCAAAGTCGTGTTTTGAGGGTGTTAGAGACAGAGAGGGTGCGAGGAGCCGCTCATACGAGTAGTAATAAATCAAAACCTTGGACCCCATTTCCCTCATCCATACTTATTACGGGCAAGGAGGATGTGATTCGTTATGATACCTACAACAAGACTTAATAATTCCCTCGACTGGCCCCGCGCGAACCATTACCGACTGTATGTACCCCAGACACAAGGTCGGCTCTGGCTTCCCCCGGCCTTTATTTTTCATCATCACGTCGCAAGCCATCCTGACCCGTAAGACCACCCGGATATAAGGTTCAGACTCCCGTGCAGCCCTGACCTGTTTTCATTCACTGGGACTAAATAGGAAGAACATGTATTGTTAATATGCTTGTACGGAGAAGTTGAATAATAAGTTCCAATGCGTTAACACAATGTGCCTTGGATTCAGGTGGATGCCCCTTTCACCGGGGCCCGACACAAGGGCATATTCACGGCGCCGCATCTAATGCCGTAGAGCAATGTGAGGCATACAATGGAGGCATAAAATATATCACCCAGACCTTGATGAAATGGCAGGAACGGGACAGCCTGCGTGAGTGTGGCTCCGCGGGGTGGGGTGCAGGGAGGGAGGAAGGGTGGAATGGGAGGATGGATAGCTGGGGATGTTAGACAAGGGGTGTTACGGAGTGGGGTATGGGGTGAGTGTGCCACTGAGTGGGTGGTGGTGAGAGAGAGGGATGATGTGAGAAAGTGGTGAGGATGGTTGGTGGGTGAGTGGGTGGTCGAATGGCCGGATGAGTGAGGAAGCCAGGTGAAGGATGTCAATTGAGTGGAGTGTGGGCAAGAGAGAAGGGACAGTGGGTGGGGTGGGCAAGGGAGAGAGGGGGCAATGGGTGAGCAAAAGAGTTGGTGGGCAATCGTGTGGGTGGGCAAGAGTGGGTTGGTGAGCGGGTGGAGGAGGGAGGGGGTGGGTCGGTCCTCCACCTATATAAAAGTGGACTCGCCCAACAACCAACCTTGAGGAACACGTCACGTATAGCGCGCAGGTAAACAAACAATAATAACTTAAGCTTCAACCGCAAACAAGAACATCAACGCCACAGCAACAATTCGACGTCAACGGCAAACAAAAAAAACAGACGCCAACGCCAGGAAACGTCGACGTCAACAGTATAAATGGTCATTGGCAAAAAAGTCGACATCAAGGTTATAAAGTCGGCGTCAACGGCACAAAAGGTCGACGTCAACGGTATAAAAGGTCGACGCCAACGGCATAAAAGGTCGACGCCAACGGCATAAAAGGTCGACGCCAACGGCATAAAAGGTCGACGTCAACGGTATAAAAGGTCGACGCCAACGACATAAAAGGTCGACGCCAACGGCATAAAAGGTCGACGCCAACGGCATAAAAGGTCGACGTCAACGGTATAAAAGGTCGACGTCAACGGCATAAGAGGTCGACGTCAACGGCATAAAAGGTCGACGTCAACGGTGTAAAAGGTCGACGTCAACGGTATAAAAGGTCGACGTCAACGGTATAAAAGGTCGACGTCAACGGTATAAAAGGTCGACGTCAACGGTATAAAAGGTCGACGTCAATGGTTTAAATAGTCGACGTCAAACAATAAAAAAGTTATATCGATAAACAGCACAATGGCCGATACCAACCATTGACACAAACAACAATGGCCGCAACAAAGGGAAACCGTGTGGATGTAAACAGGAATGTAAACACAGGTGCAAACAAGTCACCATAAAATAGAAGACACATGTAAACAACAAACACAAAGCAAACAACATTATGAACCCGCTCGACGCTAGTTATAAACAAGTTAGTTGTTTGTTTAATCTCACAACGCCAACAATAAACAATACAATAAGACACATGAATGAACAAATAGCTAGGCGGAAAGTTATGACACGTGAAGTAACATGTGACACAAACAAATCGACATGTGACACAAACAAATCGATATATGGTTTACAAGCAAAATCATTGACAGCGAACGAGACAGAGTAACAAAAACATACAAATCAAAACACATTGGTCACAAACTAGTCGACACCATCGATCACACAAACCAAGTAACAAATAAATTATCACGACGAAAATGTTGGAACAATAAACAAACAAAAGCACACACACACACACACACGATCTACGTGACCTCCACTGCAAACATTAATCTGTATGTTCACTGTATGTTCCTTTACCTTTCTCTAATGAAGGCTTTTGTTAAACCACCAATGTCAATTTATGTAATAAGTCATTTATGTCCAATGTATATTTTTAGCCTTCGGGCTGCAGAACTTTTTCAATAAACCGTTAATTATTATTATTATTATTTATTATTAGTTTTACTCACACCGTCGCCACTAGCCATCGTCACTAACCACGACAAAGACTCCCCCCCCCCCCCCCCTACCTTCCCACACCCCACAAAGGACTCTCTCGGTGACCACTAAAACGCAACCCCCCCCCCCCCACGCACACACACACACTCCACCCCTCTTCTCTCATTCTCACAAACGTTTCCCTCGAGAACACTACCCCCCCCCCTTACCTTCCTCCTCCCTCAACAAAAACATCTCACCACCCCAAACGTTTAGACTCATCTGTTTAAAAAGCAATGTTTGACACTTGGAATTTTGTACACAACGTGATGGTATTTTTAGTTGTTGTTCTTATTTAAGTTTTAAGCGTCAATTAGTCACCTATGTATCAGGATAATTCGCACGTCAATGGCCTGGAGATAAATAAGACAGAGAGAGGAGTACACCCCTCCATCCACCCCCTCCCGCCTCATGTTGCCTCTATAACACTGGTGACTTGTTCCTCGACTTGCTAAGAGAAAAGGCGATGAGAGGCAAGTGTGGGAGTGGGGGTGAGGGGTAGAGGAGCTAGGTAAAGGGGTAAGTGAGGCAGGTGAAAGAGAGGGGGTGTGAGGTATGGAAAGCAGGTGAGGAGGAGTGGGGGGGGGGGGGGGAGACAGGTGAGGGGTGGCGGAGGGAGGGAAGGACACCAATGAGTGACAGAAAGGGAGGGTGTGTGGTGGGGAGGAAGGTGCGGACAGTAAAGAGGGCCGAGGTGGGGGTAAATTGTGGAGAAGGGAGGAGGCAACAAGGAAATAGAAGTAGGGTTATGAGAAAGTGACATAGTAGGGATGAAAAGAGGATAACGAGAGAGAGAGAGGTGCACAAAAGAACGGGGCGAGAGAGAATGAGCAGCGTGGGAGGAGTAAGAGAGAGAAAGGTCAGGTATGAATAGAAAAGAACCAAGAATGCTGAGGAGGTCGAGGTGCTGGAGGTCACACACACAGACATGTCAGGTCAGGTCAGGTCAGGTCAAAAGAAAGACAGTTCTTTGACCTTACAGCCAAGTATTCACCCCCGACTACTCACTCAATAAACATAAACATTAACAAATATACATCGACACATACACATTTCAAACAGTATATTTTCCATTATCCACAACACATAAATACATAATTTACATTTACCTACAATATTTCTATTTCCGTATTACATTACACAGACTAGGGACAGGTGTGCAAACCTATAATATATAAAAAAGGAAACGATAGATGCACAGGTGACCAACTGCTATAAATAAGCGCACTGAAATATAAAAAAAAGAACACGCACACACCTACACCCCCCCCCCCCCACACACCTACACCCCCACACACAAACGACAGTCCAAAAAAACACAGCTGTCATTGCATAAAAAATATACCAAGCGCGGCAGAAGTCACAATGGACCAAACGTGATACGGCGTTACCTTGAAATTCTACACGGCCATAAAATTTCCCGATACGAGGCGAAACTAAGCCCGCATAACATGTGTACAGGAGGAGGAGGCTCGCTCAGCTCTGGGACGTGTTCCTGGGGGT
This sequence comes from Homarus gammarus, assembly GCA_958450375.1. Lineage (NCBI taxonomy): Eukaryota > Metazoa > Arthropoda > Malacostraca > Decapoda > Nephropidae > Homarus > Homarus gammarus. The sequence continues at coordinate 1,238,926 of CAUDMG010003604.1, forward strand.
CAACCACAGCCCAGCACTCGTCGCCGTCATATTAGATCAAGAAAACTATGAGATTGGTATTTCCAACATCTTATCATCTAACGGAAAATGTTAAGTTAATACCATTGTTATCAACTGAAATAAAATACCAGCTTACCAACTCTCTCCCCCTTCATTCACCATCACCAATTACTATCTTGACCATCAATAACATCGTAGGTACTATCACTATCGTAACTCTCACCTAATCGTATATAACAATCGTCGATAATAACACCATTTTTAACATCATCATCCAACAAGACCGTCGACACTATCAACGTCATCACTATAAGTCAACCTCCTCCCCCTCACTATCAACACTTATCACCCTCCCACTTCACTATCAACTTCCTCAACAATATCACCAGGAACAAACTCGCCATTTATGACTCGTCCAGATAAATATTTCATCGTCTAGGACAACGAACTGACGTTAAGACAATACACCCACACCACCCTCCCCCCCCCCCCTTCCGACATATCCACACCATACAATACCCCACACACACACCCATCCTCCCCACACAAAAAGGCATTTTCAATAAGTTAAAATGAATCATCAAAGCTCCTACATCAAACACTCATGTGATCCAATAAAAGTAAAAACAGGTGAACAATATATCCCCTCACACCGGAGCCTCGTGTCTCAGAGCTCACACTTCAAGGCGAGAGCGAGGTAGACGGAGGCGACACTTAATTGGAGACTTGTCTTATTTCGTCGGAATAAGATTTATGGAAATGGATATCAGGTTAATCCTATTGTATATATATATGCAAACTTTTGTCCTCACCTGAATACAACTGTGTGTGAGGTGGTGAGTGACGCGCCTAACTCGTTAATAAAGATACGGGTATACAGTATACATATACCGGTATAACTAAGAAAATAATTATTAAAAGGTGGCTATTTTTCTCACTCGAGGGGTTTGATACGCTGACACCAGTGGAATGACTTCAACCAATCTCTAGAGGAACGGTCACGTGAACCTTGGAGGAGTAAACAGCGTTCTTTAGAGGTAGTGGTCTTGGAGGGGACACACACACACACACACACACACACACACACACACACACACACACACGTTTATTATTATTAGTAGTAGCTGTAGTAGTAGTAGTAGTAGTAGTAGTAGTAGTAAATAGTAGTAGCAGCAGTATTATTTTCTATAATTTTCATCGTCGTTTTCATCGTATTTAATGTTATTACAAGCTGTCCTGATGCGGTTATCATATACAAAACTATCATCCATATGTTTCTACCATTGAATGAACCATCCAGGAAATTCCCTCTCGTTTCCACCCACCCACTCATCCTCCAGTACATCCCGTTCACCCCCCCCTTCAGCACAACTCCATCTCTCCTCCTCCAGTACAGCCCCTATACCCTCCCCTCTCCTGGTAAAACTGCCATGGAAGCGAATTTCACGGGAGTATGCGCCATGCTTCCGGTCAGCCGCCACGGCAAGGTGGTCACAGGACGTTGCCTCACCTTCCTTGACCTTCCTTACCAGCTAGTGTGACCCCTCCCTCACCCCTCTTACCAGCTAGTGTGACCCCCTTCACCCCTCTTGCCAGCTAATGTGACCCTCCTTCACCCCTTTTAACAGCTAATGTGACCCTCCTTCACCCCTCTTACCAGCTAGTGTGACCCTCGTTCACCCGTCTTACCAGCTAGTGTGACCCTCCTTCACCCCTCTTACCAGCTAGTGTGACCCTCCTTCACCCCTCTTACCAGCTAGTGTGACCCTCCTTCACCCTTCTTACCAGCTAGTGCGACCCTCCTTCACCCCTCTTACCAGCTAGTGCGACCCTCCTTCACCCCTCTTACCAGCTAGTGTGACCCTCCTTCACCCCTCTTACCAGCTAGTGTGACCTTCCTTCACCCCTCTTACCAGCTAGTGTGACCCTCCTTCACCCCTCTTACCAGCTAATGTGATCCTCCTTCACCCCTCTTACCAGGTAGTGTGACCTTCCCTCACCCCACTTACCAACTAGTGTGACCTTCCCTCACCCCACTTACCAAAAAGTGTGACCCTCCTTTACCCCTCTTACCAACTAGTGTGAACCTCCCTCACCCCTCTTACCAACTAGTGTGAACCTCCCTCACCCCTCTTACCAGCTAATGTGACCTTCCCTCACCCCTCTTACCAACTAGTGTGACCCTCCCTCACCCCTCTTACCAGATAATGTGACCCTCCTTCACCCGTCTTACCAGCTAATGTGACCTTCCCTCACCCCTCTTACCAACTAGTGTGACCCTCCCTCACCCCTCTTACCAGCTAATGTGACCCTCCCTCACCCCTCTTACCAGCTAATTTGACCCTCCCTCACCCCTCTTACCAGCTAATTTGACCCTCCCTCACCCCTCTTACCAGCTAATGTGACCCTCCCTCACCCCTCTTATTTTTTTCACAAGAGACGACAAAATAAGCCCTTTTTATAACTCTTCCACAATATACAGTATATTAAAGGCTTCTAAAGTGTTGAAAGCAAACGGACATATATAAATTCTTCAGAGTATAACGACTAATAAAATCCATCAAGCAGGGACGTTTACTTTTAGTTTTTAATTAAAGTAAACAGTAACTACTAAGATCAATGAGAGATTCCATTCCTTTTGCCTGAATGAAGAATAATAGTAACAATAACATCAATACGACAGGAATAGTCATTTGTTATATACTCATCCATAAAATCATTAACATTAATAATAATAATAAATAATAAAATAAAAATAATAATAATAATAATAATATACAAAAACTACTGTACTAAACAACATCAACAACAACAACAATAAAACATGAATAATAATAACAATAATATTATCAATAATCCAATTAAGAGTCCATGTCACTCCTGCACAAAAAATATATCCACCTTATCCATATTCAATTTCATTATCAAATATATTAAAATAGCTTGGCATAATTATTTACACACGCCTCCCTGGACTCCTTAGGTAAAGCTACAAAGCTAAGTTGATATGAAAACGCTATCTATGAACAGTTAAGGAACAGATATAAGGCAAAATTGATGGAAGCTATATGGTAAAGACTGAATAAAGCTACATCAATAAAGACTGGATAAAGCTACATCAATAAAGACTGGATAAAGCTTCATCAATAAAGACTGTATAAAGCTACATCAATAAAGACTGTATAAAGCTTCATCAATAAAGACTGTATAAAGCTACATCAATAAAGACTGGATAAAGCTTCATCAATAAAGACTGGATAAAGCTTCATCAATAAAGACTGTATAAAGCTACATCAATAAAGACTGTATAAAGCTACATCAATAAAGACTGGATAAAGCTTCATCAATAAAGGCTGGATAAAGCTACATCAATAAAGACTGTATAAAGCTACATCAATAAAGACTGTATAAAGCTTCATCAATAAAGGCTGTATAAAGCTACATCAATAAAGACTGGATAAAGCTACATCAATAAAGACTGGATAAAGCTACATCAATAAAGACTGAATAAAGCTACATCAATAAAGACTGGATAAAGCTACATCAATAAAGACTGTATAAAGCTTCATCAATAAAGACTGGATAAAGCTACATCAATAAAGACTGGATAAAGCTACATTAACCGAACTAGATCAGTGCCACATCTTATCCGACCTCGTGAACACCATTTAATCAGACAATATATATTACAAAAAAAAAAAATACACGAGTTATTAACGCAAAAAACAACAACAGCAAACAACTACAACACAAACAAAGGCAATAAAACAATTTATATAATTATTAAAAAATAAATAAAACAATAAAATGAAAATCTAAAAACTGGGGTCACCGCCATCGCCACACTCGCCCATCAGTCATCAAATTTATCTATAAATTAATAAACCTAAAAAGGGCATTAACTATCCATAAGGCATTACCGGTAACCCAGCCCGCCCTCCCCCCACACCCCACCATTACCCCCTCCCGCCCCTCCCCAGCAGATGCGTTCACCGATAGCTAACCTTCCGGACATCGCATTACTATTCACGAGATCCCTCACGCACGCACGCACGCACCCACACACGCACATTTGTCGCGATTACTGCGTGGATCCGTGGATGAGCGGCGGTGAAAGTTATGCTTGAGTTAGGTTCTAGGCGACGAACGCGAGAGTGAATTCCTGGATTTCTCGTTCGGAATGACGAATGGATTCCTGGATTAATGGATTAAATACTGAATGAATAAGTCAGATACACAAACGGATTCCTAGGAACGAACACATTGATTGCGACATCTGATGCATGTACGCCCACACACAAGTGCGTACACATATACACACACACACACACACTGCACGCACACAATGCACACTAGCATACACATCCTGCACAAAAAAAGAAAAACCTGCTTGCCGCGTGAAACCTGCAGTCAAGTCAAATAAGCAAGCAGATGCGTAAATAAGCGGAATGGGGAGAGCGGTAAACAAGGAAGTGGGTAAGCAGGGAAACACAGAGGAAGATAAGAAAGCATTTAGATTAGTTTAGCAGGTAAGGAAGGAGGCAAAGTGACAAGCAGGTATAGAAGTACGCAGGGAGGGTGAGCAGATAATGAATATGATCGGAGGTAAGTCGATATAGATAATGAACTAGGCAGGCAGGTAGTGTATGAGATGGTAGGGGTGAGACTAGACTAAGCTCATAAAGTCTGGCGATTTTCATTCCACGCCTCAAATTGATTTTCTTTAGATTAATTATGAGATAGAAGCAGCTTACAATAACATAGTGATGTAACTAACTCAATACACCAAAACAGCCACAAAAACTAACCTACACCACCTCTCTCTCCCTGCCTACCGAAGTAAATTTTTTTCCACAACTGTATATTAGGGGGTTATAGAAATGGTTGATGGGAAGAGAGAGAGAGAGAGAGAGAGAGAGAGAGAGAGAGAGAGAGAGAGAGAGAGAGAGAGAGAGAGAGAGAGAGAGAGAGAGAGTTGTCACGGAGAACAATAGGTCAGAGAAATAAAAGGGCATGATTAATGAACCTTTTCGCCGGGACAAGAAACACCTTTAGAGGAACATAAATATTGACAAAAACTCCCAGGGCGTCAGAGCACAATATTTGACTTCACACGGGCCACCCTACCTCCACGCCTCCCTAATTATAATACAGAGCTTACACTTCAACGCCAACGCTCCCCATTGTCTCCCAGCTATTATCACAATGGGGAGAAATATTAGGATTAGAAGAAAGACTCAGAGAGAGAGAGAAAAAAACTTATTGTCAAGGCGATATTATTTTTCCTAAGTGTCAAAAGTATTATAATTGTAAGAGGCAGGGCGGTGGGTTGGTGGGGGGGGGAGGGGGGTGGGGGGGGGATGGGGGGGGAGGGAGGGAGGGAGGGAGAAAAAATACTACCTCTCTTGTGAGGAATTAAAAGACAACGAGCTTCCGGAAGAGAGAGAGAGAGAGAGAGAGAGAGAGAGAGAGAGAGAGAGAGAGAGAGAGAGAGAGAGAGAGAGAGAGAGAGAGAGAGAGAGGGGGATATTTTTTTTTTCTATTAATAAAAATTAGAAAGTTACTACACGTCTACTAGGGGGCGGGATGATGAGATAGATGAGACGAGTCTACATAAATTTCTGAGATATAAAGTATAAGTATCTTGTCCTGTTGACGTGCTACAATACTTGAGAGTTTAAAGACTAAACTCTTCCTTACCTGACAGCACCATTGTAACGTACCTTTACATAATTTGTAAAATAAACAAGCGCTAAGAGAACTTCTACCTGACAGTCAAGAATCACCTCATTAATAGGTCACCAAAGCACAGGTAGACACAGGTGTTTGGTTCTAAGACAATTTTTTTTTCTTATGAGAGACAGTTCACAGGTACAGAGTAGTCACGACACCTGTTTTTGGAAGTTGTGTGTCTGGGTGAAGAAGACATCTGTAGTGAGTTTATGGACGGGAAAAAAAATCAGTTGTCACGGTACGCTGATCACCTGAACGGACACCTAAACGTGTAAAAAAAAAGATCAGGTGAGATGAGTCGGCCTATTTGTTTACGCTCAAGAGATCAAAGTTAAAATGACGCTTTATTTTTGGCTCCAGGCATAATACTATATACGTCTCCTTTTCACACACACACACACACACACACACACTTCCAAACCAGTATCGTGTAGACCTCCGCCACACCATACTTTATCCCCTCTACAGCTGACTAGTCAAGGTTACTAATGGATAACAACAGTAAAAACAACAACGCTCTTTTACACACTCAATGATACAACAATAAACCAAAGTTATAAACATTATAATATCAACAAGTTCAACCATAATTACAAGGTCGATCATAAGTCGCACAAGGTCATCTGTCAACCTCAACGACCAGGGTATTAGTAAACTGTGATCACCTGACCTACTACGTGAGGTAAAACATAAACACCGAGGATTATTACTTATTAACGTTAAAAGCCACGCCAATTAAAGACCTGTTCAGCATGAAGTACAGGAGCAGCTAGAATTAACAGCAAAAACCACAGCAATAAGAACATGTAACAGCAAACGCGACAATATTAACTAACATTAACAGTTCAAACACCATTCAACAACATCCCAAGACACACATTTTTACTTAAAAAGAACCTTTCCCATTAACATTAACAGCAGAAGCCCACAACATTAACAGCAGAAGCCCCATCATTAACAGCAGAAGCCATAGCATTAACAGCAGAAGCCATAGCATTAACAGCAGAAGCCACAACATTAACAGCAGAAGCCCCATCATTAACAGTAGAAGCCACAACATTAACAGCAGAAGCCCCAGCATTAACAGTAGAAGCCCCAGCATTAACAGCAGAAGCCCCATCATTAACAGTAGAAGCCCCAGCATTAATAGTAGAAGCCCCAGCATTAACAGCAGAAGCCCCAGGATTAACAGTAGAGGCTACAGCATTAAGCAGCATTAAAGACAGAGCCACACAATACCATACACAGCGCAGTTGGTACTCCAAACACGAGCTTGGTAACGTGATACCATTGTTTACAAACCATTTGAAAGCTTCAAGGGAGAACATTAGGGAGGAACTCTCGCCGTTATGTACTCTGGGCCATAGAGGTGAGGATCCCCCGCCTCGCCCACGCCTAACACTGTACAGCTCCCAGCCATAAGGACAATAACAGGCAAACTAACAGCGGTTTAGGCTGGAGGTACCAAGCCTCCAACGACAACTATCTGCGCCGTGTGGTCAGGGTAAAGGCGCTGTGATTAAGGCTGGATGGAGGAGGTAAAGTGCGCTGCGTGATAAGAACTGCAAGTGAGCAATGTATGTACTGGACCCCCTACGCTATAGGCGCTCACATATTTAGTCTCGGATAGTACAGTCCGCAGTGTAGGAATGAATATTACGTGCGCTTAAGTACTCTTAGTGGGACCTCATGAGCGCCGATAAATTAAATGGCTGATCGCTAGAGTGACCAGTGTATGAGGTCAGTAAATAGGGTGGAACACGGTGTGAACAAGGTGGGGTGCGGTGTGCGGAGTTAATATTACACGTCGGGCGGTAACTGCGCTCAATGATTAGGGGGTCGTAAGCTCAACTCATCAAACGGTGGATGTATCCGAAACCTTTATTCCCAAATGTTCGTAAATTAACGATGCATATGAGATCGATTCTAACTCGCTCACTTCACCTACGACACGAAGATGGCGGCCAAAATGACGTCATAACTTAAGACCAGATTGACGTCATAATTTAAGACTAGATTGACGTCATAATTTGAGGACAGAATGACGTCATAATTTACGCACGAGTATTGGCGTAATCAGATGTGTTCTTTCTCGAGCAAGATTAGAAATATTCAACAATATATGACAATCTAGATCCTGAGAACCGCTTAATAATTCGCATCTAACGCACTGTGCGCTCCGTGATGCGTTACTGACTGGAGGTAGAGTGAGTTAACATAACCCACCAAATGTTACGGATGTTTACCTCGATGACAAATTCTGGTGATTCATTGGACGGTAGTAAGCGGTCGACGATAGAAAGCCGACGGACGATAAAAAGCCGACGGACGATAAAAAGCCGACGAACGATAAAAAGCCGACGAACGATAAAAAGCCGATGGACGATAAAAAGCCGACGGATGATAAAAAGCCGACGGACGATAAAAAGCCGACGGACGATAAAAAGCCATCGGACGACAACAAGACGACAAATTACATAATCTGCCACATTACAAAATACATGAGCGTCTCCTAAAGTCCTCTAAACTCATGTCATCTACAACTGTTAGGAAGACGCACCTACTCGATACCCATCTATTTTAAAATACCTCAATAGCAATATATTCCATCGTATCATTCAACTATCGTAAATTTCTAAATCTTTTCTCATTATCAAGAAGTATGAAATCTGTCTTTCTATTCAGATTTTGAAGTATATTTCAGATTTTAAATGTATAAACTAAACAATCATTCAAAATATACTCTTATAATTTTTGGATACATGAATAAAAAGTTTCTATCCACACTTCATACATATTTCACTCATTCACTAGTACAAGATTTTTTTGTCTCAGAACTTTGTAACATTCATTTTCTAATATTAATGAAAATGAAAAAAATTATTATTCAGTTAATCCAATTTTTTATCTCAACTAACTTTCCGTCGATCACAATCAAAGACACTGGCCCATTAATACGCAATAAGACTCAAGCCTTCAAATAGTACATAGAGTATTTGTTTACACATATCCTTCAGCGTTTAATAAAATATATCTAATTTTAACACATTTCCACCACAGAATGTTTATCCATCGCCATTAAATATATCCACAAGCGTTCAATAACATACAAAGTAATAATACTATATAGAGATTCAATACATTTTCACCATTCAGAGTTACGGACGCCACCCACCTGTCTCTATCCAAATTCTCACCTTCCTCTATCCGTATCTGACAACTCGATAGCGCTAACGTTATCCGGAATCGAATACAGCGCCGCCTGACACCTCGGGATGGATGTTCATATCAACAATGCTAAACCAATTGAAACCGATCTGTTAACCGTGATGCAATAAGAAGAATCTGCCTTCCTCTCACCTACCAGGGCGGGTATCCCTCCCTCCCTCCCTCCCCACACACACAAGAGCCCTCGTCCACCTGACATATATACCCTTCCTCCACAACCACCCCCCTCCCACTTCCTAACTCCCCAAAACATCTTCAACTCCCCCCCCCCCACAAACACACACGCACACACATACATACATACTGTGCACCTCTCCACCTGCCTCCCCCCTATACACACACACACGCCTCCCTGTCCCTCCCCCAACTCACACACACGCCTCCACCTATCTCCCCCCAACACACACACATACCTCCACCTGCTCCCCCCATCACACCTTTCCAAAACTTCAAGACATGTTCCTATATCTACTGACACCAATTCCCAACAGCTCACAAAAAAAATAAATAAAATAAATAATGAAAAAAACCCCTGACAAAACATGACGTACAAAAAAAAAAAAAAATTTAGAAAAAACCCAAAAACAAAAAGTGAATGGATGAGAAGTATGGTATCTACCCATCAATTATTTATTTACCTATGTATATATTTCTCTATACAAGATGTAAATAAAATAAAAGGCGAGAGATAAATAAACGATACGAAGAAGGATAGAGAGGAGAAGGGATGGAAGAAAGAATGGGATAAGGGAAGGAGGAATGAGGGGAAGGCTAATGAAGGAGGGGTATGAGAAGGATAAGGCATTCGGGATAGGATAGAGGAAAGGGAAAGGAGAGGAAAGGAGTGAGGGAGGGAAGGGGGTGAGATAGGAAGATGGAAGAGGGAGAGAAAAGAGGGAAGGAGAGAAAAGAGGGAAGAAGGAGAGAAAGGAGAGAAGAGGGAAGGAAAGGGATAGGGAAGAGGGAGAGAGAAGAGGGAAGGAGAGGGAAAGGGAAGAGGGAGGGGAAGGGGAAGAGGGAGGAAGAGAGGGGTATGAGGAGTCTTCATCTCAGAGTCTGTGATGTTCCTTGGCCGGATCCTACCTACACCTGTACAGCATATCCTTCGTAATCCTACACCACGTTACCCCATCCTAATCTGTATATCATTAACATATATCAATACAAATCATGTTTACAATTTAACTAAAGATCAAGTACAATTTAAAATAATAATAATAAAAAATAATAATAATAATAGTCATAATGACACTCCAAAAGAACAAAAGATAAATGTTATGAATGGAAGAAAGCGATAAAGAAAGGAATAAAGTGCAACAATTGAATAAAGATGGTGAACAGAGCAAAATACACGATAAATAGGGAATAAGAGAAACGGTGATTAAGCGAAGCACAGAAACGATAGGACAACTAAACAAAAAACAACAAAACAAAATAAACAACGTCTAACACCGCGAGCAAAAAAACAAAAGAAAAGCCTGATAAAGAACGGAAGTGAGAAAATGCGAGAAAAATAATGAAGGGAAGACGAACAGTGGCACATAGGTGATGAATTAAACAAAGGAGGAAGAGAGAACACACAATATAATAATGAACACAATGTAGACGACAAAAATCAAGCAAAAAGTGTTGATGAGAGACGAAAGTAAACAAGAAAGAACAAGAAATAAACAACGTCAACAAGTAGGTAAGCAGCATAGAGGGAAGGTAGGTAAGTAGGTAGGTAAACAAGCAAATAGGACAGAGGTAAACAGGGAAGCAGGCATTAAGCAGAAAGTTAGCAAAAAAAAACAGTAATGAAGGTAAGTAGGTAAACAACCAGGTAATTAGGCATGTAAACAGAGGCCCGACAGGGAAGCAGGTATTCAGCAGAAAGTAGTGAAGGAAGCAAACAATAAAAAAAAACAGGTAGATGGGTAGAAAACAGACCAAGAAGCAGAAAACAAGTAGAAAACAGGCAGACTAACACAGACAGGCAACAGTACACCCCTCAGACAGACAGGCAGTAGAACACCCTCCCACCCAGCACCCTCCCCCTACCCGACAGACAGTAGAACACCCTCCCACCCAGCCCTCGGAGGATGAGCCAATCTGTCGCGAGGTCTATGAAGGCTAAGGACATCCTCTCCCCCTTAACTCAGGTTCTCACAGTTTGATCAAAATCCACCCACTGGCCTCTGAGTTTGGTGTGACGATGGGACGGATAGACGAACGGATAAACTGACAGATGGATGGATTGATAGACGGACGGACGGATAGACAGGGTGTTTGGATTACTGGATGGATGGAGATCTATTTTGACGGGTGGATGAATAGATAGTCGTATGGTGTTCTGGACGGACGGATAGGCAGATGTGTGGTGTATTTGGGCTGCCGGAAGGACGGGTAGATAGACAGATGAATATATTTTGACAGATGGATGATCATGATTCGGTCGGTCGGGCAGAATCCAAGTATACGCTAAGAGTAAACAAATTAAAAAAAAATAATAGTTAACTCTGCCAATATTACTGAAGAAGCTGGCCTAGTTGTCTCCGTCCCACCAGGAACTACATAACGACCAGGAACGACAAGGTAGTCCCATTGATGATGACACATGATCAACGAGGTAACGACAGCGTCATGCCCATTAACACACTTAACAAGCCACATGTAGTGAGACGAGTAATGTGTGTGTGGTTAAATAAGTTTCGATGTGCACGATTGGATTAGGCTGCCTTGTGCACGCTTAGGTAATCCGACGCCCACACGTTTGGTTATGTTTGCGTGTGCATGCGTGAGGGTAGGAGGTTTTTCGTGCCTGTGTATTTTACGCAGCAGGTATCAGGTTTGCGTGAAGATGTGTTGATTTGTGTGCAGACGGGTTAGTATGCTTGCTTGCTTGAGGCGGTTATTTTGGGTGCAGATGGATTACTAACCTTGTTTGTGGGTTACCTTGCATGCGTAGATATTGGCTCTATTTGTGTTTAGACTATGTGGATATGCAACTGAAGGTACCCGTGTGGATATGACGCCATACCCGAGTGTTAATGATCTGTTGCGTGTGTGGGTATTTATGGGTAACTGCGCGAGTGTGAATAGAGGCGGAATTACATGCGTGCTTAAGTAAAAGTGCAATGTGTGTGAAAACAGAGAGGGTTACCTGTATTGAGAGGGTTTAATAGGGAGAGGGATGGCCGGAGGAAGGAGGGGACGAAAGGGAAAGAGGGGGAGGGAGGGAAATGAGATGGGTAGTGTAGAGAAGAGTGGGGGAGGTGGGGGAGAGTGGGGGAGGTGAGGGAGAGTGGAGGAGGTGGGAGAGAGTGGAGGAGGGAGGGAGGGAGGGAGGAAGGATTTACCAAGGCAGTATCTGAGCAAGTGAGTGGCCAGATCACATTTTGGCAAGCACACCATCGTGCTTGACTGTTGAGCTGTACGTTGTGTGCGTGTATGTGTCGCCTTCACCGTGTGCGTGTGTGTGCCTGCCACCCCTCTGTTTTGTTCGGATGTATGTGTTTGTGTGCGCGCGCGCCACCCCCCTCCCTCCCTAGACATTGCAGTTCGGTGTTTGTTCATTCGTTCCTTTCCTTGTGAGTAGATCAACAACACATACCTTAGCTCAAGTCTGTGTAGCGGTGGGCAGCAGTCAACACGCGCCTACTTCATCACTAACACCATACAAGTCTTGGGGGAGGAGACCGAGTGTGCACGTACCTGAGTATGAATGTATATATAATAGACATAGGGGGGAGGTGTGTGTGTGTGTGTGTGTGTGTGTGTATGTGTGTGTGTGTGCGCGCGCACGTACTAGAGGCTGGATGTCTGAATTACGAACATCTGCCAAGCACACCGACACACCTCTACCTGTGCATACGTACATAAGCGTGAACCAAGAGAAATAGCACCTCAGCATGTACGCTAGCAAGTGTGGCGGGTCCTTCCTGTGGAGAGCACCGTGCTTCATCTCCCTTACCAGGGCCCACACACCTTACTGGGGCCCACACACCTTACTGGGGCCCACACACCTCACTGGGGCCCCATACACCTCACCAGCGAAAATTGGGCGATAGATATTACAGGTCAAGCTTCCCTCAGTGTGTTTACGGGGTGAGTCTTCCTCCTCTTCCTCTTATTCCTCCTCATTATCCTCACTTCCCTCTTCCCCTGGCCTCCTTTTGTTGACCCTCATTCTTCCACTCTCTCTCTCTCACCCTCCCTTGCTTCCCCTCCTCCCACTCCTCTACTTTCTAGGACAATGCCCCAAGACGCAGTTGATTTCGAGTGCCAGTGCAAAACTCGTAGATTTGTTGGCCATCATAGATTACTGTGATAGTTGTAAATCTTGGGAGAAATGCCGACAAAGGAGGCACACTAAAACTTGGATAAAAACACCTTAAGTTCCGTTCATCAGGCCAAGGTAAGAAAATTAATATCAACTATGTACTACCAAAAGCGGCCGGAAAAATTCTAGTTCCTGAATATCTTCATAATAAGTTAGTGTGTCTGCCGGGGAAGATTTACTTGTGCAGTGTAGCAGAAACTCTCCTTCCCTCTCTCTTACTCCTCCTACCACCCCCCCCCCCTGGGTATACCACATCATGCCCCAAATAATGGCAGATTATTCACACTGGCGATAACCTGAAGAACTTCGCGAGCCAAGACCTCATTCCTTGTCAACAAAATTAACCACTCACCAAGGTCTTCCACTACCACCGCCTCCACACACACAAAACCTACCTATCACCGGCCATTCCTCCTTCCTACCCTCTCAAACAGAATGATAACCACCCTGCCAGCCCACCTCGACTGCCGAAATGACACATCCCAAGCACACACTCCCTACCGCTCTCTCTTTCTCTCCAACAAACTTAACACCTAGTAAACACATCCCTTTTTGTAGACTCTAAAGTATTTTTGCCGTGTAAGACGAGACTCACGTGAGAAGCTTTTTAACTTAACACACACTGGCAGCCGTACTTATAAAGGCAGACACAGCGGGGGTGGCCAGGCAAGCAAGCAAGCAGTAGTACCACCACCACCACACAAGCAGCAAGCACAGAGCCAAATCTTTTAATGTTGGGGTGCCAAGCAGAGGAGGTTGCCACTGTGAGGGGCTGTGGGGAAGGCGTGGAGAGGGTAAGAGGGAGGGAGAGAGAGAATGAGGAAAAGCAGGGAAGGAGGGAGAGTAGGAAGGGGATGGGAAAGGTGGAGAAGAGGATAACGGAAAGTATAGAAGGGAAGGAAAGGATGGGAAGTGGGGAGTAAAAGGGATGGAGTGGAAATACGGAGGGGACACGAGGGGAAGGTGAGGGCATCAACGGTAAGTAGGAGGATAAGATAGAGCCAACAAGAGGGACTACAGTTAACCAGACCCACCGGCGGTTTATAAGAGACTTCCACCTCTATCATCACCCGTACAAATACCATTACCTGAAGGGAGGCGACCATCCAGCCTCCCACCACACAAAACAACTCACCGTCTTGGATCACACACATCTTGTTACAGCAAGTTTGTACACGAGTAAAATGCAGTATAATAAGCAATATTCTATCCACATTTTTGGGGGGGTTAAGACGCTGACCTGGAATATGGCAGCGTACTTGCATTCTGACGGCTGTCTTACGCAGTATCTACAGTAAATGCGTGCGTGTCCATAAGAATTCATATATTGATAACAAGAATTTACGTCAATACGCTACGCACAATAGTAAAAAAAATCGCGTTTAATCACCTACAGGAGTTCTCTTAAGAGGTTTTACGCAATAGCAAAATGCGTAAAACTAAATGTTACGCACTGATCTAATTACAAAGTCATTTACCACTGAAATAAGAAGTGCATAAAATAATTCACCACATTGATCTTTTAATTAAAAACTTACACCCGCATTTATCACTAAACCACAACACTCACAAGCGTACTGTCTGCTGCTACAGGTTTTTATAGTGTCACACAAGCAATACTTCAATGTGTAACATCCCAATAGTCATATATGCTGTCACAAGCAAATCTATTGGAGTACGGAGCCCCACAGCACAATGCAGCCGCGTCCGTATGTGTTTATTTTATTGACACTAAGAGCATTTTAATAAAACCTTATGCGGTGCGTAGAGGTGCGTCGGAGCATACAGGGAGGTATCGGGCCGTGCCGGGTTAAGCCAACACATACAGGATGTGTCAAAACGTACTGGGTGATGCCAGGTTATAACAGGAGCCCGGTACAAGTGTTGAAGTGATACAGTAAAACCTGAAACTGTTTTATGTTAGACACGATATATATATATATATATATATATATATATATATATATATATATATATATATATATATATATATATATATATATATATATATATATATATGTGTGTGTGTGTGTGTGTGTGTGTGACAAACATCTCAAATATTTCCATCCTTATATAAGCCAACTCAGGTTAGCACTGACAGCCGACACCACACACACCACACCACACACCACCTTCCATCACCTCTCCTCCACATCAATACTCCCATTTCCATTTTCTTATCCTAATCCTTGCCCAAATCCCACTAACCTCATCTTCGCCCACCCACCTTTCCGACCTCCACCTCCCTCCATGTCACCTACTCTACCTCACCTTCCCCATCTCCCACCAGCTATATACTCAACAGACACTAAAAATACAGACGCACCAACACACCCGCGCCCGCTGCTTCCCCACGCCCACGCCGTGAGTCTTACCACGTGGGGCTTGGTGGGCGCGCATACCACGCCCGTGACCACCGCGGTATTATTGGATGGTGGGTGGGGGGAGTGGCGGGCGGGGGAGGAGGGAGTGGGAGGAGGAGGGAGGGAGTGGGAGGAGGAGGAGGGAGGGAGGGAGGAAGAGGTGGTAGCAGAGTAGTGGGATGACCAGAGTGAGGAGGAGGATAAGGGGCGAGTTCTTTTCCATAAAGCAGTTGGTGAGAGGCCAGGTTGGTACAGGTGGTGAGAGGCCAGGTTGGTACAGGTGGTGAGAGGCCAGGTTGGTACAGGTGGTGAGAGGCCAGGTTGGTACAGGTGGTGAGAGGCCAGGTTGGTACAGGTGGTGAGAGGCCAGGTTGGTACAGGTGGTGAGAGGCCAGATGGTACAGGTGGTGAGAGGCCAGACGGTACAGGTGGTGAGAGGCCAGGTTGGTACAGGTGGAACGAGTATACGAAAATAAGAACAATAAAATAGACGAATAAAACACAAGACGATACAATAATTATTAAAATGGAATAGAGAAAAAGGAAAGGTAATAAAATATGAAAAAAAACAACAAAATAATGATAAAAGGAATAAAGGAAAAGAATAATAATCAAATAAAATACAACTGATAGAACAAGAGTAAAGGAAAATAAAATATAAGTTAAATAAATTACAATAATATTCTTGATGTATTTAAAGAAGAAGAAACAGAGGATAAATGTCACGCTGATGAAAGATAAGATTATTGAAAGAAAATAATGAAAATAGGATAAAGGAGAGAGAGAAAGGAATGCAGATCAGAAAGAGGTAAAAGTAGTAAAATGCAAAGTTGTTGATAAAGAGATATTATGTAATGGTGATGATTTTAGAGGTGAAGGAAGGAAGGGAACTAGAAAAAAAAATAAAGATGGTAATTAGGAGAAATGAATAAATTAGGGAAATATAAGAGCCCAAAAAAGAAACACAAGATGATGTCGGTGCCAGGGGGAGATAAAAGGGGAAGAACAGGTTAGCAATGCAGGTGGTGGCGGGGAATATGAAGACAATGCAGGTGGTGGCGGGGAATTTTGAAGACAATGCAGGTGGTGGCGGGGAATTATAAAGAGAATGAAGGTGGTAGCGGGGAATTTAGGGGACAATGCAGGTGGTGGAGGGGAAAATGCACGTGATGGCGGGGAATTTATGTGACACTTCAAGTGGTGGCGGGGAAATATCAAGACAGAACAAAGAAAATTAATAACAGGAAATCAATGAAAGTGATAAAGAGGAAAATATAAACAATTAATATGATGAAAAATACAAAATAGAAGACAATGTAGAATGTGACGACGATGATAAAAGATAAGAAGCAGATTATAACGTAGAGAGGTGGTGGTCAAACACGTGACCTAAGAGAGTGAGAGGTCAAAAACACGGGTCAGAAAAAGGAACTATGACCAGCGCATTTGGTGATGGGAAAACAGAGAAGGCAACGAAGAAAATAAATAACGAAAGAAAGAAAAAACTTGATAACGAGGGAAAAAACTTGACAACGAGGGGAAAAAATAACGAGAGAAAAACATTGGTATGGGAAAAATTGATTAATAATGGGAAAGTAAATCACAGGTAACGAAAAAATAAACTAACGAGGAAATAGAAACACGCAGTAAGGCAAAACTCATTGATAGCGTAGGTTTGAAAAGAAACTGTAAATAGCAAGAGATTATCATGATACAATAAACGAACGCTGATAACGAGGAAATAATAGTAACCTGGTAAATAAGCGAATAACGCAGTGGTTACAAAACAAATCAATAACGTGGGTGTGAAGAAAGCTATTAACGCAGGTATAAAAAAAGGTATTAAAGCAGGTATGAAAAAAGGTATTAACGCAGGTATGAAAGAAAGTTATTTACGCAGATGTGAAAAAAGCTGTTAACGCAGGTGTGAAAAAAGATATTAACGCAGGTGTGAAAAAAGATATTAACGCAGGTGTGAAAAAAGCTATAAACCCAGGTGTGAAAAAAACTGTAAACGCAGGTATGGAAATAAGCAACTAATGCAGGTATGAAAATAAGCTATTAATGCAGGTACTATAAAAATAAGCTATTAATGCAGGTGTGAAAAAAATCTGTTAACGCAGGTATGAAAATAAGCTATTAATGCAGGTGTGAAAAACTATGAAAAAAGCTATTATCACAGGTATGAAACAAAGCTATTAACGCAGGCACGAAAAAAAAACTATTAACGCAGGCATGAAAGTAAGCTATTAACACAGGTGTGAAAAAAGCTATTAACGCAGGTATGAAAAAGGCTATGAACACATAATAATCAGTACAATTATAATACATACAAAAAAAAATCCCTTCATTAGATACTCACAAAAAACAAACAACGAATGGGGGAAAATAACGCAAACAATAACGAGGAAGAAACAAGAATAAGAATAAAAATTAACAACAAAACACCGAGAGAATAATTTTAGCGATTACGTGATTCAAAATTTAAATAAAATTATCAAGTAAAAAGTAATTTCCCTCAACTTATAAAATTGCAAAGAAATATATTAATAAAGTCGATGAGTCAACGGGTAAATGAAGGGAAGATAATGAAGAGAAGATAATGAAGAGAAAGTGAAGAGAAAAGGACTAAGACAGACGAGAACATGAAGACAAGATCAGGGAACAGGATTAAGAAATAAGGAAGAAGACTGAAGACAAAGGTCAGGAAGGACGATAAAATAGAGGGAGATGAAGGCAAAATTGGGATGAATAACGACAAAATACGGAAGGATAAAGAAAGGATGAACGAATGATAGGTAGGATGAGGAGATGATTAATAATAGGGAGGATTAAAGACAGGACTATGAAATAAGGAAGGATGAAGACCAAAATAGGGAAAAATGAAGACAAATGGGGAAGAATTAAGGAAATAAGACTAATGAAGAAAATAGGGAAGAATGAAGAAAATAGGGAACAATGAAGAAAATAAGGAAGAATGACCATATTAAAAACACTTTAAAAAACAAACTAAACAAGGACAATATTAAATAAAGGCCAGGACAGAATATGAAACTCCAAACACATATTTTTTTTTCATTATTGCCAGAGGAAAACTTTGATAAACAAGGAGCAGAAAAAAGTGCAATAATTACTAAGAAATAATATTAAACGTGAGAGAAAATTTATCGGGACATGGAAGGAACGAGGCTTAAAGAAAGTGGATCACACATGAAATTGTAAAAAAAAATGAATTAGACAAAGAAAGTTGCTATGAGGAAGTGAGACGTTAAAAGAAAAGAAATGGGATGGGACAATAAGATCGTGTTTGAGGCTGAAGTAAATAGATGAACAGAATACGTAGAAGAACTATACATTGATAAGGATAGAGTAGAGGTAAGAAACGAAAAGGAAATAATGATCAAAATACCAATTCTGGAAACAAGTTGTGGCAGCTGTGAGCAAAAATGAAAACTGATAAAGATTGTGGTGTTGATCAGCCTCCAGCAGAATTTATAAAACAAATGGGCGATGGTATAATATGTTTGACTAAAATATTTAATTCTATAAACATCAGAGATCTTCCCAGTGATATAAAAACAAAAAAAACATCAATGAGAAGTTATGTTACTAAATATGCCAAGGGACAAAACAGCTCCCCGTTTAGAACAATTACTTGCTTAATAAGTTATGCCTGCCAAGTTTTATAAGCTAAACATAATTTTAAGTAGAATACAATTTAGAACAGATAGTGAGTTATCTGAATATCAAAATGGATTTAGAAAGAGAAAACGACCTAGAGAAGCTAAATTTGGTTTGAGAATTTTGAGTGAAAGGACTTTGATAGGATAAAACACAATAAATTTTCGATGACTTGGAAAAAATAATATTAATTAATGAATAAGTTACAATATTACAATTCTAAAAAAAAAAAATTGGCAAGAGGAGGCTGCAGTGTTAGTAAATAATGAACTTACTAATTGATTCACAGTTACAGGGAGTAAGACAAGGCTGTGTTCTATCTCCAACACTGTATAGTATATTCAGAATTCTTAATGAGAGAAGTTATAAGTGATAATGAAGGACTAAAAGTTAATGGAAAAGTAATATCAAATATACGCTATACAGATAGTGAAGAGGCATTCCAAAAACTTGTTAACAGATTAGTGTAAAAGAATGAAGAATATGGGTTAACAGTTAATGCTGTAAAGACGAAATAAAGGTAAATCCCAAATGAAAATTATGGTAGGCAACACGGAACTTAAACAAGTGGAAAATATTGTATGGGCCTGTTTAGGAAGTAACATTAGCTGTGATAGTAGATGTACGGAAGAAATCAAAAGAATAGGTCAAGCAAAACTATTTAATAATCTAAAAGACCTATTGAAAAGGAACATTAGCTTCAGTTTGAGAAATAGGCTGCTGAAAGGCTAAATATGGCGAGGTGTGTTGTATGGGTAAGACGTGGACAGTTTCAGCAGACACCAGAAAGAGGTTGGAGGCCTTTGAAATGTGGTGTTATAGGCGAATGTTAAAAATAAGTGACACAGACGGAAACAAATGAAGTACTAAGGTTAGTCAAAATTTAAAGAGAAATAATTGAAATTTATAGAAAAAGAAAAATTAGATACATTGGTTATATAATTAGGGATGAGGGAATAATAACAGAAATATTAGTGGGCCAAGTTGAGGGTAGGAGGGTCAGGGAGTGGCAGAGATTGAGATGGATGAATGAAAATTGGGTCCCCAGAGATACAAAATCTCGGAGACTTACACAAAAAAATTACACAGCCTGAAAACGTTTCGAGTGGAGGACTATGGTTGCCAACCCTCAGATATAAGGATGATATAAACATACACTGGCTGGCCGACATAAAAGCAAACAAGAGTAATGTAAACAATGGCGTCATTTATTCCACCAAGATTCTTTGTTTCAACTAGTTACGTTTAGTCTGCTTCCATTAGAAGTTAAATTGGTCGTGAGAGATGGTACCGTACTGTATGTGATGCCTGACCCAGACTCTTTGCAACCACGACGGTGGGGGCACAAGTCTGTAGTACTGCATCACAAGTGGCCAGGAAGTGATTATAAGCTGCGTCATCGCGGGCTAGTCAGGAGCGGTCTTGTTAACCAAGACTGGTATTCATAGAGCTAGCGGACGTAGCAACAAATAGGGAAGTTGGTGTAATTGGTATAAGTACCTCCACGACAAGACTCAAGCGGTAGTTGCTTTTCGATGATTGTAAAATTTGGGGAAGTAAAATTTACTTTTCAGATCCACTTCTATTTCTGGTCTGTGAAGCTGCGTATCTCCTTCTCAGTGACTCCTGTACTGTACTGCCCCTAACAACCCGAAATGCCGTCAACAGCCCCTTGTGTATCAGTATGGTGGCAGCAGGTGTGTGTGTGAGGCGAGACAAGCACCAGGGAATCACAGGCAGGCACAATGCCAGATATTACCCCGACCCGTAAATATATATACTTGTACTTCCACGGCTCAAACTTGGCCAAAGTGACACTCTTGTCGTTTCTGATTAGCCAAATTGTTGCTATTCGCGGCACGTCAGTATTAGCGTCTCCTCCACTAGGTAACTCACTGGTAGGTGGTACGAGCCGCGCGGGGGAGGGTCCACTGAGAACCTGTCGTTGGTGACGGATGGGTTGGGTCACCTGCTGCTGCCACCTTGCACACCTGTTATCACCTAACACACCTGCCAGCACTTAATATATCAACACCTACACTCCTGCTTTCTACACCTGCATTGCATAATATCTGTTTTTGTACACTTTTGCTTCTTTCTCACCACTACGACTATTACTTGTTCTTACTAATGACAATCATTTGCAATTTTTATCAAAGTTCTTAATTTTTAAAATGATAAAAAACACCACATTTCAGCATCTAGTCGATAATTATGGTCCTCAATTATCTAAATATATTATACCTGGAATACAAGTATCGTATCTCGGCATGAAGCAACACCTGAGTTAATCAGGTTTTAACCGCTGACTGAACTGTGGAGGGCAGGAAGAGGTCACCCTAATACATAAACCATACACACACACACAAACGAAAAAATATATATACACATACGACACTTGTGAAAAATTACCGACACATATATTTCTGAATTAGTTACCTGACGACACACCTGGCTGGCTCGGGTTCAGAATCATATCTCTAAGCAGTTTTATAGACGATAAAGGCCAACTTCTCTACCCCCCCCCCCCATCATACTTTACCATATACACAAAAGACTCGTGATCAAGGCAACTGTTGCTACCTGCGATCTCCAGGTGCTAGCTACCCCCCCACCCCCAGTGCCAGGGTTCATCAGGCACACACCCCACCCAGGAACTTTCCTCTCCGCCCGGCTGCCTCACGACGGTTCTTATAGTTTATGTCAACAAGTTAAAAAAAGTCAGCTGCTTCTCAACTTTTACGTTCCCTTGATTGTACGAACGTATGGCAGCTACGTTTACGTGTGGGGAGGGGGGAGTGAGGTTGTTCATCATGAAGTTAGAATTCTCTTGACGGTATGAACGGCACAAATTATTCCCAGGGTTGACTTCGACGTGACAAATCTTTCTTAATCACGGCAGCGTTCATCATCGCCAGTTTACCACCACAAGTTGAGGAAGCCGTGTGTTCTCTGACCGTGTGCTCCCTGGCCGTGTGTTCTCTGACCGTGTGCTCCCTGGCCGTGTGTCCTCTGACCGTGTGCTCCCTGGCCGTGTGTTCTCTGACCGTGTGCTCCCTGGCCGTGTGTTCTCTGACCGTGTGCTCCCTGGCCGTGTGTTCCGTTTCCAGGAAGAAGTCGCACGATCTAATCTATTGTACAATAATTATTTTTAAATCAATTCAATATTTACGTTTTTATTTCAGTATCAATAACAGCAACGTAGGCATTTTATTATTAGTTTCAACATGAATTTCCTTTAGTTTGTTTCCATAAGAATAATATAGAATCACTTAAGAAGATCGCGGTTTTAAGTTACGCTACATCAACACGTCCTTATAACATACATCGCTACGGTATCTTAAAACAAGATACCTAGATTTATTTCACGAGTAAAAGATCCATGCCACTGTGATCCACACACTGTTTTGACTGGCCCGAGGAGCGACACCTGCTTCTAGTTCACCTCGGGACCAACACCACCTGCCCGTGGCATCATCACCTTCAGACCACTATCGGTTCCAGGTGATTGTATGAAGCGAGATATATTTTAAATACGTTTCAAAAGCCAAAGTATAACGTAAGATAGTTTCGCTTAAGGCTGAAGAAGGTGATCCCGAACTTCACCAGCACCTTGAGGCAGATGATCCACCCAGGACCAAGTGTAGCTCCTCCTCCAGGCTCTAACGTCGCAACTACCACCATGATGTTACTCGAGTTTCAAAGTTCAGTCTATACACGACATAATTTGAGAATATAAACTCGACGCCGTTCTTCAAACACAACCCTCCCATTAGTGAGCTCAATACCTAACTCTAGGAGGTGCTACTCTACCCCTCCGCCGGTCAGCCTGTTATATTCCCGCTTCAGTACGAGGACGACATTCCTGTACCTTCCCTGCAGCGACAACACCTTCCTCACGGCGACAGCTTATCGTCAAGTTAGCGTTAGGATGTATTGTAAAATGTATTGAATACTATAACCGATATTTTAGCGGTAGTTTGTTTAGTTCCTGGATTACGATTCTCTACTGTCCCTAAGTTAAACAATTTTCCTAACTGGATATGTGAGAACCGACAGACAAAATGGCGTCACAAATGCATTAAAACTACCGTAACTTGATGGAAACGCTTATTTCCAGTTGAGGAAACCCTCAATGTACTGATATACGAATATTTGAGAATCCGGGACTGCGTTTTAATCACTAACGTTTTATCTATGGCGTTCAGTCCTAGATGTACAAAGAACGTTTCGGTCCTTGTCGTTTTTCCCGAGGGATTCTGGCCCGGGGGGGGGGGGGGGGGCACCGAAAGACTCCGGCCTGAACGTAAATTTTAGCCCATATATTGGGGCCCCTCATGCTTCAGCAGAAAAGACTCGACTCGAGACGTTCTCCACCGTGGTGTTCTGAAGCTAAAGCGCCCGACGCTTAACTCTTCGCAAAAAAGTTGTGAGTCAAACGTTTTAGTCTACATCACTGATCCTCCTACACAAGGCACCCTATGGGACACGCCATGTTGATTGCCTCCACTGCCTAACTTTTAGCGATCGAATACCAATACAGCTCGTGGTTGCGCGAACTACCTTCTACCGGTGACTGAAGCTGCAGCACTAAAAGCATCATTTGCACCAGGTAGTGAGAAGGACTCCCCGCCACCGCTGACTGCTGCTTCAGCGTCTACAGCAGGACGAGGTTCTACGATAGAGGGCCAAATTGCTGTGACTTTTTTTGTATGATGGTTATTGGTACTTTCTTGCTGGTGATAAAAAAAAAGGAGAAAGAGCAAGAAGAGAAAAGAGGGGTTAAGAATGAAGAGGGAGAGAATCGGGCTGAGAAGTAACGAGGTAGGGGAGATTAGAGTGGAGATTTTGGGGGGAAAGTGAACATCGACTGGATTAACAGTTAGTAGTTGAGGAAGAGGGAGTAAAGCAGGGCACCGTCAGCAGGGTGAGGGTAGCGGAGGGCAGCGTCAGCAGGAAGGGGGTAGTGGAGGGCAACGTCAGCAGGGCAGGGGTAGCGGAGGGCAACGTCAGCAGGGCGGGGGTAGCGGAGGGCAACGTTAGCAGGGCGGGGGTAGCGGAGGGCAACGTAAGCAGGGCAGGGGTAGCGGACAACAGGGTCAGAAGGGCGGCGGTAAAAGGACAGGGTCAGGAGGGCGGGAAGGACAGGGTCGGGAGGGCGGGAGGTTGCGGAAGGCAGCGTCAGCATATACTAAGACAGGCGAGAGGCGTGTCAGTATCGTGAAGTAGCAGAGGGAGGGAGGGGGGGAAGGAGGGGAGGGGGGAAGGAGGGGAAGAAGGGAGGACAGGAGGGGAGAGGAGGAGTGCAGGGCGGGAGGGGCTTGGACTGAAGGAGGCAATTGGCGGGCGGGTTGAAGGTGGTTGTCACCTGGCCATATATAACACCATTCAGCATACACCAACACCTGCTGACGGGCACTGGACCACCCACAATAGCCGCGACGCCGCCGACGACAAAAACTTGTTACTGTAGCGTTATGAATGGATCAAGCTGGGTAACACCGCTGAAACTTCACTTACACACGGGCTGAAAAATATTTACACGCATTTCTTGGTATAAAGGTCCACTATTCGTTAACCCGCTAAGCCAGGCGGTAATGCCGACCGTGGGGGAACTCCCGACTGTTATTAATTCATTGTATACATTGTCCCGGTGTTTTGTGTCCTCTCTTTTGGCGACGGTAAGACAGTGAGGAGAGCAACCCGCTTCTGCCGTAACTATTTCATACTCCGCGCCCTTCATTACAACCCGAAAAAGTTACTCCGAAGACAAACGGAACTTTCTTTTTATTTTCTGGAATTTATAGATATATTTATAAAAAACTAAATTCCAATTTTTTTAATTTACAGTGTGAGCGGGAGCGGCCCCACTACACCGCCATATGCTTTACCACACCTTGTAACAGACACGCCAGACAAACGCTAAGCGCCAATACGTGTTCACTGCCCGCCAGGAAAATATTCAACTAATAAAAGCGTGGTTACGCCCCCTCCCACCCCGGCGTCCTTCCCTCAGACATATGCAACCAGGGTAGCAGTGTCCACCTCCCCGGCCTCCGCCACCGGGCGTCCCACGGCGCCTAGCTAGGGGAGGGTAGAACGCCGAAGGGGGAGGTGTCCTACCTAACAGGAGAGGGATAGACAATAGAGGAGGTAGACATTAGACTTTGAGGGTGATGGTACACACCCGAGGGGAGTTATGGGGAGCAGAGGGGAGAGACAGCCGACTGGAGACAATACTCCCCGGAGAGCTTTACGATACACCTTCCGCCGACACCGATTCCTTTTCTCCTTGGTTTTAAAATACGAGGATTCCATGCGTTTAAATTTTGAAAGGTTCAAAACACGAGTTTATCCCCTCCTCCCTCCCCTCACAACCACACCGTCGGCGCTGCCTGCACTTGTTTGACGACGTCGGAAGTTGGGAGTATTATCTTGCCCCTACCCCCACCCCTCCCCCCGACTAGCCATGCATTAACCTCAAGATCAATACCCATTGCATCTGTCAAGGTGAACGGGGAACGAGAAGACCTGACGTGAGGACATGTCGTCTCATTGACGGGGGTGACGACGTCTTTGTGAAGGGCGAGGCTTGTTGTCAGGTGGGGGAGGGGGTGGTGGGGGGTTCATTATTAGATCATGGGAACATTTTTAAGGGACCAGAAAGGTTTTTTTTTTTTTTTTTTTTTTACCAAGAGGAAACTGGCATGAGGGGTGAGGGGTGGGGGAGTGGCTCTCGGAGTATTCTTTTTCTTTTATTAAAGTGACGGAGGAAAACAGGCGCTGTGTCCCCCAAGGTAAGAAAATCCTTACTGATATACCTGAGAGGTTTTGTGTATCCGAGGCCGCAGTATATATATATATATATATATATATATATATATATATATATATATATATATATATATATATATATATATATATATATATATATATATATATATATCACACGGGAAAATGGAAACAACGGAGCACCTTAGCTTTCGTCTTTATTCAAGACATCTTCAGAGGCAACTGGATTACATGGAGAGAGGCTTAAATATACAGGGTGACCTTATTAAACATGAGGTCAGGTCATAATGATGTCATCCACTTATCCCCACACCAACACACACGTAGAGGAGCTGAAGAGAAGGGGGCGACGTGACTAGTCAGGTCAGGTCACAAATAAGGGACCCACTTAATAACTATCATACATCTGGATCAAAGGTTTTCAAAGCATTTTTAACCTTGGGCCACTGACAAATAAATTTATGTAACATATTATCAGTTTTGAACTGACCATCACTAAGGTTTATTGATTTTAATTCCTTAATCAAACTAGCTTCAACCAGAAGTCTTTCTGTGACACAAGATGATTTGAACACTTCCAATACTGTATGCGTATATATATGTGTGTGTGTGTGTGTGTGTTCGTACGAGCATTAGCGACCATGTTTAACGCAAGGGTCGAGATAATCTTGTGCTAATAACAAGACACCACAGAAGTGAAGGGAAGGTTATTAATACAGATATATTGGAATACTTTTGTGGTGAGGACGGAAGACGAACATCACAACACAGAGACAGATGCCTGACGGCGGGAGACACTCATCATCGCCATTTTTATATATTTTCAAATTTTATATATATATATATATATATATATATATATATATATATATATATATATATAACTAAACAAGAGCTCTTATAATATTTCTACCAAAGTAGGGAAAGCCTTACAGGATACACGTGACAGAATTACTATAATAACAGGACACGCCACCAGCCACCGTTGCCTGAGCGTCACCACCAGGGATAAAGTCATCATCGTGGCTTTTCCCAATAAAGGTTTACGTCGTACAAAAGAAAAGAGGCTGTACACACACAGTACCCGCACCAGCAGCCACAGTATCCACCACGGTGCTCCTAAACACACACACAGTACCCGCACCAGCCGCCACTGTATCCACAACATCCGCCACAGTACTCCCCCAAACACACAGTACCCATCCCCAGACGCCACAGTATCCACAACACCCGCCACAGTGCTCCTACACACACACAGTACCCACCCCAGACGCCACAGTATCCACAATATCCGCCACAGTACTCCCCCAAACACACAGTACCCATCCCCAGACGCCACAGTATCCACAACACCCACCACAGTGCTCCTACACACACACAGTACCAACAACAGCAGCAGTTTTACAGAGAGCAATGGGCTGTTAGCGCGCCATATGACATGGAAATCAATGTCTAATTCCCAGAGTTTCCTTCCTTCTTTCCTCCCAACAATATTAATTTTAATTTGTTAACACACTGAACCTTCCCTCTGGCCCTGCCACACGATCACACTTCCCTGTAAGTCGTATATTTCTTTAGGAGATTTCGGAAAATACTCTGCATAATTAAGTCATGTTAACTATAAGTACTTTAATGGACTTTCGTTCGCGAAGTGCCTCTCTGTGCCGTGATGGCTCTGGGATAAAGAAATCAGTCACTGCAGAAAGAATTCCTTCATCCTCGGTGGATTAAATCTGAAGCTAATAGCTATGTTTCCCCACATTTTTTTCATTGAGATGACACTCGTTGAAGTCGCCGTGTGCGGGTCCAGCGTAGAGCAGCGGCCGGCACACACCGCCACCCAGCTCTCCCCTACTCTCTCTCTCTCTCACCAACCCAAAATACGAGATGAAACTAATTTGCACTTCTCTGATGATTCTAAGCCGTCGATACAATATTATAAAATATTTCAATTTCGTGGCCACGTTCTCATAACCCAGCGGCCTACAACAAAGCGACGAATACTTAAAGACATAACTGAAAGACAAAGAGTGTGTGGCGATAACAACAACAATCTAGGTTAGGAGTAGTTCCAGGACAGAGCTGCAGGTCGTCTGGTTATGTTTAATTCAAGATCTTTTATTTCCGAGACTGGATGTGAATGCTAAGGTACGGATCCCAGAAGGTACGGGTGCCGGCTCACCTCCCATACTCTGGATCAAGAATTAAGGAAGACGAACGAGTGGGAAAGAAATAGTGTTGCTATGTGGCACTCCCCCCTCCCCCCCCGGCTGGTGGTCCACCCGCCGCCACCATCACCTTGTAACTCATTATCTTGTCATGCACGTCTTAAACATTATATTAAGATACTCTACGTCCCGCCAACGACGGCAACACACCAGGTTAGCACAATTAGCATAGTGATGACGGTAGGTGGGAGAGCCACGTGGTGAGCGGCGTGCAAGGTGCCAGTGCCGCAGTCTGGCACACAAGGGGTCGAAGGTCACGTTACTTACCCTCTCCTCCTCGCGGATCATCTCAGCGATGCCAGGTCGGATCTCGAAGTCGTCGGGGGCGTGTGGGCGTGGCATGGAGTGCATGTTGAGGAGCGGCGACAGGGGCGGCAGGTGTGTCAGGTGGGGTGCCATGGGCGCTGGGGGCGGCATGGCACCGGGTAGGCGCGCCGCTAGAGAGGTCAGTGGTGACCCTGGCAGGGTCGCGGTCATCCCACTACGGATCAGAGGTCCTGATAGGTCAATGGTGGTGGTCTCCATTGCCTCCGGTCCACTTGTCGGCGTCATGGGCGTACAGGGGCGGCTCC
Source organism: Homarus gammarus (assembly GCA_958450375.1). Classification (NCBI taxonomy): domain Eukaryota; kingdom Metazoa; phylum Arthropoda; class Malacostraca; order Decapoda; family Nephropidae; genus Homarus; species Homarus gammarus. Next base: position 1,267,844 of record CAUDMG010003604.1, read on the forward strand.
CGTCATCACCAGAGAACCGACGTCGTTTACGGGCGGCGGCGAGAACCGAGGAGGGCGAGCTGTCTTCAAGGGTATTAGAGAGGGCGCGGGCGGCAGGGGACACGGAGGGGGAGGTCAGCACGGCAGGCTCGGCCCCGTCACCGTCCACCTCGGCCAGCCCACGGATCTTGAGGGACTCAGCCACGCGGAGGAGGGAACCCAGCTGCTCCTGACAGATGTTGATCTCTCCCTTGTACATAAACTCCACCACGGCCTTCAGCTCGGGCCATTTGACCCCCTGTAGGATGATGACGGGGTGGGTGCAGGGCGCCTCACTCAGCAGGCACTGGAAGTACGGAGAACACGCGGACAACACCATGCGGTGAGCCTTGATACTCTGACCCTCACACGACAATGTCACGTCCACGAAACTCTCTGTCTGTAGCAACTGGTCGAAAACCTGCATCAAATTGCTCTGGTAATTGTTCCAGCGTAAACAAAACTGTTGGCTAGCCATGGTGGAGGCGCTGACGGGCGAGGTCAGGTCAGGTGAGGTCGCCCACAGGCTGGCCGGGCCAGGTGTGGTCGCCAGGCCGGGGCACTTTAGCTCTGAGGGTCAAATGTAGCTTCTTGCACTTACGACAGTCTATTTTAACATTGGTTATCACAAGTGTCACTGGCAGTGTGCCTGATTGCAAGGACGCACATGCACGGGTGCCAACACTCACACAAGCACACCGTCCGGGACGCAACATGCACTCGCTCTCGCTCCGTCCCGCACACTGACCGCGCTCACCGATTGCCGAACAACAACAGTTCCACTCGTACCGCGCTGCCAAACAGTAGGATAAAACATTAATTATTTCACGTATTTCATATTTCGTTGATATTTTTATGTGTTGATGATGTTTATAGTCTACATACAAGTATTTAAAGAACTCCTTACCACAACACACCTATAATGCAACGAATATAATAAAAACAAAACGCAACTTACTTGCTCATATGATCATTTGTGTAAAACAACAATTAAACAAGATCTAGATAACGTTATAACTACTAGGAACGAAATATAAAGCACTATACCTCATCTGAAACACCCATATAACACTCTTCCGCAAAACCCCTGAAACAAGTGACAAAAGACCAATAAATAAAATAATATCACCAAAATAAATCTGGCTACTCGTAGACTCCTCCCCCCTGGTTGACTCCGCCTCATAGTCTAATAAACTGCAGTTGGCGACCGCCGGCAGCAACGCGGCCTCCTCAGCGAAATACACTCTAATACACTTGGTATAGTAGTTATTGTTATATCACGTGGGAATTAAGAGATACTGGGATAGATATGAATTTTTATTACCCGATATCATTTCCTGTTAGTTACTAGTGTCCCGGTGAGGGATGTTTGTGTGAGGAAAGGAGCGAGGGAGGTGGGTGTAGATGGGTCACGTTGCGGCAAGTTATACCCAGCCTAGCCTGGCTGCTGCTGCTCGCCGGATCGACTCTAAACATTGATTATTTGCTGAGTAATAAGGTTTTGTTCTGACATATGTGAATGTTACGAGAGTGAGGCTTGCTACAACGACGATTCTTACACTAATGAGCGAACTTACGGGAAAACCGGCGTATATACCATACCTGTAATGATGTCGCTCGCGAGTCCGTTGGATAAAACTTCCGAGGCGGTTATGTTTACTAACGCTTCACCGTCCGTCAGCTGGCCAAACTTTTCGTAGAGTTGTGGAGAAAATAATATTAACAGTGATCTGAGAATAATATTCTTTATTTTATTCGTTGTAAGGTCAGAAGGAGAGGAGGTGGAGGTAGGCAGAGCGTGGGGAGGGAGCGAGGCAGGGTGTGTGCCTGGGTAGCGAGATAGGGGCGGTTCCTGCCACAGTTACAACCAGCGACCCACAGTCTCTTCACCGACCGCCTCCTGCTGGTGTCGTGGGTCACACTACTGCTTACTCCTGCTTCTACTGTCGTGTCCAAATGGTGCCTATTACTGCTGCTGTTGTCATTATTGTTCTAATTGTTATTGTGGATGTCAGTATGGAATGGTGCCACCGTCTCTTGATGGCTCCGTTCTGACTCCTTATGTAAATGCTAATTACAGTGATAATTATTCCAATAAATATTTTAAGAACTTTGAAAATATTATAAATAATAGTAATAAAAGTAAATAATCTTCATCTGTCATATATAGACTATGGTGAAAACAGCAATAAAAATATATACAGTATGTATTGACGCTTCACCGAACAAGAATGAGGATAAGAATCAACACGACATGAGTACCCTAACACCTGGAAGCACAGTTGGTGAGTCTTTATGTTAGTATAAGAAAGTTTTATTAACAAGAATTATTCAGAAATGACGAGTACAAGTAGCGAGATCTTGTTAACATTAAGTACTGTACAGAGACCCCGGTACCGAGGACGGCCGCCCCCGCCAAGTGACCACCAAGGACTGCCCTCTCCTACGAGCCAGTGAGAGGGTGGGCGGGCTGTCCCACGGTTATGAGAGGACCTCCCTCCCTCTAAGGGCATGAGTATAGGAACCTGTCCTACGCCGGAGCAAGAGAGGGTGACTTTTCATACATGTTGAAACGTGTTCTTTGTAGGACCCTTCTGTGTGTGTGTGTGTGTGTGTGTGTGTGTGTGTGTGTGTGTGTGTGTGTTTATAGCTGATGAGGGTAAACGAAAATCTAGTTCATTATATCAGTACAAGAACGGACTTAAGATATACAGGCATAATAATCTTGCAGTGGCGGTAAATAGGGAACTGGCGTCTTGAAGTTACACATACTAGATGCGTACCTAAAACACATTGACTTACACTTTCTCACTTTTCATATCAATAAAAACTTGTTCACTGCAGGGCTTCCAGACGAGCGTTTTGTGTTTATATTGCGATGATGTCTACACTCTCTTTAAAACTTCCCCAGGTGTTTCTTATTGATTTATAACGCTTTTAAAACTAAGCAACAGTCACAAAATTGCATTCCGAACCAAAATGTTATGGTGTTAATGATTGGCTGGTCCTTGTGAGTAGAATTTAGTGATAAATACGGAAACTAAGCAACACAAGTCGACAAACCAGAAATACTAGAATCCACATTGTAGTCTGTGTTTATTTTTATGTGTTGAGTCTTGTTGCTGGTCTGAGTATGTGTGTGTGTGTGTGTGTGTTGTGACTTTATCAGATTTCACATTCGAATAGGTAACTATAGTGCTGTGAAAAACTATCTATTCTAACATGGATTTAATATCTGAATATTATACAAGATGTTTGTTTAGGACCTGCGTCTTTATATGTTGTTTAAGCCGAGTATTTCATGACGAACAAGATGGAGGATTCTGACACCATAAAAACATATATATATCTCCTTCTAATTTACAAGCATATAATAACATTTCTATATCGTGCTGTGTCTTGGCGAGGCGACAGGCACTGTAGGTCGTCCGGAGATAAATAACAGCACCATAAAAATCACACATCACCCGGTCGTTCATTAGTAAATTTTCTGAATATGTAACAATCATTATAACATCTCATGTATGATAAGCCGCTCGTCCTTAATGAGTGTACAGAACTACCCTTTGTGTGTTAAGTACATTGATGATGGCGTTCCCACGGTAAACTATGTACTTATATCACCTGTCCTCATTAAATTATGCAAAAATATGGCCAAAGAATGTTAACTGCATTGATGGTTTATATTACAACGGTAGAGTAATTATATCGGTGTAGACAGGCAACACAAGAGGAAACATCACTTCGTAATCCAAACATAACTTGACGTTGATGATAAACTGCCTTTGCTAAGCTTAAGATAGGTTCAAGATCCACGACTCACAAAGGTTTCTGCGTTGAATATTTCCCGTACGTGAAGATGTGAGAATCTACCTCAAATAAATGACTTAAGATAAAGTATAAATAAATTATACTAAAGACTGTCTTAAAACATGTTCACTAGAGGATCAAACAATGAATCTTTGGGAAAATATTCTCGATCGTAATCCTGTGTTCTAACTGGTACTAAGTGAACGTGCTGCGCCTACTTAAGCTATCGCCTCAGTATAACGTTCATGTTAATTACAGTTCGTGTTATAGTTTAAGTCACCCAATGAGGCATATTCTTACATCTTCACAGGATCCTTTGTGAATCCGAACACAGATTAGTCCGGAGAGGCTTAGCTTGGCTTCGACTACGATAGATTGGGTTAGGTTAGGTTTAGTAAGTAATTTTTCTTGCTCGTAAATATCTCTAAAACTGTTTATTATTTTATTGAATAGTCTATTTCTTTATACTCATTATTTTATTTTATACAATATGATAATTTTGTGGTAGGTGTAAGTGGCATCTTCTTAGTGTTACTTGTAGTTAGTGTAAAGAATTATATCCGTGTCATGTAGTAGACAACATTTAAGAGCTGACGCTATCACGAAATATTCCAGCGATAAGTAATAACAACACCGTTAATTTATAATACACATTATTATTATAGCGTGGGAATAAATCAAAATGCATAATACAGTAACTGATATCCTATACAAAAAATACAACATCTATTTATCATATTCTTTAAAATACATCAACCGATATACATATATATATATGTATAAATTGAGAAGTAAATAATACAAATGACTCCTGATAATTAGTGTAATATTAACTAATAATTATAACACTATATGACCACTTGAACAGGTAGCATAACCAGGAGGCGGCGCTGAACTATTACTTCTCTTGTGACATTTAATATTCACAAGCATACATTGTGGCAAATTGAAATAGTCATATACTGTAATAATTGTCAAATTTAATATATAATTGGCCCAGAAATGCCATGTGGAAACTGACCTATTTATGGGGAAATTTGTTACCGAATTGATATATCAAACTGGGGATAATAGCGACTGTGTGTATGTATAGATTAATACACTAGTATACTCTATGTTGTATATTATGTAATTATACTGACATACTAAGCACTGTAGGGTAATTGTAATAATTCACTACACCGCGAAATGTATCACATTTATATAACGCTTGTGTTTTGACAGGAGTTATATACAGTATACTTTATTATAATACACTGATAACTGTCTCTCGCAACAGCCAGTGTAATAGTTTAGCACAACACAGACACATGAGTCTCTTGAGAGATACATCGAGGCTTAGAACATGATGAGACAGTCTGAGAGATATATTTTCGAGAGACACTTTAAGAATTTTTCTCAAAACTTAGGAAACTGTCACAAAATATTTCTCATGAAACTCATAGAAATATCTCTCAGGAGATTTAAATAAATATCTCCCAGGAGACTGTCTCAGAATTTCTACCAGAAGACACTCAAATTATCTCACAGCAGACACTCACAAAATATCTCACAGCACTCATAAAATATCACACAGCAGTCATAAAATATCACACAGCATTCACAAAATATCTCACAGCAGACACACAAAATTCTCTCAGTAATCACAAAATATCTCACAGCAGACACACAAAATATCTCACAGTAATCACAAAATATCTCACAGCAGACACTCACAAATTTCCCCTTTGAGAAACACTTGACATTATAAAAATTTTCACTCCATCAAAATAAAAAAAAAAAAATCCTCAGAAAACAAAAAAAAACACACCCACAAAAGTCATCTCTCAGGAGAAGTTAAGGCATTCCAATATGTTTCTCCAGAGACACTAAGAGTCCAGCACGTGAGAGAGACAAGAGAGAGATAGTGACCACGGATAGAGAGACAGATCCAAGAGGTTACTTTAATACTGAAGATTTGGCTGGGGGGGGGGGGGGATGGGGGGCAGGGGTGGTAAATGGGTTAAGTTACAGGGTTCAGTTCCAAGGTGTTGGTTCTCTTAAAAGGCTGAGGTCGATACAGTTATGGGTTCAGTTACATAATTTAGGTAGATACAGATATAGGTTCAGTTACAAGGTTCAGGGACAATTATGGGTTGAATTAAAGGGCTCAGGTAAATACAGGTATGGGTTCAGTTACAGGGTTCAGGTACAGGTAACAAATAAAGAGCTCTTGATATGACAGCACTGTACAACACACAGGATGGAGTCGGAATTGCACTGAGACTCTAGTGTAACTAGACGCGTCCTCTTGACTTGAGGTTATGAAGCTGGATGTGTGGGGGGGGGGGGAGGTTTTAGCTTAGGTTAGGTTAGGTTAATTGAGTTTAGTTTAGGTAAGGTTAGGTTAGGTTAATTGAGTTTAGTTTAGGTAAGGTTAGGTTAGGATAGGTTAGGTTAAATTATGTCAGTTTATTTTAGTTTAGTTTACTTTCAAATTAATTATGACTTAGTCTCTCCTGGAGAGAGAGAGAGAGAGAGAGAGAGAGAGAGAGAGAGAGAGAGAGAGAGAGAGAGACTGTGCCCGGCCAAAACTCTGACGGTCACCCAACTGACTACTTTTTTCCCCGGGGAATAAATTACCGTGATATTGGGCAAAAAATGGTTACCTTGTTGTCACCTGCGACTTTTGTACACAAGAAATAATTCCCAATGGTGTGACGAGGAACTGATGGTACAGTGGAGCTAGTTACAGTAATCTGTGTTTACAATATAATGTGTGATTACAGTGTTACAGTAATGTGTGTTTACAATATAATGTGTGATTACAGTGTTACAGTATGTGCGGTTACAGTGCTACAGTATGTGCGGTTACAGTGTTACAATGGACTGTGTGGTTACAGTATTACAGTATAATGTATGATTACAGTGCTACAGTATAATGTGTGGTTACGGTATGTGCGGTTACAGGGTTACAGTGGAATATGTGATTACAGTGTTACAGTATAATGTGCGATTACAGAGTAAAAGTGGAATGTGTGGTTACAGTGTTACAGTGGAATATGTGATTACAGTGCTACAGTATAATGAGTTATTATAGTGCTACAGTATAATGTGCGATTACAGTGTTACAGTGGAATGTGTGGTTACAGTGTTACGGTGGAAAGTGTGGTTAGTGTTACAGTGGAATGTGTGTTTACAGTGTTACAGTGGAATGTGTGGTTACAGTGTTACAGTGGAATGTCTGGTTACAGTGTAACAATGGAATGCGTGGTTACAATGTTACAGTTGAATGTGTGATTACAGTGTTACAGTGATATGTGTGGTTACAGTGGAGTGTGTGGTTACAGTGTTATGTGTGCACCCCTTACTCATCCTGGTAGGGGTAGCGCAAAAAAAGGGTTACAGGGTAGAGGCCACAAACAGTATTATCAGTACACAGTGGTCAGGATATTGTGACTGAATGTTACAATGTATTTACAATACATTGTTTGTTTAGTTCGGTACATAGAAATTTACTTAGCTACAGTTTTTATATATGAGCTATCTTACCATCACGGATAAGTGCTGTGCCAATACACACACATTGTGCTTGGATCTGTCCCTAAAAGGTTCTATTTTCACACAGTCAAGGACGTAGTGTTGGAGTGTGTGGCCATATGTCTGGCCACACTATGTTTAGTTTCGTTCACATCTGCTTGAGGGATATACTGCCAGAGGTACTTATATCCTAATCTTGGTCTACCAGTTACAACATCTTAATACTTGCTGCATTAACATGTTTAACTGTAAATGATACAGCTCATCATGGTAGACAATGAATTGACTGTTACAGAAATGTGTGGTTACAGTGTTACAACAGAGAAAGAAAACTATTCAAGCATAAATAACACACACACACACACGCACACACACACATATATATATATATATATATATATATTTCATGTAGATCCACAATGAAAACGTGGATAAGATAAATCTTGATAAAATCACACGGGAAAAGGGAAACAACGGAGCACCTTATTATTACTAGTTGTAGTAACAGTAGCAGTAATAGTAGAACTAGTAGAAGTAATAAAATAATAATAATAATAATAATAATAATAATAATAATAATAATAATAATAATTACAGTGCTCAGATCATTACACTAGATCATTAAACGGACGTAACATCATTACCGTCTAACAGCATCGACCATAACATCTTCAGATCGATGTAGTTGATGTTCCAACGTTCTCGTCACCGTCACTAGAGCAGCCCTGATGGTACACTCCTTAGGTCGGCGACTTCAGTGATACAGTGATATTACACTAGGTTTCAGTGGTGGTTACAGTGACAATAGGAGTTAACACCTGAGTCTAGATCAATGCCTAGTAGTGTGTAAATGGTGATCAGTGTTTAAAAACTTTACACAGCGACACAAAGGAAATATTATATTGTGTTTAAGGTTGACTTAGTGTGTGTGTGTGTGTGTGTAGCAGTACAAACAGACAAGTTATTTCATGTAATTACTATAATTTATATACATAATTACCATGTTGATTTGGACACTTATCGATAACTTATAAATTAGATGAATAGTTTAACTTAATTACTATATTTCATGAATCACGTGAAGATTAAGCGCCCAAGCTTATTTCACTGGATGATTAAACACTAACGCAACCTGGGGGGGTTAGGTTAGTACCAGGGTGAAATAAACTGAGGTGCCCAATCTTCACGTGATACTAATATATATATATATATATATATATATATATATATATATATATATATATATATATATATATATATATATATATATATATGACTCGACTTTCAAACCTCCTCACCGATGAGTTATTTACAAGGAATAAATTTACAGATTGAATGTAAAACAGCGGAACGTTCTATAGAAATTCCCTTAAGGTTGTAAATGCAATTTGTAAAGTGCAGTCATCCAAACAATCGTCGAAAAGGATTTATGACAAAAGTTTCAAATACAGAATATTGCTGCAATGATGGAGTAGTATTATAGATAAATATGTGTGTGTGTGTGTAAACATACATCGCAGATCTTAATAAGTTTTTGAAGGACACACACACACCTCCCCGTCTTCGTTATCAAGGTCACCCCATATCCCCATCTCTCACCTGACCTTGATCACCTGGGCTCCACCTATCTTCGACACGAGAAATCTCCTGTCATACCTGAAGATTTAAATGAGATGACTCTATACTAATTGAGGGGTATATTAAGGATGTATATGAGGTATACTCCGGAGGGAAGTATACTCTGTAGTTTTAGGTGGTGAGGTATATTCTGGAGGGTGTGTAAGCAGTTGAGTATACTCCGGAGAATGGAAGTAGATGGGTATACGAGTACTCTTAGGGGTGCAGCGAACGGTCAGGTAATACACAAGGTGACTGGACACTTAATTTCTACCTGTCATTAACTGTCCAGACAGGTGTGCGGTAAAAAAAATTAACTGGTCATGCTCACGTCTAATCACAGCCAATCACTAGTGTCCACTGAGTAAAACCACCCGCCAGTCTCAGATAACATTAACCCTTAGACTATCATAATAAAAAAAACAGCGCCGGCTCAAACAATCAGAAGTGCCTGGCGTTTTGAGGAAGTTAATGTCTGACTGACGTTCAATGTACAGTACACTGGTGTTTTTTTTCACAATAGGAAGTTACAAGACTCAACACCATCTCACAAACAATGTACTGGATATACTCTGCAACACTCAATGCCATAATATCAAAATTACTGGGGTCCGATAAACACCCTTTGTGGCCTCTACTCTGTAATCCTTTTTGCGCTATTGCTCACAGGATGGGTATGGGGTGCACAATAAACAAGCTGATGTCCGCGGCAAAAATTAAAACAAAAAAGTTAAATGTCTAAGGGACAAACCTTTGGTTAACAACAGAACTAAATAATAATAATAATAATAATAATAATAATAAACAACTTAACAACAACAAGAATAATACCGAAAATAAAAACTTTCTCACATTTTCTCCAGCTTTCTTCCCCCTACCACCCACAAGCTGATGTAACCTGACCCCTCGTAGTGGTGGTGACGGTCGGACCACCTCCTGCGTTATCATTGTGACGAACATGAACTAAATAATGACTTTTATCTACCATACAAGACAGATTTGTCATGTTTATATGTATTCAAATGTTTGACGGGTTTTGTTGATGTATATATAGTGAGGCGATTTTATTAATGTGCTCGTATATAGTTTAGCGAGAATGTAGCCAATAATTTGCATTTTGTTGATGTATATCATGAAAGTTTGGCGAACTTCTTTTAATGTATAAGATATATAGTTTGGCGAGAAAATGGTTAGTAATTTTCTTAATAAATATATAAAGTTTAATGAAAATTTAAAAATCTATTCTTAATACATAAAGTTGGGAGATGGCATGACGGGCCACTTCATTACTTCACAGTTTGGTGCAAAATGGTGAAAAATTTTCTTTGTATATCTAATTTGGCAAGAAGTAGCCAAACATTTTTCTGCAGTTTAAGATATTGATAATTATTATTTTTTAAATGTTTCTTCCTGTTTGCTATTTCTTTATTGTTTGCCAGGGTTACCATGAGTTGTTTACACTGTTGTCGCTATAGCAAAAAAAAAAAAAAATCATTGTCTTGTGGTAGTGGCAAATATTTTTTATTGTTTGTTGTTGATGTAAAGACAAACTACTTGTTCTTGTATGGTGTAGTAATGGCAAACTATTATTCTAGCCTTTGTTATGGTAGTGACAAACTGGTTTATCACATTTCCTTACAATAGTGCGGGCGTGGTAAGAGAGGTAGTGGCGATGTATTAGAGGTAGTGGCGATGTATTAGAGGTAGTGGCGAGGTATTAGAGGTAGTGGCGAAGTAAGAGAGGTAATGGCGAAGTTTTAGAGGTGGTGGCGAGGTATCAGAGGTGGTAGCGAAGTGAGAGAGGTAGTGACGAGGTTTCACAGGTAGTGGCGAAGTAAGAGAGGTAATGGCGAAGTTTTAGAGGTGGTGGCGAGGTATTAGAGGTAGTGATGAGGTATTAGAGGTGATGGCGAGGTATTAGAGGTAGTGGTGAGGTATTAGAGGAAGTGATGAGGTATTAGAGGTGATGGCGAGGTATTAGAGGTAGTGATGAGGTATTAGAGGAAGTGGCGAGGTATTAGAGGTAGTGATGAGGTATTAGAGGTAGTGATGAGGTATTAGAGGTGATGGCGAGGCATTAGAGGTAGTTGTGAGGTATTAGAGGTAGTTGTGAGGTATTAGAGGTGATGGCGAGGTATTAGAGGTAGTGATGAGGTATTAGAGGTAGTTGTGAGGTATTAGAGGTAGTGATGAGGTATTAGAGGTGATGGCGAGGTATTAGAGGTAGTGTGAGGTATTAGAGGTGATGGCGAGGTATTAGAGGTGATGGCGAGGTATTAGAGGTGGTGGTGAGGTATTAGAGGTGATGGCGAGGTATTAGAGGTAGTGGTGAGGTATTAGAGGTGATGGCGAGGTATTAGAGGTGATGGCGAGGTATTAGAGGAAGTGGCGAGGTATTAGAGGTAGTGGCGAGGTATTAGAGGAAGTGGCGAGGTATTAGAGGTAGTGATGAGGTATTAGAGGTAGTGGCGAGGTATTAGAGGTGATGGCGAGGTATTAGAGGTGATGGCGAGGTATTAGAGGTGATGGCGAGGTATTAAAGGAAGTGGCGAGGTGGAAGAAACGCTGGCGAGAGGTAATATAGTGTTAATGGCGAGGTAAGAGAGAGAGGTAGAGGTGAGGACGTGGTGACCTCCTTCTCCTCGTACTGTGAGTTTGATGATCGATACTTTATGGAAACGCCGAACTTTCGAGTATTTAGTTTCGCGAAAGAATAACAAGTTGGCGCTACCGGAGTTTGGCGTTGAGGGAAACAGCGAATACTTTCCTCCCAGTTTGGCGAGGGAGTAATGGATTGAGGAGTTTTGCTAGTTTGGCGAGGTAGAGATGAGTTGCCGAATTTTTTTAGTTTTTTAATTTGCCGAGGTAGCGAAGAATTGCCTAATTTTGGCGAGGTAGCGAAGAATTGCCGAATTTTGTTAGTTTGGCGAGATATTGACGAATGAAGGGTTCTGTTATTTTGGCGAAGGAACCAAGATATAATATTTTAGAATTTCGCGAGGTTAGAAAATTACCATATTTTTCGCGGAGTTTGACGGAGAAAACGACTATGCTTTTGAAAGTTTGGCGATAGCGTGTTGAGAGTACAGGTTTGTAACTAGTTTTGCGGTGAGGTGAACGACTATAATTTGGGTTAATTTAGTGGTCCAGTGACTGACAGTATTATTCGTTAGTTTGGCGGTGGAGTGAATTGCTGTAATTTTGGCTGATTGATAGGTGCAGCGACTGACAAATTTTGTTAGTTTAGCGGTGGAGCGAATGATTACTTTCCACCAATTTGAAGGAGCGGTAACTGAAAAATTGGCGCTAGTTTGGCGGCTGAGAGAATGACGACCTTCAACATTTTAGTAGAGTATTTCATAATTTGGCGGTGGAGTGAAGAGTGAAGAGTCAAGATTTTTTTATTTTATTTTGGCGGTGGAGTGTATAATATTTTTCTTAATTTGGCCGTAGTTCATAATATTTTGGCAATCGAGCTATTAGTGTAGAAGTGAGATTAATGGTAGTTTGGCAGTAGAAATTTTAATAGTTTCGCAGTGAAAGGATTATTATTAGTTTGGCGATGATGCTCTTACTAGTTTGGCGGTATAATCGTTACTATTTTGGCAGTGAAATTATTATTAGTTTGGTAATATTTGCGTTAGGTTTGGTTGTACAGTTCATTCAAATTTAGCGAATGAGTTAATACTAAGTTTGGCGATGGAGTTAATGCATAGTTTGGCGGTCTGTGTGTGTGTGTCTGTGTGTGATGACGGTGAAACGAAAGACAATAAATTTTCCCCTAATTTGGCGATAGGGTTAATACTAAGTTTCACCATGAAGTAGAAGACATAAATCTCTTCCTTAATTTGGCGTTGGATTAACCGATTATCCATCTCATCACTTTTATCTACACTCTCCCCCACAGATACTATTTATCCAGGTGTGCTTGCGGGCAGACACACACACACACACACACCACCGGGACTCCTAACAAGGTCAGTGGTCGGGGACATATGAAGAGTGTGACATTTATAATATAGATGACTCCAATAATGACAAGGACATCTGCATTAAATATTTCAGTAGTGATCAGCAGGACCAAGATTAGCTAAATATGACCCCTCCCCCCCCCCCCCCTCCGCCTCCGAGACTCTCTCTGTCTGTGTGTTTGTCTCTGTGTGTTAGTCTATCCTCTCTCTCTTTCTCTGTCTGTCTGTCTGTGTCTGTCAGCTTATCTATTGTCTCTCCCTGTCTGCTAACATGACCGTCTCTATGTCTATCAGACTACATGTCTGTTTGTCTATCTATTTGTCTATCTATCTATCTATCTATTTGTCTGTATGTCTGTTTGTCTATGTGTGTTAGGTTAGGTTAGGCTTATTCATTATTCTGGAGATGGTTCTCTAGTTACACAGCAATATTAGTGATGATAATTAAATTCCTTGATAAAAAAAACATCAACAATAATAATAATAATAATAATAATAATAATAATAATAATAATACGGTTATTTCCACAATATTCATTAGACACATCATAACCACAAAAAAATTTCATTACAAGTGAAACACACACACACACACACACACACACACACACTAAATCGTCCACCAGCCCACGTACACGGTGTGTATGGATGTCGTTCCAGCACCCTGCCGCAGGTTATGACAGGACTGATGGACTTACCTGCCGCAGCGGTACCTCTCCGTCAGGTCATCGTCGGGAGCGTGGAATAATTCGTCCTCTACTGCCTCCTGTCTATTAAAGTGACGAAATCCGCCATTATCAGCGAGGTGGAGGTAAGACGCCCCTGGGTGATTCTTATGTGAGTAGTGGGGGTATGGAGGAGGAGGAGGAGGAGGAGGGGAAGAGGAAGAGGAAAATGAGGAGGAGGAAGAGGAAAAGGAGGAGGAGGAGGGTTGAATTAGCGTAGAAATAGGCATACAAGGAGTACAGGTATATGAGATATGGAAAGAGGTGAAGGATAGGGGAAAACGGAGAGGAGGAGGAGGAGGTAGAGAAGGAGGAGGGAAAAGATCCAAAGAGGGAAAAATAATGTAAAAACGAGACAGTGGCAGAGACAACGATGAGGTGGAGGGAGAGAACGAATAAGGGACTGGAGGGGCATAATAATACAGAGAAGAACGAGATGGAGGAGAGAGACGGAGGAATATGATGATGAAGTGAGAGAGGGGGAGACAGAAGGAAGAATAAGATGAAGGAAATAAGAGGCAGGAAGGAGGAAAAGGAAAGGAGGAGCAAGGAGATGGATATGGAAGGAGGAGCAGGAGGAGGAGGGAGGGAGGATGTATGGAAAAAGATGAAGGAGGAGGAAAAAGATGGAGAGAGAGAGAGAGAGAGAGAGAGAGAGAGAGAGAGAGAGAGAGGAGAGAGAGAGAGAGAGAGTTCTGGGTTCTGTCAGCTCAACACAGGAAGGCGTCAAGCACCAACTGGTAATTTTCCTCCGTGACAAACCTGTAACTCACTTGACGAGGTACCACCCCTTCCACCCTGCCTCTCCCACCAACTCCCAACCACCCACCTACCCACCCCTTCCCCTGTCCCACCAACCCTCTCCACCCACAACAATCACCTATCCCCTCCTCGTCGTCTCACCTGAGTAAACTACATAAACACAAGTATGCCGGCTTCGATATCTTAACTTGTTGAAGGTGAAGTCTTGCCATACAGAGAATAAATGCCACTACGAGCATTCACTTGGCCAGACACAACTTCGCCACCCGTCCATTGCCACTGGAACTGTTTACACGATACAAGATACATTAACACAGTCAGCGGTCAACTTGATGACAAAGTGAATTTTCCCTCAAACGCCGATAATAATAATAATAATAATAATAATAATAATAATAATAATGTTTTGAATAAACTTTATTTTCGTAAACTTTCTCTGTCACCTTCACTCAATAACTCTTATATTTTCCCTCTCTCTCTCTCGTTCCTTTCCTCACACAGACCAAGTCCAGTGTTCTACCCACAACAGCAGCTTAACCTTCTCCACTACAACATTGTGTTATTACAGTGTTAATATAACGTTTACTACGAGCTATGGTGAAGAGTGTGATGCGTGTCGGAACTTGAGGCGTCGTAAACTCACCCCACCGTGTCGTAAGGATAGAGCATTGGAAAATTTGTCTTATAAGTTGTTCTCATTAACCTAAGTTTGTGTTGCTTAAAGGTCACATCAAAAGATTAAAAAGAAACCCAACACATACCTGTACAGTGGTCACATAAAAACAAACAGAAACAAGCAAATAAACACACACAAATACAATGATCACATACAAGCATAAGCAAACAAAGACACACACACACACACACACACACACACACACTTTGTACTGCATAATCGATACATCAAAAACAAAAGTCCTTCATCGTTTTTCCAAAGATGAAATAAATCATTACTATGTCAAGTTTTTTCCGTTTATTGTTTTGAGAGAGAGAGAGAGAGAGAGAGAGAGAGAGAGAGAGAGAGAGAGAGAGAGATCATGTGTATCTTAGCCGGGGGATTTGCCAAGTTAAGAAAACAATAGTTTGATAACACAGAAAGGAGGAGGATGGCTGCCTGTCACTACACATGAGGAGGAGGAGGACCAGTCACTACACAGGAGGAGGAGGAGGCGGCCCATCACTGCCAGCTGTTCCTGACGCCAACAAGTATTGAATCACCACAAAACAAACAGTAAACTTTATGCAGCTCAAAACTTCCTTTGATATCCGATTTCACGAGCAGACAAGAAGAAACACCCAAGATATAAGCTGGAAACAAAAGCTAAAGCAAACAGCTGTAACAATGTTGGAATACAGAAGGCGAAGATTATTACACTAAATGTAATCATTCGGGTAAGATGTGGTCACAGTGCGTGTATACATTCAACTAGGATGTCGACACAATGTACGTCAACCTTCAGCCACGATACTTGCATTACGTACAAACATTGACCTACGATATAAAATAAAATGCATCATAATATACAATTATATAAATTAAATTACACCTAAACATTTACCTACAATTACCCTGACACACAGGTGCAATACAGTCAAAATATTGTTTTATCAGATCAAATGATCACAATTTTCTACGTTGATTATGAAATCATAATAACGTTATAATCATAATCAAAATTAGAAAATCATATATTCAATAATTATAGTATGATTATTTCTTTAAAATATCCATACTTAATATTTTAACAAAACTAAATTCAAAGTGGTATAACCTGAATATAAGAGCAGCCAGTGTTATATGTACGAGACTAGTACGCGTCTGGTACATGTCCTTGGCAGGTGCTAGAGAGAATGTTAATTTAAGTTTCATTAAGAATGTTTTTTTCTTTTAAGTAGGGAATGTTGGTATTAGAGTTATGTCAACTACGTTATGTAAACTATTATAAGTGATGTCATCTTTTATTTTCAAAACCGAAACATCTCTATTTCATAATTAAATTTGATACAGAATACTAATCTTTTTTTTTCCTTTGAAACACCGGTAAGGAATATAATGCATTATTACTGATGTACAACAGAATAAAGTAGTGTATTATATATGGGTGTATATAGCCCATAACGTCTCCTCAAACACAATCCTTTTTCCTTGCAGCTCCACACTGCATCTCGCTCTAAATCACTTATAATCAATTACGGTATTCAGATAATGAATACTTTAACTAGCCCTGTAATCATAATTAAATATGGTAATCACATGATTAATTACTTTCAAGACTTTTATTCAAAATTAATTCATAATAAATTTATATTTATATTACTAATCATAATACAAAAATGTAACTTCACTAATTTATAAAAGGTGTACAAAACAATGTATTAAATACAAATAAATAAATACAATAACAATGTTCAAGAATACAAAATGTTCAAAACGTAATAAGTGTTCACAAAAAACAATAATACTGGGATAACTTTGGCACAAATGAACAGTTTTATTATATTATAAGGAAAATAGAATTAGAAATACATTATTGTGAACTATATTACAGTTACTTTTGCTTTACTCACTTAGTATCCATAAACACGGACTTATTACATATACGGTAAATAAAATAAATTAAACAACTGACTCATAAACAAACTGACTCACAATCTGATTCATTTAAACAAATTTACTCATTATAAACAATCTGACATAACTTAAAACAAAATCACTATATATAAACATAATCAATATTCATTATACTGACTGACTCATTGACTATAAACAAACTGATTCATCATCTAAGAATAATGTGACTCCACGTGGATAGAATTAACTTATTTATTTTCAAATTTAATTCAATGTTTATACCTCCGAAAACTAAAAAAAGGCCCCCAAAAACTGAAAATAAATTCCATAGTATTGTAAAAGTGAATAATAATCATTGAAAAAATCTTATTCCTACAGCACAACTTGATTTAATTAAGACGAGTGAACTAAACATTTATCTAACATAAGGTTAATTGAGATAACGTAACTTAGAGAAACAAAGAAGTAGATAAGAGGAAATATTAATGAATAGTGAATACGGTAAGTGGACGATAATAGTTAAGGATAATGGATATAGAATAATCTAGAATAATTTTAATACTCGTGTAGTTCCAGCGGATACTGATGGATGGAGGAATGATCCAACTCTTTATATATTCAAACATATTGTGAAGAATTTGTATATTATGCCTTGTGATATGTTGAATTAAAGTCAGTGTGTGTGTGTGTGTGTGTGTGTGTAGGATATTCAGGATGGGCAAACAACGACACGGTGTTTAGTTGTATTGTGGAAATATCCTAAATCTTGTCTAACGGAAAGGATATTTTCATGTACTGTATACCAACTTACGTCATGACACACACACACACACACTGTTTACGCTTATTTATAATTTCTCTTTTCATTAAACATTAGCGTTAAATGACGACGAATAATCCAAGAAAACACAAATAACAATAAAGGGGAGACACAGGAGAGAACAAAGAGGATAAAGAATAACTGTCCGCTAAACATCTGTCAGCGCGGCCGGCCACCTCCACCATTTTGTTGCGTCATATTATCCTATATTTTTTTGGAGTCGGGATCATGCACGCCTGCTGCTGCTGCTGCTGCTTGTGGATCACGCCCCTCGCTCTCTCGCTCTCTCTCTCTCTCACTACTTTTGTCTTCCTTTATCTCTCTCGCTTTCTCTCATTTCTTTTGTGTCTCGTGTTTTCATTCTCATTCATTTTTTCTCCCTTTATGTGTCATTCTCTCTCTTTCTCTCTTTCTCTCTCTCGCTCTCTTTCTCTCTCTCGCTCTCTCATCCTTTTGTCTCCCTTTATATCTCGCTCTCTCTCTCATTCTTTCTCCCTCACTTTCCTTCACTTTCTCTCATTTTCTCTCTCTTTTTTTGTTTTGTTTTTCCCTTTATGTCCCTTTCTCGTTCTCTCTCTTTCTATCTATATCTCTTTTCCTTCCCTAATTCTCTCTGCCATTGCTTTTTCTCCCTCTCTCCCTATTTTAAATACATAGTGTACCCTATTTTTTAAACTTCATTCTACACTCAGTTTCATATACAATTTTTGGGTCCCATTTCCAAGTCCTATTGACCAGTTGTACTTTTATACTTATTAAAAACCTTCTGAAACTTTTGTGGATTATCCTTCTATCACTTTAAAGACCTCAAATGAGTCGGTCTTACATCATTGTGCAGAAACCAAAATGGATAGGCATTTCATCCTTGTAGAAACCATAATATCTACAGTAGACTCTCATTATCCGTAAGAAGCAAGTTTACCTGAGGAAGGTCTCTACAATGACGGGGGGAGAAGAATTTATCCTCCATTGTGATTTCTACAGCTATGGAAGATCTATCCATGGCTAGACTTGGTTTTTATAATAGATGAACCTGCCTCCTATTATAAAAAGAAACCTCAAAAGGATGTATGCATACAGTACCTGCCCTGGTAATAAAGGCAGGTAAGTAATAAAGAGGGAACAGGTAATAATAAAGATACTAAAAATGAGAAATATATAGAAAACAATAAAGGTAAGAAGAGGATACACAGGGAATACTGAAAGAAGATAATGAAGAAACAGGTAATAATAGTGAAGGTAAGACAGGTAATCCGACATAACAGGTAGTAATGGAAGATAATAAGGACAAATAGGTAACAAAATAAAAAGTACCATATACCAAAGTAAATATAAACAGACAAATGATATAGATAAAAAAATAGAAATGGCTTAATACTGACGAAGAATTACAGACACAGCAAAGACGAAGATGATAAAGGATAACAGATAAGAGAACAGAAAACAATAATAATAATAATAAAATAACATAATAATGTGATAACAGATAATGATAAGAGATAAATTAGCAATACAGATAAAGGAGGTGAGAACGGATAAACGACAATAACACACAGATGAGTATAAAATATGATAATGAGAAGTCGTAATGATAGGTAATGATAAAAATAATAATAAGGATAAGTCAATAACGATAGAACAACTTAAAAACAACAGTTAATAATGAAGAAAAGGGCACATATGTATTGAAAGGTGAAATATATGTGAGAGTTAAAAATATGAACAGATTTATAAAGTAATATATGAGGCTGTGAACAATTTATTATGGTGGGAGCGCCGTTAAGATGCTTACATTACTACTACTGCTTTTGTATGGCTCCCAACCTCCCCTTATTGTCATACCTTCCTCACCATTTTATCACCTAACTATCCTAATACAGAAGTAACTACCGTAGATGAGTTAGTTAAGCCGCAGATCTATGCAGCATTCGGTGACTGTTGCCTCATAGTCAATGTCTGCGCCTGTTGTTGGCTTAAGGTCAGATGATCTTGTTCCCTGAGGAAAACCAATGCAGACCTAAGTAGAAAGAAGGACAGGCGACAACTCAACCAGGCTGCAACGTAGCTTCTGGGCTGCTGTTTCTGTTCAGATAACACCTCAGCCAGTTTGGTATAGAAGCATTTTGTATTTGGTCCTATCCCACCAGATGTTATGAACACCAGAGGAGTGAAGCTGCCTTGATCCATGTTCAGAATTCTCTCTGCTTTACGCCTCTTCTATTCATTCTGGTGGTATGTGGCCATGGGTTCGAATATCCGGGTATCAAAGAAGGCTCGCTGTCTCCTCGTCCAGGATCCTCGAGCGCTGACGCCCACACAGACTTCGTTGGATGTGTTGGAAGTCCTGTGATGGAGAGTCTCACCGTCCAATGGAAGGAGGAGCGGTTCCACTGTGACATCGTGGCAGATTTCCCTCAACATATTCGCTGTGAGATCCCTTATTTCGTTATGCCTCATGCATACGAAGCCACCCTTCTTGCACACCATGTTGTGGTCGATATCTTAGGATGAGCCACACACTCATTGGGTGGACATACCTTCTACTGGCCAACCATGCCTTAGAGCAATGGCATCATTAAATTCTTGTTTGTTAAAGCTGAAGCCACTTTTTCTTATCGGTAACGTTGTTAGCTAGTTTGAGGCGCCCACCTCCTGCGCTACAGCTACTTTTTACCTCAAGTTCACTGACAGTTGTTGCATCAGTTTTTGAAGTTTATTACTTTGGATGTATTGCCGTTCTGTCGTAATGGAACGTCGAATCTTGTGTAATTCGTTGGTATCCTCTTCACTTGTTGCATTGGGTTACTATTAGGGATGCTTTGAGTTTGACAAGAGTTCTGATGTTCAGTGGCAGAAAGCTCCTCTGGATTAGTCAATCCCATTCCTCCCTGTCTCGGTGATAGTGCAAGGAGTGACCTTTCTGGCTTCTTCCAGAGGGTGGAGGAGAGTTCCGATATCAGGGATAGTGCGCATCAGGTAGTTTAAGCAATGCTTGACTTCGTGGGTGAATGTTGCAAGAAGAGAGCGTATGTTCAGCGAATTCAGAATGTGTATCAAGGTAGCTTTACTCCTGTGGTGGGATGGGACCAAGTGTAAGATGTTTCCACACCAGGCTGATGGAGGTGCTATCTGAACAGAAGCAACAGCCCAGAAGCTACGTTACTGCCAGGTTGAGATGTTGCCTGTCTCTCTACTCAGGGGAATGAGATCATCGGCCCTTAAGCCAACAACAGTTGGAGTTATTGACAATGAGGAAACAGTCACTGAATGCCTCACAGATCTGCAGCTTAACTAACTCAGCCAGGGTAGCTACTTTTGTATTAGGATATTTAATATTAAGGTAATAAAATGGTGGCGAAGTTGTGGCTATAAGGGGAGGTTGGAGGCCATGTTCTAAATATAAGTAGTAGTAGTAGTATAGTTGTTGTAGTAGTAGTAGTAGTAGCTAATACTACTACTATACTACTACAACCACAACTATACTACTACTACTACTTTGCTGTCACTCGGAATCGAGTATGAAGATGATGATGGCTGCACGTGAGTTGATTTATGTGGTGAGGCAGGAGCGCAGTGGTGCAAGTGTTGCAACAATTGGGGAGAGGGAGAGCTGCAATACTTTGCCGATAGCCCACTTTGTTGGGTTTCGCCTTAGTAGCCTGTCCATCAGGCATTGCCTTCGGCCGCCGGTGTAGTCATTGGGTTCCCATATTGGTCACCTCTTCCGCCTATACCGCAGTTGGGGTCTTGTTGGAGCTCTGTAAGCATGTCTGCCTGATGCGGGACTCCACCGCAGATTTTTCGTTTGGGGTTTACTCCTGTAGCCTTGTGTCTACCAAGGTTAACCCACAGGCAGCAGGGCAGTGATTGGTAGGCGCCAGGACGTGTCCACATGCTAGTGGGCCTATGCACCTTCCCTCTGGGGCCCACTGCTATCTGGGATCCCCTGCTGGTCTAGCCTGGGACCACGAGGCATCCAGTTACCGTGTGTTGCCACGAGGAGGCACAGCAGGAGTCTTGATGGTGAAGAGGCTGTGTACTGGCAGGGGAAGACTTATGCAAGCTGCTTTCCTGTTCGCCACGAGGGCTAGCCAGCGGCGGTAGCTGAAAGTGAGAGGAAGCAAGCAGTGCTTGCACCTTAACACTAACATAATGCTGGCACACTAGACGCATTACACCACCCTGTATGCACACACACACACACACACACACACACACTACTACTACTACTACTACTACTACTACTACTACTACTACTACTACAACTTACAACAACAACAACAACAACAATATTAATAACAAGTTTATAAAGTTTGATAAGAGAAAAAGGAATAAGCAAAAAC